>CM060915.1:214596193-215936818 GCA_030737875.1 Allium sativum | reverse complement strand
CTTTAGAGTTGCATTCTTCGTCGAGACCATCGACATCATGTCCTTGAATGTCTCTCGCTCTTTCTTCGCATCCTCCTCAACCTTCTTGTAATCTCACCTAAGTTGCACTGTTTCAACAACAAAGGGTAAACATTTAAACATATTACTCGTAAACGGAGAAGCAGGTGCAAATCGAAGACTTGTGATACCTAATTCGTTATCCCGATTCCAGACGGTATCTTGCTCGGCTTTGAGGGACAGCTCCAGTTCTGAATCTCCAAATTCTTTTGGATGATCAACTCCAAGAGATGCCTCGCATATCTGTTGAACTCCTTTCACTGATAGTAAGCAGTGTGTACTTTCCTCCATAACTCTTTAGTGTCCTCGCGGGGAATTGGACTGATGTCCGGTAGCCATTTTAGCTCATCGAAGTAATACTTGGGAAATTGCTTTCTTAACACCGCCTTCTTCTGTTCAGGTGTGAGCTCTGGAGTCTCGGGCATGTCTGGCAACTAAGTCCCCTTCTTCGACACTCCCATTTTTCTTTTACCTGTAGGCGAAAACTCCTTTCATTTGGAAGTGGTCACGGACGTTGAAGGTGGAATGTAAAGGGGGCTTGTCGATGATGGCTGCCTAGTGCTCGCTATGTCCAATCCTGAATATGTGTCAAAAGATCGAGTGATGGGTGGAAGGGATTCTAAACGTCGAGACCGATCTTTGTGACAACGCTAGCTAGCACGGTCATAAGGGTGAGGGGGCCTGGTAAACAAATCAGTTTCTCTTCTAAAACTCCTCATGAGCCCGCTTCTCTTGGACTAATAGCCGCCGGGCCCTTGGCCTCGATTACTGTCGCCTTCTCGAACCATTTCACCTATACGGAAAAGATTCAAGGTCAGACCCGAACACCCTGCACAAACAAATGTTGTGTTATGCATTGTTTATGAGTGTGTGTCCTAAGTGTTCTATCAACAGACCAGATATCAATCCATTTGAAGGGGTGATCCCCCCAATGATAAGCGATAATCTTTCTATACTTTCGCTGCTAGGCCAAGACGATGTAATATCCAGCGAGATCTTATTCAGGTCGTCAAACTGAACCTCCTTTTCTAGTGAAATGGTGGTCTAAGAGACAGTCGCTGGAGAAGCTGGCCTAGGCAACACTTCCGTCTTCACCTCGTCTGTTATGGCTGGGACGGGAGTAGCCGGTAGACCCGCATCTCTGGCGGCCGCCTCTTCATCATCGGATCCATCCCCATTGATTTCTTCCCGAGTCTTCGTGGCCTTGCATCGCTGGGGGATGACAGGGGGCAACCTCCTTTTGCAGAATGGAGAACCTTTGCCTCCCTTAGCATCCACTTTCCCTCCAACGTCAGCAGATACACGTTGCTCGTAGGCGTTGGAGGAATCCCTGTTGCACAAATGCAGAATTAGCCCTATGCTGGAAATTCAACTAACAACAAGTACAAAGCAATAAAGACGCTTACTTCCGGCTAACCAACGCCTCACAAATCCTTGGGGACAACAGATGAAAACTAATCATACTTAAATGCACATAGTCTACTCCATTTCCCTAGGATGAATCGAGTGCTGGGTAGTGCCTCCAAGTAGAACAGAGAAGGCGTGATGGTGGTCCTCCTCTTTAACTAAAAAAGATACCCGATGTCCTCTCCTGTAGGCTCAATATGCAAGTACTCTCTGAAAAGAACGCATGTAACAAAGAGGAAGGCATACATATTTGGATGAAGTTGCTGGACAGGGGCACAAATCCAATTGTACATGTGTTTCTATTCCAAGCAGTGTATCCTTCTGGAAGTGTGTGATCCCTGTCACCTTTTTGAGGCACGCGAACATCCTCACAGGGTATGCTAAACCGCTCATAAATGCGCTTCACCGCTATTTCATTCATATGCGGGGACACCAATCCAGTGGATCGCAACTATGGTAGCATCCGCCATCATATCTAGTACCTCAAGAATGTCTCCATCCATGATATCTACATGTTATTCTCCTTCGGGGTTCTCTTCTGTTGCTCCAAACCTTCCCTGTGCTGCTGGCTCAGCTGAGTGATCGACTGTCTGTTGTGGTCCTTCCGACTGCACCCCCTGCTCGGGTGCCTTTGGCGAATTCATGGGTTGGGAATGAGTGGACTCTCCAGAGGTCTCAAGCTTAGTGTCCTCCGAGTCAGTACTACTTGACGAACCGGATTGGGAAGATGAGTGCTGAGAAGCTTCAACTTCCAAAGCTTGTTGTTTCTTGGACGATCTCGTTTTCATTGCTAGTTATACTTTCAATATAGTTGCATTAGACATCGCACTGAATAACCAGTACCCCTCATGTTGGTGTTAAACAACATGTACATGCAGTGCAGTGAGATGCTGATACAATTATAATGTAAAAAATTAGGACACGACGACAATCACAAATCCTTAAGACTGTAACCATCGTCGTCATCAACCAATATCTTCAGTTTCACTTCAAGTCTCGACTACATAATGATTAGAATCGGGAAAACACGTCTAAAGTTCGGTAGTTCAGTCGGGTATCCACAGTCCGAGTTTATGCTCTAATCATTTGTGCAAGGTTGTATTGTTGACTCGATTATGTTCAACGTTGGGATCGATTCAATCATGTAGCACCGCAAAACGACGTGAATCCAAAGATAGGTCATCGAGAGCTCGAGTCCTCAAGAAGGAACACGAGATGCATTGAGAACAGAGCTCGGATTCGCTTAAGTCCAAGGGACGAATGGAAAAATTCGCATCACCCTAGGGGATACAAATTTCGTATCCCTAACCCATAATAGGAATTCAAATCCCCTATCAGAATTCGCATCCCCCCGTTCCTCATGAATTTTGACTCCCATCTCCTATCACTTTTCGGATCCCTCTGAAAGGCAAGGTTTTACAACCTTCAGATGCAAGATTTGACATCCCTCGGGATGCGAAATTTCACATCCCTCTGATGTAATTTTTCTCATCTTGGGTGTGATTTTTCCCATCTAGGAGGTGCGATTTTTTCGAAAGCTTCCACACCTTCCTCCACCGACTTTCTCGGCCTCCATTCCATCCCTACCAAACTCCTTCCAGAAATTATACCCTGCATCCCACTGAAACATCTTGAAATCCGACCCTCTCGAATTCGATTTCGAGTTCGATCCAGTCAACCTCGAGCTCGATTCGAGGTTCAAGTTTATGCCTGATTCGAGAGCTTATTTTGATTTTGATCTGGGATACAGTTTTGACATCCTCGAACATCGGTTTCGAGTTCAATTCATATGATCAGGGCAAAGATTTCGAGTCCCACCTAAATTTGAGTTTGATTTCTAGTCAGTAAAAGGTGAGAGTTCATGGGATGTGATGGTAAAAAGGTAAAAAGGGAAGGACTTCGAACACCATTCATATAAGGGAGGGTATATCAAGCCAAAGCCCATAAGACGTTTCGCATCCCATCAGAGATATGAAGTCTCGTATTCCACTGGGATATAAAATTTTGTATCCCCCTATGGGATGCGAAGCTTCTTCTTATATATATAATCACACACACACACACACACACACACACATATATATATATATATATATAAATAAAAAATGAACGGGAATGATATTTCCATACCTTAAGAGATTTCTTACCCACGATTCTGATTATGACCACACACACTTATTTTCGACATTATGACAATCGACACTGACTCGATCCGTTAAACAATAGTATGCTTGTATGTATAAACGACTTGAGAACGTATGACAAGCGATCGAATCATTTGATATCGTTTTTGAAATCCAACTCGTGTAGTCGTAAATCGACAATACATTCACTGCTTATGTTCTATTTTCAAACTTCGATTGCATCGCATAAAATCATGTGAAAACGTGTGGGCATGTGCATGGCTTTACGTCGATAATGACTTGCTTACATCTCTACGTAAGCAAGAGTCGACGATTAACGTTTAATTTAATAAGTCTACATGAATTAGATGATAAAAAGAAGCTACCGATGAGTCAAAATCCTTGACACGCTCAATAGAGTGATCATGACAAGGTGTTAAACAACTTGGTGATCTTTTCAGCTCCAACAAACGGTGATTTCGACTCAAAGCACATCATGTCGAGACAAGACGTACTTTAGGGCCTTTTGGTCTGGTTTCCAAAAGCATACTAGGCCTGCTCGACTCCACCCATCGCGTGGCACCAAAGCCCGAATTATCGCCGAAGCATCAAGAATTCAAGCCCGAGAGAAGTCGTGCGAGCGTAGGCCTCACAACACCTCTAAACACAAATTTCGAATCCCCCAAAATTTCCCTGACACAAGGATTTCAAGTCCTTGAACTTCGTATCAGGTAATTCGAGTCCCTCTGACTTCATCCCGCTAGTTTCAAATCCCTTGTGAAACTGGGGTTTCGAATCCCCTATGTCGACACTGGGATTTCGAATCTCCCGTGTCTGCACTGGGATGTCGAGTCCCTTATTCCGACACTAGGGTTTCCAGTCCCTTACCCCCTCTCATCCAAAGGCCCTTGTCATCGTGCCCTCATACTGTATCCCCTAGGATACGAATTTTTGTTTCCCCAAAGGATACGAAACCGTCGTATCCCTTAGGGAAGATATAAAATTCTCTTATACAATCTAAAGGGATGTTAAATTAGAGAGGTTGCTTTCTAAGGATACGATTTTCTGCTGTGTGGTCCCCAAATCTCACCAAATCCACTACCTATAAATAAACAAGGTTTTAAATTTCGGATATCGGTCGCGTTTCGTCTCGGAGATTTTAGAGACTTGATCTCGAATCAGGGGAGATCTCGAATGAGATGAGTCTAACTCACGGGTTTGTCTCAGATTTCCATCTCGGATATGAAAGTTTAATCAGAATAATAATATTCTTACAAAATGATTTTTATGAATGCTATAAAAAACATAGTAACTTAAACTTGAATTGCAAAATCACTTCATTATTCTTAATTTACAAAAGATCATTATACTCTAAATCGTAATATGCTTAAAACAGAAAAATAAGACAATGCAAATGATCAGTGCTTACAACATATGATCCATGAATACGAATCATTTTAGACATAAAACATAAAAAAGGATCAAAAACATTAAAAGATTCAGCATGGGTATAACATAAAATACATAATTTCATAGGTAACATATATGTAAAAAAAGATGAATATGAAAATCATAAGCATAGTAAAACATATATAAACATACAATATGGTCATTTAACATGCAAAATGTAAAACAGCTGGAGATTATCAGGGCTAGATTTTAATTTTTTATTTATTGTTCCGGTTTAGGCATGGATTTAAATTTTAACAAAAAAAATATCAAGATCTCGGACGATATTCAGTGTCTCGTCTCGGTCGATATATCATTCAATATCGCAATATCTCGGGCAATAATTCGAAAGGAGATTTACAGTGATATTTGCTGTTTCATTTTGGAAGGAGCCCAAAACGATATCTCGGAGGAGATCTCGGGTGATATTTCGAGATTTGAAACAGTTACCCCTTGCTCATTCTTCACAAGGGTAAAATTTTGGTTGAATTGACAACTCTACAAGCTCCTAGGACACCATTAATGGCAGCATAGCTCTTAAGGAAGAAGAAGACTGCATAATTTTCCCTAAGACTTGGCATATGAAAGATATGAATCCTGGACACTTAGAACAATTTGTAAACAAATATCATGATTGTGTTCAACGATTGTAACCCTCAATAATCAATAAAATCCTCAAACATCTTCAAAGTGGACATAAGTTCCTTACAGACGAACCACTATAAATCTATGTGTTATTTCTGCTTTCTGCACTCTAATTTTCCATACGTGAAACGCTATTCTCAAGTAATTAAGAATCTTTGGGTGTGACAACAATTTTAGCCGTCAACAGTCATTTTATTTATGCTCGGATCAACCTGTGTTTTTCAATTAATGAAGATCACAATTCATGAAAGCGGAGTTTT
This sequence comes from Allium sativum, assembly GCA_030737875.1. Classification (NCBI taxonomy): domain Eukaryota; kingdom Viridiplantae; phylum Streptophyta; class Magnoliopsida; order Asparagales; family Amaryllidaceae; genus Allium; species Allium sativum. The sequence continues at coordinate 215,930,877 of CM060915.1, read as the reverse complement.
GGTATATTATCTATTATACGTTCACACTACGTCATTTATGTTCCGTTGCATAATTTTATTATGTCTAAGTATAACTCTGATAATTGTTTTAAAGTATAATCAAATGTATATTTTAACAGCTTCATGAATTGTTACTTGCTTATTATATGTTGTCCTTATACTGTGAGATTTTGTGATTGTTCTTCTAATTTTTTCTTTTTCTTATTTCTACCCCAATAATTATCTATATTTTAGATTTGTCTGGGTTGACTTGAACAGTAAAGAATGCAAGTTGTTACACCAGAAGTGCAAAGGACATTCAAATTCCAAACTTAATTGGGTACCTTTGATGTATAAAACATCTGGATTCCAAACATAATCTGGTACATATGGAAACGGATCCACATCCAAGATATATTGTTTAACCGAGCGAACCCAAAAGTGAAAAGACAATCAGATTCCGAGCCTAATCGGGTAACTATGGATGTAAACGACATCCAGATTCCAAACCTAGTCAGGTATACATAGAAACAGATCCACACCCAAGATGTATTGTTTAACCGAGTGAACCCTAAAGTGCAAAGAACATTCAAATTCTAAACCTAATTAGATACCTATAGATGTTAAAACATATGGATTCCAAAACTAATTGGGTACATATAGAAACAGATCTACACCTAAGATATATTGTTTAACTGAACGAACCCAGAAGTGCAGAGGACATCCGGATTTCAAACCTAATCTAGTACCTATGGATGTAAAAGCCATTTGGATTCTAAACCAATTGGGTACATATGGAAACAAATCTATACCCAAGATATATTGTTTAATAAGGCGAACCCAGAAGTGCAAAGGACGTCCATATTTCAGACCTAATCGGGTACTTTAGATGTAAAAGACGTCCAGATTCCAAACGTAACTGGGTACACATGGAAACGGATCTACACCCAAGATATAATTTTCAACCGAGCGAACCCAGAAGTGTAAAGGACGTCTAGATTCCAAACCTAATCGGGTACCTATGGATGTAAAAAACATCAAGATTCCAAACCTAATTGGATCCATATGGAAACAATTCCATACCCAAGGTATATTATTTAACCGAATGAATCCAACAGTGCAAAGGAAATATGAATACCAAACCTAACCAAGTACTTATGAATGTAAAAGATTTCTGGATTCCAAATCAAATCAGGTACATATGGAAATGGATATACATCCAAGATACATTGTTTAACCAAAGTCTAAACCCGAAAGTGTAATGGTCTTTCGGATTCAAACCAAAGAGGGTACCTATGGATGTAAAAAAACATCCGGATTCCGAACCTAATTAGGTACTCATAGATATGGATCTACATCCAAGATATGTTGTTTGATCGAGGAAAACCCAAAAGTGCAAATGATGTCCGGATTCCAATCCTAATCGGATTCTCATGGAAATGGATCTACACCCAAGTTATATTTTTAACCGAGCGGACCCAGAAGTGCGTATGTTCAGATTACAAACCTAATCGGGTAATTTTGGATGTAAAAGACTTATGGATTCCAAACCTAACCGGGTACACATAGAAATGGATATATACACAAGAAATATTGTTTAACCGAGCGAACCCAGAAATGCAAAGAACATCTGGATTCCAAGCTTAATAGGCTACATATGGATATAAAAGAGATATTCAAATGCCAAACCTAATCGGGTATTGTAACGTCCTATATTTTTGGAAGTCAAACATTTAATTTTTTTTTATTATTTAAATATCGATTTGGAATTATATACGGATTTATAATATATAATTCGTTTATATAACGGAGTTTGAATGTTAAATTTATATTTAATTTAAAACGAACTTCAAACATCGCGGTAGTTCGTATTTTACGATTTGAACTTCAATTGAATATACAAAATCCATTTTAAGTCGGAATTCTTTGAAACAAGAAACGTTTGAATCTAGCTGATTGTATTTTTCAAATGTAAGAGAAAAATCGAGATTTCATATTATATATTTTGTGTTATATCCAATTCAAGTTTTCAAATAGTCGCTATGGAACTGTTTATAAACGATAACATTTATTTAATAAATTAAATAAGAATTTTTATATAATATGGATATCGCTTAACCTGGAATTTTAAAAATTGAGTTTAAAATCTATGTTAGTTTATGTTGAAGCTGCATAATATTTCATTTAGAATTATACGATAATAATAATTTATTACTATTTAAAATAGAATTGTTTTAGATTTAATTATGTTTTATTGATATTATATAAGCCTTAGAAATAGCTTTCTTTTCAAGCGATCTTCGTTTTCGATGAAACGAATTTTATTGAAATGTGTATTGCTAATTATTCGTAGATTTCCAGTTTGGAGTCAATCGGAGTTTTTTATTTGTATGTGCGATTTAAAGGTGAACCGAAAAATAAATTGGAATTAAAAATAATGTCATTGCGTAAACGGAGTCGGATTTCAACGAAATTAATTTCATTGGGACCGGAACGTCAAGACGTAGCAATACGTTTATTTTCATTACGATTGAAGTTCGTGTGTGGCGGTACGAATATAGAATGGTTAACGGTCGGTGGCAAATAACAATATATAAATTAACCATATTAAAAACAGATAAATAAAAATGAAATAGAAGCTTAAGACCTAAGATAATGGAAAATAATATATAAATGTAGTGCACCTACCTAACAAATTTCTTCTGCTTACCTATATGCACGCAACGTCCAAATTAAATTAAAATGCACAACACACATGAGGTGATTTCCCCTTATGTATATCCTACACGAAGCTACCCATTTCTTTTCTTTACAGTTATACATCTGGCCTAAGTGAAGAGAAATCTCAACCGCAACAACTAAATAAGTACTTCAAGTACAGGCCTACAAATATGCTATCCCTAAGCTAACATTTCTTCTACAACTCTCACAGATGCAAATCAAAATCCTCGCACATGCGTAGCTATAAACCAAAGAAGATATCTGAAGCCATTTATACATGGAAATGACCACCTTCTGAAGACCTACCCTATCCTACGCATGAATAGTCGGCTTCTACTGCTCTTCACTACCCTAACATATCTGCATGTGCAGACCTACCATAAGTGCGAGCCAAGGTTAGTCACTATACAAATACACTGCCTCGTTCGATATTATTTCATTGTCCAGCGGGATCAATGGAACCCGAAACTTCATTCAGCATAATGATTTAAAACAAAGCCTCCTTTCACAAGAAATAAAATAAAAAATAAACCGTGAACCCCTTCTCGAGAACTGAAACCAAAATTGAAATCGAGATGTGTTAAGCCGTGCGTGAGTTCACAGTGTATCTGCGGGTTGAGGATGAAGCAGGAGTTGGTCGCGACAGAGGGACGAGGCAGGCAGTGGATGTTTGCAGTGTTGTGGGGTGGGTGAAGTTCGTGTAGAAGCAACGGTTTTAGTAGAAAGAAAAAAATTGGTGAAGCAGGTTTTGAAGAACAACATAATGTGGAGAAAGAATTGCGCATGTGGGAGGTTGCGTTTAAACAAGCAGTAGGTGTTGTGAACGATGCATGGTACGGGAGGGAAGGCTTGCGATGCCAGTTGGAAGAAAGGAGAAAAGGGACGACAGGATGAAGCCACGGTTTGGACTATTCGAAATGACGTAGGAAATGGCTTTTGGTTTAATACGTGGAGGAGAAGAAATATGTGTAAGGGGAGGATGAATAGTAAATAAATGGGAAAGAAAATATGGGGGATCAGCAACTTCGATAAATAATAAAAGGAGTAGAGGCGTGGGCCCATTTTTGTTTGGGTAAGGTCCAAATGATATTTTAATTTAAGTTTAGTTTAAATAAAATATGCCTAACCTAATTTAATTTATGACAATGCCTACAAGTATATTTATAACGTGCCTCCGTGGTTGTTTTATTTGCGCCTAACAACGTTTGCCTACGTCATTTGTAAATAGTGCATGTGTGTCTACTCTAAGATACGTTACCGATCCAGTTGTTAACGTAATTAGTTTAACAACATTTTTTATCTAAGTCGGCCCAGTAAATATATAAACCAAATATGTTGGCTTGTTATAATTTAACAAAGTAATCAGGTTTTAAACAAATTAATGTAGGAATTGGTTAGTTAATTAAACCAGATATACTAAAATGCGGATAACGTTCATTTATAGAATCAGATGAAACAAATGACATTGGGACCATATTGCACTACAAGAAAAATACCCTATTGCAACAAGCTATTTGCAACAGACGATAAATGACTGTTACAGTAATTGATATTTAGCAACAGACCTACTATAACAGTTGCAACAGGTAAGATTTAGCAACAAACCTTCTTTTTCTGTTGCAAAAAGCATTTTTTTAGCAATTGCGCTTCCCTTCCTGTTGCAAAAACATACTTTTAGAAACTGTGCTTCCATGACAGTTGCAATAAATATATTATTTGCAACTGCGCTTCCAAGCCAGTTGCGAATAAATAACTTTAGCAACTTTTTTCACCACTTGCAATAACTGTAATTTTTTACAACCGGTAGAGCCAGTTGCAAAAAACATACTAAAAATAAGTATCATCTTTTAGTGATTAATTTTTAATAATTAATTTTAATTAGCTACTACCAAATAATTAACTACTAGTAATTATATAATAATTAAGATTAATATTTAATAATTATTAATTAATAATAAAATTTAATTATTATAAAGTGATATTTATAATTCTTAATAAAATAATAATAATAAATAATAAAGAATAATATTTAATAGCTAAAAAATAATAAAATAAATATTAAATAATAATAATAAAATAATGGAGAAAAATTAATAATTATTTGAAATATGAATATGTATAAATAATAAACAAACAATAAATAACCTAATAATTAGTAAATCATAATCAATAAATAAACGATAGTTGATTAATATTACTATTAAGGAGAAATGACTGATTAGTAATAATACCATATGTGAATTAATGTCTGAAAGAGGTATTTGTGTAAATTAATTAATTATTTGTTACTGGTAACTGCTGATATTAACGTTTTTATTTTTTTAAGCATTTTTAAATTTAAATTAAATTAGTGTTTAAATTGATAAATATAAAATATTTTTAAAAAACTAGTAAATGTTAAAAGAAAATTAAGATACCAAAAGTATTAAAACTACTTTGTAAATTACTGATTCCATATGCTTCATAGGTTTTATTTGTAACCATCTTTTCTATATACGGTAAAATTTTATTTTGCTCTAACGAAAGCTTATACCTGAAAAGTCGGTGTGTATACGACTTAAAGGATCTATATGGATAATGAGGAAATATATGTGATATACTAGCTAAATAATGTGCAATAGTTTATGCAAATAAAAACTAAGTTACTGAGATATATATAGCAAGTAAATTAAAGCGGTAAATGAAGTAAAAGAGACATCAGGAGTTTTTATACTGGTTCGGACTTCCCGCCCTACATCCAATCCCGAAGCTCCTCTTCGAAATTCACTAACAACACCCTCTCTTAACCCGAAGGAAAGGTCAGTACACCCGAGCCCCAACAAGAATGCCTCTTGCCTGAGCAACTACACAAGTCTTCAACAATTACAAGAGTTTGATTTCTGATTTGTGTTCTCGAATCAAAATGGATAGCCAATATTTTAAGTACAACCTTCCTATAATATGATCCTCGAGTATATGCCTTGAGTGCGAAGATTTAAGGAAGTAAAATTTACTTGTTGAATCAAATGATATTAATATGATCCACATATTCAACAAGTATTGAAATTGGAGAGCTTTTAATTGCAAAGAATGTAAATGGAGAGTTTAGAATGATGATCAGAAAAATCAGTAAAATTCGGAAAGATTAAGTTATTGTGAAACATGATTGAAGTTATTTATATAATAGTCTAAGAGTAGAAAACATTCATGAATAGTTTTCATAAAAAGATATGTCCATTTCCTTTGATTAACGAAGAGGAATCTCTTCATGTATGGAAGCAACTCTTCAGAAAATAAAACCTAGGTCGAATCAGTTGACTAGTTAAAAATCATCAGTTGACTGGTAGAATTAAAACGTATATATTAAAAATTTAAAACTAGCTGTTATATACCAAAATAGGCCGATCAGTCGACTGGTCCATTTCCTACCAGTCGATTGGTAGGCCAGTTTTGGTATATTTCTGGCTTTATATATATATAATTACATATAACTTTGATTAGCACATTCGTGTATACTTGAGGATAGATTTTAACATAATTCTAACATGACTCAATGTGTGTGTGTATATATATATATAACCTTATCTTCATGATTCAATTCTCATAGTAGCTTTGTTCATTGACAACGATCAAAATCTCATTATTCAACATTCTCCCCCTTTTTGATTGATGACAACACTTTGACTTTTCTCCCCCTGAATGTATAGCCCCCCCTGAGTTTCTGCACAAATTTGTTAGTTCATATATTTTATATGCTTACCATTTGAATCCTGCATTCACAAGTGTTAGCACAATTTTCCAATAATATGGAAATACAATAGTATAATAGCATGGAAACATAACAATGGATATATAAAATAGATAGCATGAGAGATATTTTTCTCCCCCTTTGTCATCGATTCAAAAGAGATTAAGATAATTCAAGCACATGATAATCGAAGAGAAACTTAAGCTAAAAATGATAGATTGCATAATTAACATAGAAATCCCATAGATTACACAACCAAAATAGAGTCACTACACAATTCAAACTAAGAAGGTCATTAGAAAAGTAAACATAACTAAGCTAAGAGTGTCATAAACAAAATAAGAACATTATTACACAACCAAAATAAGAGTTCTAAAACGATAATAAAGCGAATAAATTTCCCAACATCATAATTAAGCTTCACCGGATTCGGTTTCTTCAGAAGAGGTCCAGTTAAGAGGTGAAGTTGGTCTCTTTTCCAGATCCGTTATGTGAGCAGTTGCCACTAGAGAACATGAGATTTCCACATCCTTCCTAGAAAATCCTTTATCTTATCAAACTTTTTGTCATTCTTCTTATCCATCCTTTTGAGCCTTGCTTCTAGGAGGAGTTGATTACGTGTAACTATATCAGTAGCTTGCTTTGCTGTTTGATTTGGTTCCGTGAGACGAACATCTTCCTAATTAGCTCGAATTGTACTCGATGATGGTTGATCCGAAATCCTATTTCTTCATTCCTCTAAGCTCAAAATGCGGACTTGTGGAGGAGGCATGTGCATTTGCTTTAGATTCTTTTTGTCTAGAAATTTTATTTTAATCATTTCCGAGTCTGGTTTTGGAATCTTTGCACTCTCAAAAATTCTCATCAAATATTCTCCATAATAAAAATATGTGGTGATTCCTTGTGTACATAGGAGAAGATGATCCATAATAGTTTGCATCCAATTAATCCTAATATTTCCAAATGTTGCATATAAGGCCCTGAAAGTGTCCAAGTATACAAGGTCGTGACTTCCTGACCTAGGAAATATTGTCTGAGTAAGGACAAGATGGAGTATCCTCGCATTAGGTCGTAATCCCTTAGTTTTAGTTCCATCCGAGTCATCATCCATAAAGAGATGACTAATTTCATCCCGTACTCCATATTCACAAGTTAATTCGGATAATGCAATTCCATCCGTTGGTGAATTCAACACTTCTCCAAGTCTATCAATGGTTATGAAAATAGGTTGTCCGCACACAAGACTCCACACACAATTACGTGAATTACTCGGTTTTTGGTGGTCTAGATTCATGTTGGCTAGGAATAGTTTGATCATAGTGACATTAATTTTAACATTATTTTGATTGTAATCCAAGAGAGTTTCAAGTTTACCTTGGTTTGCTAATTGTTGTAGATCATAGTTGTTAAAATCTCAAACTTTGCAAAAGGGCCATCCATGAATTCAAACTTTGCAAGTATTATTTTACAAAAAGAAGAAATCCTATTATCTGATAATTACTCTTCGGAGGAGGTCGATTTTCTTGGTGTTCTAGCTCCTTCATTTTGTTGATAATCCTTCTCCTAAGAATTAGGACTATTCTTCTTACTTTTGTTGGTTTCTTCTATGCACTCCATAGTGTAAAAGGTCTCCTTGATGATTCCGGAGTTGTAGAATAAGGATAATGTCTTGGCTCTAAAACCGCTGATCGACCACATATTCGTACTGCTACTGTTTCGAGAAACATAAGTCTATCCGATGTATTTGTTCAAAATGTAGCTCTCTTTGTAGCTTTAATTGCTCATTCTGGTAGTGTCTTATGTCGTCAGTTTTATCCCTTACTGATGGAGATCCATAACTCTCTCTTCTTTTCTTTCCTTCCGGAGTACATCAGTGTGATGCTCTTTGCCAGCGGAGAACTGGTTCTTCGTTTGGAGTTGGAGATGTAAGGATGTTAATAGAACCCGACGACGTTTTGTCGGATGATTTGGTTGGAGTAGAGGAGGTTTTTTCTTGTTTTGACATGATACTGTATAGTTTTCGGTTATTGTATTATTATTTGATTTGAGAATAAGAGCTCTTTTTCTTTGGTATTTATATTAACATACATGCTAAACATAGTATACAAGATGAATGGCTATGTGAAACTTAACCAAAAAATTTGTTCGATAGAAAACAAAAATTCTTAATTGTAGGATATCTATATTAGCACCAATTTTTAACAAACTATATATAGAACAAAAATGAAAATACTTACAGAAGACAAGTCATGTATTCCTATATTTATGCAAAAATTATAGTATACTTATTTTATCTAAAAATAGAGCTAAAATAAATTACTTATAGAAAAGAATAAGTGTTTGAGCAACCCTTTTTGATTGAGCTAGTCAAAATTATAAACTCAGTAGTACCTACACTAAATAAAAGTAAATACGGTACCCACTTCCTCCGTTAGGGTCCTAAGGATTAAGTCTTAGGAAGCCAAACCCAAGAGGGCTTAGGTTCATTTTTTTTAAATAATCATTATTATAATGAACTGTATCTAAAAAGTTTTTAATATATTTATTCCTAATAAGAAATTATTTGTTTTAGGAATCCATATACTAATATTTTCTGAATAATTTTTCTTAGTAGAAGTATTTAATTTTCTACTAGGAATTCTCGGTATATTGTTAGAATTTTCAAAACTGGATTTCCTTTTTGAATTTATTTTATTATCATATCCAAGTCCCTTTTTATTAAAAACCGACTGAGAATTTTCTAAAATTTTAGATAAATTCTCTTTACCCTTGTTAAAATTATTTATATTTTTTGAAATACTTTCTAATTTACTTATTAAACTAGAATTTTCTAACTCTATAATTTTAACTTTATTATTCAAATCATGATTTTTAGAAAGAAATAAATCATTTTTATTCTTTTGAGCTTCTATTTCTTGACTTAACAAAGAAATTTGAGAATTTTCATTTGAAAAAGAATCTTCTAATCTTCTAATTTCATCTTCTAAGAATTCTTTTTCATCTTTCAAAAGGTCTCTCTCAAATTTAGCTTTGTTTTTGTCTTCGTTAGCTTGTTTAAATTTTCTTTTAAACATTTTTTCAGATACTAAAATTTCCGTATTTATTTCTACTAATTCATCAAAAATAAAATCACTTACATCTTTGTGTTTAACCATAAAGCACACATTTGCTTGCTCGTTATCACCGTTTGAAGCGATCTGAACTTCCCCGTGAAGGAAAGAACGGATTGAATTGAGAACATGAAAAATCAGAATACGAACAGAAGAACATTTCATTGCTTATTACAACAATTCCATCAGAATACAAGAATATAACAGAATATGAATTGTTGGACCTAGATTAACCCTAGAGGGGGGTGAATAGGGTTTATCATAGTTTTTAACAGAATTAAAAATCTAACGAAATATATAATAATAAACAAATTACAGAATATAGTAGAAACAGAAATGCAGAAAATAAATCACACACAGATATACCCAGCTTCGGCAAAACCCTGCCTACTGCTGCATTTCTAAGGTTTCTACTAGGTGATAGAACAGATCCCGCATACAAGACCATGTACACTTGCAATCCCTGCTCCTATTCTAACCCTACGCTCAAAATCCTAGACTGACCAATATTCACTCGATCAGATTTCCCTGTTTACGACACCGTAATCAGTAACCCAGATTTTACAGACTCTGTCAACTGTCAGTTAACCCGTAACTGAATTCTAGAATTTTACAGACTCCAGAAGACTGTTCAGACTGATTTTACAACGAATTAAAATAACACAAACATTAAAACAAAAGTGAAACCCTAGGAGTTAAAAATGGAAGGGTCATCCCCTTTGTAAATGGCCGGCCCATTTCTATTCTTTAGACCCGATCTCTTTGTTTTTGAAATAAGAAAAAAATGGCGGCCGACTTTGAGAAGCTAGGGTTTTCTGAAATGATCCCCCAAATCGATTTCGATGCTCGATTGAATGATGTTCTCTGGTGCTCGACTTCTTCGTTGCTTTCTGGCACTTCGAGTTGGCTTCCCTCTCTGGCACTCGATCGAAACCCTAATGAAACGTTGTAAGTGAATTTAAACTTAAATTGCTCTGCCTTTTGGTTAATTGATGCTTTTGGTTTTCGATTTGAAATATTGGGTTGGTTTTCGATTTTTTTGTCCCCTTTGCCAGTGATGAATCGGTGTTAATATAGGATTGAAAAATCCCTTAAACATCTCTGATTTCGCATACGTGACTTGGCTGATTTATTATGGTGCTTTCCCTTTTTGATTTGAGGATTTGATTGAATACAAGATTTCCTCTTTTGATTTTGGCTGATTGATTGCTTCGAATTTAACTTGCAATAAAGGCTTTATTCCTTGATAAATTCTGGACAATTATTTGTTGCCTTGGAAGGCTTTCCTGATTGAATCAAAATAGGAAATAATGAATTTCTGAATTGAAAATGATTTTGAAAAGTTGCCTTAATTCCTTAGCTCATTTGTGTCCTTCCGTTGCCTTAAACAATTCGAATTGCCCCTTTGAATTCATGCATGATTTCTGGGAAACATAATTGGTTTCTTGTCTGAGTAATCTTGAAAATGTTGCCAAGTTTGAATTCTTTGATTGATAAAAAAAACTGCCGAGAATGACACGAATGAATTCTAAAAAAAATCTCTTTGATTTTTTTCTTAAATATGTTTTGTGAAAACTTGCCATATATATTCATCACTGAATTAATGTCCTTAAAACTTCCTGCGAATTTCTAGAACATCTGCTTTAAATGCTGAAATGAATTCTAGCCAACTTTGAGTTTAAAAACGACTTTGATTTGGTTGAATCTTTGCATGCATATTTCAATGTGTTGATGTTATTCTATAGCAATTATCACTTCCCTGTTTGGCAACACCTTGTACACTTGGCCTTGGTTTTTGATACAGTTCCTTGTTGTGTACATAACTCGTCGCACCTGACTTTGATGCTGAGTCATAGACTATATTGCTTTGTATATGCTGCTGAATCATGTTTCACCATTGAGATTTGCACCATTGAACTTGACCTGAACCATTTGTTTTCTGTTGTGTTCATCATGACCATTGAGCTGCTCCACAATATGTTCGACCATCTTTGTCTCCATGGAGTTGCTGTGCCATACTTATGCTTGTGCCATTCATGTTTGTGGCTTGTGTATTCTCCTGTCTTGCCATATATATAGTTTCACTTGTTTAGCTGGCTTGAACATGTGCTCTAGTCTAAACTGTATACTGTTTCACCTTGTACATATGTCTGTGTTGAGAAAGCAATTTGCCACCATGCCATGTTTGCACCACCATTCATACATGTATATTGTTCAAAAATGTTGGGCATGCTTTGTTCCTCTGAATACTTATGTATACACATGTTGTGTACACCCTTTGTGTGAGCACTTCTTTGTTGTAGTTGTTTCAAACTTTGTATTCTTCTATGCTTGTGTTTACTAAAACAAATTTTTTTGCATACTTGCCTGCTGCCTACTCATGTTGACTTCTCCTTGCCTTGTATACCTTAGTATAGCTGCACTACTCCTTATGCCACTTTCTTGACCATGTTGCAGCTCCATGTTGACTTGAACTTGCTGCATATAGTTGTGCACCCCTTTACCATTGATCATGGCTCCTCCCTTTGTCGCTGTGTGCACCACTTTAGATTTTCTGAAATGTTGTACTTGTATTTTTGCTGAGCTGATCTGCCGCTTGCATCACCATACTTTTGTAGCACTTTTGTCCACTCTACATGATTGTGCATTGTCTTTGCTTTACTTGATCGTGTCTCGACCACTTTGACATGATCGAGCTGATTTGATTTGGCTGCTTGAACATGTATGTTGCATTTGAATTTTGTCACACTCTCGACCATATTCATATGTGCTGAGTCGAGACGGTCCACGTGGCTACTCCTTAGTTGCACACTGATTGACGAGGCAGTGCACACGTGTATATTTATACACGTGTGTATATGCAGCCATCAGATTATTTTTCCTGTCCCTGTACTAAAAGTATACAGACTGAGTATACACTTATCAGATCAAGTCATGAAAAATGATGAGAAACACACCAGAAATCTGAGGCAAATAAAAAAATTTAAAAATAAAAATTATATTCGCAAGTGTTCAGTAATATTTCTATTGCAGTGTACTGTGTGTTTCTGTTTCATGTGACAGGTATGAAGACTGGACTGACTGGAAAACTGTAAAGACTGAAGATTGAAGACAGAAGACATTGTCAGTTTAAGAAGTGTTTGTAACAATGAATGTATAGATAAAAAAAATGTACAACGGTGAAATATATATGAGTGTTGAGTGAACTGTAGTGAGGAGCTATGTATACAATGTATATGAACCTGTATATGAAATGTATAACTGAGATGTACAAATAGTGGAGTATAAAAATTTGTATTGTTTGATTATTAAAATAAAATATTATATTTAAATAAGATACTGTTTGAATATTTAAATTCGTGTACAGTAGTATTCTGTTTAAATATAAATATTCTATTTCTGTCTGTGATGTAGAATAACAGCACGATAACAAACACATTTAAAATAATATATACTCGTTTGTTATCATCAAACAAAAATCATATAATTGTGTATACAACACCGTTATATACAACAATCTCCCCCTTTTGATGATGACAAACAAATAAAAAGATTTTGAATACAATAAATGTGTTTGTTCGAGAATAGTGAAACTTCCCCTATTTGAAAACTCCCCCTACAACTAAACTCCCCCTAGAACTGTGTACGAGTGAAACGAATGAATTCGGTAAATTTTCAAAGTAAAAATATTTATAAAATATTCACTCATAAATCTAAATCAAAATCTTGTTCATTCTCCCCCTTTTGTTATCATCAAAAGGATACAGAGTTTAAAATACAGATGAAAATTGGCTAAAAATATACTTTCATCTTAAGAGGAAGAATGGTCATCATAAATCTCAGTCAGTCAAACAAAAATCATAATAAACTGAGAACTAGTGGCATATTTCACATTTCAGATAATTACGGATTTACGATGAAATTTATATAGACGGGGAGAGTTATAAAAATGATTTCCAATTATTTTCAAAGAATTTTATAAAAAAGAGCACAAAAAAATACTGATGAATTTGGACTATAAATTCAATTTAAGTGACAAAATCAAATATTCTCAAATCCCAATACCTATCAATCAACAAATCATAATACGTTATAATATTTCAACACATTTCACAAATGAAAAATGGATTGATAGGGCTGGTTTTTACACACCAAGGAGAATTTCATATAAAAATTTATTTATTGCAATATATTTTTATTATTATTATTTAAGAGCACACTGACCACGCATAACCAGATCTTGGATTTTTAAATGAGATCAGTTGCAGCTTAAATATAAGTTTCTCATAACCATGCATGACCAGAACTTGGATTTTTAAATGAGGTTAGAGATACTCTTATATATTAATTACATTTTTATCATTTTCAGTTTTATAAAGGAAAAACTCCTCGGTATATGAAACCAATATGGATGATAGAAATGTGGTAGATACAGAAATGGATTGTGAAATAAATTTCTAAATTAATTATATTATGAAATAAGCTCGACTTTACCAGGATTATTGAAAATTTTCAATTATCACTAATTCTGAATAATAATATAGTCCCTTTTCTATCACAAATAATTTTCACTGTTTTAAAGCAAGATAATTTTTTTTAAAAAAAAATAAACTCTCCACATTAATATAAAATCATGATGGATGGCAGAATGATGATAGATAAAGGAGATGGTCGTGAAATAATTGCCAGTTCAAAGATATTATAATAAATATTCAACCATCATGAAAATCCAAATAAAACCTCCTCTTGTTGTGAAATATACTGCAGCCACAATTCATCATAATTTCAAAATCTGATAATAATTTTGATGAATTATAAATACAGTTCAATTTGGATATTGATTTCGATTTCTGAAAGAATAATCAATAGATAATTTTAAAAATGAAAATCAATTACAAGAGGAATTTATACAGATTTATACAAGGGAAAAAATGTGTATGGTGTCTATACAAAGTGAAAATTCAAAGCAAATGGATGAAAAAAAACTGATACCAATTGTAGTCTCCCTTATCGAGGAATTTATTCACACCCTAGATATCTCAGGTTAAAGAAATTTCAAACACAAAGCCCAAATAGACAAAACTAACAAATTTGGCACATTTATCAGAGCTGTAGACAAGAACAAGCAATTATTTGAAGAACAGTATCAGAGCAGCAAACATCATTTTCAAAGCAGACTTGTCTAGGAGATATTTCAAAGATATTACAAACAGTCTAAAATAATTCATGATCGGATGGGTGAAACAAATATAAGGCACTTCTGATACCACTTGGTGTCTCTATTAATAAATTTTAATCACACAGATATCAGGGACAAACCAAGATATCACAGTCAGCAAAAATTTAAAGACCAAGCAGATGGTATAACAAATTAACCGAGTAGCAGACAGGTTAAAACAAGCAGTTCTTTGAAAAACAGTATCAGAGCCGCATAACAGAAACAGTTTCAAATCAGACTTGACAAGATGTTGGTCACACAAGATGATTCATGAACCAATGATTAAAAAATACCGTTTCTTTGAAATCATTTGAGGAATATGCAGATTTCAGGATTCAATGAATCGATCACACTAGATTATTAATTTCATCTTCAAGATATGTGTGAGATTCAATAAATCAATAATTTCAAATGATTTTAAACAAACAGATACTCAAATCAAATTATCATGAAATAACAGTGATTTTTAAGACTTGATTCTCAAATCAAATTTTCACAAAAAAAAATTCAAACAAGCCTAAAAGAAATTTCAGATCATCTATATCAATTTTGAAAGGTATTCATGATCCAGAAAAAATAGAATAATTTATTTGAAATCACTTGAATCGATGTCAAGTTTTGGAATATAATGAATCACTCACACAAGGTTGATAATTTCAAATTTAGGAGGTGTGTGATTATTCAAAATATCAATAATTTCAAATGATTTCAAACAAACAAATTCTAGCCATAATGATCATGAGTAATGATGGTTTTCAAGATGTATCACTGAGATTTAAGACGGATTAATTTCCAATCCAATCCGAAAATCAATGAAATTTTCACAACTGATAAATAGCAGTGTGCTGTAATGAGTATAACATTTTAAGCGTTTCCAAAATTAATTGGAAGAAACTCAAAACAGTATAAGAGTGTGAAATTTCATTAATTATTCAGATCTTCAAAATTTTAGAATTCAAATTAACAGTGTTCAAGATATGGCACGAATACATCAACACTGTTATGAATTCAAAGAATCAGAAAACAAACTTCAAATCAATTGCAGGTATTTACAAAAATAAATTCAAGATCTGGACATGATTAAACACATCAGAGTTTTATAGAAATGAAGCAAATTTCCAGAAAGAAAATGAATTCTGCAATATGAAGTTAATGAAGCCTAAGAAGTTACAAAGGTATGACAGTGGCAAATCAAAACAAAATAAAACAAAGAAAAAAATAAACAGAAGGGATAGAAGGAGAAATAAACAAAGAAAAATAATAATTACAAAGATGAGTTCAGAGACTATACCTGAAATCCATGTAAAACAGAATCTCCGACTCAACAAATCTTGGCCAAGGAACTGTAAAGAATACAGAAGTATAGAACAACTTGAAATCAATCTCTTTTCAGCATAGCAGTTCCTCAACCTTCACTGGTACCTAACAGTTGAGTGAATTAAGTGGTCTAACAAAATTTGTAAAACCACTCTGAAATATGTTTACCACTTTTGGTACCCAAACCTGTTTGTATAACAAACCATCAGAATTAACCTTTGTACCCTTAGGAACCCAAATCTGTTTGAACTTGACGAAGTCCGTTTTATTTTTTGAGATCCAAGAATGTTTAAATGGTTTATTATAAAACGATTTCTCATCACAATTTTGACTCAAAAGATCTTTGAAATTCTCAGTGTTCAAATTTTCTGAGCAGTTCTTTCCAAAGCAGTTTGAGGGATTTTTCAAATCATTTGAATTTTGTTTTCCAAAAACATCATTTTTCCCAAAGCCAAGACCAGATTTATTTCCAATAGAAACTTGGTTTTGTAACCACATATTCAACGATTTTTCCCCACTAGAAAATTTATCCAAAGTTGATTCTAATCGTTGAATTTTGGATTTTAGATTGCTATTTTCTTTTAGTAAATTTGAGCAATTATTTATAGCGATCTTCTGTTCAACATTGGACTGTTTCAAAACCAAATTCTCATTTTCAAGCAATTTAATTTTGGCTTGGGATTCGGAAATTTTAAGTTCAAATCGTTTTTGTTTTTCAGACTCAAAATTCTTGGATTTTTCAATCTCATTTTCAAGTTCTTTCAAAATCAAACCACTTTTCACCAAATTTTCATTTTCAGCAATTTCAAATTTGGAATATATATCAGTCTTAAAAATTTCAAATTCCTTTTGTAAAAAGTTATTCAAACTTGATAACTCAATCTTGTTTTCTTTTAAGATCAGAATTTCCTTTTCAAACTTTTGAATATTTTTATTGAGATGAACAAGATTGATTTTCAATTTTAAACAATTTTTGCAATCTGAATTTGAAGAATTTTTAAAATGTTCTAGTTGTAATTCCAAATCTTCCATTTTGCTGGTCAACCCAGAATTCTTTGATTTCAGAGATTTGTTTTTAGATTAGAGTTTATCAACAGATTTAGTCAAATCAACGCACATATAAACTAAATCTTCGTATGAGAAATTTTCTGTTTCAGCATCTATTGATTCTCCATCATTTGATCCTTCTGAATTTTCATTTATAAATCCGGTCAAACAGAACTCTAAATCTGAGTTGACTTTCTCGGGTTTTGAGCTATCGTTGTCAGATCTTCCATACTTCGTATTGAAAGTATCCCAGATTTCCTGTGCAGATAAACAATGGCAGATAAGATTAAACTGTTCAGTACTAAGATAATCAAATATAATTTTCATAGCACGAGCATTGAAAGTAATATCTACACTATCAAATCCATTGATAACAACATCCCAACATTTAATATTAACATATTTTAAATAAAATTCTATTTCGGATTTCCAGTTCAAAAAATCTGTTCAATCGAAAATTTTTGGGATGTGACTGGACTGTCTCTCAATAATCTGACAACAAGGGTTACCCATGACTCTAGAGTTAAACAAAAATACCTGCTCTGATACCAAATGGTGTCTCTATTTACGAGGAATTTTAAATCACCCCGGTGGCCACCAAAGATACCTTAGACACTGGTTTCATGTCCTGCCTCTGGACACGGACAACCACCCACGGGCATGTAGGGGCAAGAGTCAATACTTCGCCACATGATCAAACAGCGAGAACCCCCTATCATGTTGTTACCTTAAACCAGCTCTGATACCACTTGTTGGATCTAGATTAACCCTAGAGGGAGGGTGAATAGGGTTTATCACAGTTTTTAACAGAATTAAAAATCTAACGAAATATATAATAATAAACAAATTACAGAATATAGCAGAAACAGAAATGCAGAAAATAAATCACACACAGATATACCCAGCTTCGGCAAAACCCTGCATACTGCTGCATTTCTAAGGTTTCTACTAGGTGATAGAACAGATCCCGCATACAAGACCATGTACACTTGCAATCCCTGCTCCTATTCTAACCCAACGCTCAAAATCCTAGACTGACCAATATCCACTCCATCAGATTTCCCTGTTTACGACACCGTAATCAGTAACCCAGATTTTACAGACTCTGTCAACTGTCAGTTAACCCGTAACTGAGTTCTAGAATTTTACAGACTCCAGAAGACTGTTCAGACTGATTTTACAACGAATTAAAATAACACAAACATTAAAACAAAAGTGAAACCCTAGGAGTTAAAAATAGAAGGGTCATCCCCTTTGTAAATGGCCAGCCCATTTCTATTCTTTACACCCGATCTCTTTGTTTCTGAAATAAGAAAAAAATGGCGGCCGACTTTGAGAAGCTAGGGTTTTATGAAATGATCCCCCAAATCGATTTCGATGCTCGATTGAATGATATTCTCTGGTGCTCGACTTCTTCGTTGCTTTCTGGCACTTCGAGTTGGCTTCCCTCTCTGGCACTCGATCGAAACCCTAATGAAACGTTGGAAGTGAATTTAAACTTCAATTGCTCTGCCTTTTGGTTTATTGATGCTTTTGGTTTTTGATTTGAAATATTGGGTTGGTTTTCGATTTTTTTTGTCCCCTTTTCCAGTGATGAATCGTTGTTAATATAGGATTGAAAAATCCCTTAAACATATCTGATTTCGCATATTTGACTTGGCTGATTTATTGTGGTGCTTTCCCTTTTTGATTTGAGGATTTGATTGAATACAATATTTCCTCTTTTGATTTTGGCTGATTGATTGCTTCGAATTTAACTTGCAATAAAGGCTTTATTCCTTGATAAATTCTGGACAATTATTTGTTGCCTTGGAAGGCTTTCCTGATTGAATCAAAACAGGAAATAATGAATTTCTGAATTGAAAATGATTTTGAAAAGTTGCCTTAATTCCTTAGCTCATTTGTGTCCTTCCGTTGCCTTAAACAAGTCGAATTGCCCCTTTGAATTCATGCATGATTTCTGGAAAACATAATTGATTTCTTGTCTGAGTAATCTTGAAAATGTTGCCAAGTTTGAATTCTTTGATTGATAAAAAAAACTGCCGAGAATGACACGAATGAATTCTAAAAAAAATCTCTGATTTTTTTCTTAAATATGTTTTGTGAAAACTTGTCATATATATTCATCACTGAATTAATGTCCTTAAAACTTCCTGCGAATTTCTAGAACATCTGCTTTAAATGCTGAAATGAATTCTAGCCAACTTTGAGTTTAAAAACGACTTTGATTTGTTTGAATCTTTGCATGCATATTTCAATGTGTTGATGTTATTCTATAGCAATTATCACTTCCCTATTTGGCAACACCTTGTACACTTGGCCTTGGTTTTTGATACAGTTCCTTGTTGTGTACATAACTCGTCGCACCTGACTTTGATGCTGAGTCATAGACTATATTGCTTTGTATATGCTGCTGAATCATGTTTCACCATTGAGATTTGCAACATTGAACTTGACCTGAACCATTTGTTTTCTGTTGTGTTCATCATGACCATTGAGCTGCTCCACAATATGTTCGACCATCTTTGTCTCCATGGAGTTGTTGTGGCATACTTATGCTTGTACCATTCATGTTTGTGGCTTGTGTATTCTCCTGTCTTACCATATATAGAGTTTCACTTGTTTAGCTGGCTTGAACATGTGCTCTAGTCTAAACTGTATACTGTTTCACCTTGTACATATGTATGTGTTGAGAAA
Organism: Allium sativum; assembly: GCA_030737875.1. Taxonomy (NCBI): domain Eukaryota; kingdom Viridiplantae; phylum Streptophyta; class Magnoliopsida; order Asparagales; family Amaryllidaceae; genus Allium; species Allium sativum. The sequence goes on along the minus strand of CM060915.1, from coordinate 215,911,061 downwards.
GCAATTTGCCACCATGCCATGTTTGCACCACCATTCATACATGTATACTGTTCAAAAATGTTGGGCATGCTTTTTTCCTCTGAATACTTATGTATACACATGCTATGTACACCCTTTGTGTGAGCACTTCTTTGTTGTAGTTGTTTTAAACTTTGTATTCTTTTATGCTTGTGTTTACTGAAACAAAATTTTATGCATACTTGCCTGCTGCCTACTCATGTTGACTTCTCCTTGCCTTGTATACCTTAGTATAGCTGCACTACTCCTTATGCCACTTTCATGACCATGCTGCAGCTCCATGTTGACTTGAACTTGCTGCATATAGTTGTGCACCCCTTTACCATTGATCATGGCTCCTCCCTTTGTCGCTGTGTGCACCACTTTAGATTTTCTGAAATGTTGTACTTGTATTTTTGCTGAGCTGATCTGCCGCTTGCATCACCATACTTTTGTAGCACTTTTGTCCACTCTACATGATTGTACATTGTCTTTGCTTTACTTGATCGTGTCTCAACCACTTTGACATGATCGAGCTGATTTGATTTGGCTGCTTGAACATGTATGTTGCATTTGAATTTTGTCACACTCTCGACCATATTCATATGTGCTGAGTCGAGACGGTCCACGTGGCTACTCCTCAGTTGCACACTGATTGACGAGGCAGTGTACACGTGTATGTTTATACACGTGTGTATATGCAGCCATCAGACTATTTTTCCTGTCCCTGTACTATATGTATACAGACTGAGTATACACATATCAGATCAAGTCATGAAAAATGATGAGAAACACACCAGAAATCTGAGGCAAATAAAAATTTGTAAAAATAAAAATTATATTCGCAAGTGTTCAATAATATTTCTATTGTAGTGTACTGTGTATTTCTGTTTCATGTGACAGGTATGAAGACTGGACTGACTGGTGTAACAACCCATATTTTGAATAACAAGTTATAACATAAATCAAGGCATAATTCAATGATAAAATCTGAATCAAGGGAAACGGGCTGTGCCATTCCGTTCGTCTCGGAAAAATACGCGAAATAGAGTCCGAGTTTTCGAAAATCGGAGTCCGTATGACCCAGTTAAGGCCCATGGAAGTTTTCAGAAAAATTAAATTTAAAAACAGATTTTAAATTCAGCTGGGCAGGTAGGCGGGAAAAGATCCCGCCACTCCCCAAGTCGACAGGGGAGTCGACTTGGGAGTCGACACACCCCAGGCTGTGTCGACTGCCCAGTCGACACCCCTGTCGACTTGGGTGGTCGGCCAGTCTGGCCTGGGTGCACCTGACTTGTTTCTCAAGACATGTTTGGAGGCTAGTGACGTGAATTGATGGCCCATACCTGAATTAGGGTTAATCCTAGGGTCTAAACTAACCTAATCTTCTATAAAAGGACCCTAATACCTAGCCTAAATCATCATAAATCAATCCTATAACTAAACTATGCCAAAATGTTTAATCATGACCTCCACCCTCTTGTCATAGCCTCCATCTTCATTCATATGAGAGTTCCTAAGCTTGTTTGAGAGTTTCTAAGGCCAAAGTTCAATCTTTCTTCATCAAAGCAAGGATCTTCTTCTAATTTCTCAAGGGTTTTCATTGAAGCTTGCTATTTGGGGGTCTTTAGAGTTGCTATTGGCTTCGTCTCAATCTTATTTATATTTTATAAGTTTTCATAGCATTGTAAGCCCTATACTACTCTTAGATTCTAACTATGAAGTTAAGTATGACATGTTGCAAGTTTGAGTTTGGGCCTAAGTATGATATGTGCTTTGATCCTATCATGTTATGCATAAATTTATTCTATGCATGTTTGTAAAGCTATCACCTTTACCTTATGCATAGAAAGCTATGAGCTTTGATTGGAAATGTTGCATAAAGCAACATAGAAACTCTCATAAATCTTGTGTTATCTTGCATATGATGTTATATGCGAATCACTAGCCACCATCCTATGTCATTTATGATCATGTTTCACCTATTTGCTAAAGTTTGATATCATGCATATTTTGAGGCTTATAATCTAATATGCAAGTTTATGATCTACTTTATGCTATCTTGCATATGATGTTATATGCGAATCACTTGCTATCATCCTATGTCATTTATGACCATGTTTCATATATTTTGCTAAAGTTGATATCATGCACGTTTTGAGGCCTATGATGTAATATGCAAGTTTATGAACACATTTGCCTCATATGCCACCATGTTTAACTTGTGGCCCAAAACCTTATTAATTATGTCATGCTTCTAAGTTTCCCCTTTGAGATCTATTTGCGTTTATGCGAACTTACATGCGATGGGGTTACGATATGGGTAAACTAAAATGACATAAAAACATGACTTGAAAAGATGACATGAAATATGACATGTGATTATGCTTGAAACATGAACTTGGACATGACTTCTAGAAAACATGAGAATGGCCAACTCGAGGTTGGGTTGAGTTTGTAGCATAAATCTACCCGGAACCGACCGGCTTAACTAGTGGCTACAAGCAATAGGACCCAATGTGAGTAGTTGGTCATGTCGCACTTGAAACCCGAGGTTAGACCAAGTTGTGGTGTAAAGCTACCCGGACCCGCCCGGCGGTCTAATGTGAGAGGTTGGGTGCATTAAATTAATTAATGCCACATGATAGGGTTAAGTCATGGACCACTTGAATACTTAACCACGATGGGTTGATAGGGTTAAGTCGTGAACCTTGGGTACACTTAACCAACTTAATGGGGTAGGGTTAACCACATTTAACCCGTTAGAAACCCTAGTTACGCAGTCCTTTTCACCAGTAACCCTCTTGATTGTATCATGATACCTTAGGGACTAGGCTAGGGTGGGGCACGATTACTGGGCTGACATGTAAGCGACCAAAACGACGGCTGAGTAGGTGCGCCGGTGTAGGTTCAGGCGGACTATGGTCGTGCACATAGTCCGGAGTTGAAAAAGCAGACACGCGCACCCGTAGGTTTAGACTGTGCGTGCTTGATTTGTGTCCGTGGTTGGCACCATAGGGCTTGATACACCCTAGGGTGGACCTAGCACAGTTTGACTACACTTCGTGATTGGGCCGTATGACACCGATACTTGACGAGTTAGGCTTTTAGGGAGCCGATCGACTAGACCGTGTTGTTGGACCTTGATCTAGGTCATCTCGGGATGTTGGGCCAAGATTGGGCCAAGGGATCATTTCTAGTTTATACTTGACATGGATTACTAGTACACACTTGGTGCAACTTAACCTTGTACATGCGATGCCACACTTGATCTATCTTTTCACCATGCCAGTTATCACCCTATGTTTCATCTCTGCTTTACATGTCCAGTTAACTTTATTAGTTTTTATACTAATAGTAGATAGGACTTACCAGTCTTTTTGACTGACCCGTTTTCTTTCGCCTCTTTTCTTCCGTCCCCCCCCCCTCCCAGGTTTGCAGGGCGGGAACACTGGTACCTAGCTGGATCTTTAGCTGCTTTTCTGGATAGCTCATGTACGGTTTGGACTTGAGCATGCTACGGCTTTATTCTACTTTGGGGATAATTACTTTATGTTTTTCCAGTTTTCAGTTTATGTTCTAGACTTTGTTTTGTGGGAAAATAATGACCAAGTACTTTGATGTATCTTGACTGTGGTTTTGAAATGTTAGTTTTATCCACTGTTTTACTACTCTGTTTTGCTTATATGTTCTGTCTTGTGATATCTGCATGCATGTTTACCTTGTTTAACGCCCCTCCAAAGCCAGTGTGCTTGCTAGAGTGGCATTGGCGGAGGTGGGGTGTTACATTTGGTATCAGAGCATAAGGTTTACAAGATTTGAGCAAAAGTGTTTTTAAAAACTTACCTTTTTAGAAAACTATTTTCAAAACCAATTGAGTATTTTCCAAGAAAAGTCTAGTTTATTTTAAAAGGCTATTCCCCAAAAGCCATTAGCACTATCCTTTGTTTCCTCATTCTTAATCTATCTTTTCCTTTTTCAGCATGGCCGATCTTAACCTTCCCGAGGGAGTAACCATTCCCGGATGGTTCCGGAGGTACTTGGAAGCTAGGGCCAACGATGCGGGGCGAACAAATACCCCCACCGTAACTGAGGTTCCTCCTCCTCCTCCTCAGCATCCACAAGCAGATTTCGCAAAGGTTTGCAAAGACTTTAAGGCGATGGGTGGCAAGAATTTTATTGGGACGGAGACTTTTGTGGAGGCGAGAAATTGGTTGAAAGAAACTGAAGATCTCTTCGCTATCTTTGATGTGGAAGACCATAGAAAGGTTTTATTGGCAGCATGGCTATTAAAAGAAGAAGCTGCTTATTGGTGGGAGGTCACCAATGCTACTAGGCCTATAGAGACTTGGGCCGACTTTAGGACGAGGTTTGGGCTTAAGTTTCTATCATCAGCTGAGGCGAAACTGCAATTGGAGAAGTTTATATCTTTGAAGCGAGGGGACATGACAGTGCGGGAGTATGTGAATAAGTTTAACCAGCTCGCTCGATTCGGTTTGGACATGGTTAATACTCCCCAGAAGAAGGCTTTACGCTTTGCACGAGGGTTGAATGAGCCATTACAAGGTTTAGCCCTATCTCATATACCCATGGGGGCCGCTTTTGAAGGCCTAGTGGACATGGCATTGCTTCAAGGAGACGATAAGAATGGCAAGAAGGAGATCAAGACTAATAAGACTCAAACCAAGAAGACGGACTCCAAGTGGGGAGGAAATCAGAGAAATCAGAACAACAAGAACAATAAGGGCAATAAGGCCAACAACAACAAGGCAAAAGACCCAAGAAAATGCAACTTCTGTGGGATTGTTGGGCACATAGCCAAAGATTGCAGAAAGAAGAAGAGGAAGTTGGGCGAATGCTTTCACTGTGGAGAGCCTGGATATCTTAGCAAGGATTGCCCCAAGAAGCAAGGACAAGGGCAAGGGCAGACTCAGCGTGCAGGACCTTCTGGAGGGCAAGTGCATGCTCTCAACACTGCTCCAGTTCAGGACCGAGGTAGTATTTCTGTATAAAGCCTTGTTTATATTTCTGATTATCCTGTTCGCACCTTATTTGATTCTGGCGCATCACATAGTTTTATTTCTTCTGATCTTGTTGAAAGTTAGCACCTAAGTACTAGCCTAGTTGAGGATCCCGTTAGTGTTTCAAATCTAATTGGGGGTTCCGCCCATCTATCTATGATTTGTGTGGATTTGAAGATTTCTATCTTGACCGTAGAATTCACGTGTAATGCCTATGTTCTCGGATTCACGGGGTACGGGTTGATCTTGGGCATGGATTGGTTGTCCAGTTATGGAGCCATTCTCGATTGTGAGCATAGGGTAGTGAGGCTCATGACTCGCCTCGGTAATACCCTAGAAATTTCTTGTAACCCTAGAGATCCTGTCATGTTATGTTATCTTGAATCTCTTGACTCATCCATCAATGATCTGCAATCTGTAAGGGTGGTCCGAGAATATCCTAATGTCTTTGAAGAGGTTAAGGGGTTACCCCCTAAACGAGAGATAGATTTTCGCATTTATCTTGTTGATAATGCCAAGCCAGTTTCATTACCCGTTAGGCACATGGCCCCACGAGAAAGAAGAGAGCTCAGTAAGCAAATCAAGGAGTTGCTTGAGAAAATTTTTATTAGGCGAAGCATTTCTGAATGGGGTGCTCCTGTGGTATTCGCTACTAAGGCGGATGGTTCGCTTCGTTTATGCGTTGATTATCGAGAGTTGAACAAGCTGACAAAGAAGAATAGACACCCGTTACCGAGGATTGATGATCTCTTTGACCAGCTTGTTGGTGCTTCTATTTTCTCTCAGCTCGATCTAGCCACCGGATTCCATCAGCTTAGAGTGGCTGAGGATAGTATTGATAAGACTGCGTTTAGGACTCCAGATGGATTCTTTGAATGGCTTGTCATGCCATTCGGTTTGACTAATGCACCCGCCTACTTCGTAGATTTGATGAGTAGGGTGTTCAGGGAGTTCCTTAACAAGTTCGTGGTTGTCTTCGTGGATGATATTCTGATCATCTCAAAGGATGAGGAAGAACATGCCAGACACCTCAAGGAAGTGATGGATACGCTTAGAGCTCATCAGTTGAAAGCCAAGTTCTCCAAATGCCATTTCTGGAGAAGGGAAGTTCGGTTTCTTGGACATATAGTTTCTAAGCAAGGCATAGCGGTGGATCCCGCGAAAGTGGTTGCGGTTCAAGACTGGAAGACTCCTAGAAATGCAACCGAAGTAAGAAGCTTTCTCAGTCTGGCGGGCTACTATAGGAAGTTCATTAGGGACTTCGCTAAGATTTCAGCCCCTCTTACTAAGTTGACGAAGAAGAACTTAGTCTTTGCATGGGACTTAGAGTGTGAGCTTGCGTTTCAAAGGCTCAAGAGGGCCCTTACTACAGCTCCAGTTTTGGCATTACCCGATGGCGGTAAGATGTTTACCGTGTACACAGATGCATGTGGCACGAGGTTAGGTGCTGTTCCGATGCAAGAGGGAAGAGTGATATGTTATGGGGGTAGGCAACTTAAAGTTCATGAGAAGAACTATCCCACTCATGATTTGGAGTTGGCGGCGATCGTCTTTGCACTCAAATCCTGGCGCCACTATCTTTTAGGCGAAAGGTTTGAGTTATATATTGATCATAAGTCGGTCAAGTACCTCTTCTCGCAGAAAGATCTGAATCTAAGGCAGCAAAGGTGGTTGGAATTCTTGGCATCTTATGACTTCGAGATAGCTTATACCCCTGGCAAGGGTAATGTTGTGGCTGATGCATTAAGCAGAAGTAGGTTGACTTTGAGTCCCTTGTTTGTTGAGATGAGGAGCCTAGAGTTCTTGGCAACCTTTGATTTCACAACAGCTGTTGAGTCGATGATGGGTTCTTTAGCATCCCTTGAGCTTAGACCTATACTTCTTGATCAAGTTGGGGCTTCCCAGAAAGGAGACCCGCAGATAGTCGAGGTCATGGACAAGTTGATTCGTGGTGAGACGTCTAGTCACCTTGCTAGATATACTATTGATGACAATGGTTGGCTAAGGCGTGATGGAAGGCTATGCGTTCCACAAGTAGGAGACTTGGTGCATAAAGTTCTCGAAGAAGCGCATCACTCGAAGATGACTATACATCCTGGAGGAGATAAGATGTATAGAGATATGAAGCGCATTTTCTTTTGGGCTGGAATGAAGAAAGATGTGGCGGAGTATGTTTCAAAGTGCATGGTGTGCCAACAAGTGAAAGCCGAGTCGAAGAAACCCGGTGGGCTATTACATCCATTGGAGGTCCCGCAATGGAAGTGGGAAAGTATTTCTATGGATTTTGTGGATGGATTGCCTAGGTCAAGGAAAGGGAATACGAGCATATGGGTCATAGTTGACAGACTTACGAAGAGTGCTCATTTCATTCCAGTAAAGAGCAAGAGGACCGCATCATGGCTAGCATCTATTTATCTTAGAGAGATAGTGCGGTTGCATGGAGTTCCTTCTAGCATAGTTAGCGATCGTGACCCAATTTTCACTAGCCAGTTCTGGAATAGTTTGTAAGAAGCGATGGGTACGCGATTGAATCTGAGTACAGCCTATCACCCCCAGACGGATAGCCAAACCGAAAGGGTGAATAGAGTGCTAGAAGATCTTTTGAGGCTTTGTGTTCTTGACTTTGGTGGTACTTGGGAAGACCACATTCCTCTTGTAGAGTTTGCTTATAATAATAGCTATCAAGCTAGCATAGGGATGGCACCATTTGAAGCTTTGTATGGGAGGCCATGTAGGTCACCATCTTGTTGGTGGGAGACTACGGATAGGCTTATACTTGGGCCCGATATGATACGGGACACATCCGAGAAAGTTGAATTGGTGAGAAGACGGATGAAAGCGGCCCAAGACAGACAGAAATCCTATGCTGACAAGCGAAGGACAGATTTGGAATTCGAAATCGGGGATATGGTTTTCGTGAAGGTTTCTCCTTTGCGTAATGTGGTACGTTTTGGAGCAGTTGGGAAACTGGCACCAAGATTCGTAGGACCCTTCCCCATCATAGAGAGAATTGAAAAAATGGCTTATAAGGTGGAATTGCCCGAGAAGCTAGCCGGAGTGCATAATGTCTTTCATGTCTCGCATCTCCGAAAGTGCCTACATGAGTCCGCTGAGGTGGTTGAACCAAGCATTCTTGAAGACGTGGAGGTAGAGAAAGAGGCAACCTTGAGGAGAGCTCCGATTCGTATCTTGGGAACAGAGATCAAGAAGCTAAGAAATCGAGAAGTCAAATTGGTGAAAGTTCAGTGGAGTGAAGCCGAAGAGGATGCAACTTGGGAAACCGAGGAGAAGATGTGTGGGCTTTATCCATTTCTTTTTTAGGGTACATTCTCGACCTCTTTTCCTTTTACATATCTTCCCTTTTGCTATCCATGTTTATCCTGTTTATCTTGTTATCTCGTTAACCTTGTCATGAGAACCTTAAGTAGAAACCCTTTGATGAAACATGTATTTGAAACATGTTATGCTTGATGTTTGCAAGTGATTGCAAGTGTTTTCAAGTGGATACTCGTGGATGCATGATACACATTAGGCACTAAGATCGGCTCACACACTTTCATATTGCATATGCATGAGTGCTGATGCTTGTTCATGGATGAAACTTGTTATGCTATCACATGGATGTTGCATAAGGATGAATGTTATGTGCACTCATGTAGAGATTATAAATTATGTTAGGATTTTGCATACATATGGACTCATTTCACTAACATACTTTGCATTAAGGGGGTTTACTGGATCAGTAACCGCCTGATTTTCGCATTAGATAAGTACATATACACACACCTTTGCATATAATCATACAGCATTTAGAATTTGTTAAGGACATTGACTGCACGTGGATGATGTTTTGAGTAGATGGGTGATGGATGGTAGGATACGTTCTTCCTAACTTAGAGATTTCGGGGACGAAATCTTTTAAGGTGGGGAGTATGTAACAACCCATATTTTGAATAACAAGTTATAACATAAATCAAGGCAGAATTCAATGATAAAATCTGAATCAAGGGAAACAAGCTGTGCCATTCCGTTCGTCTCGGAAAAATACGCGAAATAGAGTCCGAGTTTTCGAAAATCGGAGTCCGTATGACCTAGTTAAGGCCCATGGAAGTTTTCACAAAATTTAAATTTAAAAACAGATTTTAAATTCAGCTGGGCAGGTAGGCGGGAAAAGATCCCGCCACTCCCCAAGTCGACAGGGGAGTCGACTTGGGAGTCGACACACCCCAGGCTGTGTCGACTGCCCAGTCGACACCCCTGTCGACTTGGGTGGTCGGCCAGTCTGGCCTGGGTGCACCTGACTTGTTTCTCAAGACATGTTTGGAGGCTAGTGACGTGAATTGATGGCCCAGACCTGAATTAGGATTAATCCTAGGGTCTAAACTAACCTAATCTTCTATAAAAGGACCCTAATACCTAGCCTAAATCATCATAAATCAATCCTATAACTAAACTATGCCAAAATCTTTAATCATGGCCTCCACCCTCTTGTCATAACCTCCATCTTCATTCATATGAGAGTTCCTAAGCTTGTTTGAGAGTTTCTAAGGCCAAAGTTCAATCTTTCTTCATCAAAGCAAGGATCTTCTTCTAATTTCTCAAGGGTTTTCATTGAAGCTTGCTATTTGGGGGTCTTTAGAGTTGCTATTGGCTTCGTCTCAACCTTATTTATATTTTATAAGTCTTCATAGCATTGTAAGCCCTATACTACTCTTAGATTCTAACTATGAAGTTAAGTATGACATGTTGCAAGTTTGAGTTTGGGCCTAAGTATGATATGTGCTTTGATCCTATCATGTTATGCATAGATTTATTCTATGCATGTTTGTAAAGCTATCACCTTTACCTTATGCATAGAAAGCTATGAGCTTTGATTGGAAATGTTGCATAAAGCAACATAGAATCTCTCATAAACCTTGTGTTATCTTGCATATGATGTTATATGCGAATCACTAGCCACCATCCTATGTCATTTATGATCATGTTTCACCTATTTGCTAAAGTTTGATATCATGCATATTTTGAGGCTTATAATCTAATATGCAAGTTTATGATCTACTTTATGCTATCTTGCATATGATGTTATATGCGAATCACTTGCTATCATCCTATGTCATTTATGACCATGTTTCATCTATTTTGCTAAAGTTGATATCATGCACGTTTTGAGGCCTATGATGTGATATGCAAGTTTATGAACACATTTGCCTCATATGCCACCATGTTTAACTTGTGGCCCAAAACCTTATTAATTATGTCATGCTTCTAAGTTTCCCCTTTGAGATCTATTTGCGTTTATGCAAACTTACATGCGATGGGGTTACGATATGGGTAAACTAAAATGACATAAAAACATGACTTGAAAAGATGACATGAAATATGACATGTGATTATGCTTGAAACATGAACTTGGACATGACTTCTAGAAAACATGAGAATGGCCAACTCGAGGTTGGGTTGAGTTTGTAGCATAAATCTACCCGGAACCGACCGGCTTAACTAGTGGCTACAAGCAATAGGACCCAATGTGAGTAGTTGGTCATGTCGCACTTGAAACCCGAGGTTAGACCAAGTTGTGGTGTAAAGCTACCCGGACCCGCCCGGCGGTCTAATGTGAGAGGTTGGGTGCATTAAATTAATTAATGCTACATGATAGGGTTAAGTCATGGACCAATTGAATACTTAACCACGATGGGTTGATAGGGTTAAGTCATGAACCTTGGGTACACTTAACCAACTTGATGGGGTAGGGTTAACCACATTTAACCCGTTAGAAACCCTAGTTACGCGGTCCTTTTCACCAGTAACCCTCTTGATTGTATCATGATACCCTAGGGACTAGGCTAGGGTGGGGCACGATTACTGGGCTGACATGTAAGCGACCAAAACGACGGCTGAGTAGGTGCGCCGGTGTAGGTTCAGGCGGACTATGGTCGTGCACGTAGTCCGGAGTTGAAAAAAGCAGACACGGGCACCCGTAGGTTTAGACTGTGCGTGCTTGATTTGTGTCCGTGGTTGGAACCCTAGGGCTTGATACACCCTAGGGTGGACCTAGCACAATTTGACTACACTTCGTGATTGGGCCGTATGACACCGATACATGACGAGTTAGGCTTTTAGGGAGCCGATCGACTAGACCGTGTTGTTGGACCTTGATCTAGGTCATCTCGGGATGTTGGGCCAAGATTGGGCCAAGGGATCATTTCTAGTTTATACTTGACATGGATTACTAGTACACACTTGGTGCAACTTAACCTTGTACATGTGATGCCACACTTGATCTATCTTTTCACCATGTCAGTTATCACCCTATGTTTCATCTCTGCTTTACATGTCCAGTTAACTTTATTAGTTTTTATACTAATAGTCGATAGGACTTACCAGTCTTTTTGACTGACCCGTTTTCTTTCGCCTTTTTTCTTCCGTCCCCCCCCCCCATGTTTGCAGGGCGGGAACACTGGTACCTAGCTGGATCTTTAGCTGCTTTTCTGGATAGCTCATGTACGGTTTGGACTTGAGCATGCTATGGCTTTATTCTACTTTGGGGATAGTTACTTTATGTTTTTCCAGTTTTCAGTTTATGTTCTAGACTTTGTTTTATGGGAAAATAATGACCAAGTACTTTGATGTAACTTGACTATGGTTTTGAAATGTTAGTTTTATCCGCTGCTTTACTACTCTGTTTTGCTTATATGTTCTGTCTTGTGATATCTACATGCATGTTTACCTTGTTTAACGCCCCTCCAAAGCCAGTGTGCTTGCTAGGGTGGCATTGGCGGAGGTGGGGTGTTACAACTGGAAAACTGTGAAGACAGAAGATTGAAGACAGAAGACATTGTCAGTTTAAGAAGTGTTTGTAACAATGAATGTATAGATAAAAAAATGTACAACGGTGAAATATATATGAGTGTTGAGTGAACTGTAGTGAGGAGCTGTGTATACAATGTATATGAACCTGTATATGAAATGTATAACTGAGATGTACAAATAGTGGAGTATAAAAATTTGTACTGATTGATTATTGAAATAAAATATTATATTTAAATAAGATACTATTTGAATATTTAAATTCGTGTACAGTAGTATTCTGTTTAAATATAAATATTCTATTTCTGTCTGTGATGTAGAATAACAGCACGATAACAAACACATTTAAAATAATATATACTCGTTTGTTATCATCAAACAAAAATCATATAATTGTGTATACAACACCGTTATATACAACATGAATAAATCATATACATTTGATCAATATCAGAGATTTAAATTACATTTAAATACATAGCAACGGAAAACAATACAAAATACAACTAAAAGTAATACACGGATACAGAGCTTTCCGAATATCGCTTTAACTGTAAATCAGGATCATGTGAATATAAATCTGCAAAACCAAAACTACTAGTTGCCCATGTGGAAAATAGGGGCACCCAGAGTTTAGGTTAAAACAATAAACTCCAGGCCAGTCATGTGACTGGTGTGAAAACTAAAACAGTTATTAACTTGGTTTTAAAGTAAGGTAAATCAAGGGACCACGCCGTATAACACGGAACGGGTTTCCTCCTAAGAATACCAGTGCATAAAACAAACAACACAATGCTAAATACAGAACAATGAAGCTATTATAAGACTCAAGTCCCATCAAACAATGCAACACAAGACGGAGGATAGAGTTTTTACCTTATAATAGCCAAAAATGCTTGGTACGTGAAATTTCATATTTTACTTTTACTATACGTGTATAGTGTCAAATCAATTTCAATTATAAGTATCAATCATAAATGGCATAAGTGCCCCATCCCACTGTACAAAATATCGAAATTAAGCTTCATGATAAACCCAAAATCACATTCCATTCCATCAGCCTTAACCGTAAATTAGCAAGTGAACAATTCCCTAAGTATTAACCCCGAAGGCCGAAACCAACATCAGATCAATACCCAGGAAACCATTCAACTTAACTAATCTCCGGCTAGTTTCTGATTTTCAAAACTCCATTGGGTCTAAGAACAGTATTATTAAAGATACCGTTCACGACAACCCAAAATCACATTCCATTAACAATGGAATCTTCATGGAAAACAAATCGATATAAACTTTCATATCCAACCGATAATATCAACGGAATAACGACAAGGCCTTTTAAATTCCATATATATTAACTGTCTTCCTCTACAGAAGCTAACTTCAATTATTTCCAAATCGAATTCCATTCAATTCCAATTTAATATGTTAAATTGTTGGAAAATTCCCATTAAATCTTAATAAAAATATTTATAAATTCCAAATCACATTTCACGGTAAATCGGGTTAAAGAACGAATGCCGTTAAAAACAAAGTTCATAATAAACCCAATTTACATTCCATCAGTCTCTAACCGTAAATAAGTAAGAGAACAATTCCCCAAGTATTAACCCCCGAAGGCCGAAACCAACATCAGATCAATAACCAGGAAACCATTCAACTTAGCTAATCTCCAGTCAGTTTCTAATTTTCTTAACTTCATTGAGTTTAAGAACAGTATTATTAAAGATACCATTCACGACAAACCTAAAATCCAATTTGATATTATATACAAGGCTCTGAATAGAAAATATATCGGCTTATATTCAATATCAAATTCTGAAACCAACAAATATCGTATTGGAATAACGATATATATATCTTCCAAATTTCTACACAATATCCGTATAATCACGAAATCCAATATCGAAATATTCCGAGGATAATTTCGATTCAAATCCATTCCAATTCATATATTGGAAATTCTGGTTATTTTTAGAACCATTTCAAATCCAATTTATTTATTTAAAAATATTGGATTATAATTCTAGTTCATAACTAGTTCATTTCAATAAAATATATTTTTATCTTTTCAAATATAAAATTTTTCATCCTAATTCTTTCCAAATCATTTATTATGATTTTACACAAATTATTGATATTTTTAATAATTTTTTCAAGGCTCGTATAGTCGATTTCTATAAACGGCCATCGAACTGCACTTACAGCGACCTTTTCCAAATTTGATTTGGACATAATTCCAAATTCAACCGTTAGATTTTAAATCTCCCATATTCATTAGAAATCTCTTTTCGATACGAACTCAACGGTTCTAGTTTTAGGAGAATCTGATGGTCGGATCTCCCGTAATGTCCGTTCAAAGTCAATGGTCGAAATTCGCGGACTGCCACAGCGCAGCGCATTCTATTCAGGCCATTATATATAATATATATATATATATATGTATATTATTTATATTTCATCGATATCCATTTAAAACATATTTTGCAAATCGTTTTAAATTCGTTTTCAAAACAATTTCAACTTCATATTCAATTTCTAATCAAAATTGAATATGCCATATCATCGATATATCAATGATATTATTTTCAAAACATTAGATTTTGAAATCACTTCATTTTTAATATTCATTATAGAATCGATATAAATATCTTTCACGTCAAAATGGCGTTAATCTAATCAACATGACTTTATATATTTAAATATATTCGTGTCCATCCCAAATCGGACATCAAAATCATATTTTGATTCTTTTCTGAATATTATTTTAAAATATTCATTTTTTAAAATATTCATTCTTTCTGAACTGGAATCAGACACAATCAATTACCATATAATGTTATTATATGGATTTCATACAACACGTGTATATTACAATAATGATAAACTATCAACCATCATCCAGAGTGTATTCTACACTGCATAAGCATTATATATAAATATTTAATGCTTACAACAGCCTGTCAATCAATCGATCGACATGCAACTAAACAATTGGGATTAGTGTACGTCAAATTTCATCCCAACACCCGTGTGGGGTTTAAATCAACAAACACCGAATATTATTTGTGCAGTTGGGCGATGTGTAAATGTATCTTCCCAATCCATATTAGTCAAATGAGTGTGCATAAACAAATCGTCTGATTTGTAAATGAATATTTATTTTATTCATACACACGTTAAAAATTATATTTTTAACGATAAAATGTTTTTTCAATTCATTTACACAATAAAAATAATAATTTTATTATTCTAACATATTTTAGAAAATTTTGGCGGCATAACGGCGCGATATCAAAATCGGGTAGTGTCTAGCATTACCCCTCTCCTGATATTGGCTCGCGCCACACACACATAACAATTTTAATCAATTCATTTCACCCAAACAACTAAATTTAACCAAATAATCTAATCAACCAAACCAAACAATCAAACAAGTCGTTCATGGTCTGTGGACGACGGAGAACAGTTCATATATAAAGTTATAAAATAAATAATTGTATAAGAAAATTTTAATGAGGAGTTCTCACCTTTGGGATCCACTCCTCCATTCTATTTCTGAATTTCAGAATAGTCTGGATTTGCCCAAAACTCCAACGCAATCTTTTTCACGCTGTTCAGATTAACATCACACTTTTAATATGATGTTGATATATTTTTATCTAACTAAAAATAATATTTTTATCTACCAAAAAATTATATTTTTATAACGCTATTCATTATATAAAAATTCATATTTTTATATCGTTATTATACATATAAAAATCACATTTTTAATAAGCTATAAATATATATAAATTCAGTTTTTCTTTTGGTATGATATATATAAAAATTCAGTTTTCTTTTGCTATGATATATATATAAAAATTCAGTTTTTCTTTTGCTATGATATAAAAAATCAATTTTTCTTTTGCAATGATATAAATAAAAATTCAGTTTTTCTTTTGCTATGAATTGTATATAAAAATTCAGTTTTTCTTTTGTTATGATATATATAAAAATTCAGTTTTTTTAAATAAAAATTTAAACTTCTTTAATTTAAAAATCTAAACTTACTATAATAAAAATCTAAACTTCTTCAGTTTAAAAATCTAAACTTACTGTTATATATATATAAAAATAAAAAATCTAGACTTATAGTCATTCATCACGTCGTTCTCTGGGAGGGGCGGGTTCGGTTTCGCGGATCGAGGTGGCTCCACGCGGTGGTGCAGCTTGGCATCGACGGGCTGGAGGTGGAGTCTGTTGAAGTGGTGCGGTATTCTCAGTTTCCGTGTGAGATCTGGGGTCTCGAGGGCAGTGCGGGTTCGAGAGGAAGGGGGTCAGCGTTTCGAAGAGGAGAGGCGGAAGGGGAGGCGCAGCTACTGGGGGGAAGGAGTGCACATCGGTGAACGGCAGTGCGAAGAGGGGCGGGGTGGAGGCGATTCGATTACAAGGGAGGGAAATCGGTTTTTTTTTTTTGGGGAAAGACTGAGAAAACGATGGAGGGGGGATCTATATGTAAATATAATTTATTATATTATATTATATATTTTTTCAATTTGAAGCCCTAAAATCTTGACCTTTAATTCGAACTCCTATCGAGGCTCAACGACTGTCGTCCCTAGCGTATTACCCCCATTCCGAACACAATGGGATATGTCCAGTAAGATGATTCGACTGTTTCGATCAGTTTCCGTAGAAATCAAAATATAAATATAGATATATATATATATTGAATTTGAACGCACATTTCAATTTACCGGGGCCACATATTGCCTCTAAAATTTCCAGAAAAATGAATCTGGCTATGTTTTGACGATACGGTCCTAACAAAACTAATTTCGTCAAATTTGGAGACCTTTTGAAAAATGTTCATTTTTTGGTCGATCCAAATTGACAAAAACTGTTAAAACACGTTTTCCTTTGCCACACTCACATATTAATCCCAAAAATTATGAAAATTGGAATCTAACAATAATTTGATATTTCGGATCCAACAAAAGTGGTTTCGTCGAAAATGGAGGTCGTTTGCAAAATGGCTATTTTTAAGGGTTATATTTCCATAGCGACTATTCTGAATTTTCAACTGGGCATAACTTTTTATTCCTGCTATGAAATTTGGATTTTTTGGATTCTTGGAAAGATATTTTCAAATAGATTCTAATATTTTTGGTTTCACTAAAATCCGGTTTATTTTGAATCATGTGCATTCATTTGAATTTTTAAATCGATTTTTCAAACTACCACGCCATTTTCAATTCCTTTTATAATTAAAATAAATATTTATATTCTAACTTCGATTTATATAAATATATACATTGTAATTCTATTCAAAATAAATTTCTCGTCGTTATTATTTAAAATAAACTATTTTAAATATTCAAAATTCATTAAAATTGCCAAAATATTTTTTTTTAAATTGGTTCTGATTTTCCGGGTTGTTACACTATCGCTATCACTTTCAGAAGATGAGTCCAAATTATCCCAAGTGACTGAAAAATCTCGTTTCTTTGATTTTTCACTTTTGTGATTTCTCTTTAGTTTTGGACAGTTCTTTTGATAGTGTCCGGTCTTGTGACAGTTAAAACATTCTACTAAAGTTGGATTAGGTTCTTTTGATGAATTCTTCTTTATATTTTTGCTTTGACTCTTTCGATATTTTAGAAAGTTTCTAAATTTTTTGGCAATAGATGCTATATCTTCTACGTCTGAATCGGAATCTTTTTTCTGCATGGAAAGCTAAATTCTTCTTATCTTGTACCTGTGCTTTCTTTGCCTGCAAGTTCACTTCATATGACATTAGATTACCGATTAATTCTTCCGGTTTCATGGTAGAGAGATCATTAGCTTCTTCAATCGCTAATACTTTTCCTCTCCCATTCATCGGTTAAAGAATTTAAATTTTTTGAAACTATGTCAAAGTTGGAATATTTTCTCCTAATCCTAATAATGAATGATAAATATTTTGAAAACTGGAATACATATCATTTATGGATTCGTTCTCATTCATTTTAAAATTTTGAAACTGATTTTTGAGCATAGAAAATGTACTTTGTTTAACTTTATTAGTGCCTTCATGAGTAATCTTAAGTGTTCTCCAGATTTCATATGCAGTGTTGCACATACAAATCTGATTGAACTCATTTCTATCAAGTGCACAATGTAGCATATTCATGGCCTTAGCATTTGCAGTAGCTTCATTTTTCTTAGTGTTTGACCATTCAATGTATGTAGTAGTAGGTGATGTATATTCTTTTTAAGTAATATTCCATGCATCATAGTTATTTTCTTGCATGTATATTCTCATTCTAGTGGCCGAGTAACTATAATTCATGTCAATAAAGAAGGGTGGTCTAGCCGATGATTGGCCTTCAGAATATTCGGTGTTATTGCTAATGCTAGTGTTACAATCCATATTATCTAATATCAAATAACGGTTTTACGGTTATATGATAACCTTGCTCTGATGCCAATTGAAAAGTCGGTGTGTATACGACTTAAAAGACCTATATGGATAATGCGAAAATATATTAAATAATGTGCAATAGTTTATACAAATAAAAACTAAGTTACCGAGATATATATAGTATGTAAATAAAAGCGGTAAATGAAGTAAAATAGACACCAGGAGTTTTTATACTGGTTCGGACTTCCCGCCTACGTCCAGTTCCGAAGCTCCTCTTCGGAATTAACTAACAACGCCCTCTCTTAACTCGGAGGAATAGGTCAGTACACTCGAGCCCCAACAAGGATGCCTCTTGACTGAGCAATTACACAAGTCTTCAACAGTTACAAGAGTTTGACTTCTGATTTGTGTTCTCGAATCAATACGGATAGCCAATATTTTAAGTACAACCTTCCTATAATCTGATCCTCGAGCATATGGTTTGAATGCGAAGATTTAAGGAAGTAAAATTTACTTGTTGAAGCAAATGATATTAATATGATTCACGAATTCAACAAGTGTTGAAACTGGAGAGCTTTTAATTACAAAGAATGTAAATGGAGAGTTTAAATGATGATCAGAAAAATCAGTAAAATTCGGAAAGATTAAGTTATTGTAAAACATGATTGAAGTTGTTTATATAATAGTCTAAGAGTAGCAAACATTTATGATTAGTTTCCATAAAAAGATATGTCCATTTACTTTGATTAATGAAGAGGAATCTCTTCATGAATGGAAGCAACTCTTCAGAAAATAAAATCTGGGTCGAATCAGTTGACTGGTTAAAAATCATCAGTCACTCTTAGAATTAAAACACACACACACACACATATATATATATAATTTAAAACTAGCTGTTATATACCAAAATAGGTCGACTAGCTCATTTCCTACCAGTCGACTGGTAGGCCATTTTTGGTATATTTCTGGCTTTATGATGGCTTTATAAATATACATTTATATATTACTTTGATTAGCACATTCGTGTATACTTGAGGATAGATTTTAACACAATTCTAGCATGACTCAATGTGTGTATATATACACACACATATATAAAACCTTATCTCTATGATTCAATTCTCATAGTAGCTTTGTTCATTGACAATCAAAATCTCGTTTTTCAACAATACCTCCATGTTTCAATTTAAAAATTGTTGGCCTGTAGCTCCAACACAAAATTATTCCCTCTTGAAACCGCCATGTGTTTTATTATCTGTAACACCCCGTGAATTCTATAACGTTAAGCTTCACGAATTAAAGTATAATTAATTATAAATGATGAAATCAAGGGAAATGGGTTACGCCATTGCGTTCGTCTCGAAATTCTGCTTGAGATAGAGTTCAAGTTTACGTAAAACGGATATCGTATGAAGAAGATATGGACGAACAAAGTTGGGCGAAAAAACAGAAAACGGGTCAGAATGCACTGGCGCACTTGGGAAGTGCGCCAGAACAGAAATGAACTGGCGCACTTGGGAAGTGCGCTAGTACATTTTTGACCTGGCGCACCTGCCAAGTGCGCCCAAGTCAGAATGACCTGCTGGTCAGGCCCTGGCTGGCCTGGTCAGGGTCTGGTCGAATTCTGATGCTTGGCTGAGTCACTAGGGCTTACGTGTCACCTTTTGAGTGGCTCTTTGAACTTTGTATGGTCTAGATTCCTCCTATCTTCATCCGACGGCTCTAATTAGATTGAAATCCTATAAATACAACTCAAACCTAACCCTAAAACTCACACAAATAATAGAATACAATAGCCGTCATGCTGCTTGAAAGGAACTAGGAATGGCCGTCAATTAGAAACCCTAGAGACAAGCCAACAAGCCTAAGAGACGAATCAAATCAAATCATTCAACGCAACTTTGCTACCCAAAGGAGAGCATCTCCAAATCAGAATAACAGAAATCAGAAAACAAGAATTCATCACATGTTGTAAGTATAGTAACCTTTCAGAATATGAATAAAAACTGTGATGTGATTCGATGTATATGAAAATAGAATTGTGTTATTATTCTATGTATTGTGATGGTTCTATCATGACTTATGTATTGATGTTTGTGGCATAAAATTGATTGATGCAAGCCTATTGAACGATTGTACTTTCAAGTTTTTGGCAAAAATTAGAATTTGATCATTTTATGTATATGGCGATGGCATGGACTATGCCTAAGATTGGAATTTATGTAAACATGTTATAGACCTTTTATGCCTACATGATCCAAAATCTATGATATTGTTCTTATGTTTATTTGCAAGTATAATTGGATCTATGTTTCATAAACTATGTAAGTTCATGTCTGTTTGCAAAATATAATTGATTCTATGTCAAACATCGTTTGGGTTTCATAGACTATGCAAGTTCATGTTGAAATAGGCTATATGATTATATGTAAAAATTGTACATTTTGATGAATATATAGCATGCTAGTTTTGTGGTCGATATTATGCCAAGTTAACATGTTTAAACACAAGCTTGTATTTGCCTAAACTATGCCATTTCATATGTTACCTACTTAGTCATACTTTGATTTGAATGCAAGTTCACATGACCCATGTTATATGTTAGTTGAATCGCCAAATTGCAAGTTCATGCGCCACACACCTTTATGTATTACATGTTCATATTGATTATGCCAAAAATGCCAAGTTTACACCTATGTCTCGTTTACATTTATGAATTCCCTTAAGCTTATTTGTGTGCGCTGAATTAGGCTAAGTTTTTAGCCTAATATTATATGTTAAAAACTAGGCAAACGAATATTAGGCTAAGATTTGTTAGCCTAATGTTTAAACGGGGGAACGTTGGGAATATTTGAAAACTTGACATAAAAATATATTGAATTGGCATGTTTGTCACATGCCAAAATTGGTGGCATTTAAATGGTATAAATTCTTATACCAAAAATATTAAACTTGGAATGTGGGCCATAACATTTAATTGTTGACAAATTTACATATATTTTGTAATAAAGACAAATATGTAAATTTAGAAAACACGATACGCTTAACCCGAGGTTGGATTGAGTTGTGATGTAAACCTGCCCGGACCCGCCCGGCTCTCCAGTAGTCACAACAATACCTATCCAATGTGGGTGGTTAAGCATTGAGCCCAATAAGGATCCGAGGTTAGCCTGAGCTACGGTGTAAACCTGCCCGGAACCGACCGGCATATCCGGTAACCGTAGCAATACCTGTCTAATGTGAGTGGTCTGGTGCTCCTAAGAGGCTAAGGACAGATGGTAGGGTTAAGTCAACTATAACACTTAACCAAATTCAACATGTTAACAAGAATTGATGGGTGAGGTTAGGTAAATACAGACACGTAACCACTTAACATGTTTGACTAGAAAATACTGGTAACAAGGGACCCGTTTCAGCAGTAACCCAAAGTTAGGTATCAACGGTACCCTGAAACTAGGCAGGGTGGGGGCACGATTACTGGGCTGATTGTAAGCGGTCAAACGACGGCGGTGGGTGCACAGTGCAGGTCTAACGGGGTGCGGGCGTGCATACACTCCGGAGCAGACAACCAGGGCACTGGGGACACCAGTAGTATAACCTATGTCTTCTAGTTTTGTGTCGGGGATGCCACCATGGGTCTTGATACACCCCATGGTGGGACCGGCATAGGTATCTACAATTCTTGGGGGCTGTATGCATGTTAACGCGAGTAGGAGCCAATCTTTAATAAGAATGGGGA
This sequence comes from Allium sativum, assembly GCA_030737875.1. Lineage (NCBI taxonomy): Eukaryota > Viridiplantae > Streptophyta > Magnoliopsida > Asparagales > Amaryllidaceae > Allium > Allium sativum. The sequence continues at coordinate 215,889,109 of CM060915.1, read as the reverse complement.
TCACTTCACCCTCGCCATGGGGTGCCAGTTAGAATAAACTCGAGTAGGTGCAGAGATATAGTATGGGCGTGATAGTACATTCAACACTTCCTTAGCCTGTGACACTTTCCTATTTTTAGTTTATATCCATCATATCCTTTTCTTATTCACATATTGAAGAGTTACTAGATTTACTCAGGCTTTATGTCTGACCCTATTTTCTTTTCGTCTTCTTTTCTTTTGTTCCCCCCCACCAGGTCCACAGGGAGGAAACAGCTCAACTCAGTCAGGCTCTTTACAAGCACCAAGAACGTAGATGTATGCTTTGGATCTTTCTTGCTCGGATAATGGCTTTGGATATCACCATGGGGATTTTTGTCACTTTATTTATGTTTTCATGCTCCTTTAATAATCTAGGCAGTTATGAGGTTGTAATGTTGAAAGTATTTTGAGACAATTATGGAAATCTTTGTTGGATACACGTATTGATGAAATAAAAGTTTGTTTGGTTTTCCGCTGTTTAAAATATGTGTATTTATATCTGTCTTGAGTTCATCTGTGACTTTTACTTATAAACCTCCACCAAAGTTAAGGCATTCCCTTTGTGAGTGACCTTAATGGAGGTGGGGTGTTTCACTTGGTATCAGTGCCAGGTTTACCAGACAAGATAAAAGTTTTTGAAAATTGTTTTCAAAAAAAAGAAAGTTTAAAGAAGCATTTTTTTTAGAAAAAGTGTTATATTAATAAAAAGACAAAATCCCCCAAAGCCATGTGCCCCATCTATCCTTCTCTATCCTTCGTTTTGAATTTTTCCCTTTCTGTTTCAGCATGTCTGGAGACCTTAACCTTCCGGATGGAGTGACGATTCCCGGCTGGTTTAGGAGGTACTTAGAAGCAAGGGCCAATGGGGCGGGCCCAGCAAACATCCCTCCTCCAGTGGCCGCGATTCCTCCTCCTCCTCCTCTTGGAAATGCCTTCGCAAAAACATGTAGAGACTTCAAGGCTATGGGTGGAAAAGACTTTTATGGGACAGAATCTTTTGTTGGAGCAAGAAACTGGTTAAAGGAGACTGAGGATTTGTTTGTCATCTTTGGAGTGGATGACAGGCAAAAGATACAACTTGCGGTGTGGTTACTTAAGGATGAAGCTTCCTATTGGTGGGAGGTTACTAATGCTCAAAGGGCGGGGGAAACATGGGAAGACTTCAGGACAAGGTTTGAGATGAAATTCCTCTCCCAAGCCGAAAGAAGCCTGCAAATGGAAAAGTTTCTAACTCTGAAACAGGGAAGCATGACGATCAGGGAATATGTTAATCAGTTTAACCAGCTGGCCATATTTGGGCTAGACTTAGTAAACACCCAACACAAGAAGGCACTTTGCTTCGTCAAGGGTTTGAATGAGCCTCTACACATCCTTGCCATGACCCATGTATCCACGGGTGCGACTTATGAATGCCTAGTGGACATGGCGTTGCTACACGAGGAAGACCACGGCAAGAAATAAACTAAGGGGGAAGAGAAGAAAGAAGGTCTATAAGCAAAGAAAACAGACTTCAAGAAAGGAGGGAAGAACAATAAGCCCCGTGAGAAGAGAAGGTGCAATTTCTGTGGCATTGTGGGCCACATATCAAAAGGCTGCCGGAAAAGGAAGGCGAAGATGGGTGGCTGCTTCCATTGTGGAGAAACTGGACACCAAGCTAAGGACTACCCAAAGAAGAAAGGGCAGGGACAGAAAGCTGGATCCACTTCAGGGGGTCAGGTTCATGCGCTAGTGGCACCTCAGCAGGAACGAGGTAGTAATATTTCTGTAGAAAGTGTAGTCTATCTTTATGATCATCCAGTTCGTACACTTTTTGACTGTGGCGCATCACACTCTTTTATTTCATCTGCCTTGGTAGAATCTCTGCATCTAGACACTAGTATGGTAGAAGATCCCTTAGTAGTTTCAAATCCAATTGGGGGCTCCGCTTACTTGTCAATGGTTTGTTTGGGTTTGAAAATCTCTATTCTCAGCATTGAGTTTAGTTGTAGTGCTTTTGTTTTGGGCTTCTCGGGATATGGTTTGATCTTAGGCATGGACTGGTTATCCAGTAATAGTGCCATTCTTGACTGTGAGAAAAGAGTAGTTAGGCTCTTGACTCGGCTTGGTAACACTCTAGAAATTTCTTGTAATCTCTTGAATGTTGTTATGCTTAGTTATCTAGAGTCGCTTGATGCTTCTGATGAGAATTTGCAATCAGTTAGAGTAGTCCGGGAATATCCAGATGTCTTTGAGGAAGTGAAAGGCTTACCTCCGAGGCGGGAAATAGACTTCTGCATATATCTTGTGGATAACGCAAAGCCTGTAGCTTTACCTGTCAGACACATGGCTCCAAGGGAGAAAAAGGAGCTCAGTAAGCAGGTTAAAGAACTTCTCGAAAAGGGATTCATTAGACGGAGCATTTGGGAATGGGGTGCTCCAGTGGTGTTCGCAACCAAAGTAGACGGTTCGCTTCGCCTTTGCGTCAACTATAGGGAGTTAAACAAATTAACCAAGAAAAATAGACACCCTCTTCCCCGAATCGACGATTTGTTTGATCAGCTTGTAGGTGCGACAGTCTTCTCCCAACTTGATCTAGCAACTGGGTTCCATCAGCTAAGAGTAGCTGAAGACAGCATTGATAAGACATCGTTCAGAACCCCAGATGGTTTCTTCAAGTGGCTTGTCATGCCTTTCGGCTTGACAAATGCCCCTGCTTATTTCATAGACCTAATGAGCAGGGTGTTCAGAGAATTCCTCAACAAATTTGTGGTTGTCTTCGTAGATGATATATTAATCTTCTCAAAGAGTGAGGAAGAACATGCTCAACATCTGAAAGAAATCATGGATACTCTCTGTGCACATCAACTAAAAGCCAAATTCTCCAAGTGTCACTTCTGGAGAAAAGAAGTAAGGTTTCTTGGGCATATAGTGTCCAAAGAAGGGTTGGTTGTGGACCCCGCGAAAGTGGTGGCAGTACAAGATTGGAAGACACCAAGAAATGCAACCGTAGTTCGAAGCTTTCTTGGGCTAGCCGGTTTCTATCGAAAGTTTATTAGGGATTTCGCAAAAATCTCAGCCCCACTCACAAGGCTAACAAAGAAGAATCTGGTGTTCACTTGGGATTTGGACTGTGAGTTTGCTTTCCAACGATTAAAAAGGGCTCTCACAACAACCCCGGTTCTAACTATGCCTAACGGAAGCAAAATGTTCACAGTATACACGGATGCATGTGGAACAGGACTAGGCGCTATTCTAATGCAAGAAGGAAGGGTAGTAGCTTATGGCGGAAGACAATTGAAAGTTCATGAAAAGAACTACCCAACCCACGATCTTGAGTTAGCCGCCATCGTCTTTGCACTTAAGTCTTGGCGCCATTATCTCCTAGGTGAGAAGTTTGAATTATACACTGACCATAAATCGTTGAAATATCTCTTCTCGCGGAAGGATCTTAACTTGAGGCAGCAAAGGTGGATGGAGTTTCTTGCCTCATATGATTTTGAAATTTCCTATACTCCCGGAAAAGGCAACATGGTAGCAGACGCGTTGAGCCAAAAGAAACTGACCCTAAGCCATCTCTTTGTGGAAAGGCAAAACTTGGAGTATATAGCCAGTATTAACTTTAGACCCTCCTCGGATTTTGTACCGGGTTTGTTAGCATCTCTCGAAGTACGCCCTACTCTCTTAGACTCAATAGGGGCAGCACAACATGAAGACCCTCAACTTGTTGATGTGATTGATAAACTTATTAGGGGTGAGACTTCTAGTCACCTCAGTAGATACGCCATCGATGATAAGGGTTGGTTGAGACGAGATGGAAGATTATGCGTCCCACAAGCAAGGGAGTTAACAAAGAAGGTTCACGAGGAAGTGCATCATTCCAAGATGACTATACACCCTGGCGGTGATAAGATGTACAAGGATATAAAAAGGACTTTCTTTTGGAACGGCATGAAGCAAGACGTGGCAGATTTCGTTTCTAAGTGCATGACCTTCCAACGGGTCAAGGCGGAACAAAAGAAGCATGGAGGACTACTTCACCCTCTATAGGTCCCACAGTGGAAGTGGGATAGCATTTCAATGGACTTCATTGATGGACTGCCTAGGTCGAGGAGAGGCAACACTAGCATTTGGGTAATAGTGAATAGGCTTACTAAGAGCGCCCACTTTATACCTATCAAGAGTAGAAGGACCGCCTCATCTCTAGCATCTCTTTATCTCAAGGAAATAGTTCGACTCCATGGGGTACCCTCCAGCATTGTTAGTGACCGAGACCCTATCTTCACGAGTGAGTTTTGGCGGAGTCTGCAAGAAGCTATAGGCACACAGTTATGTTTGAGCACGACCTATCACCCTCAAACTGATGGTTGGACGGAAAGGGTGAATAGAGTTTTAGAGGATATTTTAAGACTTTGCATTCTTGACTTTGGAGGGACGTGGAAGGATCACCTTCCTTTAGTGGAATTTGCCTACAACAACAGCTACCAAGCTACCATCGGCATGGCACCCTTCAAAACCTTGTATGGAAGACCGTGCAAATCACCAACTTGTTGGTGGGAGTCTACAGATAAGCTTACACTTGGGCCAGACATGATTCGAGAAACTTCAGAGAAAGTGGACTTGATACGTAGAATGAAGACAACCCAAGACAGACAGAAATCCTACGCCGACAAAAGAAGGACCGACCTTGAGTTTGAGGTTGGGGACAGGGTTTTCCTTACGGTATCCCCTTTAAGGAACGACGTTCGCTTTGGATCCGCAGGAAAGCTAGCACCAAGATTTGTAGGACCGTTCCCTGTCATCGAGAAGATTGGGAAAATGGCTTATAGAGTAGATCTGCCTGAAAGATTGGCTGGAATCCACAACGTCTTTCACGTTTCTCATCTCCGGAAATGTCTACATGAATCAGCAGAAGTGGTGAAGCCAAGCATTCTAGAAGAAGCCGAAGTGGAACGCGAAGCAACTGTGAGGAGAGTTCCAACCCACATCGTAGGAACTGAAATAAAAAAGCTACGCAACCGCGAAGTGAAGCTCGTTAAGGTTCAGTGGAGCGACGCCAAGGAAGACGCGACTTGGGAAACTGAGGATAGAATACGCGTGGCATACCCTTTTCTTTTTGAGGGTACATCTTTGACCTCTCTTTTTCTTAAGTTGTACTTATATCTATCTTTTTAGGTATATCTCCTCAATATTATCCTTTATCCTTAGGTAGAAACCCCTTTGGATGTAAACATGTATTTGAAACATGTTATGGTTGATGGCTGCAAGTGGTTGCTAGTGGTTGCTCGTGGATGCATATACACACACAACCTAGGTCTTAGATCGGCTCAATCACTTCATACTGCATATGCATATATGTATTCTTATTTGTATATGGATGTAAACTTGATATGCTGTCATTTGGTCATTGCATTTGTATGAATAGTTGCTCACTCATGTAGAATTATGAGTAGGCAAAAATTTGCATACATAATGGATTCATGACACTTACATGATTCGCATTAAGGAGGCCAACTGAATCAGTAGACCGCCTGATTTCTGCATTAGATAAGGACATGTACACACACTATGCATATGATCATGAAGCATTAGAAGTCTTTTAAGGACAGTGGATGCCTGTGTTTGTTGGTTGGGTAGATGGACTGTTGGATGGTAGGATATACATTCTTCCTAACTTGAAGATTTCAGGGACGAAATCCTTTTAAGTGGGGGAGAATGTAACACCCCGTGAATTCTATAACGTTAAGCTTCACGAATTAAAGTATGATTAATTATAAATGATGAAATCAAGGGAAATGGGTTACGCCATTGCGTTCATCTCGAAATTCTGCTTTAGATAGAGCTCAACTTTGCATAAAACGGATATCGTATGAAGAAGATATGGACGAACGAAGTTGGGCGAAAAACCAGAAAACGGGTCAGAATGCACTGGTGCACTTGGGAAGTGCGCCAGAACAGAAATGAACTGGCGCACTTGGGAAGTGCGCCAGTAAATTTTTGACCTGACGCACCTGCCAAGTGCGCCCAGGTCAGAATGACCTGCTGGTCAGGCCCTGGCTAGCCTGGTCAGGGTCTGGTCGAATTCTGATGCTTGGCTGAGTCACTAGGGCTAACGTGTCACCTTTTGAGTGGCTCTTTGAGCTTTGTATTGTCTAGATTCCTCCTATCTTCATCCGACGGCTCTAATTAGATTGAAATCCTATAAATACAACTCAAACCTAACCCTAAACTCAAACAAATAATAGAATACAATAGCCGTCATGCTGCTGGAAAGGAACTAGGAATGGCCGTCAATTAGAAACCCTACAGACAAGCCAACAAGCCTAAGAGACGAATCAAATCAAAGCTTAATCAAATCATTCAACACAACTTTGCTACCCAAAGGGGAGCATCTCCAAATCAGAATAACAGAAATCAGAAAACAAGAATTCATCACATGTTGTAAGTATAGTAACCTTTCAGAATATGAATAGAAACTGTGATGTGATTCGATGTATATGAAAATAGAATTGTGTTATTATTCTATGTATTGTGATGGTTCTATCATGACTTATGTATTGATGTTTGTGGCATAAAATTGATTGATGCAAGCCTATTGAACGATTGTACTTGCAAGTTTGTAGCAAAAATTAGAATTTGATCATTTTATGTATATGGCGATGGCATGGACTATGTCTAAGATTGGAATTTATGTAAACATGTTATAAACCTTTTATGCCTACATGATCCAAAACCTATGATATTGTTCTTATGTTTATTTGCAAGTATAATTGGATCTATGTTTCATAAACTATGTAAGTTCATGTGTGTTTGCAAAATATAATTGATTCTATGTCAAACATCGTTTGGGTTTCATAGACTATGCAAGTTCATGTTGAAATAGGCTATATGATTAGATGTAAAAATTGTACATTTTGATGAATATATAGCATGCTAGTTTTGTGGTCGATATTATGCCAAGTTAACATGTTTAAACACAAGCTTGTATTTGCCTAAACTAGGCCATTTCATATGTCACCTACTTAGTCATACTTTGATTTGAATGCAAGTTCACATGACCCATGTTATATGTTAGTTGAATCGCCAAATTGCAAGTTCATGCGCCACACACCATTATGTATTACATGTTCATATTGATTATGCCAAAAATGCCAAGTTTACACCTATGTCTCGTTTACGTTTATGAATTCCCTTATGCTTATTTGTGTGCGCTAAATTAGGATAAGTTTTTAGCCTAATATTATATGTTAAAAACTAGGCGAACGAATATTAGGCTAAGATTTGTTAGCCTAATGTTTAAACGGGGGAACGTTGGGAATATTTGAAAACTTAACATAAAAATATATTGAATTGGCATGTTTGTCACATGCCAAAATTGGTGGCATTTAAATGGTATAAATTCTTATACCAAAAATATTAAACTTGGAATGTGGGCCATAACATTTAATTGTTGACATATTTACATATATTCAGTAATAAAGACAAATATGTAAATTTAGAAAACACGATATGCTTAACCTGAGGTTGAATTGAGTTGTGATGTAAACCTGCCCGGACCCGCCCGACTGTCCAGTAGTCACAACAATACCTATCCAATGTGGGTGGTTGAGCATTGAGCCCAATAAGGACCCGAGGTTAGACTGAGCTACGGTGTAAACCTGCCCGGAACCGACCGGCATATCCAGTAACCGTAGCAATATCTGTCTAATGTGAGTGGTCTGGTGCTCCTAAGAGGCTAAGGACAGATGGTAGAGTTAAGTCGACTTTAACACTTAACCAAATTCAACATGTTAACAAGAATTGATGGGTGAGGTTAGGTAAATACAGACACTTAACCACTTAACATGTTTGACTAGAAAAACCTAGTAACGAGGGACCCGTTTCAGCAGTAACCCAAAGTTAGGTATCAACGGTACCCTGAAACTAGGCAGGGTGGGGCACGATTACTGGGCTGATTGTAAGCGGTCAAACGACGGCGGTGGGTGCACAGTGCAGGTCTAATGGGGTGCGGGGGTGCATACACTCCGGAGCAGATAACCAGGGCACTGGGGACACCAGTAGTATAACCTATGTCTTCTAGTTTTGTTTCGGGGCCGCCACCATGGGTCTTGATACACCCCATGGTGGGACCAGCATAGGTATCTATAATTCTTGGGGGCCGTATGACACATGTTAACGCGAGTAGGAGCCAATCTTTAATAAGAATGGGGATCACTTCACCCTCACCATGGGGTGCCAGTTAGAATAAACTCGAGTAGGTGTAGAGATATAGTATGGGTGTGATAGTACATTCAACACTTCCTTAGCCTGCGACACTTTCCTATTTTTAGTTTATATCCATCATATCCTTTTCTTATTCACATATTGAAGAGTTACTAGATTTACTCAGGCTTTATGTCTGACCCTATTTTATTTTCGTCTTCTTTTCTTTCGTCCCCCCCCCCTCCAGGTCCACAGGGAGGAAACATCTCAACTCAGTCAGGCTCTTTACAAGCACCAAGAACGTAGATGTATGATTTGGATCTTTCTTGCTTGGATAATGGCTTTGGATATCACCATGGGGATTTTTGTCACTTCATTTATGTTTTCATGCTCCTTTAATAATCAAGGCAGTTATGAGGTTGTAATGTTGAAAGTATTTTGAGACAATTATGGAAATCTTTGTTGGATACACGTATTGATGAAATAAAAGTTTGTTTGGTTTTCCGCTGTTTAGAATATGTGTATTTATATCTGTCTTGAGTTCATCTGTGACTTTTACTTATAAACCTCCACCAAAGTTAAGGCATTCCCTTTGTGAGTGACCTTAATGGAGGTGGGGTGTTTCATTATCCCCTTATGAGAGAACCCTCTAGACCCAAATATGTCTGTGTGTCTTTGTCTTTTTCCAAGATATTTCATATATGTATATAGTCAGCCTTAAAGATCCCCTTCCACCTCTCTATATTCTAACAAAACATCTCCAGATCCACTTCTACCTATTCTATAATGTCTTCAAATTCCTTGACACAACAACAAATAGGAAAAAAGCCATCAGCCTCGCAACTCAAGGGCATGCATAGAAGGCAACTCCAACCTGTTATGGCGACAACAACAACGCGGTGGCAACGATGGTGATTTGATGTCAATGGCGACTCAAAGTTTGATGGAAATTATTATATATATATTTGAGTTTCAAATTGCGATGACAGATCTCAAAACTTACCATCCGATTGTACCAGGGACTTCGATTTGGAGTGGAGAATATGGAAATCACGCGTGTATGCTGTGAAATTTAAGTTATTGTTTACATAATCATATTCTGATACATGAATCGGTAAGTTTCCTAATTTTCGTCTTTAGGATTTGGGGATATTTAGACTGTTACCCCATAGAAGTTCAAAGTATCATTATTTTTGGGGTCGGATTATTACTTATGCACAAGGCAATTATATCATCGATCTTTACATCTGCATGCTTGCAAATTTCATTCTAACAACCCATACAGTTCCAGACTGCTATATTTTGGGCATGTTAGATTTTAATGCTGAAATCTTTTGACTTTCAAATTATATGCCGAGTTAAGTAAGATAAAAACTAGAAAAAAGCAATCTGGATCTACGATGCGATGCTTTGGAATGCGAAACTGGAATTGAAAATCCGTTTTGAAATCATGAATGACTATTAAAGGCGTTACATTAAATTTAAGAATGCAATTATTAAAGAAAGTCAGATAATTATATTATCAGATTTGGAAATTCATTTTTATAGTGCCAGTGACTGTATCGGGGATTCAATCTGATATTTGATTAAGAAATTCATGCATTATTTAAGGCATCATATGGCTAGATGAAGAGTGGGGCTCTTTTTTCATAATGTGCCTCAGATAGGGATGAGAATGTTATCACTGGGGAGGATATTAAAACAACACTTGAAAAGTTTGAGACCATTAAGCTATTCGTATATTAACATTGTTGTAGTGCTCTTTTCATAATATGGATGATACATTAGGGTCGCACCAAAGTTTTTACGTCATAATAAAATGTTAACAATGTTGTTTATTCATACAATATAATTTGGAATATTGATCCAAGGACTTGATTGTCTGCTTTTAATATTTCTTTATTGTGGCCATCTTCACAGACAATACCCTAATAAGCATTTGTGACAAGTTTAATTTTCAAAAGCACAAGCATTTGTGAGTTATGATCATGTATAAATTGCTCTGTATTAACTAACATCAACAATTAAATAATACTTACGGACTAACAGGGAGATTGGAATGGTGTTGGAGCCTATACTAATTACAGGTGAGAAAGTAACCTTTTTTCTTCTTCTTTGGTTACCATATTTTCTCGAATACAGAAAAGTAGTAGCAATTTTACATTGTTTTATAGCAATGCTTTACTTGAATATAAAAAGTAGAAAAGTGTAGTTTATCTTATTTCAACCAAAGAAGACTAATACTGCAATTATTTCTTTCCCCAGCACTAACAGTATGCGTGAGGAAGGTGGATTTGAAGTCGTAAAGAAGGCCATTGAGAAACTTGGAAAGAGACACCTTGTTCACATTGCTGCCTATGGAGAAGGCAACGAACGCTGCTTAACTGGCAACCACGAAACCGCGGACTTCAATACATTCAAATGGGAATTGTCAAATTCAAGGTTGAATTTATTATAGTCAATATTTATGTTTTTCTAAAATAGTAAGCGATAACAATTTATTTTTTGTCGAAATAGAATTAAATACATTGATCTGTTTATTTTTCGATTCAAAAATAAATTTTTTGTAGTGATCGGTTTAACATTACCAATTTTATTTTACACTGCTGCATTTGAATAACTGTTCTGCATATATACTACACTACTTCATATTATTACTCTTTTATAAATTTGTAGTAGAATATTTTCTTATGTACAACATGGAATTTTGATAAAATTTTAGACTTTCCTTTCCTTTTTTTAATTTCGAACCAGTTTTTCTAGGATATAATTAGAAAAATGATATGCTACCCTCAAAGCCCGAATAATAGCAACCCAATGTTATACGCTTATAACTCGGTACCACTAAAGCTAGTCTCCATTATATATACGCCTGTGTTCATACACACACACATTTATACAAGCATAGTTTAGTGCATCTAACACAATGTGCAGAAAATGTAAAAAAGAAATGGGTGGATGTGTGAGCGTGTGGAAGGATTGAATAGGTGGGCGAGGAAAAAAAAGTAGGTAAGAGTTGTAAGAGTGGTGTGTGTTGGATATAATAATATCTATTTATATTGTATGAGATGTCCTTTTAATTTGTAGTTGTATATTAAATCTAAATTGCATTGTTATAGGAAGTTCTATGGACTTGGTGAACCACATGCCTTATTAGCAGGCAGAGATGCAAGCCAAGCTTTGGCTCTTATGTCATTTGATCTAGTCGATCTTATTGGAAACCTTGAACAAAATTGTTTATATATGATGATTTGAGCGTGGACAGAGGATTGGAAGGTGTCGTCTAAAGGAGGTTTGATTGACACTGAAAAGTGTTTATTTTATTACTCTTATGCTTTATCTTTTGTAAATAAATAAATGATACTTTGGTTACTTTTGTATGTTTTTACAGGATGTTAAGAAATGCCTCCTTCAATTCAAATCAAAGGCCAACTACAAGAAAGAGCTACTTCCTCACATCAAATTCATTTCAATTGCAAAAGAAGTAGTAGCTCACTGGTAAAGGCGTAGGAATTGGTGCTGAGAGACCTGAGTTCGAACCCCGTCAAGCTCACTTTTTGCCAAAGAAACGGAGCACGTTCACACTGGCCCCTTTGCTTTGAGGAATACTTGGATAGTCTTATGTTGTATATACACACATATTCATGTGTATGTATTTATGATGTGCACCAATTAACATCTCAGCAATAGCCATATTCTCATCATGGAAGTAAATTCAAATCATTCAATTTCAATTAGAAGAATTTCTGATTGAATTGTTGCCAAGAAGAAAAACCAATTTTGAAGATTTTATCTTATATTGCCTTTGGAGTCTGATAAGCGTCCTTGTTTGGAAGAATTAATTAGATGCAATCTTCTATCAATCAAGCCACATGGGAAAATTGAAAGATATGGAAAATATTTACCATGATATGCCCAGATTCTCTCCAATCAGGTAGTCAAGGAAGGCAAGAAATATTCATGAATGAGGAGGGCCATTTATTCATAGACCTAGTTAGGGTTTTCCCCTTCTCATCTATAAATATGTGATTGTAACCATTGTAAAAAATCATCTCATAATTCTGTACTGCCATTAGTTTAATAAAATTTTCTTGTTCTAGTTATTTACTTTTCTTTTAAAACAATTTGTGTATCTACACGATTAGATTCGGTAGAGCACATATTGTTATTGTCTTTGTTACTGCATACTAGTGTTGACTGTTTGATTAGTTTCAACAGCAACTCTATTTTTAATTCTCTGTTATTGTTCCAGTTATTATTTACTTTTGTTGTTTTTGCTAGTACTTGTTATTTTCTTTCCTGTTGTTGAATTTGATATACGTCTGATTAGATTCAGATTTGTAGCAGTTTCAATAACATTATTTCAACAACATTGAAAACAACCCCCAAAGTTCTGTCTAACACGCCCACGAAACATATAAATAATAAAATTTAACTTTCCTCCCTGTGTTCGACCTGTATGCTACACACCTGTATGCTTGCAGAATTTATTACAAATGTCGCGCTTTTCTAGTTCTTAGATTAGCGTCGATCAAGTTTTTGGCACCGTTGCCGGGGAGGTAACGATTAAATTTTATTATTTATTTAATTTCTGATTCGTGTTAGTTTTTATTTTATTTTTGTTCTTGTATATTTATAATAATAAAAAATAAATAAAAAAATCTCGACTCCTTGATTTGGTATTACTGATTGATACCGTAATCTTCTGATTGAGAAAAAAAAATACTTGTCTTTTGTTTTAGGTTCCCTTCTTTTATTTTCTTTCTGATTTCAATACGATCTCCTTTCCTCTTTTCAGTTATTTCTTTTCATATTGCATTTTGATTTCTTCCTTCTAGTACACTTTTTCTATAAAAATTAAAAAAAAAAGTCTTCTTTTACAATTTTTTATCTACTATTCTCTCCTTCTCTGTTTACATACTCTTGCCTTTTTACAGATTCATTAAAAAAAAAAAAAGAGCAAAATATATATATATATATATATTGCCTTCTTTTTTTTGTTCCCTCTCTTGTGTCTCTTCTGCCAAGTCTTCTTTTTTTTCCTTCCTACTCCCCCCAGTTTCCACTATCACCAAGTCCCGCCCTCCTCGCAGCAAACGACACAATCCAACAGATCACGAATCCAACCCCCTCTTACCTGGTACTAACAACCATCCCACTGTCTACAACAACACAGCAATAATCCATCTCCACTTCACACAAATACTCCCAGTAAAGTTCAGCTTCAACGCAAACTTCAGAAACCAAAACCCCTATTTGAATCTGACACCATCTCCATCAAACACAAACCGCAAACAGCAACCATCCCTCTGAATTTTCATACACCACTTCAGACCTCACCTACCATAAACTCCATCACCGTTTGTCAATACATAACCAAGTCTTCCACATACCAACGTCAGTAATTACTCCTTCATCCCATCAGATCATCCTCACCTCCTACAGCCCCCCTTCATCACCTACAACCCCACCGAACGGTTCCCAAGTCTCCTCCCCTCTACATCAAATCTTGCAACCACCAAGACTCGCGGAATCCGAACCCATTATCACGCACCAGACACCAGTAGCCACCGTAAGATTCCTTCCAGATCCACGCTAATCACCTCATCCCGCGTCTTCACCAAACCCGAAACCGCAGCATACCTCATTCCCCGAACTCGAACCCAATTTGAGCCAAAAAAAAAGAAAAGAAAAGAAAAAAGAAAAAATGGGTTCGATTTGATGTCCATTTTTTGCGGGATTCGTTTTCCACAAATTAGAAAGGTCATGCGCGTGTATTCTTAGTTTGATTGGGAACTATAAAAGGGGGGTGTTGTTATTTTGGGAAAACAGAGAATAAGAAGGGTCAAGTTGATTTGGGCGTAGAAAGATTTATTTGTTGAGAGCGATTCTGATTCATGGCCTTTACTTTGGTTTGTGTGCGATCAAATTTAGTTTGACTGGATTTAAATTGTTGGGTAGTGTTTATTTTTATTTTTTATTTTTTGCTAAGTTCCCTTGTTTTTTTTAGATTAGTTTCGGTTTTAATTCGTTAGCCTTCTCTCTTTTCTTTACTCTTTCTTTTAGTTGATTTGTTTGTTTTTTTTAGTCGAATTAGTTTGGTAGTCTTAGTCGGTTTCTTTAGTTTTTGTTATTTGTCTTAGTCGGTTCCATTTGTTTTTTTAAAAAAAAAAAAAAAAAAAAATCAGGTACAACTGAAATTTTTTTCGGGCTCCTAGCCCGAACCCGTGCCGCAGCGCAGTCAAGTAATTAATAGAAGGGGACAGCAACAGAAAGCAGCGGACGATTCAAATGGGTTGGAGCGGTTGCACACCAAGTGGGGTGTGAACGCGCTAGCGCTTCCCAAATTCACTGGAGGACTGCTGATCAAGGTGAGAAATTTTTAAAACACTACAGGTGCTCTGCTGCAAATAAAAAAATATATCGACAATTGTTGTAAAAAAAATTCCTGCAGGGGCAGCGGCTTTGAATGTACAATTTTTAATTTTTGCAATTATTTTGTGTGATCGCTGTTATTTCTGCATTTTTATTCATTCTGTTAAGGGCAATACCCCAATTCACATAAGGTGAGGGATTTCATCACCCTTTCCTTGGCCCACAAATTGCATTTCATCGTAGAATCTGACTAATAATAACGGTTAGACGTTGGACTTAAGGGAGTCACGGGCTCATCTAGGGCTTAATTATATTGTGATAGTTGATTCATTTGGAACGAATTATTTCTTGGTGTCTAGACTACGGCAGAGAAATAACCGTTTATAAATATTACGATGATTCGTAAATATTATATCGGTTGTTACTCTGAAGGTACTTAAACCTTCGGCTGCATTGCTAGGGTGATTCCTGGTGCACCGATAACTCCTGTCCGTTAACTGGCCGAGAAATCTTTTGATCTAAGTAATCAAACGCATCACTTTATAATTTTGGGTTAAGAGCCAATAAGGACAGAAAACTTCATTATAGTTAATTTCTGTGCTTGCATTTAACAACAATGAGTGAAAAAAGTGTTAGCCAACAAAATTCTCCTAGGGGTTCTCGAATCAACCAAAATTTTCCAACCGAATTGGATCAAAATCAAAACTTTCCAAACTTTGGGGATCAAAACCAAAGGAATCAAAATTTTCAAAATCTCAATATTCAAATGGATAGACCCCTCTCTCTTCGTGAACGGTGTTATCCAACTAGGACCGTTCAACCCTCTGTCATCGTTTTCCCACCAGCTGAAGGAAACAATTTTGAGCTTAAACATTCCTTTATTCAAGGGGTACCAAAATTTACTGGGTCTGAAAATGCTTATGAATTTCTAAGTGAATTTGAATTGTATGCGTCCACAACAAAAATGCAACAATTATCTAACGAATCAATCAAGCTAAGGCTGATCCCATTTGCATTACTTGAAAGCGCTAAAAGATGGCTAAACTCTCTTCCAAGACATTCCATAAGAAGTTGGGATGAATTTGTCACTATATTTTTGAAAAAGTTTTTCCCTTTCCATAAATCTCTCAAAATCCGAACTGAGATAAATCAATTTTGTCAAAATGAGGGGGAAACTTTTTCAAAATATTTTGAGAGATTCAACCAACTACTGTATAGTTGTCCTCACCATGGAATTCTAAAAGACAACTTGTGTCAAATTGTATATGAAGGGCTTAACTATCAATCTAAAACTCAACTAGAATCAATGTGTGGAGGAGATTTTATGTCTAAAACAGCCGATGAAGCTTGGCGGTTCTTAGAAGATTATTCTGAAAAGGACATGCAATGGGAATCAATTCGCGTTCCCAATCGTACTTCTACTAGAGGAGTGCATGTCGTGGACCCAAATCAAATTCCCGTAGAAAATCAAATTCCTCAAACCGGAGAAGGGTTACCCCACTACTACTTTCAAGACCAAGCCAATGCCATAGCTCAAAATAATCCGTACTCATCCACGTACAACCCTGGTTGGAGGAACCACCCAAATTTTTCTTGGTCGAACCCCAATAATTCGGCTAACCCATCTCACATGCAACCCTTTATTCCCAATCCGAATTACCAAGCTCCACCCCCCAATTCTCAAACCTCTCAAGCTGCACCTCAATCCAAACAACCGTATAGGCATCCCAATTTTCAATCATCGAACCAATCCTCTCAATCTTCTCAACCATCACAAGATATTGTTCGATTAGAAAAACAAATAAATAATCAAGATGCTAAAATCGACCAACTAATGCATATGATAAAGGAAATGGCGAAAAATAATGAGAAAGGAAAATTGCCTAGTCAACCTGAGGTGAATCCAAAGTATAACTCTCGTGCTGTAAATTCTTGTGAGGACGAAAACCATAATCCAGTCAACGCTATTACAACCCTTCGATCTGGAAAGAGGATTGATAATAACGTGGGCAACCCTGGCGAATCTTCTAACTCGACCCCAGTCCCTAATCTTGATGATCATCCATTGGCTTCGAATGCCAATTCTTCTGAACCTCAAATTCCCTTAAATGTTGGCAATCCCAACAGTTCTTCTCCTTGTGTCGACAAACCCGACCCACCTTTGAAAACCAATGTTGGCAATCCCAACATTTCATCTTCTACACCCCTACCACCTTTTTCCTCGAATGATGAAACTGATCGTAGAATCGAAAAACCAGTTGCTCCTTTTCCCCATAGGCTCAATAATAAGAAGAAAGCGGCAAATTTCAATAAAATTCTGGAAATTTTCAAACAAGTCTGTGTGAACATTCCTCTTTTAGACACCATTGAACAAATTCCTCAATATGCTAAATGTCTTAAGGAATTGTGTACACAAAAACGTGCGACCAATGTTCCAAAAACCGCTTTTCTAACTGCGAATACAAGCTCTGTTCTTTCGAATCTTGCCCCAGTCAAGTATAAAGACCCTGGCTGCCCTACGATTGATTGTAAAATAGGAAACACTCACATCTCTCGTGCTCTACTCGACCTGGGTGCCAGTGTCAACCTTCTCCCTTATACTGTCTATCGTCAACTTGGACTAGGGGAGATTAAACCAACGAACATCACACTTCAACTAGCCGATCGATCTGTCAAGAAGCCATTGGGAATTATCGAAGACGTCTTGATACAGATCGAACAGTTTTACTTCCCTGTCGATTTTATAGTTCTAGAAACAGAGCCTGTCTCAAATCCCAACGTTCAAATACCACTGATCTTAGGACGCCCTTTCTTAGCAACCTCTAATGTTGTCATTAATTGTAGGAATGGTCAGCTTCGACTCTCCTTCGGGCACCTAACCATCGAGCTAAACATCTTTAATCTCAACAAACAACCTAGGGATTTTGAGATCGATGAAATTGACATGATTCAAACCACAGTTGATGAAACCTCAAGTGACACTTCTGAAGCCCTGAAAATGTGTCTTGACCATTTCAACCCTGATTTCAACGAACTCGAATACATTTCTGAACTAAACAAAATTCTTGACTCCGACACTTCGCCACCTAAATCTAACCAAGGAATGTTGACCAATGTTGATACACAAGAACTTCCTAAGTTAGACCTCAAACCCTTGCCACCAGACCTTAAGTATGCCTACCTAGACTCTTCAAAAACTTTTCCCGTAATCTTGGCTTCCGATCTTACCGAGGACCAAGAAGAAAGACTTTTGGATACCTTGCGGGAAAATAAGGACGCCTTGGGGTGGGAAATTAGCGATATAAAAGGAATTAGCCCATCAATTGTGGAACATCGCATACATTTAGTTGATGAGGCTAAACCCACCCGTGAGGCTCAAAGGCGATTAAACCCAAACATGAGAGAAGTGGTCAAGGAGGAGATAATCAAATGTCTAGACAATAACATCATCTATCCCATCTCTGACAGTACTTGGGTGAGTCCGGTACAAGTTGTACCAAAGAAGTCGGGAGTCACAGTGATCAAAAACGACAGTAATGAACTCGTCCCAACAAAAATCAAAACCAAATGGCGTGTGTGCATCGACTATCGAAAGCTTAACTCAGCCACACGAAAAGACCATTTTCCCTTGCCTTTTATTGACCAAATGCTCGAACGCTTAGCGGGATATGAGTACTACTGTTTTCTCGACGGATACTCTGGCTATAACCAAATTCCTGTTGCTTTAGAAGATCAACATAAGACCACCTTTACTTGTCCCTTTGGAACCTTTGCTTATCGTCGCATGCCTTTTGGTCTTTGTAATGCCCCCGCGACTTTCCAAAGGTGTATGATGAGTATTTTCTCTGATATGGTGGAAGAATTCTTGGAAATATTCATGGACGATTTTTCAATATATGGATCATCTTTTTCCCAATGTCTCACTCATCTAGAACTCGTCCTTAAGCGTTGTAAGGAGAAATCACTCGTGCTTAATTGGGAGAAATGCCACTTTATGGTAAAAAAGGGGATAGTTCTAGGTCATGTCGTCTCCAAAGATGGCCTAGAAGTCGATAAATCCAAAATCGATTTGATTGCTAATTTACCTCCTCCCAAGTCTGTCAAAGATGTTCGTTCATTTCTTGGCCATGCAGGATTCTATAGAAGATTCATTAAGGATTTCTCAAAAATTTCAAAACCTCTCTCGAATTTACTTGCCAAAGACGTAAAGTTTGAATTTTCCAATGATTGCAAAACATTTTTTGAAACTCTCAAATCACTCTTGACCACAACTCCCATTATTCAACCTCCTGATTGGACTCAACCCTTCGAACTTATGTGTGACGCTTCTGATTTTGCTATTGGAGCCATCTTGGGTCAGCGTATTGATAAACTCCCTCGAGTCATTTACTACGCTAGCAAAACCTTGAACGAGGCCCAATTGAATTACTCAACTACTGAAAAGGAATTTTTGGCAGTTGTCTTCGCTCTTGAGAAATTCAGACCATATCTCATAGGATCCAAAGTCATAGTTTACACTGACCATGCTGCCTTACGATATTTGCTTTCTAAGAAGGATGCCAAGGCCCGCTTGATCCGTTGGATCCTTCTTCTTCAGGAGTTTGACATAGAAATACGAGATAAAAAGGGTTCTGAAAATGTCGTAGCTGATCATCTCTCTCGAATTGTGCACGAAAATGATAACGACACTCAAATCGATGACTATTTTCCTGACGAACAACTCCTTTCGATCTCTAACACCCCTTGGTACGCTGACATTGTGAATTATCTTGTCACACAACAAATGCCCGCTGAATGGTCGAAACAAGATAAACAAAAATTTCTCTCAAAAGTTCGAAACTTCTATTGGGATGACCCATATCTTTTCAAATACTGTCCAGACCAAATCATCCGAAGGTGTGTGCCCGATCATGAACACCAAAGTATTCTCTCTTTCTCACATGACCATGCTTGTGGCGGTCATTTTGGAGCAAGAAAAACTGCTGCAAAAGTTTTGCAAAGCGGTTTTTATTGGCCCACACTCTTCCGTGACGCTTTCGAATTTTTCTCTAAATGTGAGCGATGTCAAAGAACGGGTCGAATCTCTAAGCGAAACATGATGCCTCTCAACCCCATTTTAGTGATTGAGTTATTCGATGTTTGGGGCATCGATTTCATGGGACCATTCCCTAATTCATTTGGGAATCTTTACATCTTACTTGCGGTAGATTATGTCTCAAAATGGGTTGAAGCCATTCCGACCAAAACCAATGACAACAAGGTTGTTGTCAAATTCCTCAAAGAAAACATCTTTTCACGCTTCGGCACACCTCGAGCTATCATTAGCGATAATGGCACTCATTTCTATAATCGTGCTTTTGAGTCCTTGCTCAAGAAATACTCAATCACACACAAGCTGTCGACCCCCTACCATCCACAAACGAGTGGGCAAGTAGAAGTTTCCAATAGACAAATCAAACAAATTCTTGAGAAAACCGTAAATTCCAATAGAAAAGATTGGTCTGTAAAACTGATCGATGCACTTTGGGCTTTTCGCACTGCTTATAAAACCAATCTAGGGATGTCACCATATCGATTAGTCTTTGGAAAGGCCTGTCACTTACCTCTTGAATTAGAGCATCGCGCTCTTTGGGCCATAAAATTTTTGAACTTTGACTTAGAAAAGGCTGGCTCACACAGGAAGTTACAAATTTCTGAATTAGAGGAATTGAGAAATGAGGCTTATGAAAATGCGAAAATCTACAAAGAAAGAACCAAAGCCCAACACGACAAAAACATACTTCGTAAGGAATTCAACGTAGGTCAAAAAGTTCTTTTATACGACTCTAGACTTCACTTGTTTCCAGGAAAACTCAGATCTCGATGGACTGGACCTTATGTCGTGAAAACAGTATACCCTCATGGAGCGGTTGAAATTGAAAATCCTAGAGATGGAAAAGTCTTCAAAGTAAACGGTCAACGACTGAAACCATTTTTGGAATTCGAGCAATATGACGAAGACGACTCTATCGATCTGCATGATCATCCACCATGAAATCAGGTGGTACACGTTCTTTTTATTTTTATTTTTCATTTTTTTTTATTTTTGTTTTTCTACCTTAGACAGTTGGGACACTGTCTCAATCAAGTGTGGGGGGAGTCTGCATTTCATCCATTTTTTCATTTTTCTTTGTTTTTATTTCTTTTTATTTTCAGCCATTTAAGTAGGACCATCATACATTTTAGATTATAGTAACATACCATAATTTTTTTTTTTAAAATACGACTCATTTTCAATTGATACAGCAAAATAAGTTTACAATTTTTAGCCAGTTGATAGTATTTTTCTCTCTCAACTTAGATCGAATAGGAAATATAATGAAAAGTTTAATTTTGAGGGATAATAGTGTAACCGGTACATAGGGAGATTCTTAGGTGATGGCCATGAAATCTATTCTATATTGTAGACTTTGTTAAAATAAGTGGAGGACTTAAAATGCTTATATTGGCTTTTCAAATCTTTAAAACTAAGTTGTGTTAAGTTGAATTCGCGCAACTCTCTTTTGTGCTTATATTTTCGATAATAATAATAATAATAGTATTCCAAGGGTATCCAACATTGCTTGTATATCGAGCGTTGGTGTGCAAACCCGCCAAGCTCTATCCGACACGTTGTTGACAAAGTCAAAGTTGGAATATCTTGGTCTCATTCTATGAGATTGGACACCTAAGGATTACCGACACGTTGTTGACAAAGTCAAAGTCGGCCTGCACAATCCGCCAAGCTCTTTACCTACTCTCCGTTAGTCCGAGAGGCAGTGCATGGGTGGTAAACCTTGGTCTTATTAGTTAGGTGTATGTACTTAATCATAAATCTTAAAATTTTATAGAATAAAGAATAAGCGATGATACCTAAACATTTCTTGACCTTATTGATTTGACTAGCCATACATGAGAAAATTAGAATACCACTTTGCAAACTGTGCCAAGCAAACTAAGAATTTATTTCATGGCTGCACTATGTTATCGACCGAACTAACTGGCCAAACTGGAATTTAACATTTGAAAACTTGATTTATATTGAAAATTTGTGACAAGTCGAGGTATCTAAAATAAAATCAACTGATTAGAAACTGTTAACTTAAATTGTTGTACCACTTTCCTGAAATAAGTCGTGTTGTCATTTTTCGTTTTATTTTTGCATATGTCCATTGCATTCATGTAGTCTCATTAGAATCATAACATACTGCATTTGGATTTTGTGGGTAGTATCCGCTGAAAACCCTCACGAGACGCCACTCGTCCTACTAGGGACACCTAGAGGTTTAACGGCTTGTTGCATACGCTCAGTGCAATCGTGTTTCCTACGAAAGTGCGACCTATCTAGTTAGTTTTCATTCTTTTGTTTTACTCGAGGACGAGTAAAAGATAAGTGTGGGGGTATTTGATTGACACTGAAAAGTGTTTATTTTATTACTCTTATGCTTTATCTTTTGTAAATAAATAAATGATACTTTGGTTACTTTTGTATGTTTTTACAGGATGTTAAGAAATGCCTCCTTCAATTCAAATCAAAGGCCAACTACAAGAAAGAGCTACTTCCTCACATCAAATTCATTTCAATTGCAAAAGAAGTAGTAGCTCACTGGTAAAGGCGTAGGAATTGGTGCTGAGAGACCTGAGTTCGAACCCCGTCAAGCTCACTTTTTGCCAAAGAAACGGAGCACGTTCACACTGGCCCCTTTGCTTTGAGGAATACTTGGATAGTCTTATGTTGTATATATACACATATTCATGTGTATGTATTTATGATGTGCACCAATTAACATCTCAGCAATAGCCATATTCTCATCATGGAAGTAAATTCAAATCATTCAATTTCAATTAGAAGAATTTCTGATTGAATTGTTGCCAAGAAGAAAAACCAATTTTGAAGATTTTATCTTATATTGCCTTTGGAGTCTGATAAGCGTCCTTGTTTGGAAGAATTAATTAGATGCAATCTTCTATCAATCAAGCCACATGGGAAAATTGAAAGATATGGAAAATATTTACCATGATATGCCCAGATTCTCTCCAATCAGGTAGTCAAGGAAGGCAAGAAATATTCATGAATGAGGAGGGCCATTTATTCATAGACCTAGTTAGGGTTTTCCCCTTCTCATCTATAAATATGTGATTGTAACCATTGTAAAAAATCATCTCATAATTCTGTACTGCCATTAGTTTAATAAAATTTTCTTGTTCTAGTTATTTACTTTTCTTTTAAAACAATTTGTGTATCTACACGATTAGATTCGGTAGAGCACATATTGTTATTGTCTTTGTTACTGCATACTAGTGTTGACTGTTTGATTAGTTTCAACAGCAACTCTATTTTTAATTCTCTGTTATTGTTCCAGTTATTATTTACTTTTGTTGTTTTTGCTAGTACTTGTTATTTTCTTTCCTGTTGTTGAATTTGATATACGTCTGATTAGATTCAGATTTGTAGCAGTTTCAATAACATTATTTCAACAACATTGAAAACAACCCCCAAAGTTCTGTCTAACACGCCCACGAAACATATAAATAATAAAATTTAACTTTCCTCCCTGTGTTCGACCTGTATGCTACACACCTGTATGCTTGCAGAATTTATTACAAATGTCGCGCTTTTCTAGTTCTTAGATTAGCGTCGATCAAGGTTCAAGAGCGGTTTAGTCTAAAGGTGATTAGCTTACCAATTTGTGTATTATGCCAAGTTTGATGTACGAGTTTGAGATGTGTACTATGGGTACTTTTTTGTAATTGTTTGTAATTTTACAATTTTATTAGAATTAAATTGTTGTAATAATTTTTTTACTTGTTTATTTTATTCTATGATGATATATGATAATGTGGAAGCAAAGACATTTTATATAGAATATTTTATGTGTTGTAGCTATTTGTTTTTTTAAGGTTTACTAACCTACAACGGATAAGTGGTTTATTGCAATAGGCTTTTGTTGTTACAAAAAAGCTACTGCAAGTGACATTTAGAGTTGCAAAAAAGCTATTGTGACTGGCTTTTGCAGTTGCGAAAAAGCTGCTGCAACTAGCAGTACCAATTGCGAAAAGGGACTGACCTTTTACAACTTCGGCTATTTAGACGGGAGCGGGTCTGTTGCACTTGGCCTACTACAACAGATATTGCTTGTTGCAAAAAGTGTTTTTTATTGTAGTGTTGACAGACGTAATATTATGGATCTGGTTTGATCAGAATTGGTAGCTATTGGGGGTTTAATTAAATTTAACGTTAGTTTAATTTAATTAAAATGAATTGTTTCAATGACAAACGAAGCAAGGTGAGTACAACTTACTCAGTTTTGTCCCACTTATATTTTTATAAGTCAGGTTTAATTTTGTGTGTTATGGTTGGTTATTGTTAGATGTTTACTGAATAAATTATTTTATATTGATTTAACCGATTAAATTAAACGTTCATTTAATTTAATTGAAATCAATCGTTAATTTAACGATTGTAACCAATTGAGGTAACTTACCTTATTGTTCACGTTTATACCCATATAAACGTATAAAATTAATAGTCAGACGTTTGAATTGTTGTTATTGGTTGATTGATATCTGAATATGTAATTGAATGATGATTATTTGAGGTAACCTATTTGGATGTAGGGGAAAACAGGTTGGAGGGATCAAACTAGATTCCTCGTGTATATTAAATGTTATTAATTTTCATATTATCATTATATGAATTGTCCTGATTGGATAATTGATTTGGTTGTTAATCGTTGACTGAAAATTCAACGATTGTTTTTTTTTTACCAAAGGGCATTATTGGTTGAATAATTGACAGCATATGGCCTATAAATCAATTGTTTTATAAATATTGATTTACAATTAGATGGATCGACGGTAATGAAGTTATAAATATTTTTTTAACTGAAAATGGATTTTGAAATCTATTATTTTAAATAAAAGTTTATAAAAGAAAATAAATATTTATTATTTACTACGTAAGTTTATAAGTAATTAGTTAATAATTTTATAAAACAAATTTGATGTTAATTGAATGTATAAGCAAGAGAGTAGGAAATTAACGTATCGATTAAGAGTTGGATTAATTGTTTCTAATAAACAATTAAATGGAGTTATTAATTAATTAAAGGAGGAATTAATTTTATTTGGTTAAAGAAATAATCATGTTTTGAGTTGACCAAGTCGGTCGACCGTTTTAACTGCAACTGATTATTAAATTGATTTGTTATCAATTAATCTAATGAAATAGTTTGACGAATTTTTGTTTAATTTTAATAAGATTTTAAAAAAAGTTTTACTAAGAATTTAGTTAATAAAGAAATGAACTACTACTGTGGTTATTAATGATGAAGTAAGTTATTATTTTAGTGAATGATAATTTTAGTAATTATTTTGTAAACAAAATCAATTTAAGTAAATAATCGATTCAATATAGAATCAAGTTGAATTGTGAAAGGAGGTCATAACGAGCTTCATATTAACTCGAGTTTTTTCTAAATGAAGTCATGAAAGAGTTTTAAGCGAACACGATAGGTTAAAATAAATATTTACTTAAGATTTGAATTAAGTAAAAAGGAATCAAGATAAAAGGGTTTTATATTACCCGAGGTTTATAAACAAGGGTTACAAGAAGAGCATGAAGCTAAAACGTTAAGTTTAAATCAATGTTACTTAATAATGAAATTAACTGAAGTGAATGGAATTGAAACACGATTTTCAAGGTGAGTATAGTTGAATGGATTAGAAGTGGGATAATATGAGTTGATAAGGAGTTAAGATAAGAATTAGAACCTAACTGGAGATTTGTTGAGTTGAGTGATTTTCTGAGTATTAATTCGATGTTGATTTCGGTCCTCGGGTTTGGTACTTAGAGAGTTATTCGCTTACTAATTTATGGTCAGGGACTAATGAATGTTGAAGCAATGGAAATAAAAAGAGGTTTTGTGAAAATATAACGATGTTTCCGAGATTCAAAGAATTAACGAGATGAGTTTGAATAAGTTCATTCAAAGAGGGTGTTAGTAATTGTTTTCGAGAATGAAACCAAAGAGATTTCGTAATGATGTTTTATGTGAAATTTGATTGAACCCAAGTTGGATATATATATGTATATATATGTATGATTTAATTCTAAAAGATATAAAATGGTTTTGAGAATGCTCTTATAATATAATAAGAAGTAAATTCAGTGTTTTAAAATATTGAAAGATTAAGAAGCTTAATTTGTTTTTAAGTTAAAAAGGCCAAGTGATGCTAAGTAATGAACCAGTAAATTCATTTCATTTTTATGGTTGCATGGTTGTTTATTTGATAGTTAAATAATCGAATATCAAAATCTGACCTATACGATTGTTAGTGGGAAGACTGGGATCGAATTTATATTCAAAAACCATTTTGAACCAGCAAATACGAAATCGTGGAAGATGTAGATTAAAGATGGAGCAGTTGAAGGCCGTGGTTTATAAATGGAAGGGTTACTTGATAAATTTCTCTGGATTGCAACCAGAGTATTTTGATGGTAATTCGGTCGTGATAGAATCTGTGGATTGCAAGGACTACTTGCTACTGATCCATAGGGTAATTCAAGGATGCAGTAGTAGAGTGCCTTCGGCTTGTCCAGTCCCATGACAAGTTGCATGGGCGGAAGTCTGGCATAGTATTTCGAAAAGAGTCACGTACATTGTTTTCTTCAAACGTACCATAGTTGGTGGTGGGGAAGACACCTTCTCTTAGCTTAACAAGCAGAGTATTTTTGTGGAAATCAATTAATAATTTTTTGGAGGATCTGATGATGTGGCATTCAAAGTGAATGGCGATGTGCTATCTTAAAAAGGTAATTTAAACCTCAAGTCTCACAATCGGGAAATGACAGAAATCGGGCAGGCAGCATGGCTAAGTGGGTCACTCCCAATTAGGGTGTATTAATCACCTATTTAGAGAAAATACATTTCCTTCCATATTCTATTCGATGTTTTCCCTTTCGGGAAACGGTTGCTGATCCCTACCGTTGGTTATATACATTCGATATACTCAAGCGAAATGAGTGGTCGGTCATGTGTAGTCGGGTTGCAAGATGTTCTTGTTGAATCCAGAGTATTCCCCTTTAGAGATACACTATCGGCAGTTGGTTCCATACTTTGTCATAGTCAGAATCCAATCTCCAAAAAACGCCCGCGGTTTTTGATTACTTATTTGATTTAGATACTATTATAATATCAGAATAAGATATGATTCCAAAAAAAATTGGGTTATCGTAAGGTAAAAACCATCCGTGTTTATGTGTGGATCGGTCTTACAATTATCCTTTTCTTTCAGATAAGATCTGTTAACTTTAAAATCAAGTTGGATGTTGTTTATAAACTTAGTGGATTTCTCACTCTGGTTCACCAAACTGATCCGGCGTTTGAAATGCTCGGTTTATACCGAGTTTTACAGGTTCAGGTCATCGGATGCTATGAAGAGACAAGTTGGAAGAGTCTAGATGTATGATGTTATATAGTTTCTATTACGTTGTGTGTTGTATATGAGGATGGTTGTTATAATTGTCCCGGTGTATTGATGTACTCTGATGTTTGTAAGTAATTTTCAAGCTCTCGATAAAGATTATTTTCTGTATTATATTTTGTTCCGCTGCGATATGAAACTTAGTACTGTGTTGGTTCTTCTTCCATTCTAATATTTCTTTCTTTCTTATCTTACCCTCTAATTTCTTTATATTAACTATCTAGTATTTTGGCAAGTAATACAGGATTTGAGTATTATTGTCCGAATTCAGACGTCGAATTTCCCTGGTCGTTAAAGGTACCTATGGATGTAAAAGGTATACTGTATACTTAGAAACGATCAATAAATTTAATACTACAAGTAACTGTACAAATTACTTTCAAATTTCATACTATAATTGATTCGGAAAAGGGCTATATTTAAAACATGAAGTATTGGAAAATGCATTGAATTAACATTGTATTTTACCCAAATGCCCACCATAATTGTAAAAAATTACGCAACATGATCTTTCAAAAATATAAGTTATAATTTCAGTATATTATTGGTTATCTTTGCTGACATAAGTACCATCACACAATCTATGGATATACAACTTGTAATCAAGTCTGTCAATCCATTTTACTTTGCACTAAAAAGAGAATGCTAAATCCAAATAGCATTACACTGCTGAATTGATATACATAAAAACATGTAAAGAACATGCCAACAACCACAAACTGTAAAAACGAAAGCTCCGATACCAGTTTGTAGAATTGAGAAGAGGAGGAAAGTAGATGATTTTATTTAGAGGAAGAAATACTTCTAATAATTTTCTTTTGTTTCAACTTCAATCTTCCTTACGATCCTTCTTACTCCTTACAAAATAATAGACTTTATATAGGAGCCTTTATATGACCTTTCATTCAATAGACACACTTAACGAAGGAACACTTCATATTAAATAGACACACAAACTTCTAAATGACTCTTAACCATAAAGACATAACACTTAACTCAAATGACACATGACTTTTCATTTTTTTTATCATTTCCCACTAACTTATTTAAAGTTTACCCAACAAAACTCCCCCATAAACTTTAAATGCTTTATTCTTCCAAGGGGGTTTGTATATGTCACGTGTTAGCTCTTCACGTTTCTTTTTCTTTACGTTTGAGCCCATTACTTTGTACTGTCGGAACATACTGGCTGCAATGTCTTTTGCTGTCTTTGCTAGTTCGATTACGGCCTCCCCAACGATTTCAAACAACTCCAATACCATTGTTGCCGAGCTTTCTTGCATTTCTGAATTAACCACAGTAGTTACCGTTACTTCCGTCGCTATATCTTCACCAGGCTTTGCATATTCCCCCCACTCTTCTTCACTAACGTTTTCTTTAGCTTGTTCCTTCTTGCTAAATTCTTGTGTATGGCCCTTCACTTTTTGTCCAGTGCCCTTCAAAGACTCCTTTGTTGCTTCTTTGGTATCCCTGGCCTTCTTTTCAGCATAATCTTTAGCTTGCATTCCTTTCTCTCCTGCATATCCTTTTGCTTTACTTCCAACTTTCATCGTTGTTTCGCAAACGTAGTCCTGTTCGCTTTTTACCTTATCCCCGCTTTGTTTAGAGTAACCAAGTGTTGTTTGTCCGGTGCTTACCGTTGCGTCTTTCGCTTTAATGCCTCCTTGCTTAGCGTAATCCATAGCAGTTTGGCCTGCGTTTACGGTTGTCTCTCTCGCCTTTTCTGCCCCTTTCTTCGCATAATCTAAACCTGTTTGCCTGTGCTTACAGTTGCATCTTTCGCTTTTTCTTGCTTCGCGTATTCTAGAGCAGTCTCCCCTTCATCGTCCACCTCTACCTCGTCATCATCTAGGTCAACGACTTTGTTTTTCTCTTCTTTTACATCATCTTCTTCTTCTTTGCATACCTCTTCCTCAGGTTCTTCTTCTTTATACTCATCAACTTCTTCCTCTTCTTTCTCTTCTTCAACCTCTTCAAAATTTTCTTCCACTTTTTCTTTTATCATCTCTTTCTTTACTTCTTCAACCTTCTCCTCTTCTTCTACTTCTGATTCTTTGACCTCTTCTTCATCTTCTTCTTCTTTTATTTTTGTTTCATCATTTCCATACACCTCTTTCAATAATACCCAGAATCTTTCGCGGTTTTCTCTCCATTAATATGATACCATGCTTCTTTATCGACGTTCTCACTCAGCACCATAAAAGCTTGAAGATCTTTCTTTCTCAAGCTTGTGAATGTCTCACTCTCTTTCTTCGTCATATTTTTAACATCTTTTGGCCATTCATAGTCACTCTCAACAATCTCCCATAACCCTTTGGAGATCAACTCTTCTTTTTTTCTGTTACTCCATCTTTTATAATTTTCCTTTGTGAGAACGAACGACATAAAGAATAGAAATCCCATTATTTCGACCTAGCTCTGATACCAATTTGTAAAAACGAAAGCTCCGATACCAGTTTGTAGAATTGAGAAGAGGAGGAAAATAGATGATTTTATTTAGAGGAAGAAATACTTCTAATAATTTTCTTTTGTTTCAACTTCAATCTTCCTTACAATCCTTCTTACTTCCTTACAAAATAATAGGCTTTATATAAGAGCCTTTACATGACCTTTCATTCAATAGACACACTTAACTAAGGAACACTTCATATTAAATAGATACACAAACTTCTAAATGACTCTTAACCATAAAGATATAACACTTGACTCAAATGACACGTGACTCTTCATTTTTTTATCATTTCCCACTAACTTGTTTAATGTTTACCCAACACAAACAAATTATTGTATATTTTACAATAAAAAGCATACAATATAAATTGAAAACAATTACATAAATACAAGTCAAATTTATATTAAAATGACTAATCATCATGTAAGATGTCCCAAAAAATATATATGTATGACTATAGCAACGCCTACTGTTTATTTAAATTATAACATATAACGATCAAAATCATATGGATTCGAAGCTCGAGTCAAAAGTTTAAATAAATCAACAATAAAAATATCACCCTGGCAAGCTTTAACCACTGAATCAATATTTTGCTCCATGTGAAATGTGCGTACTATGAAAAAAAGATGGAAACACTTTTGAACACTTAAGAGCAAGCCGCACGAAGATCAAACATAAAAACCAATTCACGATCTTTATGAAGCATCTCTTTTAGATGCTCCAAAACCTAAGTTCAATCCAACTCATTCTCTCGTGAGACAACTCCTACATAAAGTGGAAAGAAACCTAAAAAAAAAGCCATTACGTATTTCAAATACTAAAACAAAAAATGATATATTGATATAGCATAAGTATTTGAAAATATAAATCAAAACAGTACCTTATAAATACCAAGGTAGCAAATAAATTGCTAAAGCAAACTAGTAGAATGTATTTTATGACTAAAGCAGTGAAATAAATTGGAGAAAAGGAAGCATTTGATACACAGGGGAAAACATGTTAAAGCAAAAAAGCATTATGTAGTTGATGACTACAACACTAAAATAACTAGGAAAAAAATGCGGTGTTATAATATATATAGAGAGAAAATTCTCTTATAAACTCATTCATTACATCTTTCAATTTCTTCATAGGGATATCTCTAATTTGATCAATAATCAAAGATTTAAGCAGTTTACTAGAAACATGAATTTTCTTAACATCCCTTAACCCAGCACCATAAGAATGTTCAAAATTATATGTTCTGATAAAAAACCTAAGAAGTTGTCAAGGATCCGAATAAGCATTCATATTGAACGTACAACCTTCCTTATTCCATGAGCACTTTCAGGACAATTCTTAACAAAAAATAATTCATGTCCTTCTTTTATTTGATAAGCCATTAGAAACTCCATAAAATCCTCAGCACCATTAAAACAATAATCCATAAGATTTATCTGAGACCTTTTCTTCATAATATCTTTCAGATAAGAACTTGCCTCATCAAGAAACCTAATACTAAAAGAGCTACTACAAAATGAAGTACTCTGATGATCAGAATTAATTGAAAAACAACTATCAACATTAAACTACAAAGCATGAAGGCAAGACTTAACGATGAAAACAAAAAAGAACTCTTCTTGTACATTTGAAAGCACAGTATAACATGCAAATCTTAGTTAGTGTCAACTGTGATAACCTTATTTTCCGAAGTATATGGTATCCCCAACACTCCTGCCAAAAAACAATGATAAACATTTTCAGATATAAATTAGAAAGAATACCATGATATGTTAAAAAACATATACAATCAAAGGTAAACAATTTCATATGTAAATTGGAAAGAAAAGCACTAATAAATATTTACATTAAAAAAAAGCTAAATGAACCTAATATTAAAAATCTAAGCTAAAAAAATCACAGCTTATGAAATCAAACCCGTAATCTCCTCTAGAGGCCAAATCCAAATCAGACATATTCGACGCAAATATCTTAGGAATTAAGATCGACATTAATACAATAAGGAAAAAATAGAAAATAAATCAGATTTATCGAAAATTCATATCAAAATCGATGAATTAGGTTTAAATTACCGGTACGGTGAGATCGAATGAGAAGAAGAATAAAATATTCCAATTAACCATGATAAACAGACGTAATCAAAGGATGATTTAAATTTCCATTAGAGTTTGAAGTAGAATAAGCGAGGAAAAGAGAAAATAAAATAAAACACAAAATTATGTTTGTTCGATTAAAATAAAAACGAAGTTTGGCATTAGACAAAAATATGAGACTCACATTTTTAGGTAAAAAAAAGTTAAATGTTTCCCCTCCAGCTTATTTTTTACTTTTTTTTAATCAAACCGACCACTAGGGAGGTTTCCTATTGTAAGAGGAGTTAAATCAATTTGTCCGTGCCAATGAATTTCGCCTATAATATATCTGATTGAAACATCGCTCCGTATACTTTTGTCTTCTTTCCAAAATATCGTAATCTACTCCTCGTTTTATGTGCAAATTCCGAACATCTCATTCATTACTTCTCTTATCGAAATCCTCTCCTTTTTTTTCATCCTCCGCAGCTTCAAATCATATTTAAGCAAGTATTTCCAGTTTTCACATTTTCGTTCCTAGGTTCATCGCAACCTTATTGTTAGCCTGCTTTGTGACCAGGCTACCCAAAGCCAGGGTCTTGAGTATGAACTTACATTGATTGGCGATCACTTGGATGGAGTGATAGAAAGATGGAAAATTTGAATTATTCATGCAAATGTCATCGGATCGGATCCCCCATTCGGATCGGATCGGATCCCTCCTTTCGGATCGGATCGGATCCCCCTCCCCGGATCGGATCGGAGCACCCTCTACCCGAACCGCCTGAAGTATTCTGCACAAAAGTGCGTGCAAGCATTCTGCTCGAACAACTGGTTCGGTTCGGATCCGATCCGAACCGACTGGACCTGCTTCTGCACACGGAGTTTGACCTCTTCTTTTGGTATAATCGACTCCTACAATTGCGGATCGGACTCCACTTGGCAAAGCACGACCTGGTAACCACTTTTCCACGTTCTCCACCACTTCTGAGATCTCCTCTGGTCACGCCACGTGGCCCATCCGAACCGGAACCGCCCAGAGCTTCTCTACAGCTATAAATACACCACAACATGGCCATTTGAAGGGACTTTTGGCATTTCATTCATTCATGGTAGCCATGGCCGAATTCCCCCACCAATAACTACCTTCTTCTCCAATGAAAATCAATGAATTCGGAGAGAATTATTCATTGTATTTGAGCGATTGAGTGATTGAATTCCTTGTAATTGTAATCCATGAATGAAATGAGAAACGATGAAGTGGATGTAGGCTTGATAACGCCGAACCACTATAAAAATCCTGTTGTCTTGCTTTTCTCTCACTTTTTCAGTTATTTCTTCATATCCTACGCTCTAAATACGGTAATTTGGGTGTTAGGACCATTTTTTGGTCTAACACTTATGTTTTGCGTCTTCTTCAAATTGATTATCCTGATCTGCTGTATAAAAAATTGGCTTGTATTTTAGATCATTGTATTACTTCTAGATGTTCCTCGAGGGAATTTGGACCAATCGGTTATTTTTTAGGATATTTGGTTTTGACATCTACCTTGATGTACTGAGGTGATATTATTGCTGAGAAAGGGTAAGAGATTTTGATTGTTCCTAGTATTTAAAAACCTGGTTCTCCAACCCTAGTCGCCATGTGCAGTGCAATAAAAACAAAATATTTCAAGGCTGGATTAAATTCTACACAAAATCAAGGTAAACTCTTATGTTTCTTAGATGTTTCACTCCGTTTTTTTATTTAGCTTTGTTCTCTTTTGTCTGTGTACTAATGTCTCAAATGTTATAGTGCTTTTTCTTACCCGTGTTAGATCCGTTCTTTGTAATTTGTTTGATATGGAAACTTAATGTCGGCGCTCAAATTTGAGGTAGGCTTATCCTTTCTGCATTAATTAATACATCCGAACATTTAATTTGCTATGGTAGGAAGCATTCAGTTTTTCTGCTCTAATTTTGCATTTTTCTTACATGGTTATTGGTTAACAGATGTCAACGGAATACTTGTTGTTCTAGGCGTAGCATTATGTATATTACCAAGCAGTAATACATTTTATAGTCAACGGATGTCATGTAATAATGTTGTCCAAGTTGATTTTCTTAGAGACAAAGCCTTAACTGTCCAGAATAAGATATTTAGCTTTGTCCCAAATTTCTCAAAAATCGGGATGAATAAACCAATGTAATAGTTAATTGAGTGTTGCTTTATAATTATATATTTGCTCAGGTTGCAATAAAGTTTATTACTTGATTATTTATTCATCTTCACAATGGAAGATTAATCGTTTTGGGTTTATGACTTAAGCTGGTGACTTTTAAATTTCCGTTTTACTTAGTTTTTGATTATTTCCCAACATTGGTTATAGTTGGAACTCGTGTTCATAATTTATAAGTCCCGGATATTATAACTTAGTAACATCATAAGTAATTCATAATCCACACTGACACGCTGCTATATGTATGGATTATAGAGTAGTTATAATATTGCACTGTCTATGCTTTGTAGGTCAATTACACGTCTGATAAAGAAAGGGAACATTTAGACAGATCTTATTGACATAGCCAGAAAAATCAAAGAATATTCTTCTAACTACTCCACATTGTTGATGTGGTCTCCCGTTACTTCAGATGAAGTGTTGTTATATGGTGTAAATTGCTTCATGTCCCTTTTGATTTAAAAAGCATAAATTTTTATTGTTTTCTTGCGAGTTCCATGTTTTTTGTCTTCTACTAGATAATTGTAAATTGTTGAAATTGAAGTTTCAGGACATGGGCAAGCATGAAACAAAAGTTATTACTTTTAATTTTTTTATCTTCCACTAGATAATTATATTTCTTAGTTTATGCTTTTGCAATTAATTATTATATGCGTAACGATCACTCATCAGAAATAACAACATCAACAATTAGCTTGAAGGAGGAATCTGAAGGTAGACATCATCAGAAGGCTAAGGTCAGTTTTAAGCTCGTGCTATTTTATTTCGTTATTGTGGTAATATTTCGGTAGCACAAAAATCATTTTCTACGGTGTGTTAAAGCATACATTCTTTCAGAATCTTGCACATGCTATAACAAATATTAAACTAGTTTGGTATTCGGAAGTTTTAATTTGAAAGCAATGTCATTCTGTTATGCAATAATGATATCGTGTCGTGCAATGAAATTGGAAAAGAAATTACAAAGAAAAATAGAATTTACTATGTATGAACTATCTCATATTGCGTTTACTATGTATACAGAAATAGTTAACTCATGCAAGGTTGCTTTGCAAACATAGTAGAATAATGTCCAAGGCTCATATTACAATGTCAAAATAACATCACAATGTGTACTGAACATTCATTTGTTATTTGGTATTGGCAGAAGAAAAACGCGTCTGCCATTGTTATTCTTGTCACACTTCATCTTTGCTTAGGATGTTTGTTGATCCTTTACATTCTCCCTGTTTTTGCTACATGCATATCAAACTGCTTTGAATGTGTATGTCTGCATTGTTTGTTGGCATTGTCATGGATGGTTTTTCCACTTCATTTTTGTATCTACTATCACCTTATATGCACTTGCACTCGAGTTCTAATCTGGATGGATGGTCAATGGCTTCTGTTTTATTTCTTTAATGATGCTCTAATGTCCATGGATATAATAGTCCATTCTTGATTTTATTCTCTATCATTTCAAAAGAGTCCTCGGGATTAATATCATTCTTACCGCAACGTCCTTGATGTTTGACATGAGTAACAACATCCTTTGTTCTCCATTCAATGTTTGAAGGCACATCATTTACATTTACATTTTCATACATGAATCCTTTTGTTTCCACGGAAGTCATCAAATGAGGATGGAGCTATTAGGGAATGCGGAATGGATCGTTAAGGAAAAAAAAACACTAGAGGGAGGGGGGATGAATAGTGTCTGTGAGAATTAAAAAAAAAACCTAAAACTTATGTGAATAACAGAATGAATCAAACACCACAAACACAATCATAGATATAGATTCAAACACAAATGCAAAATAAACAGAAATAAAAATGCAGAAAAGAAAAGAACACACCAGATTTTATACTGGTTCAGATTGCTCCTACATCCAGTCCCGCACAACGTTGGATTGCACAGAGTTTTATTACTATTCCAATAGTCTAGTACAACCTCCTTGATTTCACTACAAGGTTTCACGGCTACAAGGAAAACATCGGTTCCTACTTCCTTGTTTCACAGCTACAAGGAACACACCGATTCCTACTTCACTCAACCCAAGCAATTACAAACAGCCCTATAACTTTCAATAACACTTGATTTAGAGAGAGATCAGAAGAGAATTAGAGAGAAGAAGTTTAATCAAAACAGAATTGAATTCGGTAGAGTATAAGTGTATAAATCATAAAAATGATTAAGAATATTTATATAATGAAAGAGAGTGAGGGTGGAAAAGAAGATATGATTAAAAAATCGAATTCAAGACCCTTTTATAGAGTGTGAAAGGTTGCATCGTTTCTGAAATGTTTCAAATAGTGAAAAGAAACTTCCTTTCAAATTTGAATTTCTGAGTAGTTATATGTCAACATAGCGTTTTTTGCATGTCGACATACTCTAGTGTATTTTTGAATTTCAAAACATTTTTCAAGTGTTTTGATATAAATACAATTTTAGAAATTCTTGAATAAAAATATAGTGTTGTAAATTAATATTATAAGATAGAAAACATATGAAAACATAAACATAAACATATTTATAAAATTATAAGGTTTTAAACTATATAAATATAATGTATAAGAATATAAATATATAAAACTTAAGTTTGAAAAACAAAAATAAATAAGAAAGAAAAAATTGAAAAGTTAAAGAAATAAAATAGAGAGAATTGAGGATAGAAAATAGAATTTGAAAATCAGAATTTGAATATTGAACCTGGAGTGCTATTTAGAGTCTTACATACTCTAGACTCTATAACTATATTAATCTTGAACTCTTGAAATCTTGAATACTCAAGAGTCTTAAAATTTGTTTGAATTCTGAATCTCTGTTATATTTAAACTGTACGGTCTTCAGTAATATTTCTTGTATATAAATCCTACATGTGTGTGTGTGTGTGTATATATATATTCTGTACAAAAGTGTTAGTATATATTTTGTAATCAACTAATATTGAAATAAGGTTGTCGTCATCAAAAATCCATTCTCCAACAATCTCCCCATTTTTTTATGATGACAACCTTAGTTTATAAAATATCATACCTGTTGATGATGATCCTTCTAACACTCCTCCTGTCTATAAGAATCTTATAAACTATGTTTCTATATTTTATATTTTTTCTCCCTTTGGCATTTTCAGAAAGAAAATCTAAAACTACTCCCCCTAAATTGTATGACTATCTAAAAAAAAATCCTATACTAAAGTAAAGTACTCCCCTGAGTCCTAAACCTATAATCATAAAATACTCCCCCTGAATCCTATATCTATCTATACATATTATATTATAATATTCTATATAACTATCCCTGATTCTATGATATCCTTATATCTCCCTCTAACTTCGTGATTCTAAGCCTAAAAGATTATAAATCCCCCTAAAATTATGACTATACTAGTCTAATATAAGAATAATAAATAAGACAATCCAATCAATATTTATAATCAATCTAAACAAGCAGTTCAAGCAATTAATTCAAGCAATCAACCAAATTAAATAATATATGTTAATAAACACTTCTTGAACTTTTAAGTAATCCTAGAAACTATAAAACTCCCCCTTAATCTAATATAAGACTAAACCTAGCCTATACTCTACTTTCCTTAAAACTTATAATAAGACTTTAATTTAGACTAAGAAATAATTCTATGATATAAGTTAAAATGCATAAGTATATTTCTAACACATCACTAATGAAATCCAATCATGTCTATGTCAAACAAATCAAATAAGTCAATTAAGTCAAACAAATCAAATAAGTCAACTAAGTCAAACAATTCAACCAAGTCAATTAAATCAAAGTAAATATGTTATGTGTTTAATTAATAATCCTATGTATTTCTAAGATAATTAGTTTCTATATAACATACTTGTTATGAAGAGTTTTAATATGTAATGCGGTGTGTGAAATATGTTGATTATAATGTAGTATGAAATGTATGCCATATGCAAAACAATATGAAATGCAATTGTAATTTATAATGATGAATGATATGAAATAAGATCTAATAATAATATGCAGAATGATTTGATGATAATATCTATTTAGGTAAAATATATTCAAAGTACTATCTAACTATTATAAATTGTTTGAATCCAACAAAGATAATGTTAATTTTTAGACTTAGGTTAATTATATTAATGAAATTGATTAAAAGAATAGAAAGATAAGAGTTTACAAAAAAATTCATGATAAGTAGTAAAATATTCAGAAAAAATCATGAAGTTAAATAATATTAGTAGGGTAAATATTGTAAAAATTGAAGATCTTTCTAAAGAGAATATAAAATTTGTATAATATAAGTAAGCTATCCAAACATATATTCATAAGTATATATAAAACTAATTTAAAAAGAACTTAAAACTTAATTTATGAGATATACATTAATATTCTGATACAAATCAATTTTAAATTTAAACTTTAGAAATCAAAACATATTTATTTGATAAAAAACCATTTATATTTTAGACGAAATCTACAGTTATAAAAACATTATAAAGTAATCTATAAAACTTCTTATATTTAACTACTTAAAAAAAATCATGTATATATATATATATATATATGTGTGTGTGTGTGTGTGTGTGTGTGTGTGTGTGTGTTTCTTTATATTAAGTTAAATATACAAGTTTTATAAATCTTAATAGGAAGTCAAAATATGTATCAAGTTACAAATAGTATTTGTGATAATGTAACCAAAAATTGTTATGAAATCATAAGAATAATATATAAGTTGAACTATGCATGTTTAAACTATATAAAAGATGAATAAATTTATATTTTATAACAATATCAAAAGTTATATTAATTCTGTATATCATATTAACATGTTTATATAATTTTATTAAAGTATATATTTTAATATATATATTTTGAAAAAAGATATAAGAAAATTAGTAGGCAAACAAAGTTAACAACTAGAGTTTGAACTGGCATTTTCTAATTAAAAAAATGAAGGGAAGTTTGAAAGTTTAAACTTTTGAAATTCAAAATTTGAATTTCATTATGTCGACATAACTATTTATGTATGTCAACATACATGTGGAAAATCAAAAAACATATTGTTTTTACTTCTTGGTTTTATACTATCGATTTATATATCAGGTTTAACTATTTCCTGAAATAATATTAATCCTAACAAACATCCAAAATTTAATTTATAATTAATATTTTGAATTTCAAAATAAAAACTTCAAATTTAAATTTTAAATCTCAATTTTCAAATTTGAGTTTTAAACTTTTAAATTTCAAATTCAAACAAAGCAAACAAGCAAGACAATCAAAGCATTCATTCAACCAAAAAATTTAAAAATTAATTAAGGCGTACCTATTTTTGCAATCCTTATTTTTGTTGTTCTTCCATTATCATGAATCACACATTCACATCTTCGAGAATTTGATGATGAAATCCGCTCTATTGTGACTGGCTCGTTTTTCTGGTCAGGATAGTATATTTATTTGCTGAATCTGAACACCGTATGAGAAAGATATCGAAGATTTAGTAGTTCAATCATCTTGGCGCCAAAATTTGAATTTGAATTTTGAATTTTGAATGAAAGGACACTTCTACTACTATATAAATCCCTAAAAGTCATGTCTCTTCATAACCACTTCTCATCTTCTTCTTTTTCTTTTTCTTCCTTTTCTTCTTCTCGTTTTTCATTTTCATTCAAACTTTCAAGAGGCGTAACTTCTTCGTTTCTTGACGGAATCAGACGGAATCAGCGGAAAATCAAAGAGGAATCCAAGGACTATGATTTAGCAATAGTTTACGGATGAATTTGTATGGTTTTGGGGTGCGAAAATTCGAAATAGCAAGAGGTATGTATGAAATCCCGTAACAGTTTTTCAGTTTTGCATACCCAACTTCAAATTATCATATCTCACTCAATTTTGATCGGAATTTGATGATCTACCCATCAAAACGACCGCGAGAACAAGAACTATAATCTAGAATAGGATTTGGGACAAAATAGCCTAACTTTGGATGCAATTTGAAGATCTTTGTCAATAGTTTTGGTTTCCTTCTCTTTATTCACCAAAACTTCATTTGATCAATTCTTGATGGATTTACATGAAACCAGTGGCATTCCGAAGAAAATGACGAGAAGTACAGTATTGAATCTACTTGTAGATGAGAATCAAAAAGTTTCTACTTATCTGGTACTCATTTCTTCGTTGATTTACATTGTGTATTTTCATTTCTTCCTCTTGATGTCTTTTCACCAATCGTCATTCTCTTCTTCAATTGTCCTTCGGAATTTGAATTCTCAACACCCATGTAACAAACTACTTCAGAATTTGAATTTCTAATAGCCACCTTTTCAGAATTTGAATTTTCAATAGCCACCATTTCGGAATTTGAATCATCAACAACCACTTTACCTATCTTTTCAACTTTTGAATTTTCAAAAGTCATATAGCACATCTTTTCCAACAAAACAACACAACTTTTCAAGGAATCGAATGACTTTTCAAAAAATAAATGACTCTTCAAATAAACAAGTGACTTTTCAAGTAATTAACTACAATTTTAAACAATAATATCATGATATTTTGTAACACATCCATAGATCAAAAATTTCAAAATTTAAATTATTTCAAATTTCAAAAATCAAATCATGGTTACGTGATTTTTTAATAAACTTGAATGCAGACTCATCTAATACTTGATGCAATACATTAATTAAAACTAGTGTTCAAAAATTGCCATTTAAAATTTTCAAAAATCAGATTATGAACTTTTTGAAAAACCTTGCTCTAATACCAATTGTTAGGGAATGCAAAATGAATCGTTAAGTCAAAACAAACACTAGAGGGGGGTAGTGTTTGTGAGAATTTAAACAAAATCTAAAACTTATGTGAATAACGGAATGAATCAAGCGCCACAAACACAATCACAGATGCAGATTCAAACACAAATGCAAAATAAACAGAAATAAAAATGCAGAAAAGGAAAGAACACACCGGATTTTATACTGGTTCGGATTGCTCTTACGTCCAGTTCTGCACAACGCTGGATTGCGCAGAGTTTTATTACTACCCCAATAGAAGTACAACCTCCTTGATTTCACGGCTACAAGGGATACCACCGATTCCTATTTCCTTGGTTTCACGGCTGCAAGGAAAACACCGATTCCTACTTCCTTGGTTTCACGGCTACAAGGAACACACGATTACTACTTCACTCAATCCAAGCGATTACAAACAGCCCTATAACTCTTCAACAGCACTTGATTCAAAGAGAGATGAGAAGAGAGTGTAGAGAGAAGAAGTTTGATCAAAACGAAATTGAATTCGTCATAGTATATAAATCATAAAAATGATTAAGAATATTTATATAATGAAAGAAAGTAAAAGTGGAGAAGAAGATATGATTAAAAAAATCGAATTCAAGCCATATTTATGGTGTGAAAGGTTGCAACGTTTCTGAAACATTTCAAATAGTGAAAAGACACTTCCTTTCAAATTTGAATTTCTGACAGTTATATGCCGACATAGTGTTTTTGGCATGTCGACATACTCTAGTGTATTTTTGAATTTTTAAAACATTTTTCAAGTGTTTTGATATAAATACAATTCTGGTAATTCTTGAATAAAAATATAGTGCTGTAAATTAATATTATAAGATAGAAAAACATATAAAAACATAAACTTAAACTATATAAACATATTTATAAAATTATAAGGTTTTAAACTATATAAATATAAAGTATAAGAATATAAATATATAAAACTTAAGTTTGAAAAACAAAGATAAATAAGAAAGAAAAAATTGAAAAGATAAAGAAATAAAATAGAGAGAATTGAGGATAGAAAATAGAATTTGAAAATCAAAGTTTGAAAATCAGAATTTGAATATTGAACCTGGAGTGCTATTTAGAGTCTTACATAATTTAGACTCTATAACTATATTAATCTTGAACTCTTGAAATTTTGAATACTCATGAGCCTTAAAATTTGCCTGAATTCTAAATCTCTATTATCTTTAAATTGTACAGTCTTCAATAATATTTCTTGTGTATAAATCCTGCACGTATGTGTGTGTGTGTGTGTGTATTCTACACAAAAGTGTTAGTATATATTTTATAATCAATTAAAAATAAGGTTGTTGTCATCAAAATTCAATTCTCCAACACGAACCCACAATAAGCCTCATTGTATTCATCATTGGTGAGATCTGCAAACTGGTTAGTACTAAGCTTGAATTTGTGATTTTTATTTGCATTAAATGATTATATGAACTCCAAGTTCTTTTGAACATGGTAAGACGATCCTCCTTATCTGCATTTTTAGTGTAAGCTCTTCCATACTGAGCTATCCAAGACTCATGCTTCTCAAATACTGAGTTTGAGCTTGTAATTTTTCTATATGCTTTTGCTTGGAATGCCAAAACTAGAATGGCTAGAAACAAAGGTAAATATGTGCATCTATTTGTGTAGAAAGCCATTGTTAAGTCTGCATAGTAAGTAAGTTTGTGCTCGTTTATATAGAGTTTTAAATTGATGGTGCCTGCACAAAAAGTATTTTATGCTTGAGCTGGTCTGTCCCTCGGTATATGGAAATTATGTGTTTGGAGTCCTAAAAGTTAATCGACACGTGCAAAGATTAAAAAGACTTACAAATGGAATGAAAAATCAATAGATATTCTATGCCATGCCAATGATATAACAGGACTGTTATTTATTTACGTTTCTTTTTATTGTTTCTTTTTTTCCCTAAACAACAAGACCGATCTCCATGGTGTTTTTAACCCTGAAATCATTTATTTAACGTGACAGAACTACTGATATGATGCTATTGCTTGGCAGGTGCAAGTGGAGATGTTGCAGTCCAAATATGCCACAATCCTAAGGGCTTATCCCTGGGCAAACTTGTAATTTGCTAAGAAGTAATTTGTGGGACTATAAAACAAAACCAATAATTATTTTATGAAGCTATGTTCTATGTTGTGTTATTCTTTATTCATTGGTTATATTTGTGCAACAAATATTCTCAGAAAAAATTTATCCTTGGAAATTTCAATAGTTTTTTGAATGAATAAATGTGAGTCCCACACACAAACACACACATATATATATGTATATGTATATGTGTGTGTATATATATATATATATATATATATATATATATATATATATGTGTGTGTGTGTGTGTGTGTGTGTGTATTTTCATATGTTGATTTAATCATATACATACAAATATTAATGTACCTCACAAGATTTGCGTGCTACATAATTCTTTCATGACCAGCTTGTGTGATTGTGCGAAGTTGTTCTTGTTTATTTTTGTCATGTTTCTATGTGCAATGGCTACATCATAATCAATCCATATGCTGCTTGAATTTATACGCTATTGAAAAATATGATGAATTTCCCACTCTTTTATCCCCACATCAGCAATATCTGTGTGAAATTTTGAATTTCAAATATAGTTCTTTGGGTTCGATTACTACTCTAGATAAATCCTCTCAAAGTATGTGTATTATAGTTTCCATGTTCTGCACTTAGTTATATCCTTTATTTTCATTAACACACGGTTGATATTCATCATGTTTAATATGATTATCTGCTTCAATGTATATTAAGAAATAATAATAACTTTTTCATGTCAAACAGTGTACGAAATCGGATTTTCAAACGTGATTTAAATGACCATGGATCTTGGATACCATTT
This sequence comes from Allium sativum, assembly GCA_030737875.1. Taxonomy (NCBI): domain Eukaryota; kingdom Viridiplantae; phylum Streptophyta; class Magnoliopsida; order Asparagales; family Amaryllidaceae; genus Allium; species Allium sativum. Next base: position 215,845,636 of record CM060915.1, on the reverse strand, counting down.
CTGTCACATAATGATTATTTTGTGGTTTGTTTTTTCCTTTTTCATACTAATTAAAGCAATTGCATGCACATCTAAATTTGTATTTTGACATATATTTGAATCCGGATGTTATAGAATACCTTTATTTTAATCAATTTTGTATTGAACATTTGAGTTTTATTGAAAAATAACATGTGTTTGGAAATTGAGATAGTTAACAAAATGTTTATTACCTTACGTGCTAATTTATGGGCTACTCCAAGAGAGAAAAAGTTCAGTTTATATGACTGTCAAGTGTCTAATGATTCTAAAATTTGATTATACATTACACTCGTGTATATAAAGCAATGAGCACTCTTTTTCTAATAGTTTTAATCCAATGCAGATCTTTCATGTCTTCAGGTTTGCGCCAAGAGATCTTAACTTTATAGATCATACTGGTGACCTTGGTGGAAAAAGTGAGAATACACACTTACAATACCATGTGAATTTATATTAGTATTGCTCTTTTACGATTGTTTTAATTTCCTCTTAAATAATGTTGGTATTTTCTCATTAAAGTTGCAAGTAAAATAAAATTTATCAAATATTTTTTCATTCGTATGAAACACCTTAACGGTCGGATTTTCCATCGTTGTGCGATTATACTAGTATTAACATTATTTATTTAAAATGGATCTAGTATATTTTGACTAACTCAAAAATTGAATTGGTGAGAGCTAGGTTTGTAATTAGTTAGCAAACAAAGGTATTTTCGTAATAATAAGCTGTAAACCTGATCAAATTGGAAAAATATCCAAATCATAAAGAATGCGCAATCTTCCATGCTCCATGTTCAGCAGGGCTGTTTTCCGTGCCACGTGCGGCAAGTGACGACAAAAACAGCACTCCTCTCATCTTCGCTTTTCGTTATTTCTTTACTGCTCGAAAACCTCTACTTTTTCGCTTCTCGATAAATAAATCCTCATTTTTCTTCGAAAACCCTAGTTTTTGTTTCTTTAGGGTTTCCAAATGGAGGATTTTCCAGGCGGACCAATTGACTCGTCCCAGATGCATTCTACCATGATCGCGATCGAACAAGCTTGCTCCTCCATTATGGTTCTCTATTATCTTTCTTTTGCCTGTTCAGTTTTTTAGTTATGGAACACTTTTTAACATATACGAATAATTGCAATTTTTGGATTTGGAATACAAGCTGGTTTAGTATGTTTTAGAGCTAATATTAGAATTGAGTGTGTTTAAATGTTAATTGATAATTGCAAGATCATCTGGTTATTGCCACCACTGTTCAGGCATTTCTAACCCAAACAGTTAGTTCCATAATGCTAGTCTGAGCATGTCATAATAATCATTGGCAAACAATATGATGTTAAGTGTTTTCAATGTTTGTTTTATGAGGCTACTTCTATTTCTGCGTTCCATCCTGATTTTGGCTTTGTGCAGGTGCATGTTAATCCTGAGGAATCAGAGAAATTATTCATGCTGCTTCGTCAGTCTCAGATGCCATATAAGTCTTGTCGATTCATTCTTGGTATGTAAAGTCTTTAGATTTTATACACAGGGACGGAGCCAGGATTTAAACATGACCCGGGCTATAAAGATAGTTTATAGTATGAACACAACAATCACTTAACAATTAACACTAATAAGGTTATCGTTATGATTCGGTAAAGACTAATGAAATTTAAGTGTTTGAAAAACAATCAAGTGAAAAAACATTTTATTGAAAATTATAATTTGCTTCACAGTTTGCTCAATATTTCGTATAAATCATAAAAGTGCTCATTTTGTAAAGATTAGGAGTATGTAAACTACCGTGTCTGTTGCTTGAATATACTTAAGCAAGATTGTTAAGTTGGATGTAGTTCTTTCTAGGATTCGTTAGCGGTCAAGGTCCGCTTTTCAATCAGGTACTTTGGAAGGTGTCATGATAAAGTTTTAGACGCTAAGTTGATTTCAATTACTATATATCATTCACAATCAGTGAACAAGAATATGACAAATAGAATAAACAAATGCAAGTGGATTTAATAACTTAACATGTAGTGCTGTTCATTTTGCAAGGAAGGGACCCGGGCTGTAGCCCAGGTAGAGATTGCTGTAGCTCCGTCCCTGTTTATACATACACTTGTATGTTGCCGATAGTCTGATATTATCATGAGGATGTCAATGGTTGTATAAGTTGTGGATATCTGTTGGTATCTTAATATTAATGATGGTCGGTGGCTGAAGCATGACACAGAGCAACTTGATAAATTCTGTCCTGGGACCATTCTATAAGCCTGGACAAAACTAGCCTGCCATCGATGTCCCACCGTTAACTGATCTAAACTGATTGGTTGTTTAGCCATACTGATCATGGAGACTAAATATGGAACTGATAATTCACAATGTATCTCTAAGATGAAAATTCGTATTTTGGCTCCACCAACAATGAGCAAAAACCTAATTTTTGACGATACAACTCTAATTATACAAACCTTCTTATCATCCTTACAAACCACACATCTTTTCATCCAGTAACCTATTACCATAATAGTTTTCATGGAGAAGGATGATTGGTTATGAAGAGTACATATTAATCATGATAGCAGTAGCAATATATGGGAAGAGAAAGGAATCAGTAACTATCTGGTTGGTAGATATCAATAACTATTGGCAAATATATACATACTTTACAAGTTGCCTTCATTAACATGGTAATTGTTAACTGTTTTGGATGATAGATATTTTTCATAACACGACCGATGCTTTATTCAAGCAAAGCATTTTTTTGATGTCTCTAGGGCTCAAATCATGATTTTTAGTATCACTGTCTAAAGCGTCATAGGCATAACGCTAGAGGGCGTTGATGAATGATAGATATCATAAATGAAATAAGAAAGTATTAATGAGAAACAAAAGTAGTTTTTTTTTTATATAAATAAGAAATTATTTATGATAAATATCATAAATAAAATAAGACAATATTAATGTGGGATATTCTACTATTCTGTATTTGAAATTTATCTGCGATTCTTTGATATTTTTATATTTAACCCCATAGCTATGGTTTTCTCAAACCAAAGCTCTGATACCATAGCTACAACAATCTGCTGTTTCAAACGATCCGAGTTGGTTTTATTATCGACTTGAATGATTCAAAAGGGCAGATCATTACGTGTAAGTAATTTAGTGTCTAGTAGACGTGAATTGAAATTAAAAAAGCATTAGTTAGAATGTTAGGGTGGATGGTTGAAATAAAAAAGATAAAAATAAAAAATAATAGTACGAGAGAGAGATTGGGCGTGGGTAAGAAGAGATAAAACTATTTATATTGGGAGGAAGGTATGAAAATTTTGAATTGCAAGGGAGGAGAGATTTTAAACTTGATCTAAAAATGTAATATGGTTCAAAATAAAGAACTATGAAAATTGAGAATTCAAGTAGTTGACCTCCACCATTTGAGATTATGGCAATGATGATGACTGTGATTAGTGGATGTGAATTCAAATGAGAGCGAATGAACATTGAATATAGGATAAAACAGAATTTAACTCAAAATATGATTTTGACCTTTTTTTTTGAAATTAACAAAAATGATTTAATTTATAAATAATTCATGTAATGATATTTTTGGCATTGCAAATTTTTTTTGTCAATGTGGATCATTTGCGTTATATATAAGATTGTTTGGTCATATAAATATCCTTATGTAATGATTAAATTTCAATTGTTTGATAAACATGAAGTCATGAATTGAAAAATATATAAAAAAAGTAACAACTTTTACCTAAGACCAAAATTTAAACTTGTGATCCTTTTGAAATTGGGTACTTAGGTGCTACATATAATACTGCAAGTCTTAGATAACATATAACATACTATATGTCAATGTATGTTCAAATCACATTATGCAAGTATCGAACTTGTGATCGCCAACACCAAAGTCAAAGCACCTACCTTTTGGGTCATTGGTGCCAGTCTTAAACTTGTGCATTTATTGATATATCAAATTTTCCATTTGAAAATATATGAATATTTTAAATTTAATTCGAACTTCTTATCCCTTGTTTAAATGCAAGGTTGTTTATGAGAATTCATAGTTGGACCAAAAAATTTGTATTTGTTTTAGTTATATACATGCATGTATATGTATATGTTATGTATAATAATAATAGTGAATAATATCTCATTTAGATTCAAGAAACTTATGTGCCTCTGTGTTATTAATGACGGTTAAACGACCTTTTTCCAAGGCAATAACACAACATATTCGGTGATCAAAATTTGAAGTTACCAAGGAAGGAAGCACGAAGTGATAATTACAAAGCTCAAAAACTGAAGTATGAACAAAGATCACAAAGCCAATACAATGCAATACATGAAAAAGCTCATGTAAGTCCAAGTATTGGGATCAGTGTTGATCCCTTCCTTAGGGGATCTGTGCTGATCCCTGATCTATCCTCTTATGGTGCTCAAAACTAATTCATAGTTAACTAAAAATTATGAATCGGTTTTAGTTATATATATGTATGCATGTATATGTATAATAATAATAGTAATAACATCTCATTCAGATTCAAGAAACTTATGTGCCTCTATGTTGTTGATAACTATTAAACTGTCTTTTTGGAAGGCAGTAACACGACATATTCGGCTGACCAAAATTCAAAGTTACCAAGATGAAGAGGTAATTACAAAACTCAGAAACCGAGGTATGAATGAAGATCACAAAACCAGTATGATGCAACAATACATGAAAAAGCTCATTTGTGCCCAAGTATTGGGATCAATGCTGATGTTGATCAATATGGCGCTCAAAACTCCCATACTATTTCATGATGCTCACATCTCACTTCCATACTCCCATGTTGGATCGTATATTCTTGGAACCGTTCACTTAAAGCATTGGAATCAAATACTTAATTCATCATCAATCCACCGTGTGGATCAAAAAAACCTAGGCAACTGCTTAGAAAAATGTGGAAATTATGGAGCAAACAACGAGGCAAACTGGGAGAAACCCTCAAAGTCCCATTATGGAGGATCAATATCGAACTCTCGGGGATTCAAGGCTCAATTTTTTTGGAAGAATTGATATATTCCAGGATGTTCTGGTTAGAGCTGTCGACATATGCCATCGGATTCAGATAGCGCCATATCAGTATCTAAAATTATTTTTGGATATTGGATATTCGCATCCGTGGATATGGACTTATATTAGATAATTATCCTATTCGTTAGCGATCGATAAATTAACAAATGTAAATGAATATTTTTAATTTAATATAAACAATTTCAGTTACATTGATTATTAACAAATATAATGATAATAAATAATTTGAGTAGTAAATATGCATTTAATGCGTATAATGTGAACTTAAAACTTAATAGAATAATATAAAAATATTTTTTAATGTACTAAAATATGCATAATTTAAGCTATAATCTTGATAAAAATCGGATGAATAATTTTTGACTGTGGATGTTTCCGCATCCGTTTTTGGAATATTCAGGGTATCCATTGACAACCCTAGTTCTGATGGAGAATTTAAGGCAATATATTTGGACGTCTTTGACTATAAATATAGGATGTATGATTCATTATGAATGATTTTTCCTTTTTCCCTCTTGCCTATGCTTTGCTGTTCTATTTCAAAGGTTTTAACAAGCCTAAGTACACCGAACAACTATAAAATATTATGCATTCGTTTGTTTCTATTTTTAATTTTTGTTCTTCAATTTTATTCTCTACTATGCTCTGTTGCATGTTGGCGACTATTTTGATGTCAACATTTTGGTGCTTTCACTGAGATATACCTGCACCCACTAATTCAAAAATTTGGATATCAAAGAATGACTAGATAATCTACTAAAAGAGCTATAACGAAGGAACTCGACATGAGGCTGTCAGAATGCATCCTCATGAGCTAATAATCGATCTATCTTTATTAATAGTTGTCTTGAAAGCGCAAATTTTTGGTCTGACTCTGGATTTCCAAAAATATTCTTATGTATCTTCATTTTAATGTAACACTCAAAAATTGGATATGACAATATATATTAATTCCTTGAGGAAATAAGATTAAATCAGAGAGAGAATGATATAAATTCAAGTACAACTCTCTGATATTGTGTGGCTTGCAAATCAATGAAGAATAAGTGTGAAAGAGAGTGAATTTGCAAGAGTAATAGGATAGTTTTCAATGGAATTTTGTAGTCAATAAATGGAGGAGCAGAAGAAAATGTGAAATTAATGTATAAAAATTCGGTACCAAAGGCCTTTAAATAGTGTATGAAAGGATGTGTCTTTTGGTGAAAGGGTGGAGGGAAATAACTAATCAAATTGAATTCAAAAATCTAACCTAGCCGTTATATGTTGACATACAAAAAATGGTATGTCGACATACTTGTGTTGCAAATATGCCGGCAACACTTAAAAGAGTCGCAAATTTCCTGCACCTCAAATTTCTTGCACCTCAAATTTCCTTATATTTGTGGATTTTGGTGATTCGGTTGAGGTCAGTGGTTGATTATCTTCAAGTATAATTGTCATAGAATCTTTAACAAGATATTCTAAGGTTCAACCAACTCCTCATCACTTCAAACACCTCTGTTCTTCAGCATTCTTCTCTAATAGGCATTGGTCTTCTTTAGTCTTCAATTATTCTGATTATCCTTCTCTTTATAATTATTCTTTTGTACTCTTGTTTAAATATCTCCATAATATATCTAATGTAACTGCACAACTCAAAGATATGTTAGTAGTAATGTTTATATGGTTGTTGTCATCAAAATCAATACTTAGGGTATTAACAAAAAGTAGCCTATGATTTAACTTTCTATTCAAAATTGATTTGTTGCAGTCATTCTTTTTAAACAAATAGAAAAGAATTGTGAATTTTCATTTAAAATTGTTTTTTACTTTTAATGTCTTAACGGAAGAATTCAAGCTGAAACTATACTGAAATCATTTTTGACTAATCATTTTGTTTATATCATATTTTTGTCAGTATTCGATATGTGTGGAAAAAGTAGATCTTGATTGCTTCAACAATATATAAATTTAAATATAGTTTACTCACACATGGCGCCAAAAAACAAGTCTTGAATAACAACCTTTTTATATGTATACAATACGTTTCAGTTAAATTCGAAATACACTACTTGTTACAAACATATGCTGATTCTTAAAAGAATAACTCAAGCCCATGCACTGATTCTAGTTTTTATCTAATTACATTCCTCTGTTTTTGCTTCCTCGTTTGAAAGTAAAAAAATCATTTACAAAATAACCGACTCTGAATATGCTGCAAAAACTCACAAGTTGCATCGAAGTATAAGACTAGGACTCTATGAGGCATAGCCTGGTTCATGGATTATCAGATAGTTGACCTGTCCAGTGCATTTTGGATCATGGATTACGTACAGATGTAATCAAAACAATCCATGCTCTGCCTTAGCAGATGTGAGATGATACCCAAGATCGAATTATTATATATATAATATATTGCTTTTAATTTAGCACCAACCGCCAGAAGATTTTCCAACTTGTTTTCAAGGCAGTTCGGTTAGATGCTTGGTAACTTCCTTTTTGCCACAGTCTCTTAGAATCTCGACATTAGAATGGAAACCATGGTTTGCAGTTAAAGTTAAAGTTCTAAAACGAAGAGGGAGGGGGGGGGGGGGGGGGGGAGGGAGGAGGCGACAGACGTGTTGCTGTCATTCTGGTTGACCTTGCATCACATTGTTGACTTGATACTTTCCTTCTACTAAGTTTACCAGTTGCTACATTACCAAAACTGCTTGTTCTTTACTAGAAAGCCTGTGGTTTAGAAGTTAATGCGTTAAGTTGAGGTTACTTTTTTTAATAATTAATATCAAGAAACCAGTCCACTAGTATCAATTGCTGTAAGCGTTCAACGTCAGTATGTTAACCGAAGATATTTTTTGATAGGCAATGTTGCTATTGAATATTTAAAAAAAGAAAATTCAATAGTACCGCTTATTGCAACTAGTGCTTGCTGCTATTATGTTAACTTGAATAATGGCTCAGAGTTATTTTTTGGGCTAGACAGGGTGCAAGTCTGCTAGTTGCTTTTTCACCTTCACTTTTTTTCTCTTTCTTAGTCGTGGTGCCTTGTTTTAACTTGCATCTCTGTGGTTTTTCATCAAGTGAGTTCCTTATGCTTTCTGGGTACATATGTTTGTATCTTTCATTTCCATCCCTGCCCTCTTTATTTTAGGTGGTAGGTTACTTGAACATTTGGGAAATTAAGTTGGATAATATATAGCTTGTAAGAACATTTAAAAGCTCAAAGTAATTCAGATAAAACTAAACGATTATCATCTGTATCTGTGTGTATTATGCTCTACTTCATTTCTGATTTCTGAGTTTATTTTGTTCTTATTTATTAAGTGATGTTAATATGTTCACTCCACTTGCAGAAAATTCTCAATTTCCGAAGGCAAGGTTTCAGGCTGCTTCAGCAATTAAAGATGCAGCGATTAGGGAATGGGGTGTGCTTACCCAAGACAATAAAAAAAGCTTGATACTGTATGCCAGTCAAATTCTAGTTCTTTTGCGTTGCTAACTTTGTTTTGATCACAGTTTTACTTCTTCCTTGGTAGATTTTGCTTGTCGTATGTTATGAAGCATGCAAACTCAAGCGATGCTTATGTGCAGTCAAAAATCTCTGGTGTTACGGCTCAGCTACTTAAAAGAGGCTGGTATGATATTGCAGTGAGATTACGTCTTGTCAGTCTGGCCTGTATACATTTCCTCCTATATATTGATATGTTGACATAAAATTAACCAAAACTGTGTGTTACACTTGCCATTATCTTTGTTTGTCTTACTGAAAGCGAACCTTGATCTTTCATTTCCTGAACAAGTTTTTGTCTGAATTTGATATTGGTGATTTACCTGTAGGTTAGATTTTGCTGAAGCTGAGAAAGCTGCTATACTATCAGAGGTGCGATCTTTTGGATCTCTCTCATTTTTTATGATATATTCATATGCATATAGTGTTGCACATTTATTTTACCTGCTATTTACCATTATATGATTTCCTAGGATCCATCATGTTGAATTCTAATGTGTGACCTCATGATTATCTGTGCTGTTACCAAATCTCTGGTAATCACTGATGAGCAGGGACCTGAATATACTTGTCTAATTAGATAATTTCAGGTGGTTGCAAGCACATGTATGCTTAGTTTAAATTTAAAATGTAAAAAAAGACCGCATGCAGTTACACCATCCATCCATTGATCCATGAACTTATATGTTACTGCTGCCAATTTTCTGTAGTTTTGTCAGTGCAGTTGGATTATTGTCTGTTCCAATCGGGTCCCCGGCGTAGACCAGCCAGAATTCAAAGAAAACACAGTTTTTCAACTTTTAAATGTAAAAAAAAAAAAGAGGTTCAAAGTTCAGTGAATTTTCTACTGTTAAAGCGTACATGAAATTTTCTTTTGGACATCCGAGAAGATCAAGTGAGCAGGTTTTATTTTAATTTTTATCTTTTGGGATTCAAAAATGATTGCTGAAAGAATTTAAGGATTCTGAAATCAGAAGTTTAGGGCTTGATTTCCATCTAGCAAGTGGGAGGGAGCAACGAAATTAGAAAAAATATATGCACTAACATTAATTTCTGTGAATTTATTGGGTTAAAAGTGAATTTAATTATGAATTAGGTTATAGATTGCTGAATTGATTGTTCAAATTATTAATTAATTAGGAGTTAGGCCACACCGTATTGAATGTTTATTTTCTTTAGTAAGAATGCATTTATTTTCTTTGGTAAGAATGCAGTACTGAATGTTTATTAACGTACTTATGTAGAAAAACGCCGAAGTACATCAACTTGCAAATTTGAATTAAAATGGATTTTCTGAAATGTTCAAAACAAAATTAACATTACGAAACTTACGGATGAACAGATTGAATCAGAAAAACAGAAGTTTGAACGTTGGTTATCATACCTTCACTTCATAAAGTTTCAGTGTGATTAACTTCATAAAGTCATTTTGACTTGTAGGCCTTGTTTATTTCTAAAATGGACATCGAGTGTTCGTAAGATCAGCAGTATCTCCATATCTGTCAAGTATTATTGATATATGCAAGTCTGAAGTGTTCTATTATAGGTGAAACAAGCTATTATGGGAGTACATGGTGTTGGGCCACAATCTGAGGGAATCCAATTTTTAGAGTCCTTGGTATTATTGTTCTTTTTAAAATTTATACAATGTGAATATCCAGTTCACTAACCCTTTTTTTGTGAATTCCAGGTCTCAGAATTTTCGCCTGAATCATCTTCTGCTATGGGTTTACCTAAAGAATTCCATGAACAATGCCAAATGTCACTAGAGTTGAACTATTTAAAGGTTTGCTATTTACCATATTTAACATTTTGCTCCACAGATTGTTGGATTACCATTTTGCATGTCCCCTTTTTTAAAACAAAAATAGGTCCATAAACTGATGCTTTCAAATATGGATAGTGTCATACTTGCATCCACATCTTCATTTGAAATCATTTCGGAACATCAGGTATCCGCATATGTGGATACGGATGAATATTTGATTAACCTGTTCGCCAACGATCGATAAATCAAGAAATTAATAATTAACTTAAAAGTGTTAACGGTCGATAAATCAAGATAACTATCCTATGTCTTATTGTCCGCTAACGATTTAAAATCATTTTGGTTTAGCGTGATTTTTTCCAATTCCATTGGTTATAAAATTGTTAAAAAATAAACAAATAGGATGATAATAAATAACTTCAAGCAATTAACGTGCATTAAATTCGTATATTATAAATGGTTAACTTAATTAAATAAATGAACACACTTCTTTTGTTATATTAAAACACACAAATTATTAACTATAATATTGACATAACTCAGATGAATAATTTCTGGGTTTTTGGGGATAATTAGATATAAGATAGATACCCACTTTCAAATACAATATAGACAAATTTTGGATTTTTCAGGTATCCATCGACCAGTGTTATTAATAGCGCACGACACAAAAAGACGCAAACCCTCTCTGGAGCCTTAGCGCACGACGCGGCAAATGGCGTGCGCCTTTTTAATTTACTGCGCATATTTAATTTATTTTAATAAATTTAATATTTTGACAAAAATTCGATATTTTTTGCTAAAACATATGCAATATTTTTTTTATGCATTTTACAAAAAAAACCATAAAACATAAAATTTCAAACATAATAGTTTTCAAATCCAAAATAATAACAAACGTTATTGATAAACAAGAAAATTGGATCTGATAAATTTAATGCTCGATTGTATTTAATAAGTATCAAATCATGAAATATTTTTATGTTGCAGACAAATTGTACAAAAAAAAAAGGGACATACTCACACATGCAAACTTTTTCTATCCAAGTGAGTGTTTCAGGGCTGATTGAATGTTAATTTTCTGATAACGCTTTCTTTTCCTACAAAGCTATTTCTCTTGATTTATCGTTCACGAGTTCTCAGTCCCATTCATTTTCTTTTGCGTCTATGTCAGACAATATTTTATGATCTTTTATACATTACATTATATTTTTGACAATATTTAAATGAATCTAAACTATGTTGGATAATAAAATATATTTTAGTTCCAAATGTCGGCATGCTAAGGCCAGTCAATTACATAATTGTAAGGTTATTAACTCGTTGGTAATAATCGAATATGAAATAATAACGATGTGATTATGTTTCCATATAATTGAAAAAAAAGTTATTAACAAAGTTATTCACATTTCATCTTATTATGATAAAAATAGTAGTAGCAGTAGCGATCGTGGTTGTAGTGATGATAAGAGAATTTGTAGTAGTAGTTATTGTAGTTTGAAATGCAAAAAAGTACAAAAATTCGTAAAATAATGAATAGGCGCGCCATTTTGCGCCGCGTGCCATTTGGTGTGCCTTTTCACGTGCGTTGCGCCGCAAGCAAAAATGGTGCAAACGCTACGCCACGCCGCGCCGCGCCGTGCGCCATGGCGCGCCTTTCATAACTATGCCATCGACAGAGCTAAACAAAAATAAATGCTCCGGAGCACAAGTTAAAATGATTATTATGTATGATAGGTACATTGCACAGTGGTTGCAAATTCATCAGTACAAGCTGTTTTTCTCTGCACGGGGAAGACAATGTATATAGTACAAATAGTACTTGTTCTACGTATCAGATGAGATCATTAATACAAACAACACATGCCACATGTGCGAAAAAGAAAATGCCCTGTTTTGAAATTCAAAAGCTCACGTTTTAATTGTTGACATCATTAGGTCAGTTCAATATATGTAAAACTTCTAGAGAAGTAAAATATAACGTAGTATAGTGGTTCAAAGTATTAAAGTATTATTTTACCAATTGTTTTTTTTTCCAAAATTGGGTAGACATCAATTTCACAACAGATTATACATGATAGAGTTGAAAATGTTTCTTGATGAATATTTTGATTTTAAGTCAAATTGCTAATACGATTATAGAACTCGAAATCCATTTGTTTGTTTTATTAGATTTAACCTCATTGTTTGTCATCGTGGTCTATTAGTTGCTACATCAAAAATTAGTTTAACTAAAATTTATTTCATATTAAGTTGAAGGGTAAGAGATGTGCCTAGCAGTGAGGAATTTTTTATAGGAGGAGATTTCAATGTCCATGTCGGCTCAACTAATGAGGGTTTTGAGAGTGCATGGTGGTTTTGGATATGACTGTAAAAACCAAGGAGGAGAAGAAATATTGAATCTCGCTATTTCTTACGACTTCATGATTGCCCTACCTTCTTTAAAAAGAGACAATTACATCTGATTATTTTCAGTAGTGGCTAACATTCTAGCCAGATTGACTTTGTTCTTACTAGAAGAGACGATGAACGAGAGTGTAGATTGCAAAGTCATACATGGACAATGTGTCGTCTTATAACATCAGCTTTTGGTATGCATGTTTCGTCTTTGGGTGTTGAAGGATGAGAGAGCTAAGACTAGTAGGATGAGATGGTGGAAACTCAAAGGAGACGCCTCACGGGTGTTTAAGGATAAGTTGATGGAAGAAGAGACATGAAACATGGAAGGAGAAGCAAATAACATGTGGAATGAGATGACAACATGCATTTAGAATGTGGTTACTGGGATGTTTGGGATAACAAGAGGAAATAAGTAAGAACCTAAAGGTTCGTGGTGATGAAATCAAAGAAAAGGAATGCTACAAATTTCTGCATCATCGTAGAAGGACAACATGCAAAAATACAAAGTGGTAAATAAGACTGCAAATAGAGCGGTGAATGAAGTAAGGAGTCGGGCATATGAATCAAAAATTAAGTACGAAGGAGGGTGAAAGATATGTCTACATGATAGCCAAGCTACGCGAGAGAAAGACTTCCACCAAATTAATTGCAGTAAGGATGAAGACTTTTAGTGAAGGACGACGAAATACACTTTGATAAGCTTTTCAATGGAGAAAGTGATAGCTTTTCAATGGAGAAAGTGATAGCTTTTCGATCGAGTCAGAAGGCTATGTTGACGACACCAGTAGACATTCTGTTTCGAGAATTCAAGAGGATGAGATAAAGGAGGTGGTGAAACAGATGAATGAGGTGTGAAGACTTAGAGATGCAAGGATAACCTGGCTAACTAAGCCGTTCAATAATATTTTCAAATCAAACAAGATGCAAGATGAGTGGAGGAGAAACATTTTAGTCTTCAAGAATAAATTAGACATTCAAAGTTGCACGGAATATAGAGGAATTAAGCCTATGAGTCATACAATGAAGTTTTGAGAGAGAATATGCGAACACCGTTTGAGAAAGTTGACAAGTGTTTCCAAAAATCAATTTGGTTTCATGTTTGAAAGGTCAACCACACCACAATGGCGATTTTCTTATTAAGGCAACTTTTGGAGAGACTTAAGGAGCAAAAGAAAGATCAATGCATGGTATTTATCATTTTGAAGAAAGATTATGGCAGAATACCGAGGAAGGTTATGCGGTGGACGTTGGAAAAGAAGATGCCTCCAACAAAGTATACCATCCTTATCAAGGATATGCACAACGACGTTGTGGCTAGTGTCAGAGCATGCAATGTTGAAACCGACTTTCTCATTAATATAGGGTTACATTAAGGGTCGGTGTTGAGCCTTTATATTTTTGTTGTAGTGATGGATGAAGTCACGAAGAGTATATAAGGTGAGATGCCTTGGTGCATGCTCTTTGCTAATGATGTTGTGCCGCTTGATGAAAGTAGGATATGAGTTAATAGACAACTGAAGTTAAGGAGGAAGACTTTGCAATCGAAGTGTTTCAGGCTTAGCAGAACTAAAACAGAGTATATGAAGTACGAGTTTCAGCGGTGTCAGGTCAGATGACGGAGAGGTAATCCTGATCGGTCAAGTAGTACCAATGAAGGAACCTTCCGATGTTTAGGATTTATGTAACAGTTTGTTGGTGAGATTAATGAAGATGTTAGTTTTAGAATTCGAGCAGGATGGATGAAATGACGATTAACATTTAGCAATCTTTATGATAGGAAAATCCTACAGAAATTGAAGGAAAGTTTTACAAAATAACATTCAGGCTTGCAATGTTATATGATGCATTATGTTGGTCTACTAAAAAACAACACGTCCAAAAGATGAGTGTAGCAGATATGCCTATGCTGTAATGGAGCTTTAGACATACTAGATGTGATCGAGTTAGAAATGATGATATTCAAGACAAACTTGAAGTTGCACTTTGTCAATAGAAAAAGAAGTGCTTTTAGTTTGTAAAAGTGGATCTGAGTTTTTATTGCCTAATTTTATGATTGAGTCTCTCTTCACTATTGTTAGGCAATAAATAAATGCTGATGATTTTATTGATTATTATGAGGCCCACAACTATAGTGATAAGACGCTTAATTCGAGTAGTTATGTTTCTTAAATTCAGTCACTCAAGCATACACAATAACCATGTTCATAAAATAAATGATATAAAATAGTGCATAAATTGCAGATAGATAACAGGCACATGAATAAATCATATGGAATTAGATTGAGGCACTAATTTTGATGGGGTTCACTTTATCACATTTGTAACCATGGAATATATATATATATATATATATATATATATATATATATATATATATATGTGTGTGTGTGTGTGTGTGTGTGTGTGTGTGTGTGTGTGTAGTTTGTTGAGCTTATGACATCTTCCGTCCTTTTTCCAGGGATTTTACATTTGGGCTCAAAATGCTGCATTGAGCATGACAGACATAATAGTAGGAGGAACTCCAACTCCTGCTCAAAACAAAGTTTGTTCTGCAGCGCTACAACTCATGTTACAGATATTAACCTGGAGTTTCAAGCACAGTAATACCGGTACATTTGACAACAAAGATTGTGTGTGTACGTCAGGAATTAGGAATGAAATTTCCAGGCTGAAGAAGTTTGAGCGATCCTTAGTACAGGTTGGTCAATCATTTTATCATTTATGTTTTCATTAATAAGCCCTTTGTGCTACTGTTTAGTTATTTTGTCTCCTTTAATTGCTAATGTAGCCAGGGCCCACTTGGCGCGATACTTTGTTATCCAACGGACATATCATCTGGCTTACAAATTTGTATGGTGCACTGCGACAAAAATATTCATCTGATGTGGTGTGGGTGGATTCACCTCTTGCAGTGTCTGCTAGACAGCTTATAATCCAGATGTGTTCTTTAGCAGGCACTATATTTCCGTTAGGTATCATCTGCTGACAGTTGAGAAATTATCATTTAATTTTTATTTTTACATTGTCGTCTTTTACTCTTTCTGATATTTTGTTCTGGTATATCGTTAAAATGCTATGGATTATTAGAGAATTCATGAAACCTGATCTCTTCAGATGGTCTTGCCTGGCATTTTTACTGGTTGAAATTTTTCATGGTTCGATGGTAGCATCTCCAACCCTACTGTGATCAAATATGAGGGGTCAAAAAACAATATGATTTTTGGAAAGTCGTTGAAAGCAAATTTTGACTAGATGTAGAGAACAACAACAACAACAAAACCATATATCCCAAACAAGTTGGAGTTGGCTAGATATGGAACTCAAAATTAAAATAAAATAAAATTAATAATGATGATAATTATATATATATATATATATATATATATAATATATATATATATATATAGGGTTTAAAATAACCAATCAAATAAAAAGTCGTCCGATAAAGGTTTTTTTAAATAATAATAAGAAGAAGAAGTAAAAATGTTCAGTAAAAGTGAAATAAAATCTAAAGTAGTAAATAAAAAGTAAAAAGGTTCAGTAAACGTGAAATAAAGTCTAAAAAAAAAGGGAACACTATGGTTCTGGTACATGGATTGCCAATTTCCATGCACTCCTATCAACTACCAACTCTTCCAATAAACTCCAGTTACTTAAATCTCTCTTTATTATCTCCTCCCATGTCATTTTAGGTCGACCTCTACCTCTCTTTGGGCCTTCAGCGCGACCTAGAATTCCAGCGCGTACAGGTGCATCGTATGGTCTACGTTGGATATGTCCAAACCATCTCAAGCGGTATTGGACTAACTTCTCTTCAATAGGTGCAACTCCAAGTTTTTCCCGAATATCCTCATTTCTAATCCGATCTCGTCTGGTATGCCCACAACTCCAACGCAGCATTCGCATCTCTGCTATACTTATCTTCTGGACGTGTTGCCTCTTAGTAGGCCAACATTCTGCACCATATAACATTGCAGGTCTGATTGCTGTCATATAGAACTTTCCTTTAAGCTTCTGAGCAATCTTCCGATCACAGAGAATGCCAGATGCTAGTCGCCACTTCACCCATCCTGCTTGAATTCTAAAACTAACATCCTTATCAATCTCTCCATCAAACTGCAACATAGATCCTAAGTATCGAAACGATTCCTTCTTGGGTACTACTCTACCGGCCAGGGTAACATCTCCGTCATCTGACCTGACACTGCTAAACTCACACTTCATATACTCTGTTTTAGTTCTGCTAAGCCTGAAACCCTTTGATTCCAAGGTCTCCCTCCACAACTCCAGTTGTCGATTAACCCCTATTCTATTTTCATCAATCAGCACAACATCATCGGCAAAGAGCATACACCAATGAATCTCCCTTTGTATATCTTTTGTGATTTCATCCATCACTAATGCAAAAATATAGGGGCTCAAAGCCGAACCTTGATGTAACCCTATGTTAATTGGAAAGTCTCTAGTCTCACCATCGCATGCCCTAACACTAGTCATAACCCCCTCGTACATATCCTTAATAAGGGTAATATACTTTGATGGCACTCTCTTCCTTTCTAGCGCCCACCACATAACCCTCCTCGGTACTCTGTCATAAGCTTTCTCCAGGTCAATAAAAACCATGTGGAGATCTTTCTTCTGCTCCCTGTATCTCTCCATAAGTTGCCTAACCAAGAAAATCGCCTCAGTGGTTGACCTTCCCGGCATAAAATCAAATTGATTCCTAGAGACACTTGTTAACCTCCCCAAACGCTTCTCGCAAACTCTCTCCCAAAGCTTCATTGTATGACTCATAAGCTTAATTCCTCTATAGTTTGTGCAACTTTGAATATCTCCTTTATTCTTGAAGATTGGAACTAAAATGCTTTTCCTCCACTCATCTGACATTTTGTTTGATTTGAAAATAATGTTGAACAACTTAGTTAGCCATGTTATCCCTGCATCTCCAAAGTATCTTCACACCTCAATAGGAATATCATCAGGCCCTACCGACTTGCCTGATTTCATACGTTTCAACGCCCCCTTTACCTCAGCTTCTTGAAATCTCCGCACAAAATGTCTATTGTTGCTATCGACTAAGTTTTCCAACTCGATCGAAGAGCTATCACTTTCTTCGTTGAAAAGCTTATCAAAGTATTCTCTCCACCTATTCTTTATCTCATCTTCCTTCACCAAAAGTCTATCATTCTCATCCTTTATGCATTTAACCTGATTGAAGTCCATTGTCCTCCTCTCGCGTAGCCTAGCTATTCTGTAAACGTCTTTTTCGCCCTCATTTGTACTTAGCCTTTGATACAAATCTTCGTACGCTCGTCCCCTTGCTTCACTCACTGCTCTCTTTGCAGTCTTCTTTGCCACTTTGTACCTGTGCATGTTCTCTTCGCTTCTATGACGGTACATGCATTTGTAGCATTCCTTCTTCTCTTTGACAGCCTTTTGCACCTCGTCATTCCACCACCACGAATCCTTGGGTTCTCGCTTGCTTCCTCTTGTTATCCCAAATACCTCAGTGGCGACTCTCCGAATGCAAGTTGCCATCGCATTCCACATGACATTTGCTTCTCTTTCCACATTCCAAGCTCGTTCTCCCATTACTCTATCTTTAAACATCCGTGAAGCATCTCCTTTGAGTTTCCACCATTTCGTCCTGCTAATCTTCGCTCTCTTATCCTTCACCACCCGAAGACGAAACACGCATACCAACAGCTGGTGTTGTGAGACGACACATTCTCCAGGTATGACCTTGCAATCAACACAATCTTGTTTACTATCTCTTCTAGTTAGGACAAAGTCAATCTGGCTAGCCTGTTGGCCACTACTGAAGGTGATCAGATGTGATTGCCTCTTTCTAAAGAAGGTATTAACAATCATGAGATCAAAAGAGAGAGCGAAATTCAAAATATCTTCACCCTATTGGTTCCTACTGCCAAATCCAAAACCATCATGCACTCGCTCAAAACCCCCGCTAGATGAGCCAACATGGCCATTGAAGTCTCCTCCTATAAAAAATTTCTCGCTACTATGCACATTCCTAACCATGACATCCAAGTCTTCCCAGAACTTCCTTTTGGCTTCTTCACTTAGACCTACCTGTGGGGCATATGCGCTAATGACATTCAAAACTGCCTCGCCAACTACTAGCTTAACTAGGACGATCCTATCCCCTCGTCTTCTGACGTCAACCACACTGTTCTGAAGGTTCTTGTCAATCAATATGCCTACCCCATTCTTGTTACGTACTTCTCCCGTGTACCACAATTTGAAGCCAGTGTTCTCCACCTCCTTCGCCTTCTGACCCACCCATTTAGTCTCTTGAACGCACAAGATGTTAACCCGTCTCCTAATCATAGTATTCACTATCTCTCTTAATTTTTCTTTTAAGGACCCTACATTCCAACTACCTAACCGAACCCTACTATCATCGACTAGCTTCCTTGCCCCTCGCATCCGCCGAGAAAAATGCGAGGACCCTTGCTCACTTATCACCACACCGGGGCGTCGGTGTAGCGCGCCACTAAGAGAATGGCGGCCCAGCCCTTGCATATTTAAAACCATATCCGAGCCTCGATATAGCGCGTCGTTAAGAGGGTTACGCCCCAACGATATATCATAAGGTTCTATATCCATAAGAGTGGCTAAGTTTTTACGTTGGCTCGCCAAGCCTATCACAACCCTCCTCCTTTACCCTGGCTTGGGACATGCTGCATAGAAAACTACACAGGCGGAGTTACTAGATGTAGAGAAGACTTGACAAAAATAATAGAAGAGAACAATATGATATAAAAACTATATCCAAATCAACTGCAAAGCTGATGTTGCAAAAACGATGCAACTTATTGTATGATCTTTATCACTTGAGCTTCATGATTACTTCCTAGTTGTTCCAGATAATGATCTTCAAATCACATTATTGTAGTTTGGCATACCATCTGACATTGCATTTATTATTTTATAACTACATAAATTGTCCTATACGTCTATGTGGCAACCATTTAACAAGATAATCGAGTTGGAGATGCTCCAACCAATGTCATGTTTAGGTAGCTGAAGTTAAACTAATTCTCAAATACAAGTGTACACAAGCTACAATCGCTTAAGCCATCATCAGTCTTTCTTCCATTAAATATTTGTTGGTAACTTGCTGATATGAACATTCAGATAATGGAGAAACACAAATAAAGCACCTTTTGCAAATACTGTCATCCGTTATCAGTTGGATTGAACCTGCAGATGCTGTTGTTACAGCAGTGTTATCTGGGCAAGCTGAAAGGTATTGTATTCCAAATTTGAATCTACTGAATGTTTAGAATATCGATCATCTTCAATATAGGCACTGCTGATGATTTCAGTGAGTTGATTGATGGTTGCCACTTGCTACTATCTATGGCCACAGTGACCAGTGCTTCCTTATTTGACAACCTATTAAGGCATATGAGGTAAGCATATCATTGTTGCCTATTGATAATGTGCATATAATTGTTTGCATTTATGATTAACTTTAGCCACTTACTTAGAAAAACACATCATACTTCTGCATATTTAGAATTTCGATGTTATAAACATCTAAGGTTCGTTTGACCTCAAACTGAGCTGAAATATGTGGATATGGTATTTATTTTGCTTCATGATTTCATTATTTTTGCCTGATCAGTTACCTTTGCATGTAGCGTCTACTGTTTGATGGATTAAAGAAGCCATTTTCATATCCACTGCGACTACTATCTATCTTTCAGTTCTTAAACCATCATGAATTTTAGTTTAAGTTGAAGGGAACTTAGCTGTGATTATGTGCATGTGTTGGTGCTTAACTTAAACTTTCAAAGATTAGTATATCCTCTCAAACAGCTTATCCATAAATTTTAGTTTTTTCTTTTCTTTTTCCTTTTATTTTCTCTCTTTAGTCACAACTAATCTTCAATAGCTTATCCATTTTGTGTTTACTGCGATGACTTCATTTTCTCTTCTTCTCATTTTCAAATTCTTTTATATTATAGGTGGCTGGTTTTTGTTTTCCTTTTCTTTTACTTTATGTCATTGGAAGATTATCAGTGCTTTTATGCTTTGTAATGATGATGTTAACTAACAGTTAAATCAATTATAATATTAGGGATCTCTATTTGTAAGGAAAGTTTTGGCATACTTTTATTTTACAGATCATATGGCACACTTCATTTGTTGTCTGTCTTGACATGTGAGGTCGTAAAAGCTGATGTAGCCAGAGACGATGAAGAGGAAACATGGGCTTCAGATGTTCTAGATCTTTTATTGGAAACATGGAGTGTCATCCTTGGGGTTTGTGCACAATCAGTTGCATTGTCATATATATCAAGCTGTACTATGATTGATGTTCAACTAGAGTTTATGCTTCCTTATCATTTTTGAAATTTCTTTTTCAACATGATTGGCTTTGAGGTTTTATTTCTGGAGTCCTATGATATTGTACAACTCCTCTCAGATTGCACAGCTACCTTTGGCCTTATTAGGCTTATGATATTGTACTAACCACCCGAATTTGGCTTCTAAATTGCACAGCCGTTTTCCGCTGAAACAGGATTATCATTGCAGCACAAAAAATTGAAAAACCCTAAATCGAATAATAATAATAAAAAACTAGGTAACAATTTTGATTTGTGTTTTGAAGGGGTATCAAATTTGTGATGTATCAAATTAAGGAATGATCGTGTAACAAAATTGAAGGATTGTAATGAGATAAGTATTAAATTTGTAATCCAAGGTGATTTGGACTTCAGCCACATATACTGGGTATGCTGAACGAGAAAGTTGGTCTTCATACCACAATAATATTGTGTCCGTGAAGCTAATTTATAACTTGAATTTGGTCCTGTATTTGTGTATTTCCAGTTCAGGGACAAATCTGCTTTATTTTATGTCAGCAGGGACAAGAATCTGACAATTGCTCAATCTCAGCTGAAGGAATTTCCTCTGCTGCACAGATGTTTACTACCACTGTTGAATCACTTCTACATGGTATGAGATATCAAATTTTAGCGACATATGCTTTATATCCAATTATTTAATATCTTGAAAAATACCATCGATAGCATTGAAATTTTCATAGTATGTATCATATTATCAAACTAAATAGTTTTTCGTACCTTGCCAAGGTAGATAGGGTTAAGAAGGACTGAAAATGTATGTTATCTGTGCTGTACTATCAGTAGATACATAAGTTTCATAAGCTGAGGATTAGGTAATAGAAGCAATATCTAGAGCACATACCAACCAAAATGAATAGGACACAACATTTTTTTTTTCTTTCTAAACAATTTTATATTGCTATATTCTTTCAACTAATAGTCTTACATGTTTTTTTCAGCCGCTGCCAAATCAGCATTGGAAAATAACAGTGATTCTGAGCACTTCGTGGCTTGTGTATCAAGTACGTTACTGTCCTTTCTTCCACCATATTCATCATAATACTATTGCTATTTTTCAAATTGTCAATGTTTTCTTATTATCTCCCGTAGAAAGGGATGAAAGACTTGGGTCATATGCTCTTATTGCACGAGCAGCAGCTGACATTACTATTCCTTTCCTCTCAAATAAATTTACCGAACGCTTTTTGGTCCTTAGTGAGGTCAGTATCTGTTAGTTCCACTAATATTAACTAATGCTCAGAATCTTTAACATTTTGCTCATTGTTTGTTTTACGGAAGGGATAAGCACATTCCTCTTTACTTCCACCCTCTTTGCCAGAAATCCTCTTCTTTTGTGGTCCCTTCATAGTCTCCTAGTATCAACCAACTCGATGGATCCTTCTATTATCTTTTCTTTCTCTTACGTCATCATCAAATCCAACCACTGATTATTTAGGAGGCTATGAAGGAGCTAAAATTGAAGGTGCTTTGAAACTTTCCACATATTTATGTATGTCAATCCCCACTTTTATCATGGAACACAAATTTAGTTCCAGACTTCAATTTATAGTAGCGTTTCTTATTTATATATAGTCAGTTTACTCCCTTAATTCAGTGGGAACAGTCCTTGTTAAATTTGGATGTGTGCCATCATCTGACGCACGCTTTATTACTTCAAGGTTTAAATGAAATTAAAAATAATTTAACTGGAGGTATCTAGATGCTCAAAACTCTCTTATGTTTGCTCATAATATGTTATCTGAAATTATTTTTTGCTCATAAAGTAAAACTTATGTGGAGATTGAATCCCCTAAGTTCATCTATAAGGTAATATGTTAGCACAAGTCATTTATGCTATATAAAATAAATCTTTTGGTCAGTTCAATGTTATATGCCTGTTCATCTACTGGATATATTGCAGTTATAAGTCAATTGTCTTTTGGGATTTATATATTGCGGTTAAAACGGGATTCCACTATATCTATCTTATGTATTTTTTTTGCTCTATTGACAGAATAATGGAAGAACTGATCCCACTCATACACTAGAAGAGCTTTACTGGCTGTTGCTGATAACTGCTCATGTTCTCACTGACTCTGGAGAAGGAGAAACCACTCTGGTAAGTAATGCTCTGCAATATTATTTGAACCGTCCGGTGTCTCGTTTTACTTATCAAAATTGATCGTCTTTAGTTTTAAACTAGGAACTGATTTAATTTATATACTTAATTTTTCCTTACCGGCTTTTGCTTGATGGTGTGCTGCCATTAAATATGAAAGCAGATGTGATGCTCCAGAAATTACAATCTTTCTACTACCACGTCAACTCAACTCAGCTTTATGCTTTTTTTGGCACTTGAAGTAATTATGTGATTGTCTTTTTCAACTAACAAACAATTTATGTCAGATTCCTCAAGCATTTCAGGATGCATTTCCAAATGTCTCAGAAGAAAGGCAGCACCCCATAGTTATTCTTTCCTTGTGAGTTTGGTTTTTATCATATCTCACAACTAGAATGAACAATTGTTTTACTGTGCATAGTTCCTAGTTTGAATTTTTATCAAATGTATACCATTACTAAACATATTCTACCCATTATTAAACTTTCTATTTAACACGACACTATATACTCAAAATTCATTTGGCTTATTTTTGTTTCTTTTTTCATTGGCAGTCATAATTGTTAATTGCTATCAAATTATTTAGACTAATATTCACAATTTTCCCAAAAGAATGGCGTTCATCATTCCTGATTACACACATAGAAAGTTAAGGCCAGTAAGCTGTGTAATTGGTATGAGATTTAAAGGGGAGATTAAAAGCGCTACTTGGGCCTACCATTTTATATGAACAAGCATTTTTGAAAGGATTCCTCTATTCTTCGTGGATAAAAGAATCTGTATCTTGACATCATGTTGCCATCATGCCAAGCATAGTTACGTTTCTGTTAGAATACCATTTTTATGCTACAACTCTCTACTTATATCGCATGTTGGGGAAAAAAGGAAAAATAAATAAGTTCACTTTTTTTTGTATCATCTTTCAGCATGAGGGGTCATCAATGCCAATTTACTCACTGCTTTTCTCCTTGTTTTTTATCATTCTTGTGCACTACCGCCTGATTCAATAAGATATTCTCGTTGCACCGTCAATGTTCACTTTCACTGTTATAAACAAAAGACACCCTTCTCTGGTTGATGCAGGTCAATTATTGAGTTTGCACGATGGAGTTTAGATGAAAAAATGAGAACAATGTACTTTAGCCCTCGTCTTATGGAGGTACTTTCCGTGTATCTTATCAAGACCATGTATTTATTTTTCCTTTTCTTCCTCCTTTTTTCATGCAAATCTCCCCATCTGTTGTCGTAGCGTTACACAATTTCAATAACGAGCTGAAACATTCCTTGTAATGTTGACCTTTGTAAAAGAGTAATCATATTATTATATTTTATACAGATATGTGTATGTGCGCTTGCAGGCAGTAAAATAGTAAAAGTTAACATGTTTGATCTTTTTTTTTCTCCGCCTTACAGGCAGTAATTTGGTTTCTAGCAAGATGGGTAGATACATATTTAATGCCACTTGATGGACCAAAGGGACAAATCAATGCACGGTACCTTGAAAATGGACAGCAAGATGGATCACGTCTTTCAAAAATGTTCCTATATAGTTTTGCTGGGGAGCATAACCAGGGTGGTGCCATTCTTGATATTGTTGTCCGTATTTGTGTAATTTCCCTTACATCATATCCTGGTGAAAATGAATTACAGGTATAAAAATGTCCAAAAAACACTCTTATCAGTTTCAAATAATGTTTCTTTAATTTAAAATCATTAAGAATTTTAGGTCTGTTTCCCCCATTTTATGTAGGCTCTGGCATGTCAGAAGCTTCTAGTAGCTCTTGTTCGCCGGAAAAACGTTTGTTTTCATTTGGTCACATTGGTGAGAGCAAAGCTAAAATCAGCATCTCTTTGGCTTGTGCAGTATCTTTAATATTTGTTGAGTGTTATTACTGCTAAACCCTTTCTTAATGGAATACAATCAATTCACTGCTTGATTTTCTGTTCGTTGCAGATTTTGTTTATAACTTCGCGTTTCCACCTTATTTGATTTGTACATGGTGATTGATGTCTTGTGATACAAGAAAATTCCACTATTGCCATTTTACATATTTCATCTTCCTGAAATTTGACTAGGCAAATTCATACTTGACATTTTTTATTTTCAATTTTTTCCTTCAACGCTATTATACTTCATGTAAGTTTGAAAAGCTGGACTGAACTGCAGTAAACCAACCGCTATACGTATAACTCAGCCCAACTCAATTGAATATTCATACTAGTAATCAAAATTCAGTAATATTGTGGGATTGAAACTCATTCATAGTCGTTACTAGATTTCACCTGGCATATGAAATAATTAGGTAATATTTACCCTGCAGGATTCATGGCATGATTTAGCTAAAGCCTTTTCAACTGAGAGGATTTTGTTTTCGGTCAATTCCCGTTTACAGGTTTTACCTTGAGTTATTGACATTGAAATACAGTTCCTGATATAGAGTTATCTGCCATTCATTCTGATTATCAACCAAAAACTTGCAGCGTTCTCTTGCAGAAGCACTTGTTTGTGCTGCTGTTGGCTTAAAAGACCCAGAAGCATCAAATCGGTAAGTTATTATACTTCACTGGAAGCTCATCTTTTACCATTATAAATTTGTACCTGAATTATGTTAAGTATAACCACTAACAGGTACTTGAGTGATCTGATGAGGCCCACGACCTCATATCTTGTAGAAGTTGCTTCTAGGAACGATCTCAATGCCGTTGCCCACCAAGCAGATGCAATACATATGGTGAGTACTAGCACATGTGCCCTTGATGAAAGCTTGTATTTTTCTTCTCATAAATGAAAATAAGGATCAAGTTGTAAGGGAAACACCTTTGTGTCTGTATAGATCACCTGCATGTTGGAAAGGTTAAGAGGAGCAGCCAGGGCTACACAGTCAAAAACTCAAAGAAGTATCTTTGAGATGGGTCATGCAGTGATGAATCCATTATTAACTCTTCTAGAAGCCTATAAAAATCAGGTAAATGATATTGGTATAGCTCTATTTTATTATTCTCCTTCACCCCGTTTATTGAGATAAAAATATTATGGTGTCTATGTTATTATGCACCGAGTAGATGTTGCAGATTTAATTCTTATTCTGTTTTAGCCTGCAGTTGTATACCTGATACTGAAATTTGTAGTTGACTTGGTTGATGGACAAGTCACTTTCTTAGAATCCAAGGAAACCTCAACTTTGGTGAATTTCTGCTTACAGCTACTTCAGATATACTCATCGCATAACATTGGTAAGGTAATATTCTCTTTCAGTAATATCAGGTTTGTTTGTTGATTTCCCTTTAATTTGTCGAGCTTATAGTTCATAGAATGACTGCTGTTCTTTCACATACTACAGTGCTACGTGAGCATAACAAAATTACCAAATTTGAATAGTTTATTTCATGTGCTTATATGCAGATATCACTATCTCTCTCTACCAGCTTGCGGAGTGAAGCACAAACTGAAAAGTATAAAGATTTGCGTGCATTGCTCCAGCTGCTCACCAATATTTCTTCTAAAGACATCGTACGAATTATAGTTTTCTCTTTACCTTTTTCCACCCTGCTAGCTTCTTGCTACGTTTATGATAAAATCAAACTATTGCAGGTTGATCTTTCTTCATCAGATGCGAATGATGCAGATGGTCCTGATATTGCACAGGTTGGTCTTTTATATCCCATATTTCTACTGGCTTCTCATAATAAGAAGTTTCTTATGAACCTTTGTGTAGGTCATTTACATTGGATTACACATTGTCAGCCCACTTATATCTTTGGACCTTCTTCGGTACCCCAAACTAAGCCGAGATGTAAGTTCGTAAGTTTTGCTGAAGCAAAAATATAAATCATATAGCAACACAGTCTTTCTCGATTCTTACAATTCGTTGGTTCATATGCTGCAGTATTATTCGTTAATTACACACATGTTGGAGATCTACCCTGAGAAAGTTTCTCAACTTAACAAGGAGGCATTTGCCCACATAATTGGCGCTCTTGATTTTGGCCTCCTACATCAGGTATGTAATTTATATATTTCATGTTGGACTTTCTATACAAATACGTTCAAAATAGCATTTCCATTTAATATGTGGTGAACTTAAGAGAAGAGGGAAGTCCTTTCTGATATGTCAGCCTTGTATTAGCTAGAAATCTATTACAATGTCTTGTTTCAGTAATATGTCTACAGCGCCCGATTTATATTGGCAATCAGCTAAGGTTCTCAATTTTACCCTGTATTTTATTTGCTTAGGGCATACCCAATGGAGGTGTAGGTTTCCGCCTTCTCTTTCCCCTTTAATTAACATACATGTAGTTATGGCTGTTATGATAATTCTCTCATTATCGTACCATCACTAATCAAGCGAGTACCATATTTAAGCCAAATCAGTATGTTTTGTATGGTCTGTACAGTAATGGTTATTTGTTGGTAATATTTTTTCAAATCTGATGGCAGTGATAATTTTTTGACTCATTTATAGAAACTATGTATTCATACAACTAGAGGTGTCAAATTTGACCCAACCCATTTACCCTATACATAAATGGGTTGGGTTAACCCATTTATGAATTTTATTAAATGGGTAATGGGTTGGGTTGGGTTGACCCATTATTAAAAGGGTCATAAATGGGTAACCTATTTTACCCATTTATAAGAAAACTTAAATTACGGGCTGTCATATCCTCATATTTGCACTCTCCCTAGTGGCGAAGCCGTTATTTTTTTTGTTCAGACTGCGATAATTTCTTCATACTAACTCAAAATCATACGAGATTTTGAGTTCGTATACTCCCACCTAAATTACGGACAACATGTGACGCTTTGATAGTTCATCGGACGAACGGATAATGCACTTCTTCATGGAAACTGACAATTGTACTTTAGAAAATAACAGCTGTAATATCCCATATTTGCACTCTCCCTAGTGGCGAAGCCGCTATTTTATTTTTCATACTGCGATAACTTCTTCATACTTACTCGGAATTAGAGGAGACTTCGACCGATCAACTCCTACCTAAATTATGGACAATATGTGACGCTCGGATACTTCATTTGGCGAACGCAAAATGCAGTTCCCCGTGAAGATTGACAGTTGTACTTAGAAAATAACAGACTGTCATATTTGAACATTACATGATATATCCCCTATAATTCAAATTTAAATTAAAAATTCAGAAATTTTGAAATCTAGAACTTTGAAATTTTGAAATTATAAATTCTAAATTTAAAATGTTAAAATTTGAAATTTTATGAATTTAAATTTTGGATTTGAAGATTTAAAATTTGAAAATTTGAAGTTTGAAATTTTGAATTTTAAAAGTCCAAAATTTTATTATTTAAAATTTTTTAATTCGAAATTTTGAAGTGCAAAATTTAAATCTGGAATTTCAAATTTCAAATTCAGAAATTAAAATTTTAAAATTTGAAACCGAATATGGAATTCGACACTTGAATTTGAAAATTCAAAATTTTATGGAATATTCTGAAAATAAAAAAATTTAGCATTTGTTTTTATTAGCTAAATCAAATTTAGATACTTAAGTGAGTTAAATGGGTAACCCACTTATTAGATGGTTGGGTTATAAACGGGTTGGGTAATAAACGGGTCAAAAAGAATGGGTTGGGTCAAAACTCGACTCTACCCATTTAGACCCAACCCAACCCATCTGACACCCCTAATTATACAACCAGTTATATTACAAATAACTAGAAGCTAGACAATTTAGTCTATGAATTCAATTTAAGTGATGCTAAATTGCTCGTCTTTCATTAATTGTCACAATGGAACATATAATGAAACACCGTTGTAATGTAAAATACCATCTTTTTAACAAACAGTAGCTTAGCATTACCATTGTAATAACTATCAGTTTATTAGTATACGTATCTTTCAGTATAATGGTATCGGGAGCAATAGCAGATACGTTTTTGGCCTGGCCAATAAAATCAACAACATAAGTGTATTTCCAAATTGGTAGTAATAACTGCTAAAATAACAGCACTACGTGAAAGTGGGAATCGGTGGGTGGGTTCTCACCCACTAATCCCTGACTGCAAGAAACGGAAGGTGCTCCCAGCGCAAGTGATTTATCCAATGGTTATAATGCTGAAAAAAAATTGGTGCCATGTAGCAGTAAACAGTGGCCTGGCTTGTTAGAGATGGAGTTATTCTCGCAATGTTTTGCTTGTGTCTGTAATATCGGGTGCACTCTAACATGATTATTACCAACATTGTCAATTGATCTTTTGTTTATTACTCTTATTTAACTACACACATATCTTCTACATCAACACATATATTCGGAAATTGACTGCATGTACGAACCAGTTTCATTTGAAATGGTATTTTTAAGAAGTGTCAGAGTAGAAGGAAAATAATTAGCGTTTCAAAACTGAATGGTTTGTTTTAAATTGAATGAATGCTGTTGCTGGTTTTAAAATGGAACCAGTGTTTTGTTCGTTAGAAACTGAATGTTGTACTTATGCATATGTAATGGTAGTACTGTGCAAATTAGAATGTTTGAATTGAATGTTTAATGCCTATGTCTATTGTACACTGCCTGTTTTAACATTTGATATTTATTGCTTTGGCTTAAATCTTTGATATGTCATGTGTATAGTGTTTAAAATGAAAAACTCATGCTTCAAGATCCCGTGGGCATCGCCTCATCTGTTGATAACATCTACTTATACAAGTTCTGTATCTGAAAATTGTTTTGTTACACGATAGTAATGACATGGATCTCAGATGCCTTTACATCTAAAACAGTTACTATAGCCCAATTTAATAGAGAAAATAAATAGAAGCACTTGACTATTGAATTTTTTCTGTATTTTGGTCATGTAACTATTGCTTCATTTTAGTATCTGCCAGTTACTGTAGCAACGGAACCTGCTTTTTTAAAGAAAAACAATGAATATATCCTGCTAAATATAATTTGCCTATATTAGTTTTTCATCATGCAGTATTAAGACATGATTGTACTCGCAGGACATTGATGTTGTTGAGTTGTGTCTAAGAGCAGTAGAAGCCCTTGCTGCATACCATTATAAAGAGAGAACGTCCGGTAGAGAAGGATTAAGCGCACATACGTCAAATTCTCAGATTAATGGCAATTTGCATGAAAACATCACGAGTCATTTCTTGCGTCTACTGCTTCAATCGCTCCTATTTGAAGATCTCAGGTCAGTGGTTCTATATACCCAGAGCATTCATACGCTTTTAAAGAAATTGTGACTACTCCATGCACCATACTTTTTATTTGCACATGCCTATTTTTCCTTTCCATTTTGTAAACTGAATTTGTGCTGTTTGTAGAATGGAGTTGGTTGGTACTGCTGCAGATACCCTTCTTCCGTTATTACTATGTGAGCAGGAGTTGTACCAGGTATGCACTAGAAATAATTTTGTCAGAATGTTACTTGTTTTAAGACTTACGATTAAATGTGAAATCCTTGTAGCATTTTGCAAACATCCGCTTCTTTTTATCAACCATTTGGTGATCTACAACAAAATTGAAATGGATTATAATTTACGCTAACTCTTTAGTTTTTGTTTGTGTTTTTATATATTAATATCATACTCTGATTCAAATGGTTTATAATTTTGCATAGTAATAAAAAGTGACAGCCGATGCTTCTGTTTCTGTACTTATGATATCTTCGATGTGGAACATTACTTGTACCTTTATCACATCTTTCGGTAGCTTCTAAATCATACTAGTCTATTGAATATAGTTTTCCTAATATTGACAGAGATTAGTTCAAGAATATCTGGATAGACAACAAAATCTTAACATACAAGCAAGACTGGCGAGAGCATTGCATTCTCTAACAAGCTCAAACCAGCTCACTTCTTCACTGGATAGGCCTAATCGCCAAAGATTTAGGAAGAATTTTCAGGAATTTTTGACCTCGACCTCAGGACTGCGATTAAAGTGAATAAAGTATTGGGAATTATAAAGAGCCATCCTTCTATCTGAGGAGATGATGATATGTTAGGTACCATGGTGTTAGAACAAGGAAAGAAAATGGTGTCATGATGTTGATAATTATGTCGATTTGAAGGTAGGTTGGGTGATCGTACCAATTCATGTTTTTCAGCGATGGGACATGGGACGGTGACGGTGCTGTACATCGTGATCTTTTACCACTGTCATCCTTTTGTGATCTTATTTATATGAATGAGTTGCTAGCAGCTTTTGTCACTCTTTAGCGATCCTTGTCTATGGACCTATGGAGTTATATGGAAACGGGAGAGAAACGTTTTGCATTATCCATATGATGTTTGATTGAATGCCTGGTTGAGCCTTGTTTTCTCAATATGAAATTCAAATTTACTTGCACAAGCTATTTGTTCTCAAGGAAAAAGGCAAAGTTGCGTGCTACGCTCCACAAACGTATCTAGGGCTGTTACGGTAACGGTAAATTTACCATTACCATACCATTACCAGTCGATCGGTAACCATTTTTGATTCAAATCGGTATACCAGTTAAAACGGTATGGTAACGGTAAATTTACCATTTTTAACGGTAAATTATCGGTAATGTTTCTTCAATACCAGCGGTAACGGTAATTTTACCAGTTAATTCAATGCATAAGCATACTCATCTGATATGCTTTATTACATGCACGTAGAACCAAATAAATGATTATATTTAATTCAATAATCAAATGAAATAATCCAGATACACTTATTTTCTTTTTCATTTATGTTTTTTATAAACTAACACCACATATAGTATAATAAAAATGCACGGTGTACAAAATATATGTTAAGATATCTACTTTGATCGAAAAACGGTAATTTACCATTACCAGTGCAACGGTTACCAGTCTATCGGTATACCAGTCAGCGGTATACCAGTCGATCGGTAACGGTAACGGTAAGCAATTCTGGCTTACCAGTAAAAACGGTATGGTAACGGTATTTGCCAAATGGTAACGGTAACCATTACCATAACAGCCCTAAACGTATCAAGCGGAGTACACATTCTAATATTCTATGATCTACGTAGCTATTATTTAATTCACCCAAAATAATTTAGTGAAAACGTGTTAGGAAAATAATATTGATGAGAAGTAAACAAGTAGGCTACAGTTTGAATTATGTATAATCCTTTTTTCCCTTTTACAATGATGCTTGTTTCTTAGTTGATTAAAACGCAAATATGCACCTTAGAAAGAGTTAATTTCTTTTATGGTTGTTTAAGACGGTTTTAAAAGCCGAAACTCAACCGTTAAAAACCAAAGCCTAGGTTTTGATATCGAAACCGATGCTTCAGCTATGGTTTCGGTTATTGATTTTTAAAACCGAGTTCTTTCGGTTTCGGTTTCGATTTCGGTTTACCCCAAAATAGAACCGAACCGGGGTTTGTTCACCCTACTTGAAACTTATTGCATCTTGCAGAAATAGTCTGTCCGTATAACTTAATATAAAATATAGGCCTCATTTCATTATTGAGGGAAATTTACACATGTGCACTGCTTGTTACTTGAAATATTACAAATGCATATGCTTACGGAAGTCCGTGTATTGGATCCGAAACCAGATATTTTCTAATTTCAATTCGATAATACTTAGTCAACCGGGAATACATAAGTTAGAAAACGCGACAGCTTTCTGAGTCGTGTAATTCTTTCTTTCTCGTGAATTGCGCTGCTTTCCTGTCGCACATTTTAATATGCGGTGAATTTCACCATAATTTTTTTGGTTGTTCTAGCATTGTCTATTACAATTAAGGTTTATTTTGTGGTTAAGTTTTTGAAGAATGCCGATTTCCTGTAACTAAACTCTAAGAATAGGAAGTGTGAAAAATTAAAATAAGCAATTTGTTATAGGTGGCTTTTTTAGCATTGATGAAATTGAGCAATGATGTGTGGTCTTTGAATTGAGATGAGAATAAGTAATTAATCACGGAAAGAATCCTAGGAAATAATCAAAAACAAAATTTGCAAAACACGAGATCGTAGCCTAAACAAAAAATTGGGATAAGTGGTAGGCTCTACAAGTAGCTTGTAGGCAGTTTTGATTAGATCAAGGTTAAATCAGCAACACGAACGATGAAACATCTCTTTTATCTCAAAATTTGATTAAGGTTGAAATGAGCAAATAATTTGTTTACAATAAATTGCTTGAATATAACGTATGTAAATCAAAGAAGACTACTGACAAGAGGACTGAATTTACATAATTTCAGTCCTCGTCTCTCACTGTGAGTTTGTTCACACCACTTTATGTGGTGTGAACATAACTCCACCACCCCATGGGTGGAAACAGGGGGACCCATATGCCCCCCCTCCCCCGATTTCCACCAATGGGGAACCGGTGTTATGTTCACACCTGGAAATGACAATGGGGCGGGTTGTGGTGGGTTTCTTGTGCTCCAGACCCGATCCGGACTTTTTAAATCTCGCCGCAGACCCGTCCCATAGACCCAGTGCGGGTCTGGAATTTCGCCCCATACCTAAAACCCGTACGGGTCAGAGTAGACCTGACCCACCCCATGAGCCGGTGATATTGTGTTCTAATGTAAACAAATTTATATTCTTAAATTTCTTATCAAAAAATGATAAATTATATACATATTTTAATGTGTTCACAATGATAAGGGAATATAATAAAATGAGTTGTAAGATAGTAGTGCAAAATATATGCATTTGTAATTGTATGATTTATAATTGATGCAACTTAATAATATGAACATTTTATAGTTTATTGATTAAAAGAATATAATATTCTAGTTATAACCATGTATGCCAAAGGAGATTAATAAGTAATCATTGTAGTTATAAAGTGTTTTAATGATGTTTCAATCATGCGGGTCGGGTTGGGGCGGGTTAGCCATGCCTCAGACTCGACCCTAGACCTGAACCTTCAAAAGCGGGTCGCAGGTCTATCCGCCCCGAAGACCCTATGGGGTGTGTCTAAATGGGTCAAAATTAGGGTAAGTCAAGCGGGTTTGGACCCTAGACCTGCCCTATTGTCATCCCTATTCACACCACATAAAGTGGTGTGAACAAACTCGGGCTCCTCTCTCGTTAAGTTTATACTGGGTTTCTTTGTGTGAGTCACCTCTTTCTAGTCAAATTATGTGGGTGGTCCTTTCCTCTTGTCTCATGTCTATCTGGTTTTTCCCTGTAGTAATAACTTTGTAAATACTAGTATAACTGTGCAATGATGAGTGAACCGATTATTTGATAATTGATTGTATAATTCAAAAAAAAAAAAAAGAATGGTCAAATCTATTTGCACCTCATATTTTGCCTTTCACACTCCATTGTTTAAACAAAAAACATTTCATTCCACTTTTTGTTTTCACACCCCAGAAGTAACCAAAACTACCATTTAATTTATATTTTCACAAATAAGTAACTGTACGTTAACAAAGGAAAAAAAAATAAAAGATATATCCAGAAACAACAATGCAGTAATTCATATTTATTTATTTTTATTCGTTTTGCAACCTAAAAAAAAATTACATTTCAATTCAATTTAAAAATAATTGAAATAATACTACATTAAAAATTATAAAATCAAACAATGTTAGATAAAAAACAAAACAGTTAAAAAGTGTAAATCTAAAATAAAGCATCATTTTCTTGGAAAAAAAACATTATTTTCTTCACTAGAATAATTTGTCTTTCGAAAGTATATTAGTATCATTGTATTTTTTTTATAATTAAAGTAATGGAATGGAAAGTAAATAAGATAACTTGAATAATAGACAAGGGTACATTTGTCATTTTATTTTATTTTAGTCTCAATAGGGTGGCAAAGGCAAAAATATAGTGTTAATAGAATTTGCCAAAAAGAATACTATTGTTTTTTTTTATTAATTATGAATTTGATGAAAAATTTACTAATCGTTTATGAAAAAGCGAAATTAACCGAGAAAGTGCAAATCCATTTACGTTAAGTATTATCATTTAAGCCAACTTCATATTAAGAATTTTCTATCATATATTGATGTTCTTGGTATGATTTTTCTTTATACATAAAGAAACTAAAACTGTAATAAAAAATGGGCATATATGTAATAATGAGTTCTATTAAGGGATTCTACAAGAAAGTATTAATTCATAAAAAAATGCATGTTAAGCCAAAAGGGAAAAAAAAAGAAAACACAAATAATAGGTGCATGAGAAACTTACATCCACTTAGAAGTATGACTAAGAAGGGTAAGATCCTTTGTCATTTTAGCTAAACGTGTCTAAGAAATGATAATAATATAGTAAACAAAATGCTGGAGTAGAACGCCAAGTTGATAATCCTTGATTTCTTTTCTCCATTCAATATCTGACGTCTACAAGGCTTTTCATTTATCTGCATAAGATGGGTTTTACATTCATAATTGTAGAAAGTTGAAGTACATACGTACATAGTTTGTGAGCATAGGATTCAAAAGAGAACAAAAGAAAAGGCTATAATGCCAATCAACTTCGATACACGTGGATTATATTCACCTAATAAACAAATACCACCACATAAGCCTAACTTAAAATATACTTTTCGTTTGCTCACAACAACATTTTATGTAAGACTGTCAACGAATGCTTTCGGATACGGATAGTGTTACATCTGTATCCGTATCCAAAATTATTTCCGGATATCAGATATCCATATCCGTTTAATTTTCGGATATCCATATCCGTTTAATTTTCGGATACGGACGAATATCAGATATTTATCCGCTTCATCAGTAACTAATAAATTTAAGAGTATAAATAAAAAAGTTTGGATCAACATAGAATATTTTTTATACTAATGTAAAAATCAGAAAATAAAGAAATGTGATGATGAAACATTGTTTTATACTAATATCCATAAGCATATCCAAAAATATTCCAAAATTAAACACTAAAACTACATTTTTTCACTAAAAATGGACAAAAATTTATATCATAGTAACATCCAATAGTTACAAAATAATTATAAGCTCTATTTTTCTATCTTGAGTTATATATATTATATCAATTAGTCGGATGGATATTTTTTGGATACGGATACTACTATAACCATATCCGTATTCGAAAAGCTTTTCGAATATCGGATATCCGTATCCGCTTTTCGGATAATGCCGAGTAATAGATATTTTTCATATTTTCGGATACGGATTCAGACGGATATCATATTTTTCGGGTATTGATTGATAGCCCTAATTTTATGCTAAAGTAATACTACAGATAGGCAGCTAACCTTCAATTTCAGTTTGGAACTGCCAATTTTTCACTTTTTCATCACCAACCCAAATTGTATTGTACAAAGATCATTCCCAACATTTCCCAGTTGCATTAAAATTAATTCTTCAATATAGCATCCATTTTTAGTTAAGAATTGCCATAAAATCTATACATGAAACATATAATTTTAGTTCCTCTTTTACATTTCTATTTATTCAAAACATATGAAACTACAATTCTAAACATGTAAGTTTCACCACTGGTACTACATTGTAATTGTTATGCGCATAGCCTGGAACTCACGAATGGTTTCCACCAATGCTACTTTCAGCATTTACTTAAATGCCACTTTTAGATTAATTGTCTTTTCAATGGTTCCACTTAGGACTGTCAATGAATACCCAAAAAATCCGATATCCATCTGAATTCATATTCGAAAATATGAAAAATATATGTTATTCGACATTACCCGAAAAGCTGATATAGATATCCGATGTCCGAAAAGCTTTTCAGATATGGATATGGTTATAGTGGTATCCATATCCGAAAAATATCCATCCAACAAATTATGTAATATATAACTCAAAATAAAAAATTAGAGTTTATAATTATTTTGTAACGGTTGGATGCTACTATAATATAAATTTTTGTCCATTTTTGTGATGGCCGCAAATCCGTATTATCTAAGTTGACTAAATACCACACATGTCCAACTCAAATAGCATAGTATTTCGAGTCATTAGGGTTAAAGAGAAAAAGATAGAAGAAGAACAGAAACAACAACACAGAATCCCACAACAGAACGAAAATGTATATTATATAACATAACCTTTGAAATACAAAGTTTGAATCATATATACATACCAACATCAGAGCACAATACAATATTTGATACAACAGAAATAACTCTAAAATAACTAATAGTGAAGCCTCCTGCTTCAAGCTCCTATAAGTGTATCTGTAAAATCCTGAAACACTTGACTGCCCGTACAAATTTGGACACCCAAGAGATTAGAGTAAAACAAACAAAATAAACTCTGGGTCAGTCATGGAAACCATTTTGTTTAACTTTGAAAAATCTTTTGAAAGAAAAGGATAATAGTAAGACCATCCCGCACATAAACATGGACAGTTTTTACCTTATTATAACCCAAAACATTTTTGATATGAAAATTCAGTGATATTATAATAATGTCTAATCAAATAAATAATCAAATAGCAGAACGCTTGCATCTCACACTCCACATACATAGTATAAATTCGAAAACCACAGGGCGCTTATTGGAGATTGGATTTCAACCATGACAAGGTACGAGACCACCTCCCGATCAGTGTACTCTAGAGGTGATACACTGAGGTTTAGAAAGAACATCTTGCAACCCGACCACACAAGACTGACCACTCATTTAGCTTGAATGTACCAAATGTATTATCACCCATGGTTGCTGGTCATCCAACCGTCATCCGTAAGATACAGAAATGAAAGAAGAATAAATGAATTTTCTCTAGATCAGTGATAATGCATCCTGCTTGGGTATGACCCAACTAGCCATGCTGCCTACCCGATTTTTGTCATTTTCCGGTTATGAGGCTTGAGGCTACGTCTACCTTTTTAGAACATCTAGTCACCATTCACTTTGAATGCCACATCGTCAAACCCGTCAAATCACTAGTTGATCTTCTCAAAAATATTACGGATATAAAAAGCTAAGAGAAACTAATTCCCCCACCACCAAATGTAATACCTTGAAAAGATCGTCTTATGTAATCTGTTAGGAATACCCTGTCAGACATTCATCCATACAAGTTGTCTTGGGACTGGAAAAACAAAACAACCTTTGCATTTCACTTCGTCTTCAATTATCCTCGGCATAATCTAATTCGCAACGCTTATGCCTATACAGAGTGGTTTTCAGATATTAAATCCAACCGGTCTCTCCATATTGACAACGATGGTAAAAAATCTTTGATAGCCGGTGATTTAACTATCAAAGGAAAACAAACATGTATCAAGCAATCACTAGCCTTTTCTATTATTTCGTTAAATAAACCACTTCCTAAATTCCTTTTGATATTCTATATATATTGATTTCTGGTTATCAAAATTTCTTAAAATAGTATAACTCCTTAAATTTTCGAAAATTTTCGGCAGCACCTCCTTTGTACGGCTTAATCGGTACAACTACCAATCCCCTCTCTAGGCCCTTTCCATTCAAAAACAAAATAAAAAAGCCAAGCGGCTTTCCCAATAGGCTCATAAAATCTCATATGGAAATTTAAACGTGTACTTTTTTGTCAGGCACTCAAATTATAATCTTCATTTACTTCCTTCCATTCCTGTCTAACATATATTCACCCATTCACAATTCATTCTAACTCAATCCAGTCGTTTTTACTCAATCAACTAATTTATTATCCAATTAACCATTTTTACCAAACCCTTTTTGTTTGAACATATCATGTTCGAATATATTTTAATTCGCTTATCAACACGTTGAATTCCATTTCTAATTCGAGTTTCGTATTTAACTTCAAGTTTCAATTCACAATTTCAATCCATTTAAGTGTACTTAAGTTCGACTCAAAATCCCATTAACTAATTTCCTGTCAAATTAGTTAGCTTCATTCAATAATTAAAATCTGATTTTTATTCCAAAAAGCAATCTATTTACTCCACTTGAGTCCATATTTATTAATTAACTCAAATCTGGATTTTCTAATGGAAATTCATATTTTTATTCATAAAAAATCCTTTATTTTATTTAATAAATTGTTACATTTTTAAAACGATTATGATGCTGTTTTTCTAGAAGTTTAATTTTGACATAACTCAAAATCTATAAGACGAAATCTAGATTTTTCTCTTCCGTTAGAAACTATCATTCAATAGGTCCAGACATTCTTGTTTCATCTAATTCCGACTTATATTGAGTTCTATATACTCAATTGTAGTTCGAATCGTCAATTTACGAACTACTGCGCCACGACGAGTTCAATTTAATTTAATTATGACGTTTAAACTTCATTTAGTAAATAAATTTCAACTCCATTTCAACATTTTAAAATAATTCAAGCCCGTTATCCAAATTTGACTTAACAATTCCAATTAATCAAACTTATTGAATATTTTATTCCACATTCATAACTCGATTATGAATTTATTCTAATTCTATACTAGATTCCAATACACTTGGAATTAAATTATTTATGAAATTCGATATAATCGAATTCTAATTATAAATTACTTTTATGGGAAAAATCTATAATTCAACACCCTTCACCATTACAAACTAATGTCATCCCTTGGTAATAGTGAAGTCTTTCAAGTTGGGGTATTCTATTTACCTCTCAGATCTTGACCGACAATGTTCTTATCTTGAGATAAATAAAAGCTTGTAATACCAAAACCCCGTTTAAATCTCACCTTCTAGTCCAATAAAAGTATGGTTTTATATGCTATATTTATTTTGTTTTTCCAAATTATATGATACAAATTACTTCATCACATTTACTAACGTTGTTTATAA
Source organism: Allium sativum (assembly GCA_030737875.1). Classification (NCBI taxonomy): domain Eukaryota; kingdom Viridiplantae; phylum Streptophyta; class Magnoliopsida; order Asparagales; family Amaryllidaceae; genus Allium; species Allium sativum. The sequence continues at coordinate 215,805,714 of CM060915.1, read as the reverse complement.
ATTAACTTCCTTATAAAGCAAAACTTCCATTTTAATACTCTATTTGAAACTCGATTCGCATTTGGAATATTTTATTTTTGTATAACTTATATACATACATATATATATATATATATTAACATGGCATATATTTTTATATTTAAATTTAAAATTTTAGTTTCTATCTAATAAGATCCCAATATCTTACCTGGGAATAATTTATTTATTTTGTAAATTCGACGAGGTCGAATACTAATAATAAATTCGTATGGATTTATTTCAAATCATTTTACATTCCAAACATCGGAATAAATTTCATCGTTTCCTCTCCTTGAAATGATTTCAAATTACAAATCCCTTTTTAAATTCATACTTGAATTTAAATTTATAAATTTATCCAATGAAAATTCTCCTCCTTTATTTATAACATCGTTTATATATTTCACTTCTTGTTTAAATATATAAAATAAGTTTCTATTTCAAATTCCATTTGAAATCCAATTTACACTTCGGAAAATATACTTTCCCCTTTTAAATTCAAATTTAAATTTAAAAGTAAATATTATAAAATGATAATTTTCTTTCCATTTATAAACATCATTTATAAATTCAATACTTGTTTTTATTACTGGAAACAAGTTAATATCCTCAATTCATTTGAAATTCAATTTCTATTTCAAAAAATAAAATTTCCCTTTTTAAATGTAAAAATCCCCTTTTATGCAATTTAACTATCAATATCCAGGGCCAGTGATATTTAAACATCCATATACACACAAACCACCAATCCAATGCAACATATCACACACACACATATACACACACACACATACACACACACACACACACACACACACACATATATATATATATATATGTGTGTGTGTGTGTGTGTGTGTATGTGTGTGTGTGTAAACAGATAATAATAAATTGAGGAATCTAGTTGGATTCCTCCAACCTGTTTTCCCTACATCCACAGATGTTAGACAACATAAATAATACCAATCCTACTTCAAGGCAGGATATCCCAGTATAGAAGGTCATCCACTCAATATATCGTGGAGCGATAAGGTCACCTGCTAATGATACTGCAGGAAATATCCAATATATATATATATATATATATATTGTGACACTCCACGTCCGTTAATGTCACTCACAAAGGGAATGCATTAAGTTCCGTAAAGCATTTAGGTAAACAGACACTGAATATTTCAAGACAGATATAAAATTTTTTGCAGCGGAAATAAACAACTTTGTTAATCATCAAAATACTGTGGTCCAAAGTATCATTTGTCTAAAATATAAAAACCCATTACAACATAAAAACCACTGCCTTGTACTTATCAAATATCAGAGTACATAAAAGAAAGAAAATTCCTCAAGGATTGTCTTCAATAGGTTTCCCATCCAAATATGATTCACCTACCAAACCTCTTGTCAAGTAGCCCCGTCACTTGCTTATCAAGTTCCCTCTTTTCTTTTAGGAGCCATATGGCGCACAAGTAATGCAACTGGCTTTGCATCGTCCACCAGGTATATATGGAAATCAATCTCGCGCCTCGGGGGTAATCCCCGAACCTCGTCTAAGACATCAGGATACTCAGGGACTACTGATCCGATCGTAGATCATCAATAGACGCCTCAAGAGACTCTAGGAAATTAAGCATGACAGACCCTTGTGGGCCACTAGAAATTTCGAGGGTGCTTAACGACCCTCCTCTCACCACCCAGAATGGCACCATATGTGGTAAACCAACCTATCCCTAGAATCTACCCATAGCCCATAAATCCGAGTACATATGCGTCGCATTCAAATTTGACGCCTAACACATATATTCTCAAACCCCTACAAATCATAGATAAATGAGCTGAATCACCAATGGGGTTTGAGACAACTACAGGATTCACTACCATACTAGTAACCAAGTGCAAAGATTCAACAACAGAACTAGATATAAATGAGTGTGAAGCGCTAGAATTAAAATGTGTCCTAACTGGATGATTTGAAAGAGAAATTAAACTTTCTACGAAAATTTTTCTATCTCTTTCAGGAGCACTGATTGCGAGAGTATGCACCTGCCCTCTAGAAGTTCCTGCCTTTTGACCTTGTCCTTGTTTCTTCAGGCAATCCTTAATAAGATGCCCGACCTCTCTACAAGTGAAGCAAGCATTCTTCCTTTTCCTGCAGTCCTTGGCTAAGTGACCTTCTCGCCCACAACTATGGCACTTCCTCTTATCTTTAACCTTGTCATTCTTTTCTCCTTTCTTCTGCTGTTGTCCCTTCTTGGGCCACACCTTCTCATTTTTCGTTTCTTCCTTAGCTTTTACTTCCTTTTTTTCTCCCTTGTCTTCCTCATGCATTAGGGCCATATCAACAAGTTTTTCAAAAGTGGCTCCCATTGGGATATGGGACATGGCTAACCCATGAAGGGGTTCATTTAGCCTTTTAGCAAACCGCAAAGCCTTTTTGTGCGGCGTATCCACCAATTCTAACCCGAACCTTACTAGCTGGTTGAATTTGTTCACATATTCTTTCACCGTCAAGTTTCCTTGTTTGAGTGCTAGGAACATTTCCATCTACATGCTTTTCTCAGCTTAGGAAAGAAATTTCGTTTCAAATCTTTGCCTAAAATCTTCCCAAGTTTCCATCGGACGTCCAACTTGGGTGACTTCCCACCAAAATGAGGCTTCGTTTTTTAATAGCCAAGCAGCTAACTGAATCTTCCTCCTATCCTCTACTTCAAAGATTATGAACAAGTCCTCTGTCTCCTTGATCCAATTTCGAGCTTCAACGAATGTATCATTCCCATGAATTGGCTTCCTTCCCATTGCACGGAAGTCTTTGCAGATCTTGGCGAAGTTATCTGCTCTTCGAGAGAGAGGAGGAGGAATGATTGGCGTAGCTGGGAGAGGAACGTCTCTTTGGCCTTTGGCAGGAGCCGTGGCCTCCAAATACCTACGGAACCATCCGGGCATTGTGACGCCCTCTGGGATATTAGGAATGTTTTGTTCCCAAAACATGCCGAAAAAAGAAAAAAGGAAGAAATTTAGATAAAGGACCAAAGGATATTACATATGGCTTCTTGATGGAATATTTTCAAAACAGACTTTTCTTTTTGAAAATACGTTCTTTTAAACCCTTTTTGAAAAATAATTTTCAAAAACTTTTATCTAATATAGTAACCTTCAGCTCTGGTACCAAGTGTGAAACCCCACGTCCGTTAATGTCACTCACAAAGGGAATGCATTAAGTTTCGTGAAGCGTTTAGGTAAACAGACACAGAATATTACAAGAAAGATATAAATTTTTTTGCAGCGGAAATAAAGAACTTTATTAATCATCAAAATACCATGGTCCAAAGCATCATTTGTCGGAAATATAAAAACCACTGTCTTGTACTTCAGAAATATCAGAGTACATAAAAGAAAGAAAATTTCCCAAGAACAAAATATGGCCATAGCAACAAGGATAGGAGCTTGATTCATACATATAAGAAACTCCAGTAAAATAAGCAGAATCATGATCAAGCTTGTGTGTTTCCTCCCTGAGAACCGGGGAGGGAGGGGGGGGGGGGAACGGAAGAAAGAAGGGGAAACAAAAAGGGTCAGACATAAAGTCTGGCGAGTCTAGTTACTTTTAGCCAGTAAATAAATAAAAGTAACATGATAGACATATAAAGTGGATAAGAGAGATCAATACATAAATGGCATGTATAACAAGGTAAACAGGACAACATGATAGAATAGATAGCGCTTATTAATACTTTCCATGCTCTGCACCAATATTAGTATAACAGATATGTAATAGGATTACATATTCCCCAATTGCTTAACAAAAATAGGATGATCCCAACAGAAACATAATGGTACTTTTAGGTGTACTATAGTAACGGGTTTTAACCCAAACAGAACTGGTACCTAAACAAAAATAACGGGTGTTAGCCCAGACAGAAAAATAGGTACCCCACAGAAACAGATAGGACTAGATGTACCCTATTTACTACCCCCAATTGATCGGCTCCCTATTCCGTAGATAGCTTGTGCTGGCCCCACAGTAGGGTGTATCACTCCCTAAAGTGGCAACCCTTCACTTTTCAGATGTGCACAACCATATCTACCAATGTCACAGCGTCTTATCTTCCCCAGCAGTCGGAGTCATGCACGCACATGACCCCATTGGAACGTGCCGTCAACACCTCCTCCACGTTTGGATCTCTTGCAGTCAGCTCAGTAAGCGTGCCCCACTCCGACCTAGTTTGGAGTACCCGTTTGATACCTGTTTAAGGGTCACTGACTGAAATGGGTCCCACCCAAGATGAAGCAATCTCTCCCCTTTGTCTTGCATCCCCACCACTAGGTTTTCCACTGGTTATGTTTACCTAACGATGTCTTTAATTACATAACCCAAACAGGTTAAGTTTGTGGGCCTATATATACAAATATTACTCGCCAACCCAAGATGTACTTAACCCTCCTACTGATTCAAGCACGTTTATTTAACGGTTAAGTTTGTGGGCCTATATATATATTAATATTACCCACCTACCTAAGATGTACTTAACCCTTCCACTGATCAAGCATGTTTTACTTAACCCTATCTTTAGTTCATATTCATACAATTCCTTATGGATTAGACTAGGTTAAGTTGTCTGATTCACTACCATGTCCATTTATGGTTTACAATGGGCTAGACCTCCCACATTAGGCCTACAACATGTGGATGCTGGATATGCCGGTCGGGTCCGGGCAGTCTTATTCCACAGTTGGGCCTAACCTCGTGTCTTAGCCCGATTCGTGTTCGCATACTTAGACCTTCCACATTAGGTTCAACATTAATGGCTGCTGGATATGTCGGTCGGGTCCGGGCAGACTTCCACCACTAATGTATCCTAACCTCGTGTCATAAGTACAATTACAATTCATAATTGTAATTACTAAACATTCCAATTTTAATTAGTTAATTAATTAACTAAACCTTTCTCTTTTTGGGTGTCAATACATATTTTGCCCAATAATTTGAATTACATGTCCATAAATGTTCATATTCATCTTATGCCATTTTTAATTAATTTACCAATTAATTAATCCTTTCCTTTTCTAGGTGTCAATACCTATTTTACCCAATAATTTGAATTACATATCTGCCAATTATAAATCCCTTTTCCCCCGTTTCCTTCACTAACATATTCGCACGTATTTTGGTGGCATCAAGGCTAATAAGTAGTCTAGCCATAACAATGAAAAAGGGAATATGATAGAGGTGATAGTTTCAAAATATATTGGCATAAACATACTAGTAAGATAAAAAAGTGAATGGACATGTAGTTAACATCATATCAAGGTGAACATACATATTGTCATGAACATGTAATCATCATCATAACGGGATCTAACATAAATATTGCTTTAGATCTACATAAAATGTCCACATGCTCTAGATCTAATAGATTAAATTAGATCTAATCATAAATAAAGGTTTAGATCTACAGGTTTATAAATAGATCTATCCAAATCCATATCATAGAGGTTATAATTAAGATAAAGGTGTGGACCCAATCCTAATCAATTCAAGGGGGCATATGTTCGTGGTTCACATAAATGATTTGATCTATCCAAATGAAACAAAAATAACATACTTGAACAATCACGATTGAATTGGATCTCGAGAGATAGATGTATCATAGCATAAGATATGATCATAAATAGATCTAGCATAAAACATGATCATAAAGTGGATCTAGCATAAAACATGATAATAGTATGTTTAGATCTAAATTTGTCCAACTTACACATAACTAAGTTGATCGCAACATGAAAGGTGATTTACATACAAAATTAGATCTAAGAAATGTTGCAACTATCAAGATTAATAGATTTACATTTACCACAACGTAGTTACAAATCAAGATCTATAAAGGCAACATCATAGTGTAGGCACAATTGCATCAGATCTAGAGAATTAGATCTATCATGATCTACATAGTATAAGATTTAGTACTGGCATAGATTCATACTTTACAACATATCCAATTCATAGTCTTTCACAATTTACTGTTATTTATTTAAACCTAAAAGTGACTAGAAACTCACTGCGTTAGGTTCAGAAAATTTAGAGAGAGAGATCTGAATTCTGAATAGCTAAACTGATTGTAGTAGACCTTGGTTCTGTTTCAATTTGCAACCCGACAACATATGGCCTCTATGATCTCCAATGGAGAAAATAAGAGAATAAGGGAGCATATTTATAGCCTAAAACCAATGAACCAGACCCAGAATCAAGTCCAGGTACATAAAAAGAGTTATGCCCAGATCTTTCCAGGGGGAGGTGGGGGAGGGGGCGACACCCCTATAGGGGGGTCGACACCCATGTTGACACCGCTTGGAGGGGTCGACACCCACGAGCGGGAATTTTCCCGCTCAGCCCGCTTTGGCCCGAGTTTGATTTTTGAATTGTTTTTTAAGGTTTTGGAATTTATATATATATATATATATATCTCGTGCGTAAAAAATTTCGAACCCTTATAACTTTTTCATACGGTGTCCGTTTTACGCAAACTCGGACTCTATCTCAAGTAGAATTCCGAGACGAACACAATGGCGTAACCCGTTTCACTTAATTCTGAATATTAAATTAATTATTCTTTAATTTATCCTCTTTAATGTCGTTAAAAATTTGGGGTGTTATATATATATATATATGTGCCACAACCACTAAGCCTATATGACTAATATATATATAATCACCATAATTTATCAATAAACAACAATGCAACCAATCAATTAACAAACAACATATAAATATTTGTATTAAATAGAAATTCGATTATAATAAATTATAATCGAACCAGAGAGTGAGTTTACTCACCTTGATTTTTCCTTTGCTGAATATTCAAATAAATTTCATCTCATCGTGGCTATGGATTGTCTCAAACAAATCTACTTCGGACATATGATTTTATTTTATTTTATCAATTAACTATTTATTTAATTAACTTAACTTCTAACAATAAATAAATAATTCTATATCTTATTAAATTTCGTAAAGGTGTATACCTTATTGCCTTGCAATTTAGATCGATCAATTTATCTCGAATCGTTCCAAAACTGAAATCAACTCCGACACTGCAGTTTCCCATTTCAACATTTTAACTAACATCTCGCATTCAATCTAACATTTCTTTTCCATCACCTCAAGCCACTACTGCTGCTGCTACACATCCTATATCAACCCAACATTGTTGTCTATTTCTAGTCTAGTCATCTCGACCCTCCTTCTTAACTACCATCATCATCGGCCAGTACCTGCTACTGATCACTACTGTAACAATATTCGCCACTGTCTCTAACCATCACTACAATGGCATTGCCATGCTGTACTCTCATCGGCCTTGCCTAGATTGTCCTCGTACTAACATCCTATAAATTCGATCATCACTACACTGCTGCCACCCCACTGCGTTGCCACAACTCCAAAATTCACAGACCTGACTCCCTCAAAACATCCACTGCCAAACTCTAGTTCATCAACAGAAAGACCGAACTCCATTCCATCACACATTCCAGTAGCATCTAATCTACGTCGGCCTCCAAAAATTTAAATGCCCCTTAATAACAACTAGTTCACCCTCAAATCAACTCCATACCTTCTGTATTTTCACTATCGATCCCAACTCACCATAAAAAAAAGATCGAACTCCACTCTCTTTATTCAACTGCCGAACTCTCCAGTTCATCCATCGAACCCCAAATCACAGACCCATACTAGCATTACCCCCCCTTCAAAGCATCATCAGAACTTCACCTACCACCATCGTAGTCATCGCAAGTTCTAGTATGAGGCCACGACATGCGCAATTCAGATCGTGACTTCAAACAACTAAAGCACTGGATTCCATCTCGAGCTAACCGGTTGGCATATACGAATTGGTTTTTGATTTTACTTGGTTTGAGATTTCGATTTTATTTTCCTGGGTTTCGATTTCTATATGAGGAAAATAGGAGGCCTCCATTTCTGTTGAGGAATTGAATTCGATTAAATCGAATGAAGAAAGAACAAAGGCTTGCTCGATTCATTTGGACAGTGGAAGATATCACACTTGATGTTGTTGCTAAAAGAAGAAACAAAGGGAGATGGTGCGGTTTCTTCCCCTTTTTCTTTTTTTTGAAGTTTTCCTTTGGTTTGCTTTAGAATCACAGAGGTCTCGGCTTGCTTAAATAAAGGGGAAGATAGGTCTGCGAGAGTACAAGTAGTAGGTCTGCTTTATTAAAAATTTAGGGCGGCAATAGGTCGACTGAAAAAACGTTTGATTTGAATTTTGATTAGGTTTTGAAATGATTTTATACTTATCCATTTAATTTTATAATAATATACTTCGCGGTTCCAAGCTCCAATCGAGACGCAACAACTGATATTTCTAACGTTATTTGCCATTCTGAACTCCACCCAACGAATTTTGAAATTTTATTTTTGATTGTACGAAGAAGATAACAAATTTAAATCGGTAATTAATATTAAAGTTAATTGATTAATATACAAATCGATTTTAAAATAATTAAATTCATTGATAATAAAATATTATTATGGTTCTAATTCAATGTAGAATTTATATTAATCGACTGAATTGTTTTGACTCGGTTTCAACTTCGAATTCAATTATTCTGTTTTTTGTATTACAATAATGTTATATATTCAATATTAAATCATGTATCGATTGTTAAATCGATAAATTCAATATAAAAAACCATTTATATTGCTAATTCAATAGTTAAAAAAAATTTAAATGTTCATTATCAAATAGCTTAAAACCCAGGACGTTACATTCGTTCCCCTTAAAAGATTTTCGTCCCCGCAAATACTAAGGCAGAAGAAATGCTATAGACCAGCTAACTTTTCAAAAGTCCACTTTATTGTAACTCTGTATTTCCTATTTTTATAACTCAAGTCCCATACAATTTTAAGTTGCCATGGAAATATTTAATTTTCCTATTTCCCATTCAAAAACCTTCAAATTGAATTCAATTTGAAAATTACCTCTTTTATCTTTATAAAAAATTTCAAAACTTTTGAAATTTTTTCAAAGTCCCCAAATTTTGGAATTTTTTTAGCGCAGTCTCCCCTGTACGGAGGAACTTTTGCAATATACCAAACGAGATGAAAAATAATACATCGACCCATACGGTCGGAAAACAGTTCATATATCCTAATTTGATATTTTTGCGTAGGCATACCTTATATAAGTGTTTATTACACGCGCATGCTTAGCATATAAACAATCTACATATCCAAAATCAAGCTAGGTAGCTCCATGTACCTGTACTTAATTTAAACTCACATATGTAAAATTTGAATAATCTCCATTCATTTAGATGAATAAACACATTAATTCTATACCAACAAGTCATATCACGTATATTTAGCACGTATATGTTAATACAAGTTCCAATATTTAGTATATACGTTATTCCATTCATATTAAATATCATATATATACTTACATTCATTCCATTTAAATGATTTACAACCAATTTATTCTCATTCAATTCATATTTCATTTATTTGCATTCAACTTTATTCTAACCGATTCTAATCAATTTATTTACTTCGTTTATGACAACGAAAATTTTCTATTCATATTTGATATTATTTGGTTAATAACATAACCACTTATTATTCTGGCTAATATTAAATTGATTTCAAATCAATTTATCCATTCCAATTTATATAACTTGCACAAGTTAAGTTTTAAATTCCAAAATTCAAATACCTGGGTTTTTATTTCAAATCATATATTTTTTCCCATCTCAAATTCAAAACATTTGAATTTTTCCCAAACAACTTGTTTTTTTAAATAAATTCCTTTAGAAATTTTACCATGGTAGCAATCCATCACTTAGAAACTCGAAAATGAATACTGATGATGTCGCGATCATCATCAGAATTATTTTCCAACCACTAAAGTGAGTTCGGTGCTTTATCACTTTCAAAATCCATTCAAAATGATGTTTATTCAAAAATCCTTCCAAAAAACAAGGCTATATTATTTAATATACATCAAAAAAATATTTTCCAATTTTTTCAGGATCTTAAATTCCAATTCTGATTTTAATCCAATTCAGTTTCATCTCATTTGTATATATTATTCATATACCAATTTTATTTGATTATATATAACTATTCCAATTTTATAACCACATAATAGCAACCAACTCATCCATACATAAATAATTTTAGAAAATTATGTTGGATCTAGATTAACCCTAGAGGGGGGGGTTGAATAGGGTTTATTGAATTTTAGCGAGTTATTAAAAATTTCACAGATCACAGAATATAGCAGAAAAAGAAATGCAGAAGGTAAATGACACAAGATATACCATCATTCGGCAAAATCCTGCCTACTGCTGCAATCCTAAGGTTTCTACTAGGAGTTAATAACAGATCCCGCTTACAGACACTGTAAACTCGCACTCCCTACTCCTATATTTACCTTATGCACAAAACCCTAGACTGATCTAATCCCCTTGATCAGATTTCCCCTGATTACAACCCCATAACCAGTAACCCTAGTTTTTACAGACTCTAGTAAACTACCAGTTAACATCCTAACTGGTTTCCTAGATTTTACAGAGCTAGAAACTGTTCGAATTGGTTTACAACACAAATTAAAAGCAATAAAACATAAAGACAAAATGAAAAATAACCCGAGCTAAACCCTAGGAGTTAAAAGGAAGGGTCATTCCCTTTTCCATTAAAACACTTAAGTCCATTGATAACTTGGCCGACCCATTTGTAAATGTTTCACCCTTGAAAACGTTATCCCGATTACTCTGAGAAACAGAAATGGCGGCGGCTACTAAACCTAGGGTTTTTCATTGATGCTCCAAACCCAATCGCAATTGCTAAGGAAGATGATGTGACTTCTATGATTTCTTCAATGCTCTGTATTGCTTGCTCAATCGATTTGGAGCTGATCGAATTCCTAAAAGATTGTGAGTTTTTCTGAAATTACTTTATTCTTGGAATTGTTGTTATTGGACTCGATGCCTAATGCCTGTGATGAAGTGGTGCTTAAATAGGATTAGAAAATCCTATTATTCCTCTGATTTTAATTGATGTCTTGTCTGATTTTTCGTGTTTCCTCTTTTGACATTCTCGGTTGAAATTGATTCCTCGGCTTTGAAATAGCTTGCGTGAGTAATGTTGATGAATCCAATTGACATATTGAACCAATATGAATTTGAAAAAGATATTTAACTCCAGACAGTATACACGCCCTATTTAAGAAGATTGTTTTCCTTGATTGTCTCAGCTTTGAATTGATATGGCTATTCTGGAAACCCATTGCAAAATGAATGCTGATTGAAACAATGATTTAATGACTCAATATGCATTGTGATTTTGGAGACTCGTTTTTTATATCTAGAAATATTAATTTGCAAATAAAAGCTTCCTATATTTCTTGCATCTAAAAGAAACTATCAAACTGCTTGCCATGTTTGATATACGCCAGTGCAATACTCTATATATGTTCATCCTGAATTGATTCCTTGCCAAATCACCATTCCATATATGATTTGATTTTCTGGATTGATTTTTGCCCAAACTGGAAATGTAAGCATGCCGTAATCTTGGAATGAAATTTTTGTTAGTCCATTGTGTATATACATATCACACTGCTCGGCTTCTTCACTTTAATACTATCCAGATTTTGACCTTTCTTCATCTTGGCATTTATTCACATTGAGTTTTTTCTAGAACTTGAATTTGATTGACATTGATATAAACATGCTCTGATCATTTCATGCTTGTGCACTTGGGTATTCATGTTTCTGCACCCTCACCATGAAAAAAAGGCTTTATCATGTAATTGCTGTGTGTAACCATGTGTGTCTTGACTGCCCCATTATACACACTTCATTTTAGCTGCACATATTTAAGTATTTCTCACCGTTGACAGTTCCATGTTTTCTTTTGGGCTTGTGTTTACCATGTTCATATAAGTCTTGCCATAAAGAATTCACCACATGAAATCTGACATGCACTGCTGAACCATTTTGATGTGTGAACAACTGACTTCGTCATGTGACACCATGATATATCATGTTGTGTTTGTGTTTTTAGTAAACTGTTTTGATCACCATTTTACAAGTTGCCAATTGAATGCTACTTCACTTGCCTTGCTGAATAGTTTTGCTGTTGACCGTTTAACTTGGCTTGTATACATTTTGTGCTGAACCTTATTTATATATTAGTGTATATACAGGAATGAACATGTACATCATGCTGCTGAGACACGTTTGTGTCGACTTGGCACCCCTTTCATTTGCTGTAGACTTGAACATGTCGGTGTTGCTTGATCATGCTGGCCATTTTGAAACTGACCTGAACCTGAACATGATTTAAATTACACATGTTTGTGCTTAACTGTTTTGTATGATTTCTTGGCTGCACTTGAACATTTAAACTGGTCGACCATGTATGCACACATTTGGTTCTTGTTGTTTGTCTTGCATTTGGCAATTGTACTTGACACCATGCACGCCGTCCATTTTTGACTTTGCTCGACCATATACACCTGTACATTTATATATGTGTATATATACACAATAGTGTATGTATACATATATTATGCATGTGTAATTTATTTATCAGCAGACAGCTGCACTGTGTTGTGGCTATTCAAAATTAGCTAGTTTTGACATTGGTTCTGATCAGCAAACCAGTGTGGTTTGTTAAGGCCGATCAGTGGGTATAGATGGATAATTACAAATCAGATCAAGCCATGAAAAATAATGAGAATGACGCCGAAATTCTGAGGCAAATAAAAATTTTAAAATAAAAATTATATTCGCTAAATTTAGAATAGTATTTCTGTTCTAGATACTGTGTGTGTTTCTTTGTATGACAGGTAAGCAGAAAATGACTGCGCTAACAGTAAGCTGTGAAGACAGAGGAAAGAAGACTGAGTGTAGTGTGTAAAACAGTGAAACTGTATATTAATGTATTTGAGTGATTGAGTGTTTGTAGAGAAGAACTAATCTGTAAATGAAATGTATATGCAATATGATGTATTACCGAGAAAAACAAATAGTGGACTTATAAAATTGTACTGTTTAAATATTGAAATAAAATATTATATTTAAACAAAATACTGTGTAAATATTTGAATTTCTGTACTAGTGTATTCTGTTTAAATATAAATATCATACTCCTTTCTGGGATGAATATATGAAACAGTATAGTTACAAGCACATTTATAATAATATATATTTGGTTGTTATCATCAAACAAAAATCATATAATTGTGTATACAACATGGTTACATACAACAATTTCCCCTTTTGATGATGACAAACAAATATTAAGATTTTGAATCCAGTAAATGTGTTTGACAATAAAGAACTGAACTCCCCCTATTTGAAGGCCCCCCTACAACAGAAACTCCCCCCATGACTATGCATGAGTGAAATGAATGAATAATATTAAATTTTCAAACTTAAAAATATTTAAAAAATATTTACTCATATATCAAAATCTCAACCCATTCTCCCCCTTTTGTTATCATCAAAAGGATACAGAATTCAAAATATAGATGAAAAAATGACTAACAAATACAATATCAGCTTAAGAGGAAGAACAATCATCATAAATCTCAATCAGTCAAACAAAAATCATAATATTCTGAGAACAGGTGGCATATTTTACATTGTAGAGAATGACAAATTTACGATGAATTTTATATAAAATGGAGAGTTTTACAAAAATATGATTTCCAATTATTTTCAAAAGATTTTTGTAAAATTGAGCACAAAAACAGTGATGAATTTGGATTATAGTTAATAATTCAATTTAAATGAAAAAGTCGAATAATCTCAAATCCTAGTAGCTATCAATCAACAAATCATAATACGTCATAAGATATTAACACATTTCACACATTAGAACATGAATTGATAGGCTGGTTTTTATACACAAAGGGGGATTTCAGTTTAATTTCAATTTAGCATATTATTTCCTTTTCTTTTAATTTTATTTAAGAGCACACTGACCATGCATAACCAGAGCTTGGATTTTTAAATGAGGTCAGTCGCAGCTTAAGTTATAAGTTGTCTCTTAACCATGCATGACCAGAGCTTGGATTGTTAAATGAGGTTAGAGACACACTTATATATTAATTATATATTTATCGTTTTCAGCATTTAAAGGAAAAACTCCTCAATATATAAAACCAATATATGAATGATAGAAAATGGGGTAGGTGCAGAGATGGACTGTGAAATAAATTTCTAAATTAATTATATTATGAAATACGCTCGACTGTTCCGGGATCATTGAAAATTTTCAATTACCACTAATTATGAATAATAACACAGTCCAATTTCTATCACAAATATTTCCACTATTTATTCAAAAAGATTTTAAAAATATTAACTCTTCACATTACTATAAAATCACTATGGATGGCAGAAAGATGATAGATGAAGGAGATGGTCGTGAAATAATTGCCAATTCAAAGATATTGTAATAAATGTTCAACCATCATGAAAATTTTAAATAAAATCTCCTCTTGTTGTGAAATATACTCCAGTCATAATTCATCACAATTTCAAAATCTGATAATAATTTTGATGAATTATAAATACAGTTCGGTTTGGATATTGATTTCAATTTCTGAATGAATAATTTATAAATAATTTTAAAATTGAAAATCAATTACAAGAGGGAAATGAAAGATCTGTGCAAGACATGAGAGATTAAAAATAAATACACCAAAAAAAATTCAGCACTTCTAAACTGATACCACTTGATGTCTCTATTAATGAGAATTGTAACAAGGCACCGGAGACAAACAGGGATATCTCAGACAATAGAATTTTAATCATAAGGCCCAAATAGACAAACTAAGCACATAAATTTCATTTATCAGAGCAGTAGACCAAAAATGTATCAAAGCAAGTAGTTACAAAGAATTTTCCAAGATCAATATTAGGGTATCACAAAGACAGTTTCAAAACAAACTTAACAAGAGAATGATGTTTCACAGATTATTTTTGAAGATCACAAAAGATGATTCATGATTAAAAATACCGTTTATTTTAAATCATTTGATGGAATATGAATATATCCGGATTCAATGAATCAATCACACCAGATTATAAATTTCAGATCCGAGATATGTGTGAGATTCAATAAATCGATAATTTCAAATGATTTTAACAAACAAATATTCAAATTAAATAATCATGAAATAATAGTGAGTTTTAAGATCAAATTTTCAAGGAATTTTCACAAATATTTCTGACAAGTACAAGAGAAAATTCAGATCATTTACATCAAGTATGAGAGATATTCATGATACAAAAAAATATTTATTTGAAATCACTTGAATCAATGTCAAAATTGAGTTATAATGAATTATTCACACAAGATTGATAATTTCAAATTTAAGTGATATGTGATATTCAAAATATCTAGAATTTCAGATGATTTCAAATAAACTAATTTCAACCATAATAATCATGAATAAAGATGAATTTCAAGATGTATCACTAATTCAATACAATTTAAAATATCCAAGCCAATCTGAAAAATAATGAAATTATCACAACTGATAAATGGCAGAGTGCTGCAATGAATATAATATTTCAAGCTTTTCTAAAATGGATTAGAAGAAACTCAAAACAGCAGAGGTATGTGAAATTTCATTAAATGCTCAGATCTTCAAAAATTTAGAATTCAAATCAACAGTGTTAAAGATATGACAAGAATACATCAAAACTATTATGAATTCAGCAAATCAGAAAATAAACTTCAAAACAATTATAAATATTTACGAGTTTAAATTCAGGACCTAGATATAGTTAAAACATCAGAGTTCTATTCAATAAAAGCGAATTTCCAGAAGATCATGAGTACTACAATTGGAGGTTAAGAAAGTACAAGAAAACTTGCAATTATATGACAGTGAAAAACCTAACAAAAAAATAGATGGGGTAGAAGAAGGAGTAAACAAAGGAAACAAAATATTTACAAAGATGAGTATAGAGATCATACCAGAATCCAATGTAAATCAGAATCTCTAACTCAACAGATGTGGCAAAGGAACTGTGAATGATTCTGTGACACGTAGCAGTTTGAATCCAGGTTTTCTTTAGCTATGCATGTAACACCCCACGTCCATTAATGTCACTCTCAAAGGGAGTGCATTAACTTTCATGGAGTATTATTGGTGTATAGAACAGAATATAACAAGACAGATACATATATTGATACCTGAAAAATTTAAAACAACTTTTATTGCAGTGGAGAAATAGTTTGATTACAACTACATCATAAACCAACAGTAAAACCAAGTACACTTAATATCCATCTTGACAAATTGTTTTCCGAGTACATAAAGTAAAAAGCATAACCCTAACATAAGTAGCCATAAAAGAGATGAGCTGAACTTTACTTTCAGCAATCCAAGCACTTCCAAAAGAGAGAAAGGGATCCAAATCAAGTTCCACTAATACTAGTCCCACCCTGAGAACCTGGGGGGGGGGGGGGGAGGCGAAAACAAGGGTGGTCAGACATAAAGTCTGGCAAGTACAATAACTTTAACAATATAATTATTAAAGTAATTAGGATAAGGCATAAACTAGTAAAACAAGGAATGACTGTGAAACAAGTGTGCAAGACAAAATAAACAGAGGAATATTCTGGCGTTAATCCGGCTCCTAATCACCATAGGATAATTACTATACTGCACCAGTACTAGTCACCTTAAAAGTTGATCCCGCCTACTGAACAAAATAATAATAATGGTAGTTTCGTGTACCCCTAGTTGTCTTCATAGGTGCCTCCAGCTCCTATCTCCACTAGTTGTGCCCACTACCCTCCCCATTCTAATTACAACATTTATTCATAATATGATAGTTGTACTCCTAGCTGTCTTCATAGGTGCCATCAGCTCCTATCTCCGCTAGTCGTACCCACTACCTTCCCCATTTGATCGGCTCCCTAACTCCTACCCGTGCTGGTCCCACAGTGGGGCGTATCACTCCCCAAAGTGGCAATCCGATACCACTAAAGATGCACGACTTATATCTACAAGATGCAACAACGTCTTACCTACCAGCCCGGGCCCACGCACGCACATGACCCCGTTGGACTTGCATTGTCATCGTAAACCCATTTTGATCTCTTACAATCAAACCCAGTAAGCGTGTCCCGTCCTCGATCTAGATCGAGCTCACTTAGATACTAAATGGGTTACTGGTTGAAAAGGGTCCCCACGCTTGACACAAGATTTCCACCTATGCTTGGTCCCCAAAAGGATTTCCCACTTAACCCCTTTTATTCATGTCTTCTTACATGTTTCAACTTGGTTAAGTGTTTATAATTATATCCCACATGTCACCCATATTACCCACTTATCAAATCAACATGTGTTATTGGTTAAGCTTGTCTTAACCCTATCTGCTTATCAGATCAATATATATATTATTGGTTAAGCTGGTCTTAACCCTATCCAGTTATATATTATTGGTTAAGCTGGTCTTAACCCTATCCACTTATCAGATCAATATATATTATTGGTTAAGTTTGTCTTAACCCTATCCACTTATCAGATTAATATATTTATTATTGGTTAAGCTGGTCTTAACCCTACCCACTTATCAAATTATTGGTTAAGCTGGTCTTAACCCTATCCACTTATATATTATTGGTTAAGCTGGTCTTAACCCTACCTACTTATCTGATTATTGGTTAAGTTGGTCTTAACCCTATCTACTTATCATGTTTTACTTAATTTATGATTAAGTACATCTTAGTTCACAGATACATTGGTTAAGAGAATAACTCCCTAAGTATCAACCCCGAAGACCGAAATCAACATCAGATTGGTACTCAGAGAATTACTCACTCAACCAAACTTCTGTTTGTCATTCATATTCGTCTTTGATCAGCATTAATTAATTATTAATGCACAGACCTCTCATATTAAGTGGATTTCTTGTGGCGCTGGATATGCTGGGCAGTTCCGGGAAGACTTCCACCACAAGCCAGACTTAACCTCGTGTCTAAGCATCTTTTAATTATGCCTACGACCTCTTACATTAGACTGCCGTTTGCGGTTGCTGGATGTGACGGGCGGGTCCGGGAAGTCTTATACCACAAACGAGTCTAACCTCGTGTCTTAGGCATTTGTTACTTATTTAATTTATGCCTTTGACCTCTCACATTAGACTACCGTTTGTGGTTGCTGGATGTGCCGGGCGGGTCTGGGCAGTCTTATACAACAAACGAATCTAACCTCGTGTCTTAGGCATTTATTATTACACATTATTATTCAACCCCAATATGAATTAATTATCCCTACTCAAAATTGTTAATAATTTCCAAATTAATCTATGTCCATAATTGTCACCTAAATTATGTCCATAATTTTCAGGTATATAAATTATACCAATTAGTGTCTCAAATTAATTATATGCCCTTAAAGCCATTTTATGCCAATTTACAATATGTATATTTAATATTTTCCCATTGTCCCTACGTCGTTTATACGTTTAATAGGAAATACGTTAGACTCGCAAATAGTCTAACTCATAAAAAGAAAAGAAACATCACAACTTGCATAGCACATAAAGTGGATCTAACTAGCATATAAGAATAGACAAACATGGATCAAAACTAGCATGATTATGATTCATATTAACATAAATTTGCATAATCAACACTTTCATAGGCAACAGTCATAAAACATAAATTCGTATAAACTATGTACAGTCATGGATCTAAATGTATAGATCTAAATATGTAATTGTGAACTTGCATATATGGATATGGTTCTCCTATAACTTGCATATGAATTTCATACAAACTTACATTCAACTAGCATATGATTCACATACAAACTTGCATAGGAAATGGGCATATAGAACATAAATTTGCATATGTACTGCCATGGATCTAAATATAGACCCAACATAAAAATGTGAACTTGCACATGAATTTAAACATGTAAACTAATATCACATATTTTACATATAAACTTGGGTATAATTCGCATACAGACTTGCATATGATTCACATCCAATCTAGCATATGATTTATATCCAAAACAGCATATGATTTACGTCCGAAACTTGCATATAAACTGATGTCATAAAATGAATCAAGTTAAACATATATGATTGGGCATATGAAATAGATCTACTAACATAAGTTAACAAAACTGCCATATATTCACAAATAGACGATAACAAAGTTAAGCAACGTCACATGATTCAACAGACATATTCTCATAATCCCAATTATAACTCATTATAATTAATTTATTAATTATTTTGTGAAAGAAATTGTACTCAAAAAGATGGATTAGAAAGAGAATAATTCGTTCGTCGTTTGTTTAAGAGTTCTGCCGTGCAGATCCTAAGCTTTAGGAAGAAGGTGAATTATTCCAGCAGCAGCATGGTGGCTAAGAGACTAATTTAGTTTAGGTTTAGAGCTAGAATCTATGCATGCTTATATAGAATTTTATATTAATATAAACCATTAGATCAAGATAGGGGAAATCAGAACCATCCATGCCAATTGGAACCATCCATAAAATGCCATATAAGCCCTAGTGACTTAGCCCCAAGTCAGAAACCATCACATTTCAGATCTACCTGAGGAGGTAGGCCGACACCCAGGTCGACCCCCTGGACGACCTGTATAGGGGAGGTCGCCCCCTGGTCGAACTGGCCTGGGGCGGGAAAAATCCCGCCCAGCCCGCTTCTCTGTTTTGAATTCGAATTTTGAATTTCTGAACCTGAGCTGTTTCTATTTAAAATCTAAAATTTCTGAGGGCCATAACTTCCTCATACGAAGTCCGATTTACGAAAACTTGGACTCTATTCCAAGCAGAATTTCGAGGCGAACGCAATGGCGTAAACCATTTCCCTTAATTTTTCTCTTAAATATTAAGTGTTTCTGAATTTGTTAATTTTAGTATTTAAAATTACGGGGTGCTACATTCTCCCCTCCTTAAAGGATTTCGCCCCCAAAATCTCCAAGTTAAGGAGATTGTATATCCTAACATCCAATCATCCATCTACTCAATCATCAAACACAGGCATCAATTGTCGTTTAAAAACTTCTAATGCCGTATGAACATATGAAAAAAATGTGTGTATATCTTCCTTATCTAATGCAAAAATCAGGCGGTCTACTGATTCAGTTGACCTCCTTAATGCAAATCCCATGCGTCCATTATGTATGCGAAAGAATCCTAACGATACATATTATTTCTACATGTGTGCACAACCATTCATCAATATGCAGAATCCATATGATAACACAACCATTATACATCCATTAAATACGCATACATATTCATATGCAATATGAAAGTAATTGAGTCGATCTAGTGCCTAATGTGTGTGTACATGCATCTACGAGCAACCACTAGCAACCACTTGCATCCATTTGCATCCACCAAACATAACATGTCTCAAACACATGTTTACAACCATAGGGTTTTTCCTAACTAAAGATCGAAGATATCATCGCAAAGGCATATTAAGCGATAAGACTAGTATCAACAAAGCGGTAGAGAAAGGAGAAGTTATCTCAAAAAGGAAAGGGTACAGCATACGCATCTTGTCTTCCGCCTCCCAAGTCGCGTCTCCTTGATCATCTCCCCACTGCACTTTGACCAACTTGACCTCTTTGTTGCGTAGCTTTTATACCTCCGACCCAAGGATGCATGTAGGAGCTCGTTTAATCGTGGCATCTCACTCTACTTCATGTTCGGCTCCACTACTTCCGCGATATCCTATAACACTTCCGCAAATGCTATATGTGAAACACGTTGTGAACACCACTAAGCTCATTGCCTCTTCTCATGTCCCTCCAAAATCTAGGATACATAACCTCAAAAGATCTTCAAGGATTCTATTCATACGTCCATCCGTCTGTGGATGATAAGCGATGCTCGTACTTGCCGCCTTTTGCATATCACCTTTTCTCCTTGCATCGAAAACTGCTCCAAGCCCTGTCCCGCAAGCACCGATATACACTGCAAATGGCTTACTTCCATCTGGCAAAACTAAAACTGGAGCTGTCGTCGACGTCCTCTTCAAATGCTGGAAAGCATCATCACAGTCAACATCCCAAGCAAAAGTCAAGTTCTTCTTTGTTAACCAAGTAAGTGGGGCTGATATCTTCGCGAAGTCCTTAATGAACTTCCTATAATAACCAGCCAGCCCTAAAAAGCTTCTTACTTCTGTTGCGTTCTTAGGAATCTTCCAATCTTGGATTGCCACCACCTTTGCGGGATCCACACCTATCCCTTCCTTAAAGACGGCGTGTCATAACAACCTCATTTCTTTTCTCCAAAAGTGGCATTTGGAGAACTTAGCTTTGAGTTGATGCACTCGTAGGGTCTCTAAGACTTCCCTCAGATGTAGGGCATGCTCTTCCTCGCTTCTAGAGAAAACCAAGATATCGTCCACAAAGACTACCACAAACTTGTTTAGAAACTCCCTAAACACCCTGCTCATTAATCAACGAAGTATGCGAGTGCATTTGTCAAACCAAAAGGCATGACAAGCCACTCAAAGAAACCGTCAGGAGTTCTAAATGCAGTCTTATCTATGCTGTCTTCAGCCACCCTTAGTTGATAAAATCCTGTAGCCAAATCCAGTTGCGAGAAAACCGAATCACCCACCAACTGATCGAATAAATCATCTATCCTCGGCAATGGGTGTCTGCTTTTCTTGGTGAGCTTATTCATCTCTCTATAGTCCACACACAGTCTAAGTGAACCATCAGCCTTCGTAACAACTGGAGCACCCCATTCCGAAATACTTCTTCTTATAAACCCCTTCTCAATAAATTCTTTCACTTGCTTACTGAGTTCACTTCTCTCCCTCGGGGCCATGTGGCGCACTGGTAATGCAACTGGCTTTGCATTATACTAGGTATATTCGAAAGTCTACCTCGCGCCTCGGGGGTAAACCCCGAACTTCATCGAAGACGTCACTATATTCATGGACCACACGAACATATTCCAAATCATCGTTGGATGCGTCAAGGGATTCTAGGTAGCTAAGCATTACCGGACCTCTAGGATCACAAGAAATATCAAGGGTCTTTCCACAACGAGTCAACAATCTAACTGCCCTTCTTTCACAGTCTAGGATGGCACCATATCTAGATAGCCAATCCATGCCTAGAATCAAGTCATAGCCCATGAAGCCAAGAATGAAGGCATTGCATTCAAACCCAACGCCCAAGACAGACACTCTCAAATCCCGACAAATCATTGAAAGATGAGCCGAGCAACCAATAGGATTTGAGACTACTATGGGATCCGTAACTAGACTAGTATTAGGTGCAGTGTTTTAACTAACGAAGCAGATACAAACGAGTGTGAAGCACTAGAATTCAAACAAGATTCGAACAGGATGATCAGAAAGAAAAACCAAACTTCCAACCAAGATATTTCTACCTCTATCAGGCATGCCAGCCGTGAGGGAACGCGTCTGCCCTCCAGAAGATCCTGTACCTTGTCCTTACTTTTGACTTTTGCATCTTTGGACGATCCTAATAAGATATCCTGTTTCTCCATAACGATAACCACTAGTCTTCTTCTTCTTTCTAACGTCTTTATTTAAGTAGTCAAGTATTTCACAAGTGTGGTCCTTCCTTTTCTCTTGACCCCTTGTTATCCTTACCGCCTTTCTTTGGATCTACTTTATCGTGTGTCCTATCCATGTCTCTCCTGCACATTCTCCATTCGTGACCTCCTATAAAAATGAGGCTTCGTCCTTCATTAATCAAGCAGCCAATTGAACCTTCCTCCCATCGTCTATCTTAAAGGTACCAACAAGTCCTCCACTTCCTTCTAGCTTTGACAAACGTCCCAGTCCCATGAAGCGGTTTTCCCCCCACCGTGCGGAAGTTCTTACATATATTTAAAAAAACGTGTATACATGGAGGAAGAAATTCAAAAAGGAAAGAGGAAGAGATTTAAAACGGAGATTCGAAGGAAAGATATATGGATCTTGGGGGTTATGTTTTTCAAAATAAACTTTTCTTTTAAAAATACTCTCCTTAAAACATATTTTTGAAAGTATTTCTCTATAAAAATGTTTTTGAAAAACAGTTTTTCAAAATCTCTTATCTGTTCTTGGTAACCTTCAGCTCTGATACCACGTGTAACACCCCACGTCCATTAATGTCACTCTCAAAGGGAATGCATTAACTTTCATGGAGTATTATTAGTGTATAGAATAGAATATAACAAGACAGATACATATATTGGTACTTGAAAATTTTAAAACAACTTTTATTGTAGCGGAGAAATAGTTTGATTACAGCAACATCATAAACCAACGGTAAAACCAAGTACACTTAATATCCGTCTTGACAAATTGTTTTCTGAGTACATAAAGTGAAAAAGCATAACCCCAACATAAGTAGCCATAAAAGAGATGAGCTGAACTTTACTTTCAGCAATCCAAGCACTTCCAAAAGAGAGAGAAAGGGATCCAAATCAAGCTCCACCAGTACTAGTCCCACCCTGAGAACCTGGGGGGGGGGGGGGGGGGAGGAGAGGAAGAAAAGAGGCGAAAACAAGAGGGGTCAGACATAAAGTCGGGTGAGTACAATAACTTTAACAATATAATTATTAAAGTAATTAGGATAAGGCATAAATTGGTAAAACAAGGAATGACTGCGAAATAAGTGGGCAAGACAAAACAAACATAGGAATATTATGGCGTTAATCTCGCTAATCACTAAAGGATAATTATTATACTGCACCAATACTAGTCACCTTAAAATTCGATCCCGCCTACTGAAAATAATAATAATAATGGTAGTTTCGTGTACCCCAAGTTGTCTTCATAGGTGTCGCCTGCTCCTTTCTCCACTAGTTGTACCCACTACCCTCCCCATTCTAATTACAACATTTATTCATAATATGGTAGTTATACTCCTAGCTGTCTTCATAGGTGCCGCCTGCTCCTATCTCCGCTAGTCGTACCCACTACCTTTCCCATTCGATCGGCTCCCTAACTCGTAGATACCCATGCTGGTCCCACAATGGGGTGTATCACTCCCCAAAGTTGCAACCCGATACCACTAAAGATGCACGGCTTATATCTACACGATGCAACAACGTCTTACCTACCAGCCCGGGCCCACGCACGCACATAACCCCGTTGGACTTGCGTTGCCACCGTAAACCCATTTTGACCTCTTACAATCAAACCCAGTAAGCATGTCCCGTCCTCGATCTAGATCGAGCTTACTTAGATACTAAATAGGTTTCTGGTTGAAAAGGGTCCCCACGCTTGACACAAGCTTTCCACCTATGTTTGGTCCCCATTAGGATTGCCCACTTAACCCCCTCTTATTTATGTCATCTTACATGTTTCAATTTGGTTAAGTGTTTATAATTATATCCCACATGTCACCTATGTTACCCACTTATCAAATCAACATGTGTTATTGGTTAAGCTTGTCTTAACCCTATCTTCTTATCAGATCAATATATATATATATATATTATTGGTTAAGATGGTCTTAACCCTATCCAGTTATATATTATTAGTTAAGCTGGTCTTAACCCTATCCACTTATCAGATCAATATATATTATTGGTTAAGTTTGTCTTAACCCTATCCACTTATCAGATTATATATATATATATATATATTAGTTAAGCTGGTCTTAACCCTACCCACTTATCAAATTATTGGTTAAGCTGGTCTTAACCCTATCCGCTTATATATTATTGGTTAAGCTGGTCTTAACCCTACCTACTTATCAGATTATTGGTTAAGTTGGTCTTAATCCTATCTACTTATCATGTTTTACTTAATTTGTGATTAAGTACATCTTAGTTCACAGATACATTGGTTAAGAGAATAACTCCCTAAGTATCAACCCCGAAGATCGAAATCAACATCAGATTGGTACTCAGAGAATTACTCACTCAACCAAACTTCTGTTTGTCATTCATATTCATCTTTGATCAGCATTAATTAATTATTAATGCACAGACTTCTCACATTAAGTCGATTGCTTGTGGCCGCTGGATATGCCGGGTGGTTCCGGGCAGACTTCCACCACAAGCCAGACTTAACCTCGTGTCTACGCATCTTTTAATTATGCCTACGACCTCTCACATTAGACTACCGTTTGCGGTTGCTGGATGTGCCGGGTGGGTCCGGGCAGTCTTATACCACAAAGGAGTCTAACCTCGTGTCTTAGGCATTTATTACTTATTTAATTTATGCCTTTGATCTCTCATATTAGACTACCATTTGTGGTTGCTGGATGTGTCGGGCGGGTCCGGGCAGTCTTATACCACAAACGAGTCTAACCTCGTGTCTTAGGCATTTATTGTTACACATTATTATTCAACCCAAATATGAATTAATTATCCCTATTCAAAATTGTCAATAATTTCCAAATTAATCTATGTCCATAATTGTCACCTAAATTATGTCCATACTTTTCAGGTATATATATTATACCAATTAGCGTCTCAAATTAATTATATTCCCTTAAAGCCATTTTATGCCAATTTACAATATGTATATTTAATATTTTCCCATTGTCCCCACGTCGTTCGTATGCTGTTCGTACGTTTAATAGGAAATACGTTAGACTCGCAAATAGTCTAGCTCATAAAAAGAAAAGAAACATCACAACTTGCATAGCACATAAAGTGGATCTAACTAGCATATAAGAATAGACAAACATGGATCAAAACTGCCATGATTATGATTCATATTAACATAAATTTGCATAATCAACACTTGCATAGGCAATAGTCATAAAAATAAATTTGTATAAACTATGTACTGTCATGGATCTAAATGTATATATCTAAATATGTAATTGTGAACTTGCATATATGGATACGGTTCTCCTATAACTTGCATATGAATTTCATACAAACTTATATTCAACTAGCATATGATTCACATACAAACTTGCGTAGGAAATGGGCATATAGAACATAAATTTGCATATGTATTGCCATGGATCTAAATATAGATCCAACATAAAAATGTGAACTTGCGCATGAATTTAACCATGTAAACTAATATCACATATTTTCCATATAAACTAGCATGTACATACTTGATCCACATATAAACTTATGTATAATTCGCATACAGACTTGCATATGATTCACATCCAATCTAGCATATGATTTACATCCAAAACAGAATATGATTTACATCCCAAACTTGCATATAAACTGATGTCATAAAATGAATCATGTTAAACATATATGATTGGGCATATGAAATAGATCTACTAACATAAGTTAACAAGACTGTCATATATTCACTAACAGACGATAACAAAGTTAAGCAACGTCACATGATTCAATAGACATATTCTCATAATCCCAATTATAACTCATCATAATTAATTTATTAATTATTTTGTGAAAGAAATTGTACTCACAAAGATGGATTAGAAAGAGAAAAATTCGTTTGTCGTTTGTATAAGAGTTCTGACTTGCAATTCCTAAGCTTTAGGAAGAAGGTGAATTATTCCAGCAACAACATGGTGGCTAAGAGACTAATTTAGTTTAGGTTTAGAGCTAGAGTCTATGCGTGCTTATATAGAGTTTTAGATTAATATAAGCCACTAGATTAAGATAGGGGAAATCAGAACCATTCAGGCAAATTAGAACCATCCAGAAAATGCCACCTACGCCCTAGTGACTCAGCCCCAGGTCAGAAATCGTCACATTTCAGATCTGGCCGAGGGGGTAGGTCGACCCCCAAGTTGATCCCCTGGTCGATCTGTATAGGGGAGGTCGACCCCCTGGTCGACCTGGACTGGGGCGGGAAAAATCCCGCCCAGCCCGCTTCTCTGTTTTGAATTCGAAATTTGAATTTCTGAACCTGAGCTATTTCTATTTAAATTCTGAAACCTTTGAGGGCCATAACATCCTTATACGAAGTCCGATTTACAAAAACTTGGACTCTATTCCAAGCAGAATTCTGAGACGAACGCAATGGCGTAACCCATTTCCCTTAATTCTTCTCTTAAAAATTAAGCGTTCTTAAAATTGTTAATTTTAATATTTAAAATTTCGGGGTGTTACAATGCAGTTCCTAAGCCTTCTTTGGTACCTAACTGTTAGGAGGATTGAGTGGTCTAACGAAAGTAGTAAAACCACTCACAGTTTTGTTCACATCCTTTGGTTCCCAAATCTGTTTGTATAACAAATCGTTAGAATTAACTAGAGTGCCCTTTGGAACCCAAAATCGTTTAGTTTTTCCAAAAATTATTTTATTTCTCTTTGGGGTCCACAAATGTTCAACTGGATTGTTATCAAACCAATTCTTGTCCGTTTGTGATTTAAAAACCTTTTAGAATTTTCAAAATTCAAATTTTAAGAACTACCCTTCTTAAAGCAATTTGAAGGATTTTAAAGTCACACAAATTCAAATTTTCAAAAGTACTTGGTTTCCCAAAACCAAGACCATTTTTATTACCAGTGGAAAATTGATTTTTCAGCAACATTTTCAAAGATTTTTGACTAGTTGAAAAACGTTTCAGACTCAATTCAAGATTGTTGATTTTGGATTTAAGATCAGAATTTCCTTTTGTCAGATTTAAACAACGATTAATGCCGATCTTTCTCTTTTCAGTGTCATTTTGTTTCAAAATCAAATTTTCATTTTCAAGCCGTTTGATTTTGGTCTTGGACTCAAGGATTTCAGATTCTTTAACAACCCGAAAATCTGGGCTAGTTTAAAATTTTTATTTTGGCAATTTTAGCAAAATTTGAATATTTAAAATGAATTATTTTAAATAATATCAACGAGAAATTTATTTTGAATAGAATTCGAACGTATATATTATATACGTCATCGTTAGAATATAAATAATTATATATAATTATAAAAGGAATTGAAAATGGCGCGGTAGTTCGATAATTCGATTTCAAACTTCAATTGAATGTACCGGGTGCAAAATAAACCGGATTTTAGTGAAACCAAAAACATTAGGATCTAATTGTGAATATCTTTCCAATGAATCCAAAAAATTGAAATTTCATAGCGGGAATCAAAAGATATGTCCAGTTGAAAATTCTGAATAGTCGCTATGGAATTCGGGCCCTTAAAAATAGGTATTTTGCAAACGACCTCGGATTACGACAAAACCACTTTTGTTGGAACCGGAATGTCAAGTTATTGCTAGATTCCAATTTTCGTATTTTTTTGAATCAATATGTGAGCGTGGCAAAGGAAAACGCGTTTGACTAGTTTTAGTTGATTTTAATCGACTGGAAAATGACCATTTTTCCAACAGTCTCAGAATTCGACGAAACTAGTTTTGTTCGGATCATATCGTCAATACGAAGCTAGAAAATATTTTTCGGGAATTTTTAGAGTTCGTATGTGACCCCGGTAAAATGAAATGCGCGTTCAAATTCAATATATAGAGTTATATTTGGATTTTAACGAAAACTAGTCGAAACGATCGAATCAGCTTACGATATATATCCCATTGTGTTCGGAATAGGGATGAAACGCTATGGACGACAGGCGGCGGGCCTCGTTTAGAGGTCATATAAAAAAGTCAACCTTTCGAAATTAAATAATATAATTTATTTTTATAAAAAACCTTTTATAGCCCCCTCTTTCATAATGCAGATCGAAAAAAAGGAATCGGAGAGGGGCGACGCGGGGGAGGGGGGACCCACCGCCGCCGCCATCGGCCCCCCCAGGTGGTGCGCCGCCTTCCCCCCTTCTTCTTCTTCCTCCTCCACGCCTTCCCCTTTCTTCCTCCTTCCCTTCTCCCTTACCAATCCCCTCCACCGCGACCTCGCTTCCCTCCCCAGACCGATGCCGCTCGCCCCCCTTCTTCCCCTCCTCTCTCGCCTTCACCTCCCCCCTCCTGTGTTGTCCCCTCCTCTTCTTTCCACCCCTAACTTCCACTGTAAGCCCTTTTATTTTTATTTTTATTTTTACTTCTCTTATTCATTTAAGGTATTTGGTTATAGGAGCATTTAAAATCGGTTTTCATATGAAATACGATTTGAAAAAGATTTGATTTTTTATCTACATGAACAACAAATAAAGATGAGATCTTTATATAGACAAAGATGTGATTTTTAGTACGAAGTTAGATTAGTAAAGTTACGATTTTTGATTGTATTGAAATATAATTTTTATTAATGTGGAAAAGTTAAAATAATAATTTTCATATAGGTATGATGATAAAAATATCATCTTTATATATGTAGCAAAATAAAAATGTGATTTTTATAGTGATGAAATAAAAATGAAATCTTTATATTTAAAAGGGCGAAATCTTTATATTTAAAAAGGAGAAATCTTTATATGAAGAATAACATGATAAAAATATAATCTTTATTATATGAACATCGATGTAAAAATAGAATTTTTATCTATATGGTAGCGATGTAAAAATAGAATTTTTATCTATATAGTAGCGATGTAAAAATAGAATTTTTATCTATATAGTATCGATGTAAAAATAGAATTTTTATCTATATAGTAGCATTGTAAAAATAGAATTTTTATCTATATAGTAGCGTTGTAAAAATAGAATTTTTATCTATATAGTAGCGGTGTAAAAATAGATTTTTTATCTATGTAGTAGTGGTATAAAAATATAATTTTTATATACATAGCAACAATATAAAAATGTGATTTTTATATATGTAGTGGCTACGGGCAACGAAAGTGACAAAAGGCGAGAGCAGTGATGATTCCCTATATTAGAAGTGTCGTGGAGTTGGGATAGATTTGGTGAGAACTTCTCACTCTAAATTTCTTTTTCTAGTGATATATATATATACTAGGATGCAGACGGTGTTTAGTAGCACCCGACACCCGTCGTCCACAGACCATGGACGGCTTGTATGCTTGTTTGATGTGTTGTGAAAATTTGTTTGTGATATTGATGTGAAATCGATAATATATATTAATGTGTTGAAATAAATTAATTATCGTTAAAAATATATTTTTTAACGTGAATGTGAATAAATGAATATTTATAAACAAATCGGTCGATTTGTTTATATACACTGATTTGACTAATATTGATTGGGTCGATAAATTTTACACATCGCCCAACTGCACAAATAAAAATCTGTGTTTGTTGATTTAAAACCCCACACGGGTGTTGGGATGATATTTGACGTACACTAATCCCAATTATTTAAATATATATCGATCGATTGGTCGACAGGCTGTGAAGCGTTAATTATTTATATTTGGTGCTTATGCAGTTGTGTGGTGCACCTTGGATGATGGTTGATTGTTTATCGTTGCTATTATATACATGTGTTGTATGGAATCCATATAATTAACATTATATGGTGATTGATTGAGCCTCATTCCAATCGGGAAAATATTGAATATTATAAAAGAAAATCATGTGTTGAATATAAAAATAGTCATGTGTTGACGATGTTCATGTGTTGAACTATTTATGTGTTGAGTAAAATATTTTAAATAATAAAATTTACATCTTTATCATATTTAAAATTAGAACTACTTTATGGTTGGAGTCTATTTGAAAATCAAATGATAGATACCATAATTTTATAAAATATTTTACATAATAAAAATAGTGATGTGTTGACAGTACTCATGTGTTGAGATTAGTCGTGTGTTGAAAGAAATATATATTCATGTGTTGAATAGAATAAATATTCATTTGTTGAATAGAATAACGAATTTATTGAAATATATATATATATATATATATATATATATATATATATATAAAGCCGTGTTGATCAGAGTTGCGCTATTTTGACGTGAACGATATTTATATCGATTACATTCGTTTTTATAATGAATATAGAAAAGAAGTGATTTCAAAATATAACGTTTTGAAAATATTATCATTTATATAGTGATGATACGAAATATTCAATTTTGATTAGAAATTGAATATAGAGTTGAAATGGTTTTGAAACGAATTTAAAACGATTTATAAAATGCGTTTTAAAAGGAAATCGACGAAATATATATATATATATATATTATATATATAAATAATGGCCTGAATAGAACGCGCCGCGGCAGTTCGTGAATTTCGACCATTGACTTCGAATTGACGTTGCGGGAGATCCGACCGTCGGATTCTCCTAAAACCGGAACCGTTGGGTTCGTATCGAAAAGAGCTTTCTAATGAATATTATAAATTTGAAATCTAACGGTTGGATTTGGAATTATGTCCAAATCAAATTTGGAAAAGGTCGCGGTAAGTGCAGTTCGATGGCCGTTGATGGAAATCGACTGCACGGGCCTTGATAAAATTATTAAAAATATCTATAATTTGTGTAAAATCATAAGAAATGATTTGGCAAAAATTGGGCTGAAGAATTCCACATTTGAAAAGATAAAAATAGATTTTTATCGAAATGAACTAGTTTTGAACTAGAATTAAAATCAATTTATTTTTGAGATAAATAAATTGAATTTGAAAGTGATTTAAAAATAATAATCAATATTCCCAATACGTGAATTGGACTGGAGTTGAATCGAAATTATCTTTGGAATATTTCGATGTTGGATTTCGTGACTATACAGATATTGTTATGGGAATTTGAAAGATATATTTTATATCGTTATTTCCAATACGATATTTGTTGGTTTCCGGATTTGATATTGAATATAAGCCGGTATATCTTCTATTCAGAGCCTTGTATTTAATCTCAAATGTGATTTGGGTTTGTCGTGAATGGTGTCTTCATTAACACTGTTCTTAAGCCCAATAGAGAAAAAGATTAAATCTTTTTATTTAGATTTAATGAAGTGTATCAATTAAATAATATTTAATTGGAATCGAATTTGAATTGGTTTTTGGGTTTATCGTGAACAGTGTTTTGAACAACACCTGTTCTTTAACCCGATTAACAATAGAGTGTGATTTTGGGTTTACTGTGAATCATGTTTTAGATGACATTGGTTCTTTAACCCAGTTAAAGACATGATATTGATTTTTAAGAAGATTAAAATAAGTAGAGTTTTAATGAATCTCTAATTAGATTGAAATGTGAATTGATAAGTTAAATTATCAAATCTGAAAGGTGATCGAGAGTGGAGTACCACCAGTTTTGCTCCAAGGCGATAGTTAAATCTTTAATTAGATTTGAACGTGAAATGGTAATTAATTTTACCGTTAGCACCGTGGTGTTAAATATGGAGTATTACCAGTTTTCTCCATCGGATAAATAGGTTGGGATTGGGAAATAAAATAAATAATTACTTCGGTGTGGTTCGCTAATCCCGACTAGTCTGAAATGATATCCAAAGGAAGATTAAAGAATAAATTTAAAAGAATTTTTCTTGGATAAAATTAATGAGAACCTTTCCCTAAGAATGTGATTTTGTGAATAAAAGAATATTCTGAATTGGAATGAGCCGTTTGTGTGTTTGTGTAACATTTGTTTATTATATACGTGGGATATTCAGAAAGGCCGGGTTTATACCCATTCCGAATAACCGATTCGACGAGATGTCGAAGATGAAGACAGTGGTCGAAGACCGGAAGTCTTCACATCGTTTGGGTGATTACTGATGATCTTGATTGGGCTGTACACCCTAGATGAGGAAATCAGTTGGTGATCGTCCAGACGTACTTGGAGATGGATGGATATGCGAGGAAAGTGCCTCCGGTTTCGTTCAGACCCAGAACGAACTTGTAAATGGATTGTGTGTCTGACATTGAATTTTATTCGGTGTTGATTGATCTCTATTAAATATACATTTGTTTGGCAGCGGAGAATTTATTCTCTTGCTTAACGCCCTTCTCTGAGACGTACGAGCTCAGAGGTTGTATATCGATGGACATCAGTCGCATGGAGTGAATTGCCAGTGTGGCACGCGTAAGTGGCAATTGATCAAGGCTTCTGTTGAAAAGCAAAGTCTTGTGGTTGATGATCAAAGCATGGCCTGTGTGGCGTAGCTTTGTGCATAACGTAAATTCGCGAGCCTCACACCCCGATATGAGTCAAAAACGGGATAGTGACTGCAGGGAGAGCACGACGTTTCTTTCTAGCTAGGGTGGTGTCAGTGACCTACCAGCCCTGACATTTATATACTTTTCACCTGTGTGGTTGTTGGATACGAGGCGCCTCGGATATAGGTCTGTAAGGACCGGGAAACGTGTGTTCAGGAATAACTAATCCTCAAAAGTAAGAGAGGACCGGCCCTGAAGATCCAAGGTTCATAGTGGGGTCTTGGGACATTTTCTAGAGTGTCTCGAATCGGAGAGGAGCTTGCCCCTTGCCTCGACTCATGACGAAAATCCAATTTCCAATACGTGATAGTGCGGTTTTATTTGTAGAACCTAGTATGGCGACATAGTGGTATGGGTCATTCATGCCGCCTATGAATGATATTTATGATTGAAATTGTTTTGACACTATACACCTATAATAGCATCAAATAACGTGTTTTTAACGTATCAAGCATGCTTTGGCTGTTATAAGGTAAAAACCCTATCCTCCGTCTTGCGTTGCATTGTGTGATGGGACCTAGGTCTTATAACAGCTTCATTTTTCTTTATTTAGCATTGCGCTGTTTGTTTTATGCACTGGTATTTTTGGGAGGAAACCCGTTGCGTGTTATACGGCGTGGTCCCTTAATTTACCTAACTTTAAAAATAAAGATTAATAACTGTTTTAGTTCTCACACCAGTCACATGACTGACCTGGAGTTTATTGTTTTAACCTAAACTCTGGGTGCCCTTATTTTCGACACGGGCAGCTAGTAGTTTTGGTTTTGCAGATTTATATTCACAGGATCCTGATTACAGCTGGAACGATGCTCGGAAAACTCTGTATCCGTGCATTACTTCTAGTTGTGCTTTTGTATTATTTTCCGCTGCGATGTATTTAAATGTAATTTAAATCTCCGATATTTGTCGAATGTAATTTATTCATTTATACTTTGTATATTCTTGTATCAGATGGAATTGTTGTAATAACAATGAAATGTTCTTCCGTCCGCGTTCTGATTTGTCTTGTCCTCAACGCCATCCATGCTTTCCTTCATGGGGAAGCTCGGGTCGTGTCAGATTCAAATTGATTTTGTTTTTCAAACTGATGTTTTTCAAATTCCTTGAATTTTTTAATCTCTCTTTCAAGCTCTTTCAAAATCAGTTCAGCTTTCAACTAGCTTGCTCTTTCAAAAATTTCAAATTTGGAATTTTCAGATATCTTAAAATTATCCAATTCCTTTCGCAAAAAAATGTTTTTACAAATTAGTTCATTCTCCTTTTCTTTTAAAACCATTATTTCATTTTCAAGCTTTTTCAGATCTTTATTTTGATGAACTAAATCTGATTTGATATCGAAACAATTTTTGCAGTTGGAATTTTCAAAATTTTTGTCATTTTCAAGTTTTGATTCCAAAATGTTATTTTTGGTGGTCAACTCAAGTTTTTTAGATTTTAGAGACTTATTTTTTGATTTGAGATTTTCAACAGCATTAGTTAAAACAATGCAAAAGTGAACTAAATCTTCATTTGAGTATTCTCCTATTTCATCGTCTGCCTAGTCTCCATCATCTGATTCATCTTTGGTAAATCCAGTCAGGCAGAATTCTGAACTTGAGTTGGCCTTGTTGGGGTTTGAGCAATTGTAGTTCTTTCGTCCATACTTTTCTTCGAGAGTTCTCAATATTTCATGCGTAGTTAAAAAATGGGAGACAAGTTTAAATTGATCAATACTAAGGCAAGAATAAATAATGTTCATAGCACGAGTATTGATAACTTTACTTTTTTATCAGATAGATCTCCTCCATTGATAATAATATCTGAATATTTAATATGAATAGATTTTAAATAAATTTTCAGTTTTGATTTCCAATTTAAAAAATTTGTTCCATTGAAAATAGTTGGAATATTACTGGACTGACATTCGATGGACTAACAATTAGGATGACCCATTACTTTAGAGTTAATAGAAAATACCTGGCTCTGATACCACTTGTTGGACCTAGATTAACCCAAGAGGGGGGCGGGGTGAATAAGGTTTATTGAATTTTAGCAAGTTATTAAAAAATTCGCAGATCACAGAATATAGCAGAAAAAGAAATGCAGAAGGTAAATGACATAAGATATATCCAGCTTCAGCAAAATCCAGCTTACTGTTGCATTCCTAAGGTTTCTACGTTATAGACACAGTAAACTCGCACTCCCTGCTCCTGTATTAACCCTATGCTCAAAACCCTAGAATGATCTAATCCTTTCAGATTTCCCCTGATTATAACCCCGTAACCAGTAACCCTAGTTTTTACAGACTCTAGTAAACTACCAGTTAACACCCTAACTGGTTTCCTAGATTTTACAGACTTAGAAACTATTCGAATTGGTTTACAACACAAATTAAAAGCAATAAAACATAAAGATAAAATAAAAAATAACACAAGCCTAACCCTTGTAGTTAAAAGGAAGGGTCATTCCCTTTTCAATTATAACACTTAAGTTCATTGATAACTTGGCCGGCCCATTTGTAAATGTTCCACCCTTGAAATCATTGTCCCGATTACTCTAAGAAACAGAAATGGCGGCGGCTACTAAACCTAGAGTTTTTCTCTGATGCTCCAAATCCAATCACAATTGCTAAGGAAGATGTTGTGACTTCTTTGATTTCTTCGATGCTCTATATTGCTTGCTCGATCGATTTGCAGCTGATCGAATTCCTAAAAGATTGTGAGTTTTCCTGAAATTACTTTATTCTTGAAATTATTGTTATTGGATTCAATGCCTAATGCCTGTGATGAAGTGGTTCTTAAATAGGATTAGGAAATCTAATTATTCCTCTGATTTCGATTGATGTCTTGTCTAATTTTTCATATTTCCTCTTTTGACATTCTGGATTGAAATAGATTCCTTGGCTTTGAATTAGCTTGCATGATTAATATTGATGAATCCAGTCGACATTTTGAGCCAATATGAATTTGAAAAAGATATTTAACTCCAGACAATATGCACGCCCCATTTAAGAAGATTGTTTTCCTTGACTGTCTCAGCTTTGAATTGATATGACAATTCTGGAAACCCATTACAAAATGAATGCTGATTGAAACATTGATTTAATGACTCAATATGCACTGTTATTTTGGAGACTCGTTTTTCATATATGGATTTGCAAATAAATGCTGCATGTTTTTCTTGCATCTAAAAGAAACTATCAAACTGCTTGCCATGTTTGATATATGGCAGTGCAATATTCCATATATGTTCATCCTGAATTGATTCCTTGCCAAATCATTATTCCATATATGATTTGATTTTCTGGATTGATTGTTGCCAAAACTTTAAATGTAAGCATGTTGTAATCTTGGAATGAAATTTTTGTTTGTCCATTGTGTATATACATATCACACTGCACGGCTTGCTCACTTTAATACTATCCAGATTTTGACCTTTCTTCATCTTGGCATTCATTCACATTGAGGTTTTCTTGAACTTGAATTTGATTGACATTGCTCTGATCATTTCATGCTTGTGCACTTGGGTATTCATGTTGCTGCACCCTCACCATAAAAAAAGGCTTTATCATGTAATTGTTGTGTGTATCCATCTGTGTCTTGACTGCCCCATTATACATACTTCATTTTAGCTGCACATATTTAAGTATTACTCATTGTTGACAGTTCCATGTTTTCTTTTAGGCTTGTGTTTACCATGTTCATATGAGTCTTGCCATAAAGAATTCATCACATGAAATCTGACATGCACTTGCTGAACCATTTTGCTGTGTGAACAACTAACTTTGTCATGTGACACTATGCTATGTCATGTTGTCTTTGTGTTTGTAGCAAACTGTTTTAATCACCATTTTAAAAGTTTCCAATTGAATGCTACTTCACTTGCCTTGCTGAATAGTTTTGCTGTTGACCTTTGGACTTGGCTTGTATACATTTTGTGCTAAACCTTATTTATATATCAGTGTATATACATGACTGAACATGTACATCATGCTGCTGAGACACATTTGTGTCGACTTGGCACCCCTTTCATTTGCTGTAGACTTGAACATGTGGTGTAGCTTGATTGTGCTGGCCATTTTGATACTGTCCTGAACTTGAACATGATATTGAATTACACCTGTTTGTGCTCGACTATTTTGTATTCTTTCTTGGCTGCACTTGAACATTTAAACTGCCCGACCACGTATGAGCACATTTGGTTCTTGTTGTTAATCTTGCATTTGGCAATTGTACCTAACACCATGCATGCCGTCCTTTTTTGGCTTTGCTCGACCACATACACCTGTACATTTATATATGTGTATATATACACAATAGTGTGTGTATACATATATCGTGCACATGTAATTCATTTATTACTAGACAACTGCACTGTGTTGTGGCTATTCAGAATCAACTAGTTTTGACATTGGTTCTGATCAGCAAACCAGTGTGGTATGTTGAGGCCGATCAGTGGGTATAGATGGATAAATACAAATCAGATCAAGCCATGAAAAATGATGAGAAACACACCAAAATTCTAAGGCAAATAAAATTTTTAAAATAAAAATTATCTTCGCTAAAATTTAGAATAGTATTTCTATTCTAGATACTGTGTGTGTTTCTGTATATGACAGGTAAGTAGAAGATGACTGGACTGAAAGTAAGCTGTGAAGACAGAGGACAGAAGACTGAGTGTAGTGTGTAAAACAGTGAAACAGTATATTATTGTATTTGAGTGATTGAGTGTTTGTAGAGAAGAACTAATCTGTAAATGAAATGTATATGCAATGTGATGTATTACTGAGAAAAACAAATAATGGAGTTATCAAATTGTTTTGCTTAAATATTGAAATAAAATATTGTATTTAAACAAAATACTGTGTAAATATTTGAATTTCTATACTGGTGTATTCTGTTTAAATATAAATATCATACTCCTTTCTGTGATGAATATATGAAACAGCACAGTTAAAACACATTCATAATAATATATAATTGGTTGTTATCATCAAACAAAAATCATATAATTGTGTATACAACACAGTTATATACAACAGTTTCCCCCTTTTGATGATGACAAACAAATATTAAGATTTTGAATGCAATAAATGTGTTTGACAGTAAAGAACTGAACTCCCCCTATTTGGAAGCTCCCCATACAACATAAACTCTCCATATAACTATGCATGAGTGAAATGAATGAATAATAATGAATTTTCAAAATTAATTTTTTTTATAAAATATTCTCTCATAAATCAAAATATCAACCCATTCTCCCCCTTTTGTTATCATCAAAAGGATACATAATTCAAAATATAGATGAAAAAATGACTAACTAAT
Source organism: Allium sativum (assembly GCA_030737875.1). NCBI lineage: Eukaryota > Viridiplantae > Streptophyta > Magnoliopsida > Asparagales > Amaryllidaceae > Allium > Allium sativum. The sequence continues at coordinate 215,767,410 of CM060915.1, read as the reverse complement.
ACAATATCAGCTTAAGAGGAAGAACGATCATCAAAAATCTCAATCAGTCAAACAAGAATCATAATATTCTGAGAACAAGTGGCATATTTCACATTGTAGAGAATGACAGATTTATGTTGAATTTTATATAAAATGGAGATAGTTATAAAAATATGATTTCCAATTATTTTCAAAAGATTTTTGTAAAATTAGGCACAAAAACAGTGATAAATTTGGATTATAGTTAATTATTCAATTTAAGTGATAAAATCGAATAATCTCAAATCCGAGTAGTTATCAATCAACAAATCATAATACGTCATAAGTTATTAACACATTTCATAGATTAGAACATGAATTGATAGGATGGTTTTTATATACAAAGGAGGATTTCAGTTTAATTTCAATTTAGCATGTTATTTCCTTTTCTTTTATTTTTATTTTAGAGCACACCGACCATGCATAACCAGAGCTTGGATATTTAAATGAGGTCAGTCACAACTTAAATTATAAGTTGTCTCTTAACCATGCATGACCAGAGCTTGGATTTTTAAATGAGGTTAGAGACACACATATTTATTAATTATATATTTATCATTTTCAGTATTTATGGGAAAACTCCTCAGTATATAAAACCAATATATGAATGATAGAAAACGGGGTAGGTACAGAGATGGACTGTGAAATAAATTTCTAAATTAATTATATTATGAAATATGCTCGACCGTACCGGGATCATTGAAAATTTTCAATTATCACTAATTATGAACAATAACATAGTCCAATTTCTATCACAAATATTTCCACTATTTATTCAAAAATATTTTAAAAATATTAACTCTCCACATTAATATAAAATCACTATGGATGGCAGAAAGATGATAGATGAAGGAGATGGTCATGAAATAATTGCCAATTCAAATATATTATAATAAACGTTCAACCATCATGAAAATTTTAAATAAAATCTCCTCTTGTTGTGAAATATACTCCAGTCATAATTCATCACAATTTCAAAATCTGATAATAATATTGATGAATTATAAATACAGTTTAGTTTGGTTATTGATTTCAATTTCTAAATGAATAATCAATAAATAATTTTAAAATTGAAAATCAATTACAAGAGCGAAATGAAAGATCTGTACAAGACATGAGAGATTAAAAATATATACAGCAAAAACAAATTCAGCTCTTCTAAACCGTTACCACTTGATGTCTCCATTAATGAGAATTGTAACAAGGCACTGGAGACAAGCAGGGTTATCTCAGATAATAGAATTTTAATCACAAGGCCCAAATAGGCAAATTAAGCACAGAAATTTCATTTATCTTAGCAGTAGACCAAAAATGTATCAAAGCAAGTAGTTACAAAGAATTTTCCAAGATCAATATCAGGGGATCACAAAGCCAGTTTCAAATTAGACCTGATAAGAGAATGATGTTACACAGATTATTTCTGAAGATCACAAAAGATGATTCATGATTAATGATTAAAAATACCATTTATTTTAAATCGTTTGATGGAATATGAATATATCAGGACTCAATGAATCAATCACACCAGATTATAAATTTTAGATCCGAGATATGTGTGAGATTCAATAAATCGATAATTTCATATGATTTTAAAATAACAAATATTCAAATCAAATAATCATGAAATAGCAGTGAGTTTAAAGATCAAATTTTCAAGGAATTTTCACAAATATTTTTGACAAGTACAAGAGCAAATTCAGATCGTTGACATCAAGTATGAGAGATATTCATGATACAATTTTTTTTAACTTGAAATCACTTGAATCAATGTCAAAATTAAGATATAATGAATTATTCACACAAAATCGATAATTTCAAACTTAAGTGATGTGTGATATTCAAAATATCTAGAATTTCAGATGATTTCAAACAAAACTAATTTCAACCATAGTAATCATGAATAAAGATGAATTTCAAGATGTATCACTGATTCAAGACAATTTAAAATATCCAAGCCAATCTGAAAAATAATGAAATTATCACAACTGATAAACAGCAGATTGCTGTAATGAGTATAATATTTCAAGCTTTTCTAAAATGGATTAGAAGAAACTCAAAACAGCAGAGGTGTGTGAAATTTCATTAAATGCTCAGATCTTCAAAATTTAGAATTCAAATCAACAGTGTTAAAGATATGACAAGAATACATCAACACTGCTATGAATTTAGCAACCAGAAAATAAACTTCAAAACAATGGTACGTATTTACTAGTTTAAATTCAAGATCTGGAAATAATTAAAACATCAGAGTTCTATTCAATTAAAGCGAATTTCCAGAAGATCATGAGTACTACAATTGGAGGTTAAGAAAGTACAAGAAAATTTACAATTATATGACAGTGACAAAACAAACAAAAAATAGATGGGGTAGAAGAAGGAGTAAACAAAGGAAACAAAATATTTACAAAGATAAGTTTAGAGATCATACCAGATTCCAATGTAAATCAGAATCTCTAACTCAAAAGATGTGGCTAAGGAACTGTGAATGATTCTGTGATATGTAGCAGTTTGAATCCAGTTTTTCTTTAGCTATGCAGGTCGTAAGCCTTCGTCAGTACCTAACTGTTAAGAGGATTGAGTGGCCTAACGAAAGTAGAAAAACCACTCACAGTTTTGTTCACATCCTTTGGTACCCAAATCTGTTTGTATAACAAATCGTTAGAATCAACAAGAGTACACTTTGGAACCCAAAATCGTTTAGTTTTTCCAATTTTTTTATTTCTCTTTGGGGTCCACAACTGTTCAAATGGATTGTTATCAAACCAATTCTTGTCTCGTTTGTGATTTAAAAACCTTTTAGAATTTTCAAAATTCAAAATTTAAGAAGGACCCTTCTTGAATCAATTTGAAGGATTTTTAAAATCACACGAATTCAAATTTTCAAAAGCACTTGGTTTCCCAAAACCAAGACCATTTTTATTACCAAAGGAAAATTGTTTTTTTAGCAACATGTTCAGAGATTTTTCACTAGTTTAAAAACATTTCAGACTCAATTCAAGATTGCTGATTTTGGATTTAAGATCAGAATTTTCTTTTATCAGATATGAACAATGATTAATGCTGATCTTTCTCCTTTCAGTGTCATTTTGTTTCAAAATCGAATTTTCATTTTCAAGCCATTTGATTTTGGTCTTGGACTCAAGGATTTCAGATTCAAATTGATTTTTTTTTTCAAATTGATGTTTTTCAAATTCCTTGAATTTTTCAATCTCTCTTTCACACTCTTTCAAAATCAGTTCAGCTTTCAACTGGCTTTCTCTTTCATAAATTTCAAATTTGGAATTTTTAGATGTCTTGAAATTATATAATTCCTTTTGCAAAAAATTGTGTTTACAAATTAGTTCATTCTCCTTTTCTTTTAAAACCATGATTTCATTTTCAAGCTTTTTCAGATCTTCGTTTTGATGAACTAAATCTGATTTGATATCGAAACAATTTTTGCAGTTGTAATTTTCTAAATTTCTGACATTTTCAAGTTTTAATTCCAAAATGTTATTTTTGGTGGTCACCTCAAGTTTTTCAGATTTTAGAGGCTTATTTTTCGATTTGAGATTTTCAATAGCAGTAGTTAAAATAGTGCAAAACTGAAAATCTTCATATGAGTATTCTCCTATTTCATCGTCTGCTGAGTCTCCATCATCTGATTCATCTTTGATAAATCCAGTTAGGCAGAATTCTGAACTTGAGTTGGCCTTGTTGGGGGTTGAGCAATTGTAGTTCTTTCATCCATACTTTGCTTCGAGAGTTCTCCATATTTCCTGCGCAGTTAAACAATGGGGGACAAGTTTAAATTTATCAATACTAAGGCAAGAATAAATAATGTCCAAAGCACGGGTATTGATAACTTTACTATTTTTATCTGACAGATCTCCTCCATTGATAATAATATTCCAATATTTAATATGAATAGATTTTAAATAAAATTTCATTTTTGATTTCCAATTTAAAAAATCTGTTCCATTGAAAATAGTTGGAATATTACTGAACTGACACACGGTGGACTGACAATTAGGATGACCCATTACTCTAGAGTTAACAGAAAATGACTGGCTCTGATACCACTTGTTGGATCTAGATTAACCCTAGAGGAGGGGGGTGGATAGGGTTTATTGAATTTTAGCGAGTTATTAAAAAATTCATAGATCATAGAATATAGTAGAAAAAGAAATGCAGAATGTAAATGACACAAGATATACCCAGCTTCGGCAAAATCCTGCCTAATGCTGCATTCCTAAGGTTTCTACTAGGAGTTAATAACAGACCCCGCTTACAGACACTGTAATCTCGCACTCCCTGCTCATGTATTAATCATACTCTCAAAACCCTAGACTGATTTAATCCCATAGATCAGATTTCCCCTGATTACAACCCCGTAACCAGTAATCCTAGTTTTTACAGACTCTAGTAAACTGCCAATTAACACCCTAACTGGCTACCTAGATTTTATAGACCTGGAAACTGTTCGAATTGGTTTACAACACAAATTAAAAACAATAAAACATAAATATAAAATGAAAAAAAACACAAGCTAAACCCTAGGAGTTAAAAGGAAGGGTCATTCCCTTTTCAATTAAAACACTTAAGTCCAGTGATAACTTGGTCGACCCATTTGTAAATGTTGCACCCTTGAAAACGTTGTCCCGGTAACTCTGAGAAACATAAATGATGGCGACTACTAAACCTAGGGTTTTTCTCTGATGCTCCAAACCCAATCGCAATTGCTAAGGAAGATGCTGTGACTTCTATGATTTCTTCGATGCTCTGTATTGCATGCTCGATCGATTTGGAGCTGATCGAATTCCTAAAAGATTGTGAGTTTTTCTGAAATTACTTTATTCTTGAAATTGTTGTTATTGGATTCAATGCCTAATGCCTCTGATGAAGTGGTGCTTAAATAGGATTAGAAAATCATATTATTCCTCTGATTTTGATTGATGTCTTGTCTGATTTTTTACGTTTCCTATTTTGACATTCTCGGTTAAAATTGATTCCTTGGCTTTGAAATAGCTTGCGTGATTAATGTTGATGAATCCAGTCGACATTTTGAACTAATATGAATTTGAAAAAGATATTTAACTCCAGACAGTATACACGCCCCATTTAAGAAGATTGTTTTCCTTGATTGTCTCAGCTTTGAATTGATATGGCAATTCTGGAAACCCATTGCAAAATGAATGCTGATTGAAACATTGATTTAATGACTCAATATGCACTGTGATTTTGGAGACTCGTTTTTCATATCTGGAAATATTAATTTGCAAATAAAAGCTTCCTGTTTTTCTTGCATCTAAAAAAAACTATCAAACTGCTTGCCATGTTTGATATATGCCAGTGCAATATTCCATATATGTTCATCCTGAATTGATTCCTTGCCAAATCATCATTCCACATATGATTTGATTTTCTAGATTGATTGTTGCCAAAAATGGAAATGTAAGCTTGCTGTAATCTTGGAATGAAATTTCTGTTTGTCCATTGGGTATATACATATCACACAGCTCGGCTTGTTCACTTTAATACTATCTAGATTTTGACCTTTCTTCATCTTGGCATTCATTCACATTGAGTTTTTCTTGAACTTGAATTTGATTGACATTGCTATAAACATGCTTTGATCATTTCATGCTTGTGCACTTGGGTATTCATGTTGCTGCACCCTCACCATGAAAAAAAGGCTTTATCATGTAATTGGTGTGTGTATCCATGTGTGTCTTGACTGCCCCCTTATACACACTTCATTTCAGCTGCACATATTTAAGTATTGCTCACTGTTGACAGTTCCATGTTTTCTTTTGGGCTTGTGTTTACCATGTTCATATAAGTCTTGCCATAAAGAATTCACCACATGAAATCTGACATGCAGTTGCTGAACCATTTTGCTGTGTGAACAACTGACTTTGTCATATGACACCATGCTATATCATGTTGTCTTTGTGTTTGTAGCATATTGTTTTGATCACCATTTTAAAAGTTGCCAATTGAATGCTACTTCACTTGCCTTGCTGAATAGTTTTGCTGTTGACCTTTTGACTTGGCTTGTATACATTTTGTGCTGAACCTTATTTATATATTAGTGTATATACATGACTGAATATGTACATCATGCTGTTGAGACACATTTGTGTCGACTTGGCACCCCTTTCATTTGCTGTAGACTTGAACATGTGGGTGTAGCTTGATCGTGCTGGCCATTTTGAAACTGATGTGAACTTGAACATGATATTAAATTACACCTGTTTGTTCTCAACTATTTTGTATTCTTTCTTGGCTGCACTTGGACATTTAAACTGCTCAACAATGTATGCACACATTTGGTTCTTGTTGTTTGTCTTGCATTTGGAAATTGTACCAGACACCATGCATGCCATCCATTTTTGACTTTGCTCGACCATATACACCTGTACATTTATATATGTGTTTATATACACAACAGTGTATGTGTACATATATTGTGCGTGTGTAATTTATTTATCAGCAGACCGCTGCACTATGTTGTGGCTGTTCAGAATCAGCTAGTTTTGACGCTGGATCTGATCAGCAAACCAGTGTGGTATGTTGAGGCTAATCAGTGGGTATAGATGGATAAATAAAAATCAGATCAAGCCATCAAAAATGATGAGAAACACACCGAAATTCTGAGGAAAATAAAATTTTTAAAATAAAAATTATACTCGCTAAAATTTAGAATAGTGTTTCTATTCTAGATACTGTGTATGTGTTTCTATATATGACAGGTAAGCTAAAGATGACTGGACTGACAATAAGTTGTGAAGGCAGAGGACAAAAGACTGAGTGTAGTGTGTAAAAAAGTGAAACTGTATATTAATGTATTTGAGTGATTGAGTGTTTGTAGAGAAGAACTAATCTGTAAATGAAATGTATATGCAATGTGATGTATTACTGAGAAAAAACAAATAGTGGAGTTATCAAATTTTACTGTTTAAATATTGTATATTTAAACAAAATACTATGTAAATATTTGAATTTATGTACTGCTGTATTCTGTTTATATATAAATATCATACTCCTTTCTGTGATGAATATATGAAACAGTACAGTTTCAAACAGATTTATAATAATATATATTTGGTTGTTATCATCAAACAAAAATCATATAATTATCTATACAACACGGTTATATACAACAAATTATTCACTTTATATTTTTGGAAAAAAACTAGTTCTTTTACCCATATTAAAACAATATTATGTTGAACTATTATGTTAAAGTGTTTAGAAACTCCTATCGACGTCGTGGCGTCCCATGATTCGACCAGAATCCATAAACCACTCAACAGACAAGACAACATAATATAAAACAATTTTTATATCAACTTACAAATACACTCTCTCATATATACACTAAAATCATTCTAGGGTACTACTAACCCTATCTCTAATGAGTAAACCCTTACCAAAGCCTAGGTGTTCGCTCAACCTAAGCCCGGATACCAACTGTTATGGCCTGTAAATCCATACTATCTGAATTGACTAAATACCACACATGTCCAACCCAAATAACACAAAATTACTAGTTATTAGGGTTAAAGAAGGAAAAGATAAAAGATGAACATAAACAACAACACAAAATCTCAAAATGGAACAAAAATAAATATTATATAACATAACGTTTGGAATACAAAATTTTGTATCATATATACATACCAACATTAGAGCACAATACAGTATTTGATACAGCAAAAATAACTCTAAAATGACTAACGTTGAAGCCTCCTGCTTCAAGCTACTCCAAGTGTAACTGTAAAATCCTGAAACACTTGATTTCCCGTAAAAATTTGGGCACCAAGGAGTTTAGGATAAAACAAACAAAATAAACTCTGGGTCAGTCATGGGACTGGCGTGAGTAAACTCCAACCATATTGTTTAACTTTGAAAAACCTTTTAAAAGAAAAGGATAATAGTATGACCAGCCCACACATAAACATGGATGGTTTTTACCTTACTATAACCTAAAACATTTTTGATATGAAAATCTAGTGATATTATAATAATGTCTAATCAAATAAATAGTCAAATAGCATAACGCTTGCATCTCACACTCCACATACATAGTATAAAATGAAAAACCGCAGGGCGCTTATTGGAGATTGGATTCCAACTATGACAAGGTATGAGACCACCTCCCGATTAGTGTACTCTAGAGTTGATACACTGGGGTTCAACAAGAACATCTTACAACCCGGCCACACATGATCATTTAGCTCGAGTGCATCGAATGTATTATCACCCACGGTTATTGGCCATCCAACCATCATCCGTAAGATACAGAAACGAAAAAAGAACAAATGAATTTTCTCTTGGTCGGTGATAACACTCCCTGATTGGGTATTACCCAACTCGCCCTAGTTCCACTACTCCGTATCAGCTGTTTGGTAACACTTATTTTTTTCAATTGTCAACATTAATTTGTGTTATAGATTAACCACAACAATATGTGTTGCTATGCTACAAATGTGTCACCAAAATATATATTTATATATTTTTTATTAGTAACACTTATTTGTGTTAGCATATCGGGTTAAATTGAATTGATGGGGCAAAAAAGTAATTAATTACATTTATTGCCCTAGACATCCTTCTCATCGCTAATTTCTCGCAATTGGTTGCTTCTCTGAAAAATTAAAACTTCGACTTCTCATCTTGCAATCCACCACTTCTCACCTTACTTCACGAAATCAGGGAAATTTAAATTTGGATTTGAAAGGTGATTTTCATTCTGCAAATCCCTTGGTTTATTCTTGATTAATTGTATTCTATTAGTAGTCTTTTGAAATTTAGTCGATACCGAGTTTATTGTTCAGGGTGTTTGTTGACTGTGTTGAAGTAGAGTTATGGAAGAGGATTTGCAGGTGAACTTGTTAAGAGGCAGTGTTGTATGTAGAGGATGATTTAGTAAAGGCAGTCAGGTCAAGATAGGATGTAACTATGAATTTATTATTGGTGATGTTGGTAAAGATACGGAACAATTTTCTTTTTTAGTTGATTATTTTATAATTATGCATATTGATTTTCATTTGGAAGACCTTGGGAAAATAGTTTCTATTTTCAGTACCAGAGCATCTTGTCATGTAAAGCTTATGTGTGCACAATGTTAATTCAATATTAGTGTATTTGAAAATGATATTTATAATTTATTTCCAATGCAAATATCAAATATTTTCATTTTTTTATATGTGTCACTTTATCATTTGTAGAAGATTGAGAAAATTATCTAAATCACCAATAATTGTGTGGTGTAATACTTCAAATTGTGGTATAATGTCTGAAACTAGACATTATACTTCACAATGTCATCTTAGAATTACAAATTACATTAGCATTGGTGAAATAATTATAAATGACATTTTCTAATTGCTTATGTAGCTTGATATTACTTAAAAATTATTATGGGTTAGAGATGCTCTTAGCCATGACCCTTCAATATTCATTCAACATGTTATATTTATGATATTAGTTTGTTTTGCCAATTGTCTAATTAATGCATAAATAAATTTTAGCAGCGTTTTATTGTCTGACTGTACCAAATTAATTGTTTTATGCTTCAAAAAAATAAAAATAGAAAACGGGAAAATTTATAAGTGCAACAAACGGTGGTGTCAATTCCTCCTCTGCCGTCTTGTTGAATGAAAAAGTATGATGATCTCAAAGAAAGCTGTTAAACAGAATGAAAAATAAACAACGATTAATAAGGTCTCTATTAATTATCTATGAGCAATAACATAGGATGGCATTGCTTGGTATTTGAGTCCAAATCTCAGGACGTAGTGAGAAAAATTCACTACAACAGAATGAAAAATAAGCTATAGTGAATGAAAAACTATTAATGTCGGAGAAAGGGTTAGTGCCTAGGCTAGATCATGGGTGGAAATTGCAGGGTGCTAACAAAATATGTCTGAGTTAGTTAGTTATGTGTGAAGGATGGAGGAAGGCTTTAGGGAGGTGGAACAATGTAAACTTTGTCCAAAACCGAGTTTGTAAACTCAGTTACTAACAGAGCTCTAAAACTCAGTTCTAGACTGAGTTCTAAAACTCAGTTCCGTGCTGAGTTTTAAAACCAAGTTCCGAACCGGGTTTTAAAACTAGGTTCCAGACTGAATTTGTAAACTCCGTTCCAAACTGAGTTTTCAAACTAAATTGCATACTGAGATTGTAAACTCAGTATGAAACGAAGTTTATAAACTTCTTGTTGCTTCCTAGTTAGTTAATCAGTTTTTTATTTTCTTTGCATTTGTAGATGGAGAGGACAAGGTGCAAGATTGTAAATCGACCACTGTGACTTTTTTCTAATGACTAGTCTTAGTTTTTTCCTCCAGCTCATTAAAGAGACATGGATATGTTGCCATATATCCTGATGTGCATTTGTACATTGTCTGCAAGATTGTGAATCACCCACTATCTTATTTTGCTTAAGATTCACTTCATTGGTCTTCTGTTACATATGTGCATGAGTTGCATAGTTTTCTACACCCACCTTAAAAAAAAACAATTTAACTCCCCAAAATAAAGCATATGCAAAACCCTCAGACCCCAGATCAACTGCCATGCACATATCTCCCTGTGCACCTGCACAACGTCTCTGACCACCCAACGTCGGTGGCGCCTCCATCCACACGTCACGCAACCACCCATCATTACAAAGTCCAAACATAATGAGCCACAATCATATCCTTCTCAGTTTTACCCTTCCACGCCATTAAACCCGAACACAAGCTCTAGGAAATCACAAAAAAATGATCTTCTGCCACCAACTCCGACCACCTGAACGTCTGCACCCATCACCAATGCTGTGCGCACCTCCACACCCATTTTCATCGAACTCGATCACCTCAGGCCTCCATACAAAGTGATCAAAGATCCACACCCAAACACAAACCCAAAACCTAAATCTAACTCGTACGACCATCTTCGACCATTGGAGTTCGTCAAACTCCACCTGCGCCTCCGCCTACCTCCAGAGAAGCTTCCACCAAAACTATTTTCGGCTCCATTAACACGGTTTCACGTATTTAATTTTTACATCAAGAAAAAACCATAAAATCCTAGCAAAAAATCCAGGCCACTATAAATCATGAAACTTGTTTTAAAAAAAATGATTTTTACATACGAACTCATTCGTATGTCAGACTTTCAAATTTTCGACGATCAAAATTTTGAGTTTTCAAACTCTTTACTATATAATTCATATATCCGATAGTATACAACATTATTCAAGCTGAAAGTATTTTTAAAACTCACTACAGATACATAGGAATAATTTTCATGTAGAACTTAAGTTCTAATACTTACTGTAATTCGAGTTGTAGAATTTTTTTTATCAACAAGCGATGAAAAACTTAAATACTAAATTATCATCCAGGCTTTTCTAAATGTTGACATTGCTTCAATCCCACTTACAATCCAATGTATGTTTATATATGATACAACACACTATAAACAAGAAAATGCACCTATATAAATTTATATCATCCAGTATACATTCAGAATATGGGATTAACAGTGAAGTTTACTCACAAATCTTAATTCACTGTTTTAATTTCAGGTTCCAGGTTTTTATTTTACTTCAAGCCGGGTTTTAGCTCTCTACCATTTTGGTTCTTGACTGAGTTTTGCTTCAGAATTTTGTAAGCGAGTATGTGTTGGTATACCATGTATTTATAGACGAAAACAAAGTAGTAAAATATGGCTTAGCATAGGTTAGATAGGGTAAGGATGGGATGGTCTTTAGGCTGCTGCCTTAATTTGATTAGAAAGGGAAGTTTCTAAGGATCTTCATTGATTCTCTCCAGACTTGCACACGCATGGCCAGCGTATGTTGCAACACATATTTAAGTACAAAGCCATGTGCTTATAGCTTTAAAAGCTAAGGCTTTTGAAAAAATGGGGATGTTAGAGGCTGCCTATATTTGTTTTGAAAAGACATGTGCTTAGGCTACTTCATTTATTTCCTCTCCAGCATGTGCACGACCATCACATGTTTGCAGCACACATTTGTACAAGCCTATGTACTCAATGGTTTAAAATTTGCCAAACTTAGCTTCCAATTAACTTGAACTATTAATGATTATATACTAAAATATTTAAATAGCCAATACTTTGCCTTCAAGTAATTCAAACCATAAACGGTTGTGTACTTAACTTTCCTTATCAAATAAATGCCTCATTTAGTAGCCGTGTGCTTTTGTGTGTGTACTCATGGATTTAAAAATGACAATCCTATTTTCTAAGTAATCAAATCTATTTAATGTATTTGATTTATGCCATTTACATCAATTTAATGCTATATTTTTTTTATTAATAGCCATATCTTCCCTTGATTCCTTCCATATAAAGTAATTAAATTTTATTATAAATATTTTTATTTATAAGTCTATGTAATCCTATATATACATGAATTTAAAACAAGTTTGAATGCAAATAAAATGTTAAAACAACATTTACTTGTTTTTATATATAATATAACAAGTTAAAATAAACACATAGTATTTTTAAAATAATAATTATTCTAATTTTCTATAATATTCAAATCCAATATTATCTATTTTTATAAGAGTTAAAACAAATATGAAAATACAAAACAAAATGATAAAATATTACTTACCTATTTTATATACATATACATTGGTTAAAGAATTTTAAACCATCAATAATACATACAGTAGTTAAAAAAATTTAAATCATTAAAATGTATACCTAGAATTTTCCCAATATTTACTATTTACAATTTATTTAATTAAATCAATTATTGAAATAATTCATAATAAATTGTATTACAAACTCAGTCAAAACTGGGTCATCACAATCTATCCCCTTTAAAAGAATTTTGTCCTCGAAATTAAAGAGTAACGAGGAGAATCCAATTATACTGCTTATACGCATATAGAAGCTATATACCAACAATCATAACAAACAAAACATCCAGAACACACAAGTTATCTACCAAACATTTCACCTCTGGTAGTGTCAATATCTCATTTTGCTATTTAAGAAAATATCTCCAATTATATTTGGAAAATAAATTCCAAAATTCGTTTAATTCTTGGTTTGAATTAATCATGTTTAAACACTTTTATTTTTTTCAAATTCTCTTTTTAAATTCAAATTCATATTCAACTTCACCAATCCGATTCACTTAACTATGTTAAGTTCTACCCATATCCCCCCATTAACTAATTAATTTTCCAAATTAGTTATCTTCATTTCTAGAATTCAAAATCTGGTTTTTGTTACAAAAATCAATTTTAACTCACATGAGTTCTTATTCAGTTAATAATTTAAGTCTAGATCTTATTACTTAAAATAAAATCGAATTTTATTCACTTAAAATTCTATTTATTTCATTAAATAAATCGTTATGGTTCATACCTCTATTTTTCTTGAATTTGATTTTAACATTACTCAAAATCTGCTAGATGAAATCTAGATTGTTCTTCTTTTATTAGAAAAATATGATGTAATAGTTCTGGATGATTCTTATTTCAAAGAATTTTGACTAATATTGAATCTTGTACATTCAATTGAAGTTCAAATCTACAAATTATGAACCAACGCGTTGCGGCAAGCTCGATTTTAGTTATATTCGATTTGGTTCTATATATAACCATTTCAATTTTTATAATTTTATTTGGTTATAATAATAACAATTGACACATCCATAAATAATAATTTCATAAAATTATTCTTATAACAAAATATAATTTTGGGCAAAATTCTTTCATTTACCCTGCTTTTAAAACAATATTGTGTTGAATTACTCTGTTCAAGGGTTTAGAAATACCTATAGATACAGTTGTGTACCCTGTATCGACCAGAATCCGAAATCCACTCAATAAACCAATCAACACAATATAAAATAGTTTTTATATCAATTAACAAATATGCGCTCATATATACACACTCAAAATCATTCTAGGGTACTATTGACCCTATCTCTAACGAGTAACCCCACCAAATCTTAGGTATAACGCTAACCTTGCTTTGATACAACTGTAGCAATCTAAATTCTGGTACCCTTTGAGTCAACCAAATACAACGTAAGTCCAACCCAGAGTGCATTAAAATCCATATGCCAAAGAAAGAAATCAGAGGGTGAGAAAAGATAAGAAAGAAAAGAGTAGAATAAAAAAAGATCACAATATCACAAAATTAGAGCAGACACAATATTACAACGGAATGAATAATATATATATATATATTTCAAGGCATGAATAAAATATATTATATAACATAACTTTGAAATTTACAAAACTATATCTGTACTTATGTACATCATTAGAATACAATATATATACATTACAGCGAAAATAAACTCCATATATATCTAATGTTGAAGCCTTCTGCTCCAAGCTCCTCCAAGTATCTGTAAATTCCTGAACTACTTGACTATTCGTACAAATTTAGGCACCCAAGAGTTTAGGGAAAACTTAGAAAAAAAAATAAACTCTGGGTCGGTCATGGGACTGGTGTGAGTAAACGATTTAAAAACGACTTGAGAAAATAAAGAGAATCTCATAAGACCGCACCGCATATAACACAAAACGAGTTTTTCCCATATAAGGACCAAAATACTTTGTATATTAAAATCAGATATTATGACAGTGTCTGGAGTTTTCAAAATAATTTAGAATCTAGTGAAATGCTTGCATCTCACATTTCACTACATAGTTTGCAACAGAAATCGTGGACATTAATTAGAGAATGGATTCCAACTATGGCAAGGTGTGGGACCACCTTGTAATAGTATATCTCCATAGATGAATACATTGGGGTTCAACAAGAACATCTTGCAACCCGACTAAACATGACTGGCCACTCATTTCGCTTGAGTGTACTGAATATGTCATTACTACAGTTGAGGGCTATCTAACCAAACTGGTAACATACAAAAAGAAAGGTACAACCGAAAGCATTTGATTTCCCCAGATCATAAAATGATATACCCTAATGGGCGCGACCTACATAGCCATGCTGTTTACCCAATTTTTACCATTTTTTGGTTGTGAAGCTTGAGGCTATAACTTCCTTTTTGACATACCACGTCTTCATTCACTTTGAATGCCACATCATCTTACCCATCAAATCACAAATTGATTTCCCCTACCATAGGTATAAAACTAAAAGAAACGAATTCCTCCGCTACCAGACGTAAATACGCTAAAAGAGATCAACGTGCGTGATCTGTTAGGCATACTCTGTCAGACATTCATCCATATAAGTTGTTCTGGGACTGGACAAACTGAAGGCATTATCTTGTAAATCAATATTAGGTAATTTCTACCTAGGATCAACAGAAAAACCCTTGCATAACCCCGTCAATCTCTAACTTGCAACGTAAAAAATCGGATCAAAGTGGAATTTAGATTCTGGACTCTTTGAAATGACAATCGATAAGATTCCAGACATATCGAACAATATATAAGAGTGAGATTCATTCCCTAACCGCTAATGAACGGATTTCCTTATCCTTGTCACCTATATCTCAAAGTAAAGGTCCATATTTCGTAGTCGGTTATTTGACTATCCAATGTATAATAAAATAAACAGATTTATTTTCATTAGACCTGCTAAGCCTCATTTAAATAATATTCAATTATTTAAATTCAATCACCAATTATTTACATACTTATTGAAAACATAAGTATTACCTAACTTAGAAAATTCTTATTATCAATCTTATGTGATAATCTCGCTCTTAAACATAAGTTTCATAGTTGAAAACAATATTCATGTAACAACCCGGAACCGAACCAATTTAAAATTTTTATTTTGTAATTTTAATGAATTGTGAATATTTAAAATGATTTATTTTAAATAGTAACGACGAGAAATTTATTTTTGAATATAATTAGAACATATATATATATTTGAATCGACATTAGAATATAAATATTTATTTTTAACTATAAAAGGAATTGAAAATGGTGTGGTAGTTTGAAAATTCGATTTCATATTTCAAATGAATGTACAGGATTCGAAATAAATCGGATTTTAGAGAAACCAAAAATATTAGAATCTATTTGAAAATTTGAATCTGAAAAATTGAAATTTCATAGCGGGAATAAAAAGTTATGCCCAGTTGAAAATTCAGAATAGTCGCTATGGAATTTTGGCCCTTAAAAATAGCCATTTTGCAAACGACCTCCGTTTTCGATGAAACCACTTTTATTGGATCTGGAATGGTAAATTATTGTTATATTCCAAAATTCATAATTTTTAGGATTAATACGTTAGCGTGGCGAAGTAAAACGTGTTTGACTGTTTTAGTCAATTTCGATCGACCAGAAAATGGCCATTTTTCAAACGGTCTTTAAATTTGACGAAATTAGTTTTTTTAGGATCGTATCGTCAATGCATAGCTAGAAATAATTTTTCTAGAATTTTTAGAGTCAGTATGTGGCCCCAATAAATTGAAATGTATGTTTAAATTAAATATATAGTGATTTATAATTTAATTTAAAGGAAACTGATCGTAACAGTCGAATTGACTTACGAAACATATCCCATTGTGTTTGGAAGGGGGTATTTAGCTAGGGGCGACCGTTGTTGGGTTTGGTTTGGAGTTTGAACTAAGAAACATGTATATATGAAATTAAAATATTATATAAATATATATTTACACATGGTCAAAACAGTCAAACCCCTTACTCTCCATTTACACGATCAACGCACGGAACCCCGCCTCCATCTCTCGTCAATGACGGTTTTAGCTCCAAAATTCCCGATCATTTTTCCATCGATCTATACAATAAAATCAAAAGTATATAAAGAGAAGATTAAAGAAGAAAGGGAGTATAAATACATCCTAGTTTGATCCAGGTTGGAGGGGCTGACCAGCTCAATTTTCGAGCCAAAGACGCGCAATTCGCACGCCAATTGGGGAGGTTCCTGGCCACCTAACTGGCGGCTATTCTGGGCGAAGGGGCAACGTTCGACGGCGAGTGGCATGGCGGGTTCAGATCCGGTCAATGGCGACGGTGGCAGTAGGAAAAAGGTGCCCTAGGGTTGGAGTGGCTGTCGTGTTTTTCAAAACGGGGGAGATGGTTTACAGCAACAGTTTTAAAACGTGACAAAGGAAAGGTGTAAAATTTGTTGATATTTTCCTAATTTAGTTTAGTTAAAAATGTTAAATATACATTATTTTTGAAAACAAAAATAGTATTATTTTTTTAAAATAAATTAGCATTGTTATAGGAAGAAAATATGATTGATTATATATCGTTTTTAAAATATACATGTAACATTGCTTTTATAAAAATATATATATGTAGGATTGTTTTAAAAATAAAGATAGTATTGTTTTTAATAATAAATTAGCAGTGTAAAAATAGAATTTTATATATATATATACAAGCAGTGTAAACATAGAATTTATATATATATATACAAGCATTGTAAAAATAGAATTTTTATATAGGAATAACCAGAATAAAGTTTTGATTTTTATATATGAATAGCTTTAAAAAGATTTGATTTTTTATATAAATAACTTTGAAATAGAAATGATAAAGTATGATCTTTATATATATGGAATGGCAAGAATAAAAATGTGATTTTTATCTATATAGCGTTGAAATAAAAATTCGACTTTGTGTAAGAAGTAGAAATATAAAAGCATAATTTTGATATAGAAAGAAGCATTGTAAAATTATATGAAGTAGAAATAAAAATATGATTTTTATTTATTGGAATGAAGCGATAAAAATATGATTTTTATATATGAATAGAGTGAAAAGGATGCGTTGGAATTTCGAACAAATCCAAATAGTTCAGAAAGAAAGACTGGCGGAGTGGAACCCAAAGGTGAGAACTCCTCACTTTTATTTTATTTTCTAGTTAAAATATATACTAGGATGCAGATGGTGCTTAGCAGTACCCGACACCCGTCGTCCACAGACCATGGATGACTTGTTTGTTTGATTGTGTGTTGTGGAATGAAATAAAATATTTTATAGTTAAAAATATAATTTTTAACGCGTATATGGATAAAATTAATATTCATAAACAAATTGTACAATTTGTTTATGTGCACTAATTTGATTGATATTGATTGGGACGATAAATTTTACACATAGCCCAACTGCACAAATAAAATTCATTATTTGTTGATTTAAACCCCACACGGGTTTTGGGACGATATATGACATACACTAGTCCCAATAATTAACTATATGTCGATCAATTGATTGACATGCTATTGTAAGCATTAAATATTTATATTTGATGCTTATGCAGTGTAGAATGCACTCTGGATGATGGTTGTCTGTGTTTTATTGTTGTTATACACATTTGTTGTGT
Source organism: Allium sativum (assembly GCA_030737875.1). Taxonomy (NCBI): domain Eukaryota; kingdom Viridiplantae; phylum Streptophyta; class Magnoliopsida; order Asparagales; family Amaryllidaceae; genus Allium; species Allium sativum. The sequence continues at coordinate 215,749,080 of CM060915.1, read as the reverse complement.
GAAATCCAAATAATGACATTATATGGTAATTGACTGTGTCTGATTCCAGTTCAAAAAGAATGAATATTTTGAAATAATGATTATTTTAAAATAACGAATATTTTAAAATAATATTAAGTAAAAGATCAAAATCTGATTTTGATGTCCGATTTGGGATGGAAATCAATATATTTAAATATATAAAGACGTGTTGATTTGATATGCGCCATTTTGACGTGAACGATATTTATATCGATTTTATTCGTTGTTATAATGAATATCGAAAAGGAAATGATTTCGAAATATAATGTTTTGAAAATATTATCATTTATATATCAATGATATGGAATATTCAAGTATGATTTGAAATTGAATATGAAGTTGAAATCGTTTTGAAAACGAATTTAAAACGATTTATAAAATACCTTTTAAATGGAAATCGACGAAATATATATTATATATATAGTATAATGGCCTGAATAGAACACGCCGCGCCGCTGTAGTTCGCGAATTTCGACCATTGACTTCGGACGGATATTACGGGAGATCCGACTGTCGAATTCTCCTAAAACTGAAACCTTGGGTTCGTATCGAAAAGAGCTTTCTAACGAATATTAGAGAATTGAAATCTAACGGTTGGATTTGGAATTATGTCCAAATCAAAAATTTGGAATAGGTCGTTGTAAGTGTAGTTCGATGACCATTTATGGAAATCGACTGTACGGGCCTTGATAAAATTATTAAAAGTATCAATAATTTGTGTAAAATCATAACAAATGATTTGGAAAGAATTGGGATGAAAAATTCCATATTTGAAAAGATAAATTTTTTTATCGAAATGAACTAGTTATGAACTAGAATTATGAAATCCAACATTTTTAAATAAATAAATTGGATTTGAAATGGTTTTAAAAATAACCGGAATTTCCAATATATGAATTGGAATGGATTTGAATCGAAATTATCTTTGGAATATTTCGATATTGGACACCGTGATTATACGAATATTGTGGAGGAATTTGGAAGATATATATATCGTTATTCCACTACGGTATTTGTTGATACGAGAATTTGATATTGAATATAAGCCGTTATATTTTCTATTCAGAGCCTTTATATTTAATATTAAATGTGATTTTGGGTTTGTCGTGAATAGTGTCTTCATTAACACTGTTCTTGAACCCAGTTGAGAAAAGAATAAATCTTTTTATTTAGATTTAATGAAGTATACCAATTAATTGATATTTAATTAGAATGGAATTTAAATTGGCTTTTGGGTTTATCATGAACGATGTTTCGAATAACACTTGTTCTTTAACCCGATTAACAATGGAATAAGATTTTGGGTTGTCGTGAATGGTATCTTTAATAATAATGTTCTTAGACCCAATGGAATTAAGAAAATTAGAAACTATCTAGAGATTAGTTAAGTTGAATGGTTTCCTGGGTATTGATTTGATGTTGGTTTCGGCCTTCGGGGTTAATACTTAGAGAATTGCTCATTTGCTAATATACGGTTAAAGGCTGATGGAATGGAATGTGATTTTGGGTTTATCGTGAACCATGTTTTAATTGACATTGGTTCTTTAACCCAGTTAAAAACAGGAATAAGATTTTGGGTTGTCGTGAATGGTATCTTTAGTAATATTGTTCTTAGAACCAATGGAGTTAAGAAAATCAAAAACTAACTGGAGATTAGCTAAGTTGAATGGTTTCCTGGGTATTGATCTGATGTAGGTTTCAGCCTTCGGGGTTAATACTTAGGGAATTTGTTCACTTGCTAATTTATGGTTAAAGGCTGATGGAATGGAATGTGATTTTGGGTTTATCGTGAACCGTTTTTTAAATGACATTGGTTCTTTAACCCAGTTTAAGACAGGATATGATTTCCCAAGTTAAACAATCGTTAATTTTGTGTAACGACACGGATTTTGCCCGCCCTTAATCGATCGCAAAATCGACCAAGACCGTTCAAATCCCGCATACATTAACTTTGGGAATACAACAACATTAGAACAAATAACAGCCGACTTTTATAAACAGTACAAAATGTTTACATCAGAGTACAGAACATCAGAGTACATCTAATTATATTACAGCGGAAGATTAAATTTACAAAAATTATAATACATCACAGTGCAGCGGAAATAAAACAACTAAGCTCTGGGCACAACTTTAAACTTCAATCCAGAATCCTGCTCGAGAGATAAACCTGTAGACAAACTACTCGACTTCCCGTGTGGAGAAGAGGGCACCCGAGTTTGCAAAGGTGGAAACAAACAACAGGTCAGTCATGGGACTGGTGTGAGAATTCTTAACTAATTTAACTAATAGTAATAAAGCAAATCCAAGGACCACGCCGCGTTAGCGGAATGGGTTTACTCCAATGGATTGACGTGCATAACTTAAAGTAAATCGTGAAATAACGCAATGCTTTTGGAAAAATGGAATCACCATAAGACTCAGGTCCCATCACACAATGCAACGCACACCAGAGGATAGAGTTTTACCTTATGGTGATTAAAAGATGATAAATACGTATGAAACGATATTATTATTAGTGTGTATATGTTTTAATAAAACATTTCAATCATAATGTATCAATCCTAGGAAGCATAGGTACCTATATATAATGCCTCCGTACTAGTAATACAATCAAGTCCGTAAGGGTCGTATTGGAAATTTGGGTTTCCATACCGAGTCAAGGCTAGGAGCGAAATCCTTACCGATTCGAGACACTCTAGCAATGCCCCAGGATTGGTACTCTGTCCAACCCTTGGATCCTGCAGGGCCGGTCCACACTTACTTTTGTGGATTAGAAATGCCTGAACACACGTTTCCCGATCCTAACGGATCTCTAAATTGGCCAGTCGCGACCAATATAACCGAGGTACCTCAATCCAACAACCACTTAGTAAATATCAGTGCTGGTAGGTCACTGACACCACCTTTAGCTAGAAAGAAACGTGCGCACTCCCTGCATTCCCTTGCTCCGTTTTAGACTCCACCGGGGTGTGAGGCTCGCGAAGTAACGTTATAACCACAAGGCCTGTTTTTCAACAAAGCCTTAATCATCTTCATCTTAGAGTGCCACATTGTCAATCCGTACCGTACCATTGATCATCCATCAACATATAAATGGGTGTTAAATAAAGAATAAATTCTTCACCACCAACATTTATACATTAACAGAAAATCAATAACAAGATATTTAACGGAGTACGATGTCGGACACACAATCCATTTACAAGTCCGCTCTGGGTCTGAGCGAAAGCCAAATCCGTCGATCTCCAAATGCGTTTGGACGATCATTACTAAATATCTTGCCTTGGGAGGCCAGTCCCAATTCAAGCTACCAGTCATCATCATCCCAACGATATGAAAACCTTCGGTCTTCAACCATCACCTTCATCTTCGACTCTTGATTGTCGTGATGATTACTCAGAATGGGTTAAACCCGGTCATTCTGAGTAACTCGCGTATTTTGTGATTAAAAATCAAATGCTATAAAATCACACCAACGCCACATTCCAACTCCGGATATTCTTATTAAAAAATTCTCATTAATTTTATCAAAGATAAATCTTTTTAATTTAATCTTAAATCTTTATTTATCCATATTAAACCAAATTATGGTTTATCCAATCTAATCGGAATTTACGCCTTATCGAAATAATTATAAATTAATTAATCCCCATCCCGATCTTTTATCCCAATTGGTTCAGGTACTTAATTTCCATTACCCATTTAAATCTAATTAAAGATTTAATTAACGCATGGAGTTAAACTAGTGGAACTCCATTTTCGATCCTTAATTCAGTAATTTTATTTACTTCATTCCTCTCCAATCTAATTAAAGTTTTAATTAAAAACCTTATTTCGTTTTAACCTTCCAGAGTCATTAATAAATAATTAATCAAAAATTAGGAAATTAATCCCCTCATTAATCCGGGTTAAAGAATAAATGTTATTTAAAACATAATTCACGATAAACCCAAATTCAAATTTCATTGCAAATCCGTGGTTATAATAAAATCATTTTTAATTCCTATTATTTATTCTAAAATAAATAAACCATTTATTCTGATCAAAATATCATTTCTCATATTAAAATGTTATTTTCAAAATATTAATTTTGAAATTAACTCTTTTAATATTCATTATAAAATGGATAATATAAGTTAATAAACTTATTCAGGTTAAAATGATGTTTCTATTTAAAATGGATTAAATAATCCAATTCGTTATATTATCCATTTATGTTTTATAATGGGCCAGACTTCTCACATTAGGCCTACAACTTGTGGATGCTGGATATGCCGGTTGGGTCCGGGCAGACTTATTCCACAGTTGGGCTTAACCTCGAGTCAAAACCCAATTTGTATTCGTGTACTTGGACCTCTCACATTAGGCCCAACATTTATGGCTGCTGGATATGCCGGTTGGTTCCGGGCAGACTTCCACCATAAACGTGACCTAACCTCGTGTCCAAGAACAATTATAATTATAATTTTTTTATTTAAAAAAATTTATTTTAAAATATTACATATTTTAAAAATATCTAACTTCTAAAATGTCATATGTTCCAAAGTATAACTTTACATTGAAATATTCTTTATATTGCCTTTCCAATTTTCAATAAATATCGACCTTTCCAAATTATAATAATAATTACTTCAAAAATGGTTTTAATTACGATATCAAAACTTACCATTCCAACATCAAACATAATCTTTTCCCATCAATCCATTTATGTTAAATTTTGAAATCACATCTTTTAAAATTTAGTGTTAACATAAAAACGAAAGCTTTTCAATTCAAATCTTCTTGTTATATTTGGAATGTAATTTTACTAACTTAATATTTCATTAAAACTTCCTAAATAATAGAAATTTAGTTTCCTTAATTCAAACGTCAATCAATTCCATTAATTGAATAATAAATGAATTTTTTTTTCTTTCATTCGAAATTGGAATGAGGCCCACACCATTTCCATATAATTCAATTATACGGATTTCATTCATTTATCTCATAAAAATTTTCAAACATCCATTAACAGCCAAAGTGCATTTCTAATTAACCACAAGGGTGACGTGTATTCAAATGTCAGCCCCTAACCCGTGTGGGGTTTCAACCAACACAAGTTCGAATAAAATAAACTGTGCTTCTGGACGATGTATGAAAATTGATCATCCAATCACATAAACAAGTTAGGTCACTTGTAAATGGCAGTGTATACATGTGCTTAAATAGAAACATACATAACATACATAATTTGGCATACTCACATATTTTAAGTTTCAACTATTCGATGTCAAGTTTTCATGTTGAACAAGATGAAATAACATGACACTTATGTTGCAACACATTTCTTTTAATGTTAAAAAAAGAAGAAGCGACAAAAATGACCCTTTTCATGTTCTTCTAAATTTTATACTTTTATTTAATAAATAAAATGCCAAATAAAATTTACTTTTTCTCTTTATATTTATTAACAAATTAATGCATTTCTGGACCTTGTACTTTAATTAAACAAACAATGCTAAAAATATCCTTCTTAAGTTTCAACATAAAAAGAAAAACTTCATGTTAAAATCCTTTAACATGTTGTTTCACACAAAAAGAATAACTTTATGTTAAATCAATTTATTTTAACTTAAAAAGAAGCTTTTATGTTAAAACTACTTTTAACTTTTTATTTTAAACAAAAAAAATATTTTATGTTAAATCATTTTTAACTTTACATTTTAACATAAAAAGGCAATTTCATGTTACAACATTTTTCCTGCAATACTTTTAATCATAAAAAGTTCAAAACAATTTCCTAACTTTTAATTTTAACATAAAATGTGTTAAACCACTTTCTGTTCTTTTATGTTAACATAAATTGTAAATAAAATGTTATTTAAACAAATTAGGTCTTTTGCTTACAAAATGAATAATAAAACAAAGTCTATTCTTTTTGTTACAAAAATAATAATAAAACAAAATTTATCCTTTTTTAAAAAAAAAAGAAAAGAAAAGAAAAAAAAACAAGATCTAGTTCTTTTTATAGAAAATAAAAATGAAATTACAAGTATATTTTCTTTTAACTAAATTTTGTCAGCCATTTTGCCAAAGAACTGCAAACTAAAAAGGTATCACAGTTTTTATTTCAATAAAATTTCACTTCTCATCAAATTCCATCGTTTAAGGTTAACAAATAAAAATAAGCTTTATTTATCATTCAAATTCCATTCTTAAGGCAACAAATAAAAATGACGTTTTTATTTGTAAATCAATTCTTTACTGTTTCTTCATTTTTTTTATATAAAAATGATATTCTATAATATAAAATAAATCAAAACAAATGGATCTTAAATAAATAGAAGTTCAGATCCAATTTCACTCCCAAGACAAAATTTCATCACATATGGTGTTTCATCACATCTCTCATACAACATGAACAACAGATCGCAACACAACCAACAAACAGCATCACATAAATCACAGATATTTCAGATCTGAATCGATGGCATATACATAATCATTTTTAAGAGAGAAAAATAATTAATCAATAATTTAATAATTTAGAAATTAGAATTCTCACCTTGATTGGATAAGAATTTGTCCCAATAGCTTCCTTTCCTTTAAAAAAAAGTCGTATTTAAAGTCACGGTTCTCACGATCATGGCGCACCTCACATCGACCGCCTTCGACTTGCTAACCCGCCGCCCAGGTCTCGGCCAACTCGTCGCTGTGTCCACCCTCAAAAACCAACCCCGAACCTTGCCACTTCATGCTACCTCCCTGGCCACCATGTGTTATGAAGAGTTGAACCATTTTTGCGTTGGAAGGGCTTTCAATTGATGAAGGAATTGGAAGAAAGAGGAGGAAGGATTGAGCCATTTAGAGAGGAAGAACGACTACTGCCATTGAAAAGAAGAAGATGGAGGCGGCGACTTTTAGAAAAGAGAATGAGATTAGGATTTTGTTAATCTCTATATCTAAAGGAAAAAGGAAGTGAATAGATAAAGGGTTGATTTAGGTTAGAGTTTAGGAAAGGATTTCCAATGCAATATTTAATTTCATTTATTCGTCCTTAATTCTATTTCAAAACATTACCCATCTAATCCTAATTCAACATAAGAATAAATTACCTATGTTATATCTCAAGTTCAATTTTCTAACAATTTTAATTGAGCAATCAATTCATTAATTATTCCTTCCAAATATAATATGACAAAGTTATCATAATGCCTCATTTCAAGTTTCTTTTTATACTCGAATTAAACTATTCAAAAATTTCATTATACTAAATTCCAATATTATATTTCAATCATAAAATTAAATGGTTTGTATTCTTGTATTGATTCAACATTTATTACAGTTCCAAATTTTTTTTAACCACTTTTATTACTCAATTTACATTAAATTATATTTATGTTCATCTCATTAATTATACGTTACCTTAAATTTAACATTCACATTAGAAACAATCCCCATTTGATTATAATTAAATTTCTAATGAATTGTTATACTTTGATTTTACCACACCATAAATATCATATGAACAATTAGTATTTACACATGTTACATTCATAATTTGCAGTCATCATCTTAACCATATAAGTTTATTTCAAAATGCTACATTCTATATATATCATTTTGATTACCTAAATAATTGCCAAACATTTACGATATTTTTAAAACAAATTCACATACCAAAATTCAAGTTAGGTATTACACCTATTTACGGTGTTTGGTTTCAATTGTAATTAAATTTCTTTAAGTATATATATATATATATATATATTTAATTCCACTAAATTTGGTTTGATTTAATTATGTCAATGAGTTACAAGATTTTAAAAAAATAATAATAATTAGCAATCCAAATATGGTTATATGTTTATTGTATGTTTATTGTATATGGACAAACATGAAATAACATTTTTTTTTAACATAAGAAATGTAACATCTTTATATGACAAATTTTAATTGAATGTAATTAAATGACATTACTAACTTACTATAGCATTTCAAACAAAAATGACATTTTAAATATGAACGAACATTACTCTACATAAATGACATTTTAATTAACATACCTGATACTAAATAAAGTGACATTTTTAATTCTAACATAAATGACAATTTTGAATTCTAACATAAATGTTCCTTTTTAATTCTAACATGACAAATTAAAATTAAAATGTTTATTTTGTCTAACAATGAAAAATGTTTATTTTGTCTACCATGACAAATTATAACTAGAATGTCTATGTTGTTCTAACTTGGCAAAATTTAACATAAATGGTGCTTTTATTTAGACAATACATTCCTAACCTTAATGAAATCCCTTTTATGATAACATTATAATGAAAATTTTTAATATGTTAACATAAAAATGATAATTCTTTTATTTTCTTAGCATACCACTCTTTTTATTCTTTAAACAATAAAAATGTTATTTTTTTATTTATTCCTAACATGAACATCCTTTTTGTACATAAACGATAAAAATATGATTTTTTTAACATGAAACATCTTAGTTATATATATAAACAATAAAAATATGGATTTTATTGTATGCACAAATATGGCCTAACAAGAATATACACAGTTCAATTCTGATTTATTTTGAATCATGTACATTCAGTTATAGTTAAAAATCAAAATTTCAAACTACAGCGCTATTTTAAACTCCTTTTATATTTAAATTAAACTTATTCGTTTTAACTTTAATTAGAATAAATTTTTGATCGTTATTATTTAAAATAAATTATTTTAAATCTTTTAAATTCATTAAAATTTCTAAAATAAAAATTTTAAACTGGTCCCAAAATTTCGGGTTATTACAGTCTCCCCCACTTAAGAACTTTTCGTCCTCGAAAAGGAACGAAGTTAAAAGTGTATTAATTATCCTACACAAATTCTTTTCTATACATTTCTATAATTTTATTTGTTGATTAACTTTCAAGTATATGTAACTTTTACATACTCAAAAATCATATTTTCTAAAATGGATTATAATTACAAATACGTATATCATAAGCTTTTCACTCTGAACTCATTCTAGGGCATTACTAACCCCATCTCTAATGAGTTTTCTCATTCTAGGATACTGCTGATCCTATCTCTAATGAGTATTCTAATTGGATATTGCTAATCCAATCTCTGATGAGTCTTTTGTTCAGTTCTAATGAGTTGTATCCCAAAGATTTGAGCTAACCAGAGCTCTGATACCAACTGTAACGACACGGATTTTGCCCGCCCTTAATCGATCGCAAAATCGACCAAGACTGTTCAAATCCCGCATACGTTAACTTTGGGAATACAACAACATTAGAACAAATAATAGCCGAATTTTATAAACAGTATAAAATGTTTACATCAGAGTACAGAACATCAGAGTACATCTAATTATATTACAGCGGAAGAATAAATTTACAAAAATTATAATACATCACAGTGCAGCGGAAATAAAATAACTAAGCTCTGGGCACAGCTTTAAACTTCAATCCAGAATCCTGCTCGAGAGATAAACCTGTAGACAAACTACTCGACTGCCCGTGTGGAGAAGAGGGCACCCGAGTTTGCAAAGGTGGAAACAAACAACGGGTCAGTCATGGGACTGGTGTGAGAATTCTTAACTAATTTAACTAATAGTAATAAAGCAAATCCAAGGACCATGCCGCGTTAGCGGAACGGGTTTACTCCAATGGATTGACGTGCATAACTTAAAGTAAATCGTGAAATAACGCAATGCTTTTGGAAAAATGGAATCACCATAAGACTCAGGTCCCATCACACAATGCAACGCACACCAGAGGATAGAGTTTTACCTTATGGTGATTAAAAGATGATAAATACGTATGAAACGATATTATTATTAGTGTGTATATGTTTTAATAAAACATTTCAATCATAATGTATCAATCCTAGGAAGCATAGGTACCCATATATTATGCCTCCATACTAGTAATACAATCAAGTCCGTAAGGGTCGTATTGGAAATTTGGGTTTCCATACCGAGTCAAGGCTAGGAGCGAAATCCTTACCGATTCGAGACACTCTAGCAATGCCCCAGGATTGGTACTCTGTCCAACCCTTGGATCCTGCAGGGCCGGTCCACACTTACTTTTGTGGATTAGAAATGCCTGAACACACGTTTCCCGATCCTAACGGATCTCTAAATTGGCCAGTCGCGACCAATATAACCAAGGTACCTCAATCCAACAACCACTTAGTAAATATCAGTGCTGGTAGGTCACTGACACCACTTTTAGCTAGAAAGAAACGTGCGCACTCCCTGCGTTCCCTTGCTCCGTTTTAGACTCCACCGGGGTGTGAGGCTCGCGAAGTAACGTTATAACCATAAGGCCTGTTTTTCAACAAAGCCTTAATCATCTTCATCTTAAAGTGCCACATTGTCAATCCGTACCGTACCATTGATCATCCATCAACATATAAATGGGTGTTAAGTAAAGAATAAATTCTTCACCACCAACATTTATACATTAACAGAAAATCAATAACAAGATATTTAACGGAGTACGATGTCGGACACACAATCCATTTACAAGTCCGCTCTGGGTCTGAGCGAAAGCCAAATTCGTCGATCTCCAAATGCGTTTGGACGATCATTACTAAATATCTTGCCTTGGGAGGCCAGTCCCAATTCAAGCTACCAGTCATCATCATCCCAACGATATGAAAACCTTCGGTCTTCAACCATCACCTTCATCTTCGACTCTTGATTGTCGTGATGATTACTCAGAATGGGTTAAACCCGGTCATTCTGAGTAACTCGCGTATTTTGTGATTAAAAATCAAATGCTATAAAATCACACCAACGCCACATTCCAACTCCGGATATTCTTATTAAAAAATTCTCATTAATTTTATCAAAGATAAATCTTTTTAATTTAATCTTAAATCTTTATTTATCCATATTAAACCAAATTATGGTTTATCCAATCTAATCGGAATTTACGCCTTATCGAAATAATTATAAATTAATTAATCCCCATCCCGATCTTTTATCCCAATTGGTTCAGGTACTTAATTTCCATTACCCATTTAAATCTAATTAAAGATTTAATTAACGCATGGAGTTAAACTGGTGGAACTCCATTTTCAATCCTTAATTCAGTAATTTTATTTACTTAATTCCTCTCCAATCTAATTAAAGTTTTAATTAAAAACCTTATTTTGTTTTAACCTTCCAGAGTCATTAATAAATAATTAATCAAAAATTAGGAAATTAATCCCCTCATTAATCCGGGTTAAAGAATAAATGTTATTTAAAACATAATTCACGATAAACCCAAATTCAAATTTCATTGCAAATCCGTGGTTATAATAAAATCATTTTTAATTCCTATTATTCATTCTAAAATAAATAAACCCTTTATTCTGATCAAAATATCATTTCTCATATTAAAATGTTATTTTCAAAATATTAATTTTGAAATTAACTCTTTTAATATTCATTATAAAATGGATAATATAAGTTAATAAACTTATTCAGGTTAAAATGATGTTTCTATTTAAAATGGATTAAATAATCCAATTCGTTATATTATCCATTTATGTTTTATAATGGGCCAGACTTCTCACATTAGGCCTACAACTTATGGATGCTGGATATGCCGGTTGGGTCCGGGCAGACTTATTCCACAGTTGGGCTTAACCTCGAGTCAAAACCCAATTTGTATTCGTGTACTTGGACCTCTCACATTAGGCCCAACATTTATGGCTGCTGGATATGCCGGTTGGTTCCGGGCAGACTTCCGCCATAAACGTGACCTAACCTCGTGTCTAAGAACAATTATAATTATAGTTATAATTTTTTTTATTTTAAAAAAATTATTTTAAAATATTACATATTTTAAAAATATCTAACTTCTAAAATGTCATATGTTCCAAAGTATAACTTTACATTGAAATATTCTTTATATTGCCTTTCCAATTTTCAATAAATATCGACCTTTCCATATTATAATAATAATTACTTCAAAAATGGTTTTAATTACGATTTCAAAACCTACCATTCCAACATCAAACGTAATCTTTTCCCATCAATCCATTTATGTTAAATTTTGAAATCACATCTTTTAAAATTTAGTGTTAACATAAAAACGAAAGCTTTTCAATTCAAATCTTCTTGTTATATTTGGAATGTAATTTTACTAACTTAATATTTCATTAAAACTTCCTAAATAATAGAAATTTAGTTTCCTTAATTCAAACGTCAATCAATTCCATTAATTGAATAATAAATGAATTTTTTTTCTTTCATTCGAAATTGGAATGAGGCCCACACCATTTCCATATAATTCAATTATACGGATTTCATTCATTTATCTCATAAAAATTTTCAAACATCCATTAACAGCCAAAGTGCATTTCTAATTAACCACAAGGGTGACGTGTATTCAAATGTCAGCCCCTGACCCGTGTGGGGTTTCAACCAACACAAGTTCGAATAAAATAAACTGTGCTTCTGGACGATGTATGAAAATTGATCGTCCAATCACATAAACAAGTTAGGTCACTTGTAAATGGCAGTGTATACATGTGCTTAAATAGAAACATACATAACATACATAATTTGGCATACTCACATATTTTAAGTTTCAACTATTCGATGTCAAGTTTTCATGTTGAACAAGATGAAATAACATGACACTTATGTTGCAACACATTTCTTTTAATGTTAAAAAAAGAAGAAGCGACAAAAATGACCCTTTTCATGTTCTTCTAAATTTTATACTTTTATTTAATAAATAAAATGCCAAATAAAATTTACTTTCACTTTTTCTCTTTATATTTATTAACAAATTAATGTATTTTTGGACCTTGTACTTTAATTAAACAAACAATGCTAAAAATATCCTTCTTAAGTTTCAACATAAAAAGAAAAACTTCATGTTAATATCCTTTAACATGTTGTTTCACACAAAAAGAATAACTTTATGTTAAATCAATTTATTTTAACTTAAAAAGAAGCTTTTATGTTAAAACTACTTTTAACTTTTTATTTTAAACATAAAAGAATATTTTATGTTAAATCATTTTTAACTTTACATTTTAACATAAAAAGGCAACTTCATGTTACAACATTTTTCCTGCAATACTTTTAATCATAAAAAGTTCAAAACAATTTCCTAACTTTTAATTTTAACATAAAATGTGTTAAACCACTTTCTGTTCTTTTATGTTAACATAAATTGTAAATAAAATGTTATTTAAACAAATTAGGTCTTTTGCTTACAAAATGAATAATAAAACAAAGTCTATTCTTTTTGTTACAAAAATAATAATAAAACAAAATTTATCCTTTTTTTTTAAAAAAAAAGAAAAGAAAAGAAAAAAAACAAGATCTGGTTCTTTTTATAGAAAATAAAAATGAAATTACAGGTATATTTTCTTTTACCTAAATTTTGTCATCCATTTTGCCAAAGAACTGCAAACTAAAAAGGTATCACAGTTTTTATTTCAATAAAATTTCACTTCTCATCAAATTCCATCGTTTAAGGTTAACAAATAAAAATAAGCTTTATTTATCATTCAAATTCCATTGTTAAGGCAACAAATAAAAATGACGTTTTTATTTGTAAATCAATTCTTTACTGTTTCTTCATTTTTTTTATATAAAAATGATATTCTATAATATAAAATAAATCAAAACAAATGGATCTTAAATAAATAGAAGTTCAGATCCAATTTCACTCCCAAGACAAAATTTCATCACATATGGTGTTTCATCACATCTCTCATACAACATGAACAACAGATCGCAACACAACCAACAAACAGCATCACATAAATCACAGATATTTCAGATCTGAATCGATGGCATATACATAATCATTTTTAAGAGAGAAAAATAATTAATCAATAATTTAATAATTTAGAAATTAGAATTCTCACCTTGATTGGATAAGAATTTGTCCCAATAGCTTCCTTTCCTTTAAAAAAAAAGTCGTATTTAAAGTCACGGTTCTCACGATCATGGCGCACCTCACATCGACCGCCTTCGACTTGCTAACCCGCCGCCCAGGTCTCGGCCAACTCGTCGCTGTGTCCACCCTCAAAAACCAACCCCGAACCTTGCCACTTCATGCTACCTCCCTAGCCACCGTGTGTTATGAAGAGTTGAACCATTTTTGCGTTGGAATGGCTTTCAATTGATGAAGGAATTGGAAGAAAGAGGAGGATGGATTGAGCCATTTAGAGAGGAAGAACGACTACTGCCATTGAAAAGAAGAAGATGGAGGCGGCGGCTTTTAGAAAAGAGAACGAGATTAGGATTTTGTTAATCTCTATATCTATAGGAAAAAGGAAGTGAATAGATAAAGGGTTGATTTAGGTTAGAGTTTAGGAAAGGATTTCAAATGCAATATTTAATTTCATTTATTCGTCCTTAATTCTATTTCAAAACATTACCCATCTAATCCTAATTCAACATAGGAATAAATTACCTATGTTATATCTCAAATTCAATTTTCTAACAATTTTAATTGAGCAATCAATTCATTAATTATTCCTTCCAAATATAATATGACAAAGTTATCATAATGCCTCATTTCAAGTTTCTTTTTATACTCGAATTAAACTATTCAAAAATTTCATTATACTAAATTCCAACATTATATTTCAATCATAAAATTAAATGGTTTGTATTCTTGTATTGATTCAACATTTATTACAGTTCCAAATTTTTTTTTAGCCACTTTTATTACTCAATTTACATTAAATTATATTTATGTTCATCTCATTAATTATACGTTACCTTAAATTTAACATTCACATTAGAAACAATCCCCATTTGATTATATTTAAATTTCTAATGAATTGTTATACTTTGATTTTACCACACCATAAATATCATATGAACAATTAGTATTTACACATGTTACATTCATAATTTGTAGTCATCATCTTAACCATATAAGTTTATTTCAAAATGCTACATTCTATATATATCATTTTGATTACCTAAATAATTGCCAAACATTTACGATATTTTTAAAACAAATTCACATACCAAAATTCAAGTTAGGTATTACACCTATTTACGGTGTTTGGTTTCAATTGTAATTAAATTTCTTTAAGTATATATATATATTTAATTCCACTAAATTTGGTTTGATTTAATTATGTCAATGAGTTACCAGATTTTTTAAAAAATAATAATAATTAGCAATCCAAATATGGTTATATGTTTATTGTATGTTTATTGTATATGGACAAACATGAAATAACATTTTTTTAACATAAGAAATGTAACATCTTTATATGACAAATTTTAATTGAATGTAATTAAATGACATTACTAACTTACTATAGCATTTCAAACAAAAATGACATTTTAAATATGAACGAACATTACTCTACATAAATGACATTTTAATTAACATACCTGATTCTAAATAAAGTGACATTTTTAATTCTAACATAAATGACATTTTTGAATTCTAACATAAATGTTCCTTTTTAATTCTAACATGACAAATTAAAATTAAAATGTTTATTTTGTCTAACAATGAAAAATGTTTATTTTGTCTACCATGACAAATTATAACTAGAATGTCTATGTTGTTCCAACTTGGCAAAATTTAACATAAATGGTGCTTTTATTTAGACAATACATTCCTAACCTTAATGAAATCCCTTTTATGATAACATTATAATGAAATTTTTAATATGTTAACATAAAAATGATAATTCTTTTATTTTCTTAGCATACCACTCTTTTTATTCTTTAAACAATAAAAATGTTATTTTTTTAGTTATTCCTAACATGAACATCCTTTTTGTACATAAACGATAAAAATATGATTTTTTTTAACATGAAACATCTTAGTTATATATATAAACAATAAAAATATGGATTTTATTGTATGCACAAATATGGCCTAACAAGAATATACACAGTTCAATTCTGATTTATTTTGAATCCTGTACATTCAGTTATAGTTAAAAATCAAAATTTCAAACTACAACGCTATTTTAAACTCCTTTTATATTTAAATTAAACTTATTCGTTTTAACTTTAATTAGAATAAATTTTTGATCGTTATTATTTAAAATAAATTATTTTAAATCTTTTAAATTCATTAAAATTTCTAAAATAAAAATTTTAAACTGGTCCCAAAATTCCGGGTTATTACATTTTGATTTTTGGGAAGATTAAAACCAAGTGGAGTTTTAATGGATCTTTAATTAGATTGAAATGATATCCAAAGGAAGATTAAAGAATAAATTTAAAGAATTTATCTTTGATAAAATTAATGGGAACCTTTCCCAAAGTATAAGAATATTTGAATAAATGAATATTCTAGATTGGAATGAGGCGTATGTTGTGTTTTTATAGCACTTGTTTATTATATACGCGAGTTATTCAAAAAGACCGGGTTTATCCCATTTTGAATAACTAATTCGACGATGTGTCGAGGATGAAGACGGTGGTGGAAGACCGGAGGTCTTCACATCGTTTGGATGATTACTGATGTCTTGATTGGGCTGTACACCCAAGACAAGGTAATAAGTGGTGATCGTCCAGACATACTTGGAGATCGACCGGATATGCGTGGGCCTCTCTCCTGTATTGGACATACGGGACGAGGAATAAGGTGCCTCCGGTTTCGTTCAGACCCATAACGAACTTGTAAATGGATGTGTGTATGACATCGGATTTCATTCTGTGTGATTGATAGACATCGGTTGCATAACATGAATTGCCTGTGTGGCGTGCTGAGATGCAAATGATCAGGGCTTCTATTGAAAAGCAGAGTCTTGTGGTTGATGATCAAAGCACGACTTTAATATAGCATAGCTTTGTGTAGCATTAATTCGTGGGCCTCACACCCCGGTGTGAACCAGAAACGAGAGAGGACTGCAGGGAGGACATGTGTTTCCTTCTAGCTAGGGGTGGTGTTAGCGTTTTACTAGCCTTGACATTTTACTTACGTGGATGACGGATTGCGAGGCACCTCGGTTATATCGGTCATTCCGGGGCCGATAGTTTAGTCGGGATATGACTAGTTTACGCCCCATAGGGCAAGGAAACGCATTGTTCAGGCATTTTAATCCACTCCGTGTGGACTGGCCCTGAAGATCCATGGTGCAGTTGCATCTGTTCCTGAGGCTCGGGCTAGACAGTCTTGAAGCGGTAAGGATGATCCCTTGCCTTGGTTCACAGATGGAATTCCAACTTCCAATACGTAACATTTGTGGTTTTGATTGTAGAGCCTAGTATTGGCGACATGATATATGGTACCCATGCCGTCTAGGATTGATAAATTTATATTTGAAGTTGTTTTAGACACTATGCACTTATAATAGTATCAAATGATTTGTTTTAATGTACCAAGCATGTTTGGCTATTATAAGTGAAAACCCTATCCTCCGGCTTGCGTTACATTGTGTGATGGGACCTGGGTCTTATAATAACCTCATTTTTCCAAAAAGCATTGCGCTGTTTTGTTATATGCACTAGTATTCTTGGGAGGAAACTCATTCTGTGTTATACGACGTGATCCCTTGATATATTTGATTTTAAAGTGAAGTTTTAAATAACTGTTTTAGTTCTCACACCAGTCATATGACTGACCTGGAGTTTATTGTTTTAACCTAAACTCTGGGTGCCCCTATTTTCCACACTGGCAGCTAGTAGTTTTTGTTTTGCAAATTTATATTCACATGATCCTGGTTTACAGCTGGAATGATATTCAGAAAGCTCTGTATCCGCATATTCTTTTCAGTTGTGTTTTGTATTATTTTCCGTTGCATTGTAACTTGTAAATCTCTAATGTTTAGTGAATGTGTAATATTTATTCATACTCTGTATATTCTTGTATTCTGATGAAATTGTTGTAATAAGCAATGAAATGTTCTTCTGTTTGTGTTCTTATTCATCTTGTCCTCAAGGCAATCCGTTCTTCCTCTTCTCCTAGGAGATCGGGGAAGTTCTGGGTCATTACAATTCAATCGTAACACTCATTTTGAACATAAAGTAGTACTATCTATCGAATAATTGTGAAAATGTTCAAGTTAGGGTATTTTAATTACCTCTCAGACCTTGATTCGAAATTATTCTTATCGAATGATTGAGTCGAAGTAAGGAGTAAAATGACGTGAATGGTAGATGGACGAAGAAAGAAAAAACTGGGAAGTTACCCAGTCACTGTTGAAGGAAGAAAAAGCTTTTCAACCCTAAATATAAAAAAAACGACCATAAAAGAAGCTTTTGTTCTATTCAACAAGTCATTAGACTTGAGTTGTCTGGTTTTTTCTCCAAAAAATGAAACATATTATACCAAATTAGATATAAATCCCAGTCTTATTATAGCTTAGGGCAGTAATAATTTCATGACTTTTATTTTACCAATTTTGCTATGTAATGTAAAATTGCTATGTACATAAACCTACATTATGTAGCGAATATAAAATATAAACGACTCTTTCAACTCCTGGTAAAAACTTCAACAAACTGTTTGATTTTGATTTTGTTTTTGCATGAAGTATTTATGTTTAATTTGCCAATGCTACTTGAGATAGGGTTACTTAATTTCTAAATTATGACAAATGTATTTTAGGTTAATATTCTATTATTCAATACATTATACCATAATTTTCCAAGGCTGTTGAGCTTAGTTTTTAGGAACTAATCCTATCCGGCTCAGTTTTGAATCCGAAACTAAGCCGGAAAGGCTCATCTCAGAATTGAGTCTGACTCGTTGAGCCAGGCTCAGTTCCTAGAAATTGAGCCTGAGGCTCATTTTTGAATCGAAACTGAGCCTTTCGGCTCATTTTTCATATTGAAACTCGAAATTGAGTTTCAGAACTAAATTTCATATTGAATGTTGAACTGCCTCTGTAAACTAAAACTTATTTATATTAAGGTGAAGTGATTACAATAACATATTGAATGTTGAGCTTATGCATCATTTCTTTGTCCATTGATGTCTTGGCTTTAATTATAATTTTAATTCATTGTGATATTGAATGCATGCAGGCGCTTCTAAAAGAAGCAGAAAAAAGTGCATATTGGTTATATTGCCCGAGATTCATATTCAGTATTTGTAATATTAAACTACGGATAATATATTGTCTTTTGGCATTTTAGTTTGTTATAATTATGAGATTGGTTAATTATATTAGTAACTTAATTATGTATGGTACTTGTTTTTTTGTTAATTGATATTCTGTGTTGCTATCATGATTACGGATGTAGTTTGTTGATATTGATTGAGTTATACATTTCCAAATTGATATATTTGAGTTTATACTAAATATAGTCTATATTATAATCATGCATACTATATTAGTTGCAACAGTTATTATGTATATTACCAATGCATGTTTAAGTTACTAATTTGTTTTTACTGACACTTATATATGTTGGTATGATTAAATTAGCAACGCTTGTAACCGTTAAGATGTAAAATATTCCAAAATTTATCAGCGTTAGGAAAGAAATTCTGCTAACGCTTATAAATGTCCCAACGCTTTTAAGTGTTGATAATAATTGTCGGCGGTCCTACAACAACATTTATAAGGGTTGATAAAATCGTTTATGACACTTATATTCATTGAAAATCACTTGTTTTGGTGTAGTTTTTCCGCCGATGTTTTTTTCCCACTTTGTACATAAAGATTTCTAATAGTTTTTCTTATGGTCTACGAGCTCCACTTCTCATTCTCTTCGTACTGATTCAATAAACATAATACTTATTTTGCTTTTCACTTTTCCCATTAAAATTTGTAGAACCTTGACCAGCCTTAGTCTTATTCTTGTAATTGTATTTGACCAAGTGTTCATTGTTCTTTTAAGAAAGAACATTAATTTTAGTTCCATAAATACATGACATTTATTTTATACAATACATAGATATGACAATTATATTTTTGTGAGTGAAATGCATATCCTAGTAAACACACAACATGGTAAGATACTTACAATTTTGAATACGGGGATATAATTAATATCGAAGGTCAAATAATTTAAAATTTATTATGATGGCATTCATTTGCCAAACACTTATTAGAACATCATCAAAAATTGCTCAACAGCGATGCAGATAACCATGCTTATTTTTCTGTCTATTTTAGACTTTACTAATCAAATTGTTTGAATTCAAAGGCCATCTTACCATGACATCTGCGAAATGAACTTATATGCATTATCTTAAAGTTGTAAGAAAAATCCTTTGATTGTACACAAACCATAGAAGACTATTTTAGATCAAACAACAACGAAGACTGGATACTGGAGGTGGCTAAATTACTAAATTTGTTGATTCAACGGCTCTAAAGAATCAACTTTCTAACCAATCCTTAGAATGACTTAACATGGGGAGAAAATTTTAGAATGTAATAATTATTTATGATAAACTAAATTTCAAGATGCACGAAGTAAAAAAGGTATATTTATCTTACTTATTAAACAAAAAATTTAGCTATCAATATGTAGTTTGTTATTTGTAGTATAAATAATATAGAGGTTCTTATTGAATATCATTACTTGTCTGAATAATGGATTGAAAAAAGTGTTAACAAATATGGAAAGGTTCAAATGAGGCTCAAATCAGGAGAAAAATAAACCAAAATATATTATTATTCAGTGTAATATTCATGCAATTATAAAGAGGCATACCCCTGTGGTTAAAAGAAAATTAAACATGGATTAATGAAAACAACAACAACGTTTTGTATAAAGGAAATTTATAGAAACACCGTTGGATTAATGAAAACATCAAAGTGATGTCGCATAATGGAAATTTAAAGAAACACCATAATGGAATTTGGTCATATGTATGGTCACAATTTCATAAAACCCCAGCGTGTAACAAACATATGAATTCGCTTTACATAACAAACATATGATTCAACTTTACATAGCAAATGTATGCATATACTTGAATAGGTAATCACAATTCCAGTCAGGCCTAAAAAATATGAGTTATATTTCTATTTTCTTTTTACAAAGGGATATTCACACATTTTTTTACCACAATTAGCATGCATTAAATGAAGCAATATTACGCAAGCACACAATGCATAATGCATAACATTTTCTACTACAACAAATTGGAAAGCAAAGAATACATTTCAATAAAAAAAATACTATTTTTGATGCTATAGCATGTTTTTTTTGGAAATAGGAACAAATGATACATCAATGTGATGATAAATTAATACAAAATCGAACAAAATGATGGACCAATATTTCGTCCTTCATGCCCTTCTCTTTCTATTGTACTTTCATCCATGGTACTCTTCATCCTTGGATACTTGTTAAGACAAAAATCAACATTAACACTCGTTTCCTTTTAAAATTTTATTATAGGGTGAGAATTAATTTACATTTATCCAAACTCAACCCTAAATAGATCAACTAAAGTTAACTATTCCTTTACAAACATGTGAGAATGAACTACAGAGTCTCGACTTTCTTGAAACGTCATCTAGACCACCAGGGCTACATCTCCCCGTAGCTTGTGCACTACTTATCCTTTTAACCCTCTCTACTGAATTGAGTCTGGTCGGAATAGTCTAATGCAGCTGCACAAGCAGCATTGTATGCCTGTGTTGGGAGAACTCGGTCTTTCCCGCTTCTAAAGTTAAGATAGGAACTTAAAGATTAAAAGTCGCAATGGAAGCACATGAGTTTGTAATTCTCCAATATGGAGATTCTTCCACTGTACAAAAGAATAGTAGGATTACAAGATTATGATTACAAAAGTAACTCACACTCGATGACTCACTCAAGCTTGAGGATAAAGACTTCCCAAGCTATCTCTCTTTTCTCCCTAAGAGGCTCTCTATAACTCTCAAGTTTTTCTCACTCTAAGAAGTGGCTTCTTTCTTGGATGGGTATTAATGAAGGATCCTTCTCCTATTTATACTACTCAACCTCCATAATGAATGGTGGAGATTACTTGCATCCAAGGGTGGAGATTGATTCTCTAGAATGCTTCTACTCTCTAGGAATCATTACACTCTTTCATTCCCTTATGCATCCTTCCATACTCTTCCGTAAGGTTCCTGAAGGTACCACTCATCTCCAGAATATTCCCGAGGGTTCCACACTCTTCCGTAAGCTTCTAAAGGATTCTACACATCTCTAGAGTTCTCCGAAATGTTCTAGAAAATTCAGGATTTCTCTAGAAAGATCTAAAATTTTGTAGAAACTTCCCAATTAAGAAGGGATCCCAATAGCCTGGCATACAGAATGAAGCACCAGAAGTCTATCTTCTCCCTCTTTTTCGCATTGTTAATCAGTATCCAGCAGGCAAGCCTTTTTGCAGCAGCAACACAAAAACCGTTATCTATAATACTAAATAATGACCTAAAAGCATGCACTAACTGGTTGTAGTTTGGCATGACAACAATTGTTTTAGGTAATATGCTTGGCTCACTTGGTGTACAGTGTTGTCTATACGGCTTGTTAACCAATACTTCGGCGCATATAGAATTAATTGGTACTAAGCCTGAACTGTTTTGACATGTATAATCAGATAATCTGAGCACATAAACTCACATACGCCATTATCGCATTCTACACCATGTAAAATACAACGTTCATCGCAAGTTTCTGTGGAGCAATCAATGTCAGTCTGACCGCTTTCACATTCGCATATTCCATTTGAATGGGATGTACAAAATCCACTAAAATTGTTGGGGAACGAGCGCATTTTGCAGCCATATCCATGATAACCAAGAAAGTAATGGAACACGAAAGCCAGAAAATTGAACGGGACCCCTGCCTTCCAGATAAATTCTCCAAATACCATTTGCTGATACCTTTAGACTGTCATTTCAAACATCTATGTAGATAACACCCATTTCCTTGAGTCAGAGATCCACAAACAAATCCTGTGCATACTAAAGAATAATCCATACACCCTGTACCTCATATAATAATTTGTTAGGATTGCGAAGATATTTTGTGTTAATGCATGAACCATCGGCATATGCAATATAATATATGCAGTAATAAGCTAATGATGACTGCCTATCTTTACTAGCCAGTGGAAAATCACGGGCCCATTTTGGCAAGTCTTCAACATGATCAATATTGATAATCAGTAATAAATTTCTACATAAACCTGGAAGATGGAAAACAACATTTACACACGTATTTCCTTGTCAACTTATATGAGATAATATATAAAGGTTACATATCTTAATGACACTTGTGTTAAATCAGCATTAAAAACAAATGACAACCATTGCAGTATTTTGAAAACAATAGCTATGCGAAGTAATTACAGGAAACCACATGATTTATTCATAATTCTACTAATTTTTTTATAGGCACACATTTATACTATTTAGTTTCATTAATATTTTCAAATATATTTTGAATGTTTTTCTTGTTTCTTTTCGCTAGATGGAAGATACGACAAACTTATTTAAATAGTAAAAAAAACTTGACAGACCAGAAGTATAATTGATTCTACATACCTAAACAAGTAAGGCTTGAACATCTTCTTGTCTAAGTATGGAAAGCATAAGTATGATAAAATCAACAAGATTAGAAGTTCAAAAAAAATCCTAGCATTACAAACAATATATATTAATTAACCAACCATCAATGTAATTATTCGACTATATGGTTTGCGAAAAGGAAAGGTCTAAGAAATAAGTCATATACAATCGTCAATTCAATTCTAAGAGGCCAAAACTAAGTGTAAACTATTAAAAAAATCAAAATTAATTCACATGTAGTTGTAATAATGTAAATAAAAAAATTAAGAGACTAATAGAATATTTCATAACAAGTAGACAGAGAAATGAATATATAAATGGATGATACTGTAGAATAGATAAATTTTATCACTAAATGGGAACATCTATTTCTGGATAACATATTAAATCATCCTTAATCCTCAATAGTACAATCACATATTTACTCTCATACCTCAAACAATATAGTTTTTCTAAATTTGACCATAATAAAGTAGACTGGCCTCTTAAAATTAAACAATCTCATTTCCTATAATAAAATTATGATGCAACCTATTATATATATTCCAGTGATGCCTTATTAACATACTGAACTAGGACCACATGCATAATGCTTCACTATCATGTCTAGTGCAAGTAAAATATATTTATTATTACTTTTATTTATCTCCATTATACAATGTAATCAATTAATATTTAATGGTGGATGTCACGACCCGCCTTCCCACCTGATTCAAATCGATAATTAAACCGACTTAAACCAATCAACAAGACGTATCGCTTGGGGTTACAACGCATAAGAACTAAACCAAAGAACTTTTTCATTAATATCATTACAATGTTACATCAGGGTACAACAAATATATCATAGTTCGATAGTAAAATTCACAGCGAAAAATACACAAGCTCGCAGCAGAAAACTATGAATTGCTATGGATGCAACTCTAGCTTCAATCCAACACCTGCTTTATAGAATAACCCGAAGACTTAATCTGCAAAACCAAACTATGAGGCTACTCGTGTGGAAAATATAAGCACCTAGAGTTTAGATGGAAGAATAATAAACTTCGAGTCAGTCATGAGACTGGTGTGAGAACTAAAACAATTATACCTTTATTTTAAAATTGGGTAAATCAAAAGACTACGCCGTATATCACAGAACGGGTTTCCTATTATGATACTAGTCATAAAAGCTCATAACGCTTTTTGAAAATGAGGCTACCATAAGGTCTCTCGGCACGCACAAAAAAATATATGCAAATGCAGATATGGGAAAGGTTTCTCCTTATTAAAGCCAAACATGTTTGATATTTGATATTCATTTGATATTATTATTAGTGTCAAAATGTGGAAATCACTTTCAAAAATAAATGTATCAATCCCAAATGGCATAGGTACCATATATTATGTCTCCATATAGGTTTACAACTAAAACCGTACAAATCGTAGTGAAGAATGGGTTTCCAGCAAATGATCGGGTTAAGGAACTTCCTTACCGATTGGAATACCTCTAGAGGGATGCCCTGAGAACTTTGGAACAACAGATCTGTTCTCTACCAACACAAGGCGGGATCTTCTTACCTGGATCAACCTTGAGTATATCATCTTCTGGTCATTACCAACCTATAATCCGGGTGCCCGCAACATCAACAACTAGAACAAAAAAGTAGAAGCCACCACTAAAGTAATACCTAGGCTCCATACCATGGTACATTTTTCTATCTAGAAAGAGACAATAACCTAAACCTTGTAACATCTTTCCAGTTTCGGTCATTTACCGGGGTGTGAGGCTTGTCGAAGTCCTATTACACAAAGCTACGCTACACTAAGCCATGCTTTGATCATCACTAGCATATCACTTGGCATGCACATTGTCATCCCATAACATATAATCGATAATCGCTAACCGTATCACCTTTGAGGTCGAAAGTCTTAAAGAAGGGTGTTAAGATAAGAGAATAAATTCTCTACCACCAACAGAAATACATTTAGCAAAAATCAATCACATATTACAAAATACAATGTCAGAAACACAACCATACAAGTCCGTTCTAGGTCTGAATGAAACCGAAGGCACCTTATTCCTCGTCCAATAAAGGAGAGGGGTCCTTGCAAATCCACAATTCCTCCAAATACGTCTAGACTACTGCTAAAATACCAATGCATCTATCTCAAGTAAGGAGCTACCCATGAGAGATATTGAACAGGCGGTCCTTTTGTTGTGAAGGTTTCTGGTCTTCAACACTGTCTTCAAACACAATGATTTATTCCATAACTCATGCTATTATCTGGAATGGTTTTGTCGGGCCCAATTTCTGAACTCTGGTCTTATCAAATAATAGTTGTTATTTTAAAACTATGTGGGAATATAAGATTCACCAAGCCTCTTTTCCATTTCGATTGGTTAATTAAAACCGTTCATTAACCTTATAAATCCTTTATTTATTAATTCCAAATTAGGAATTTATAAAACCCATTTCCCTTTTTTAACAAAGATTCATTAAATCATAATGAAGAATTATTCTCAAACTTAACTTTGGAAAACTTCATTAAATCTTAATTAAAAGATTTGTCATTACTTACCATTCCAAATCATATCTTAGTCACAATTGGGTTAAAGAATAACATTATTTCAAACGTTGTTCAGAACAAACCCAAAATCCAATTAATATCAAATATAAGAATTAAATTGAAATTTTATCAACTTATATTCAATACTTATTCACGAAATCAACGAATACTATAATTGGAATAACGATATAAGTATCTTTCAAATTCCTTAAATAGTATAAGTTTAACTACGGAATTCAATATCAATAATCTTCTTGAATTCCAATCATAACCTAACTTAGTTGGGTTAAATAATGATGTTATTTAAGACACCGTTCATGATAAACCCAAAATCATACTTTCATTTTCAATCGATATAATGCATTGGACTAATACTATAAGAAAAATAGTTGAAAATCCATTTAAATTTCGTAAATAATAGAGGTTTCATCTATAGAGACTTATCTCAATTAGAACCAAATTTATTCCCATTCAATTCCAATTTAATTTGAAAAACTTAAGTTTGTTTTAAACTTTTCAATCCCCAAGTATCTCTTAAATACCTCAATATAATCCTTTAACTTTAATATGTTTGCGAATCATTGGGTTATTATTGGTTATCTCAAAACCTTTTAATTTTAAACCGTTCCAAAAATCATGCAAACAACATTGCTGACTTGGCTTATTTTCACAAATTAGTTTTTTAACTTTTCAAAACTAGAATATTAAATCCAAATCTCTTTCAAACCATTTATTATGATTTATCAAACCATCTAACCATTAACGTATTTAGCAATTTTAAACAGTTTAAAACTAAGGATCTACATAAAATTCAGTAAATTAAAGTTTCATACCTTTTGGGTTTCACAAAATCAACGAAACCCCAATTTCTTCAATTCTGGATGTCACTAGAGCGTAGAAGGATCGAATCGTAAGCAAGACACAATAACACGCCTCTATCGGTATCCACATGAACGAATTCCTTTTGATTGTCTTACGAATCGAAAGAAAAAGGAGTGCGATGCTAGCTGCCATTAATTGTCATTGGAAAGGTATCCGGTCGGGTTTTCCCTTTTGATTATTTGATCTAACTAAACAGATGGTTCACGTGTGTGTATATTTTAAAAGGTGAACGAATTACTGTTTGTAAAATTGACTGTGTACCATAAAATAAGTAAATCACCAACATATCAATTCAACACTAAGTAAAATATCAACAAATTTGATATTTTATTTATCCAATAAATGTTTTCCCCCTTTATAACGTTCTAAGTGTGTGATCCTATAATTTATTACAACGTTGGCAATGATTTTAAATTGTATTTAAAATCATAAACGGTGTCAGCTTGCTTTGTGACTAAGACAGCCAAAGCTAAGGACTTGAGTATAAGTAGGCATTAATTAGCAATCACGTCGATGAAGTGGCAAAAGGTTGGAAAAACTCGGCACCTTCATGAATAAAATCTTCAGATCAGATTTTGACATTTTGGTCGGATCTCGGTGTTTGGATTTCTACATCGATAAGGTAGTGAATTGACACGAACCTTCGGGTCAGATCGAGGGTAACGGGATGGATGCGAAGGACCTGGCCCGATCCTATTGCACATGTTGGAACGACTTGGCACTTGGACTCCTAGCATGCGAATACCTTCGGAATGGATCGAGCTATAGGAACCCGATCCCACTTCAGCCATACGAATCGAAGGACTTCAGCACTCAAGCATCACACCGGGTCGGATTGCCCCCTACCCGACCTGCTTGGGATGATGGTTTTTGCACACAACGTGGCTTGGTTTCTAGGCAATTGGCTAGCTCCACGCTTCTACATTTTCGGATCCGGATACATTTGGCTGCACATGATCAAGAGATGCATTATCCGCTACTCCTGAGATGTCCTCTACAGCTGCCACATGGCACTTGAACCCTAGCCCTCCAATGGCTATAAATACATAATTTCATGGGAATTTCAGGGGACTTTTCGGCATCACTATGGCTAGCATATGCCATGACCGCCGCTTCATTACGAATAATCATTCTCTTATGTAACCAAATCAGTGAATTCAGAGAGATAAATTCATTGTAATCGAGTGATTGAGTGATTCAAAGCCTAGTAATTGTAATTATCTAGTGAATTGAGAAACTATAAAGTGTATGTAGGCTTGCTAACGCCGAACCACTATAAATCTCATGTGTTCAATTAATTTTCTATCCTTCTTGATTATTCCATACGAAATCTATCATATTGGGTGTTAGTGTCATTTTTTGGTCTAACATTTTGGTGCTTTCATTGAGAAATGAAGATTCTCGACATTTAAGGACTTTCCAGTCTACTTATTGGATCACTAAGTTCGATGAGGAAATCCTGCGAATTTTACATTTTATACTGACTTTGCAGACGTTGAGATCACCAAATGTCAAGCCACCTCCACGTTATCTAGCAGTAGTTGCCAAAGATCGGGAATAGAGATCAGAAGAGCTTACGGATTGGATGCAGATGATCAGCGGTTCAGGTCGAGTTGATACAAATCACATAGCTCTGGTTTGAATCGCCCACTCGGGTCGAGTCTGAACCAACCCCACAAATTCACACACTTGAAAGCTGGATCTTAGAATTGCAGCACTGGTTCGGGTTGAATGACCAGGGATCCTATCAGCTTGAAGTGCATCAGCTTGAACAAGCAACTTCCGACCAGCAGCTCCCAATGAATTATTCGACCCGCGACCCAAACATACTTCCCCGATCCGATCCCAATCAAAGGCAAAATCCAACCCGACCTGAAGAGAGAGTCCGACTTGGTTTTGTGGAAAAATACATTTTTTTCTAATCAATTCAAAGAAGGCCCTGTCTTCCAAAATCGAATGAATTGATCACCACCGGGACTGTAGGGCTATGGACCACCACCGGCGCTGTGCTCGGACCCATTGACGGCTCGCCTTCGGCTCGGCTCGTCGTACATTTTGGCCAATAATAGTCATCAAGTCTTATTAATCAAGATTAGGCAGATTGTCCGAGAATATTAACAACAAAATGGCAACGACTGGGATTCTTCCAAGAGCCATGACCCCCCAGTTTACTGATGTTATTCAATGTGAGGAGTCCTTGAGCAAATTCAGCATGCTAACTATGATAGTATATGAGGGAAAGATTGTTTCCTGACAACCTCCTCTTTGAAGGTTCTGATGGTGTATAGATTTCACCAATGCCAGTGATGCCTTTCCTGAACGTGTAGTGACAACCTGGTTTACATGACTTAAACATGTTCAACCGGCCAAATCTCGAATGATATTGATATGGAGCAGTCCAGGCACTATTCTGAAGATGAATAGGATGATCTTAGTGATGATGATTATCAATGACTAAGGATCCTAATACTATAAAGCTACACTTCACTTGTTTGATGTGGTGAAAGACATATGTCCTGCGGTTCTCTTCCTGAAGAATTTAGTAAACCTTTGCAATACCTGTCTGCTATCAACTGCATTGATGACGATTGATTTCCACCGGATAAGGGTTGAGTCAACATACTTTGGTGCCCAGATTGCAATACCTGTCTGCTCTCTACTTCATACCTCTGTTGTGACAAAACGCATGGACATTGCTTGAAGTCTCCCAAGTTATGCTACCGTATTCAGGCTTACCAAATAAAAGTTCGGGTCAATCAGCTGTTACGACGGGCCCTGTAGTGACCTAAGGCATTTAAAAGATTGCTCATATAGAACATCTAGCTAAGTCGGTTTGATCTTAATTTCCTGCCAAGGAAGTCTATATGGGGGCAAACATTAGCCGACTTCATCGCTGAATTCACTACTCCCGAAGATGATGTATTACATGAAGAAGATGGCCTCTCAAAACATAACATGGAATCGAGTACCCGGAAGCTGCACACAGATGGTGTTCGAAATGATCAACGGTCTGGCACCAGAGTCGTGATGATAACTTCTTAAGGACGGTCAATTTACTATGTCTTGCAACTGGATTTTCCCACTATTAACGACAATTCTGAGTATGGGGCCCTGATTGTCGGGCTGAAACACTAAGGAATTGAGGGTGGCTGCATTGGATATCTTCTATGACTCTCAGATTGTCGTTTTCCAAGTTCAGAAGGAGCTTCAAACTAAAGGACCGCTACTTGCAACATACCCAGAAAGGGTCAAAGAGCTGCTGGACAACTTGGAGCACTACAATATATCTCATATTCCATAGACATAAAAATAGAAGGTGGACAAGCTGGCCATGTTAGCAAGCTCCGACAATCCAAAAGAAATGAAGATGGTCCTAATCAAGACGTTAGAAACTCCAAGCATTGATAAGATGAAAGTTGATCCTATGATAAAGACCGAACCCGAAAGAAAGTCATGGATAACCCCTATAAAGAGCTTCCTGCAACATGGAACACTTCCAACAAGAAAGAGTGAGAGGCGTACCATCGTTCGTAAAGCCCTAAGGTGCAATGGGCAGCTCGAACATCTTAGCATGGATTGCTCGTGATTCCACTATCCAGTCCAAAGTTGATGTAAAATTACCTTGAATGACTGATGCCTCAGTCTTGCCCGAAGATTGGCGAGTGAAAGGTTTCAAATACTAAGGCTTGGATGTTGATTGATTGTCCACACATCGGCTCTTATTTCGTACGTGGAATCAAAGATAGATGCAGATGGACGAGGCATGTCTACCTTCATAAACCCACATCCATTTCCTGATATAGAAAGGGCTAGGCTTCTGCAAGTATGGATTCATTTTTAGCCATATCCTACTTCCTAGCATAGAAAGTGCAAAGTTTCTATAAGCATGTGGTCCTTACTCTCCTATCGATTTACATCTTAGCACTGACTAGATGGCATGCTACCATTAGCGGTTTACCGAAACCTAATTCCTTGCTCTTGACGTGGGAGCAGGAAGGCGATTCAAAGGAGATGCCACCTCCTCATTTGCTTACCGAAGTCCGCTTAACTACCTTTGTCATTCCAAGACCCCGATAAAAGTCTACTTATTATTGGGACTGTCGTCCCAAGATGATTTGGAAAAACATCCTTCATCACCTAAAGACTTTTGCAGTCTCCCCTGGCAGAGGCAAGACGAGGCAAAATGGACCTGCAAAGAGCATGCAATGACATTTTCGCGCAGAATGATATTCATTCCTTTAATAGGATTATCCTTTAAACATGACTCTTATATTTGCATGCTTTATGAGTTACTGATGTCATTACCACAGATGAATTTATATGTGGATGGTGTAGGTACCCCAGATCTGGTACCGATTAGATTACTAATACCTGCATGCAAAATTATGGAGCACTGCCATAACGAGCCCGACTGAAATGCTCGTTTACAAATCCATGCCCTCCGTTTGAGGAAAGTTGTATACCTCAAGGTGGATCCGATCTGACCATCCACTCCTTGGCTCATGTGCGGCAGACCCTGAGACAATTGTGTATTGATCTTTGCATTTCAAGGTCGGAAACCAACTCCAAGTGGACACGGTTTGACCATCTACATGGCTCGATCTTGTGTTCGACCCCACCAGATTACTTGAATCCAAATAAAGGAGGCAACACTTGTTAGGGATTGCGGAATGAATCGTTAAGGCAAAACAAACACTAGAGGGGGTGAATAGTGTTTTTGAGAATTTAAACAAAATCAACTGCTATATGAATCAAACACCATAGAGACAATCGCAGACACAGAATCAAACACAAACACAAATATTAACAAAAATAAAGTGCAGAAAAAGAACGAACACACCGGATTTTATACTAATTCGGATTGCTCCTACACCCAGTCCCACGCAACTCTGGATTGCCCAGAGTTTTATTACTATATCAATAGTCAATTACAACCTCCTTGATTTCACGGCTACAAGGGATACCACCGATTCCAACCTCGTTGATTTCACAGCTACAAGGGATACCACGGAATACCCGTCCTTGATTTCACGGCTACAAGGGATACCATCGATTCTAACCTCCTTAATTTCATGGCTACAAGGTATGTGATCGATTTCCCAACCTTGATTTCACGACTACAAGGGATACCACTGATTTGTTACACAACCCAAACAATTACAAACAACCCTATAACTCTTCAATAGCACTTGATTCAGAGTGTAATGAGTAGAGAGTGTAGAGATAAGAAGAAATGTGAAAACAAAATCGAATTCGGTAGAGTATAGGTGTAGAAATCATAAAAATTATAAAGAATAATGGTGTAATGAAAGGGAATGAATATGGAGAAGAAGAAGTAATAAAAAAATTCGAAATCAGCCTCTTTTCATATTGTGTGAAAAGTTGAAACGTCTTAGAACCGTCACAAATAATGAAAAGACACTTAATTTCAATTTTGAAAAAAATGACAGTTATATATATGTGTCGACTTATATATGTACAAAATTGAAATTTGAACATTTTTCAAATGTTTTGATATATATATAATTCTGGAAATTCTTGAATTAAAATATAATGTTATAAATAAATATTGTAAAGTAGAAAATCATATGGAAACATAAATATAAACTATATAAACATATTTATAAAATTATAGAGTTTAAAACTATATAAATATAATATAAAATATAAATATATAAAACTTATAATGTATAAACTTATAAAACTTAAGTTTAAAATCAAATAAACATAGGAAGTAAAATAGAGAAGAAAGAGATTGAAGATAGAATTTGAAAACGGAATTTGAAAAAAAAAATTTGAAATTATTTTGAATTTGAACCTGGAGTGCTATTCAGAGTCTTACATAATCTAGACTCTATAACTATATTTGTCTTGGACTCTTGAAATCTTGAATACTCATGAGTCTTGAAACATCCCTGAATTCTGAATCTCTAACAACATTAAACTGTACAGTCTTCAGTAATAATTCTTTTATATAAATCATGCATATGTGTATGTTTGTATATTCTAGACAAAGGTGCTAGTATATATATTTTATAATCAATTAATATTGAAATAAGATTGTTGTCGTCAAAACTCCATTCTCCAACAATCTCCCCCTTTTTGATGATGACAAACTTAGTTTATAAAAATATCATACCTGTATATACATGTTGATGATGATATCTATATGAATCATATATTTTATAATTTCTCCCCCTTTGGCCTTATCAAAAAGAAATCTTAAGACTACTCCCTCTAACTCCTATATCTATCTACACTATATTCCTAAGATATATGAATAACTCCCCCTAAATTTATGCCTATAATATCCTAATTCTATATATAACTCCCCCTAAATCTATAACTCTCCCTTAGTCTATATTTCTCAATAAATTTCTATAACTTCCTCAAAATCTATGTGTAATGACCCGGGATTTTGTCGACTTTGGTTATCGCCATAAACTCACTGATGACTAACCAAACATCGAAAAATACCGGTCATTAATGAAAGAAATTAGAGGGTGAGAATAGATAAGATAGAAACTTAGAATAGAAGAAGAAGAAGAACACAATATCAGAGTAACACGAATCTCACAGCGGAACGAATAAATATATTTCATAACTTTGAAATGCAAATCTGTACTTGAATATACATATCATTATCAAAGTACAGCACTTACAACACAACGGAAATAACTATAGCTATATAATCCTGAAGCCTCCTGCTCCAAGCTCTTCCAGTATATCTGTAAATCCTGACTACTTGACTTCCCGTACAAAATTGGTCACCCAAGAGTTTAGGGAAAACAAAACAAAATAAACTCCGGGTGAGTCATGGGACTGGTATGAGTAAAACAGTTTAAAACAGTTTGAGCATTTAAACGATATCTCATAAGACCACGCCGTATAACGGAACGGGTTTTTCCCTTATGAGAATCCAAATTATCTTTATATCAAAAACCTTTTGATATTATAATAATGTCTATCAACACAATATATTAATCATCTAGCAGAAACACTTTCATCTCACGTTCTACATATATAGTATACAATCAAAACCGCAAGCACGTATTGGGTAATGGGTTTCCAACTATGACAAGGTATGGTACCACCTTTCGCTAGTGTAGCTCTAGAAAGGAATACACTGGGTTCAACAAGAAACATCTTGCAACCCGGCCACACATGACCGACCACTCATTTCGCTTGAGTGTATCGAATGTATATCACCAACGGTTGGGATCAGCAACCGTTTCCCGAATGGGACAGCATCAACAATAGATTTTTGGAAGTAAATGAAACTCTAGATCATGTGATTATACACCCTACTTCGTTGCGACCGACTTAGCCATGCTGCCTGCCCGATTTCTGTCATTTACCGGATGTGAGGCTAGAAGCTACGCTTTATCATCACACCAGATTCACTTCGAATGTCACATCGTCAAATCCATCAAATCACCGATTGAAGTTCTCAACCATACATTATGTGTTAGCTAAAAGAAGTTTCCTTCTCTGCTTCCACACTTGGTATGGTTGGAGAAATCAGTACACGTGATCGTTTGGAAATACTCTGTCAAACATCCGTCCATACAAGTCATCCAGGAACAGGATGAACCGAAGGCACTATTCTGTAAACAGGATAGCCCTTGCATAACTCCGTCTTCAATTTCCTTTGGCATATATGATTCGCAATGCTTATGCCAACACAGAGTGGTTCTTTGGATAATAATCCAATCGGTCTCTTCATATTAACAACGTTAAAATGGTCAAAAACTTCGGTAGTCTGTGATTTAACTATCGAAGAAAAACAGGTGTGCAAACAACGATATTATTTCCAAATGGAAATTTATATCGATCAAACATCATTCAACATTTATCTCTTTATTTACTTATCTCCTGTTTCCCTATATTCAATATTTCTTATTTTCTAAATTTGGAAAATATACGTTATTAACAATGGAAAACATTTCCATTTCTTGTTTTCTTTATTAGAAAACTTTTCTGGTTTCTTATTTGGAAAACATTTCCAAAGCTTCTTCATTGGACTTAGATAGATGTTTAAACAAACCATCGCGATGCCAACTCAAACCATTTCCTTTAATTACTAAATTCACTTAACCATCCTTTACTATCGAACCTTAACCGTTCCTCAGTTAAAAATGAAGTCAATCAATTTGGGGTAATACTGCCTCTCAGACCTTAACTGAACAACGTTTCTAACCTTGAAATAGACAAAGTTCACTCTTCTAATTCTTTAACAAACTTCCTTACGTAACTCTCTTTCAAATCTTTTCTATTCGATAATTCTTTCCTTCGATATAACTCTATTCAATTTATTCTATTCACTTAACTCTTTTGATTTAACTCAAACTCTATTCACTTAACTCCTATCGAATAAACTATATACGATAACTCTTTTAATTCTATTTGAATAAACTATATATTCGATTAACTCCTTTTATTCTATTTGAATAAACTATATTCGATTAACTCCTTTATTCTATTTGAATAAACTATATTCGATTAACTCCTTTGCTTTAACTCTAATCGATTAAACTAACATCGATTAACTCCTTTCAACTCGATTAAACTATCATCGATTAACTCCTTTTAACTCCATTAAACTATCATCGATTAACTCCTTTTAACTTGATTAAACTATTCATTTATAAAGATTTACTTTTAGTAACGGTTCTTCACTTTACAAATGATTTCCTTCTTATAACAGTTTCCATTTTATAACGTTTATTCATTTTATAAATATCTCCTATTTATAAATATTCCAATTTATAAGTATTTGTAATGACCCGCATTTTTCAGAGATATAAAAATTAATTAATTTAATTATTTATATAGTGGATTAGAGATTTAATGGTGGTTTAATTAAATAATATGGAATAATTAATTTAATTAAATAATTTAATAATATATTTAATTCTGAAATAATCAGAATTGGCTGAAATGGCGATATCGTGTGAAGTGGATCACCCGTGATATTTAATTAGTATAGAATTGAATTAGAATAACGAATATATTATTTGAACGACAGTTTGAACGTATAATTATAATATAATTAAAAACGAGCTTGAAATGGCGCTGCAGTTCGCGATTTGGCGATTCGAACTTCAACTGAATGTACGGGATTCGTTTTAAGCCGGATTTCAGTGAAACAAGAAACGTGTGGAGCTGGTGGAGTATATCTTTCTAGTGGAAGAGAAAAATCAGGATTTCATCGTATAGATTTTGAGATATGTCTAAGTTAAATTTTTGAAAAGTCGCTATGGAATTCCTTTATAATTTATTTATATTTATAAAAGGATTTTCATTGAAAATCGAATATCGATTTAATCGGGATTTGAAATATCAAGCTGGAGATTCATATAGGAATGTTCTAGAGCTGTGTGATATCGTATGTGAATATACACGATAATATTTATTTATAAATATTTAATTAAATTGTTTTAAATATATTTATATATTTAAAATGGTTATTTAGGGTTTTTAAAATAGTCATTTTTGCAAATAGTGTCGGAATTCGATGAGACCAGTTTTATCGAGTTCGAAACGCTGTAGTGTAGCAGGATGACAAATTTCGTGGCAATTGGATTTGTTATGTGGTTGTGGTAGAGTTAAACGATCGATTAGAATACGCATTGATTTTTATTCAATAAAATAATAAAAATATCTCAAGCAAAATATCTAAAATTTCCTCCTATAAAATCACCTTAACTATTTCCTTAAAACCTACTTTCTTCTATCTGCAAACTCACGAAATCAAGCCGCCAATTTCCAAACGCTTGCAGTAATTTAATCGTGAGAAATTCTTAGTGGAATTGAGTGACTTTAGATTCTTTCAACTGGTATGAACAACCTCTTCACATCAGTATCCTTAGAATCGAGTGCGATGGAACTTTGTTTGGCTTGAATGGAGCAGCCGAGCTAGGGCCAAGGTGCAGGCAAGAGTGGTGATGTCGGGGGTCGAGTTGAGGACACGGGTGATCTTGGAGAGGCGAGGCGCATCTGTAGGAGGTGGGTTTGACAACTCCGGTGGTCTCAGGCGAATTGCTACATCAGGGGATCGGCGGTTTAGCAGCAGGTCTGGGCGACGTAAGGGAGTTCGAGTTAGGGGAGATGGTGCCTGGTGGGTACGGTTTAGGGTGGCGATGTCAGTGGTGGCGTCGGCGTCGGAGACTGGTGGCCGAGGTGGATGGAAGCGGCAGTCAAATGGAAGGTCAACGGGTGAATTATGTTAGCAAGCATCGGGATTTAGTTTGGGGGAGAACACGTTAACAGGTTTAAAGAGGAGCAGGCGGGCTTAGTTGGGTAGTGGGCCGGGCTGAAGAGTTGGGGTGAGACTTGGATTCAAATTAGTTAAGTTTAATTGATTTAATTAGTTTACAAACTTTATAAATTCGTAACTTGCTCGTACATTGTCAGAATCACGAACCGTCAGTCACGTTGAGAACGTATGGACGGACACTACACCATGGAGCTGACTAGAAGTGAATCCGAGTTCGTTACAATTTATAGTGAAATAAATTGTCCAATCTGAATCAACGACAATTATCGTTAATTAACGATGATAGTCCAAAGTGAGTAAATCTCACTAACTCTGAACAGTTTATAATTTCATGTTGTATTTTTAGAACTGTTAGATATTGGTTGATTGGCTGTATGTTGACTGTTTGATTGAACTGCTAGTCAGTTAGTTAAATTTCTATATTGATTCTGTTTAACAGAATATATCATATGGAACTGAAAGTGATGTTATCTATACTGTCTAACATCTGTGATGCAGGGAAACAGGTTGGAGGAATCCGACTGGATTCCTCAACAGTTATTTTATTGTTTTTCACATATTTTGATATATGATATGAATTATAACCTGTTGTTGATTGTGTGGGTATGAACGATATTGAACATCGTGATTTGATATGATTGAATACCATGACATACCGGAATGTAGATAAAGGAGATTTTTCAAAGTGATATTGAAAAATAAGAGATATTTATAAAGTGGAATATTTATAAATAAGGAATATTTATAAATTGGGATATTCATAAATAGGAGATATTTGAAAAGGAAATAAATTCAAAACATTTCTTTTTGAATGGAAAGGCCTGTGTGGCGAGTTTGGGATTTTCCCGATGCTCCCGATACAAAGGAGGTTATGGCGAATTTTCCCGGGAATTTAAGGAGTTAGAATATTTCAAGAATAAATTTGAAAAGGTAATATTTGTAAACC
This sequence comes from Allium sativum, assembly GCA_030737875.1. NCBI lineage: Eukaryota > Viridiplantae > Streptophyta > Magnoliopsida > Asparagales > Amaryllidaceae > Allium > Allium sativum. Next base: position 215,710,957 of record CM060915.1, on the reverse strand, counting down.
ATTTACAAATAGAATTGGAAAGGAAACATTATAAAAAGGAAAATCATTTTTAAAGGGTAGAACCGTTATTTAAAAGTAAATCTTTTCCAATGAAATAAAACGTCGTAAAAAAAGGGAATCTTTATAAAGTGAGTTAGTTAATCGAATATGGTATTCGAAGTTAGAGAAATCGAATATGGTATTCGAAGTTAGAGAAATCGAATATGGTATTCGAAGTTAGAGAAATCGAATATAGTCATTCGAAGAAGAGAAATCGAATATGGTATTCGAAGTTAGTTAATCGAATATAGACATTCGAAAGGAGAAATCGAATATGGTATTCGAAGTTAGTTAATCGAATATAGACATTCGAAAGGAGAAATCGAATATGGTATTCGAAGTTAGTTAATCGAATATAGACATTCGAAGAAGTTAATCGAATATGGTATTCGAAGTTAGTTAATCGAATATAGACATTCGAAAGGAGAAATCGAATATGGTATTCGAAGTTAGTTAATCGAATATAGACATTCGAAGGAGAAATCGAATATGGTATTCGAAGTTAGTTAATCGAATATGTTATTCGAAAGGGGTTAGTCAAGTCGAGTTAACCAGTTAGAGTTAACCAATTAGAGTTAATCAGTTAGAGTTAACCAATTAGAGTTAATCAGTTAGAGTTAACCAATTAGAGCTAATCAGTTAGAGTTAATCGAATATAGTTTATTCGAATAGAGTAAAGGAGTTAATCGAATATAGTTTATTCGAATAGAATTAGAGGAGTTATCGAATATAGTTTATTCGACAGGAGTTAAGTGAATAGTTAGGTTAAACTAAGTGAATTAGTTAAGTGAATTGGTTAAGTTAACCAAAGTGAATTAGTCGAGTTAATCAAAGTGATTAGTTCAGTTAATCGAGATAAGTAAATCAAGTTAGGTTAATCGAGTTGAATTAGTCAGTCGAGTTAATAAATTGAGTTAGTCAAACCAAGTAAAACCAGTTAAAGTTAAAAAGGTTGAGTTGATCGGGTGGTTCGACCAAGTTAGTCGAGCCTAGTTAATCGAATCGAATTGGTCGAACCAAGTAAGTCGAGTTAAGTTAGTCAAGTTAGTCGAGCCTAGTTAATCGAATCGAATTGGTCGAACCAAGTAAGTCGAGTTAGTCGAGTCAAGTTAAGTTAGTCGAGTTAAGTTCGTCGAGTTAAATAAATCGATGTTAGTTTCATCGAAAGGAGTTATCGATGTCCGTTTCATCGAAAGGAGTTATCGATGTTCGTTTCATCGAAGGGAGTTATCGATTATAGTTTAATCGAAGTGAGATTTTCAAATAAGAGATATTTGAAAAGGAAGAGTTATCGAATATTAGTTATTCGAAGAGAGGTTATCGAATATCGTTTATTCGAGAAGGAGTTAATCGAATATAGGGTATTCGAAGAAGAGTTAATCAAATAGAGATTTATCGAAGAGAGTTAATCGGCAAATTTGATTATATCGAATTCGGGAAAGTACTTATACTTTCCAGTGTTTAAATAGAATTTTATTTATATTTAAATAAATAAGTGTTAGGTTAACTATTCACTAATAAGAATAGAAGTTATAATTTAAGTTAGATAATTCGAAAGGAGGGATTATAACGTTATCGTTATAACCAATGTTTTAAATATAGAAGTGGATTAGTAAAATTGGATCCGAGAAAGGCGTAAAGAAGTTGTTAAAGGTTAAAAGATAAACTTTGACCATTTCGAAGTTATAACGTTGTTCAGTTAAGGTCTGAGAGGTAATTATACCCCAACTTGAGTGACTTCCTTCTTAACTAAGAAATGGTAAGGTTTGATCGTAAAGGAGTTTTGGAAATGTTTTCCAAACGAGAATCAGAAATGTTTTCTGATAAAAGAAAATAAGAATTTAGAATATAGGGAAACAGGAGATAAGTAGATAAATGAACTAAAGAGATTAATGTTAAATGATGTTTGTTCGATATAATTTCCATCTGGAAATAATATCGTTGTTTGCACACTTGTTTTTCTTTGATAGTTAACTCACCGACTATCGAAGTTTTGACCATTTTAACGTTGTTAATATGGAGAGACCGGTTGGATTATTATCCAAAGAACCACTCTATATTGACATAAGCGTCGCGAATCATATATGCCAAAGATAATTGAAGACGGAGTAAAATGCAAGGGCTATCCTGTTTACAGAATAGTGCCTTCGGTTTGTCCAGTCCCAGGACAACTTGTATGGACGAAGGTCTGACAGAGTATATCCAATGGATCGCGTAAGTTGATCTGTTCAAACGTATTCACGTTTGGTGGCGGAGGAATTCGTTTCTCTTAGCTGTATACCCGTGTTATTTTTGGATAAGTCAATTTGTGATTTGGCGGGTATGACGATGTGACATTCTAAGTGAATGAAGATGGATGTCTGACATAGTATTTCCAGAAAGGTCACGTACATTGATTTCTTCAACCGTACCAAGAGTGGAAGCGGAGAAGGAAACTTCTTTTAGCTAACACGTAATGTATGGTTGTAGACGTCAATTAGTGATTTTCGATGGATCTGACAATGTGGCATTCGAAGTGAATCTGATGTGATAATAAAGCGTAGCTTCTAGCCTCAACATCCGGTAAATGACAGAAATCGGGCAGGCAGCATGGCTAAGTCGGTCGCACCGAAGTAGGGTGTATAATCACCTATCTAGAGAATATTCATTTGCTTCTTTTAATCTATCAATGCTGTCCCATATATATATACGGGAACGGTTGCTGATCCCAACCGTTGGTGATGTACATTCGATACACTCAAGCGAAATGAGTGGTCGGTCATGCGTGGCTGAGTTGCAAGATGTTCTTGTTGAACTCCAGTGTATCGTTCCTAGAGTACACTGATCGGAAGGTGATCCCATACCTTGTCATAGTTGGAAATCCATTATCCAATACGTGCTTGCGATTTTGATTGTATACTATATATGTAGAACGTGAGATGAAAGCGTTTCTGCTAGTTGATATCTATTTGTACATAGACATTATTATAATATCAAAAGGTTTTTGATATAAAGATATTTTGGATTCTCATAAGGGAAAACCCGTTCCGTTATGCGGCGTGGTCTTATGAGATATCGTTTACTTGTTCATATACCTGTTTTAAACTGTTTTACTCACACCAGTCCCATGACTGACCCGGAGTTTATTTGTTGTTTTCCCTAAACTCTTGGGTGCCTAAATTTGTATGGGCAGTCAAGTAGTTGGGTTTTACAGATATACTGGAAGAGCGTGGAGCAGGAGGCTTCAAGATCATATAGCCATAGTTATTTCCGCTGTCTTGTAAGTGATGTACTCTGATAAGTGCTATTGTATACATAACTGTTATATTTCAAAGTTATGTTATCTATTATATGTTATTCGTTCCGCTGTGAGGTTCGTGTTACTCTGATGTTGTGTTCTTCTTCTTCTTCTATTCTAAGTTTCTATCTTATCTATTCTCACCTTCTAATTTCTTTCATTAACTACCGGGATTTTTCGACGGTTTGGTTATCGACGTCGTGCTTACGTCGATAACCAAAGCCGCTCAAAATCCGGGTCGTTACAGTTGGTATCAGAGCTTAAGTTAAGAATTACTTGGCTCTGTGGCGTGACTCGGTAGAGATAGGGTTAGTAACACCCTAGATTGAGTTTGAGTGTATATATACGAGTGCGTATTTGTATTTGATATAAAAATGGTTTTATATTGTGGAGATTCATTGGTTGAGTTGTTTATGAGTTCTGGTCGATCAGTTTGATCCACTGTATCGGTAGGAGTTACTAAACACTTGAATACGATGGGTCGTCACGATATGTTTTGAAAAGAGGGTAAATAAAAATAAATTTTACCCAAAGTATATTTTGATACATATTGGATATATTGGTTGATATTATAATCGAGTAAGATTATAACATGTGAAATGGTTATATATAACTAATCAGAATTCATATAAGTAAAGTATATGAAATAAGATGAATTAAATCTGAATTTAAATCAGATTTGGAATTAAAATAAGAAAATTTTAAGTTCCTGGGAGATTTTGAAATGTTTTCAAAATGGAAGTATTCAGAAATGGTTTTGAAAATGATATAGTATTGAAATCACTTGGGTCGCTGGAAAATAATTCCGATGATGACTGCGCAGTATCATCGGTGTGATTTTCGAGTTTCCAAGTGGTGGATTACTCCCAAAGATTTTGATTTGAATTGTTTTGAGAAAACAAGTGTTTAGAAATTCAAATGTTTTGAATATGTATTATGATTTCAAATTGATTTGAAATAAACCCAGGAATTTGAAATTTGAAATTTAAATTTAACGTATGAAGTTAAATGGATTAAAATGGTAAAAGTAAATAATAAACCAGGATTTAACTTGAGATGATAGGTAAAGAAAAACTGGAAGTGATTAGAGAATAATCTGGATTTGGATTTGAAATGATAAGTTGAGAGTTTGGAATTTGAAACTCGAATTTGAAATTGAATTCAGCTTGAATAAGCGAATGGTTGTGTTAATAATAACTTGGTTGGAGTTGATTAGGATGGCATTTGTGTATGCCGAGTTGATAACAGATGGTAGGGATATAATGATATGCCCAACAAAAAGGTACAAGTTTACATTTTATATGAGTTTGGAATTTATGAGCCGAATTGGCAAGCCGTTTGGCATTTTGATTTTCTTTTGGGTCGAAGAAGGCCCAGAGATGCGAGTTGGAGTTTGAACTATTGACCAGTACAAAGGAAACGCTGGCGAAATTTTCCGAAAGTTTAAAGTGTTAGAATATTTTCAGAATTTTTGAAAATTTTAGTTAGTTGGAATGAATAAATATTTTAGTCGATATTAATTGGTTAAGTTGAAATCAGAAATTAGGGGTAAACAAATCTTAGGAATTCCAATCGATAGGGTCGCCCCCTACCTTTTAGCAATTTCGAGGACGAAATTATTTTAAGTGGGGAAGAATGTAATGACCCGCATTTTTCAGAGATATAAAAATTAATTAATTTAATTATTTATATAGTGGATTAGAGATTTAATGGTGGTTTAATTAAATAATATGGAATAATTAATTTAATTAAATAATTTAATAATATATTTAATTCTGAAATAATCAGAATTGGCTGAAATGGCGATATCGTGTGAAGTGGATCACCCGTGATATTTAATTAGTATAGAATTGAATTAGAATAACGAATATATTATTTGAACGACAGTTTGAACGTATAATTATAATATAATTAAAAACGAGCTTGAAATGGCGCTGCAGTTCGCGATTTGGCGATTCGAACTTCAACTGAATGTACGGGATTCGTTTTAAGCCGGATTTCAGTGAAACAAGAAACGTGTGGAGCTGGTGGAGTATATCTTTCTAGTGGAAGAGAAAAATCAGGATTTCATCGTATAGATTTTGAGATATGTCTAAGTTAAATTTTGGAAAAGTCGCTATGGAATTCCTTTATAATTTATTTATATTTATAAAAGGATTTTCATTGAAAATCGAATATCGATTTAATCGGGATTTGAAATATCAAGCTGGAGATTCATATAGGAATGTTCTAGAGCTGTGTGATATCGTATGTGAATATACACGATAATATTTATTTATAAATATTTAATTAAATTGTTTTAAATATATTTATATATTTAAAATGGTTATTTAGGGTTTTTAAAATAGTCATTTTTGCAAATAGTATCGGAATTCGATGAGACCAGTTTTATCGAGTTCGAAACGCTGTAGTGTAGCAGGATGACAAATTTCGTGGCAATCGGATTTGTTATGTGGTTGTGGTAGAGTTAAACGATCGATTAGAATACGCATTGATTTTTATTCAATAAAATAATAAAAATATCTCAAGCAAAATATCTAAAATTTCCTCCTATAAAATCACCTTAACTATTTCCTTAAAACCTACTTTCTTCTATCTGCAAACTCACGAAATCAAGCCGCCAATTTCCAAACGCTTGCAGTAATTTAATCGTGAGAAATTCTTAGTGGAATTGAGTGACTTTAGGTTCTTTCAACTGGTATGAACAACCTCTTCACATCAGTATCCTTAGAATCGAGTGCGATGGAACTTTGTTTGGCTTGAATGGAGCAGCCGAGCTAGGGCCAAGGTGCAGGCAAGAGTGGTGATGTCGGGGGTCGAGTTGAGGACACGGGTGATCTTGGAGAGGCGAGGCGCATCTGTAGGAGGTGGGTTTGACAACTCCGGTGGTCTCAGGCGAATTGCTACATCAGGGGATCGGCGGTTTAGCAGCAGGTCTGGGCGACGTAAGGGAGTTCGAGTTAGGGGAGATGGTGCCTGGTGGGTACGGTTTAGGGTGGCGATGTCAGTGGTGGCGTCGGCGTCGGAGACTGGTGGCCGAGGTGGATGGAAGCGGCAGTCAAATGGAAGGTCAACGGGTGAATTATGTTAGCAAGCATCGGGATTTAGTTTGGGGGAGAACACGTTAACAGGTTTAAAGAGGAGCGGGCGGGCTTAGTTGGGTAGTGGGCCGGGCTGAAGAGTTGGGGTGAGACTTGGATTCAAATTAGTTAAGTTTAATTGATTTAATTAGTTTACAAACTTTATAAATTCGTAACTTGCTCGTACATTGTCAGAATCACGAACCGTCAGTCACGTTGAGAACGTATGGACGGACACTACACCATGGAGCTGACTAGAAGTGAATCCGAGTTCGTTACAATTTATAGTGAAATAAATTGTCCAATCTGAATCAACGACAATTATCGTTAATTAACGATGATAGTCCAAAGTGAGTAAATCTCACTAACTCTGAACAGTTTATAATTTCATGTTGTATTTTTAGAACTGTTAGATATTGGTTGATTGGCTGTATGTTGACTGTTTGATTGAACTGCTAGTCAGTTAGTTAAATTTCTATATTGATTCTGTTTAACAGAATATATCATATGGAACTGAAAGTGATGTTATCTATATTGTCTAACATCTGTGATGCAGGGAAACAGGTTGGAGGAATCCGACTGGATTCCTCAACAGTTATTTTATTGTTTTTCACATATTTTGATATATGATATGAATTATAACCTGTTGTTGATTGTGTGGGTATGAACGATATTGAACATCGTGATTTGATATGATTGAATACCATGACATACCGGAATGTAGATAAAGGAGATTTTTCAAAGTGATATTGAAAAATAAGAGATATTTATAAAGTGGAATATTTATAAATAAGGAATATTTATAAATTGGGATATTCATAAATAGGAGATATTTGAAAAGGAAATAAATTCAAAACATTTCTTTTTGAATGGAAAGGCCTGTGTGGCGAGTTTGGGGATTTTCCCGATGCTCCCGATACAAAGGAGGTTATGGCGAATTTTCCCGGGAATTTAAGGAGTTAGAATATTTCAAGAATAAATTTGAAAAGGTAATATTTGTAAACCATTTACAAATAGAATTGGAAAGGAAACATTATAAAAAGGAAAATCATTTTTAAAGGGTAGAACCGTTATTTAAAAGTAAATCTTTTCCAATGAAATAAAACGTCGTAAAAAAAGGGAATCTTTATAAAGTGAGTTAGTTAATCGAATATGGTATTCGAAGTTAGAGAAATCGAATATGGTATTCGAAGTTAGAGAAATCGAATATGGTATTCGAAGTTAGAGAAATCGAATATAGTCATTCGAAGAAGAGAAATCGAATATGGTATTCGAAGTTAGTTAATCGAATATAGACATTCGAAAGGAGAAATCGAATATGGTATTCGAAGTTAGTTAATCGAATATAGACATTCGAAAGGAGAAATCGAATATGGTATTCGAAGTTAGTTAATCGAATATAGACATTCGAAGAAGTTAATCGAATATGGTATTCGAAGTTAGTTAATCGAATATAGACATTCGAAAGGAGAAATCGAATATGGTATTCGAAGTTAGTTAATCGAATATAGACATTCGAAGGAGAAATCGAATATGGTATTCGAAGTTAGTTAATCGAATATGTTATTCGAAAGGGGTTAGTCAAGTCGAGTTAACCAGTTAGAGTTAACCAATTAGAGTTAATCAGTTAGAGTTAACCAATTAGAGTTAATCAGTTAGAGTTAACCAATTAGAGCTAATCAGTTAGAGTTAATCGAATATAGTTTATTCGAATAGAGTAAAGGAGTTAATCGAATATAGTTTATTCGAATAGAATTAGAGGAGTTATCGAATATAGTTTATTCGACAGGAGTTAAGTGAATAGTTAGGTTAAACTAAGTGAATTAGTTAAGTGAATTGGTTAAGTTAACCAAAGTGAATTAGTCGAGTTAATCAAAGTGATTAGTTCAGTTAATCGAGATAAGTAAATCAAGTTAGGTTAATCGAGTTGAATTAGTCAGTCGAGTTAATAAATTGAGTTAGTCAAACCAAGTAAAACCAGTTAAAGTTAAAAAGGTTGAGTTGATCGGGTGGTTCGACCAAGTTAGTCGAGCCTAGTTAATCGAATCGAATTGGTCGAACCAAGTAAGTCGAGTTAAGTTAGTCAAGTTAGTCGAGCCTTGTTAATCGAATCGAATTGGTCGAACCAAGTAAGTCGAGTTAGTCGAGTCAAGTTAAGTTAGTCGAGTTAAGTTCGTCGAGTTAAATAAATCGATGTTAGTTTCATCGAAAGGAGTTATCGATGTTCGTTTCATCGAAAGGAGTTATCGATGTTCGTTTCATCGAAGGGAGTTATCGATTATAGTTTAATCGAAGTGAGATTTTCAAATAAGAGATATTTGAAAAGGAAGAGTTATCGAATATTAGTTATTCGAAGAGAGGTTATCGAATATCGTTTATTAGAGAAGGAGTTAATCGAATATAGGGTATTCGAAGAAGAGTTAATCAAATAGAGATTTATCGAAGAGAGTTAATCGGCAAATTTGATTATATCGAATTCGGGAAAGTACTTATACTTTCCAGTGTTTAAATAGAATTTTATTTATATTTAAATAAATAAGTGTTAGGTTAACTATTCACTAATAAGAATAGAAGTTATAATTTAAGTTAGATAATTCGAAAGGAGGGATTATAACGTTATCGTTATAACCAATGTTTTAAATATAGAAGTGGATTAGTAAAATTGGATCCGAGAAAGGCGTAAAGAAGTTGTTAAAGGTTAAAAGATAAACTTTGACCATTTCGAAGTTATAACGTTGTTCAGTTAAGGTCTGAGAGGTAATTATACCCCAACTTGAGTGACTTCCTTCTTAACTAAGAAATGGTAAGGTTTGATCGTAAAGGAGTTTTGGAAATGTTTTCCAAACGAGAATCAGAAATGTTTTCTGATAAAAGAAAATAAGAATTTAGAATATAGGGAAATAGGAGATAAGTAGATAAATGAACTAAAGAGATTAATGTTAAATGATGTTTGTTCGATATAATTTCCATCTGGAAATAATATCGTTGTTTGCACACTTGTTTTTCTTTGATAGTTAACTCACCGACTATCGAAGTTTTGACCATTTTAACGTTGTTAATATGGAGAGACCGGTTGGATTATTATCCAAAGAACCACTCTATATTGACATAAGCGTCGCGAATCATATATGCCAAAGATAATTGAAGACGGAGTAAAATGCAAGGGCTATCCTGTTTACAGAATAGTGCCTTCGGTTTGTCCAGTCCCAGGACAACTTGTATGGACGAAGGTCTGACAGAGTATATCCAATGGATCGCGTAAGTTGATCTGTTCAAACGTATTCACGTTTGGTGGCGGAGGAATTCGTTTCTCTTAGCTGTATACCCGTGTTATTTTTGGATAAGTCAATTTGTGATTTGGCGGGTATGACGATGTGACATTCTAAGTGAATGAAGATGGATGTCTGACATAGTATTTCCAGAAAGGTCACGTACATTGATTTCTTCAACCGTACCAAGAGTGGAAGCGGAGAAGGAAACTTCTTTTAGCTAACACGTAATGTATGGTTGTAGACGTCAATTAGTGATTTTCGATGGATCTGACAATGTGGCATTCGAAGTGAATCTGATGTGATAATAAAGCGTAGCTTCTAGCCTCAACATCCGGTAAATGACAGAAATCGGGCAGGCAGCATGGCTAAGTCGGTCGCACCGAAGTAGGGTGTATAATCACCTATCTAGAGAATATTCATTTGCTTCTTTTAATCTATCAATGCTGTCCCATATATATATACGAGAACGGTTGCTGATCCCAACCGTTAGTGATGTACATTCGATACACTCAAGCGAAATGAGTGGTCGGTCATGCGTGGCTGAGTTGCAAGATGTTCTTGTTGAACTCCAGTGTATCGTTCCTAGAGTACACTGATCGGAAGGTGATCCCATACCTTGTCATAGTTGGAAATCCATTATCCAATACGTGCTTGCGATTTTGATTGTATACTATATATGTAGAACGTGAGATGAAAGCGTTTCTGCTAGTTGATATCTATTTGTACATAGACATTATTATAATATCAAAAGGTTTTTGATATAAAGATATTTTGGATTCTCATAAGGGAAAACCCGTTCCGTTATGCGGCGTGGTCTTATGAGATATCGTTTACTTGTTCATATACCTGTTTTAAACTGTTTTACTCACACCAGTCCCATGACTGACCCGGAGTTTATTTGTTGTTTTCCCTAAACTCTTGGGTGCCTAAATTTGTATGGGCAGTCAAGTAGTTGGGTTTTACAGATATACTGGAAGAGCGTGGAGCAGGAGGCTTCAAGATCATATAGCCATAGTTATTTCCGCTGTCTTGTAAGTGATGTACTCTGATAAGTGCTATTGTATACATAACTGTTATATTTCAAAGTTATGTTATCTATTATATGTTATTCGTTCCGCTGTGAGGTTCGTGTTACTCTGATGTTGTGTTCTTCTTCTTCTTCTATTCTAAGTTTCTATCTTATCTATTCTCACCTTCTAATTTCTTTCATTAACTACCGGGATTTTTCGACGGTTTGGTTATCGACGTCGTGCTTACGTCGATAACCAAAGCCGCTCAAAATCCGGGTCGTTACAGTATTCCTTATTTATAAATATTCCATTTATAAATATTTCATTTTCATATATCACTTTGAATATATTCCCTTATCAACATTTCAGTATGTTATGGTATTCAACATATCAAATCACGATGATCAGTATCGTTCAACACATATAATCGACAACAGATTATATATCACATCATATATCACAATATATGAAAAACAATAAAATAACTGCTGAGGAATCCGGTCGAATTCCTCCAACCTGTTTCCCTGCATCACAGATGTTAAACAATATAGATAACATCACTATCAGTTCCATATGATATATTCTGTTAAACAGAATCAATATAGAAATTCAACTAACTGACTAGCAGTTCAATCAAAATAGTCAACACACAGTTAATCAGCCAATATTTAACAGTTCTAAAAATACAACATGAAATTATAAACTGTTCAGAGTTAGTGAGATTTACTCACAGTTGTGCGTTAATCGTTGAATAACGGCTTGCATTATTTGACTCAGTCGAACAATTTATTTCGCCATAAATTGTAACGAGCTCCGATGGGCTTCCAGTCAGTTTCATGGTGTTTCCCTCGTTCATAGGATCCTATCGGATCTTGTTTCGTCCAATTCTGATAAGGTATGATCAAGATATGGCATTTACGAGTTAATACACTTATTTCATTTGAATTAAGACTTAACTATATATAAACACTTCTAAATGGGCCTTTACCATTTCCAAAAGCCCAACAATCCCTTGTGAAGACACAACCCGCCTCCTCTATCCTCCCCAAATGAAAACCCATGAGCTGCTGTATCCAGTATTCACCATTACCAGATTTCCTAACTTCCGTTCTCCCTCATCGAGCTACCGAACCCAAAAAGAATACCACCTTGCCAATCTCCATCTCAACCTCTATACACCGGTACCCCCAGCACAAAGCTCGACGTCCCAAAGTGAAATCCGTCTGTCAGCCTTCAACGCTATGCCCTCCATTCAAAACCAACTCGCGGTCATCCCCTCCGCCGTTCACACAATAAATTACACCACAAATCATCCTCACCACAACTCCTAACTGTTGCGACTCCAGAAGCAAATCGTAGCAAAGTATATCCCCTAGCTGCGCTGCAACTTCGAGCTGTTTGAACAGCTTTGTACCCTTCGCTTTTCATAAAAATCGAAGCATTCAAATCCCTGACGTTCACTGAATCGAACATATATGATTTCGTTGAAGTTTCGAAAACTTGATTGCTTTTTAAAAGTCGCGAATTGGATTATCTGATGAAGTGGATGTTACGGTTTTAGTTATTCTGAGAGAGGAGATGGCGGCTTCCTTTTGCTGCGTTGAAATTAGGTTTAGTTCGATCCATTTATAGAAGGACCATGGGAGTTGCTGTCTTCTTATGGACCATGGAAAAGTTTGAAAGCTAGAAATAAAGCCACGCAGTTTTAATTAGAAAGAGGGGATCCAAATAATAATACTATATTATCTTTAGAAATTCCGATGAGGAATAACCCTCAAAACCCATCACAAACAATTCGTTATGGACGAAAATAAAAATCTCGGTGAAACGAGCAATGTCCCACGATTCCAAAAATATAAAAATATCGGTAGTTTAACTCATATTTTGAAACCTCAAAATCGCTGATTAAGGATGCAAAATACTCCAGATAAAAAGTTGCTTATTTAATTAATTAAAAATTACAGTAAAGTTATAAAAATTAAATTATCACTACTTCCCAAAAGAACCTTATCTAAATTCAAACCCGATCTCTAGTTATATCGAATAAACCGTTACGGTTAATAACGATTCTATAGCGACTATTTTAAAATTTGATTTGGACATATCTCAAAATCTACACGACGAAATCCTGATTTTTTTCTTCCACTAGAAAGATATACTCCACCAGCTCCACACATTTCTTGTTTTACAGAAATCCGGCTTAAAACGAATCCTGTACATTCAGTTGAAGTTCGAATCGCCAATTTTCGAACTACAGCGCCATTTCAAGCTCGGTTTTAATTATATTATAACTCTACGTTCAAACTGTCGTTTATATACTATATTCGTTATTCAAATTCAATTCCAAGCTCAATTAAATATCACAGATGATCCGGTTCACACCATATCGCCATTTCAGCCAATTCTGATTATTTCAGAATTAAATATATTATTTAATTTATTATTTTAATTAAATATTCACCATTATTTAATTCCACGACCATTAAATGCTTTTAATCACCTTTTAAATAATTAATTAAATCAATTATAATACCTCTGCCAATGCGGGTCATTACAATCTTCCCCACTTAAAATAATTTCGTCCTCGAAATTGCTAAAAGGTAGAGGACGACCCTATCGACTGGTTAGAACATATTCGTTCACTTCTTAACTTTAGTTTCAACTGAACCAATTAAATTTCAATTAAATATTTAATTAATTCTTATCATCGAAAATTTCCAAAAATCCTGAAAATTTTCTAATGCCTCAACTCTTTGAAAAATTTCGCCAGCACCTCCTTTGTACTGGTCAATAGGTCAAACTCCAACTTGCCTCTCTGGGCCATCTCCATCCCAAAAGAAAATCAAACAGCCAAGCGGCTTGCCAATTCGGCTCGTAAATATTATATTCAATAGAAATATAAACTTGTACCTTTTTGTCGGGCATATCAACTCTATCACTTCCATATGCTATCAACTCAGCATATACCAATGTTATCCCAATCAAATTCTGAAGTCACTTTTATCTCCAACACAACTATTTGCTTATATCCGAGCCAAATATCATTTTAACTCGGGTTTCTTCTTGATTCCCAGCTCTTAACTTGATTATCACTTAATACTTCAAATTTGAATCTCACAATCCAACTTGTCCTGATATCATTCTAATTCAATCTCAGTTACCACTTTACTGGCTTTACTTTAATTTAATTTTGCTTTCACAAATTTCTGTTAAATTTGTTTTTAATTCAAACAGTCTTTCCCTGGGAGTTTTTAAACAGTTTACTCTTTTCAAAAATCAAATTTTCCTTTTTGAACATGTCACTAAGCCTTTAATTAATATTCCATTAGTTAAATAATTTCTCTATTTATTTATCAATATTTGTTAACCAAATATTTTCAATAACCATATTGGCCTTTTATGTTATTTGGAAAACATTTCCGAATATCGCCTTCCTTTATTTTCTAAACTTTAGAAAATATATGCCATTTATAATTGGAAAATATTCCAATTACTTATCTCTCTTCCGATCTCGTTTATTTCTATACTTAGGAAACATTCTTTATTATATTTCCAAGCTTACACTTATTTGGGTTAAAACATATGTTGTGTAAAACATTGTTACGATAACCCAAATACTATATTCAACTAACTCTTATCCAACATTGATCTTCGAGCCTGAAATCTTACTATTTATTTGTTAATAATGACATCAATCAAGTTGGGGTATAACTACCTCTCAGACCTTGACTGAATAACATTTATAACGTCAAAACAGATATGACTACTTACTCGAATAATCAATACCATACAACTACTTATTCACTTTTAAACACGTATACGCTTCCTCTTTCTATTCTTACTAGATTCTATTCTTAGTCTTCCTTTTTGATTTTACTATTCTATTTCTAAGTTCATTTCCTTATCGACTTCTATATATATTGATACATTGATTTCTAACTATCAAATTATCTTAAAAATATTCTAACCCCTTAAATTCCCGGAAAAATTCGCCATAACCTCCTTTGTACCAGGAGCATCAGGATATTTCAAATAGCCTTCCATGGCCCTCACCAATCCAAAAGAAAAAAGAAAAAGCCAAGCGGCTAGCCGATACGGCGCATAAAATCTCATATATGAATTAAATACATACCTTTTCGTTGGGCACTCTATTTATATACCTTCATACCTTATCTCATGTATATTTATACCTGCCCAATCTATTTTAACTATACCTGATCGTTTTAACTCAATTCGTTAATTAATTTGTTAATTAACTCTTTAGTCTATTTCACTTTTATATTTGAACATGACATGTTCAAATATAATTTAACTTGCTTATTAACTAATTTGTATCCAATTTCAAACTTAAGTTCTATGTTCGATTTCGAATATCCATTTACAAATCCAATTCACCTTTCAAAGTTCAACTTCAAATTCAAAACTCGATTAACTAATTCCTCTTCGACTTAGTTAATTCTATTCAATTTCTATTCAAAATTTATATCACTTCTATTATTCAAATTCTCTATATATATATATATATATATATATATATATATATATCAAATTCTATTCAAATTATATATATCAAATTCTATTGTTTAAATTCCTTTTGAATCCTATATTCAAATTCCATTTCACCTTCGATATTCAAATCCTATATTTGAATTCCATTTGAATTCTATATTCAAATTCCATTTTTGAATTTCTATATTCAAATTCCATTTCACTTTCGATATTCAAATCTATTTTCAAACTCCATTGAATTATATATTCTAATTCCCATTTCAACTCTATTTGAATTCGATATTCAAATTCCTATTTCAAATTCTATTTTGAAATTCAATTTTGAAATTCTATTTTCAAATTCCATTTCAATCTATTTGAATTCTATATTCAAATTTTATTTCATACTATTTGAATTCTATATTCAAATTTCATTTCAAACTATTTGAATTCTATATTCAAATTTCATTTTAAACTATTTGAATTCTATATTCAAATTTCATTTCTACTCTATATGAATTCTATATTCAATTTTCCATTATTTAAATCTTCTTTATTCAAATCTCATTTGAATTTCTATATTCAAATCCCCTTTGAAATCTCTTATTTAAAATCTATGCTTGAATTTCCTTTATTCAAATTCCTTTTCAAACTTTCTTTATTCATTCTTTAAATAAGTCTCGATTTCAATTCCTTTTTTAAATCGATATTTCTACCTTTGGAAAATAGATTTCCATTTCAATTTCACACCTGTATTTTTATTTCTGAATTATCCAATGATAATTCTTTTCACTTTATTTATAAACTTCGTTTATAAAAGAACTATTTATAAACTTCGTTTATAAAGGAACTTCTCGTTATTTCTTTTAAAACAAGTTAATATTTCAAATCTATTTAAAAATTCAGATTCTATTATTCAAATTTTATTTTGAAATTCAACACAACTTGTCTTTCCCAAAACAAATTCAAAATAGTGTCTCTGGTAGTAATTCGTCACTTACAACTCGAAAATGAATACTGATGATGCAGTTGTCATCATCAGAATCTATTTTCCAGCGATCGAAGTGAGTTCAATACTATAAAACCATTTCTAAACATTTCCACTTTGAAATCCATTTCAAAATATAATTCACACTGCTTGTAAAACAATTTAAAATCTCCCAGGATCTTAAAATTTCCTTATTTTTAATCCAAATCCATTTACAAACACTTATCCTATTTTCCAGCATTTTTAATTAAATTTCTGGTTTAAATTTCAGATTTAACTCATCTGATTTCACGTATTTCACTTATATGAATTCTGATTGGTTATTTACATAACCATTTCACTTTATAATCTTACTCGATTATAATATCAACCAATATATCCAACATATATCAAAATATACTTTGGGTAAAATTATTTTTATTTACCCTCTTTTCAAAACATATCGTGTCGACCCATTGTATTCGAGTGTTTATCAACTCCTACCAATACAGTGGATCAAACTGATCGACCAGAACTCATAAACTACTCAACCAATAAATCACCATAATATAAAACAATTTTTATATCATCTACAAATACGTTCACTCATATACATACACTCAACTCAATCTAGGGTATTAATAACCCTATCTCTACCGAGTCACGCTACAGAGCCAAGGTAATTCACTTAACTTAAGCTCTGATACCAACTGTAATAACCCGGGATTTTGTCGACTTTGGTTATCGCCATAAACTCACTGATGACTAATCAAACATCGAAAGATACCGGTCATTAATGAAAGAAATTAGAGGGTGAGAAAAGATAAGATAGAAACTTAGAATATAAGAAGAAGAAGAACACAATATCAGAGTAACACGAATCTCACAACGAAACGAATAAATATATTTCATAACATAACTTTGAAATACAAATCTGTACTTGAATATACATATCATTATCAAAGTACAGCACTTACAACACAGCGGAAACAACTATAGCTATATAATCCTGAAGCCTCCTGCTCCAAGCTCTTCCAGTATATCTGTAAATCCTGACTACTTGACTGCCCGTACAAAATTGGGCACCCAAGAGTTTAGGGAAAACAAAACAAAATAAACTCCGGGTCAGTCATGGGACTGGTATGAGTAAAACAGTTTAAAACAGTTTGAGCATTTAAACGATATCTCATAAGACCACGCCGTATAACGGAACGGGTTTTTCCCTTATGAGAATCCAAATTATCTTTATATCAAAAACCTTTTGATATTATAATAATGTCTATCAACACAATATATTAATCATCTAGCAGAAACGCTTTCATCTCACGTTCTACATATATAGTATACAATCAAAACCGCAAGCACGTATTGGGTTATGGGTTTCCAACTATGACAAGGTATGGAACCACCTTTCGCTAGTGTACCTCTAGGAAGGAATACACTGGGTTCAACCAGAAACATCTTGCAACCCGGCCACACATGACCGACCACTCAATTCGCTTGAGCGTATCGAATGTATATCACCAACGGTTGGGATCAGCAACCGTTTCCCGATTGGGACAGCATCAACAATAGATTTTTAGAAGTAAATGAAACTCTAGATCAGGTGATTATACACCCTACTTCGGCGTGACCGACTTAGCCATGTTGCCTACCCGATTTCTGTCATTTACCGGATGTGAGGCTAGAAGCTACGCTTTATCATCACACCAGATTCACTTCGAATGTCACATCGTCAAATCCATCAAATCACCGATTGAAGTTCTCAACCATACATTATGTGTTAGGTAAAAGAAGTTTCCTTCTCCGCTTCCACTCTTGGTACGGTTGGAGAAATCAATATACGTGATCGTCTAGAAATACTCTGTCAGACATCCGTCTATACAAGTCATCCAGGAACAGAATGAACTGAAGGCACTATTCTATAAACAGGATAGCCCTTGCATAACTCCGTCTTCAATTTCCTTTGGCATATATGATTCTCAACGTTTATGCCAACACAGAGTGGTTCTTTGGATAATAATCCAACTGGTCTCACCATATTAACAACGTTAAAATGGTCAAAAACTTCGATAGTCTGTGATTTAACTATCGAAGAAAAACAGGTGTGCAAACAACGATATTATTTCCAAATGGAAATTTATATCGATCAAACATCATTCAACATTTATCTCTTTATTTACTTATCTCCTGTTTCCCTATATTCAATATTTCTTATTTTCTAAATTTGGAAAATATACGTTATTAACAATGGAAAACATTTCTATTTCTTGTTTTCTTTATTAGAAAACATTTCTGGTTTCTTATTTGGAAAACATTTCCAAATCTTCTTCATTGGACTTAGACAGATGTTTAAACAAACCATCGCGATGCCAACTCAAACCATTTCCTTTAATTACTAAATTCACTTAACCATCCTTTACTATCGAACCTTAACCGTTCCTCAGTTAAAAATGAAGTCAATCAAGTTGGGGTAATACTACCTCTTAGACCTTAACTGAACAACGTTTCTAACCTTGAAATAGACAAAGTTCACTCTTCTAATTCTTTAACAAACTTCCTTACGTAACTCTCTTTCAAATATTTTCTATTCGATAATTCTTTCCTTCGATATAAATCTATTCAATTTATTCTATTCATTTAACTCTTTTGATTTAACTCTAACTCTATTCACTTAACTCCTATCGGATAAACTATATACGATAACTCTTTTAATTCTATTTGAATAAACTATATATTCAATTAACTCCTTTTATTCTATTTGAATAAACTATATTCGATTAACTCCTTTATTCTATTTGAATAAACTATATTCGATTAACTCCTTTGCTTTAACTCTAATCGATTAAACTAACATCGATTAACTCCTTTTAACTCAATTAAACTATCATTGATTAACTCCTTTTAACTCGATTAAACTATTTATTTATAAAGATTTACTTTTAGTAACGGTTCTTCACTTTACAAATGATTTCCTTCTTATAACAGTTTCCATTTTACAACGTTTATTCATTTTCTAAATATCTCCTATTTATAAATATTCCAATTTATAAATATTCCTTATTTATAAATATTCCCTTTATAAATATTTCATTTTCATATATCACTTTGAAAATATTCCCTTATCAACATTTCAGTATGTTATGGTATTCAACATATCAAATCACGATGATCAGTATCGTTCAACACATATATTCGACAATAGATTATATATCACATCATATATCACAATATATGAAAAACAATAAAATAACTGTTGAGGAATCCGGTCGGATTCCTCCAACCTGTTTCCCTGCATCACAGATGTTAAACAATATAGATAACATCACTTTCAGTTCCCTATGATATATTCTATTAAACAGAATCAATATAGAAATTCAACTAACTGACTAGCAGTTCAATCAAATAGTCAACACGTAGTTAATCAGCCAATATTTAACAGCTCTAAAAATACAACATGAAATTATAAACTGTTCAGAGTTAGTGAGATTTACTCACAGTTGTGCGTTAATCGTTGAATAACGGTTTGCGTTATTTGACTCAGTCGGACAATTTATTTCGCCATAAATTTTAACGAGCTCCGATGGGTTTCCAGTCAGTTCCATGTTGTTGCCCTCATTCATACGATCCTATCGGATCTTGTTTCGTCCAATTCTGATAAGGTATGATCAAGATATGGCATTTACGAGTTAATACACTTATTTCATTTGAATTAAAACTTAACTATATATAAACATTTCTATATGGGCCTTTACCATTTCCAAAAGCCCAACAATCCCTCGTGAAGACCCAACCCGCCTCCTCTATCCTCCCCAAATGAAAACCCATGAGCTGCTGTATCCAGTATTCACCATTACCAGATTTCATAACTTCCGTTCTCACTCTTCGAGCTACCGAACCCAAAAAGAATACCACCTTTCCAATCTCCATCTCAACCTCTATACACCGGTACCCCCAGCATAAAGCTTGATATCCCGAAGTGAAATCCATCCGTCAGCCTTCAACACTATGCCCTCCGTTCAAAACCAACTCACGGTCATCCGCTCCACCGTTCACACAATAAATTACACCACAGATCATCCTCACCACAACTCCTAACTGTTGCGACTCCAGCAGCAGATCGTAGCAAAGCTTATGCCCTAGCTGCACTACAACTTCGAGCTGTTTGAACAGCTTTGTACCCTTCGCTTTTCATAAAAATCGAAGCCTTCAAATCCCTGGCGTTCATTGAATCGAACATATATGATTTTGTTGAAGTTTCGAAAACTTGATTGCTTTTTAAAAGTCGCGAATTGGATTATCTGATGAAGTGGATGTTACGGTTTTAGTTATTCTGAGAGAGGAGATGGCGGCTTCCTTTTGCTGCGTTGAAATTAGGTTTAGTTCGATCCATTTATAGAAGGACCATGGGAGTTGCTGTCTTCTTATGGACGATGGAAAAGTTTGAAAGGCGGAAATAAAGCCACGCAGTTTTAATTAGAAAGAGGGGATCAAAATAATAATAATATATTATCTTTAGAAATTCCGATGAGTAGTAACCCTCAAAACCCATCACAAACAATTCGTTATGGACGAAAATAAAAATCTCGGTGAAACGAGCAATGTCCCACGATTCCAAAAATATAAAAATATCGGTAGTTTAACTCATATTTTGAAACCTCAAAATCGCTGATTAAGGATGCAAAATACTCCAGATAAAAAGTTGATTATTTAATTAATTAAAAATTATAGTAAAATTATAAAATTAAATTATCACTATTTCCCAAAAGAACCTTATCTAAATTCAAACCCGATCTCTAGTTATATCGAATAAACCGTTACGGTCAATAATGATTCTGTAGCGACTATTTTAAAATTTGATTTGGACATATCTCAAAATCTACACGACGAAATCCTGATTTTTCTCTTCCACTAGAAAGATATACTCCACCAGCTCCACACATTTCTTGTTTTACAGAAATCCGGCTTAAAACGAATCCTCTACATTCAGTTGAAGTTCGAATCGCCAATTTTCGAACTACAGCGTCATTTCAAGCTCGATTTTAATTATATTATAACTCTACGTTCAAACCGTTGTTTATATACTATATTCGTTATTCAAATTCAATTCCAAGCTGAATTAAATATCACAGATGATCCACTTCACACCATATCGCCATTTCAGCCAATTTTGATTATTTCAGAATTAAATATATTATTTAATTTATTATTTTAATTAAATATTCGCCATTATTTAATTCTACGACCATTAAATGCTTTTAATCATCTTTTAAATAATTAAATAAATTAATTATAATACCTCTGCCAATGCGGGTCATTACACTATGACTATACTAGTCTAAATAGAAGGATAATACGCTAAGAAAACCAATCAATTCAAACAAGCTATTCAAGTAATTCAAACAATCAAGCAATTCAAACAAACAATCTAAACAATTAAATCAACCAAAACATTCTTGAACCTTCAACTAATCCCTAGAAACTCTTAAACTCCCCATTAATACGAGACTATCCTAAACTCTAATTCCCTTAAAATTAAGACCTTAACCTAGACTAAAAAATAACTCTGACAAGATATCCTTAAAATTATGATATAAGCAAAACAATTTAATCCAAACAATCAATCAATTTAGGTTTTATTGTCACAAAACATCAATTCAAACATAAAACCAAACATTTCTTGTAAGTTCTATTTATCCTAAAACCTATAAATCTTCTATCAAATGCATAAGTATATTTCTAACACACCTATCAAGCACCGATGAAATTCAACCATGTCAAACAATTCAAACAAGTCAATCAAATCAAGCCAAACAAATCAAACAAACCAAATAAAATCAATCAACCTAATCAATTCAATCAATACAATTAAGCCAAACAAGCCAATCAAGACAAAGTAAATATGTTATGCATTTGATTACTAATACTATATTTCTAATTAGATAAAAACTTTTCATACTATATACTTGTTATGTGTGATGTTAAAGTTAACATATAATGCAGTGTATTGGTTATGATGCAGTATGTCATATGCAAATATATATGAAGTGATATATTGAATAAAATGCAACTTGTGATGTTAATTTGAGATGTACTGTAATTTATAATAATGATGTATGATATGAAATAAGATGTGTAATGACAGTATGCAGAATGATTTGGTAATTATATCTATTTAAGCAAAAGATATTCGAAGTACTATATATTATAAATTATTTTAGTCAAATAAAAGTAATATTAAATTCTAGACTTAGGTTAATGAAACTAATGAAAGAAATTAAGAGTTCAATTAAAGATATATTCCTAGGTAGTAAAATGTTTAGAAAATAATATAGAGTTAAATAATCTTAGTATGGTGCTTCTTTAAATATAGTAAATTTTGAAAATCAATTTAAAGGGAATATAAAATTGTTATCATGTGAAGTAAAAACATATATTCATAATTGTATATATATACACACACATATAAAAGAAATTAAAATTTAATTAAATATTTAAATCAATCTTTTGATACAATCAATTTTGAAATTAAACTTTAAGAAATCAAAATATATTAAATTTCCAAAGAACCATTTATATGTTAAAACTTTAAAAAGAAATCTATAGTCATAACAAAATTATAAAATTTGGATATGAATTAAACTATAAAATTATAACTTCTTATATTTTAACTACATATTTAAGACATAAAATCATATATATATATTATTATTTTTATACCAAAATATTAGGTTAAATATTCAAGCTTTTAACAAAATAAGCATTAAGTTACAAATATTATTTGTGATAATGTAACCCAAAATTGTTATGAAATTGTAACAACCCGAAAATCTGGGCCAGTTTAAAATTTTTATTTCGGCAATTTTAGTGAATTTTGATTATTTTAAATGAATTATTTTAAATAATATCGATGAGAATTTTATTTAGAATATAATTCAAATGTATATATTATATACGTCGTCATTAGAATATATATAATTATAAATAGAATTGAAAATGGCGCGGTAGTTCGATAATTCGATTTCAAACTTCAATTGAATATACCGGGTGCAAAACAATCCGGATTTTAGTGAAACCAAAAAAATTAGGATCTATTTGATAATATCTTTCCAACGAATCTGAAAAATTGAGATTTCATAACGGGAATCAAAAGATATGTCCAGTTGAAAATTCTGAATAGTCGCTATGGAATTCAGGCCCTTAAAAATGGACATTTTGCAAACGACCTCGGATTTCGACGAAACCACTTTTGTTGGGTCCGTGATGTCAAATTATTGCTAGGTTTCAAATTTCATAATTTTTCGAATCAATATGTGAGCGTGGCAAAGGAAAACGCGTTTGACCAGTTTCAGTTGATTTTAATCGACTGGAAAATGGCCATTTTTCCAACGGTCTCAGAATTCGACGAAACTAGTTTTTTTAGGACCGTATCGTCAATATGAAGCTAGAAAATATTTTTCTGGAATTTATAGAGTTAGTATGTGACCCCAGTAAATTGAAGTGCGCGTTCAAATTCAATATATAGAGTTATATGTTGATTTTAACGGAAACTGATCGAAATAATCGAATCAGCTTACGATACATATCCCATTGTGTTCGGAATGGGGGTAATTAGCTATGGACGACAGGCGGTGGGCCTCGTTTAGAGGTCGTTTGAAAAAGTCAACTTTTTGAAATAAAATAATTAAATAAAAAAAATACCCTCTCCCCTCTTCTATACCTACGACCAGGCCCCCCTGATTTCATTTCGAACAGAAGGGAAAAAAAATGGCCGAAGCCTCTCTCGTCGATGCCGCCCCAGGTGGCGTCGCACCACCACCACCCCCCTCCGTCCCTGCTCTTCCTCCACCTCCCCTTCTTCCACTCCGCTTCTTCCTCCTCTTCAATCGAGCCTCACGCCCCCCTAAGGCCACCGCACCCATCGTGGCCCCCACCTCCGATCGAGAACTGCGCCACCCATCTCAGCCGCGCATCCCCACTACCGAGCAGACCCCACGCAGCACCCCTCCGCCCTCCGACGCGCCACGAATCCCCCCCTTCTGATTTCCGACTGTACGTTTTCTCCTTTGTTATTTATGTTTATTTAAGTCAGTTTATTTCAGAAATTTATAGAAAAGTTTGATTTTTTTTATTTTTTTATAGAAAGTTATGATTTTTAAAAATAGAAAAGATTAGATTTTTTGAAATTGAAAAGGCGAAATCTTAATATTTGAAAATTCGATTTTTATATATTGAATAGCGAAGTAAAAATTCGATTTTTATATATTGAATAGCGAAGTAAAAATTCGATTTTTATATATTGAACAACGAAGAAAAAATTCGATTTTTATATATTGAATAGAGAAGTAAAAATTCGATTTTTATATATTGAACAACGAAGTAAAAATTCGATTTTTATATATTGAACAACGAAGTAAAAAATTCGATTTTTATATATTGAAAAACGAAGTAAAAAATTCGATTTTTATATATTGAACAACGAAGTAAAAATTCGATTTTTATATATTGAACAACGAAGTAAAAAATTCGATTTTTATATATTGAACAACGAAGTAAAAATTTGATTTTTATATATTGAAAAGCGAAGTAAAAATTCGATTTTTGCATATGTAGTGGCTACGGGCAACGAAAGTGACGAAAGGCGAGAACGGCGAAGATTTCTATAAATGAAGTGTCGTGAAGTTGGGATAGCTATCGGTGAGAACTTCTCACTCTTCAATTTCTTTTTCTAGTTATATATATATACTAGGATGCAGACGGTGCTTAGCAGCACCCGACACCCGTCATCCACAGACCATGGATGGCTTGTTTGTTTAATTGTTTGGTTGTGTAGTTGGTTAGATTATTTGGTTTGAATTGAATTGTTTGGTGAAATGAAATTGATTTGATTGATGTGTGAATGGCGTGGGCCTTCACTAGACCGGGGATAAGGCTAAGCCTTGTCCCGTTTCTAGTATCGTGCCGTTATGCCGCCGAAATTTTCTAAAAATAAGTTAGAAAAATAAAGATAACATTTTATTTAATAAATGAACCGAATAGAATATTCATAGGTTGAATAAAATAGTTTGATCGTTAAAAATATAATTGTTAACGTGATTGTGAATAAATAAATATTCATTTACAAACCGGACGGTTTGTTTATGTACACCTATTTGAAGGACATTGATTGGGACGGTAAATTTTACACATCGCCCAACTGCACAAATAAAAATCTGTGTTTGATTGCTTGAAACCCCACACGGGTATTGGGATGATATTTGACGTACACTAATTCCGATTGTTTAGTTGTATGTCGATCGATTGATTGACATGCTGTTATAAGCGTTGAATATTTGTATTTGATGCTTATACAATGTAGAATGCACTTTGGATGATGGTTGATTATTCATCGTTGTTATTGAATACGTGTGTTGTAGAAAAATCCATATAATTAACATTATATGGTAATTGTTTGGGCCTCATTCCAGATTTGAAATAGAAATATTTGAAATGAAATATTTGAATAGAAATATTTGAAAAAGAAATATTTGAAGTAGAATATTTGAAAATCGAAACATATGAAGTCGCGTTGTTAGATTGACGCCATTTTGACATGAACGATATTTATATCGATTTTATTCAAATTGAAGTGAATATTAAAGTGAGTTGAAATTCGAATTTAATTGAATTGGTTTGAAATTCAAAATAAACTGAAAGGGTTTGAAATTCGAATAGAATTGAAATAGAATTGAAATCGTTTTAAAATGAATTCGAATAGAATTGAAATAGAATTAAAATAGTTTTGAAATGAATTCGAATAGAATTGAAATCGTTTTGAAATGAATTCGAATAGAATTTGAATAGAAATGAATTCGAATTGAAATTTAATTGAAATCGTTTTAAAATGAATTCGAATAGAATTGAAATCGTTTTGAAATGAATTCGAATAGAATTTGAATAGAAATGAGTTCGAATTGAAATTTAATTGAAATCAATTTGAAATGAATTTAAAACGAATTTATATTGGAATATTCAATTTTGATTTGAAATTGAATATAAAGTTGGAACCATTTTGAAAATGAATTTAAAACGATTTATAAAATTCGTTTCGAAAGGAAATCGACGAAGTATATATTATATATATAATATAATGGCCTGAAAAGAACACGCCGTGCCGCGGTAGTTCGCGAATTTCGACCATTGGCTTCGAACAGATATTACGGGAGATCCGACCATCGGATTCTCCTAAAACCGAAACCGTTGGGTTCGTATCCAAAAGAGCTTTCTAACGAATATTAGACATTAGAAATCTAATGGTTGGATTTGGAATTATGTCCAAATCAAATTTGAAAAAGGTCGCTATAAGTGCAGTTCGATGGCCATTGATGGAAATCGACTGTACGGGCCTTGATAAAATTATTAAAAATAGTAATAATTTGTGTAAAATCATAAGAAATGATTTAGAAAGAATTGGGATGAAAAACTCCATATCTGAAAAGATAAAAATAGATTTTTATCGAAATGAACTAGTTTTGAACTAGAATTATAATTCTATTTATTTTTAAATAAATAAATTGAATTTGAAATGGTTTTGAAAATAACCAGAATTTCCAATGATTGCATTGGAATGGATTTGAATCGAAATTGTCTTCGGAATATTTCGATGTTGGATTTTGTGATATAGATATTGTTATGGGAATTTGAAAGATATATATATCGTTATTTCCAATACGATATTTGTTAGTCGTAGAATTTAATATTGAATATAAGACGGTATATTTTCTATTCAGAGCCTTGTATTTAATATCAAATGTGATTTGGGTTTGTCGTGAATGGTGTCTTGACTAACACTGTTCTTGAACCCAGTTGAGAAAAGATTAAATCTTTTTATTTGGATTTAATGAAGTGTACCAATGAAATAATATTTAATGGGAATTGAATTGATATTGATTTTTTTGTTTATCATGGACAGTGTTTTAAATAACACTCGTTCTTTAACCCGATAATTAATGGAATGTGATTTTGGGTTGATCGTGAACTGTGTTTTAAATGACACTGATTCTTTAACCCAGTTAAAGATTAAAACTAAGTGGAGTTTTAATGAATCTTTAATTAGATTGAAATGATCGAGAATGAAGTATCACCAATTTTACTCCAAGCGATAGTTAAATCTTTAACTAGATTTGAACGTGAAATGGTAATTGAATTTACCGATAACACTGTGGTGTTAGATATGAAGTATAACCAGTTTTACTTCATGGGATGAATAGGTTGGGATTGGGAAATTAAAACAAATGATTACTTCGGTAAGGTACGTTAATCCCGACTAGTTGAATAGAAATACAAAAGAAGATTAGAGAATAAATTCAAGGAATTTATCTTGGATAAAATTAATGGGAACCTTTCCCTATGAATGTGAAATTTAGAAACTAACTGTCGGTTAGCCAAGCAGAATGGTTTTCTGGATATTGATCTGATGTTGGTTTCGGCCTTCGGGGTTAATATTTGGGAAATTATTCTCTTGATTAATTTACGGTTAGTGACTGATGAATTGGAATGAGGTGTATGTTGTGTTTGTGTAACACTTATTTAAAATATACGCGAGTTATTCGGAAAGACCGGGTTTATCCCATTCTGAATAACTGATACGACGACAAGTCGAAGACGAAGACGGTGGTTGAAGACCGGAAGTCTTCACATCGTTTGGGTGATTACTGATGATCTTGATTGGGCTGTACACCCAAGATGAGGGAATCAATCGGTGGTCGTCCAGACGTACTTGGAGATCAATGGATATGCGGGGTACTAGGTGCCTCCGGTTTCGTTCAGACCCAGAACGGACTTGTAAATGGACTGTGTGTCTGACATTGGATTTTAGTCCGTGTAATTGATCTCTATTAAATATATATCTGTTTGGCGGCGGAGAATTTATTCTCTTGCTTAACGCCCTTCTCTAAGACGTACGAGCTCAGGGGTTATATATTGATGGATATCAAACGCATGGAGTGAATTGCGTGTGTGGCATGCCTAAGTGGCAATTGATCGAGGCTTCTGTTGAAAAGCAAAGTCTTATGGTGATGATCAAAGCACAGCCTGTGTGGCACAGCTTTGTGTAACGTGAATTCGCGAGCCTCACACCCCGGTTGTGAACCAAAAACGGGAGAGGACATCAGGGAGGACATGCGTTTCTTTCTAGCTAGGGTGGTGTCAGTGACCTACCAGCCCTGACATTTATATACTTTTCACCTATGTGGTTGTTGCTGTTGCGAGGCGCCTCAGTTTGATCGGACGATCCGGGTCCGATGGAGTCATTCGTTGGCTCATTTACGCCCCAAAGTGCGGGGAAACGTAGTGTTCAGGCATAATAATCCACATCGGTGGACTGGCCCTGACGATCCAAGGGGCAGTTGCGGCTTTTCCTGAGGGGCGGGCAAGAGCGTCTCGAATCGGATGAGGACTATCTTTTGCCTCAGTTCATAGATGGAAATCCAATTTCCAAATACGTGATTTTGCGGTTTTAATTGTAGAACTAGTATGGCGACATGATATATGGTACCCATGCCGCCCATGATTGATACTTATGATTTGAAGTTGTTTTATACACTATACACTGATAGTAGTATCAAATGATTTGTTTTAAAACGTATCAAGCATTCTTTGGCTGTTATAAGGGAAAACCCTATCCCCCAGCTTGCGTTGTATTGTGTGATAGGACCTGGGTCTTATAACAGCTTCATTTTTTCTTTATTTAGCATTGCGCTGTTGTTTTATGCACTGGTGTTCTTGGGAGGAAACCCGTTCCGTGTTATACGGCGTGGTCCCTTGATTTACCTAACTTTAAAAATAAAGATTAATAACTGTTTTAGTTCTCACACCAGTCACATGACTGACCTGGAGTTTATTGTTTTAACCTAAACTCTGGGTGCCCTTATTTTGACACGGGCAGCTAGTAGTTTTGGTTTTGCAGATTTATATTCACAGGATCCTGGTTTACAGCTGGAACGATATCCGGAAAGCTTTGTATCCGTATATCTCATTCTAGTTGTGTATTGTATTATTTTCCGCTGCGATGTATTTAAATGTAATTTAAATCTCTGATATTTCCGTGTAATATTCATTTATACTCTATATATTCCTGTGATCTGATGGAATTGTTGTAATATACAATGATATGTTCTTTTGTATGCTTTCTATTTTGTCGTGTTCTCAAAACAATCAGGTGTTTCGAACGGTCTAGATCGGTTTAGCGACTGATTCAGACCGAGCGAAATTCTTTTTCGTCACAGTTGGTATCAGAGCTTTGGTTTACAAAGCTCAGAGAACGAGACACGTTAGAACCGTACGAAAGAATTCATCATACATTGGATTAGTAAAATCCAATGAGAATGACTCGTTAGAGATAGGATCAGTAGTATCCTAGAACGAGTGTGAAGAGTATATTTTTAAAATGAAAACAATTTTTGTTTTGAAAATTTAAATCGTTGTATATGTATTTGCATATTTATTTTATATTGATTAGGACTGTCCAGTATATAAAGATTTTGCATATACGCCTTGCAAACGTGTATTCGAAGTTTTAATATACTGGATAGATATAGAATTACACTCTAGTCGCCCGGGGGTGATTCTGATGATTGATATATCATCATCAGAATTTATATTCGAGTGACGAACGTGTAATATCTATATATTTCCTATTGACTGGTGTGAGAACCAAAAATTAGATAGGGCCTATTTTTGTGATTTGGCATCAAAAACATGATTTTTGTATATGTATCAAAATTATGAATTTGAAACTCTAATTCACTAATTGATTGATGTTTGTGTTGTTTGTTTATTTGTTTGCTAATTTTTAGCCATTTAGCCTAATTGAATCACATATTGAATTATATTGAAAATTGGTCGCATTTGCTTGCACATACATGTGCTTACATTGAATAGGTCATAGCAAGGAGGCTAGAGCAGAGAATAAAATTTGTTTGCCCGACAAATAGGTACATGTTTATCATAATTTACTGTTTTGTTTGGGTGATGATGATTTTATGAGCCTATTGGCTAGCCGCTTGGCTTTTTCTTTTTCTTTTTGAGATCAGAAGGCCTATATGGCAATTTCGGGATTATCCCGTGGCTCCCGGTGCAGGGGAGGTTATGGCGATATTTTTCGAAAATTTAGGGAGTTAGCCAAATTTTTGAAGAATTTGAAAATTCTCAGAAACTGAAAAGTTAGAGAATGAAAGCCAAATCGAACGTAGAGTTGATTAATCAAACCACTTTCGACTTTGTTCCTTTTCGGGGACGAAAAGTTTTAGTGGGGGAGATTGTAACAACCCGAAAATCTGGGCCAGTTTAAAATTTTTATTTCGGCAATTTTAGCGAATTTTGATTATTTTAAATGAATTATTTTAAATAATATCGACGAGAATTTTATTTAGAATATAATTCGAACGTATATATTATATACTTCGTCGTTAGAATATATATAATTATATATAATTATAAATAGAATTGAAAATGGCGCGGTAGTTCGATTATTCGATTTCAAACTTCAATTGAATATACCGGGTGCAAAACAATCCGGGTTTCAGTGAAACCAAAACCATTAGGATCTATTTGATAATATCTTTCCAACGAATCCGAAAAATTGAGATTTCATAACGGGAATCAAAAGAAATTTCTAGTTGAAAATTCTAAATAGTCGCTATGGAATTCAGGCCCTTAAAAATGGAAATTTTGCAAACGACCTCGGATTTAAACGAAACCACTTTTGTTGGGTCCGTGATGTCAAATTATTGCTAGGTTTAAAATTTCATAATTTTTCGAATCAATATGTGAGCGGGGCAAAGGAAAACGCGTTTGACCAGTTTCAGTTGATTTTAATCGACTGGAAAATGGCCATTTTTCCAACGGTCTCAGAATTCGACGAAACTAGTTTTGTTAGGACCGTATCATCAATACGAAGCTAGAAAATATTTTTCTGGAATTTATAGAGTTAGTATGTGACCCCAGTAAATTGAAATGCGCGTTCAAATTCAATATATAGAGTTATATGTTGATTTTAACGGAAAATGATCGAAACAATCGAATCAGCTTACGATACATATCCCATTGTGTTCAGAATGGGGGTAATTAGCTATGGACGACAGGCGGTGTGCCTCGTTTAGAGGTCGTTTGAAAAAGTCAACTTTTTGAAATAAAATAATTAAATAAAAAATACCCTCTCCCCTCTTCTATACCTACGACCAGGCCCCCCCTGATTTCATTTCGAACAGAAGGAAAAAAATGGCTGAAGCCTCTCTCGTCGATGCCGCCCCAGGTGGCATCGCACCACCGCCACCCCCCCTCCGTCCCTGCTCTTCCTCCACCTCCCCTTCTTCCCCTGCGCTTCCTCCTCCTCTTCAATCGAGCCTCGCGCCCCCCTAAGGCCACCGCACCCATCGTGGCCCCCACCTCCGATTGAGAACTGCGCCACCCATCTCAGCCGCGCATCCCCACCACCGACCAGACCCCACGCAGCACCCCTCCGCCCTCCGACGCGCAACGAATCACCCCCCTTCTGATTTCCGACTGTAAGTTTTCTCCTTTGTTACTTATGTTTATTTAAGTTAGTTTATTTCAGAAATTAATAGAAAAGTTTGATTTTTTTATTTATCTATAGAAAGTTATGATTTTTAAAAATAGAAAAGATTAGATTTTTTGAAATTGAAAAGGTGAAATCTTTATATTTGAAAATTCGTTTTTTATATATTGAATAGCGAAGTAAAAATTCGATTTTTATATATTGAATAGCGAAGTAAAAATTCGATTTTTATATATTGAACAAAGAAGAAAAAATTCGATTTTTATATATTGAATAGAGAAGTAAAAATTCGATTTCTATATATTGAACAACGAAGTAAAAATTCAATTTTTATATATTGAACAACGAAGTAAAAATTCGATTTTTATATATTGAACAACGAAGTAAAAATTCGATTTTTATATATTGAACAACGAAGTAAAAATTCGATTTTTATATATTGAACAACGAAGTAAAAATTCGATTTTTATATATTGAACAGCGAAGTAAAAATTTGATTTTTATATATTGAATAGCGAAGTAAAAATTCGATTTTTACATATGTAGTGGCTACGGGCAACGAAAGTGACGAAAGGCGAGAACGGCGAAGATTTCTATAAATGAAGTGTCGTGAAGTTGGGATAGCTATCGGTGAGAACTTCTCACTCTTCAATTTCTTTTTCTAGTTATATATATACTAGGATGCAGACGGTGCTTAGCAGCACCCGACACCCGCCATCCACAGACCATGGATGGCTTGTTTGTTTAATTGTTTGGTTGTGTAGTTGGTTAGATTATTTGGTTTGAATTGAATTGTTTGGTGAAATGAAATTGATTTGATTGATGTGTGAATGGCGTGGGCCTTCACTAGACCGGGGATAAGGCTAGGCCTTGTCCCGTTTCTAGTATCGTGCCGTTATGCAACCGAAATTTTCTAAAAATAAGTTAGAAAAATAAAGATAACATTTTATTTAATAAATGAACCGAATAGAATATTCATAGATTGAATAAAATAGTTTGATCGTTAAAAATATAATTCTTAACGTGAATGTGAATAAATAAATATTCGTTTACAAACCGGACGGTTTGTTTATGTACACCTATTTGAAGGACATTGATTGGGACGGTAAATTTTACACATCGCCCAACTGCACAAATAAAAATCTGTGTTTGATTGCTTGAAACCCCACACGGTTATTGGGATGATATTTGACGTACACTAATCCCGATTGTTTAGCTGTATGTCGATCGATTGATTGACAGGCTGTTATAAGCGTTGAATATTTATATTTGATGCTTATACAATGTAGAATGCACTTTGGATGATGGTTGATTATTCATCGTTGTTATTGAATACGTGTGTTGTAGAAAAATCCATATAATTAACATTATATGGTAATTGTTTGGGCCTCATTCCAGTTTTGAAATAGAAATATTTGAAATGAAATATTTGAATAGAAATATTGGAAAAGGAAATATTTGAAGTAAAATATTTGAAAATCGAAACATATGAAGCCGCTTTGTTAGATTGACGCCATTTTGACGTGAACGATATTTATATCGATTTTATTCAAATTGAAGTGAATATTAAAGTGAGTTGAATTCGAATTTAATTGAATTGGTTTGAAATTCGAAATAAACTAAAAGGGTTTGAAATTCGAATAGAATTGAAATCGTTTTAAAATGAATTCGAATAGAATTGAAATAGAATTGAAATCATTTTGAAATGAATTCGAATAGAATTGAAATCGTTTTGAAACGAATTCGAATAGATTTTGAATAGAAATGAATTCGAATTGAAATTTAATTGAAATCGTTTTGAAATGAATTCGAATAGAATTTGAATAGAAATGAATTCGAATTGAAATTTAATTGAAATCAATTTGAAATGAATTTAAAACGAATTTATATTGGAATATTCAATTTTGATTTGAAATTGAATATAAAGTTGGAACCGTTTTGAAAATGAATTTAAAACGATTTATAAAATTCGTTTCGAAAGGAAATCGACGAGGTATATATTATATATATTATATATATAATATAATGGCCTGAAAAGAACGCCCCGCGCCGCAGTAGTTCGCGAATTTCGACCATTGACTTCGAACGGATACTACGGGAGATCCGACCGTCGAATTCTCGTAAAACCGGAACCGTTGGGTTCGTATCGAAAAGAGCTTTCTAACAAATATTAGACATTAGAAATCTAACGGTTGGATTTGGAATTATGTCCAAATCAAATTTGAAAAAGGTCGCTATAAGTGCAGTTCGATGGCCACTGATGGAAATCGACTGTACGGGCCTTGATAAAATTATTAAAAATAGTAATAATTTGTGTAAAATCATAAGAAATGATTTAGAAAGAATTGGGATGAAAAACTCCATATCTGAAAAGATAAAAATAGATTTTTATCGAAATGAACTAGTTTTGAACTAGAATTATAATTCTATTTATTTTTAAATAAATAAATTGAATTTGAAATGGTTTTGAAAATAACCAGAATTTCCAATGATTGCATTGGAATGGATTTGAATCGAAATTGTCTTCGGAATATTTCGATGTTGGATTTTGTGATGATACAGATATTGTTATGGGAATTTGAAAGATATATATATATATATATCGTTATTTCCAATACGATATTTGTTAGTCATAGAATTTGATATTGAATATAAGCCGGTATATTTTCTATTCAGAGCCTTGTATTTAATATCAAATGTGATTTGGGTTTGTCGTGAATGGTGTCTTGACTAACACTGTTCTTGAACCCAGTTGAGAAAAGATTAAATTTTTTATTTGGATTTAATGAAGTGTACCAATTAAATAATATTTAATGGGAATTGAATTGATATTGATTTTTGGGTTTATCGTGGACAGTGTTTTAAATAACACTCGTTCTTTAACCCGATAATTAATGGAATGTGATTTTGGGTTTATCGTGAACTGTGTTTTAAATGACACTGATTCTTTAACCCAGTTAAAGATTAAAACTAAGTGGAGTTTTAATGAATCTTTAATTAGATTGAAATGATCGAGAATGGAGTATCACCAGTTTTACTCCAAGCGATAGTTAAATCTTTAATTAGATTTGAACGTGAAATGGTAATTGAATTTACCGATAACACTATGGTGTTAGATATGAAGTATAACCAGTTTTACTTCATGGGATGAATAGGTTGGGATTGGGAAATTAAAACAAATGATTACTTCGGAAAGGTTCGTTAATCCCGACTAGTTGAATAGAAATACAAAAGAAGATTAGAGAATAAATTCAAGGAATTTATCTTGGATAAAATTAACGGGAACCTTTCCCTATGAATGTGAAATTTAGAAACTAACTGTCGGTTAGCTAAGCAGAATGGTTTTCTGGATATTGATCTGATGTTGGTTTCGGCCTTCGGGGTTAATATTTAGGAAATTATTCTCTTGATTAATTTATGGTTAGTGACTGATGAATTGGAATGAGGCGTATGTTGTGTTTGTGTAACACTTATTTAAAATATACGCGAGTTATTCGGAAAGACCGGGTTTATCCCATTCTGAATAACTGATACGACGACAAGTCGAAGATGAAGACGGTGGTTGAAGACCGGAAGTCTTCACATCGTTTGGGTGATTACTGATGATCTTGATTGGGCTGTACACCCAAGATGAGGGAATCAATCGGTGGTCGTCCAGACGTACTTGGAGATCGATGGATATGCGGGGTACTAGGTGCCTCCGGTTTCGTTCAGACCCAGAACAGACTTGTAAATGGACTGTGTGTCTGACATTGGATTTTAGTCCGTGTGATTGATCTCTATTAAATATATATCTGTTTGGCGGCGGAGAATTTATTCTCTTGCTTAACGCCCTTCTCTGATACGTACGAGCTCAGGGGTTATATATTGATGGATATCAAACGCATGGAGTGAATTGCCTGTGTGGCATGCCTAAGTGGCAATTGATCGAGGCTTCTGTTGAAAAGCAAAGTCTTGTGGTGATGATCAAAGCACAGCCTGTGTGGCACAGCTTTGTGTAACGTGAATTCGCGAGCCTCACACCCCGGTTGTGAACCAAAAACGGGAGAGGACATAAGGGAGGGCATGCGTTTCTTTCTAGCTAGGGTGGTGTCAGTAACCTACCAGCCCTGACATTTATATACTTTTCACCTACGTGGTTGTTGCTGTTGCAAGGTGCCTTGGTTTGATCGGACGATCCGGGTCCGATGGAGTCATTCGTTGGCTCATTTACGCCCCAAAGGGAGGGGAAACGTAGTGTTCAGGCATAATAATCCACATCGGTGGACCGGCCCTGACGATCCAAGGGGCAGTTGCGGCTGTTCCTGAGGGGCGGGCTAGAGCGTCTCGAATCGGTTGAGGACTATCTTTTGCATCGGTTCATAGATGGAAATCCAATTTCCAAATACGTATTTTGCGGTTTTAATTGTAGAACTAGTATGGCGACATGATATATGGTACCCATGCCGCCCATGATTGATACTTATGATTTGAAGTTGTTTTATACAATATACACTGATAATAGTATCAAATGATTTGTTTTAAAACGTATCAAGCATTCTTTGGCTGTTATAAGGGAAAACCCTATCCCCCGGCTTGCGTTGCATTGTGTGATAGGACCTGGGTCTTATAACAGCTTCATTTTTTCTTTATTTAGCATTGCGCTGTTGTTTTATGCACTGGTGTTCTTGGGAGGAAACCCGTTCCGTGTTATACGGCGTGGTCCCTTGATTTACCTAACTTTAAAAATAAAGATTAATAACTGTTTTAGTTCTCACACCAGTCACATGACTGACCTGGAGTTTATTGTTTTAACCTAAACTCTGGGTGCCCTTATTTTGACACGGGCAGCTAGTAGTTTTGGTTTTGCAGATTTATATTCACAGGATCCTGGTTTATAGCTGGAACGATATCCGGAAAGCTTTGTATCCGTATATCTCATTCTAGTTGTGTATTGTATTATTTTCCGCTGCGATGTATTTAAATGTAATTTAAATCTCTGATATTTCCGTGTAATATTCATTTATACTCTGTATATTCCTGTGATCTGATGGAATTGTTGTAATATACAATGAAATGTTCTTTTGTATGTGTTCTATTTTGTCGTGTTCTCAAAACAATCAGGTGTTTCGAACGGTCTAGATCGGTTTTGCGACTGATTTGGACCGTGCGAAATTCCTTTTCGTCACAGAAATCATATGAATAATATATTAGTTAAATTATGCATATTTAAACTGTAAAAGATAAATACATTTTTAATTTATAATAGTATTAAAATTATATTAATTTTGTATATCGTATTATCATGTCTATATAATATAATTAATTTATATACTTTATATATATTTGGAAACAAGGTATAAAAAAATAGTCAGACAAAGTTAATAACCAAAATTTGAACTAGCATTTTCTTATTGAAAAGATGGAGGGAAGTTTGAAAGTTCAAAATTTGAATTTATTAGAACAAATGTCAACATGCTCATTTATGTATGTTGACATACATGCATAATTTCAAAGGACAGATGGTTTTGTGACTCTTGGTTTTAAATTATCGATTTATATTTCAGGTTTAACTATTTTCGAAAATAATATTAATCCTATCTAAAATTTATTTTATTATTATTACTTTGAATTTGAAAATTTGAAATTCAAACTTGAGTTTCAAAATTTGAAATTCAAATTCAAATTTTAAAGTTAAAGTTAAAATTTAAATTTCGAATTCAACTAAAGCAAACAAGCAAAGCAAACAAAACATCCACTCAACCAAAAAATTAAAATTTAATTAAGGCATGCCTAGTTTTTAGATCCATTTCTTCAATATTCTCTGAACTCTCAATTGTTGTGAAGCACATATTTGGAAGTCCGGTTTTAGGCTCTTCATTATTTGTTGTTGAATCTGAATCATATTTACATCTTTTAGAATTTGATGATGAGATCGATGATTTAACCAACTTGGCTCCAAAATTTTGAATTTGAGTTATGAATTTTGAATGAACGGACACTTCAACTACTATAACCCCAAAAGTTATATCCCTTTGTAAACTCTTATTTTCTTGATTAATGATTGATCATCTCGGTGTCTTTTGGCCAGCGGTCATCAAAGATAACTTCTTTTCCTGCAAAACAATATAACTTTTCAAAGAATCAAGTGACTTTTCAGAATAACTAACTGTAATTTGAAATAATAACATCATGATAATTGTGTGACATATATACTTAAACTTTTCAAGAAATCATATCATGATAACTTGATTTTTCAATAAAATTGAATGCAAATTCATCTAATACTGATGTAATGCATGAATATAACTAGTGTTCAAAATTTGCCATTTAACAATTCCAAAAATCAGATTATGAACTTTTTGAAAAACGTTGCTCTGATACCAATTGTTAGGGATTGCGGAATGGATCGTTAAGGCAAAACAAACACTAGAGGGGGTGAATAGTGCTTTTGAGAATTTAAACAAAATCTAAAGTTTATGTGAACTACTATACGAAACAAGCACCACAGAGACAATCATAGACACAAAATCAAACACAAACACAAACACAAATATAAACAAAAGTAAAGTGCAAAAAAGGAAAGAACACACCGTATTTTATACTGGTTTGGATTGCTCCTACATCTAGTCCCATGCAACGTTGGATTGCGTAGAGTTTTATTACTATATCAATAGTCAATTACAATCTCCTTGATTTCACGGCTATAAGGGATACCACCGATTCCAACCTCCTTGATTTCAAGGCTACAAGGGATACCACTGATTTCCCGTCCTTGATTTCAACGCTACAAGGGATACCACCGATTCCAACCTCCTTGATTTCCCAGCTAGAAGGAATACCACCGATTACTCATCCTTGATTTCACGGCTACAAAGGATACCACCGATTACTTACACAACCAAAACAATTACAAATAAACCTATAACTCTTCAGTAGCACTTGATTCAGAAAGAATGAGTAGAGAGAAGAAGATTAGTGAAAACAAAATTGAATTTGGTAGAGTATAGGTGTAGAAATCATAAAAATTATAAATAACAATGATGTAATGAAAGGAAATGAAGGTGAGGAAGAAGAAGTAATAAAAAATTCGAAATCAGCCCCTTTTTATAGCGTGTGAAAGGTTTCAACATCTTAGAACCATCACAAATAATGAAAAGACACTTCCTTTCAATTTTGAAAAAATGACGGTTATATGTCGACATGTATATATATATGTATGTTGATATATATATATATATATGTACAAAATTAAAATTTGAACATTTTTCAAGTGTATTGATTTATATATAATTCTGGAATTCTTGAATTAAAACATAGTGTTATAAATAAATATTATAAAGTAGAAAACCATATGAAAACATAAATATAAACTATATAAACATATTTATAAAATTATAGAGTTTAAAACTATATAAATATAAAGTATATAAATATATAAAATTTATAAAGTATAAACTTATAAAACTTAAATTTAAAATCAAATAAAAATAGAAAGTAAAATAGAGAAGAAAGAGATTGAAGATAGAATTTGAAAACATAATTTAAAATTATTTTGAATTTGAACCTGGAGTGCTATTCAGAGTCTTACATAATCTAGACTCTATAACTATATTTATCTTGAACTCTTGGACTCTTGAAGTCTTGAATATTCATGAGTCTTGAAACATCTCTGAATTTTGAATCTCTAACATCTTTAAACTGTACAATCTTCAGTAATAATTCATGTATATAAATCCTGCATATGTGTGTGTGTGTATGTGTATATATATATAGTCTAAACAAAGGTGTTAGTATATATTTTATAATCAATTAATATTGAAATAAGGATGTTGTCATTAAAACTCTATTCTCCAACAACACTACCCATTTATATGCTTACTTTTCATTCATGCATTTTACTTTTACATGTTTCCTGAGTTATTGACATGGCTAACTCATGTGATATGAATGATGCAGGTACCTGAAGTCTGGTCCTAGTTACTCCTCTCAAAGATTGATTGGAGGAACACAAAGATTTGGTAAATATGACCCGACTTTTTTCCTTACTAATTCTATTCCTTAAAGCTTGGATAGAAGTGTAAATCCCGAATAAGTATGATGGGTGCACCAAGATTTAAAACCACTCTATCCATAACTCTATCTCTCATGACTCGAGAGAGAATATAAAGGATGATACTGTGACTCCCGCCCAAACTCCATCCCACGAGTCGATGGGACGAGAGAGACATGATTATTGCAATTGGACACCTCTACCCATGAATCGAAGATTAAGACATAGCACCTTAGCAAGTGCGACTCGACCACATGCCCGAAAGACTCCATATGCTAGAGTGTAGGAGGGACTATGGACTAAAATCGAGTTTGAGAACGGCACTCGAGCCGATAGAATCCCGCTCTTGGAAATAGAGTGCAGAAAGAAAGCAGGGGCGAGTGACATGGCCGTTTGCCTGATCATATCAAACTCTCCCGATTCGAGAGTGAGTATAAAGGTAGGCGTGATTGGTGCACCACGGTCGGAGATCGCCTTAACCAAACTCTAACCTGGGCATACGACAGGAGAGTATAAAGGCACTGGGATCAAGTGTTGGACGAAATGGGCTCCTACCCCACTGAAAGATTGGGGGCAAGACTAAAAGCTGAGCCTGAACTCTAACTTTGGCATACGAAAAGAGAGTATAAAGGTGTTGAGACCAAGCGCCGAAGGAAATTGGCTCCTACCCCACTGAAGGATTGTGGGAAAGACTGAAATTTGTGCCTATACTCCCCACTGAAATATTGGGAGCAATACAATGTCAATCCTAATTAATCCCGAAAAATCCCTGGCCACACACTTTATTCAACTTTGATTGGGGGCGTACACATACACATCACACCCCCTATTGTTTATTACTTAGTCTAGTAATAATTTTTCATTGCAGGAATTATTGTTAGTAGGGAAACTGGATTGAAACCCTTATTTGACATGTGATGTGATTTATTGTTCATTACTTAGATTAGAAATTTTTCGACTATAAATATATTTGATTGAAATATATGACAAACTTACAAACAAATGACATTGCAAGAATACCACTTCATTTACAGAATGTAGGTGTGTGTAAGATAACAAGACAAAGATGCGAGAGCTGCACTCACAACACCAATAAAGGGCCAGGTTCGAAAGGTTGACGCCGATGCCTAAGGTTAAAAATTTCACACAACTTAAGGCAATAACCAAAAGGAGGCTTTAGGAGCGGGATATTCAATAACATATCACGTGACTTGAGGCATCGATCGAAAGGAGGCCTTGGGAGTGATATCTCGAATCGATATGCATACCCATGTGCGACTGATTATAGCCCAAGTGCAATGACAAGTGCCGCCTTGCAAATGCATCAAATGGAAAATGTAATGGCTAGAGCACTTGGATAACACATTCATTTAAGTTTTGAAAGTAATATCTCTTTTTTATGCGTACATGCCCAGATTTGAAAGCTCGCTTGAGGACCACAAAATGGATGCAGATTGAATGTCCATTTGCTAGCCCCAACCGACTTCCCGACTTGATGGCTCACATAAGACCAGAGGTGGATTGGTTGTCCTATATCGTACTCTTAGAGGATGTGATGAAACTACTTTGTCTATGGCCTCTTGCTTGACGCAGGGGGAAAGTACGAGCACTCGAGGCGACTACGATTTGACTTTTCGCCACCTGACTCCAATCATCAGAGCTTGGATGGGAGACTACAGATTAGCATGGACTGAATAATAATAAATCACTTTGCCTCCAACTTTAACTCATGACTTGTAACACCAAGATAACAATAACAATAGTAAGGACAAGTGCGAACTGAACAAGATAAGTTTGGACAGAATATACTGCACTTCCTTAATGCATTTCTCTGTACCGTACAGATACTAGTATATCAGAAGTACAATGATCCCTACTAATACTGTTCCATTACATTTTCTTGATTATTAGGTTACTTGGGTTAATAGCACTCAAAACTTATTCGCGCGTCATACCCATTTACTTTCCCATGGATTCACCTAATACAATATATGTATTTATCTCTCAATATTGAGATACACTCCATGGTAACCCACTCACATGGTTTCCACCGTAATGAACGCAGTCCCTCATCCTACGCCGGAGTGACGTATGGATCGCTATATAATAATGTTACGTTTCTCATACATCTGTCATTACTATGCTACGTAAGCGTACGGACTGCCACCATCGATCGAATCAGATTCCATATCGGAATAATGCCCTCTAGTCTACAATACACCACCCAGAGCAGATATACATGTATCTAGACTGTCACACTTTTGTACTGTAATTGTAGCTCGATGCCTCAATCGCACGTCCTCTAATGTGCACCGAGTTATGCGACAGGGGTAAACAAGAAACACGGAACTTGGTCGGGAGATTTTCCATATCTATACAGGCCCATCTTTAAAAGCCTCTATATACAAATATACCTAGGGTCTTTTTTTCGTGGTGGCTATGGCCCCACCTCGACCCCTCCCTCAACTAGTAAAGACTACAGAGCTAAGCGACTGCCACTAAAACAACCAATCTAAACATCCATGTGGCGTCTCCCTTAAACCCCGTACCTCGTTAGTGAAAGTTGAAATGATATCTTGGGGTTAGCTCTAGTCTTTTTGCATCCCACTAGCTGTCGATGACAGATGTCCGACGGTCTACTATCCTTGTTGGTCGTGACCCTCTCAACCTCTTCGTGAGACAACCTCCAAACCACCCTTGTGTCACCTCGTCACAGCATTCTGACTGCATAGCTACATCTGCAGTCAAGGCCCACCCACCTAGTAGTTACGCGCAGACCTAAGCCCTGCGAGTACAGCTTAAGGCATCTATTGTAACACCCCGCATTTTTAAGTATAATTAAAAATGAAATAAAATATATGAAAATATGCTTATGATAGGTAAATAATGGTGATGCATAAGAAGAATTAATTAATACATGAAAGAGAAGAAAAATTAGTTTGATAACGGTGTGTGTAACGGAAAAGATAGTAAAATGAGGATAATTAATTTAAGGATCAGGAATTAGGTAAAATGGACATCACCATTGCGTTCCTCTCGAAATTTTACATGAAATAGAGTCCGAGTTTTCGAAAATCGGAGTCCGGATGAGGAAGTTATGGCCTGTAGAAGATTCAGAAGGTTTCGGTCAGCACAGACCTGGGTCCAGGTCGACCAGGGGGTCGACCTGGGAGTCGACCTCCCCCATGGGGGTCGACTATAGTGTCAACCCCCCTACAGGTCGACCTGGTCGGCCTGTTTCAGTCCAAAACACGTTTTTGAAGCCCAGGGACGATTTTTGATGGTCCGGATTGGTTTTAGGGTTAATCTGATGGCTGAAATGAATTGCTACACCTATAAAAACAACCTAATACCTAGCCTTCTCTACACACAATTCTATTCTGCTTCTTCTCTGCC
Organism: Allium sativum; assembly: GCA_030737875.1. NCBI lineage: Eukaryota > Viridiplantae > Streptophyta > Magnoliopsida > Asparagales > Amaryllidaceae > Allium > Allium sativum. The sequence goes on along the minus strand of CM060915.1, from coordinate 215,667,840 downwards.
TCTGTTCTAAATAAAAATAAAAATGGCATCGCTACTCTGCTGGAATCAAAACTAGAAGCTAATCAACATCAACCTAAGCAACTCAATTCAAATTAGAGATTAAAGCTTCTACAACGATTCTACAACAATTAAAGTTCTTTCTTTAATCAAGCCAAGGCAAGTACAGTTATTCTCCGCTATAAACGTTAATTCTGATTGTGACATGAATTGTAAATCTGAATATGAGATTATATCTGTTCTGTTCTGTTTAGATCTATCTTATTTTGTATCTCTTTCTTCTTTCTGTTCTATAGCCAGGCTACCACGAGCCTGAGCCAATCTCATAAGAGATTAACATACGCTAAAATGTTTGGGACAATAAAATGAATGATGCATAAATTGGGCATGACCAATAGGTGACTGATTTGAGGAAAGAACATGGACTGTAGCCGGAACGTAAATCAAAGACATATGACTGGACATGTTATATTTATAACATAAATGGGTATTGAACATATGATTTGTGATAAAGGGAATATGGCTTAGGTATAAAGATTTACATGGGAGTAGGGTATCTATTAATATAAATAAACACCTAAGTAAGGGATCTTTGGGGATATATGACATGCATAGTAATCGATGGCTATATTTGGTATAATTTATATATGGATCTTTTGTACTATGCAAGTTTAGTAAAAATTGAAACATATGATATATGGTAAATTATGACCATAGTCTGAGCTACGTAAATTTAATGCAAATATGGGATATATGATCATATTGTGAATCATGACTATTATTTATGAATGTGAACTTAGGCAAGATTTATAATTAGGCAAGATGGCTCAATGAAACCTTAAGGAATAATAAAATCTGTTATATTTGCCTAATTTAGTTCTGCTATATTTGCCTAATCTGCTAGTCTGTTACATTGCTTAATCTGCTAGTTCTGCTCTACTGCCTAGTCTGCTAGATTTGTTCATCTGCCAAATCTGTCACCTGTTAAGTCTGTTGAAAATGCCAAATCTGCTAAACTAAATCTGTTGAGATGCCTAATCTGTTATCTGCTAAATCTGCTAGTTTGCTTAATCTGCTAAATCCGTTAAGACGCCTAATCTGCGAAAATCTGTTATCTACTATATCTGTTAAGTTGAGATATTCAGTCTGTTATTGACATAATCTGAATTAGCTATGAATAATTGACATACATATTAGGTGTGGGCATAAATGGTAAATTATTAATTAATTGGCCGCAAAGATAAACATGGCTAACTTGAGGTTAGAATGAGTTTGCGGCGTAATTCTTCCCGGAACCGCCCGGCATATCCAGTGGCCGCAAACAGTAGGTTCTAATGTGAGAAGTTAGTCATAACGTGCTTGAAACCCGAGGTTAGACTCAGTTTGCGATAGAAACCTGCCCGGAACCAACCGGCCTAACCAGTAGCCGCAAACTGTCAGTCTAACGTGAGAGGTCTGGGCATTAATAATTAATGAAAATCTGAGATAAATATGATGTCTAAAACGTGTTGGGTAATGTTAAACCAATGGGACAAATGAATCTGATAAACCCGTTTCGTGGATTCGTAGGCCCAATACAAAGTTAGATAATTTGTAATCGGTTAATCTGTAAGTCTGTTAATCTGTAACCAGTTAATCTGTAAGCCTGTTAATCCGAACATCTGATCCGTTAACCTATTAACTTGATTGTCTGATCTGTGAACTAGTTGATCTAAACTCTGTATGTCTAAACTTGTAAACAAGTTAATCTGAAAACTGTTAGTCTGGGGACACAAGGTTAGGAGGGGAATTACTTGTGTCATCTGTTGTTTGGGACCCATATTAGTTAGTAACCCTTTCTGGTATCAAAAACTTTGACCCAACAGTAGGTAGGGTCCGGGAACTCTTACTGAACTAATTATAAGTGGTTCATTCTGATAATGGCGAGGGGTGTTGATGGTGCGTTCCAACCGGGTCATGTGCGTGCATGGATCCCTGTCTGCCTCTGAGGATGTAAGACGCCGTGACATTTGTAAATAGGTCTATGCCAATTGGTTGTCACTTTAGGGAGTGATACACCCTACTGTGGGGCCGACACATGATATTTATGTATTAGGGAGCCGATCGCTTGGGGTAGGGTTTTAGGGTACACTTAGTTCTGTCTGTTTCTGTTGGTACCGTCTGTTTCTGTTGGGTGGTAACACCTGTCTTTTTCTGTGTGGTACCGTCTGTTCGGGTGGTAAAGGCCCATTACTAGTGTACACCTAATTCTACATTCTGTTTCCGTAGGGATTAATCTGTTTCTGCTTCTGTCTTTTTCTGTTCGGGTGATAAAGGCCCATTATTAGCATTCTCTTCTGTGGAAATTATTCTGTACCCATTTCTGTTTCATTTTAGACATTAGGGTGACACCTAATCCTGTTAAACTAGTATTAGTGTAGAGAAGTAAGATATAAATAAGAAGCATGGCTTAGTCTACATCATTCTGTTTCTGCTATTTTATCTGCTGCTCATGTTACTGTCATCTCTTATCCAGTTTTGCTTTCATGTCATTATTATTATTATTATTATTATTATTATTATTATCTGTTCATATGCTGAAAGTCACTGGACTTGCCAGACTTTATGTCTGACCCTTGTTGTTTCGCCTCCTTTTCTTCCGTTCCCCCCCCAGGTTTTGTAGAAGGGAATACTCTAGCTTGATCTAGATTTCTTCCGCTTGCGGTGCTTAAAGTATGGCTTGTCTTCTTCTGTGGGGATTATGATTTTAAACTATGCATTCTGAAGGCTTTTGTACAAGACTGATATTTTGTACTTGAATTCTGATATTGTGATTTGAAAGGATGTAACCAAGCTTCTGTTGAAATAAAGTTATAAAATTTTCAAGTATTGTTTTATCTGTCTTGTAAGTTTCTGTTCTGTTTACTAAAATGCTCCACCAAAGTTAAGGCATTCCCTTTGTGAGTGACCTTAACGGAGGTGGGGTGTTACACTTGGTATCAGAGCCAGGTTACTAGATTTGATAAAAAGTTTTGAAAACTATTTTCAAAAAGGTTTGAAAAAAAGGAAGTATTTTCAAAAGTAAAGCTTATTTTTGAAAAAAAACATAATCCCCAAAGCCATATATCTATCTTTTGATCCTCTGTTTGAATCTTTGTTTCCTTCTTTCTCCGGGGCTCCCGGCTTTCTGGGAGGTAACCTCATCGTGGCATGGTTCCGTAGGCTTGATAAGACTACGAGTCAAAGGGAAAATAAGTGACCGACTTCCATCTGTAGCCGCAGTAGTCTCACCTACGGCTAATTTTCTTTCGAGCTTTGTAGGATTTTCCGTGCGATGGAGGCCGCTTTCGAGGGACTTATCAACGTGTTACACACGGATAGTAAAGATGAGAATGAGGGAGTTTGGCTAAGAAGCACAACCCAAGGATGAGAAACTCATGGATATGGACTTGGTTCACAAAGGAGGCAAAAAGGAAACACAAAAGAAGGAAGAAAAGCTTGAAGATAAGGAGGAGAAAGTGCTTTACTTATGGAAGCTTGACTCATATGAACAAGGATTGCCAAAAGAGGAAGGACACTCACTTCAACTGTGGTGATATGGGACACTTCACTAGGGACTGGCCGAAGAAACGGGGGCAAGGACAGAGGACATGACCTACTTCGGGAAGGCAGGCGAATTCTCTCATAGTTGGTGGATAGGATATAAGTAGGAAAATTTCCATAGAGAATTTAGTTTTATTATCTGATTATTGAGTTAGAACTCTTTCCAATTATGGCATTCTGATTCTGTAGTTGAGTCTCTGCACTTTAATACTAGTCTTGTTTCTGATCTGGTTATAGTCTCAAACCCCATATGGGTTACGACTCATCTGCTGGTGATAGGTTGGGGTTTGAGGGTATCTGTGTTAGGCGTCAAGTAGGACGCATACATTCTGGGTTTCATCATGCTTAGTTTTCTAAGAATCATTTGGTAATCTGATATGCACTAGTAGTCTGTAAATATCTGAATATCTCTGATAAGATTAAGATTTCCAGTTTTGACATTAGAGGGTAATCCTCTGAGTGTCAATCTGATATTGATTTCGGTCTTTGGGGTTGAAACTTAGGGGAATTATTCTCTCAACCAATGTCTAATGGGAATAAAGTTTTTGTTTTATCTATACTCGCTTCCATCGTTCGACTGTATCCTATCGATCGAATCTTCGAACTTTAGGTAGAACCTAATGAGTGTAAACATGTGTTTGAGACATGTTATGTTTGATGGTTGCAAGTGGATGCAAGTGGTTGCTCGTGGATGCATATACACACACTAGGCACTAGATCGGCTCGAAAACACTCTCATACTGCATATGGATGTGTAAGCATTTTTAATTTTTGTGGATGCAAAATGATTGACTCAGCACATGGATGTTGCATATGACTGAATGGTTGTGCACTCATATAGAAATGATATGTATCGAGTAGGAAAATTGCATACATGTTGGACTCATGGCACTGGCATAATTCGCATTAAGGAGGTCAACTGAATCAGTAGACCGCCTGATCTTTGCATTAGACAAGGAACATATACACACACTTCTTGCATATGTTCATACAGCATTAGAAATCTCTTAAGGACAATGAATTCCTGTGATTGGTGATTGAGTAGATGGATGATTGGATGGTAGGACACATTCTTCTTAACTTGAAGATTTACGGGGCGAAATCCTTAAAGGAGGGAAGAATGTAACACCCCGCATTATTAAGTATAATTAAAAATGAAATAAAATATATGAAAATATGCTTATGATAGGTAAATAATGGTGATGCATAAGAAGAATTAATTAATACATGAAAGAGAAGAAAAATTAGTTCGATAACGGTGTGTGTAACGGAAAAGATAGCAAAATGAGGATAATTAATTTAAGAATCAGGAATTAGGTAAAATGGACATCACCATTGCGTTCCTCTTGAAATTTTACATGAAATAGAGTCTGAGTTTTCGAAAATCGGAGTCCGGATGAGGAAGTTATGGCCTGTAGAAGATTCAGAAGGTTTCGGTCAGCACAGAACTGGGCAGGTCGACCAGGGGGTCGACCTGGGTCCAGGTCGACCAGGGGGTCGACCTGGGTCCAGGTCGACCAGGGGGTCGACCTGGGAGTCGACCTCCCCCATGGTGGTCGACTATAGTGTCGACCCCCCCGCCCCACAGGTTAACCTGGTCAGCCTGTTTCGGTCCAGAACACGTTTTTGAAGCCCAGGGACGATTTTTGATGGTCCGGATTGGTTTTAGGGTTAATCTGATGGCTGAAATGAATTGCTACACCTCTAAAAACAACTTAAGACCTAGCCTTCTCTACACGCAATTCTATTCTGATTCTTCTCTGCCTCTGTTCTAAATAAAAATAAAAATGGCGTCGCTACTCTGTTGGAATCAAAACTAGAAGCTAATCAACATCAACCTAAGCAACTCAATTCAAATTAGAGATTAAAGCTTCTACAACGATTCTACAACAATTAAAGTTCTTTTTTTAATCCAGTCAAGGCAAGTACAGTTATTCTCCGCTATTAACGTTAATTCTGATTGTGACATGAATTGTAAATCTGAATTTGAGATTATATCTGTTCTGTTCAGTTTAGATCTATCTTATTTTGTATCTCTTTCCACTTTATGTTCTATAGCCAGGCTACCACGAGCCTGAGCCAATCTCATAAGAGATTAACATATGCTAAAATGTTTGGGACAATAAAATGAATGATGCATAAATTGTGCATGACCAATAGGTGACTGATTTGAGGAAAGAACATGGACTGTAGTCGGAACGTAAATCAAAGACATATGACTGGACATGTTATATTTATAACATAAATGGGTATTGAACATATGATTTGTGATAAAGAGAATATGGCTTAGGTATAAAGATTTACATGGGAGTGGGGTATCTATTAATGTAAATAAACACATAAGTAAGGGATCTTTGGGGATATATGACATGCATAGTAATCGATGGCTATATTTGGTATAATTTATATATGGATCTTCTGTACTATGCAAGTTTAGTAAAATTGAAACATATGATATATGGTAAATTATGACCATAGTCTGAGCTATGTAAATTTAATGCAAATATGGGATATATGATCATATTGTGAATCATGACTATTATTTATGCATGTGAACTTAGGCAAGATGGGTCAATGAAACCTTAAGGAATAATAAAATATGTTATATTTGCCTAATTTAGTTCTGCTATATTTGCCTAATCTGCTAGTCTGTTACATTGCTTAATCTGCTAGTTCTGCTCTACTGCCTAGTCTACTAGATTTGTTCATCTGCCAAATCTGTCATCTGTTAAGTCTATTGAAAATGCCAAATCTGCTAAACTAAATCTGTTGAGATGCCTAATCTGTTATCTGCTAGTTTGCTTAATCAGCTGAATCCGTTAAGACGCCTAATCTGCGAAAATCTGTTATCTACTATATCTGTTAAGTTGAGATATTCAGTCTGGTATTGACATAATCTGAATTAGCTATGAATAATTGACATACATATTAGGCGTGGGCATAAATGGTAAATTATTAATTAATTGGCCGCAAAGATAAACATGGCTAACTCGAGGTTAGAATGAGTTTGCGGCGTAATTCTGCCCGGAACCGCCCGGCATATCCATTGGCCGCAAACAATAGGTTCTAATGTGAGAAGTTAGTCATAACGTGCTTGAAACCCGAGGTTAGACTCAGTTTACGACAGAAACCTGCCCGGAACCAACCGGCCTAACCAGTAGCCGCAAACTGTCAGTCTAATGTGAGAGGTCTGGGCATTAATAATTAATGAAAATCTGAGATAAATATGATGTCTAAAACGTGTTGGGTAAGGTTAAACCAATGGGACAAATGAATCTGATAAACCCGTTTCGTGGATCCGTAGGCCCAATACAAAGTTAGATAATTTGTAATCGGTTAATCTGTAAGTCTGTTAATATGTAACCAGTTAATCTGTAAGCCTGTTAATCCGAACATCTGATCCGTTAACCTGTTAACTTGATTGTCTGATCTGTGAACAAGTTGATCTAAACTCTGTATGTCTGAACTTGTAAACAAGTTAATCCGAAAACTATTAGTCTGGGGACACAAGGTTAGGAGGGGAATTACTTGTGTCATCTATTGTTTGGGACCCATATTAGTTAGTAACCCTTTCTGGTATCAAAACTTTGACCCAACAGTAGGTAGGGTTTGGGCACGCTTACTGAAATAATTATAAGCGGTTCATTCTGATAATGGCGAGGGGTGTTGATGGTGCGTTCCAACCGGGTCATGTGCGTGCATGGATCCCGGTCTGCCTCTGAGGATGTAAGACGCCGTGACATCTGTAAATAGGTCTGTGCCAATTGGTTGTCACTTTAGGGAGTGATACACCCTACTGTGGGGCCGACACAGGATATTTATGTATTAGGGAGCCGATCGCTTGGGGTAGGGTTTTAGGGTACACTTAGTTCTGTCTGTTTTTGTTGGTACCGTCTGTTTCTTTTGGGTGGTAACATCTGTCTGATTCTGTGTGGTACCGTCTGTTCGGGTGGTAAAGGCCCATTACTAGTGTACACCTAATTCTACATTCTGTTTCCGTAGGGATTAATCTGTTTCTGCTTCTATCTGTTTCTGTTCGGGTGGTAAAGGTCCATTACTAGCATTCTCTTCTATGGAAATTATTCTGTACCCGTTTTTATTTCAGTTTAGACATTAGGGTGACACCTAATTCTGTTAAACTAGTATTAGTGCAGGGAAGTAAGATATAAATAAGAAGCATGGCTTAGTCTACATCATTCTGTTTCCGTTGTTTTATCTGCTGCTCATGTTACTGTCATCTCTTATCCGGTTTTGCTTTCATGTCATTATTATTATTATCTGTTCATATGCTGAAAGTCACTGGACTTGCCAGACTTTATGTCTGACCCTTGTTGTTTCGGCTCCTTTTCTTCTGTTTTCCCCCCCTATGTTTTGTAGAAGGGAATACTCTAGCTTGATCCAGATTTCTTCCGCTTGCGGTGCTTAAAATATGGCTTGTCTTCTTCTGTGGGGATTATGATTTTAAACTATGCATTCTGAAGGCTTTTGTACAAGACTGATATTTTGTACTTGAATTCTGATATTGTGATTTGAAAGGATGTAACCAAGCTTCTGTTGAAATAAAGTTATAAAATTTTCAAGTACTGTTTTATCTGTCTTGTAAGTTTCTGTTCTGTTTACTAAAATGCTCCACCAAAGTTAAGGCATTCCCTTTGTGAGTGACCTTAACGGAGGTGGGGTGTTACATCTGTCACCGCACAGAGGACTACTAGGAGCATCTTAAGTACTTTAGGAAGCCACGTGCTTCCCCATTCAGTCCCTTGGAGCCATGAAACAATCAGATGGATGTGTGCTCCCTTCATGCCTTTTAACACCTCGATGATCTACCCCGTTGGGCTATTCACCCTCAACCGTACGGACTGGTCCAAGCGCCTTTCTTTAATATGTTGTTAGACCCTATGTCTAAACATTCTTTTACGCGCTTGCCTCTCCTCATCAGGTTTCCAGTTAACTTGGTTATTCCAATTCATATTGAATTCTTATTCAAACTACCAAGTTTCTCTTGCTTATTAATTTCAGTCATACAACCTAATTCATTTAAGTTTATTAATAAGCTTACAACATATTCTCTAGATTGTGGCCCAAGGTCTATAATCCACAATCTATTTTATATTCTTGCTTGGTTACATCATTACGATAACATGTTTTTACTTAATGTATAATTAAGTACGTCTCATTTTGCATGTTTCCCTTTTAATATGTCAGTCATTATTTATGATTTAATATAACGTATCTTATAAGTTTTCCTCATTCTTTCTCATTTAATCATAATTCCATTTTTCATTGTTACAACAACTTATCGTTGTTTACTTATTAACTTAATTCTATTAACTAAGGCCAGTTAATAAGTTTCTTTACCTATTTATTATAACCTATGTTATAATCTCCTCTTGTCCCTAGGACAAGCCTAAACATGTTATTCACATCAGCGGGTTCCAAACTTCTAGATTACTTAATCTATAATTAAGTACCTCTTATCTTATTACACATGTTGTCTCTTTTCCTTACAAGTTATGCTTACCCTAAGTGGTGTCCTTTAATTCCATAACTTTATTATTTCTACCGGTTATGTATACCACTAGGTGTCTTTAATTACATAACCATATTGGGTAAAGTTCGTGGGCCTATGTGTAAATATTACTCACCCCCTCTAATTTACTTAACCTACCCACTACCCATCCAATTTTACTTAACTCTAACTTAAGTTAATCATCATATAATCCTTTTGTATTAAATTAGATTAAGTAGTCTGATTCATTACCATGTCCAATTATGGTTATAGTGGGCTAGACCTCCCACATTAGGCCTACAACATGTGGATGCTGAATATGCCGGTCGGGTCCGGGAAGTCTTATTCTACAGTTGGGTCTAACCTCGTGTCTTAGCCTGATTCGTATTTACGTATTTAGACCTCCCACATTAGGTTCAACATTAGTGGCTGCTGGATATGCCGGTCGGGTCCGGGCAAACTTCCACCACTAATGTAACATAACCTCGTGTCATAAGTACAATTACAATTCCTAATTGTAATTACTAAACTTTCCATTTTTGTTTAAATCTACCTATGTCATTATAGGTAACTATTCTATGTTTTCCCCATTTGAATTATGTCTAATTCACTATTCAAATTATAGACCTTTATGCCTCTTTTTAATTCACCTTTTAATTATGCACCATATGCCCCTTATCATAAATTAAGGCATATACATATATGTATGTATGTATATATATGTGTGTGTATATATATATAGCACAAAGCCAAACCCATATATTTTCCAACTTACGCCCCCAAGTCCATATCCACCCCTTTAAGTGCAAGTTATACTCAAATCCACCTTCACATAATTTATGCCTAAAATTCATATTCACATATGTTCAAATTTACGTCCCAAATCAATATTTAGACATGTCCATTTTATACCCAATTCCGTATTTACATATATTCCAATGTGTGCCTAAATTCATATTATCCAACAAGACATATGCCCCCAAACCCATCTTCGTATATTTCCAATTTTATGCCCAAATTTAGATCCATATTTTCCAATATCAATTTCGTCCCAAATTATGCCTTTCCCAATTATTCTCAATTTCACACGTTTGCATTTTCAGTGTTAGGCCTAGGCTCGAAGGTAGCCTGGCTATATAAAAATAAAAAGGGAAAAGAAGGAGAGAAGAGAATCAGAACATGCATAATAACGAATCAATACATAACGATAGAAATAGGGATAAAAACTGAATGAACATATTATGACAAAATTAAACTTGGTGATGATATAAACATATATGAACAGATTAGTGGAATAAGTTATAATAGAACAGATTAGGCACCGATTCAAGATACAATTTTTATATACACATCATGATCACTATTTTTTTAGATATAAAAGCAACATGAACTCACAGTGAATTTGTTGCAAAGAACATGTTGAATAAGTTGTTGTAGCAATTTTCGAATATGTATATTCTTCTTTGAATTGATTTAGAAGAAGAAGAAGAAGAGCCATTGTAATTTCCATCGCAGCAGAGCTTCGCCGTCACCATTTTTTTCAATAAACAAAACCTAGGTTTAGGGTCCCTTATACAGAAGGAGGGAGCAACCAAGACCATTAGATTAGATCAGGAGCCATAGGAATCGTCCACATCATAAAAGAAGCTTTTGGAGTCACGGGTGGGTCGACCCCCCTTCAGGTGGGTCAACCCCCCTTCAGGGGTGTCGACCCAGCCGGGTCTCGGGTCGACATCATATGGTCAGCCTTTTCATGATTCGCACGCCGGATTTCTGGTTTTGCTGATTTTGAACATTTTTGAATTATATACATATATCTTCCTTATATGCATACAAATTTCAAACCTTAATAACTTCTTCATACGAAGTCCGTTTTGCGCAAACTTGGTGTCTATCTTGACCAAAATTCCAAGATGAATGCAATGGCACAGTTCGTTTCACTTAATTCTAAATATTAAATTAAGTTTTCAGTAATTCGTTGTTAACACTGTACTTCACATTGTTTATTCTTTAATTCATCATCTTTAATTTCGTTAAAATTATGGGGTGTTACATTCTCCCCTACTCAAAGGATTTCATCCCCAAAATCTCTAAGTTAAGAAGAACGTATATCCTACCATCCAACAATCATACATCCATCTTGCAATCGCAAGCATCCATTGTCCTTAAGGAATTTATAATGCTTTTATGAACATATGCAATAGTGTGTGTATATGTCTGTAAACTAATGCGAAAGATCAGGCGGTCTACTAATTCAGTTGACCTCCTTAATGTAATGTATGTTTGTGCCATGTAACCAAAATGTATGCAAATCATCCTAATACATGTAAGTTTTATATGTGTGCACAATCATTCATCCAAATGCAGCATCAATGTAATAATAATCCTGTCTTCATCCATAAAATTTTAAAATGTACACACATCAATATGCAATATGTAAGTGATTGAGCCGATCTAGTGCCTACTATGTGCATATATGTATCCACGAGCAGTCACTAGCAACCACTAGCATCCATCAAAAATAACATGTCTCAAACACATGTTTACATTCATTAGTTTTCCACCTAAAGACTTGATCGATATGAGATATTCAAAAGATAGATACAAGTATTAATTCGAATCTTAGAAAAAGAAGTTAAAGACATATTATCGAAAAGGAAAGGATATGAAATGCGAATCTTGTCTTCAGCTCCCAAGTAGCGTACCTGCGGTCCTTTCCCAATTGCACTTTTACTAGCTTATCTTCTTTATTGCACAATTTCTTAACCTCCGATCCAAGTATGCAAGTTGGAACTCGTCCTATCATTGCTTCCTTCTCTACTTTCACTTCCTCTCGCAAGTTTGGCTCCATTATCTCGAACTCTATACCTTTTATCGCCTCTTGAATAAATAGTCCTCTATCAAACCTCTTTGCAAGTAGCTCCCCTACTTGCTTACAAAGTTCCCTCTTTTCTTTTAGGAGTCACTGGTCGCACAGGTATGCAACTGGCTTTGCATTGTCCACCAAGTACATGCGGAAACCAATCACAATGCCTCGGGTGTAAACCCCAAACCTCATCAAAACATCAGGATACTCACTACTGTTGGTACAGTTCACAAATCATCGATAGATATGTCAAGAGGTTCTAGGAGACTAAGCACGACAGACCCTTTTGGGGTCATAAGAAATCTCGAGAGTCTTTCCATGGCAAGTTAGAAGTCTAATGACACTCATCTCAAAAAATAGGACGGCTCCATATATGGTTAACCAATCCATCCCTAGAATCAAACCGTATCTTATGAAATCAAGAACATATGCGTCGCACCCAAATTCGACGCCTAATAAAGAGGTTCTCAAACCCCAATAAATCGTCGATAAATGAGCTGTACCTCCATTATGGTTTGAGGGAATAACGAGATCTAAATCCATGCTGGTATGTAGGTGCAGATACTCAACTAAAAGATCTGATACAAAAGAATGCGAAGCGCCAGAAAAAGAATCCTAACTGGATGATCAGAAATAGAAATCAATCCTTCGATGGAAAGTTTCATACCCCTTTCCTGTCCACCAGCTATGAGAACATTAGCATGCCCTTTAAAGTTCCTACCTTCTAGCCTCTTCCTTGTCTCTTTGGGCACTCCTTAATAAGGTGTCCCGCCTTACCAAAGTGGTAACAAACACTTGTTCTCTTTCTGCAATCCTTCTTCAGATGACCCACCTTTCCGAAGTTATGATATTTCCTCTTTTATTCTTTGATCTGTATTCCCTTATTCTCCTTTTTACCATCTTTATGCAACATGCTAACAAGTCTCTTGAAAGTTGCCTCCATCGCTCCCTATGAGGCTCGAAAGAAAATAAGTCGCATGTGAAAGTACTGCGACAACAGATGGAGGCTGGGCACTTCTTTGCCCTTCGACATGTACCGTAGTTTTAACATACCTACGGAACCATGCAAAATAGTGATACCCCTTTCGAAAAGAAACATTTCCCCGAACAAAAAGGAAAAAGAATCAAGAAGAGAATCGAGAGATATTTATAGCTTTAGGAAATATGCTTTTCAAAAACAGATTTTTTATTTTAAATTACTTTGGTTTTGAGACCCTTTTGAAAACCATTTTCAAAATACTTTATCCGATCTTATAACCATATGCTCTGGTACCAAATGTGACACCCCGCGTCCGTTAATGTCACTCACTAAGGGAATGCATTAACTTTCGTGAAGCGTTATAGGTAAATAAGAACATAGTAGCACAAGACAGACATGTAAAATAGCAGCGGAATTAAAAACTTTATTAAAATCAAAACATCATGGTCCCAAATAGGTTTGAAATAACCAATTACATGTTTAATAATCCGTCTTGCCAAAAATATCAGAGTACAAAAGCATAAACCATATTTCCCAAGCAAAGCCATAAGAGAGTTGACAATAAGTCAAAGTTGCACATCAATATCTAAAATCCAAGCTAAGATGAAAGAATCCAAATCAACTCTAAGCACTTCCACCCTAAGAACCTTGGGGGGGGGGATGGAAGAGGGAGAAGAGGAAACAAAAAGGGCCAGACATAAAGTCTAGCAAGTCCAGTTACTTTTAAATATAAATAAATAAAAGTATCATGGCAGGTATATAAAAACTGGAAGAACAAGGTGACAATAACAATAGTAAGTACAAGTGTGAACTGAACAAGATAAGTTTGGATAGAATATGCTGCACTTCCTAAATACATTTCTCTATACCGCACATATACTAGTATATCAGAAGTAGAATAATCCCTACTAATATTGTTCCATTACATTTTCTTGATTATTAGGTTACTTGGGTTAATACCACTCAAAACTTATTCGCGCATCGTACCCATTTACTTTCCCATGGATTCACCTAACACATATATGTAGTTATCTCTCAATATTGAGATACACCCCATGCTAACCCACTCGCACGGTCTCCACCAAAATGAACGCAGTCCCTCATCCTATGCCGGAGTAATGTACAGATCTCTATATAATAATGTTATGTTCCACATACATCTGTCATTACTTTGCTACGTAAGCGTACGGACTGCCACCATCGATCGAATCAGATTCCATATCGGAATAATGCCCTCTAGTCTATGATACACCGCCCAGAGCAGACATGCATGTATCTAGACTATCCCATGTATGTACCGTAATTGTAGCTCGATGTCTCAATCGCACGTCCACTAATGTGCACCGAGTTCCCGGCAGGGCTAAACAAGAAACACAGAACTTGGTCGGGAGCTTTTCCATATCTGTACAAGCCCGTCTTTAAAAAGCCTCTATATACAGATATACCTAGGGTCTGTTTTTCGTGGTGGCTATGGCCCCACCTCGGCCCCTCCCTCAACTAGTAAAGACTATAGAGCTAAGAGACCGCCCCTAAAATAACCAATCTAAACATCCTTGTGGTGTCTCCCCTTAATCCTGTACCTCGATAGTGAAAGTTGAAATGATATCTTGGGGTTAGCTCTAGTCTTTTCGAATCCCGCTAGCTGGCGATGACGGATGTCCAACGGTCCACTATCCTTATTGTTCGTGACCCTCTCTACCTCCTCGTGAGGCAACCGCGGAATCACCCTTGTGCCACCTCGTCAAAGCATTCTGACTGCATAGCTACAATTGTAGTCAAGGCCCACCTACCTAGTAGTTACACGCAGACCCAACCCCTGCGAGTACAGCCTAAGACATCTGTCACCGCACAGAGGACTACAGGAGCATCTTATGTACTTTAGGAAGCCGCATGCTTCCCCTTCTAGTCCTTTGGAGCCATCAAACAATCAGATGAATGTGCACTCCCTTTGTACCTTTTAACACCTCGATGATTGTAATAACCCGAAAATCTGGGCCAGTTTAAAATTTTTATTTTGGCAATTTTAATGAAGTTTGAACATTTAAAATGGATTACTTTAAATAATATCGACGAGAAATTTATTTGGAATAGAATTCGAATGTATATATTATATACGTCGTCGTTAGAATATAAATGATTATATATAATTATTAATAGGAATTGAAAATGGCACGGTAGTTCGATAATTCGATTTCAGACTTCAATTGAACGTACCGGGTGCAAAACAAACCGGATTTTCGTGAAACCAAAAACATTAGGATCGAATTGATAATATCTTTCCAACGAATCCGAAAGATTGAAATTTCATAGCGGGAATCAAAAGATATGTCCAGTTGAAAATTCTGAATAGTCGCTATGAAATTCAGGCCCTTAAAAATGGGAATTTTGCAAACGACCTCGGATTTCGACGAAACCACTTTTGTTGGGTCCATGATGTCAAATTATTGTTAGATTCCAAATTTCATAATTTTCTAAATCAATATGTGAGTGTGGCAAAGGAAAACGCGTTTGACCAGTTTAAGTTGATTTTAATCGACTGGAATTTGGCCATTTTTCCAACGGTCTCAGAATTCAACGAAACTAGTTTTGTTAGGACCATATCGTCAATGCAAAGCTAGAAAATATTTTTCTGCAATTTTTAGAGTTCGTATGTGACCCCGGTAAATTGAAATACGCATTCAAATTCAATATATAGAGTTATATGTTGATTTTAACGGAAACTGATCGAAATGATCGAATCAGCCTACGATACATGTCCCATTGTGTTCGGAATGGGGGTAATTAGCTATGGACGACAGGCGGTGGGCCTCGTTTAGAGGTCGTATGTAAAAGTCAACGTTTTGAATTAAATAATTAAATAAATAAAAAAATACCTTTCCTCTCCTATACCCTCTGGCCCCCCTTATTTTTCGATTCAATCGATTCATAAAAATAAAAAAAAAGTCGTAGCGCCGAGCCCCGTCGATCTAGCGCCACCGCCCTCCATCCCCGAACTCCCTCTGCCGCCGCCTTGCCTGCTCCTCCCCCTCGTCCCTCCAGTGAATCGAAACCCCCCAGATAGATCGCGACGCCGCCAGGTGGGGCCCCCAACCACCGCCGCCCTCCATCTTCTTCTTCCCCGACCTCCTCCTCTCCTCCTTCAGTCGCCCTGCCCTCCTACAGGAGCTCCGACGCGCAGCTACCCCCCCTCTGTAAGTTTAACTGATTTTTATTGATTTTAAAAACTGTTTTTTTATTGATTTTAAAATCTGATTTTAATTGATTTTAAAACGGATTTTTAGTGACAAAAGATTCGATATATATCGTAGCGAATAAACCTATTATATAGGAAAAAAATAAACTGATTTTTATATTTTTAAAGTAATAAAAATATGATTTTTATATTTTTAAAGTATTAAAAATATAATCTTTACTGTATAAAAGACGTAAAAATATGATTTTTGTTTATGCAGAGAATTAAAAATATAATTTTTGCATGATAGGAATATTAGAAATATCATCTTTATATGTGTAGCAAAATAAAAATGTGATTTTTATGATGTTAAAATTGAAAAGGCGAAATCTTTAAAATTGAAAAGGCGAAATCTTTAAAATTGAAAAGGCGAAATCTTTAAAATTGAAAAGGCGAAATCTTTGTATATAGAATAGCATTGTAAAAATTTGATTTTTATATATTGAATATCATAGTAAAAATACGATTTTTGTATATTGAATAACATAGTAAAAATTCGATTTTTATATATTGAATAGCATAGTAAAAATACGATTTTTATATATTGAATAGCATAGTAAAAATTCGATTTTTATATATTGAATAGCATAGTAAAAATCTGATTTTTCAATATTGAATAGCAATATAAAAATGTGATTTTTATATATGTAGTGGCTACGGGCAACGAAAGTGACGAAAGGCGAGAACAGCGATGAATTCTACAAATGAAGTGTCGTGGAGTTGGGATAGCTATCGGTGAGAACTTCTCACCTTTCAATTTCTTTTTCTAGTTATATATATATACTAGGATGCAGACGGTGTTTAGCAGCACCCGACACCCGTCATTCACAGACCATGGATGACTTGTTTGTTAAATTGTTTGGTTGTGTAGTTGGTTAGTTTATTTGGTTTGAATTGAATTGTTTGGTGAAATAGAATGGATTTGATTGATGTGTGAATGGCGTGGGCCTTCACTAGACCGGGGATAAGGCTAGGCCTCGTCCCGTTTCTAGTATCGTGTCGTTATGCCGCCGAAATTTTCTAAAATAAGTTAGAAAAATAAAAATATCATTTTATTTAAGGAATGAACTGAATAGAAATTCACATGTTAAAATAAAATGTTTTATCGTTAAAAATATAATCTTTTTTTAACGTGAATATGAATATAGTGAATGTGAATAAATAATTACTTATAAACAAATCAGCCGATTTGTTTATATACATTGATTTGACTGATATAGATTGGGTCGATAAATTTTACACATCGCCCAACTGCACAACTAAAATCTGTGTTTGATTGTTTGAAACCCCACATGGGTGTTGGGATGATATTTGGGTACACTAATCCCAATTATTAATTGTATGTCGATCGATGGGTCGACAGACTGTGTAAGCATTGATTATTTATATTTGATGCTTATGCAGTTGTGTGGTGCACCTTGGATGATGGTTGATTGTTTATCGTTGCTGTTATATACATGTGTTGTGTGGAATCCATATAATTAACATTATATGGTGATTGATTGGGCCTCATTCCAATCGGGAAAATAATAAATATTATAAAAGAAAATTCATGTGTTGAATATGAAAATAGTCATGTGTTGACGATGTTCATGTGTTGAAAATATTCGTGTGTTGAGTAAAATATTTTAAATAATAAAAATTACATCTTTATCATATTTACAATTAGAATCTACTTTACGGTAGAGTCTAATTAAAATCAAACGATAGATACCTTAGTTTTATAAAATATTTTACATAACAAAAATAGTGATGTGTTGGCAGTACTCATGTGTTGAGATTAGTCGTGTGTTGAAAGAAACATAGATTCATGTGTTGAATAGAATAAATATTCATTTGTTGAATAGAATAACGAATTTATTGAAATATATAAAGCCGTGTTGATTAGTGATGCGTTATTTTGACGCGAATGATATTTATATCGATTTTATTCGTTTTATAATGAATATTGAAAAGTGATTTCAAAATTTAATATTTTGAAATGAAATTCAAATTGAATTAAATTAAAATTCAAATTGAAATTGTATTGAATCAATGTGAAATGAATTTGAATTCGAATTAAATAAAATTGAAATGAATTCGAATTCAATTGAAATCAAATCGATTTGAAATTGAATATAGTGTTGAAATGGTTTTGAAAACGAATTTAAACGATTTATAAAATACGTTTTAAAAAGGAAATCGACGAAATATATAATATATATATATATATTATATATAATGGCCTGAATAGAACGCGCTGCGCCGCGGTAGTTCGTGAATTTCGACCATTGACTTCGAATTGACGTTGCGGGAGATCCGACCGTCGGATCCTCCTAAAACCGGAACCGTTGGGTTCGTATCGAAAAGAGCTTTCCAATGTATATTAGAAATTTGAAATCCAACGATTGGATTTGGAATTATGTCCAAATCAAATTCGAAAAAGGTCGCTGTAAGTGCAGTTCGATGGCCGTTGATGGAAATCGACTGTACCGGCCTTGATAAAATTATTAAAAATATCTATAATTTGTGTAAAATCATAAGAAATGATTTGGTAAAAATCGGGCTGAAAAATTCCGTATTTGAAAAGATAAAAATAGATTTTTATCGAAATGAACTAGTTTTGAACTAGAATTAAAATCA
This sequence comes from Allium sativum, assembly GCA_030737875.1. Taxonomy (NCBI): domain Eukaryota; kingdom Viridiplantae; phylum Streptophyta; class Magnoliopsida; order Asparagales; family Amaryllidaceae; genus Allium; species Allium sativum. The sequence goes on along the minus strand of CM060915.1, from coordinate 215,649,053 downwards.
ATTTATTTTTGAAATAAATAAATTGAATTTGAAAGCGAATTTAAAAATAATCAATATTCCCAATACGTGGATTGGACTGGAGTTGAATCGAAATTATCTTTGGAATATTTCGATGTTGGATTTCGTGACCATACAGATATTATTATGGGAATTTGAAAGATATATTTTATATCGTTATTTCCAATACGATATTTGTTGGTTTCAGAATTTGATATTAAATATAAGCCGGTATATTTTCTATTCAGAGCCTTGTATTTAATATCAAATGTGATTTGGGTTTATCGTGAATCGTGTTTTAGATGACATTGGTTCTTTAACCCAGTTAAAGGCAAGATAACGATTTTTGAGAAGATTAAAACTAAGTGGAGTTTTAATGAATCTTTAATTAGATTAAAATGTGAATTGATAATTTAAATTATCAAATCTGAAAAGTGATCGAGAGTGGAGTATCACCAGTTTTGCTCCAAAGCGATAGTTAAATCTTTAATTAGATTTGAACGTGAAATGGTAATAAATTTTACCGATAACACCGTGGTGTTAGGAATGGAGTATCACCAGTTTTGCTCCATGGGAAATATAGGTTGGGATTGGGAAATAAAATAAATAATTACTTCGGTGTGGTTCGCTAATCCCGACTAGTTTGGAAAACCATAAAATGGTTTGAAATGATATCCAAAGGAGGATTAAAGAATAAATTTAGAAGAATTTATCTTGGATAAAATTAATGGGAACCTTTCCCCTAAGAATGTGATTTTGTGAATAAAAGAATATTCTGAATTGGAATGAGGCGTTTGTTGTGTTTGTGTAACATTCATTTATCATATACGTGGGTTATTCAGAAAGGCCGGGTTTATACCCATTCTGAATAACCGATTCGACGAGATGTCGAAGATGAAGACGGTGGTTGAAGACCGGATGTCTTCACATCGTTTGGGGGATTACCGATGATCTCGATTGGGCTGTACACCCAAGATGAGGGAAACAATTGGTGATCGTCCAGACGTACTTGGAGATGGATGGATATGCGAGGAAAGTGCCTCCGGTTTCGTTCAGACCTAGAACGAACTTGTAAATGGATTGTGTGTCTGACATTGGATTTTATTCTGTGTTGATTGATCTCCATTAAATATACATATGTTTGGCGGCGGAGAATTTATTCTCTTGCTTAACGCCCTTCTCTGAGACGCACGAGCTTAGAGGTTGTATATCGATGGACATCAGTCGCATGGAGTGAATTGCCAGTGTGGCATGCGTAAGTGGAAATTGATCAAGGCTTCTGTTGAAAAGCAAAGTCTTGTGGTTGATGATCAAAGCATGGCCTGTGTATTGTAGCTTTGTGTATAACGTGAATTCGCGAGCCTCACACCTCGGTATGAGTCAAAAAGGGGATACGGACCCAAGGAGTGCACGACGTTTCTTTCTAGCTAGGGTGGTGTCAGTGACCTACCAGCCTTGACATTTATATACTTTTCACCTGTGTGGTTGTTGGATACGAGGCGCCTCGGATATAGGTCTGTAAGGACCGGGAAACGTGTGTTCAGGAATTGCCAATCCTCAAAAGTAAGAGAGGACCGGCCTTGGAGGTTCCAAAGGATCATAGTAGGGTCCTGAGACATTTGCTAGAGTGTCTCGAACGCAGAGAGGAGCTTGCCCCTTGCCTCGACTCATGGCGGAAATCCAATTTCCAATACGTGATATTGCGGTTTTAATTGTAGAACTAGTATGGCGACATGATATATGGTACCCATGCCGTCTATGATTGATATTTATGATTGAAAATGTTTTGACACTATACACCTATGATAGTATCAAATGATTTGTTTTAAACGTACCAAGCATTATTTGGCTATTATAAGGGAAAACCCTATCCTCGGGCTTGCGTTGCATTGTGTGATGGGACCTGGGTCTTATAATAGCTTCATTTTTCCAAAGAGCATTGCACTGTTTTGTTATATGCACTAGTATTCTTGGAGGAAACCCGTTCCGTGTTATACGGCGTGGTCCCTTGAATTACTATCTTTAAAGTAAAGTTTTAGATAACTGTTTTAGTTTTCACACCAGTCACATGACTGACCTGGAGTTTATTGTTTTAACCTAAACTCTGGGTGCCCTTATTTTCGACACGTGCAGCTAGTAGTTTTGGTTTTGCAGATTTATATTCACAGGGTCCTGATTTACAGTTGGAACGATGCTCGGAAAGCTCTGTATCCGTGTATCACTTTCAGTTGTATTTTGTATATTTTTCCGCTGCTATGTAATTTATTGTAATCTCTGATATTTGTCGAATGTAATTTATTCAATTATACTCTGTATATTCTTGCATCTGATGGAATTGTTGTAATAACAATGAAATGTTCTTCCGTTTGCGTTCTTTTGTGTGTTGTTCTCAAAGTATTCATGGTTTCCTTCACGGAGAAGTTACGGGTTCTTACAGTGGTATCAGAGCTTTGGTTTACAGAGCTCAAGAACAAGGCACATTAGAACCATACGAAAGAATTCATCAGGTATTGGATTAGTAATAACCAATTAGAATGACTCGTTAGAGATAGGATCAGTAATATCCTAGAACGAGTGTGAAGAGTATATTTTTCAAATGAAAACAATTTTGTTTTGAAATTTAAATCGCTTTTTACGTATTTGAATATTTATTTATTTTGAATATGGACAATCCAATATATAAAGATTTTGCATATACGCGTCAAGAACGTATATTCGAAGTTTTAATATACTTGATAGATATAGAATCATACTCTAGTGGCCCGAAGATGATTCTGATGGTTGAGTACTCGTCGTTAGAATTTATTTTCGAGTGACGAAGGTGTGATATCTATATATTTCCATTAGACTGGTGTGAGAACCAAAACTAATATAGATAGGTTTATTGTTGTGAATTGGCATCAAAAACATGATTTTCTGTATATGTATCAAAATTATGAATTTGAAACTCTAATCAACTAATTGATTGATGTTTGTGTTGTTTGTTTATTTGTTTGCTAATTTTGAACCATTTAGCCTAATAGAACCAAATATTGAATAGTATTGAAAATTGGTTGCATTTGCTTGCATATACATATACTTACATTGAACAGGTCATAGCAAGGAGGCTAGAGCAGAGAATAAAATTTGTTTGCCCGACAAATAGGTACATGTTTACTATATAATTTACTGTTTTGTTTGGGTGGTGATGATTTTATAAGCCTATTGGCTAGCCGCTTGGCTTTTTCTTTTTGAGATCAGAAGGCCTACATGGCAATTTCGGGATTTTCCCGTGGCTCCCGGTGCAGGGGAGGTTATGGCGAAATTTTTCGAAAATTTAGGGTGTTAGCCAAATTTTTGAAGAATTTGAAAATTCTCAGAAACTGAAAAGTTGGAGAATAGAAGCCAGATCGAACGTAGGGTTGACTAATCAAACCACTTTAGACTTTGTTCCTTTTCGGGGACGAAAAGTTTTAAGTGGGGAAGAATGTAATAACCCGAAAATCTGGGCCAGTTTAAAATTTTTATTTTGGCAATTTTAATGAAGTTTGAACATTTAAAATGGATTATTTTAAATAATATCGACGAGAAATTAATTTGGAATAGAATTCGAACGTATATATTATATACGTCGTCGTTAGAATATAAATGATTATATATAATTATTAATAGGAATTGAAAATGGCGCGGTAGTTCGATAATTCGATTTCAAACTTCAATTGAACATACCGGGTGCAAAACAAACCGGATTTTAGTGAAACCAAAAACATTAGGATCTAATTGATAATATCTTTCCAACGAATCCGAAAGATTGAAATTTCATAGCGGGAATCAAAAGATATGTCCAGTTGAAAATTCTGAATAGTCGCTATGGAATTCAGGCCCTTAAAAATGGGAATTTTGCAAACGATCTCGGATTTCGACGAAACCACTTTTGTTGGGTCCGTGATGTCAAATTATTGTTAGATTCCAAATTTCATAATTTTCTAAACCAATATGTGAGCGTGGCAAAGGAAAACACGTTTGACCAGTTTCATTTGATTTTAATCGACTGGAAATTGGCCATTTTTCCAACGGTCTCTGAATTCGACGAAACTAGTTTTGTTAGGACCGTATCGTCAATACGAAGCTAGAAAATATTTTTCTGCAATTTTTAGAGTTCGTATGTGACCCCGGTAAATTGAATTACGCATTCAAATTCAATATATAGAGTTATATGTTGATTTTAATGGAAACTGATCGAAATGATTGAATTAGCCTACAATACATGTCCCATTGTGTTCGGAATGGGGGTAATTAGCAATGGACGACAGGCGGTGGGCCTCGTTTAGAGGTCGTATGTAAAAGTCAACGTTTTGAATTAAATAAATAAATAAATAAATAAAAAATACCTTTCATCTACTATACCCTCTGGCCCCCCTTATTTTTCGATTCAATCGATTCATAAAAAAAAAAAAAGCCGCAGCGCCAAGCCCCGTCGATCGAACGCCACTGCCCTCCATCCCCGAACTCCCTTTGCCGCCGCCTTGCCTGCTCCTCCCCCTCGTCCATCCAGTGAATCGAAACCCCCCCAGATAGATCGCGACGCCGCCAGGTGGGGCCCCCAACCACCGCCGCCCTCCATCTTCTTCTTCCCCGACCTCCTCCTCTCCTCCTTCAGTCGCCCTGCCCTCCTACAGGAGCTCCGACGCGCAGCTACCCCCCCTCTGTAAGTTTAACTGATTTTTATTGATTTTAAAAACTGTTTTTTTATTGATTTTAAAAACTGATTTTAATTGATTTTAAAACGGATTTTTAGTGACAAAAGATTCGATATATATCGTAGCGAATAAAACTTTTATATAGGAAAAAAATAAACTGATTTTTATATTTTTAAAGTAATAAAAATATGATTTTTATATTTTTAGAGTATTAAAAATATAATCTTTACTGTATAAAAGATGTAAAAATATGATTCTTGTTTATGTAGAGAATTAAAAATATAATTTTTGCATGATAGGAATATTAGAAATATCATCTTTATATGTGTAGCAAAATAAAAATGTGATTTTTATGATGTTAAAATTGAAAAGGCGAAATCTTTAAAATTGAAAATGCGAAATCTTTAAAATTGAAAAGGCGAAATCTTTATATATAGAATAGCATTGTAAAGATTAGATTTTTATATATTGAATAGCATAGTAAAAATACGATTTTTATATATTGAATAGCATAGTAAAAATATGATTTTTATATATTGAATAGCATAGTAAAAATTCGATTTTTATATATTGAATAGCATAGTAAAAATACGATTTTTATATATTGAATAGCATAGTAAAAATTCGATTTTTATATATTGAATAGCATAGTAAAAATCTAATTTTTCAATATTGAATAGCAATATAAAAATGTGATTTTTATATATGTAGTGGCTACGGGCAACGAAAGTGACGAAAGGCGAGAACAACGATGATTTCTACAAATGAAGTGTCGTGGAGTTGGGATAGCTATCAGTGAGAACTTCTCACCTTTCAATTTCTTTTTCTAGTTATATATATATACTAGGATGCAGACGGTGTTTAGCAACACCCGACACCCGTCATCCACAGACCATGGATGACTTGTTTGTTAAATTGTTTGGTTGTGTAGTTGGTTAGTTTATTTGGTTTGAATTGAATTGTTTGGTGAAATAGAATGGATTTGATTGATGTGTGAATGGCGTGGGCCTTCACTAGACCGGGGATAAGGCTAGGCCTCGTCCCGTTTCTAGTATCGTGCCATTATGCCGCCGAAATTTTCTAAAATAAGTTAGAAAAATAAAAATATCATTTTATTTAAGGAATGAACTGAATAGAAATTCACATGTTAAAATAAAATGTTTTATCGTTAAAAATATAATCTTTTTTTAACGTGAATATGAATATAGTGAATGTGAATAAATAAATATTTATAAACAAATCAGCCGATTTGTTTATATACACTGATTTGACTGATATAGATTGGGTCGATAAATTTTACACATCGCCCACCTGCACAACTAAAATCTGTGTTTGATTGTTTGAAACCCCACACGGGTGTTGGGATGATATTTGGGTACACTAATCCCAATTATTAATTGTATGTCGATCGATGGGTCGACAGACTGTGTAAGCATTGATTATTTATATTTGATGCTTATGCAGTTATGTGGTGCACCTTAGATGATGGTTGATTGTTTATCGCTGCTATTATATACATGTGTTGTGTGGAATCAATATAATTAACATTATATGGTGATTGATTGGGCCTCATTCCAATCGGGAAAATAATAAATATTATAAAAGAAAATTCATGTGTTGAATATGAAAATAGTCATGTGTTGACGATGTTCATGTGTTGAAAATATTCGTGTGTTGAGTAAAATATTTTAAATAATAAAAATTACATCTTTATCATATTTGCAATTAGAATCTACTTTACGGTAGAGTCTAATTAAAATCAAACGATAGACACCTGAGTTTTATAAAATATTTTACATAACAAAAATAGTGATGTGTTGGCAGTACTCATGTGTTGAGATTAGTCGTGTGTTGAAAGAAACATAGATTCATGTGTTGAATAGAATAAATATTCATTTGTTGAATAGAATAACGAATTTATTGAAATATATAAAGCCGTGTTGATTAGTGATGCGTTATTTTGACGCGAATGATATTTATATCGATTTTATTCGTTTTATAATGAATATTGAAAAGTGATTTCAAAATTTAATATTTTGAAATGAAATTCAAATTGAATTAAATTAAAATTCAAATTGAAATTTTATTGAATCAATGTGAAATGAATTTGAATTCGAATTAAAAAAAATTGAAATGAATTCGAATTCAATTGAAATCAAATCGATTTGAAATTGAATATAGTGTTGAAATGGTTTTGAAAACGAATTTAAACGATTTATAAAATACGTTTTAAAAATGAAATCGACGATATATATATATATATATATATATATATATATATATATATATATATATTATACAATGGCCTGAATAAAACGCGCTGCGCCGCGGTAGTTCGTGAATTTCGACCATTGACTTCGAATTGACGTTGCGGGAGATCCGACCGTCGGATTCTCCTAAAACCGGAACCGTTGGGTTCGTATCGAAAAGAGCTTTCCAATGGATATTAGAAATTTGAAATCTAATGGTTGGATTTGGAATTATGTCCAATTCAAATTCGAAAAAGGTCGCTGTAAGTGCAGTTCGATGGCCGTTGATGGAAATCGACTGTACGGGCCTTGATAAAATTATTAAAAATATCTATAATTTGTGTAAAATCATAAGAAATTATTTGGTAAAAATCGGGCTGAAAAATTCCGTATTTGAAAAGATAAAAATAGATTTTTATCGAAATGAACTAGTTTTGAACTAGAATTAAAATCAATTTATTTTTGAAATAAATAAATTGAATTTGAAAGTGATTTTAAAAATAATCAATATTCCCAATACGTGGATTGGACTGGAGTTGAATCGAAATTATCTTTGGAATATTTCGATGTTGGATTTCGTGACCATACAGATATTGTTATGGGAATTTGAAAGATATATTTTATATCGTTATTTCCAATACGATATTTGTTGGTTTCAGAATTTGATATTAAATATAAGCCGGTATATTTTCTATTCAGAGCCTTGTATTTAATATCAAATGTGATTTGGGTTTATCGTGAATCGTGTTTTAGATGACATTGGTTCTTTAACCCAGTTAAAGGCAAGATATCGATTTTTGAGAAGATTAAAACTAAGTGGAGTTTTAATGAATCTTTAACTAGATTAAAATGTGAATTGATAATTTAAATTATCAAATCTGAAAAGTGATCGAGAGTGGAGTATCACCAGTTTTGCTCCAAAGCGATAGTTAAATCTTTAATTAGATTTGAACGTGAAATGGTAATTAATTTTACCAATAACACCGTGGTGTTAGGAATGGAGTATCACCAGTTTTGCTCCATGGGATATATAGGTTGGGATTGGGAAATAAAATAAATAATTACTTCGGTGTGGTTCGCTAATCCCGACTAGTTTGGAAAACCATAAAATGGTTTGAAATGATATCCAAAGGAGGATTAAAGAATAAATTTAGAAGAATTTATCTTGGATAAAATTAATGGGAACCTTTCCCCTAAGAATGTGATTTTGTGAATAAAAGAATATTCTGAATTGGAATGAGGCGTTTGTTGTGTTTGTGTAACATTCGTTTATCATATACGTGGGTTATTCAGAAAGGTCGGGTTTATACCCATTCTGAATAACCGATTCGACGAGATGTCGAAGATGAAGACGGTGGTTGAAGACCGGATGTCTTCACATCGTTTGGGGGATTACCGATGATCTCGATTGGGCTGTACACCCAAGATGAGGGAAACAATTGGTGATCGTCCAGACGTACTTGGAGATGGATAGATATGCGAGGAAAGTGCCTCCGGTTTCGTTCAGACCCAGAACGAACTTGTAAATGGATTGTGTGTCTGACATTGGATTTTATTCTGTGTTGATTGATCTCCATTAAATATACATATGTTTGGCGGCGGAGAATTTATTCTCTTGCTTAACGCCCTTCTCTGAGACGCACGAGCTCAGAGGTTGTATATCGATGGACATCAGTCGCATGGAGTGAATTGGCAGTGTGGCACGCGTAAGTGGCAATTGATCAAGGCTTCTGTTGAAAAGCAAAGTCTTGTGGTTGATGATCAAAGCATGGCCTGTGTAGCGTAGCTTTGTGTATAACGTGAACTCGCGAGCCTCACACCTCGGTATGAGTCAAAAACGGGATACGGACCCAAGGAGTGCACGACGTTTCTTTCTAGCTAGGGTGGTGTCAGTGACCTACCAGCCCTGACATTTATATACTTTTCACCTGTGTGGTTGTTGGATACGAGGCGCCTCGGATATAGGTCTGTAAGGACCGGGAAACGTGTGTTCAGGAATTGCCAATCCTCAAAAGTAAGAGAGGACCGGCCTTGGAGGTTCCAAAGGATCATAGTAGGGTTCTGAGACATTTGCTAGAGTGTCTCGAACGCGGAGAGGAGCTTGACCCTTGCCTCGACTCATGACGGAAATCCAATTTCCAATACGTGATATTGCGGTTTTAATTGTAGAACTAGTATGGCGACATGATATATGGTACCCATGCCGTCTATGATTGATATTTATGATTGAAAATGTTTTGACACTATACACCTATGATAGTATCAAATGATTTGTTTTAAACGTACCAAGCATTATTTGGCTATTATAAGGGAAAACCCTATCCTCGGGCTTGCGGTAGCATTGTGTGATGGGACCTGGGTCTTATAATAGCTTTATTTTTCCAAAGAGCATTGCGCTGTTTTGTTATATGCACTAGTATTCTTGGAGGAAACCCGTTCCGTGTTATACGGCGTGGTCCCTTGAATTACTATCTTTAAAGTAAAGTTTTAAATAACTGTTTTAGTTCTCACGCCAGTCACATGACTGACCTGGAGTTTATTGTTTTAACCTAAACTCTGGGTGCCCTTATTTTCGACACGGGCAGCTAGTAGTTTTGGTTTTGCAGATTTATATTCACAGGGTCCTGATTTACAGTTGGAACGATGCTCGGAAAGCTCTGTATCCGTGTATCACTTTCAGTTGTATTTTGTATATTTTTCCGCTGCTATGTAATTTATTGTAATCTCTGATATTTGTCGAATGTAATTTATTCAATTATACTCTGTATATTCTTGCATCTGATGGAATTGTTGTAATAACAATGAAATGTTCTTCCGTTTGCGTCCTTTTGTGTGTTGTTCTCAAAGTATTCGTGCTTTCCTTCACGGGGAAGTTACGGGTTCTTACAATGATCTACCCCGTTAGGCTATTCACCCTCAACCGTACGGACTGGTCCAAGCGCCTTTCTTTAATATGTTGTTAGACCCTATGTCTAAACATTCTTTTACGCGCTTGCCTCTCCTCATCAGGTTTCCAGTTAACTTGGTTATTCCAATTCATATCGAATTCTTTTCCAAACTAACAAGTTTCTCTTGCTTATTAATTTCAGTCATACAACCTAATTCATTTAAGTTTATTAATAAGCTTACAACATGTTATTCTCTAGACTGTGGCCCAAGGTCTATAATCCACAATCTATTTATTATTCTTGCTTGTTACATCATTACAATAACATGTTTTTACTTAATGTATAATTAAGTACGTCTCATTTTTCATGTTTCCCTTTTAATATGTCAGTCATTATTTATGATTTAATATAACGTATCTTATAAGTTTTCCTCATTCTTTCTCATTTAATCATAATTCCATTTTTCATTGTTACAACAACTTATCGTTGTTTACTTATTAACTTAATTCTATTAACTAAGGACAGTTAATAAGTTTCTTTACCCATTTATTATAACCTATGTTATAATCTCCTCTTGTCCCTAGGACAAGCCTAAACATGTTATTCACATCAGCGGGTTCCAAACTTCTAGATTACTTAATCTATAATTAAGTACCTCTTATCTTATTACACATGTTGTCTCTTTTCCTTACAAGTTATGCTTACCCTAAGTGGTGTCCTTTAATTCCATAACTTTATTATTTCTACCGGTTATGTATACCACTAGGTGTCTTTAATTACATAACCATATTGGGTAAAGTTCGTGGGCCTATATGTAAATATTACCCACCCTCTCTAATTTACTTAACCTACCCACTACCCACCCAATTTTACTTAACCTTAACTTAAGTTCATCATCGTATAATCCTTATGTGTTAAATTAGATTTAGTAGTCTGATTCATTACCATGTCCAATTATGGTTATAGTGGGCTAGACCTCCCACATTAGGCCTACAACATGTGGATGCTGAATATGCCGGTCGGGTCCGAGAAGTCTTATTCTACAGTTGGGTCTAACCTCGTGTCTTAGCCCGATTCGTATTTACGTATTTAGACCTCCCACATTAGGTTCAACATTAGTTGCTGCTGGATATGCCGGTCGGGTCCGGGCAGACTTCCACCACTAATGTAACCTAACCTCGTGTCATAAGTACAATTACAATTACAATTCCTAATTGTAATTACGAAACTTTCCATTTTTGTTTAAAACTGCAGTCAAGGCCCACCCACCTAGTAGTTACACGCAGACCCAACCCCTGCGAGTACAGCTTAAGACATCTGTCACCACGCAGAGGACTACTAGGAGCATCTTACGTACTTCAGGAAGCCACGTGCTTCCTCTTTCAGTCCCTTGGAGCCATCAAACAATCAGATGAATGTGCGCTCCCTTCATGCCTTTTAACACCTCGATGATCTACCCCGTTGGGCTATTCACCCTCAACCGTACAGACTGGTCCAAGCGCCTTTCTTTAATATGTTGTTAGACCATATGTCTAAACATTCTTTTACGCGCTTGCCTCTCCTCATCATGTTTCCAACTAACTTGGTTATTCTAATTCATATTGAATTCTTATCCAAACTACCAAGTTTCTCTTGCTTATTAATTTCAGTCATACAACTTAATTCATTTAAGTTTATTAATAAGCTTACAACATGTTATTCTCTAGATTGTGGCCCAAGATCTGTAATCCACAATCTATTTTATATTCTTGCTTGGTTAAATCATTACAATAACATGTTTTTACTTGTATAATTAAGTACGTCTCAGTTTACGTGTTTCCTTTTTAATATATCAGTCAATATTTATGACTAAATATAACTTATCATATAAGTTTTCCTCATTCTTTCTCATTTAGTCATAATTCCTTTTTTCATTATTATTACAACTTATCGTTGTTTACTTATTAACTTAATTCTATTAACTAAGGCCCGTTAATAAGTTTCTCTACCCATTTATTATATGTTATAATTTCCTCTTGTCCCTAGGACAAGCCTAAACATGTTACTCACATCAGCGGGTTCCAGACTTTTAGATTACTTAATCTATAATTAAGTACCTCTTATCTTATTACACAGGTTGCCTCTTTTCCTTACAAGTTATGCTTACCCTAAGCAGTGTCCTTTAATTTCGTAACTTTATTACTTCTACCGGTTATGTATACCACTAGGTATCTTTAATTACATAACCATATTGGGTTAAGTTCGTGGGCCTATATGTAAATATTACCCACCCCCTCTAATTTACTTAACCCACCCACTACCCATCCAATTTTACTTAACCCTAACATAAGTTCACAATCATACAATTCTTATGGATTGAATTAGGTTAAGTAGTCTGATTCATTGCCATGTCCAATTATGGCTATAATGGGCTAGACCTCCCACATTAGGCTTACAACATGTAGAGCTGGATATGTCGGTTGGGTCCGGGAAGCCTTATTCCACAGTTGGGTCTAACCACGTGTCTTAGCCCGACTCGTATTTACGTACTTAGACCTCCCACATTAGGTTCAACATTAGTGGCTGCTGGATATGTCGGTCGGGTCCGGGCAGACTTCCACCACTAATGTAACCTAACCTCGTGTCATAAGTACAGTTACAATTCCTAATTGTAATTACTAAATATTCCATTTTTATTCAAATCTACCTATGTCATTATAGGTAATTATTCTATGTTTTCCCCATTTGAATTATATCTAATTCACTATTCAAATTATAGACCTTTATGCCTCTTTTTAATTCACCTTTTAATTATGCACTATATGCCCCTTATCATAAATTAAAGCATATATATATTTGTATATATATGTATAAATATATTTATATTGCATAAACCCAAACCACATACTTTCCAACTTATGCCCCCTATGTCCATATTCACCCCTTTCAATGCAAGTTATACCCAAATCCACCTTTACATAATTTATGCCTAAAATTCATATTCACATATATTCAAATTTACGTCCTAAATCAATATTTAGACATGTCCATTTTATACCCAATTCCATATTTACATATATTCCAATGTGTGCCTAAATTCATATTATCTAACAAGACCTATGCCCCCAAACCCATCTTCGTATAGTTCCAATTTTATGCCCAAATTTAGATCCATATTTTCCGATATCAATTTCATCCCAAGTTATGTCTTTCCCAATTATTCTCAATTTCACACATTAGCATTTTCAGCGTTATGCCTAGGCTCGAAGGTATCCTGGCTATACAAAAATAAAAAGGGAAAAAAGGGAGAGAAGAGAATCAGAACAGGCATAATAACGAATCAATTACATAATGATAGAAATAGGCATAAAAACTGAATGAACATATTATGACAAAGTTAGACTTGTTGATAATATAAACATATATGAACATATCAGAGGAATAAGTCATAATAGAACTGATTAGGCACCGATTCAAGATCCAATTTTTATATGCATATCATGATCACTATTTAAATGTTTAGATCTAAAAGCAACATGAACTCACAGTGAATTTGCTGCGAAGAACATGTTGAATAAGTTGTTGTAGCAATCTTAGAATATGTATAATCTTCTTTGAATTGATTTAGAAGAAGAAGAAGAGCCATTTTAATTTCCATCGCAGCAGAACTTCGCCGTCACCATTTTTTTCAATGAACAAAACCTAGGTTTATGGTCCCTTATATAGAAGTAGCGGAGCAACCAAGACCATCGGATTAGATCAGGAGCCATAGGAATTGTCCACGTCATAAAAGAAGCTTCTAGAGCCATAGGTGAGTCGGCCCCCCTTCTGGTGGGTCGACCCCCCTTCAGGGGTGTCGACCCCTAGGTCGACCCCGGGGTCGACCCCCATGAGCCTGGGTCAACCCCTAGGTCGATCCATCCGGGTCTTGGGTCGACCTCATATGGTCGTCCTTTTCGTGATTCGCATGCCGGATTTCTGGTTTTGCTGATTTTGAACATCTTTTAATTATATATATCTTCCTTATATACATACAAATTTCAGACCTTAATAACTTCTTCATACGAAGTCCATTTTGCGCAAACTTGGTGTCTATCTTTAGAAGAATTTCGAGATGAACGCAATGGCGCAGTCCGTTTCACTTAAATTCTGAATATTAAATTAAGTTTTCCTTAATTCATTGTTAACAGTGTACTTCACATTGAATATTATTTAATTCATCATCTTTAATGTCGTTAAAATTCCGGGGTGTTACTTGACTCGATAAGTGTGTACGAACTCGGAAAAGACACGGTTTTGATGCTCACCACTCAATGAAACCCCTATGGATGGGTGCATGGAATACGAGCTTCGAGCACCATGATTCGAATCCCCAATTACTCTATGCATGTGCACTGCCCTTAGAGTTCCGCAGGATCCTAGACTACAGCTAAAAGAATGACTCCACATGATTAACCCATATGCATCTAGGTAGTAAATCATCATCCAGAACCAAAGAACGGAAGCCTGATTGACGGCTGTTGCATATGCGAAACCAAGAAGCCCGAGACTAGCTTCCACCCACTTCAGGATTTCTTGCTGGAGCCACATGCTGCTACATCTTCTTCTAGCTTGAAAGGAAGAGGATTGCTTGGCTATCTGATCAATGGTCAAAAGGAAGAAAAATGAAATCTTCTTCCATGTTGAGGATGTTGGCACTGAAGGCGCTAGAAACGAGAACAGCGAGGAGGATTCCTCTCATGGAAATCCATCTACATACTTGACTAGAGGCGAGATGGATACAGTTATCATTGAATTGAAAAGCCAGATGGTGAGGCAAGATGATCTTCTCCGAAAACAATAAGAGTTGATGAACGAATTCTTAGCTCGGATGGAAGCCCGAGCAGCGATCAACTGACTGGAAACGAAGCTGCATGAATCAGAGCTGCACTGACTTCAGTCCTAGCAGAAGCAGCCGAACGGGTCGAGTCGGACTACATCCGAACCACGGATTCGGAGAAAATGAAGAGAAATAACCTCCATGAGAAGCATGCACCACTTGATAGCATGGATGAATTCATTGACAACACTGGGATTCAAGGCTTGAGTCGAGCGCGACCTACATCAACTCTAGGTTGGATGGATCTCGAGCACCGGAATTCAATCAATTTCGACATGAAGCAGCTCCGAATGGAAATCATAGATTTTGTCGAGGAGAATCATTCGATCCGCGACCCAGGGGAAACCTTGACTCAAAAGTCAAGACTCGGCATAAATGCACTCACTCTTTTGGACTCAACGTTGGCAGCACCAGCTATGATACTGACAATTTGCAATGGCTTTTGATGGCAATCGGCTCGCCAATCTGATTCAGCTCCTCTTGAGGGGCACCACTTCTCAGGATGACGTGGATAATGTCAATTATAGCCTATTCACACAGGAAATCAGGAATTCTCACAACCCTACGGATTTCAAGCCTCCAATTCTGGAGCCATATAATAGCAGGACAAACCCTACTGTACATCTAATTCGCTACAAACGACATATGGAAGTTGTATCGGCGTTGCAAAATGTCATGACATAATTCTTCCCTCTCTTCTTAACTACTGTAGCTGCTATGTGAATTCGACAGCTAGAATCGAAATCGATCAACAACTAAAATGCATTGGTCGCTCGCTTTATTGAACAGTTTCTGATCCACATCGCTTGGCCCAAAAGCATGATGTGTCTCACTTCTATTAAGTAGAGGTCCCAGAAAGAAAATGGCAAGAGTGTGCAATTCTGAAAAGGACCAATTTCACTAATCAGATCTACAATCTTGTTTGTCAAGCTCAATGGAACCGAGCAAAAGAAATAGATTCAAAAAAATTGTGATGGCTATTTTGGACTATGCTTTCATAACGACATTCATCCGCATACATTTGGACGAACTTGCTCCACTCCACGACTGACCCGATGAGAGTAACTAAGTTCACTGACGCCCGATGAGGCCATTCTCACTTTCTTACTAAAGAGAAGAGACGACATCAAAGTGAATGTGATTCGACCATTCGCGTATACAACTTCAACTCTCGTTAACTCGAGGAAGGGTAAAAACGGCTTAAGTCGACTAAAACAGCTGAACCTGCAACTCTAACCCGGCGCAACAATGGAAAGTATAAAGTCTTAGAGGTAGAAGTGTTCGATTGACTTGGCTCAACGCCCCACCGACGTTGGGGGGAGGAGCACTTACTTCGCTTGACCTCCAATGGCACTGAGAGCACGAGCGTCAAGTCACAAACTTATTTTGAAGGAGATTCTTGCTTCGAACGAGATTCAAAACATATGTACTATGTCTCTGAAATATGGCCTGATTCATCTTTCCATTCAAACAAGCTAGCTTATGGGTCAAATGTGATTTCGAAGACTCAAATCGCAGCAACATCGAATGGAGAGTCTGATGAACTCCACTACTGCCTTACGATTGTGGCGATCATACCAAACACTAGCTTGCATGTTTTCAACAGCACCTCGTACCAACTTGTATGTGATTACAGGACTATAAAATGATCTGGAACAGTCGATTTCTTGTAAATACGGTCTGATGTGATCATGGATTTTTGATTTACTATTGATACGATCCAAAGTGAATACGGATTTCAGATTCCTTATTGTTACGGTTAGATGCGATTGTTGAGTCCTAGATTAATATCCTGGTATCAAGATAGTCCAAAGCCAAGTACAAATGACAGATTCATATGCTCATTCTGATGTGTTGTATCCCAATGGTTTAGATGGTAGCTTTGAGCCTGAAGATTCTTATACTACCCCACGACTTGGGTGACTACTTCATACATTGACTTATATGTAAGAGAAAGCCTGACTCAATAGTACGCTTGACTTGCATAGGAAAACGACGTCGTTTGGCAATGACCAGTGCATGTATGATTACATTAGCAAGCCAATGATCCATCATGAGTTTTGATGAAGTAATTCGACCTCTTGATTCGACGAGATCTAAACGATTACTTGATCATCCAGACCACTTCAGTCACTGAGTTTGGCCCGATGACCACCCATAAAAGTTGTGTGATATATGACAAGCCGTCTATACAACAAAGAGTCGAAATATCAGAACTGCTCAAAAAGACACAACAATTTGATAAAGCCTCCTCAAGGATGTATGATGTTCCAGAAAAATTCAGCTCGACTTATTCAAATCACACCTCATCTTCGATAAGACGTACTTTAGGGGTAAAATGTTAGCCTGCTTTGTGACCAGGCCACCCAAAGCTAAGGACTTGAGTATAAGAAGCCACTGATTGGAAATCACACAGATGAAGTGGCAAAAGGTTGGAAAAATCTCAGCACCTTCATGAATAAAAGCCTTGGATCGGATTTTGGCATTCGGGTTAGATCTTGGCATTTGGTTTTCTACATCAACGAGGTAGTGGAGTGACACGATCCTTCGGTTCAGATCAAGGGGAATGGGTTGGTTGCGAAGGACCCGACCCTATTCTGCACACTGGACCGACTTGTCATTTGGACTCTTAGCATGCGAATACCTCCGGTTCGGATCGAGCTACAGGAACCCGATCCCACTTTAGCTATATGAATCAAAGGACTTCAGCACTCAAGCTGTAACACCCGTAATTTTAAATATTAAAATTAAAAATTTTTAAGAACACTTAATTTTTAGGGGAAGAATTAAGGGAAATGGGTTACGCCATTGCGTTCGTCTCGAAATTCTACTTGGAATCAAGTTTTCGTAAATCGGACTTCGTATAAGAAAGTTATGACCCTTAGAAATTTCAGGAATTTATATAAATTAAAACAACTCAGAATTAAATTCAAAATTTCGAATTCAAACAAAAAAGCGGGTTGGGCGGGATTTTTCCCGCCCTAGGCCAGGTCGACCAGGGGGTCGACCTCCACTATACAGGTCGACCTGGGGGTCGACCTAAGGGTCGACCTACCCCCTCGGGCAGATATAAACTGTGATGATTCTGACTTGTTGCTGAGTCGTTTCTGACCTATTGCTGAGTCACTAGGGCATAGGTGGCAATTCTGGATAATTCTATCTAGTCCCAATGGTTCTGATTTGCTCCTATGATAATCTAACGGCTTATATTGATTTAAACTTCTATACAAGCACGCATAGACTCAATCTCTAAACCTAGACTAAATTAATCTGTTGGCCTCCATACTGCTGCTAGAATAGTTCTTCTTCTTATTAAAGCTTAGGAATTGGAAGTCAGGATTCTAATACAAACGATGAACGAATTATTCTCTTCTCTAAGCCATCTTTGTGAGTACAATTTCTTTCGTAAAATAATTAACAAATTAATTATGATGAGTTATAATTGGGATTATGAGAACATGTCTATTGAATCATGTGATGTTACTTAACTTTGTTATCGTCTGTTGGTGAACATATGACAGTTTTGTTAACTTGTGTTAGTAGATCTATTTCATATATCCAATCACATATGTTTAACTTGATTCATTTTATGACATCAGTTTATATGCAAGTTTAGGGTGTAAATCATATGCTAGTTTGTATGTGAATCATATGCAAGTCTATATGCGAATTATACACAAGTTTATATGTGAATCAAGTATATATATACATATGCAAGTTTATATGTAAAACATGTGATATTAGTTTACATGTTTAAATTCATATGCAAGTTTGTAGGAATCCATATGCAAGTTTAGGTGAAAACCATATTCATATATGCAAGTTCACAATTTCATGTTTAAATCTATATTTAGATCCATGGCAGTACATAGTTTATGCAAATTTATGTTCTATATGTCCATTGCCTATGCAAGTTATTAGCTATACAAACTTATGTTATAATTCTTATTCGCAAGTAAGATCTATTTTATGTGTTATGCAAGTTATGATGTTTCTTTTCTTTTTATGAGTTAGACTATTTGCGAGTCTAACTTATTTCATATTAAACGTACGAACGACGTGGGGACAATGGGAAAATATTAAATATACATATTGTGAATTGGCATAAAATGGCTTTAAAGACATATAATTAATTTGAGACACTAATTGGTATAATTTATATACCTGAAAAGTATGGACATAATTTAGGTGACACTTATGGACATAGATTAATTTGGAAATTATTGACAATTTGAATAGGGATAATTAATTCATATTGGGGTGAAATAATTATGTGTAATAATAAACGCCTAAGACACGAGGCTAGACTCGTTTGTGTTATAAGACTACCCAGACACGCCCGACAAATCCAGCAACCACAAACAGTAGTCTAATATAAGAGGTCGAAGGGATAAACTAAATGCGTAACAATTGTAAAGACACGAGGTTAGGCTCGTTTGCGGTATAAGACTGCCCAGACCCGCTTGGCGAATCCAACAACCATAAACGGTAGTCTAACGTGGGAGGTCTTACAAGGTTACAGTTATAGTGAATTAAGTAACACTTAACCAAGATAAACATGTGGTGGGACATGAGGGTTAAGTGGGTAACATGGGTGACATGTGAAATACGATTAGAAACACTTAAAGAAGTAGAAACATGTAAGAAGACATGAATAAGAAGGGATTAAGTGGGAAATTCTAGTGGGGACCAAGCATAGGTGGAAAGCTTGTGTCAAGTATGGGGGACCCTTTTCAAACCAGTAACCCATTAAGTATCTTTGTGAGCTCGAGTTAGATCGAGGTCATGACACGCTTACTGGGTTTGATTGTAAGAGGTCAAAACGGGTTAACGGTGGCAATGCAAGTCCAACGGGTTCATGTGCGTGCATGGGCCCAGGCTGGTAGATAAGACGTTTTGCATCGTGTAGATATAAGTCGTGCATCTTTAGTGGTATCAGGTTGCCACTTTGGGAGTGATACACCCACTGTGGGACCAGCACGGGTATCTACAAGTTAGGGAGTCGATCGCATGGGGGTAGTGGGTACAACTGGTGGAGATAGGGGAAGGCGACACCTATGGAGACAGGTAGGGGTACATGGAACTACCATTATCATTATTTTGATAATTATGTTCAGTAGGTGGGATCAACTTTTAGGGTGACTAGTATTGGTGCAGTATAGTAATTATCCTATAGGGATTAGGAGCATGACTAACGCCGGCATATTCCTCTTGTTTGTTTTGTCTTGCCCATTTGCTTCACAGTCATTCCTTGTTTTACCAGTTTACGCCTTATCCTAATTACTTTAATAATTATATTGTTAAAGTTATTGGACTCACCAGACTTTATGTCTGACCCCCTTTGTTTTCGCCTCTTCCCCCCCCCCCGGTTCTCAGGGTGGGACTAGTGCTAGTGGAGCTTGATTTGGACCTGTTTCTCTCTCTTTTGGAAGTGCTTGGATTGCTGAAAGTTTAGCTTATCTGTCTTATGGCTACTTATGTTGGGGTTATGCTTTTTACTTTATGTACTCGGAAAATAATTTGTCAATATGGATATTAAGTGTACTTGGTTTTATTGTTGGTTTTGATGTTGTTGTAACCAAACTATTTCTCCGCTGCAATAAAAGTTGCTTTAATTTTTCAAGTACCAATATATGTATCTGTCTTGTTGTATTCTGTTCTATACACCAATAATACTCCATGAAGGTTAATGCATTCTCTTTGAGAGTGACATTAATGGACGTGGGGTGTTACACGTGGTATCAGAGCGAGGTTACCAAGAACATATAAGAGATTTTGAAAAACTGTTTTTCAAAAGCATTTTATAAAGAAGTACTTTCAAAAATATGTTTTAAGGACAGTATTTTCAAGAGAAAAGTTTGTTTTAAAAACATAACCCCCAAGAGCTATATATCTTTCCTTCGATTCTCCGTTTTGAATCTCTTCCTTTTTCCTTTTCAGCATGTCTGGGGTACTCGAGATACCCGAGGGCATACCGATACCAACCTGGCTCAGAAGATATCTAGAGGCTAACGCCACCGCCGCAGGCCCAGCAGACGTTCCTCCTCCCCCAGCTGCAGTCGCTCCTCGTCCTTCCCCTCTCTGCGTTGATACTTTTTCAAAGATATGCAAAGACTTTTGGGCAATGGGCGGGAAAAAATTTCACGGGTCAGAGACGTTTGTTGAAGCTCGAAATTGGCTTAAGGAGGTGGAAGATTTGTTTGGTATCCTCAAGATAAAAGATGGAAGGAAGGTCCAATTAGCTGCTTGGTTAATGAAGGACGAAACCTCGTTTTGGTGAGAGGTTACGAATGGAGAGCGTCCAGTGGATACATGGATGGATTTCAGGCATAGGTTCGAGATGAAATTTCTCTCACGAGCAGAAGAGAATTTATACATGGAGAGGTTCTTGGCGTTGAAGAAGGGGAATTTATCGGTAAAGGAGTACGTCAACAAGTTCAATCAGTTGGCGAGATTTGGCTTAGACTTGGTGAACACACCTGAAAAGAAGGCCCTGAGATTCGTTAAAGGTTTGAATGAGCTGCTACATGGGTTGGCTATGACCTACATTCCTATGGAGGCTACCTTTGAGGAACTGGTTGAAATGGCGCTTATGCATGAAGAAGAGAAAGGCGCTAGTGCTAATAGGCACCAGAAAAGAAAGGGGATTAAAAGAAGTCACATCAGCAACCTAAGAAAGGTGTTAAGGAAAACAATAACAAAGGAAAGAAAAAGTGCTTTAATTGTCGAACACCAGGCCATCTGAGCAAGGACTGTAGGAAGAAGAAGACTGGCTGTTTCAACTGTGGTGAGGCAGGACATCTGATTAAAGACTGCCCGAGAAGACAAGGGCAAGAGCATAGGACATAGTCTGCTTCTGGAGGGCAGGTTCAGGCTCTCATGGCACCAGGGCAGGCAAGAGGGCAGTTTCATGTTTTCATGGCACCAGGACAGGAGAGAGGTAGAAACATTTCTGTTAAAAGTTTGGTTTTTCTGTTTGATCATCCTATTCGTACTTTGTTTGATTCTAGCACTTCACACTCGTTTGTATCTGCTTCGTTAGTTGAAACACTGCACCTAAATACTAGTTTAGTTACAGATCCTGAAGTAGTCTCAAATCCTATTGGTGGTTCGACTCATCTTTCAATGATTTTTCAGGATTTGAGAGTGTAATGACCCGCATTCTACGCATCGGGGGATCGTAGAATATTTATTTCTTTCCCATATGAAGTCGTATTGTCATGTAACTTTGGGAAACATCCATTAGAGTCATTTCCCATGTTTATGATTTTTGACGATTTTTAAATGACCATTTTGCCCCTAGTTGGTACTGTTTTGGTCATAACTTTTGATTGGAAAGGAATTTTGACCTGAAACCACTTCCATTAGATTCGTTTGATGGTTTACCTTTCCGTAGAGGGGTCATAATAGCCAAACGGACTTACCGTTTGGGAGATATGGCTGAAATAAGGTTTGGAGGGTGAAAAACTGCTTAACCGGGCCAAATCGGGTGATTAGTGAGTAGGTCCATAACCCATTTCGGGATTAGGGTTATGGGGAGGCTGAAATGAAATAGAGGATCATTCCATTTCAGTTTTCTGGCCTCCACTTATCACCAAGGAACCCTAAAAATGGCCTCCAACCTCTAAATGACCTCCAAATCACCTTTTGGTCAAGGATTTGGCTTAGCAACCCCTAATCAAGGAAGATCTACACCAAATCAACATTGGAGCTGCTGTTAAGCATTGAGATTCACATCAAATCAGAGATTTATTTCAGATCTTAGTTTATTTGTGGCTAAGGTGAGTGATTTGCTTAGTTTTACACTAATTATGGCTAGTTAAGGGTAATTAGTGCTAATTAGCGAATTTAGGCATGATAAAATTCGGGAAAAATGTTCATAAATTCTTAAATGATGTTTTAGACCTCTGATATGAATTAGGGTTAATTTGGTTAAGTTATGCTAATCCTATCATTAGTTTCACCTAAACATACTTAAGGGGAAATATGGGATTTTGGGTATGTTTGATCCATTTTAACCTATCATGTTGTTGTTTTGATGTTTATGGTTGATTATGCATGTTGCTATGACTGTATGAAATGCTTTGCGATTGATTTCAATAGTTAGAATGGTCGAAAACGTCGTCGAATGGCGTAAACACTTGCTGGAGCAGTTTCAGAAAACAGTGCAGGGTTCGGATCGGATCGGATAGGGGGGCTCGGATCGGATATGTTGAACTGGGCAAGGGATTCGATCGGATTGAAACCTGGCACTTGGGAAAATTGGCAAAAAGGAAGGCCACGCTAACTGAACTAGGATCAGATCGGATTAAGGAGGAGGGATCGGAGCGGATAGAGGAAGATGGATCGGATCGGAGCACGTGGAGGATGAGGAGACGGATCGGAGCGGAGGCACGAACTGGAGGGGAGATGGCGCCCGACCCGACCCGAGGTGAAGGACCCGAACCGACCCAAGGAGGACACCCGACCCGAACCGTACCAGAAGAAGACCCGACCCGAACTGATGAAGGACACCCGACCCGAACCGAGGGCTTGAGAAGGAACCCGACCCGATCCAGTATTGACCAATAACCCGAGATGCAAAGGTAGTCCAATATGAGAAGTTAGAGCTCAGGATCTAGTTGGGAACCGATGAGTTCACTTCATGGTTGGACTTTGCTGCGGGACGTGTGCTAAGGAGTTGTCAACGTTCATAACTTCGATTCACCACTAAAAATGAATGATGGCTACTTATCAGTTCAGTAGGGTCATTATGACCTGAGGGGCAGGGTGATGGTAGCAAGACTACGTTATCAGTGCAGTAGGGTCGTTATGGCCTGAGGGGCAAGGTGATGCGTAGTAAGACTATGAGCCAGCACAGATGGGGTGAACAACTCCATGGGGCAAGTGGACATAGTAAGGATTGGTAAGGCTATGAGCCAGCGCAGATGGGGTGAATAACTCCATGGGGCAAGTGGACATAGCAAGGAATTAGTGGCTACATTATTAGTGCAGTGAAGCCATTTATGATTTCATGGGGCAGAGTGATCGTAGCAAGGTATGTTGGGTGATCGAAGTGGTGAATATCGTATGCTTTACGCACTGAGTGAGAGATGTAAGGATGGATGCTATGCTTGATTGTTGCCATCATTATGACATGCACACCTCCCCCACCTCCGTATCTTTACACTGCTTGATATGGTACCTTAGAGTGTTGTACAGTATGTAGTGCTAACTCTTTGGTTGCAGGTCCAGGTTCAGTTATGTTTTAGTCTACCTGTTATTATTCACCTTAGATGCTTATCGCTCATACCAAGCTTTATGTCTGACCCAGAGTTTTATGTCTCCTCTTATTACTCTGGGTGCTCACACGAGCAGACTAGAGACAGGTCGGCTGGTGATGCGCGAGTAGCTGATTCGGATGCGAGCAGGAGGCTTCCACGTATGATATATATATACACATCCTCCCTGTGTCGTTGGTGGTCGCTACTTGGGCATTAGTAGTGTACCTCTTTTATCTTGCTTTTGCTTTGAGATAGTTTAAAAAGTTGTAATAAGCTATATTTTGGATTTCCGCTGCTATGATGCTCAGTTCTGGTTTTAGCTTATGCACCGTCTCTCCTGTTTTATGTCAAGTATGTTATTATTATATTTTGTTCTATGCGCTGTGAGACATTCTACAGGTTATTCGTTAAATCATTTCTTTCTTCCTTTTCCTTCTGACGACCCGTTCCGTGCTAACTGGACATGTGTACAACGCACTTTTGGAGTAAATGTCGGTTGGTGTGGGGCGGGCCGTCACACTTGGTATCAGAGCTCTAGGTTGCGTAGTTAACCTAGGGAAAGACACTAGGGAGAGATAGTACGTATATGAGAGCGCGTATTTGTGATTACTTTGGTTTTCAAAAGCTATGTATAGATATACTATTAGTAATATAAGAATGAAGTCGCACTGCACTAGCACCACTATGGGGTCGTTAATCGTTTCCCTTTTTCAGATTGACGATGAGCCGAGACACGAGGGGTGCTGGTAGAGGGACCAACCAAGGGAATGCCGCTGACATGAGGGCAATGTTTACTAACCTCATGAGAGATATTCTTAGAGAAGTGCAAGGGGCAGTTCCCAATCCCGGAGTTGGTGTTGGCCCAGTAGTGCAGGCGCCTAGGGTCGATTTCGCCAAGTTGTGCAAAGATTACACTAACGTTGGCGGGAAGCCGTTCCACGGGACGGAGTCGGCCACAGATGTTCAAGATTGGATGGATAGCTGTGACCGTATCTTTGATGACTTAGGTCTTGAGGATGCGATGAAGAGAAGGCTAGCGTCTCATCAGCTGCAAGGGCGAGCGATGAATTGGTGGAATGCCATTAGAACAGCTACTCCAGAGGATCAGGTTACTTGGAATCAGTTCAAGGCTCGCTTTAGCGAGAAGTTTATCCCAGCTACCCAGAAGTTAGTGTTGTTTAAGAGGTTCTTGGAACTCAAGCAGAACGGAAGGGAAGTTTCTGATTATATTGCTGAGTTCGACAATTTGTCGAAGTATGGATTGTCTCTTATCGATACTCCTGAGAAGAAGAATGAGAAGCTCATTACTGGTTTGGACGGATACTTGGGGGAAAGGCTTATCAACCACATCGATGAGACTTTTGAATCGATCGTGGGGAAAGCTTTGAGATCGGAGAGTCTTTACCCTAAGTCAAAGATTGAGGCTGCATTTGTAGAAAGGCCAAAGCCGCAAGCAGGCGGTGGAGGCAAGAATAACTCTTAGAATAAGAGGAAGCAGGACCAATCTAAGGGTAGCCAGAAAAAGAGCAAGAAGGATGTTGAGTGCTTCAGCTGTGGTAAGAAGGGCCATTATGCTAAAGAATGTCGGGCCAAGCCAGCGGAAAGGAAGTGCTACAACTGTGGCCAAGTGGGACATCATAAGGATAAGTGTCTGCAACCTCTTAAGGAGAAGCAGATTGTAAAAGCATATGCTATTGATGTTGTTCCTTCTTCGTCGAATGCCCCAACTGCGGTGGAGAAAGGAAAGAATGTTGTTATTCAAGGTATGCTTTCTATTTATGATATACCAGTTCGAGTTTTGTTTGATACTGGGGCTTCCCGTTCCTTCATATCAAGTGACCTGGTAGATAGGTTGGGACTAGAACCCGAGATAGTCGATAGACCATTGGTTGTGACGAACCCGATTGGTGGCTCGACTAGCCTTAGCATGATTTGCAGGAATTTGGTCTTATCGAGTCATGGATGTATGTTTGTATGTGATTGCTTTGTTTTGGGCTTTACGGGGTATGGCATTATATTGGGAGTCGATTGGCTCCAAAAATACGGGTGGTGGTAGACTGTGAGGGCTTTTTGGTGATAGTGAGGGCGGATGATGGGCGGAGGGTAGTGTTTGGTAGTCTACCTAGTGATGGGGTTATGGCTAGTTTTGTAAATTCCCTCGACATCCCGCAGGATGAGTTGTCAGATGTGCCCGTGGTTGGCCAGTATCCGGACGTCTTCGAGGAGGTGACCGGGCTTCCACCACACCGAGAGATTGAGTTCCGTATTGATTTAGTGAAAGATGCCAGCTCTATAGTGATGCCACTTCGTCGTATGGCACCAAGGGAGCAGCGAGAGCTCGGGGTGCAAGTCAGCAATCTTTTGAAGAAGGGATTTATTAGAAGGAGTGTCTCCGAGTGGGGAGCACCAGTTGTGTTTGCCACTAAGGCAGATGGTTCTCTTCGTTTGTGTATGGACTATCGCGAGTTGAATAAGGTAACGAGGAAGAATAAGTATCCTCTACCGCGGATTGATGATTTGTTTGATCAACTGGAAGGAGCTAGAGTGTTCTCCCAGTTGGACCTCGCGACAGGATTTCATCAGCTACGAGTAGCGGATGAGAGTGTTCCGAAAACGGCATTTAGGACACCATCCGGATTTTATGAGTGGTTGGTCATGCCATTTGGGTTGACCAATGCACCAGCCTATTTTGTGGATCTTATGAATCGAGTATTCAGAGATCAGTTGAATAAGTTTGTTCTTGTGTTCGTGGATGATATCCTTGTTTACTCAAGGACAGAGGAAGAACACAAGGGACACTTGAGGATAGTGATGGAGGTGTTGAGGAAACACCAATTGAAAGCGAAATTCTCTAAGTGTCACTTTTGGAGAAGGGAAGTGAGATTCTTGGGTCATGTTGTTTCCGAGAGTGGTATTGCCGTGGACCCTGCGAAGGTGGCTACGGTACAGGATTGGCCTACGCCCAAGAATGCTACAGATGTAAGAAGTTTCTTGGGATTATCTAGATATTATCGTAAGTTTATCCAGGACTTCTCCAAGATAGCAGCACCGTTGACTCAATTGACTAAGAAGAATCAGTCCTTCGTCTGGGACGGAGTGTGTGAGGATGCCTTCAAGAGTCTAAAGGAGAAGTTGATGCGTGCGCCAGTGTTAGTCATTCCTAAGGGGAATGAAGAGATGACGGTATACACGGATGCTTGTGGTACCGGACTAGGTGCGGTGTTGATGCAAGGAGGTAGGGTTGTAGCTTATGCTAGTCGACAGCTAAAGCCGCATGAGAAGAAGTATCCTACCCATGATTTGGAATTAGCAGCGATCGTGTTCGCATTGAAGATGTAGAGACATTATCTCTTGGGAGAAAGATTTGAGTTGTTTACCAATCATAAATCGTTAAAGTATCTCTTCTCCCAGAAAGATCTGAATCTCCGTCAACAGAGATGGTTAGAGTTCTTGGCTTCGTATGATTTTGATATCGCATATACACCTGGGAAAGGTAATGCGGTAGCCGATGCCTTGAGCAGGAGACATGCCAGCTTAGGGGCAATGTTTCTTGAATGAAAGCAACTGGAGTATATCGCGGGGTTTGATTTCAAACCAAAGTGCGAGTTGGATCCAGTTATGCTAGCTAGTTTGACGATCAGACCCACTTTGATAGAGCGGATTGGTTCCAGCCAGAGGAACGCTCCTAATCTATTGGAAATCATCTCCAAGTTAGAGAGGAACATCGACGGTGAGGAGATGAATGTGTATGGGCTTGATCGAGATGGATGGCTTCGAAAGAATGGAAGACTAGTTGTGCCCAACGTGAATGGTTTGAGAGATGAAGTGCTTAGAGAATGTCATCACTCGAAACTAATTATACATCCCGGTGGTAATAAGATGTATCGAGACATGAGACAGACCTACTACTGAGAAGGGATGAAAAGAGACGTTAGGAAGTTTATATCCAAATGCATGAATTGCCAGCTAGTTAAAGCCGAGCAAAAGAAGCCTAGTGGGTTGTTGCAACCATTAGAAATTCTCGAATGGAAATGGGAGCAAGCCTCGATGGATTTCATCGATGGTTTACCAAGGACTAGACCGGGATATGATAACATTTGGGTAATTGTGGATCGATTGACTAAAAGTGCAAGATTTATACCAGTCAAATCGACCAGAACGGCAGCCAACTTGGCAGAATTGTATATGAAGTGGGTAGTGAGATTTCACGGAGTACCTAAAAGCATTGTGAGTGACCGAGACCCGTTGTTCACTAGTGGGTTTTGGAAAAGCTTACAAGAGGCTCTAGGGTCAGGATTACATCTCAGTACCACATATCATCCTCAGACCGACGGTCAGACGGAGAGGGTGAATCGTATATTGGAAGATCTCTTGAGAGCTTGTATATTGGATTTTGGTGGATCATGGGATGACCATTTGCATCTAGTAGAGTTTGCATATAATAATAGCTACCAATCCAGTATCGGTATGGCTCCATATGAAGCTTTGTACGGAAGACCATGCAACTCACCATCATGTTGGATAGAGACTGGCGAGAAGGTTGTGCTTGGAACAGATGTGGTGAGAGAAACTTCTGATAAGATTAAGATCATTCAACAACGAATGAAAGCTGCCCAAGATAGGCAGAAGAGTTATGCTGATAAGAGGAGAAGAGACTTGAAATTCTCCGTTGGTGACTTGGTGTTTGTCAATATCTCTCCGTTGAAGAGCGTGATACGATTTGGCAGAAGAGGCAAGTTGGCACCAAGATTTGTTGGCCCATTCCCTGTTCTTGAATTAGTCGGGAATTTGGCGTATAGAGTTGGCTTACCAGAAAAGATGGCGGGAGTTCACAATGTATTTCATGTTTCCCAACTAAGGAAGTTCGTTCACGACTCAGATATGACTATTTCACCTGATCAGTTAGAGGACTTCGAAGTAGAACCCGAGGCGGTTGGGAACCGCAAGCCGATTCGTATTGTGGGGCACGATACGAAGCAACTTCGAAGGAAGGCGGTGAAGCTAATCAAGGTTCAGTGGGGCGAGAACGATTGTACTTGGGAGACAGAGGAGAGCATTAGGAAGGCATATCCAGAACTCTTTGCCTGGTAAGATTCACTTTGCAATTTAGTTTTCCGCATGCTAGGATAGACTTGTTTTGCTTGTTTGCATGTTTGATTGTTGTTTTATGATTGATAGGCATGCGGGACCTTTGTGTGTGTTTTGATTAGGAAATTTCGGGGGCGAAATTTCTTAAGGGGGGGAGAGTGTAATAACCCGCATTCTACGCATCGGGGGATCGTAGAATATTTATTTCTTTCCCATATGAAGTCGTATGGTCATGTAACTTTGGGAAACATCCATTAGAGTCATTTCCCATGTTTATGATTTTTGTCGATTTTTAAATGACCATTTTGCCACTAGTTGGTATTGTTTTGGCCATAACTTTTGATTGGAAAGGAATTTTGACCTCAAACCATTTCCATTAGATTCGTTTGATGGTTTACCTTTCCGTAGAGGGGTCATAATAGCCAAACGGACTTACCGTTTGGGAGATATGGCTGAAATAAGGTTTGGAGGGTGAAAAACTGCTTAACCGGGCCAAATCGGGTGATTAGTGAGGAGGCCCATAACCCATTTCGGGATTAGGGTTATGGGGAGGCTGAAATGAAATAGAGGATCATTCCATTTTAGTTTTCTAGCCTCCACTTATCACCAAGGAACCCTAAAAATGGCCTCCAACCTCTAAATCACCTCCAAATCACCTTTTGGTCAAGGATTTGGCTTAGCAACCCCTAATCAAGGAAGATCTACACCAAATCAACATTGGAGCTGCTGTTTAGCATTGAGATTCACATCAAATCAGAGATTTATTTCAGATCTTAGTTTATTTGTGGCTAAGGTGAGTGATTTGCTTAGTTTTACACTAATTATGGCTAGTTAAGGGTAATTAGTGCTAATTAGCGAATTTAGGCACGATAAAATTCGGGAAAAATGTTCATAAATTCTTAAATGATATTTTAGACCTCTGATATGAATTTGGGTTAATTTGGTTAAGTTTTGCTAATCCTATCATTAGTTTCACCTAAACATACTTAAGGGGAAATATGGGATTTTGGGTATGTTTGATCCATTTTAACCTATCATGTTGTTGTTTTGATGTTTATGGTTGATTATGCATGTTGCTATGACTGTATGAAATGCTTTGTGATTAATTTCAATAGTTAGAATGGTCGAAAACGTCGTCGAATGGCGTAAACACTTGCTGGAGCAGTTTCAGAAAACAGTGCAGGGTTCGGATCGGATCGGAAAGGGGGGCTCGGATCGGATATGTTGAACTGGGCAAGGGATTCGATCGGATCGGAACCTGGCACTTGGGAAAATTGGCAAAAAGGAAGGCCACGCTAACTGAACTAGGATCGGATCGGATTAAGGAGGAGGGATCGGAGCGGATAGAGGAAGATGGATCGGATCGGAGCACGTGGAGGATGAGGAGACGGATCGGAGCGGAGGCACGAACTGGAGGGGAGATGGCGCCTGACCCGACCCGAGGTGAAGGACCCGACCCGACCCAAGGAGGACACCCGACCCGAACCGTACCAGAAGAAGACCCAACCCGAACTGATGAAGGACACCCGACCCGAACCGATGGCTTGAGAAGGAACCCGACCCGATCCAGTATTGACCAATAACCCGAGATGCAAAGGTAGTCCAATATGAGAAGTTAGAGCTCAGGATCCAGTTAGGAACCGATGAGTTCACTTCATGGTTGGACTTTGCTGCGGGACGTGTGCTAAGGAGTTGTCAACGTTCATAACTTCGATTCACCACTAAAAATGAATGATGGCTACTTATCAGTTCAGTAAGGTCATTATGACCTGAGGGGCAAGGTGATGGTAGCAAGACTACGTTATCAGTGCAGTAGGGCAAGGTGATGCGTAGTAAGACTATAAGCCAGCGCAGATGGGGTGAACAACTCCATGGGGCAAGTGGACATAGTAAGGATTGGTAAGGCTATGAGCCAGCGCAGATGGGGTGAATAACTCCATGGGGCAAGTGGACATAGCAAGGAATTAGTGGCTACATTATCATTGCAGTAAAGCCATTTATGACTTCATGGGGCAGAGTGATCGTAGCAAGGTATGTTGGGTGATCGAAGTGGTGAATATCGTATGCTTTACGCACTGAGTGAGAGATGTGAGGATGGATGCTATGCTTGATTGTTGCCATCATTATGACATGCACACCTCCCCCACCTCCGTATCTTTACACTGCTTGATATGGTACCTTAGAGTGTTGTACAGTATGTAGTGCTAACTCTTTGGTTGCAGGTCCAGGTTCAGGTATGTTTCAGTCTACCTGTTATTATTCACCTTAGATGCTTATCGCTCATACCAGGCTTTATGTCTGACCCAGAGTTTTATGTCTCCTCTTATTACTCTGGGTGCTCACACGAGCAGACTAGAGACAGGTCAGCTGGTGATGCGCGAGTAGCTGATTCGGAGGCGAGCAGGAGGCTTCCACGTATGATATATATATATATATACACACACACATTCTCCCTGTGTCATTGGTGGTCGCTACTTGGGCTTTAGTAGTGTTCCTCTTTTATCTTGCTTTTGCTTTGAGACAGTTTGAAAAGTTGTAATAAGCTATATTTTGGATTTCCGCTGCTATGATGCTCAGTTCTGGTTTTAGCTTATGCACTATCTCTCCTGTTTTATGTCAAGTATGTTATTATTATATTTTGTTCTATGCGCTGTGAGACATTCTATAGGTTCTTCGTTAATTCATTTCTTTCTTCCTTTTCCTTCTGACGACCCGTTCCGTGCTAACTGGACATGTGTACAACGCACTTTTGGAGTAAATGTCGGTTGGTGCGGGGCGGGCCGTCACAGAGAGTGTCTATCTTAGGTGTTGGGTTTGAATGCAACGCCTTCGTTCTTGGATTCACGGGCCATGGGTTGATTCTAGGCATGGATTGGTTATCCAGTAATGGTGCCATCCTCGATTGTGAAAAGAGAGTGGTTAGACTTATGACTCGCCTTGGTAACACTCTCGAAATCTCTTGCGATCCCACACATTATGTTATGCTTAACTACTTAGAATCTCTTGATGCGTATGTTGAAAACTTGCAGTCTTTTAGAGTAGTCCGTGAATACCCAAATGTATTTAAAGAGGTGACGGGCTTACCCCCGAAGCAGGAGATAGACTTCTGCATATACCTTGTTGATAATGCAAAACCCGTAGCTCTACCCGTTAGACAGATGGCTCCAAGGGAGAGAAAAGAGCTCAGTAAGCAAGTCAAAGAGTTGCGCGAAAATGGGTTTATAAGGCGGAGTATTTCTGAATGGGGTGCTCTAGTAGTATTCGCAACCAAAGCGGATGGTTCACTTCACCTATGTGTTGATTATAGGGAGCTAAACAAGCTAATCAAGAAAAATAGGCACCCACTTCCAAGAATAGACGACTTGTTTGATCATGTTGTAGGTGCGTCGGTTTTCTTCTGACTAGATCTGGCTACCGAGTTTCATCGGCTAAGAGTGGTTGAAGATAGCATTGATACGACCGCGTTCAGAACCCCAGATGGTTTCTTTAAATGGATTGTCATGCCTTTCATCTTGACAAACGCACCCGCTTACTTCGTTGAGTTGATGAGCAGGGTGTTCAGGGAGTTCCTTAATAAGTTTGTGGTGGTCTTCCTAGCCGACATTTTGATTTTCTCGAAGAATGAAGAAGAGCATGCTTCACATTTAAGGGAAGTCATGGATACTCTTCGTGCACATCAGCTGAAAGCCAAAATCTCCAAATGCCATTTTAGGAGAGAAGAAGTGAGGTTTCTTGGACTTGTGTTGTCCAAAGAGAAGTCCGAAGCTTTCTCGGGCTAGCGGGCTTTTACCGAAAGTTCATTAAAACTTTGCAAAAATCTCAGCCTCACTCACAAGATTGACAAAGAAGAACCTAACTTTCGGTTGGGATTTAGATTGCGATATTTCTTTCCAACGTTTGAAAAGGGCTCTAAAATCAGCCCCAGTTCTGACATTACCTGATGGGAGCAAAATGTTTACCGTATACACAGACGCATGCGGTACAGGGTTGGGCGTTGTCTTGATGCAAGAAGGCAAGGTAGTTTGTTATGGGGGAAGGCAATTGAAGGTACATGAGAAGAACTACCCAACTCATGATTTGTAGCTAGCTGCCATTGTTTTCGCTCTAAAGTCATGGCGTCATTACCTACTAGGAGAAAGGTTTGAATTATTTACTGACCATAAATCATTGAAGTACCTTTTCTTACAGAAAGATCTTAACTTAAGACAACAAAGGTGGATGGAATTTCTGGCCTCATATGATTTTGAGATTTCCTATACCCCTGGCAAAGGCAATGTGGTAGCAGACGTCTTGAGTAGAAAGAAGCTAACCTTGAGTCCACTCTTTGTAGAAAGGCAAAGCTTGGAGTACATAGCAAGCTTCAACTTTAGACCCTCCACTGAAATTGTACCTGGTCTGTCAGCATCGCTAGAGGTGCGGACTATTCTTTTGGACTCAATAAGAACCACGCAACGAGAAGACCCTCAGCTAGTTGATATGATCGATAAGTTAGTTAGGGGTGAGACTTCTAGTCACCTCAATAGATACTCCATCGATGATAGGGGTTTGTTGAGACGGGATGGAAGGGTTGGTTGAGACGGGATGAAAGTCTATGCGTCCCACAAGTAAGGGATTTAGTGAAGACGGTTCTCGAAGAAGCACACCATTCTAAGCTGACCATACACCCAGGCAGAGACAAGATGTATAAAGATATAAAAAGGGTTTTCTTTTGGAATGGCATGAAAAGGGATGTAGCTGAGTTCGTCGCTAAGTGCTTGATATGCCAGCAAGTCAAAGTGGAGCAGAAGAAGCCTGGTGGTCTGCTTCATCCTCTAAAGGTCCCACAGTGGAAGTGGGATAGCATTTCGATGGACTTTGTTGATGGGTTGCCTAGGTCAAGAAGGGGCAATAACAGTAATTGGGTAATAGTGGACAAGCTCACTAAAAGCGCTCACTTTATACTTGTTAAGAGTAGAAGGACTGCCTCGTCACTAATATCCATTTATCTTAAAGAGATAGTTCGACTCCATGGGATACCCTTCAGCATAGTGAGTGATCGAGATCCTATCTTTACGAGCAAGTTTTGGAAGAGTTTGCAAGAGGCTGTAGGCACACAGTTATGCTTAAGCACGGCCTATCACCCCCAAACCGATGGTCAGACGGAAAGGGTGAACAGAGTATTGGAAGACCTCTTGAGATTGTGCATTCTTGACTTTGGAGGGACATGGGAGGATCATCTTCCTTTGGTGGAATTCGCTTACAACAATAGCTACCAAGCTACCATAAGCATGGCGCCCTTCGAAGCTTTATATGGAAGACCATGCCGATCACCAACTTGTTGGTAGGAGTCTATAGACAAGCTCGTACTTGGGCCAGACATGATTAGAGAAACCTCAGAAAAGGTGGACTTGATAAGAAGACGGATGAAGGCTGCACAAGGTAGACAGAAGCCCTACGCAGACAAAAGGACTGACCTTGAGTTTGAGGTTGAAGATAGGGTGTTCCTTAAAGCATCTCCTTTGAGGAATGTCATTCGCTTTGGGTCAGTAGGAAAGCTAGCACTAAGATTTGTAGTACCATTTCCTATCACTGAAAGGATTGGGACGATGGCTTATAGAGTAGAGCTACCCGAAAGACTGGCTGGAGTTCATAATGTTTTTCATGTTTCTCAACTACAAAAGTGCTTACATGAGTCTGCGGAAGTTGTTGTAACACCCCATGGCCATTAATGTCACTCACAAAGGGAATGTATTAATGTCATGAAGCGTTATAGTAGTATAGAACAGATAAATTACAAGAATAAATAAATAAAACACAGCAGAAGATAAAACTTATTTCATAGCATCATAACTTCAAAACAAGCTTACATAAGTAGTCCCCAAAAACCATTACAACAGGATCAATTGTCTTTTCCAAAAACTTCGAAGTACATAAAGAAGCAAATACTGAAATAACATAAATGCATAAATCCCCACTAAGCATAAGCAAAGCCATAAAGATGAGAGAGTCCAAAGCGATACATCTACTCTCTTCAAGCAACTGAAAGAAATCGGCATTAAGTTGTAGTATTCCCTCCTTGCAAACCTGAGGGAGGGGAGGGGAAGGAAAGAAAAGAGGTGGAAACAAAACGGGTTAGACATAAAGTCTGGCGAGTCCAGTAATTTTAACAAATAATAGGTAAGGTAAATGATCAAGACATAATAAGCATCATGATATGGCTGTAACATAAATAAGGTAGATAAAAAAGGATGGACAAGATGATTCCGTTCCTAAGTACTAAGACAATCCTACACCTTGGCTAAGCGAACAATCCTCTAAGTACTAACCCTGAAGACCAAAGTCAACATCAGACTAGCACCCAAAGGACTATCCAACTTAACCAACATGTATTCCGTTACACCGCACTTTTGCTAAGCTACACCACATTACTTAATTACACCACACATCTACTAGTCTCTATTTACTAAAGGTTGATCCCTTCCCACTAACTGTACCCACGTGACGAACTTTGTAGTTACTTGTACCTAGCTGCTATCGTAGGTGCCGGCTTGCTCCTATCGCCGCTATGGTACCCTTACCCTACCCATTCGATCGACTCCCTAAACCCCGTAGGCACCCATGCTGGCCCCACAGTGGGGTGTATCACTCCCCAAAGTGGCAACCCCGATACCAACATAAAATGCACTGCCATACCTACACGATGCAACAACGTCTTACCTACCAGCCCGGACCCATGCACGCACATGAACTCGTTGAACTCGCGTTGCCACCGTTATTCACGTTTTGACCTCTTGCATTCAAGTCCAGTAAGCGTGCCCCAATCCCGGCCTAGTACCGGGCCCAATTAGATACTCAAACGTGTTACTGGTTGAAACGGGTCCCCCATCCAACACAAGCCTCCCACCTATGCTTGGTCCTCACTAGGTTTTTCTCCCACTTAACCATTTTAATTTAAATGCCCATGTCTTACACATGCTATGGTTAAGTCCATACTTACATGTCATAATTTACATGTCTTATCTTATTCCGGTTAAGTCCATATTTACATGTCACCCCACTTAACCCTCTAACCATACCCATGTCTTATTATGGTCAGTATTCCATAATTCATTCCTTATGACGAACGGTGCATGACCTCCCACATTAGACCGAACGTTTTGTGGCCGCTGGATTTGCCGGGCGGTTCCGGGCAGTCCTACGCCACAAACTGGGTCTAACCTCATGTCATTAACCGTTGCGCCTACAATTCATTCCTTTGACCTCTCACATTAGACGTCCAATTGTGGCAGCTGGATTTGCCGGGCAGTTCCGGGCAGTCTTATGCTACAATTGCGCCTAACCTCGTGTCAAAGGTTTATTAATAATCGTATTTCACCCATACCCAATTTTCATGTAATGTATATCCAATTAAACATATAGTCATGTTTATAATATTGCCTATTCCAAATTGTCACTAATTACATATTAATTAGCCTCAATTAAAAATTTACAATTATAGGCAATTTCATCAGTTCCATGTAATTCATACCCAAATATGCCAATTTCACATACTATCCAATTATCCAAAATACCCAATAATATCCAATTTTCCATATTTCACATATTCTCATCGTTCCCACGTATTTGCATTCGCGCGTATTTTTAACATAGGCTCGAAGGTAGCCTAGATCCAAAACTAAAAGGAACAGGGATAAGAAGAGAGAATCAAATCACAGAAAATTGGAATTAACACAACATCATGAAATAAAGGGGCATGTAAACTGGCATAGAGGCATAATGACAGATTCAACATGAATAAACTGATAAAGGTATGAACTTTACATAGAAGCATAGACACATGATGACATGAATCAAAAAGGTGAAGACTTGGATGAGATTTAAATTACATACGTACATATGAATCCTCTTTACAACTTCATCATGTTACTTTTAATCCCATTATATTGTGAAAATCACCGTACTCACCTTTCGTGGTTAAAGAATAGAATTATGTACTAAAATTGGTGTAGAAACGTTGCGGTGTTGCTGATTTATCTTCTTGTATTGTTGTAGAAGCTCTAATCTTTAATTTGAGTTGAAGTTGAACACTTGAGATTTGATTTAGAGACGGCGGCTAGGGTTTAAGAGAGAATTTGACAGCATAATGGTGTCATAGATAATATTTATGAATTAGGGTTAGGTCTTAGGGTGTATATATAGGTGTAGGAAGTTATTTAGGCCTTAGGATTAACCCTAGAACTGATCTGGACCACTCATATGCCATATTAGCCCTTAGGGCGAATCGGGTCACGGGTTAGCAGCCAAACACCCTGGATTGACCTCTAGTCGACCCAGCAGAGCTCGGGTCGACTCCAAAAAGGGTGCAGTTCGGCTATTCCCCCTCCCGATTCGCTGTTTTGAACCCTTTTTTTGAATATTTATTTATTTAATATATATATATATATATATATATATATTTCTCATATGCATACAAACTTCATGGCTTACTAACTTCTTCATAATTAACCATTTTCACACTAAACCACTTTTTGAACTGCGTTCACACTAAGCCACTTTTTAGCCATTCCCCTAAAACAAAAACATGGCGCTGGCGGGGATCGAACTCTGTACCTCTTGTATGCAAGTTACATGTTCTAACCAAATGAGCTACTAAGTCTTTTGCTAACAAAACTTAGAACAATGCTAAACATCATTCTTTTCTCATTCCTCTTTTTCAAATAAATTATTCTTTAATTTATTATTTTAATATTCTCAGAAAATACGGGGTGTTACATTCTCCCCTACTTAAAGGGTTTCATGCTCGAAATCTCTAAGTCATGAAGAACGTATCCTACCATCCAATCATCCACCTACTCAACCATCAACCACTAGCAACCATAGTCCTTAAAATATTTCTAATGCCTTTCATGTACATATGCATAGTGTGTGTATATGTCCGTATACTAACGCAAAATCAGGCGGTCCACTGATTCAGTCGACCTCCTTAATGCAAATAATGATAGTGCCATGTATCCATCATGTATGCAAAGAACCCTATACATATCATTACTACATGTGTGCACAACCATTCATTTAAATGCAACATCCAAATGATACACACATTCAACGTACATTCATTTTACTAAATACATCCATTTATATGCAATATGCTATATGAAAGTGACTGAGCTGATCTAATGCCTAAAGTATGTGTATATGCATCCACGAGCAACCACTAGAAAACACTTGCATCCACATGCATCCACCATACATAACATGTCTCAAACACATGTTTCAACCATAGGACTACCCTATCTAAAGGTCAAAGATACTAGTTAGAGGACAT
Source organism: Allium sativum (assembly GCA_030737875.1). Taxonomy (NCBI): domain Eukaryota; kingdom Viridiplantae; phylum Streptophyta; class Magnoliopsida; order Asparagales; family Amaryllidaceae; genus Allium; species Allium sativum. The sequence continues at coordinate 215,610,727 of CM060915.1, read as the reverse complement.
ACTAAAGATAGAACAAGTACAAGCTAAGCGATAAAGGAGAAATTAAAAGACATACACTCGAAAAGAAAAGGGTACAATGAACGCATCTTCTCTTCCGTCTCCCAAGTAGCGTCGCTCTCATCATCTCCCTATTGCACTTTGACTAGCTTGACCTCTTGATTACTCAACTTCTTAATCTCCGAACCAAGAATGCATGTAGGAGCTCGTCGAATCGTCGCATCACGCTCTATTTCCACCTCTCTAAGCAAGCTCTTCCAAAACACGCTAATAAAGATAGGATCGCGATCACTCACTATGATAGAAGGAACACCGTGCAAATGAACTATCTCTCGAATGTATACGGAGGCTAACCATAGAGCAGCCCTCTTACTCTTCACGGGAATGAAATGGGCGCTCTTAGTAAGTCTGTCTACCATGACCCAAATCCCCGTATTACCCTTCCTTGATCTTGGTAACCCATCAACAAAGTCCATCGAGACACACTCCCACTTCCATTATAGGACCTCCAATGGGTGAAGCAACCCACCGGGCTTCTTTTGCTCTGCTTTTAGCTTCTTTTGCTCTGCTTTTACTTGTTGGCACACCAAGCATCTAGCGACAAACTCGGCCACATCCCTCTTCATACCGACCCAAAAGTAAACTCGTCTCATGTCCATGTACATCTTGTCCCCGCCGGGATGAATGGTCATCTTCGAACGATGTGCATCATCAAGAATGGTCTTCCTCAAGTTCTCGTCTCGTGGTACACAAAGTCTACCGTCCCTACGTAACCAATCCTTATCATCTAGGGTATACCTACTGAGATGGCTCGATGACTCCCCCCTTGTGAGCTTCTCTACTAACTCAACCAACTGTAGGTCATCTAGCTGTGCCTCACCAATCCGTCCCAAAAGCGTAGGTATGACCTCTAAGGATGCTAGCAAACCGGGTACAAAGTCATTGGAAGGTCTAAAGTCAAATGTAGAGATGAACTCTAAGCTTCGCCGCTCAACAAACAACGGACTCAAGGACAATCTTTTCCTACTTAAGGTGTCTGCCACCACGTTACCCTTGTTAGGGGTATATGCTATCTCAAAATCGTAGGACGCTAAGAATTCCATCCACCTTTGCTGCCTTAAGTTCAAGTCCTTCTGAGAGAACAAGTATTTTAGCGATTTGTGGTCTGTGAACAATTCGAATTTCTCGCCAAGAAGATAATGGCGCCAAGACTTAAGCGCGAAAACAATAGCGGCCAACTCTAGGTCATGTGTCGGGTAATTTCTCTCATGCACTCTCAACTGCCTTCCTCCATAGGCTATTACCCTCCCCTCTTGCATTAAGACTGTGCCTAGTCCTGTCCTACAAGCATCGATATAAACGGTAAATGGCTTACTCCCATCTAGCAACACTAAGACCGGCGTTGTGGTCAAAGCTCTCTTTAAACATTGGAACGCATCATCACAATCTATGTCCCACGTGAAAACTAGTTTCTTCTTCGTCAAGCGTGTCAATGGGACTGATATCTTTGCGAAGTCCTTGATAAACTTCCTATAGTTGCCAGCCAACCCCAAGAAACTCCTCACCTCGGTAGCACTTTTAGGGACCTTCCAATCTTGGGTGCCACCACCTTCGCGGGATCCACAGCTATCCCTTCTTTGGAAACCACGTGCCCTACGAATCGCACTTCCTTCCTCCAAAAGTGACATTTCGAAAATTTAGCTTTAATGTTATGCGCTCGAAGGGTCTCCAACACTTCCCTAAGATGTAGGGCATGCTCTTCCTCGCTCTTAGAAAAGATCAAAATGTCATCCATAAACACCACCATGAATTTATTAAGGTACTCCCTAAACACCCTACTCATCAAGTCAACAAAGTATGCAGGGGCGTTTGTCAAACCGAAGGGCATCACAAGCCACTCATAGAAACCGTCCAGAGTCCTAAAGGCAGTCTTGTCTATGCTATCCTCAGCCACTCTCAATTGATGGAAACCAGTGGCTAAGTCCAACTGCAAAAACACTGAGGCGCCATCTAACTGATCGAAGAGATCGTCAATCCTCGGCAGTGGGTGCCTATTCTTCTTAGTAAGCTTATTAAGTTCTTTATAGTCCACACAAAGTCTAAGGGACCCATCTGCCTTCGTGGCAAATACCACTGGAGCACCCCACTCCGATATACTACGTCTTATGAACCCCTTCTCAAGCAACTCCCCTACTTGTTATTGAGTTCCCTCCTTTCACGAGGAGCCATGTGGCGTATTGGCATAGATACGGGTTTTGCATTGTCTACAAGATAAATACGAAAGTCTATCTAACGTTTTGGGGGTAGACCCCTCACCTCATCGAAGACATCAAAATATTCACAGACTATACGAACAGAATGTAAATCATCATTGGATGCGTCAAGTGACTCAAGATAACTAAGCATCACCGATCCTCTAGGGTCACAAGAAATATCAAGGGTCCTTCCACTACGAGTCAACAATTTTACTACCCTTCGTTCACAATCTAGGATGGCACCATGTCTGGCTAACCAATCCACCCCTTGAATCAATCCATATCCCATGAAACCAAGCACAAAAGCATTACATTCAAAACCAATGCCTAAGATAGACAATCTCAAATCCCTACAAACCATGGATAAATGAGCCGACCCACCAATAGGATTTGAGACTATAATGAGATCCACAATGAGACTAGTATTTAAGTGCACTGTTTCAACTAATGATGTAGAGATAAACGAATGTGATGCGCCAGAATAGAATAAAGTACGGACAGGATGATCAAACAAGAAAATCAAACTTTCGACAGAAATTTTTCTACCTTCTTCCTACCCCGGAGCCATGAGAGCATGAACCTGCCCTCCTGAAGTAGAACCTGCCCTTGCTTCTTAGGACAGTCCTTGACAGCATGACCTGGATCACCACAATGATAACAAGCGAACTTCTTCTTCTTCCTATAGTCTTTCTTCAAATGGCTGGGTATCCCACAGTTGTGACACTTCCTCTTTTCTTTACCACCTTTCTTTTGTTGTTGGGCTTTCTTTGGATCCTCCTTCTTATCTTGCAGCCTAAAAGTACTTACACCCTTCTCTTCTTCATGCATGTATGTCATATCAACAAGCTTTTCATACGTAGCCCCCATTGGAATGTGGGACATAGCCAAACTGTGAAGCGGTTCATTTAGGCCCTTTGCCAACCTCAAGGCCTTCTTGTGAGGCGTATTCACCAACTCTAGCCCAAATCTCGCCAACTTATTAAATTCGGTCACATATTCCTTCACGGTCAAGTTTTTCTGCTTCAATGTCAAGAACCTCTCCATGTACATACTCTCCTCAGATTGAGAAAGAAATTTTAACTCAAACCTTCCCCTAAAATCTGCCCACGTCTCTATAGCATGCTCTCCATTAGTAACCTTCCACCAAAACGAAGCTTCGTCCTTCATCAACCAAGCAGCCAATTGGACCTTCTTACAATCTCCCAAATCGAAAATGCCAAACAGATCCTCCACTTCTTTCAACCAATTTCTAGCTTCAACGAACGTTTCAGACCCACTAAAAGGTTTTCCACCCATCGAACGAAAGTCTTTACATATCTTAGAGAAAGCATCTCCATGCGGAGGAATGAATGGAGCTGGGGGAGGAGGAGGAACGTCCGCAGGACCCACGCCAGCGGCCCTAGCCTCGAGATATTGACGAAACCAACCAGGTACATGAACACCCTCTGGTATCTCAAATGCTCCAGACATGCTAAAAATAAAAAGAAAGAGTTTCAAAACAAGGGAAGCGAAAGAGAGATGTATGGCTTGCGGGGATTGTGCTCTTTAAAGTAAACTTTCCTTGAAAATAGCTTCTTTAAAACAAGTTTTTGAAAATACTTTCTATGAAAATAATACTTTTGAAAACACTTTTCAAAACTTTTTATCTGTTCTTGTAACCATAGCTCTAATACCACGTGTAACACCCCATGGCCATTAATGTCACTCACAAAGGGAATGCATTAATGTCATGAAGCGTTATAGTAGTATAGAACAGATAAATTACAAGAATAAATAAATAAAACACAGCGGAAGATAAAACTTATTTCATAGCATCATAACTTCAAAACAAGCTTACATAAGTAGTCTCCAAAAACCATTACAACAGGATCAATTGTCTTTTCCAAAAACTTCAAAGGACATAAAGAAGCAAATACTTAAAATAACATAAATGCATAAATCCCCACTGAGCAAAAGCAAAGCCATAAAGATGAGAGAGTCCAAAGCGATACATCTACTCTCTTCAAGCAACTGAAAGAAATCGGCACTAAGCTGTAGTATTCCCTCCTTGCAAACTTGAGGGGGGGGGGAAGGAAAGAAAAGAGGTGGAAACAAAACGGGTCAGAAATAAAGTCTAGCGAGTCCGGTAATTTTAACAAATAATAGATAAGGTAAATGATCAAGACATAAATAGGCATCATGATATGGATGTAACATAGATAAGGTAGATAAAAAGGATGGACAAGATGATTCTGTTCCTAAGTACTAAGACAATCCTACACCTTGGCTAAGCGAACAACCCTCCAAGTACTAACCCAGAAGACCGAAGTCAACATCAGACTAGCACCCAAAGGACTATCCAACTCAGCCAACATGTATTTCGTTACAGCACTTTTGCTAAGTTACACCACATTACTTAATTACACTGCACATCTCCTAGTCTCTATTTACTAAAGGTTGATCCCTTCCCACTAACTGTACCTACATGAAAAACTTGGTAGTTACTTGTACCTAGCTGCTATCGTAGGTGTCAGCTTGCTCCTACCACCGCTAAGGTACCCTTACCCTACCCATTCGATCGGCTCCCTAAACCCCATAGGCACCCATGCTAGCCCCACAGTGGGTTGTATCACTCCCCAAAGTGGCAACCCCGATACCAACATAAAATGCATGACCATACCTACATGATGCAACAACGCCTTACCTACCAGCCCGGACCCATGCACGCACATAAACCCGTTGGACTCGCGTTGCCACCGCTATTCGCGTTTTGACCTCTTACATTTAAGTCCAGTAAGTGTGCCCCAACCCCGGCCTAGTACCAGGCCCAATTAGATACTCAAACGGGTTACTGGTTGAAACGGGATCCCCATCCGACACAAGCCTCCCACCTATGCTTGGTCCCCACTAGGTTTTTCTCCCACTTAACCATTTTAATTTAAATGTCCATGTCTTACACATGCTATGGTTAAGTCCATACTTACATGTCATAATTTACATGTCTTATCTTATTCCGGTTAAGTCCATATTTACATGTCATAATTTACATGTCACCCCACTTAACCCTCTAACCATACCCATGTCTTATTATGGTTAGTATTTCTTAATTCATTCCTTATGACGAACGGTGCATGACCTCGCACATTAGACCGAACGCTTGGCCGCTGGATTTGTCGGGCGGTTCCGGGCAGTCTTACGCCACAAACCGGGTCTAACCTCGTGTCATTAACCATTGCGTCTACAATTCATTCCTTTGACCTCTCACATTAGATGTCCAATTGTGGCAGCTAGATTTGCCGGGAGGTTCCGGGCAGTCTTACGCCACAATTGTGCCTAACCTCGTGTCAAAGGTTTATTAATAATCGTATTTCGCCCATACCCAATTTTCATGTCATGCATATCCAATTAAACATATAGTCATGTTTATAATATTGCCTATTCCAAATTGTCACTAATTACATATTAATTAGCATCAATAAAAAATTTACAATTATAGGCAATTTCATCAGTTCCATGTAATTCATACCCAAATATGCCAATTTCACATATTATCCAATTATCCAAAATACCCAATAATATCCAATTTTCCATATTTCACATATTCCCATCGTTCCCACGTATTAGATTCACGCGTATTTTTAACATAGGCTCAAAGGTAGCCTAGATCCAAAAATAAAAGGAATAGGGATAAGAAGAGAGAATCAAATCACAGAAAATTGGAATTTGCACAACATCATGAAATAGAGGGGCATGTAAACTGGCATAGAGGCATAATGACAGATTCAACATGAATAAACTAATAAAGGTATGAATTTTACATAGAAACATAGGCATATGATGACATGAATCAAAAAGGTGAAGACTTGGATGAGATTTAAATTACATACATACATATGAATCCTCTTTACAACTTCATCATGTTACTTTTAATCCCATTATATTGTGAAAATCACCGTACTCACCTTTCGTGGTTAAAGAATAGAATTATGCACTGAAATTGGTGCAGAAACGTTGCGGTGTTGCTGATTTATCTTCTTGAATTGCTGTAGAAGCTCTAATCTTTAATTTGAGTTGAAGCTGAACACTTGAAATTTGATTTAAAGGTGGCGGCTAGGGTTTAAGAGAGATTTTGACAGCATAATGGTGTCATAGATAATATTTATGAATTAGGGTTAGGTCTTAGGGTGTATATATAGGTGTAGGAAGTTAATTATGCCTTAGGATTAACCCTAGAACTGATCTGGACCACTCAGATGCCATATCAGCCCTTAGGGCGAATTGGGCCACGGGTTGGCAGCCAAACACCCTGGATTGACCTCTAGTCGACAGCAGGGCTCGGGTCGACTCCAAAAATGGTGCGGTTCGGCTATTCCCCCTCCCGGTTCGCTGTTTTGAACTTTTTTTTTTGAATATTTATTTATTTAATTTTTATATATATATTTATATATATTTCTCTCATATGTATACAAACTTCATGGCTTAATAACTTCTTCATAATTAACCATTTTCACACTAAACCACTTTTTGAACTGCGTTCACACTAAGCCACTTTTTAGCCATTCCCCTAAAACAAAAATATGGCGCTGGCGGGGATCGAACTTTGTACCTCTTGTATGCAAGTCACATATTCTAACCAAATGACCTACTAAGTCTTTTGCTTAAAAACCTTAGAATAATGCTAAACATCATTCTTTTCTCATTCCTCTTTTTCAGATAAATTATTCTTTAATTTGTTATTTTAATATTCTTAGAAAATACGGGGTGTTACAGTTGTGGAGCCAAGTATACTAGAGGTAGTAGAAGTGGAACAAGAAGCGATTGTGAGAAGAGTTCCAACTTGTATCTTGGGTACGGAAGTCAAAAAGCTATGCAACCGTGAAGTCAGGCTTGTTAAAGTTCAATGGAGTGACACTGAGGAAGACGCGACTTGGGAAACTGAGAGAAAAATACGCACAGCCTACCCTTTTCTTTTTGAGGGTACCTCCTTGATCTCTTTTTCCATAAGTTTATTCATGCTTATATTATATCTATCTTTTAAGTATACTCCTCGGTCCTGTTCTTATCCTTAGGTAGAAATCAATGGATGTAAACATGTATTGGAAACATGTTATGATTGATGGTTGCAAGTGGTTTCTCCTGAATGCATGTACACACACATTAGGCACTAAATTGGCTCATTCACTTTCATATTGCATATAAATATGTGTGCATATTTAATTTAATGGATGTATAATGGTTGTGTTATCATATGGATGCTGCATTTTGATGAATGGTTGTGCACACGTGTAGAAATAATATGTATCGTTAGGATTCTTTCATATACATAATGGACGCATGGCACTATCATGATTTACATTAAGGAGGTCAACTGAATCAGTGGAGCGCCTGATTTTGCATTGGATAAGGAACATATACACAAATTTTTTCATATGTTCATATGGAAAAATCTTGTAAGGACAATGGATGCCTGTGTTTGATGGTTGAGTAGATGGATGATTGGATGGTAGGATATACATTCTCCTTAACTTGGAGATTTCGAGGGCAAAATCCTTTAAGGAGGGGAGAATGTAACACCCCGTAATTTTAAATATTAAAATTAACAATTTTTAAGAACATTTAATTTTTAGGAGAAGAATTAAGGGAAATGGGTTATGCCATTGCGTTCGTCTCGAAATTCTGCTTGGAATAGAGTCCAAGTTTTCGTAAATCGGACTTCGTATGAGGAAATTAGGGCCCTTAGAAGTATCAGGAATTTATATAAATTAAAACAGTTCAGAATTAAATTCAAAATTTTGAATTCAAACAAAGAAGCGGGCTGGGCGGGATTTTTCCTGCCCCAGGCCAGGTCGACTAGGGGGTCAACCAGGGGGTCGACCTCCCTACACAGGTCGACCTAGGGGTCGACCTACCCCCTCGGGCAGATCTGAACTGTGACGATTCTGGCATGTTGCTGAGTCGTTTTTGACCTGTTGCTGAGTCACTAGGGCATAGGTGGCAATTTTGGATAACTCTATCTAGTCTGAATGGTTCTGGTTTGCTCCTATGATAATCTAACGGCTTATATTGATTTAAACTTCTATATAAGCACGTATAGACTTAAGCTCTAAACATAAACTAAATTAATCTCTTGGCTTCCATGTTACTGCTAGAATAGTTCTTCTTCTTAAAGCTTAGGAATTGCAAGTCGGGATTCTAATACAAATGACGAATGAATTATTCTCTTCTCTAATCCTTCTTTACGAGTACAATTTCTTTCACAAAATAATTAATAAATCAATTATGATGATTTATAATTGGGATTATGAGAACATGTCTTTTGAATCATGTGATGTTACTTAACTTTGTTATCGTCTGTTGGTGAACATATGACAGTTTTGTTAACTTATGTTAGTAGATCTATTTCATATGTCCAATCACATATGTTTAACTTGATTCATTTTATGACATCAGCTTATATGCAAGTTTGGGGTGTAAATCATATGCTAGTTTGTATGTGAATCATATGCAAGTTTATATGTGAATTATACACAAGTTTATATGTGAATCAAGTATATATATACATATGAGAGTTTATATGTAAAACATGTGATATTAGTTTACATGTTTAAATTCATATGCAAGTTTGTAGGAATCCATATGCAAGTTTAGGTGAAAACCATATTCATATATGCAAGTTCACAATTTCATGTTTAGATTTATATTTAGATCCATGGCACTACATAGTTTATGCAAATTTATGTTCAATATGTCCATTGCCTATGCAAGTTATTGGCTATACAAACTTATGTTATAATTCTTATTCGCAAGTTAGATCTATTTTATGTGTTATGCAAGTTGTGATGTTTCTTTTCTTTTTGTGAGTTAGACTATTTGCGAGTCTAACATATTTCATATTAAACGTATGAACGGCGTGGGGACAATGGGAAAATATTAAATATACATATTGTGAATTAGCATTAAATGGCCTTAAAGGCATATAATTAATTTGAGACACTAATTGGTATAATTTATATACCTGAAAAGTATGGACATAATTTAGGTGACAATTATGGACATAGATTAATTTGGAAATTATTGACAATTTGAATAGGGATAATTAATTCATATTGGGGTGAAATAATTATGTGTAATAATAAACGCCTAAGACATGAGGTTAGACTCGTTTGTGGTATAAGGCTGCATGGACCCGCACGGCAAATCCAGCAACCACAAACAGTAGTCTAATGTGAGAGGTCGAAGACATAAATTAAATGCATAACAGTTGTAAAGACACGAGGTTAGGCTCGTTTGTGGTATAAGACTGCTCGGACCCGCCCGGCAAATCCAGCACCCGCAAATGGTAGTCTAATGTGGGAGGTCTTACAAGGTTACGGTTATAATGAATTAAGTAACACTTAACCAAGATAAACATGTGGTGGGACGTGGGGGTTAAGTGTGTAACATGGATGACATGTGAAATATGATTAGAAACACTTAACCAAGTTGAAACATGTAAGAAGACATGAATACAAAGGGGTTAAGTGGGAAATTCTAGTGGGGACCAAGCATAGGTGGAAAGCTTGTGTCAAGCATGGGGACCCTTTCCAAACCAGTAGCCCATTAAGTATCTTTGTGAGCTCGAGTTAGATCGAGGACGGGACACGCTTATTGTGTTTGATTGTAAGAGGTCAAAATGGGTTAGAGGTGGCAACGCAAGTCCAATGGGGTCATGTGCGTGCGTGGGCCCGGGCTGGTAGATAAGACGTTGTTGCATCGTGTAGATCTAAGCCATTCATCTTTAGTGGTATCGGGTTGCCACTTTAGGAAGTGATACACCCCACTATGGGACCAACACAAGTATCTACGAGTTAGTGAGCCGATCACATAAGGGTAGTGGGTACAACTAGTGGAGATAAGGGCAGGCGGCACCTATGGAGACAGCTAGGGGTACATGGAACTACCATTATCATTATTTTGATTATTATGTTCAGTAGGCGGGATCAACTTTTAGGGTGACTACTAATGGTGCAGTATAGTAATTGTTTACACCAAAAATGGTCTAAACCCCCAAGGTACTAAACTGTACTTCACTAATTCGGTAAGAAATAAATGGAGCCGTGTTTAATCAGCAATAAAAAGTGAAAATGCGAAAAAGTAAAGTAGAGATGAAATTTAGAGTGGTTCAGCCATTAATGAGGCCTACGTCCACTATGAAGGTGATTTCCTGCCTTATAATGATAATTACAGAACACATCAACTCTCTCTTTTCATACATTTCTATACCCGCTCAATATACTCTCATTAATATATTTCAATCTAAGGAGTCATACAAAAGAATAGAGGAATTTGAGGAGAAGAAGGATAGATGAATGATTGAGAAGATGGGTGTCTTCGTTTTCCTTCACTGTGAAATTGTGCTTGACGCCATGGCTGAATCTGTGGTTGAGGATGAAGTTCGGCAGCACTTCGTGGTTTTTAGAAGCCGATCCCCTTTACGTTGGTAGTCATGGTCTATTTATAGGTGAACCCCCTTAGTAAACAACCTGGAATTTCTTTATCCAGACTGTGGATCATCCATTTTGCTAATTACGACCATCCCACCAGCTAGCTGTAGCCAACTGTCTGTGGCTGTATCTAGTTATCATGCGCGAGCAGCTCGTTGGAGCGAGTATCTTGAATAGCTGAGCGGGTCCATGTGAGCGAGCATTCCATGAGTGCCTCAAGAGATTTTGAAAGAGCGGGATATGGGTTTGGAGTCGACTCTCCTTTGCCCCTTGTGTGACCGTCCTTCTCGGTCCAAGGCCGCTTGTCTTCGTGCTGCCTTTGTATGTCGCTTTTTGGCTTTAAGGCTTTGTTATGAGGTCGCTCCTGCTTAGGTTAAGTGGGCGAATTGCTTCATTTTGGTGTTTGAGCAGTTCTCAGGATATGCGACCTTTATCTTTATCGGGTCTTACTTCTTATAATATGTTATACTGTTATCTCTGGACGCCGTGGTTGACCTGCCTTGGGTTCGATATTTGGATCTTTCTTTGTGCGGGTGCATCGTGCACCGGCCCTGATGACATCCGCCTTGTACCCTTTACCTAATGTGCGCATGAATTTTTTTTGGGATTAACACTTGCCCCTCGTAGTCCGTGATTTCTTTTGTGCATGGAATCGCCGGCTTCGACGTATTTGATCGCACATTGGGTAGTACTTTTTGTCCTGACTTGTTGAGGGCTCGGTCGTGCAGGAACTGAGATTGCTTCGTTGTAACTGATTGGCACCTTTACCTTTGGGCGAGATGTTTGGACTGCTTTGTCTTTATTGTAAATAGTTAAATTATGGGAAACTGAATACGCCAATTGGTCTTCTGATGGGACACCTGTTTCAGTACTCAAGTGTTATGCTGACGTGGCGAAGATTACTTTTGAGGTGTGCCTTTTAATCTCCCCTTCATTCTCCTATTTTTCATTCGATTTTGCTTCCATCTATCTTTCAGGAGGGTCTCTCAAATCCGGAAGGAAGACTTCGTATCTCTTTTCAATGCTACTCACGTTTGTTGATACCTTCTTGTGCTCATTCTCCCTTTGAGCCTTATGGCTATTCCCTGGTCCGTTTGCTGGATTGTCTCTTCTCTAGAACAACGCCAAAAGGGGGCCTTTTTTGATTTGAGCATTTCAAGAGACGAGAGTCAGTCAGTTGGTCAACCACCCATCAATTCTCCTTCCAGCCCTTCTTATGTAGAACTCCAAGCTATCGTCAGCAGGCCTCGTTACGCTCTTGGGCCTTGCAATCCTAGGTTTGCCAAGCGATTTCGAGGATGGAGTTTACAGGGGGTCCCTTCGAATGTGGATGTATCTCCGGTTGACTCTCTGAATTTTGCTTGTGATATGATTGCAGCGAAAGGTCAAATGTTGGCTCGCCTTGAGACTGTCGTGCATCAATTTGGTGAACAGATGGATTTGCTGAAGAATCATTCTTCGAAGCGGATGGCTGGCTGGCATAAGTTGGCCTCTGATCTCTAGAAACTTCATAAGGACAACCTTGAGCGCATTTCTGTTTTGGAAAGCGATAAGGCGAAGTTGATCCAGGCCCTCAGGTCCAAAGATAGCATAGTCGCTTCCTTTGCCTTTGGGGACGTTGAGTCAGTGGTTTCTGTACATGCTGAAGGGCCTTCATCTTGTTCTGCTCTGATGAAGAGGAAAGTTGGTAGGCCAAGAAAGGTCGGGAATTTGTAATCTCTTCTATCTTTTCTGTTTTGCCTTTTGAATTTTTAAGACCGGTTGTGTAAGCGGGTGCCGGTCCTCGCCCATATCATCGTGTTGTTTGTTGTTTGTGACTTTATGTTTGACTGTGACACTCTCTGTGCCCCTGATGAATGGTTGCTTGACTGATTTTGTGATGCTTTTCATGTCCGTGCTATGCTATGTCTCTTTGACCTGCTTTGACAATACACACATATCTTTCTTATAAGTTTTTCGCATTGATCATGTGTTAACGTCATATCACGAGGCGTTCGTTCGCATGTTAATATCGTATCGTAAGGCGCTTGTTCGTACGTTAATGTCGAGGTGTTCGCTCATCAACGTCGTATTACGGTTAGTCTTGCTTTGTTCTTATTAAGCCGGGATTATCCAGCCCTTGGTATTTTATTTGGTTGGTTAGTCTTTAGTTGTTTTAACTATAGCAAGTCAACCATTTTTTATTAAATATCCTGCTTTATTTGTTTGGGGTATTTTCGTGATGCATTTTTATGCGTGCCCCCATGGGAGGACTTGGGCTCCAATATAGAATATGAACTTGGCTTCATTTGACTTGGTTAACATCAAAGAACAAGAACGAACACCCCCATACGGCTAGGATTTTTGGTTTTATACTCTTGGCATTGTTGACTTGGTTAACGACAAAAAACAAGAGTGGGTACCCCCATACGGCTAGGATTTCTGCTGTTCTAATCCATCCTTGGCACTGTTTGACTTGCTTAATAACAGAGATAAGGATGGCCACCTCCTTTCGGTCGGGTTTCTGTTTTGTGCTGGTCTTTCCAGCATGTTTAATCCTTCCCCATTATATGCTTCATCCGATGGGCGGACACTAATTCATCTCGTCAAGTTTTAACTCAGAAGGGAAAATTTTGTGTCTTTTACCTACCAAGGTAGGTGCTCCTTGAAATTGGCAATTTTTCCATTTTGGGACATGTCAAGTTTTTCCAACTTTGTGCTTTGACCAAGGACACAGACGTTGGTTCGCCTCACTGAGTTTTTTTCTCAAGTTGGAAAACTCGTGTCCAGCACCTAGAAAGGTCACCTAAGAAGGTGCTTCTTCGGTGGGCTTAGCGGTTTTATCCATGGGACTTTTGAGTTGTTTTTCTCTAGCATTGACTCTTTTAATCTGGCACCAAGCTTTTGTTGGTCCTGTGTTGAGAGGTCCAGTGTCTCCTGGTGGAAGCTGGAATTCCTCAAGTTAGTGCTTCCTGCTCGCTCGTTTGCCTACCCAAGGAAGTCAATTTTTAGTAGAGGGCTGGGAATGAGTGTCTTGTACACGTAATTAGGATTTTCATATTCAGTTACTTCATGTACATCATTAAAAATGCGAAAATTTCATGAATCTTTATGACATGTTCAATGTTTGAATAACATGCTATAAGAAATAGCGATGGATATGCCCACTATTCCATGCTCGTGGAATCTGGTTCCCGTTTGTGGTGGCCAATTTGATAGTTCCGTCCTGGAGTTTCTGGCTTATAACATAAGGTCCTTCCCAATTGGGCCCGAAGACTCCAGTACCGGTCATTATCTTTTTCAAAACAAGGTCTCCGATTTCAAAAGTTCTATGCTTAACTTTTGAATTGAAGTGCCTGGCCACCCTCCTTTGGTGCGCGGCTACTCTGAGTTCCGCTTCCTTTCTTCTTTCCTCGAGTTGGTCGAGGGCTTCGAGCTGTAGCTCCTCGTTTTCTTTGGGGTCGAAATGTATCCTTCGGTGGGTAGGGACTTCCAACTCCACAAGTATCATAGCTTCAGAACCATAGGATAAAGAAAAGGGAGTATGCCCTGTTGCAATTCTGTGCGTAGTGCGATATGCCCATAATGCCAATGGGAGTTCATCTACCCATCCACCCTTAGCCTTTTCTAGTCGCTTCTTAATGGTAGTTTTAATGATTTTATTTACTGCCTCCACCTACCCGTTCGCTTGTGGATGAGCGACCGCTAAAAAGCTTTTTTGGATTTTATACTTGGAGCAAAAGCTTTGGAATTCTTCGCTTTCAAACTGGGTTCCGTTGTCCGTGATTATCTTTTATGGCACCCCGAACCCGCATATGATATTTTTTAAGACAGAGTAAATAACCTTCTTTGAAGTTATAGTGGCCAATGGTTCTGCTTCATCCCATTTCATAAAGTAGCCAACGGCAACAATTGCGTATTTGAAACCGGATTTTGCGATGGGAAGACCTCCTACGAGGTCGATGCCCCAGATAGCAAATGACCACGGGCTGACCATGTGGGTTATAGTTGTGGATGGCATCCTTGGGATTTTGGCAAATCTTTGGCACCTGTCACATTTTTTGGTGTAAGCCACATAATCTTTGTTGACATCTGGCCGGAAGTAACCATATCGTAGGATCTTCTTGGCAAAAGTTTGTCCTCCGGTATGTCTTCCGCATTCCCCTTTATGTAGTACTGCCATAATTGCCTTAGACTCCTTTTCTGTAACACAGCGAAGTAAAGGTGTAGAAAATCCCCGTCTATACAGTCATCCATCTTGAATAAGGTATAAAGGAGCTTTTCGTAAGATCTTTCTTCGGAGTTTAGTTTCAACCGGGAGTGCCCCGGTTGCGATGTATTCTTTAATTGGCGACATCCATGAATTTGATTCATCAGTTGTTTCCATGATCCAATCCATTTCGGTCTACTTTGTACTTGGATTAGAAAGGACCTCCACTGGGACCAACCCCATTAACTGTGCATCTCCTGTGCTTGCGTATTTGGCTAATGCATCAGCTTTAGTAGTTTCTTTCCTAGGAATTTGAGATATGGTGTAATGATCAAAGGCTTCCAGCAATTCTAAGGTTTTTGTAAGATAATCTGGCAAGTTGCCCGTTTTTTCTTGGAATTCCCCTAGAATCTAGCATATTACGACCTGGGAATCACTGAAGATCTGTATAGTTTTTATTTACAATTCTTTCGCTAGCTTTATTCCTGCGACGAGGGCTTCATATTCGGCCTCGTTGTTAGTTGAAGTGAATTCTAACCTAAGTAGCATAAGTATCTTCCCTCAGGGGTTTCGAGAACTACCCCCGCGCCCGAACAATGGTCACTCGATGCCCCATCTACAAATAGCTTCCACTGAGTATTTGTTTCGATATCAGCTTGCTCCTTTACCTCCCCTCGGTTGGTAAATTCCGCGATGAAGTCGGCAAGCGCTTGTCCATTGATCGCTTTTCGGGGATGATATGTTATGTCGTACTGGCTAAGCTCTAAATTCCATTTTAATAATCTCCCGGAGGTTTCTGGTCGGGACAGGACTTGCCTCAGAGGTTGATCTGTGAGCACCTTGATGGGATGAGCTTGGAAGTAGGGACGAAGCTTCTTTGATGCAATGAGTAAACAATAAGCAAGTTTTTCAAGTTTTGGATAATTAAGCTCCGCTCTGGATAATCTCTTACTGATGTAATAGACTAGTTTTTGTATCTTCAAGTCTTCTCTGATCAGTACTGCGCTTAGAGCATGGGCAGAGACCGCCAGATATAAGAACAAATCTTCCCCGTCACTAGGCTTTGATAGCATGGGTGGTGTTAACATATGTTGAATCGGTTCTTCGAAGACTTTCTGGCACTCAGGTGTCCACTGTATCTCTTTTTTTCCTTTCCTGAGGGCATCGAAGAATGGAAGACATTTGTCCGTTGCTCTAGATATGAAGCGATTTAAAGCTGCGATCTTTCCATTCAAACACTGAAGCTCCTTCTTGGTTCCTAGGGCACGCATTTCTTTCAGAGCTGTTATTTTTGGCTGGGTTAGCCTCTATACCTCTAGCGTTGACCATGTACCCAAGGAACTTGCCTGAGCCAACACCAAAACTACATTTCAAAGGGTTCAACTTCATGCCATATTGTCGTAAGATGTTGAACATTCGGGCTAGGTCCTCCAAATGGTCTATTTCTTTTTTCGACTTAACCAACATGTCATCGACATAGACTTCCATCATCCTGCCAATTTGTTTCTTGAACATAGCATTTACCATTCGCTAGTAGGTTGCTCTTGCATTTTTCAGACCAAATGGCATTACCTTATAGCAATATAGGCTAAGATCGGTAATGAAGCTGGTGTTTTCCTGGTCTGGACCATACATCATAATTTGATTATAGCCGGAATATGCGTCCATGAAAGTTAACTCATGGCCAGCCGTGGAATTCACCAGTTGGTTGATTCTGGGGAGAGGGAAATTATCTTTCAGACAAGCTTTATTTAGGTCTGAATAATCCACACAGACCCACCATTTGCCATTTGATTTCTTAACGAGCACCGGGTTGGATACCTATTTCGGGTATGTAGATTCTCTAATAAAACCGTTTTCCATTAATCTATCGACCTCTTCTTTTAAGGCGCGCGATCTCTCCAGACCCTAGGTTCTCCTCTTTTGCTTGACAGCTGGAATGCGTCGGTCAATGTTTAGCTTATGAACTGCAACATCCGGAGATATCCCGCACATGTCGGAATGGTTCCATGCGAACACATCTAAGTTAGCTCTCAAAAAGGCAATCAATTGGTTTTTCAATTCAGGGTTCAGCCGAGATCCTATATTCAACACACGGTTTGGGTCCTTTGGATTTACAGCTATAGGAATCATGTCTTCGTCCAAGGTTGCCCTTTCGTCCTCTGCACTGGCTTCTCTAGGATCGATATCTTTTTGCATCCCGCTATGCTCTCCAGTGCACGGACCTTTCTTTAGTTGCTATAAGGGGAGTTTTGAATGCGAGGGAGAACCTCCGCATCCTTTCCTTGTTCTTTTCTCTTGACCTCCTTCAGTTCTGTCACATAGCAGTCCCTTACGGCAATTTGATCGCCCTTGATTACTCCGATTCCCCTTTCGGTTGGAAACTTCTAATCAAACACCAAGGAGCTAAAGCGATCTTGAAACCCGAAAGAGTCGGTCTCCCGAGAAATGCATTGTAAGACGAGAACTCGTCTATTATGACAATGGCCTATACCATGGAAACTCGACGCTCCCCGTCTGCCAATTCGACAGGCAAATCTATCGTTCCGATGGGTTGCGTAGGTTGACCTGTAAAACCGTGGATCTTATGTGGGTACGCGCGTACTTATGCCATGTAGAGATTCATCTTTTGGAAAGTGTTTATAAAGATCACATTGACTGATGCCCCAGTGTCGACTAGGACCCTTTTTACCACTGCAGGCCCAAGACTGATCATGATCATCATAGCATCAATAGTTGGCGTAGTTAATCCTCCTGCATCCTTATCTCTGAATATCGCATCCTCGGTTGAAGGTTTATGCATTTTCGTTGGAAGCTCGTTGTTCAAGATCGTGAATCCTTCCTCTCCCGTGACATGCTTCAATTCGTTAGCGTATCTTTCCATATCTGCCCAACTTCTTCCGGCCGGGTGGGGACCACCAAATATCATATTGATTACTGGCCTTGAGTCAACATGCATTTGGTCCTCTTCACTCGAGTTGGGCTGGCTAGCCGCATTGTTATGCCCCGGCTCGGCTGGAGTGCTTTGGAGATTTTTCACATACTACTGGAGTCGGTTATTCCAAATGAGATCCTCAATCAAATTCTTCAGGTGCTGGCATTCGTTAGTGTTGTGCCCTAGCTGGCTATGGAAATGGAAATTTTTTCCGGAATTTGCCTACTGCCCAGTTACCTTCTGCGGCTTTATCTGAGGGAAAAGGCCCGAGTCCTTCGCGGCTTGGTAAATCCTTTCTGGGGTTTCGTTCAGGAGGGTTAGCTCAGACGGTTTGTACATCCATGTCTTCTTATAAGCTTTGCTATGCCTCTCATCGTTTCCCCTCTTTTGTCCTACATCGCTCTTCTGCTCTACCCTGGGCTCATCGCTCTTTCCTTCTCTGGCTGCGTTATTTTCTGTAGTCTTCTGGATGCCTAAAGCTTCACCTTCCGCACTCATGTATTCCTTAACCTTCTTATAAAACTTCTTTAGAGTCTTTGGTTTCTTCATTTTAAGTCACTTTCCAAATTCTGACTTCTTATCAATGGCCCCTCTCAGGGCTGCCAGCAAATACCAAGGTTCTGGTTCTATGACCTCCGTTGCTGCAGCATTGAAATGTGTAAGGAAAGCTCTGATGGTTTCCCCATGCTTCTGTTCCATTTCGCTGAGCGACATCACATCCCTTACCTTGGTGGTTTGTAATCGGAATTGATCCTGAAACCTCCTTGCTAGATCCACAAACTGATTGATACATCTAGGTGGAAGTCTGGTGATCCATAGTGAGGCCACGCCTTCTAGGCAGACGGGAAAATATAAGCACTTGATTTCATCGGTGGCCCTAGCTCCATTTATGTGCTGGTCATACTTGAACGGGAAAATGGTTGGATCTCCTACTCCGTTATAAGGCATTATTGCTGGTGGTATAAATTTCTTCAGGAATTTCGCTTGACGGATCTCCTCTGTAAATGGATTTTTTCTAGGGGAAAACTCCCATTCTTTCTCCTCATCCTCTCAAGTCACCTTCTACTTCATTACTCGTTGGATTAGGTCTATGATGCGCCTTTCGTCGCCTTCTTGTTCATCAGGATTAACGCTGATATTCCTATCAGCGCAACCATGGTTTAAGTTTCGGCGCCTTGCACTTTCTTGAGGGAGGTTGTGTTGGTGCGATTTGTCGCATGTTCTTCTTTGCGCTATGGAGATCTGACCATAGGACCCTCAACGCCGGCTTCTCCCTTGTCTCTCACTGGGCTGTGAGGTCGTTCAGGGTCTGAGGCTGACGAGTCCTCTTTTTCATTAGCATCGGCCATAGTACTTGGCAGCAATAAATTGGTTTGGCCATTGGTTAGGGCATCAAACCTTTCTATTATCATCTTCATTGTATTATCCATTTTATCGTTCAAGCCGGTTACAACCACATTCAATTCATCTCGTGTTACAGATGGCCCAGGGATTTTCCCAGCCCCTCGATTCAAGATCTGAGGTGTAGCTTTGTCAGCATTACCATCCTCATTGACCGCAGCGACTTTAATAGATTTGCCACTTTTCTTCGATCCAACCATGATTTGAAAGGAGAAAACAATCTTGGGATCTCTTAACTGCTGAGCTGCGAAAAGGAATTTATGAACACGGCCCCATGGTGGGCGCCAAAATGTTTACACCAAAAATGGTCTAAACACCCAAGGTACTAAACTGTACTTCACTAATTCGGTAAGAAATAAATGGAGCCGTGTTTAATCAGCAATAAAAAGTGAAAAAATGCGAAAAAGTAAAGTAGAGACCATATTTAGAGTGGTTTAGCCGTTAATGAGGCCTACGTCCACTATAAAGGTGATTTCCTGCCTTATAATGATAATTACAAAACACATCAACTCTCTCTTTTCATACATTTCTGTACCTGCTCAATATACCCTCATTAATATATTTTAAACTAAGGAGTCATACAAAAGAATAGCGGAATCTAAGGAGAAGAAGGATGGATGAATGATTGAGAAGATGGGTTCTTTGTTTTCCTTCATCGTGAAATTGTGCTTGACGCCATTGCTGAATCTGTGTTTGAGGATGAATTTCGGCAGCACCTCATGGTTTTTAGAAGCCGATCTCCTTTACGTTGGTAGTCATGGTCTATTTATAGGTGAACCCCCTTGGTAAACAACCTGGAATTCCTTTATCCAGGATGTGGATCGTCCATTTGCTAATTACGACCATGCCACTGGCTAGCTATAGCCAGCTGTCCGTGGCTGTATCCAGTTATCATGCGCGAGCGGCTCATTGGAACGAGTATCTTGAATAGCTGAGCGGGTCCATGTAAGCGAGCGTCCCATGAGCGCCTCAAGAAATTTTATAAGAGCGGGATGCGGGTTTGGAGTCGAGTCTCCTTTGCCCCTTGTGCGACCGTCCTTCTCGATCCAAGGGCACTTGTCTTCGTGCTGCCTTTGTATGTCGCTTTTTGGCTTCGAGGCTTTGTTATGAGGTCGCTCCTGCTTAGGTTGAGTGGGTGACTTGTTTCATTTTGGTGTTTGAGCGGTTCTTAAGATATGCGACCTTTATCTTTATCAGGTCGTACTTCTTATAATATGTTATACTGTTATCTCCGGATGCAGTGGTTGACTTGACCTGCCTTGGGTTCGATATTTGGTTCTTGATTTGTGCGGGTGCATCGTGCACGGCCGGCCCAGACGATATCTGCCTTATACCCTTTACCTAATGTGCACATGATTTTTTTTGGGATTATCAGTAATTATCCTATAAGGATTAGGAGCGCGACTAATGCCGGCATATTCCTCTTGTTTGTTTTGTCTTGCCCATTTGCTTCACAGCCATTCCTTGTTTTACCAGTTTATGCCTTATCCTAATTACTTTAATAATTATATTGTTAAAGTTATTGGACTCGCCAGACTTTATGTTTGACACCCTTTGTTTTCGCCTCTTTTCTTCCTTCCCCGCCTCCCTCCAGGTTCTCAGGGTGGGACTAGTGCTAGTGGAGCTTGATTTGGACCTCTTTCTCTCTCTTTTGGAAGTGCTTGGATTGCTGAAAGTAAAGTTCAGCTTATCTCTTTTATGGCTACTTATGTTGAGGTTATGTTTTTTTACTTTATGTACTTAGAAAATAATTTGTCAAGATGGATATTAAGTGTACCTGGTTTTATTGTTGGTTTTGATGTTGTTGTAACCAAACTATTTCTCCGCTGCAATAAAAATTGTTTTAATTTTTCAAGTACCAATATATGTATATGTCTTGTTATATTCTGTTCTATACACCAATAATACTCCATGAAAGTTGATGCATTCCCTTTGAGAGTGACATTAATGGATGTGGGGTGTTACACAAGCATCACACCGGGTCGAATCGCCCCCTACCCGACCTGCCCGGGATGATGGTTTCTGCATATAACGTGACCTGCTTTCTAAGAAATTGGCTAGCTCCACACTTCTACATTTTCAGATCTTGATACACTTGGCTGCACATGATCAAGAGAAGCATTCTCCACTCTCTCCACTACTCCCGAGTACAGCTACCACATGGCACCCGAACCCTATCCCTCCAATAGCTATAAATACATAATTTTGTGGGCATTTCAGGAGACTCTTCGGCATCTATATGGCTAGCATATGCCATGGTCATCGCTCCACTACAAATATGTAACCAAATCGGTGAATTAGGAGAGATAAATTAACTGTAATCGAGTGATTGAGTGATTCAAAGCCTTGTAATTGCAATTCTCTAGTGAATTGAGAAACAATAAAGTGGACGTAGGCTTGTCAATGCCAAACCACCATAAATCTCATGTGTATGATTATTTTTCTGCACTACTTGATTATTATTATTGATTATCCATATGAAATCTATCATATTGGGTGTTAGTGCCATTTTTTGGTCTAACAAACAGTGATTGACATCTAGCAATACATCACTACTACCAAAGTTTTAATAATATAGACGATTCAATATTACCTTTCCGCGACCAATGTATCAATGTAATATAATTATTTTAACCAATATATCCAAGATTAAACTCGAGGCATGGAACGTATCACCCTCTTTATAATTTAGTCCTTTTATCTTGATCGATGAGTAGACTATTTAAAACAAATCAATATTTAAGCATGGCCATGTATTTCATAGTCTCACTCAATCAAGAGGCCCATAGATATCTCTACAAATATTATAGGGTTAAATTCCATTTAGATCATTCATAGTTTTCATTCGATTTGGGATGTATCCAATAATCACCTTTATCATCTACTCGGTTAAAAGTAACTTTTGATGATATCAAAACACAAATATCCTCAAATAAAATTATAATGATTTCAGGTCTGAAGACCATTACATAACTGTCACTATAAGAATAACTTATGATACTATTAATTATATTCCATGTAGTTTTCTCATGTTGGGTCAGTCCAATATGCTATTATCCAATACATATTTATATACTGACATCAATATCATGTGTATTAATGATCAATGAGATGTGATCATCAGCCAATCAACAGACCAGTCTCATTGTTTTATTGTTGTCCTATGTAAACAATAAAATTTGACTAGGGACATTTAAGAATATTATATAATCTCATGTTCAAGTCACTTACTTGAACTATAATATTCCGTATTATTATTTTAAGTACTTCTGTTATGTTAATATTTATATTACACAATAAATATAACATAATAAAATACTTTTATTCCTCAACAGTGCTATTAATCACATCAAATGGATTGCCTCTAGGGCATTAACTCTAACAATCTCCACCTTGCACTAGAGTCAATCAATCATGTATCATATACCTATGGAACTAGTGTAACCATTAAACTTCTGCTGCGACAGAGTTTAAGTTAGTAAGTCTACAGCGTTACAACCTTTTGCAACTTTGTAGGTATGTTTATTTCCTTTGTGAGTAACTTCACATAAGAAATTATATTTCTTAATTATATGTTTGGATCGATAATGAGTTCAAGGTTTTAGGCCTGAGATATAACCCCCATTATTATCACAAAGTAAATCATTGGATCAACAATGAATTAAGTTCAATTATGAACTTTTTAACGTAAACATTTTCTTTCTTAGAATCGGTATTTATTTAATTCTTGTTTTAAAACTAACATTATTCACAATAGTTAAAGTGTTATCTGTAACATCTCGTAATTGTGTTAGCATTAAAGAGGATAAATTAAATAATAATTAATTTAATATTTGGAATTAAGGGAAACAGACTGCGCCATTGCGTCTGTCTCGAAATTCTGGTCAAGATTGACATTTGGTTTGCGAAAACGGACACTATATGAAGAAATTACGAGGGTTTTAAGTTTGTATGCGTGCAGAAGAAATATATATATACATATGAGTCAGAATCTTTTCCCAAATCGTTCAAAAATCAATATTTCATATGGCAGCAAATTTCCTGCTCTAGAGGGTCGACCCCCCTGGAGGGGTGTCGATACTGGGGTCGACCCCCGTTAAGGGGTGTTGTCACCCTAAGGCTGACTTGGCAGTCGGTTTCAGAGGTGCTGGAAGTTATAAATATGTGTCCATTTCTCCTGTATTCTTCATTGGAAATCATGGAGGCCAAATGCTACCGGTGTTTGAACTGAGACAGATCCTATCTTCTACAACTATCAACTTCGCAAATCAGTTAGAGATTCAAGATCCATTCTTTCTCTATTTTCTAAACCAAACTCTGTGGCTTCCTAGTTGCTTTTAGATTTAAATGTTTAAAAGTAAACGTGATACGACTATAGTTTGGATTTGTTTATGTGCCTATATTATACTGGATCCATTGTAAATTGTGAACATATGATATTCTACATTGGTTGTAACTTGGATCTAAATATCTATCTTGTCGGATCTATTGTAACTTTTGTGGCATTCTATGATGTGGATCTTGACCTTATTTGTTCTAGATCTATTTCTAACTATTGGATCTAAATATCTATCTTTTCAAATCTATTGTAATTTCTATGACATGCTATGATGTGGATCTTGACCTTATCCGTATTAGATATATTTTTAACTATTGGATCTGAATTATGTGGACATATAAATTATTAATCAGATCTAGTTTATCACCTTATGCCTATCTAAACCAGTTGGACATCTAAATTGTTAATTTAGATCTTACTATGCTTATTATGACATCATAGTTACGTTAGAATTAGTTAACTGCCACAAGTTCATCAGATTTATGCTTATATGTCCACCTTATCACCATGCTATTTTATGTTTATGCCAAAACAATCACCTTTGTCATATTCCCATCACTTTTCCCTTTTTATTGTTTATAACTAGGCTACTTTCTAGCGTAGATGCCATCAAATATATGTGTTAGTTAGGGAACGGGGGAAAAAAAAGGTTAGAATTGGCATAATTTAAATAATGTTTATATGAGTTGGACATATAATTCAAAATGGGGAAGTGAGGACATAATCACCTATAATGACATAGGCAAGAATTGGATAAGAATGGAATGTCTAATAATTACAATTAATTGTAATTGCACTTATGACACGAGGTTAGGTTGCATTAGTGGTGAAAGTCTGCCCGGACCCGACCAGCATATCCAGCAAGCATTAATGTTGAACCTAATGTGAGAGGTCTAAGTGCATAAATACAAATTAGGCTAAGACACGAGGTTAGGCCTAACTTGTGGAATAAGACTGCCTGGGCCCGACCGACATATCCAGCATCCATAAGTTGAAGGCCTAATGTGGGAGGTCCATCCCATTATAAACCATAAATGGACATGGTAATAAATTGGACTACTTAACCTAATCTAATCCATAGGGATTATATGATTATGAACTAAATTTAGGGTTAAGTAAAATTGGTTTGACAGTGGGTGGGTGGGTCAAGAAAATATGAGGGGGTGGGTAATATTTGCATATACGCTCACAAACTTAACTCGATAAGGTCATGTAATTAAAGACACCTAGTGGTACACATGACTGGTGAGAATAATAAAGTTATGTAATTAAAGACACCTTTTAGGGTAAGCATAACTTCAAGAAATGATAGGGTTATGTACTTAAAGGCACCTAGTGGTATACATACCCAAAGAAAACCTAGTGGGGGATACGAGAAAAAGGGGAGAGCTTGTATCATATTGTGTGGGACCCGTTTCATCCAGTAACCCGGAGTAAGTATCAAAACATGTAATGCATACTAGGTCGGAGAAGGGAAACGCTTACTGGACTTATTGTAAGAGATCCAAATGTGGAGGACGGTGTGGGCGGCGCAAACTGACCAGGAAATATGAGTGCATGAGCCGGGCAGAAGGGGATAAGACGACCGTGACACCTGTAGATATGGGGCTATGCATATTAGCGAGGGGTTGCCATTTTAGGATGTGATACATCCTAAGGTGGGGCCAATACAGAGTATTTACGTGGATTAGGGAGCCGATCGATTAGGGTAGTAGTTATGGTACACTTGGACGTATGCCTAAGTCTACCACCTTATAGTGGAAGGGATCATCTCATTCCGGATATACTAGTAATAGTGCTGAGTAATCATTTTAGGAGTGTATACACCTTATCCTGTCTACCTTGTCACACTTGTCTTTCATGTAGTAATCTCTCTTATCCACTTTATGTCTGTCATGCTACTTTTATTTATTTACTTGCTAAAAGTAACTAGACTCGCCAGACTTTATGTCTGACCTTTTTTGTTTCTCCTTCTTTCATCTATTCCCCCCCTCAGGTTCTCAGGGAGGAAACACTCAGGCTTGACCATGATTCTGCTTACTTTTGCTGGAGTTGCTGAAATGTGTGGCTCAAGCTCCTATCCTTATTGCTATGGCCATATTTTTTTGTGAGGGAATTTTATTTCTTTTATGTACTCTTATATTTTTGAAGAACAAGACAGTAACTTTTAAGTTGTAATGGGCTTTTGTGTTTCAGACATGTGATGTTTTTGGACAATGTTATCTTATGATAAATAAAGTTTTTTTCCGTTGTTATTATGTATATCTGTCTTGTAATATTTCCGTTCTGTTTACTATAATGCTTCACGAAACTTAATGTATTCCATTTGTGAGGGACATTAACGGACGTGGAGTGTCACACTTGGTATCAGAGCCGAAGGTTACCAGATTAGATAAAAAAAATTGAAAGCTATTTTCAAAAAGGCTTTAAAAGAAAGCATTTTCAAAAATAAAAGTCTGTTCTGAAAAACATTCCCCAAAAATCCATAAGTAATATTTTTCTATCCCTTGTCTGAATCTCTTTCCTTTTCTGTTTCAGCCTGTCTGCGAAAACCAACATTTCAGATGACGTTACGATACCAGGATGGTTTTGTAGGTATCTGGAGGCCCCGGCACCTGCCGAGGGCCAAGAAAACGTTCCTCCCCCTGCTGCATAAGTTGTTCCTCCTCCTCCTTCTCCAAAAAGTACCCAAAAAGCCATAAGAAATATCTTTCGATCCCTTGTCTGAATCTCTTTCCTTTTCTGTTTCAGCAAGTCTGGGAAACCCAACATTCTAGATGGCGTTACGATACCAGGATGGTTCCATTAGTATCTGGAGGCCACGGTACCTGCCGAAGGCCAAGGAAACGTTCCTCCCCCTGCTGCACAAGTTGTTCCTCCTCCTCCTCCTCCTTCGCTTGTAGACAACTTCTCAAAGATCTGCATAGATTTCCGTGCTATGGGAGGGAAGCCGTTCCATGGAACCGAGACGTTTGTGGAAGCTAGGAACTGGCTCAAGGAGACCGAGGACTTGTTTGTAATCTTTGAAGTAGAGGATCGAAAAAAGATTCAGTTATCCCCTTGGCTATTGAAGGGTGAAGCTTCATTTTGGTGAGAGGTAACCCAAGCAGGTCATCTGTAACACCCCGTAATTCTGTAACATTAGGATTCACAAATCAAGGCAGAATTAAATTTTAAAATCAAAATCAAGGGAAACGGGTTGCGCCATTGCGTTCGTCTCGAAATTCTTCTTGGAAACGAGTCCGAGTTTGCGAGAATCGGAGTCCGTATGAGGGAGATATGATCCTCCGAAGTTTTAGGAATTTTCAGAATCGAAAACAGCTCGAAATTCGAATTCGAAATTCGAATTCAAACCCAGAAGCGGGCTGGGCGGGAAAATTCCCGCCCAGGACCCAGGTCGACTGGGGAGTCGACTGGGTAGTCGACCGCCCTGACCAGGTCGACTGCCCAGTCGACATGGGTGTCGACCTGGGTGCAAAAACCCACTTTTGGGCCTAGGTGCATTCTGATGTACCTGGTCTCGTTTTCTGCCTAGATTCGTCCGCCTAATCCTATATAAACAGCCCCTAGTCTCCTTCACTATTCACAATTCTTCTCTAACCTTATGCTGCAAAGATTCTTGGTGGAAATTGCTTCTTCTCCTCCTCTAAATTAAATAATAAATAAAATAATATGTAAAATAAATCAAGACGAGGAAATGCTGCTCAAGACTTTCAAGAGGAGATTCAAAACAAGAGGATTCAAGTGAAGATTCAAGCGACTTCAACGACTGTTTTTCTACGAATCTAATATAATCTCTGTAAGTCGGTTACTTTTTAGATTTGAACTTTTCTCTATTCGTGACATGAAATTAAGGGAATAAAAGAATATGCCAAATTTTTCTATTCGAATCAGTGCTTATATCTTTGGACCTAATTAAGAACTGTTATGATTCGAGGACCAATAAGACTGTGACTATGAAACTATGGACCTTAAAACCATATGCCTTTTTGACTATGAACATTGCCTATGACTGTGACTCATGACTGTGAGAATTATTTTCCTTTGACTATGAACATCGCCTATGACTGTGATTCATTAACTATGAGGATTTATTGCCTATGACTATGGATATAAGGTTATTATTTATGCCCATGACACTGTAGTTACAAAATCATGTTGTACCCCAAACTGGCATTATATTGGATCTAGGCTTGACTTTCTGTTTCTAGTTATCCTTGGATCTTGATCTTGGGAATTTACCTATTAAGTTAGGTCTACCCATGTTCTTGAACCTATACTATTCAACCCTTTTCATGTCGTAATATTACCAGATCTATATGCCTGTGAATTATCATCTTATGCCAGTTATTATGTCTATTCTTTCATGGAATTTTGGTTCATTCCCTTTTATCCACGAATCTAGATTTATTTATAATCTAGGTTGAATCACGATTATACGAACGATGGGAATACGATTTGGGCAAAATACGAAATTTACTAAAAAGTAGTTATAAACTTGGAAATTGGCATAAATTGGGAACATGTATTATGGCATGTTCATAAAAATGCAAATTGGATAAATTTGACATGAATTATAGGATGTGTAATTTGAATCTAGTATTTACTTGTAAATCTAGCATTTACACGAACTGTGCACTAGAATAATAAGTCTAGTTTGACATGAACTGTAATTAGAATGTTAAATCAGAATTGGATTAGCTAATTTGGCATAATAAGTATATTGGCATAAATTTGAAATTGGCCATAATTGTGAGTAATTGTCATGTTTAGCAAAATCATGGTTAGTGACACTTAATTTGGTATAGTTTACATACCAAAAAGCATAAATATGATATAGAGGGGGAAATGGGCCATAATAGTAAATGTCGGCAATTTACATTAAAAGAGTAATTATGAAATAAGTAAATTAGGAATAATTTACTTATATAATTTGTCCTAAATGAGAAAATGTAAATTTAGACAAATTAAAAGGTTTATTAACGACATCTCTTTTAATAACACACCAGAAAGTTCTAGGGTGACAGAGAGGATAGTGTCTAGGCTTGGGTTTGGAAAATACAAGTTTCCTGCTCTCCCTGGCTATCCCTAACTGATCCGACGGACGGGATGGTTACTTTCAAAACCTGATTTGAAAATTAATCAAAACCCTTTGAACTTAAAAAAAACGAATATGCCTAACTCGAGGTTAGACTGAGTTGCGATGTAAACCTGCCCGGAACCAACCGGCACATCCAGTAATCGCAACAATATATGTCTAATGTGAGTGGTCGCAGCTTTAATTTATTTAGTTAAAGCTAGAACACGAATGGTAGGGTTAAGTCAACTAAGACACTTAACCAATTCAACATGATAACCAAACTGATGGGTGGGGTTCATACTGACACTTAACACAGTTAAGCTAGAATGGGAGGGTTAAGTCCATAGGGACACTTAGCCAAATTAACATGGTAACTAGAATAAAGGTTGGGGTTAAGTAAAATTTAATACTCTTAGCCAATTTGATATGTTAGCTGGACTAGACCGTAGGGTTAAGTAAACTTGAACACTTAACCATCAGATTGTGATAAAGGAATAAGGTTAAGTCTAACACATGAGGGGATAATACTTAACTATTAATAAAATGTTAGTTAAAACAGATGGGCAAGGTTTAGTTAAAAAGGAACACTTAACCAATACAGGATGAATGAATAAGGTTAATTAATAAGAAATACTTAACCAATATAACTTGGTTTGTTGTAGGGTTAAGTCAACATGAATTACTGATAAAACTTAACCAGTTTAACATGATAAATGAAGAGGGTTAAGTTAGCTTGAATTGACTAATGACACTTAACCAATCCAAATTGACGAGAAGAGAACTAAGTAGTAAACCTTAGTTAAAAGGAGCTAAGTAGTAAACCTTAGTTAAGACAACAATGATTCTGGAAACTAAGTGGTAAACCTTAGTTAGCAAAACTAAGTATTAATTCTTAGTATAACACGGGAAGGAGCGAACGTCCGTCTGATTTAAAAGAAGGCTCCACCGAATTGGGTTACGAAGCCCGAGGCTTCGAGGGGACGTGAGGGTACTCTTGGTATCCCTTTGTGAGGTGGAAGATGATCCTCCTGGGCTCACAGAGGTTAAGGTCTGCGGTAGAAGAACCAAGGGTATGCCTTGGTTGCAATACAAGGCAACCTAAAGACTAGGATGGACCAGTGTGATTCGGCGAGACCAGTAGCCCTGTGATAGTAACTCGTCGTCTACCTACCATCTTTAGTCAATCGTTGTATGTATGCGGAAAGGCAGAGAACTCCCAACAGACCATATACTTGCTATCTAGTTATGGGTGAGGCTGGCCAATAGGAAAGTAGGGCATAGGGTGGCAAAAGTACAGTTCTCGCGCTTGATTTGCTTGGATTGCCTTTCATTAGTTGAGGGAGGGGTCACGTGGGACCATAACCACTGGTAGAAAAACAGACCTTAGCATCTGCACCGGTAGATATCTGAAAAGCTCCCGACCGAGTTCCGTGTTTCTAGAGTAGCCCTGCCACGGGACTCGGGTCGCACATTTCAGGACATGTGCATCTAGACAGCGATAAACGATTCGCGACACATACGTGGGGAAAGTCTAGTAACATATACCACTCTAGGTAGTGTGTCCTAGACTAGGGGAATCGTTCGACAGGTAGCGTAATCCCTAGTGAACCTAGGTGGCATAAACCCTGAATCTGTAAAGCATTAGACAAGTCGCGTAAACCCTAGTTGAATCTAAGAAGCACTCAATAGAAAACCCTAGATTAGATCTAGGTAATAGATAATAAATGTATGCCTGAAGGCAACCGAAATTATCGGGATTGGGATCACGTTACTAGTTGTGACACTAGTTAGGTGGTGCAGAGATATAGAAACCAGTATAACAAGGAAAAAACGAATATGCCTAACCCGAGGTTAGACTGAGTTGCGATGTAAACCTGCCCAGAACCAACCGGCACATCCAGTAATCGCAACAATATCTGTCTAATGTGAGTGGTCGCAGCTTTAATTTATTTAGTTAAAGCTAGAACAAGAATGGTAGGGTTAAGTTAACTAAGACACTTAACCAATTCAACATGATAACCAAACCGATGGGTGGGGTTCATACTGACACTTAACACAGTTAAGCTAGAATGGGAGGGTTAAGTCCATAGGGACACTTAGCCAAATTAACATAGTAACTAGACTAGAGGTTGGGGTTAAGTAAAATTTAATACACTTAGCCAATTTTATATGTTAGCTGGACTAGACCGTTGGGTTAAGTAAACTTGAAGACTTAACCATCAGATTGTGATAAAGGAATAGGGTTAAGTCTAAAACATGAGGGGATAATACTTAACCATTAATAAAATGTTAGTTAAAATAGATGGGCAAGGTTAAGTTAAAAAGGAACACTTAACCAATACAGGATGAATGAATAGGGTTAAGTAATAAGAAATACTTAACCAATATAACTTGGTTTGTGGTAGGGTTAAGTCAACATGAATTACTGATAACACTTAACCAGTTTAACAGGATAAATGAAGAGGGTTAAGTTAGCTTGAATTGAGTAATGACACTTAACCAATCCAAATTGACGAGAAGAGAACTAAGTAGTAAACCTTAGTTAAAAGGAGCTAAGTAAACCTAAGTTAAGAAAACAACGATTCTGGAAACTAAGTGGTAAACCTTAGTTAGCAAAACTAAGTAGTAATTCATAGTATAACACGGGAAGGAGCGAACGTCCGTCGGATTAAAAAGAAGGCTCCAACGAATTGGATTACGAAGCCCGAGGCTTCGAGGGGACGTGAGGGTACTCTTGGTATCCCTCTGTGAGGTGGCAGATGATCCTCCTGGGCTCACAGAAGTTATGGTCTGCGGTAGAAGAACCAAGGGTATGCCTTGGTTGCAATACTAGGCAACCTAAAGACTAGGATGGACCAGCGTGATTCGGTGAGACCAGTAGCCTTGTGATACCAACTCGTCGTCTACCTACCATCTTTAGTCAATCGTTGTACGTATGTGGAAAGGCAGAGAACTCCCAACAGACCATATACTTGCTATCTAGTTATGGGTGAGGCTGGCCAATAGGAAAGTAGGGCATAGGGTGGCAAAAGTACAGTTCTCACGCTTGATTTGCTTGGATTGCCTTTCATTAGTTGAGGGAGGGGTCACGTGGGACCATAACCACTGGTAGAAAAACAGACCTTAGCATCTGCACCGGCAGATATCTGAAAAGCTCCCGACCGAGTCCCGTGTTTCTAGAGTAGCCCTGCCACGGGACTCGGGTCGCACATTTCAGGACATGTGCATCTAGACAGCGATAAACGATTCGCGACACATACGTGGGGAAAGTGTAGGAACATATACCACTCTAGGTAGTGTGTCCTAGACTAGGGGCATCGTTCGACAGGTAGCGTAATCCCTAGTGAACCTAGGTGGCATAAACCCTGAATCTATAAAGCATTAGACAAGTCGCGTAAACCCTAGTTGAATCTAGGAAGCACTCAATAGAAAACCCTAGATTAGATCTAGGTAATAGATAATAAATGTATGCCTAAAGGCAACCGAAATTACCGGGATTGGGATCACGTTACTAGTTGGGACACTAGTTAGGTGGTGCAGAGATATAGAAACCAGTATAACAAGGAAATAGTGTAACGACCCAGAAAATCTGAACCAACTTAAATTTTTTAAATTGGCTAAAATAATAGATTTTAAATATATTAAATAAATATTTTAAATAATTGCAATGGAAAGTGAGTTTGAATCGACCATTGAAAACGAATATAATTAATTATAATTATAAACAAGGCCTGGAAAGGCGCTGCAGTTTCAAAAATTGAATTCAAACTTTGTCGGACTGTACCGGGTGCAAAACAAAACGGATTTTAGCGAAACCAAAAATATTTAAATCTGTTAGTGAATACCTTACTAACGAATCTGAAAAATCGAATTTTCATAGCGGAAAGCAAAAGTTATGGCCGAATGAACCTTCAGAAAGGTCGCTATGGAATTTATATAGCCCGTGAAATTGGCCATTTTGCATACGACCTCGGAATTCGACGAAACCCCTTTTGTTGGATCCAGGATGTGAAGTTATTGCTAGGTTTCAAATTTCATAATTTTTGAAGCTAGTATGTGAGCGTGGCAAAGGAAAACGTGTTTTGGTCAATTACAGTTAAATTGGA
Source organism: Allium sativum (assembly GCA_030737875.1). Lineage (NCBI taxonomy): Eukaryota > Viridiplantae > Streptophyta > Magnoliopsida > Asparagales > Amaryllidaceae > Allium > Allium sativum. The sequence goes on along the minus strand of CM060915.1, from coordinate 215,577,963 downwards.
TCGACCAGAAATGGGCCTTTTTGCAAACGGTCTCAGAATTCGACGAAACTAATTTTGTTGGGACCGTATCGTCAAAACATAGCCAGATTTATTTTTCTGGAATTTTTCGAATCAGTTTGTGGCCCTGGCAAATTAAAATGTACGTTCAAATTAACTATTGAATGTTTTATATTTTAATTTGAAGGAAAACTGACTGAAACATTCGAATGGGCCTTCGAAACATATCCCATTGTGTTCGGAATGGGGGTAAAACGCTAGGGACGTCAGTCGTTGGGTCTGGATTGGGGTTCGTGAGGGAAAGAGGGTATTTTAGAGATTTAAAAATATATAAAATAATAAAAAAATTCTATTGGTCCACCTCATTCTCTCAGCCCCGACCTTCTTCCTCGAAACCCCAGAACGCACGGCGGAAAGAGCTCGAAACTTCCCAGCAAATTTTCTCCTTCCACGCTCGATAAAACCCCATCGTCCTTTGGAAGTTTTTGTAGAGAATTTTGCAAGCTTCACATCCATACTTGGATTCGATTTTTTCACTGAGTATATCGAGAGATCCAGGGCGCTGAAGTCACGCCGTTCGCACCCGAATCCTGGCCGAGATCCGCCACCGAGTTCAACGGCGTTCGGCGCGATGGTGAGCCCCTCCAAGCTCGTCGATATGGCGTAGGCTGATCTGCATATCGTGCTTCGGATCGAGAGAGAAATCGAAACCTAGTTTCGAACAGTGTTGAAAGGTATCGGCTGTTTTAATTTAAAACTGATTTTAACAGTTTAAAACTGTTGCAAACTTCGAAAAATCATATCTTTTTGCTATGTTAACGAAATTCGATGAAACAGGAAACATCGTGACCGTGTGGACGCCTTCTACATTTTAGAAGAGACCGCATATTTTTCTGAGCCTTCTACTATTTTTGGTGGAGTGGAACCCAATGTGAGATTTCTAATTTATAAACGATATAGAAAACGACGATGTATAAATAATATAGTCGATGTATGAGTTATATAAGCGTTGTCCACCTCTTGTATAAGCGTTGTATAAGTTGTATGTTCGATGTATAAGTTATATATGCGTTGTAAAAATTATATATGTGTTGAAATAGAAGTGAATTGCTATATATATATATATATATATATATATATATATACGCCCCTCGTCCACAAACCATGGACGATATTTATTGATTGTAATTGGTGTGAAAATTGATTGATAGCGAATGGTTGTTTGGGATTGTTTGTGGTTGATATTGATTGATTGTGGTTGAAAAATACCCATTTGTGGTTGAGAAATATTTGGTTGAAACCACATAGGATTAGTTTGTGGAAATGAAATAAATATTTACATACCGCCTGCGTGCGAACTAGATGCATGATCCCCATTGTCAAAAACCGCGAGGTTTTAAGGTAGAGCGAGGAGCCGTACTAGGGACGGTCCCGGTTTTAACTACCCTGCCGTTATGCTGCCGAAATTTTGAATAATATTCATGTGTTTGAATTATTTTCATTTGCTGAAACTATATTTATTCATTGAATAGAAAACCTTCATGTGTTGAATCGATATTCATTCGTTGATTAGAAATTCATGTGTTGAATGGTATTCGCGTTTTAAATATAAAAATCACATTTTTATCTATATATAGAAACTATAGAAAACCTTCATGTGTTGAATTGATATTCATTCGTTGATTTGAAATTCATGTGTTGAATGGTATTCATATTTTGAAATAAATTGTTTTATAATAAAAATCACCTTTTATCGACTTTATGGGCTATGTAAAATGACCTCGTTTTAAAAGAAATTGTTTTATAATAAAAATCCTATTTTTATCACCTATATAAACTATATATAATAATAGTGTTTTGAAATAAATTGTTTTACAATATAAAAATCACATTTTTATTATATACATGAATTGTTGAAATGTGAAGTGTTAAAAATAGCAACTCATTCAAATAAATATGCATGAGTCGAAATATTCATTAATTAGCTAATGATATGATTTTTGCCTATGCATGCAACATTAGGATGAATGGTGTTTTTAAAACCAAATGGAATCAAATATGAAGTTGAATGGAAAATGATAAATGATAAGAACTGTATATATGTACATGCATATTTATTGAACAGGTTATAGCAAAGGGGCTAGAGAAGAGGAATAAAATTTTGTGCCCGACAAATAGGTACACATTTACTGTTTTGTTTGGGTGATGATTTTATGAGCCTGTTGGCTAGCCGCTTGGCTTTTCCTTTTTCTTTTTGACATGAGACGCCCGTGTGGCTATTTGGGAATTTTCCCCGCCCCTCCCGTACAAAGGACGTTATGGCGAAATTTTCCAAAATTTAAAGGCGCTAGTGAAATATTTGAAGTGAAAACGATATTGAAATTGTTGAATGAACTATATTTATATAAATATATAAATATAAATAAAATTAAAACGAAACGTGGCCGTGCAGTTCGTGTTTTGAAACCGTGATTTCAAACAACTAGTGCGGGAAATCCGACCATTGGATTTTCCCGAAACCGCAACCGTTGGGTTCGCCTTGGAAATATCTTTCCAACGGCGCCAACTTTGTGAAGATCCAACGGTTAGATTTTCAGATATGTGTAAATCAAATCTGAAGAAAAACAGTGCAACGGCCGTGTTATGGCCCGAAGCGTCATTTTTAATAAATTGGCTATTTTAAAATAAATAAAATAGCGGTAAATCGTTATAAAATATCATAAACGATATGGAATGGAAATAAACTGAATTTGCTCGATTTATGTGGTATTTGATGGTTGAACGTGTTTGGTGTGAAAATTATATTAAAGAACAAAATTGGTGTTGTCGAATGATTTAACCATTGAAATAAATTGATTTGATATTTTAAATATACGTGAATTATTTGAAAAGGCCGAGTTAATTCTCATTTCGAATAATTGACCGACGATTGAAATTCGAAGATGAAGACGGTGGTCGAAGACCGGAGATCTTCACCTCGTTTGTATGGTAACTAAGGTCCTGATTGGGAGGCATCCCGAAATATGGATAATGAGTGGTGATCGTCCAGACGTACGTGGTGATCGATGGGTTTACGAGGTATTTAGTGCCTCCGGTTTCGTTCAGACCCAGAACGGACTTGTAAATGGACTGTGTGTCTGACATTGGATTTTATCCTGTGTTGATTGATCTCTATTAAATATACATCTGTTTGGCGGCGAAGAATTTATTCTTTTGCTTAACGCCCTTCTCTGAAACGCATGAGCTCAGAGGTTGTATATCGATGGACATCAGTCGCATGGCATGAATTGCCTGTGTGGCATGCTAAGATGCAGTGATCAGGGGTTTTGTTGAAAAGCAAAGTCTTGTGGTGATGATCAAAGCACCGCCTGTGTGGCGTAGCTTTGTGTATAAAGTAAAATCACGAGCCTCACACCCCGGTATGAACCAGAAACGGGAGAGGACATCAAGGAGGGCCTGCGTTTCTTTCTAGCTAGGGTGGTGTCAGTGACCTACCAGCCCTGACATTTATATACTTTTCACCTATGTGGTTGTTGCTGTTGCGAGGCGCCTCGGTTTGATCGGACGATCCGGGTCCGATGGAGTCATTCGTTGGCTCGTTTACGCCCTAAAGGGCGGGGAGACGTAGTGTTCAGGCATAATAATCCACATCAGTGGACCGGCCCTGACGATCCAAGGGGCAATTGCGGCTGTTCCTGAGACACGGGCTAGAGCGTCTCGAATTCGGTAAGGACTATCTTTTGCCTTGGTTCATGACGGAAATCCAATTTCCAAATACGTGACCGTGCGGTTTTGACTGTATATATATATGGCGACATAGTGGTATGGTGCATTAATGCCGTCTATGATTGATATTTATGATTTGAAATTGTTTTCAAAACATATAAACACTAGCAATAATATCAAATGTCTTTGTTTTATTCGTATCAAGCATATTTTGGCCGTTATAAGGTAAAAACTCTATCCTCCGGTTTGCGTTGCATTGTGTGATGGGAACTGAGTCTTATAATGGCTTCATTTTTATAAAAAGCATAGCGTTGTTTCATAAAATGATTTGTTTTAAAGCACTGTTGATCCGATAGAGTAAACCCGTTCCACGAAAGTGGCGTGGTCCTGTGATTAAACATATTTCAATTATGTTGAGTAGATTTCTCATACCAGTCCCATGACTGACTCGTAGTTTGTTTCACTTTCAAACTCGAGTGCCCCTTTTTCTACACGGGCAGCCTTGTATTCAGGTTTAGCTGGTTCTTTCTGGATAGCTGGAGCTGAAGATGGATTCTATCATTTATCTCTTTTTATGCTGTTCAGCTCCTATTATACATATTTTTTTTGTTTCCGCTGTAGACATAGATGTATAGTAGAACTATATTTGTACTAAGTATGATCTTGTATACTGTGTAACTCTGATGATTACTTTTATCCAGTATATTATATTGTTCATTATCTGGTGTATTTAATTATTCTGTTCTGCTGTTATCTGTTTCTGAGTCATATTCCAAAGATAACCCTTGTCTCCGTCAGTACGGGATTTGGGGTCGTCACAACGTGGTATCAGAGCTTTGGTTAAGCTTAGTTCAGGGATATAACATATTAATTAATTCGTCAGAAATAGAACCAGTAGTGTTCTAGGACGGGTAAATCTACACAGATAGGATCAGTAATATCCTAGTATAAGTAAAGCAGAATGGAATACACCCCAGTAGACACATTTACATTGAAGTATTTGTCTCTATATTTTGAAATGTCTTTTCTGTTGACCTGACACTTTGTCTGCTAATTGCAGACGTACTAGAAAATGAGTGACAGGAACAGAAGAAATAATCGTATGGCTCGACCAGCTAATGAGCCAGTTGTGCTCCCGCAGCCAGAATCCGATATAGAAGTTCTATTCAAGAGATTTCGAAATCTGGGTGGATCGCCATTCTTAGGCAAGGAGTCCATTATGGAAACACAAGCTTGGATTCGTTCTGCAGAGAAAATCTTTGAGGGTTTAAAGCTGAGAGACGATCAGAAAAGATTACTGGCGTCTTGGGCACTCAAAGAAGAAGCTTTGTTTTGGTGGGATTCAATTATTAAAGATAATCTAGAAGGTGATATCACCTGGGACAGATTCAAAGTGATTTTCTTAGAAAGATTTACTCCTCCCGAAGCAACCGAGAGATTATGTGATGAATTTTCTTATTTGATACAAGGTGATATGGCCATCCCAGAATATCATAAGAAATTCAATGAACTTTCTCACTTTGCCCCTCATCTAATTGAAAATCCAAAGAGGAAGAATATGAGATTTATTAATGGCCTGCAAAGAAAATATCAGAACAGTGTAATGAGGAATGTGAAGCTCCCCTTTTCTGAAATGATATACATGGCCTACCAGTATGAAGATCTCGACAAAAAGGGCATGTTGCGTGACGAAGAGGAAGTCAGTTCTAGCGATAAGGTTGAATCAGAAACTGATCGTCCTGAGGCCAGTACCATGTCTGAGGTCGGTAAGGAACCCAAAGTAAATCGAAAAAGGGCCAGACCAGGAAAAGAACCGGTAACGACCACCGTATGCAATAACTGCCATCTGAAAGGGCATTTGTCGATAAACTACGGACCTTTAAAGAAGCGATTAAAAGGTGGACTTCGATCCAAAGAAGGATCTCAAGCAAATAGAAACTGCAATCTCTGCCATCAGGTTGGTCACGTAAAGCAAGATTGCTGGAAGATGAAGAAGCCTGAAGTAGTTCAAGTGAATGAAGTAGCAGAAACTTCTGATCCCTCAGCAAGTCAAGGAAGATCTGATGTTTTAGAAGGAACGCTTACTTCAAAAACATTCCAATTAAAGTACTGTTTGACACAGGCGCGTCACGAAGCTTTATTGCAAAGAGTGCCGCTAAGAAGCTAGATTTGAATTGGAGGAAGCTCAAGGAACCAATGACTGTCCAGAATCCGATCGGGGGTTCTATCAATCTCAGTTGGATTTGTGCAGTACTTGTCTCCTTTTCTTGCTATAAATTCCCTATTATCTCTATCATCATGAATTTTAATGAATTCGATATTATTCTGGGATTGGATTGGCTAACCAAATATGAAGCAGAGGTTAGATGCGCCAAGAGAGTTGTAAGAGCTAAGATTAAATCAGGGAGTTATATAACCATACCGTGTGAAGGTCAGAAATCTAATAGAAAAGACTTCTGGGCAGCTCTCGATGTTTCTCCAGCCCAAATAGAAAATATCTCTGAAATCACAGAGGATATTCCCGACCTAGTGAAAGATATTCCTATCGTTAAGAACTATGCGGATGTATTCGAGGAAGTTGTTCGCTTACCTCCGCAGAGAGAAATAGATTTCAAAATCGCTTTAATTCCGAATGCAAGGCCGGTAGTTCACGCTATTTGAAGAATGTCCTTGAAAGAGAAAGAGGAATTAGACAATCAAACACGGCAGCTAGTATGGAAAGGTCTGATCAGGCCTAGTTTCTCTGATTGGGGTGCAGCAGTGGTGTTTGTCCCAAAATCTGACGGTACTCTACGTCTATGTGTTGATTATCGTGATCTGAACAAGCAGACAATAAAGAACAAATATCCATTGCCGCGGATTGATGATTTGTTGGATCGATTAAATGGCGCACAAGTATTTTCACGAATGGACCTAGCTGCAGGTTTCCATCAACTTCGAATTTCCAAAGAGTGTGTTCCTATGACAGCATTCAGAGGTCCCGACTTATTCTACGAGTGGTTAGTAATGCCGTTCGGCTTATGTAATGCTCCTGCTTACTTCGTCGATCTGATGAATAGAGTGTTTAGAGGGGTTTTGAATAAATTTGTTCTGGTTTTCATTGACGATATTCTAATCTTCTCTAAATCAAAGGCCGAACATGAAAAACATTTGGAATAAGTGTTGGAAATCCTCAGAAGGAATGTATTGAAAGCAAAGTTTTCCAAATGTATATTCTGGCAAGATGAAGTGAAATTTCTGGGCCACGTTGTATCGAAAGAAGGAATCGCTGTAGATCCAAGTAAAATCACGGCTATTCAAAATTGGAAATAGCCCAGCACTCTGAATTCGAAGATATCTGGTCATTTAACGAAGCTTACAAAGAAGCACTCTGAATTCAAATGGACTCCAGAAAGTGAGGAGGCTTTTGAAGAGCTAAAATTAAGGCTAACGACTGCTCCAGTGTTAACCATCATCGATGGCAACCAAGATTTGAAAGTCTGGACGGATGCTTCAAGAGAAGGCCTTGGCGCAGTGTTAATGCAAAGAGGCCAAGTGATCGCTTATGCTAGCCGTCAGCTGAAGCCACACGAGAAAAACTACGTCACTCATGATCTTGAGTTATTGGCGATAGTATTTGCTTTGAAAATCTGGAGGCACTATCTACTGGGTGAGAGATTTGAACTGTTTACAGATCACCAGTCATTAAAGTATCTGTTCACCCAGAAGGACTTGAATCTGAGGCAGCAACGTTGGCTAGAGTTCCTTGCAGCATACGATTTTGAAATTATATATACTCCAGGGAAAGCCAATGTTGTGGCAGATGCGCTAAGCCGAAAGAATGTAATGATCGCCAGCTTTATTATCACGACTTCCTTGGTTGACAAAATATCTATTCTTCAGAAGGAGGATAACTTTGTAAAGGAGATGATCAAAAGGATTCAGAAAGGCGAACCCTCGTGTTTTCAAATAGATAACGACGAGACCTTGAGGTTGAAAGGAAGGATTTGTGTTCCTGACATCCCAGAGTTAAAAAGGGAAGTGTTAGACGAGTGTCACAAGTCCAAGCTGAGTATCCATCCTGGTGTGGCCAAAATGTATAACGATCTCAAACGAACATTCTGGTGGAAGGCTATGAAAAGGGACGTTTCAATATATGTTAGCCGATGCCCTACTTGCCAGCTAGTCAAAAGCGACCAACAGAAATTGGCTGGATTGTTACAACCACTAGAAGTTCCTGGTTGGAAGTGGGAGCATATTTCCATGGATTTCATTGATGGTCTGCCCAGAACCAGAAAAGGGAATGACAGTATTTGGGTGATCGTAGATCGCTTCACGAAGACCTCCCATTTTATACCTGTCAGATCAAACAGAACTGCTCAGAGTCTGGCGCAGATATACTTCAGGGAAATAGTTAGACTACATGGAGTGTTGCTCAGTATAGTCAGTGATAGAGATACAATATTCACTAGCAAATTCTGGGAAGCTTCAAGTCGAGCTGGGAACGAAGTTGAACTTGAGCACCGCTTATCATCCTCGGACAGACGATCAGACTGAGAGGGTGAATCGTATTTTAGAAGATCTATTGCGGGCTTGTGTTATAGATTTCAGTGTATCATGGGAAGACCATCTGCATTTGGCTGAATTCTCTTATAACAACAGCTACCAGGCGAGTCTGACAGTGTCGCCATTCGAAGCATTGTATGGTAGACCGTGCCGATCTCCTGCTTGTTGGGTCGAACCTGGTAATAGACTTGTGTTGGGTCCTGATATGATCCGAGAAGCTGCCGACAAAGTCCATTTTATTAAGAAGCGATTACTCGCCGCTCAAAGCCGACAAAAGAGCTATGCCGATAAAAGAAGAAGAGATATATCCTTGCTGTTGGCGACTACGTATATTTGAAAGTATCGCCGATGAGAGGAGTTATCCGGTTCGGTAAAACTGGAAAGTTGGCTTCCAAATTTATTGGTCCGTTTCCTATTCTGGAATGGATCGGGACTCTCGCTTATAGGGTTAAATTGCCTGACTGGTTGCCTGGAGTCCATGATGTATTTCATATATCTTAACTTCGAAAGCATGTTCATGATCCAGACTTGATCGTGGAAGAAGCAGCTCAGCAGGATATTGAAATTACTCCAGAATTAGCTGTGAGAAGAGAGCCGCTAAAGGTTATCGGCAAAGAAACCAAAGAGCTGAGGAACAAGAAGGTTCACTTAGTCAAAGTGCAATGGAGTGGAGATCCGCGAGATTGTACTTGGGAAACTGAGGAGAGCATTCAGAAAGCTTATCCTAGATGCCGAGTAGATATCTCTGATTGACTCTGGTGCAAGGTACATTTACCCTACTTTGCATTACCATTTAATTCTCTACTCTGTTGTTATTTTCTTTCCATGGATGTGCACTTTTAAATTCTATAGTCTGAATGATTTTAAAAGAGTATAGAAGTTGATCAGTATATTTTTGAAAGGTTAAAACAAATTGATTGTTGGTTGTGTTGTGTGATTGTAGATTTATCAAACCAGTTTCGACTTTGTTCCTTTTCGGGGACGAAAAGTTTTAAGTGGGGGAGATTGTAACGACCCAGAAAATCTGAACCAATTTAAATTTTTTAAATTGGCTAAAATAATGGATTTTAAATATTTAAAATAAATATTTTAAATAATGGCAATGGAAAGTGAGTTTGAATCGACCATTGAAAACGAATATAATTAAATAAAATTATAAACAAGGCCTAAAAAGGCGCTGCAGTTTCAAAAATTGAATTCAAACTTTGTCGGACTGTACCGGGTGCAAAACAAAACGGATTTTAGCGAAACCAAAAATATTTAAATCTGTTAGTGAATACCTTTCTAACGAATCTGAAAAATCGAATTTTCATAGCGGAAAGCAAAAGTTATGGCCGAATGAACCTTCAGAAAGGTCGCTATGGAATTTATATAGCCCGTGAAATTGGCCATTTTGCATACGACCTCGGAATTCGACGAAACCTCTATTTTTTTATCCGGGATGTGAAGTTATTGCTAGGTTTCAAATTTCATAATTTTTGAAGCTAGTATGTGAGCGTGGCAAAGGAAAACGTGTTTTGGTCAATTACAGTTAAATTGGATCGACCAGAAATGGGCCTTTTTGCAAACGGTCTCAGAATTCGACGAAACTAGTTTTGTTGGGACCGTATCGTCAAAACATAGCCAGATTTATTTTTCTGGAATTTTTCGAATCAATTTGTGGCCCTGGCAAATTGAAATGTACGTTCAAATTAACTATTGAATGTTTTATATTTTAATTTGAAGGAAAACTGACTGAAACATTCGAATGGGCCTTCGAAACATATCCCATTGTGTTCGGAATGGGGGTAAAACGCTAGGGACGTCAGTCGTTGGGTCTGGATTGGGGTTCGTGAGGGAAAGAGGGTATTTTAGAGATTTAAAAATATATAAAATAATAAAAAAATTCTATTGGTCCACCTCATTCTCTCAGCCCCGACCTTCTTCCTCGAAACCCCAGAACGCACGGCGGAAAGAGCTCGAAACTTCCCAGCCAATTTTCTCCTTCCACGCTCGACAAAATCCCATCGTCCTTTGGAAGTTTTTGTAGAGAATTTTGCAAGCTTCACATCCATACTTGGATTCGATTTTTTCACTGAGTATATCAAGAGATCCAGGGCGCTGAAGTCACGCCGTTCTCACCCGAATCCTGGCCGAGATCCGCCACCGAGTTCAACGGCGTTCGGCGCGATGGTGAGCCCCACCAAGCTCGTCGATGTGGCATAGGCTGATCTGCATATCGTGCTTCGGATCGAGAGAGAAATCGAAACCTAGTTTCGAACAGTGTTGAAAGGTATCGGCTGTTTTAATTTAAAACTGATTTTAATAGTTTAAAACCGTTGAAGACTTCGAAAAATCATATCTTTTTGCTATGTTAACGAAATTCGATGAAACAGGAAACATCGTGACCGTGTGGACGCCTTCTACATTTTAGAAGAGACCGCATATTTTTCTGAGCCTTCTACTATTTTTGGTGGAGTGGAACCCAATGTGAGATTTCTAATTTATAAACGATATGGAAAACGACGATGTATAAATTATATAGTCGATGTATGAGTTATATAAGCGTTGTACACCTCTTGTATAAGCGTTGTATAAATTGTATGTTCGATGTATAAGTTATATATGCGTTGTAAAAATTATATATGTGTTGAAATAGAAGTGAATTGCTATATATTAATATATATATATACGCCCCTCGTCCACAAACCATGGACGATATTTATTGATTGTAATTGGTGTGAAAATTGATTGATAGCGAATGGTTGTTTGGGATTGTTTGTGGTTGATATTGATTGATTGTGGTTGAAAAATACCCATTTGTGGTTGAGAAATATTTGGTTGAAACCACATAGGATTAGTTTGTGGAAATGAAATAAATATATACATGTTGCCTGCGTGCGAACTAGATGCATGATCCCCATTGTCAAAAACCGCGAGGTTTTAAGGTAGAGCGAGGAACCGTACTAGGGACGGTCCCGGTTTTAACTACCCTTCCGTTATGCTGCCGAAATTTTGAATAATATTCATGTGTTTGAATTATTTTCATTTGCTGAAACTATATTTATTCATTGAATAGAAAACCTTCATGTGTTGAATCGATATTCATTCGTTGATTAGAAATTCATGTGTTGAATGGTATTCGCGTTTTAAATATAAAAATCACATTTTTATCTATATATAGAAACTATAGAAAACCTTCATGTGTTGAATCGATATTCATTCGTTGATTTGGAATTCATGTGTTGAATGGTATTCATATTTTGAAATAAATTGTTTTATAATAAAAATCACCTTTTATCGACTATATGGGCTATGTAAAATGACCTTGTTTTAAAAGAAATTGTTTTATAATAAAAATCCTATTTTTATCACCTATATAAACTATATATAATAATAGTGTTTTGAAATAAATTTTTTTACAATATAAAAATCACATTTTTATTATATACATGAATTGTTGAAATGTGAAGTGTTAAGAATAGCAACTCGTTCAAATAAATATGCATGAGTCGAAATATTCATTAATTTGCTAATGATATGATTTTTGCCTATGCATGTAACATTAGGATGAATGGTGTTTTTAAAACCAAATGGAATCAAATATGAAGTTGAATGGAAAATGATAAATGATAAGAACTGTATATATGTACATGCATATTTATTGAACAGGTTATAGCAAAGGGGCTAGAGAAGAGGAATAAAATTTTGTGCCCGACAAATAGGTACACATTTACTGTTTTGTTTGGGTGATGATTTTATGAGCCTGTTGGCTAGCCGCTTGGCTTTTCCTTTTTCTTTTTGACATGAGTCGCCCGTATGGCTATTTGGGAATTTTCCCAGCCCCTCCCGTACAAAGGAGGTTATGGCGAAATTTTCCAAAATTTAAAGGCGCTAGTGAAATATTTGAAATGAAAACGATATTGAAATTGTTGAATGAACTATATTTATATAAATATATAAATATAAATAAAATTAAAACGAAACGTGGCCGTGCAGTTCGTGTTTTGAAACCGTGATTTCAAACAACTAGTGCGGGAAATCCGACCATTGGATTTTCCCGAAACCGCAACCGTTGGGTTCGCCTTGGAAATATCTTTCCAACGGCACCAACTTTGTGAAGATCCAATGGTTAGATTTTCAGATATGTGTAAATCAAATCTGAAGAAAAACAGCGCCACGGCCGCGTTATGGCCCGAAGCGTCGTTTTGAATAAATTGGCTATGTTAAAATAAATAAAATAGCGATAAATCGTTATAAAGTATCATAAACGATATGGAATGGAAATAAACTGAATTTGCTCGATTTATGTGGTATTTGATGGTTGAATGTGTTTGGTGTGAAAATTATATTAAAGAACAAAATTGGTGTTGTCGAATGATTTAACCATTGATATAAATTGATTTGAAATTTTAAATATACGTGAATTGTTTGAAAAGGCCGAGTTAATTCTCATTTCGAATAATTGACCGACGATTGAAATTCGAAGATGAAGACGGTGGCCGAAGACCGGAGATCTTCACCTCGTTTGTATGGTAACTGAGGTCCTGATTTGGAGGCATCCCGAAATATGGATAGTGAGTGGTGATCGATGGGTTTACGAGGTATTTAGTGCCTCCGGTTTCGTTCAGACCCAGAACGGACTTGTAAATGGACTGTGTGTCTGACATTGGATTTTATCCTGTGTTGATTGATCTCTATTAAATATACATCTGTTTGGCGGCGGAGAATTTATTCTTTTGCTTAACGCCCTTCTCTGAAACGCACGAGCTCAGAGGTTGTATATCGATGGACATCAGTCGCATGGCATGAATTGCCTGTGTGGCATGCTAAGATGCAGTGATCAGGGGTTTTGTTGAAAAGCAAAGTCTTGTGGTGATGATCAAAGCACCGCCTGTGTGGCGTAGCTTTGTGTATAACGTAAAATCGCGAGCCTCACACCCCGGTATGAACCAGAAATGGGAGAGGACATCAGGGAGGGCCTGCGTTTCTTTCTAGCTAGGGTGGTGTCAGTGACCTACCAGCCGTGACATTTATATACTTTTCACCTATGTGGTTGTTGCTGTTGCGAGGCGCCTCGGTTTGATCGGACGATCCGGGTCTGATGTAGTCATTTGTTGGCTCGTTTACGCCCTAAAGGGCGGGGGGACGTAGTGTTCAGGCATAATAATCCACATCGGTGGACCGGCCCTGACGATCCAAGGGGCAGTTGCAGCTGTTCCTGAGACACGGGCTAGAGCGTCTCGAATTCGGTAAGGACTATCTTTTGCCTTGGTTCATGACGGAAATCCAATTTCCAAATACGTGACTGTGCGGTTTTGACTGTATATATATATGGCGACATAGTGGTTTGGGGCATTAATACCGTCTATGATTGATAGTTATGCTTTGAAATTGTTTTCAAAACATATAAACACTAGCAATAATATCAAATGTCTTTGTTTTATTCGTATCAAGCATATTTTGGCCGTTATAAGGTAAAAAACTCTATCCTCCGGTTTGCGTTGCATTGTGTGATGGGAACTGAGTCTTATAATGGCTTCATTTTTATAAAAAGCATAGCGTTGTTTCAAAGAATGATTTGTTTTAAAGCACTGGTGATCCGATGGAGTAAACCCGTTCCACGAAAGTGGCGTGGTCCTGTGATTAACCATATTTCAATTATGTTGAGTAGATTTCTCATACCAGTCCCATGACTGACTCGTAGTTTGTTTCACTTTCAAACTCGAGTGCCCCTTTTTCTACACGGGCAGCCTTGTATTCAGGTTTAGCTGGTTCTTTCTGGATAGCTGGAGCTGAAGATGGATTCTATCATTTATCTCTTTTTATGCTGTTCAGCTCCTATTGTACATATTTTGTTTGTTTCCGCTGTAGACATAGATGTATAGTTAAACTGTATTTGTACTAAGTATGATCCTGTATACTGTGTAACTCTTATGATTACTTTTATCCAGTATAGTATATTGTTCATTGTCTGGTGTATTTAATTATTCTGTTCTGCTGTTATCTGTTTCTGTGTTATATTCCAAAGATAACCCTTGTCTCCGTCAGTACGGGATTTGGGGTCATCACAAATAGCGAAGCGGCGAAAGTACTATAGCATATCCAGTTTATCTTATCTTAGCATATCTTGTGTTAATCTTCTCTAATCTTGTTGACCCTATCATCACGGTGTTATCTTGTATTCAGTTAATTCATGTCGTTTTGTTTTTCCATGTTCACATGCTAGAAGTAACTGAACTTACTCAGGCTTTATGTTTGACTCTGTTTTTCTTTCTTCTTCTTTTCTTCCGTCCCCCCCCCCCAAGGTAGTAAAGGAAGGAATAGTATAGCTCAGGTTAAGTTGGACTGTCACTCTTTCCCAGCTTGAAGATTTGTCGAAGTTTTGCTTGGATTCTCTTTTCAGATGCTATGGCTAGCTCTTGCTACATTGGGGAATATAAATGTTATTTTATGCTTCTTTATTTTGTAGGACAGATGATACTCTGATATTGTAAAGAAATCGTTGTACAAACTATTTTATCAATAAAGCAAAGTTTTATTTTCCGCTGTTTAATTTTTGTCTGTCTTGTAATTCATCTGCACCTTTTACCTTAAAATGCTCCACAGAACTTAGTGCTTTCCCTTTGTGAGTGACACTAACAGATGTGGGGTGTTACATCATCCGGTGGAAGCTTGGGATGACTTTAGACAGAGATTTGAGATGAAATTCCTTCCCCAATCTGAGAAGAGCACGCAGATGGAGATGTTCTTTGCACTCAAACAAGGGAACTTGATGGTTAAAGAGTATGTGAACAATTTAACCAGCTGGCAAGATTTGGACTGGAACTGGTAGACATGCCATATAAGAAGGCTTTGCGGTTTGCTAAAGGGCTAAATGAACCCCTTCATGGGTTATCCATGTCCCACATCCCAATGGGAGCCACCTTTGAAAGACTTTTTGATATGGCCTTGATGTATGAGGAAGAGAAAGGAGAAAAGAAGGAGGTTAAAGCTGAGGAAACAACGCAAAACATGAAGACATGGCCCAAGAAGGGACAACAACAACAACAGCAATAGAAGAAAGGAGGAAAGAATGACAAGGGAAAGGAGAAAAGGAAGTGTCACAGTTGTGGGAAAGATGGTCACTTGATCAAAGACAGTAAAATAAGGAAGAACACTTGCTTTAATTATAGAGAAGTAGGACACTTTGCTTGAGAGTGCCCGAAGAAACATGAATCACAGGGACAAGGTCAAAGGGCATGAACTTCTAGAGGGCAGGTGCATGCTCTTGCGATCAGTGCTCCTGATAGAGGTAGAAAAATTTCTGTGGAAGGTTTAGTTTCTCATTCAAACCATCCTATAAGAACACCTTTTGATTCTGGCACTTCACATTCATTTATATATAGCTCTGTGGTTGAATCTTTGCACTTAATTACTAGTATGGTGGTGGATCCCATAGTTGTTTCAAACCTTATTGGTGGTTCGGCTCATTTACCTATGATTTGTCAGGGTTTGAAATATCTGTGTTAGGCATCGAGTTTGAATGTGATGCATATGTGCTTTGTTTTATTGGCTATGGGTTGATTCTAGGAATGGATTGGCTTACCATGTATGGTGACATTCTGGATTGCGAGAGGAGGGTCGTTAGGCTTCTGACTTGTCATGGGAGGACCCTCGAGATATCTTGTGACCCCCAAGGGTCTGTTATGCTTAGTTTCCTAAAGTCTCTTGATGCATCTATAGATGATTTGCAATCTGTTCTAGTAGTCCGAGATTATTCTGATGTTGTTGATGAGGTACGGGGTTTGGCTCCGAGGCGCGAGATCGACTTTCGTATATATCTAGTGGACAATGAAAGCCAGTTGCACTGCCAGTGTGCTATATGGCTCCAAGGGAAAGGAGGGAGTTGAGTAAGCAAGTAGGGGAGCTACTTGAGAAAGGATTTATCAGACGAAGCATATCTAAATAGGGTGTTCTAGTTGTATTCGCAACTAAGGCGGATGGTTCGCTTCGTTTGTGTGTGGGTTATAAAGAATTGAACAAACTCACAAAGAAGATTTGGCACCAACTTTCGAGGATAGACGACATGTTTGACCAGCTTGTTGGGGCCTCGGTATTCTCTCAGTCGGACTTGGCCATGGGGTTTCATCAGTTGAGTGTGGCCGAGGACAGCATAGATAAGACTACTTTTAGGATTCCGGATGGTTTCTTTGAATGTGTAGTTATGCCTTTTGGGCTGACGAATGCACCCACCTATTTTGTTGATCTAATGAGTAGGGTGTTTCAGGAGTTCTTAAATAAATTTGTCATAGTCTTTGTTGATGACATTTTGATCTTCTTTAAGGGCAAAGAAGAGCATGTCCAGCATTTGAGAGAAGTTATGAAAACTCTCCGTGACCATCAGCTTAAGGCAAAGTTCTCCAAATGCCATTTTTGGAGAAAGAAGGTGAGATTCTTAGGGCATGTAGTCTCCAAAGAAGGGATAGCTGTGTGTTAGCCTACTTTGTGAACTAGGCAACACAAAGTCAAGATATCAGACATTGAAGAGCATTTTTAATTAGAAGACTTCGGTTTGGATCGGAGAAGACACTACAGCCTAGATCGGACAGCTGCAATCGTTCGGATCGGGTCAAAGCAACGTATCGGTTCGGACCGGATAAAATCTCCTGTTCGGATCGGTGAGCTATTGCTTTTGAAGGCGGAGAGCGTATGTTCGGATCGGAGGGCAGTCTTCTTCAAGATGGATCGGAAAGCCACCCAATTGCTACAGAGATAGGTCGGAGCGGAGCGGAGCAGATTAAAGAAGAGAGAGCGTTGCTTCCAAGCCAATCCGGGTCGGATCGGGTATCCCGATCCGAACCCCTTATATGTGTGTCTCCGACCCGAGCCTATTTTCCATATCATTCTCCAGCTAAAGCGCCTGGATATCCGGATCGGCTATGACCAGTTCCTACCCATAACGTTCATTACTCTGATGCGTTGTCAACACAACGATTCATCCGAACCCGAGGCTAATGGGATGGACGACACGTGGCTCCGATCCGGATCGGGTTCTGAGCAAATTCACACCTATAAATACCCCGTCTGGAGACAAAGAAAAGGATCTTTTTTGGGCATTTCGAGAATTCAACCACTTCCATAGTCCGAACTCCAATACTCTCGGAGAATCCAAATCATCTTTTATTATTTGTTTTAGTCAAGTGAGTGAATATAAGTGAGTTGTGAGTGGAATCAAGTGAATCTTACATTGTATTTGCAACTGAATCATTGAATATAGTGAAAGATAAGTGGACGTAGGCATTTCTTCGCCAAACCACTATAAATCCTGTGTGTTCATTTTCATTTTCATCTCATCTCATTTGCTTTTAATCAATTTGGGTGTTAGAACCACTTTTTGGTCTAACATTTTGGTGCTTTCACTGAGAATCCTCATCTAAATTCTTTATTTTCCGGGATTTCTTTCTACATTTTGGACCGTTGAGTTCAAAGAAGTTAATCCTTAAGTTTCTCCGCTCTTTTATATTTGTTGAAGTGATTGTCAAAGAATCATGGCCAAAGGAAAAGGCAAAGAAGTTCAATCTGGTCGAGGAAATGGAGCTGGCGAAGATCAGCAAAATGCGGTTGTAACAAGGTCTCGGGGGCAGAGTTCAGCAGCAGGAAGAACCAATGCAGGAAATCCGAGCCGCCAGCAGGGGGAGAGCTCCGATCCGATCCGGGTAGGAGATTCTGAAGCAGTGCATTCCCCCAATCTGAACCGACCCGAGCAGCTTGCCACGTACCGATCCGACCAGGCTCCCCAGCTCTGAACCGACCCGACCTCCGATCCGACCCGATGCTTGGTGAAGCTGGAACCTCTACTCGAGTCCCTACGAATGCTCCGATTCCAGCCACCAGGGTTAGTGATCAGGTCAATCCATCTGCGCCCATCACTCAAGGAGATTTTTCGCGCTTACTTGACATGCTTGAGAGCACAAGGGAGGCTATGAAAGTTCACGAGCGCACTAATCTCATGATGCAGGAAAATATGAGGCTCATGAGTCGGGAGATTAGTGAACTCCGTCGACAGAGAACTCCATCACCGATTCGTCACACACCAGTGGATCAATTTTCATCTTCCGAGGAAGAGCGGCCCCGTGAACAAAGGCCACTCGAACAACCTCAGAATGTGGAGCAGCTGACATTTGGATCTTTGGGATCTCGTGAGGATATTGCACGAGCGCTAGGAAACAATGACCCCACTCGGGGGCAAAGACTCTAGTCCCCTCCTCCCGAGATCGACCGGGAGCGCAGGGAACGGAATCGAGCAGAGGCAGCTCGAAGAAGAAGGGCATCTCCTAAACAAGAGCCCAGAAGGAACTCGGATACTAGGGCCAGGGAACCTGAGCGGCCCCTAACTAATGCTGATGTGCAGGCAATGGTTCGCCAGATCATGTCCGAGAGCCGGAACTATACAAATGAAGATTATGGCATTGAGCGAAGCCATACTCCCTTCACCTATGATATCCTCGACTTCCAGTTTCCCCGACGCTTTAACTTGCCACAGATGGACAAATACAACGGAAGGACTGATCCGGGACAGCATTTGATGCGATACTCGTGGCTCATGAATGCTGCTGCTGCCCCTGATGAAGTGAAGTGCAAAGCATTCCCAATCTACTTAGAAGATGTGGCACTGTTCTGGTTTACCCGACTTCCTCCTCGTTCGATTTCGAATTACAAGGAACTAAGCGAGCGTTTTATGAACCAGTTCCGACTCCATGCCCGAAAGTCCAAAAGTGTTATTGAATTATCGAGAATCAAGCAGGCACCAGGAGAGTCTTTGAGGGCATATCTTGACCGTTTTAACCAAGCGGTGACTGAGGTCAGTGACCCGCATGAGCCCACTATTCTGATGGCATTGAAGGAAGGAGTCGATCCTGAATCCGAGTTTGGAGATTATCTTTCTGGAAAAACACCCTCCACAAGAGAGATATTCTACGAAAAAGCCGATATTTATCTAAGGCGAGAGGAGGCCAGGGCAAACCGAAAGAGAAAGTCTGAGACGGCTTCAAAAGAAAATGTGCAGAGTAATATCGCCGTGAAGCAGTCTGGGGAAAGTTCTGGCAAGGTTGAAGTAAATGTGGGAAACAAGGGTGGAAACAACAATGCTGGAAGCGGGGGTAGCAACAACAATAACCGTAATCCGAACGGTAACAGAAGAAACAGAAATAGGGGAAGCGATCCTAACAAAAGACCCCGATTCCAGACCTACGAGAATTATACACCATTGAACGACACCCTGGAAAATATTTACCTGGATACGTACAATGTGTTACAGTACAAAAGACCGCCACCTCGTGATTCGACCGAGAAAGAAATGGCGACAGGAAAATTTTGTTTGTTTCATGGAACTCATGGGCATTCAACCAATGAATGTTGGCATTTGAGGGATGTAATTGAGAAGCTGCTGCGTGAAGGGAAGTTGGATGAGTACAAGGTTGCCCCGAGGGACAGGGGGCAAGGAGAACAGGCTCCAAAACAGATTCTACCTGCTCCCAAGCCTACAACTCAGCAGAAAGGTAAAGGAATTGTTATCAACTCCATAGTGGGCGGACCTCACCCGACAATCCGAAGTTTCAGATCAATGGATCAATATGTAAATGCCGCCAAGCATCTAGACGTGAATGAAGGTGATGATTTGGAAGATATCACTCCCATAAAACAACAGAAGACCATGTTTGACGACGTGGTATTCCGCAGCTGAGATAATACTGGGATCCAGTCACCCACTGACGATCCGTTGGTTATTACTACCACCATTGGGCCGACTTTGGTTCATAAGGTATTAGTAGACAACGGAAGTTCCATTAATATTTTGTTTAAAAAGTCATTCGACCAGATGAAGCTTGAATCTGAAGATTTGAAGCCATGTGAAGGATGGATCAGAGGCTTCAACGGGGCGTCGACAGCTCCCATGGGATACATAGAGTTGCCCGTGACCCTGGGGCAAGGAGAACGTAGAAGAGTGCAGATGCTTCAGTTCGTAGTGTTGGACATAGATTCGCCTTATAATGCATTTTTGGGGAGGCCTGCCCTTGCTGAATTTAGAGTTTGTATCGCCCCTTGGTGCTTGTTACTTAAGTTCCCAACCGAAGCCGGAACTGGAGTAATGAGAGGGGATCAAGTTTCCGGACGGGCCTGCTATGTGGCCGAATTAAAGATGTTGATGAAAGGACTTAACGTTGAGAGTAAAGATGCCTCGTCTCCCTCAAAGGGGGACTCGGCATAGCAATTAGAGAGATTGACCCCAAAGGAGTTGCCCAAAGGAATGCCTGAAGACCTGGATCCCAGAAAAGACGAGGAACCAGAGGCTAGGAATGCAACTCCTAATGAAGCGACAGTGGAAATTCCCATTGATAAAGCTGATCCGACAAAAGTTTTGAAAATTGGTTCTCAATTGGATCCACGTCGAGCTAGAGAACTAACGGACTTCTTGAAGGCAAACTTAGACGTGTTTGCCTGGACCCATGCTGACATGTGTGGGATATCGCCATCCATTATAAGTCACAAATTGAATGTAAACCCGAAACATCCACCTGTGAAGCAAAAGAGACGCATGCTGGGCCCAGAGAGGTCGGCTGCTCTCAAAGAGGAAGTAGAGAAGTTGAAGCAGAATGGATTTATTCGAGATTCGACATATCCCGACTGGATATCGAATCCCGTCTTGGTAAAGAAGCCAAACGGAAAGTGGCGGACTTGCATTGACTTTTCAGATTTAAACAAAGCTTGCCCAAAAGATAGTTTCCCACTTCCCAGGATTGACCAGCTTGTAGATTCGACAGTAGGTCATGAACTTCTCTCTTTCATGGATGCATATTCTGGATACAACCAAATTCCTATGCACGTGCCAGACCAAGAACATACGAGCTTCATTACGAATTTGGGATTATATTGTTATGTTGTAATGCCATTCGGATTGAAAAACGCTGGAGCTACTTGTCAGCGCTTGGTGAATAGAATGTTTTATAATCAAATAGGAAAAACTATGGAAGTTTATGTAGATGATATGCTTGTCAAATCGAAGCAGTCCTCCAGCCATACGCAAGACTTGGCGGAAATGTTTGGTATCCTGCGAAAGTACCGGATGAAATTGAGTCCTCTGAAATGCTCATTTGGAGTGGCATCGGGAAAGTTCCTTGGCTTCATTGTGAGTTCCCGAGGAATTGAAATCAACCCTAGCCAGATAGCAGCGATTAGAAATATCGAAGAGCCGAGGAGAATTAAAGACGTCCAAAGTCTTGCAGGGAAAGTAGCGGCGCTGAATAGATTCATCTCCAAAGCCACAGACAAATGTGTTCCGTTTTTTGATTTGATTAAAAGAGGAAAGAAGAACTTCGAGTGGACTCCGGACTGTGTTGAGGCCTTTCGAAATTTATTGGAACTGCTAGAGAAACCGCCGATTTTATCAAAGCCCGTAGATCACGAAGAATTGTTTGTTTACTTGGCAGTCTCGGCTCACGCCGTCAGCACAGCCCTGGTTCGAGAAGAAGACAAAGTACAAAGGCCAGTGTATTATGTAAGCATGAAATTAGCAGCGGCAGAGCGCAACTACCCAAAAATTGAGAAGCTTGCTTACAGTCTCCTGATCGCATCCCGAAAACTTCGTCACTATTTCCAAGCCCATCTAATAACAAAATACACCGACCAGCCCTTAAGGCAGGTGTTGCAGAGACCCGAAGCATCGGGAAGGTTGATCAAATGGAACATAGAACTAAGTCAGTTTGATTTGAATTTTCAACCATGAAAGTCAATCAGGGGGCAAGCTCTAGCAGACTTTATTGCAGAGTTCACCATTCCGGAGGAAGAAGTAATCAATGACAGAGTGGTTAAGTTCGAGGATGAGCTAAAGATAAATCCGTGGAAACTATATACAGATGGAGCCAAGAACGACCGAAGGTCCGGAGCTGGAATCGTCTTAGTCACTCCCGAAGGACGGTCGTTATATTACGCCCTGCGATTAGAATTTTCGGCGACTAACAATGACTCTGAATATGAAGCCCTGATTGCCGGGCTGAAGCTTGCTAAAGACCTCGGAGTAAAAATGTTAGACATATTCTGTGACTCTAAAATTGTTGTTTGCCAAGTGCGAGAGGAATTTGTGGCTCGAGGACCTCGACTTATCGCCTACCTCAAGAAAGTGAAAGAGCTATTGAATAGCTTAGAGCGGTACAACATAACACACATTCCCAGAGTTGAAAACCAGAAAGCGGACAGGCTAGCAAAGCTGGCTAGTTCTGACAATCCAGAAGAGACTGAAATAATTCCAATTGAAACGTTGGAATCGCCAAGCTTTGAGTCAATGGAAATTGAATTCGCTTTTGAAGCGGAACCAGAGAAGGAGTCGTGGATGACTCCAATTAAGAATTTCCTTAAGAATGGGACACTCCCATCAAAGAAGAGTGAGAAAAGAGCTGTAGTTCGCAAAGCTACCAGATATGTCATACAAGATGATACTCTTTATATGCAAGGATTTTCTATGCCCCTGTTACGATGTATAGCACACGACGACATCAAGCGTGTACTAAGAGAAGTACACGAAGGTGAGTGTGGAGATCATACAGGAGGTCAAACTTTAGCAAAGAAGATATTGCGGTACGGATACTTCTGGCCTACGATCAATAAAGATGCAGCTGATTATTCACGACGCTGCGATAAGTGCCAGAGATTCGCCAAAATCCCCAGGGCACCGTCGACCCAACTTAAATCAATGGTGAGTCCTTGGCCATTTGCCACGTGGGGAATTGATATCATTGGAGTTCTACCGATTGCTAAAGGAGGAGATAAGTATGCAATAGTGGTCGTGGACTATTTTACGAAGTGGGTGGAAGCTGAGCCCTTGACCAAGATCACGGCAAGAAAGGTGATAAGTTTTGTGGTCAGAAATATCATATGTCGGTTCGGGATCCCAAGGACGATTATAACTGACAACGGAACCCAATTTGATAGTACTGAATTCAGAAATTTCTGCCAGAAGTATAAGATAGACAAACGATATACTGCAGTTGCCTATCCGCAATCGAATGGGCAAGTAGAGGCAATAAACAAAGTAATAAAATCCATCCTCAAGAAACGATTAGAGCATGCAAAGTCAAAGTGGGTTGATGAATTACCCCTAGCTTTGTGGGCATATCGAACAACATTTAAAACGGCCACCGGTCATACCCCTTTCTCTCTCTCCTTTGGCTCAGAAGCTGTAATTCCAGTTGAACTAGAGGTTCCTTCCCACAGGGTGACATATTATGACCCGATGACGAATCGGGCACTCTTACTTGAGTCTCTTGATGAAGTCGAAGAGAAAAGGGATGAAGCAGATTTGCGTGCGGCAAGACATCGGCGTCAGGTGGCACGCTATTACGACAAAAAAGTTCACCTCAGGACTTTTGAACCAGGAGATTTGGTGCTAAAGAGAGTCTTTCCATCCCTTCCTCACCTTGGTCCAAAATGGGAAGGACCCTTTGTCATTCAACGGAAACTTGAAAAAGGAACCTTCAAGTTAACGACCGTAGATGGTGAAGAAGTCCCCAGAGCATGGAACGCCCAACACTTAATGCGATATTTGAGTTAGAAATGCTGTACTTTGTGTTATTTTTCTTATGAACTTTGTAATAAGGCACGACTTGCCTTGGGAAAATCTGACGATATGAATGAAGAACTATAAAGTGGATGTAGGCTACGACTTAGCCGAACCACTATAAAAATATTGTGTGCTATTTACTTTTATGCATTTACATTCATCAGTTATTCTGTTGTGATTATAAAATACAGGATGACTCAGAGCCTAAAAAGGTTGAAAACAGTTTAGACATAAAAAGAAGCACAACGACTATTTGTGCGATAAGACATAAAAGAATGAGAAAACGACATTCTTAACTCTAACTTTCCAGAGAGAAAGAGAGTATAAAAGCGTCTCCGATTGAGCGCTGAAAAGGAAATTCTTCTCTTAACTCTAACTCTCTAGAGAGAGAGAGTATAAAAGCGTCTCCGACTGAGCGCTGAAAAAGAAATTCTTCTCCTAACTCTAACTTTCCAGAGAGAAAGAGAGTATAAAGGCGTCTCCGACTGAGCGCTGAGAAAGAAATCTTTCCCCGCTGAAAAACCGGGGAATGAATAGATTACTGAGCTCGAACTCTAACTCTCAAGAGAAAGAGAGAGAGTATAAAAGAAATGCCAGAAAAAACGACAGGTACTGACAACACAGGAAGTTCTATCCCATCAGAGAATCAGGAGTATTCAGATTGCTTGATTAAGCATTAAATAATTTGTGGGAATTGACTGGGGACACGTATGTATACGCATACTTCCCCCCTCCACAACTTCGTTTCATAACTATAGACATGCATTTTTACATAAGTGCAGATTTACTAACAAACAAACATTGCAGAAAATGAATTATTTTTATTTACAAATGAATGAATTTGTACAGGAAAATGGCTAAAAAAGAAAGTGCAGGAGCTACTCTTGTAGCAGCAAGGTTCACTAAATGCTAAAACGATACAAGGCAATCCATTATTTAGATTTTGAATGAGCCTTGGATTTCTTGGCGGCTTTCTCCGCGTCCTTTGCTTCTTTCTCAGCCTCCGTCAAGATTCGTTTTGACTTCTTTTTTCTTGAAGATGCGGTGCTGGAGCCAGTAGACTTCTTCCCGGAGGGCGGGGCGCTGGAATCAAGAGAAGATTTTTTAGCGAGTTCCTCTGTAATAGATCTAGTTGAGAGCTTAACAACTAACCTTGATCCCGCATCCACGACTGCGAGGGGTTTGAGGACTTCGGGGTCTAGCTCTTCAGCTTTTAATTGCAAGCGTTTGTCTTGATCGGCTTTCATTGCAGCCAAGGTAACATCATCAGCATTTTTTGACTCCCCGACTATTGCAACTTCTGGTTCCTCTTCATGCCCCCCGTCTCCGCCATCGTCCTTCAAAGCTGCTATCATTTCTTCATCATGGGGAGTGGCGACCTTAGTTGGCTCACTTCCTTCTCCCAAGTCTATAGAAGCAGCCTTGTCTTCCCCTTTTTTGGCCTTATCTGCGGGCTTTGTCCCAGTGGTGGCTCCCTGAGTCACATCTGTCTTTACGGATGATTCAACACCTACAGAATGAGAAGCAACAGTTATCAACTCAGGCGAAAACAATGGGTCTTTCATCGATTGTTCAATCACGTGGCGAAAGGTAGAAATAGCCTTGGCAAATTGAGGAGAAAAGGTGGGGATACCTTCCGAAGACTTTTCTGCGGGGGTGGCTACTACCTCTGGTGTTATTTCAGGAATAGGGGATAGCAGAGTTGTTCGGGGAATTCCCGGATTTTTAGGATCATACCCCTCTACTTCAGAAGTTGCAGGGGCAGAAGAAGAGGAACCAGCTTCGAGAACAGTTTTTTGTTTAGACTTCCGTCTCTCTTCTTCCATGGCCTCAGCAATAAAGCAGCGCCCTTCAGCTAGGCGCTCCGGTTCATCATCCCTCAAGTATTTCTCCATTAGTTTATCTTCATCGAGGGAATCGACCTTAAGTTCCTCTTTTTCCCACTCGACGATCTGATTCCATACTTGAACTAGAGTGGATGGATAGTCCTCGATCCAAGAAATGTTTCGGCGACGAATAATATGTGCGAAGAATTCAATCATTAGTTCGCCGAAACCCTGAATATCAGCCTCCGCCTCTGATAGTTGCTTGCGGGCTTCCTCCGCAGATTTAATAGCACACTCCACATTGCCCTCGTCCAGGGCAGCCCTGTTCTCTGTCTCCAACAGCTTTGAAGCCAAGTCGGCATTCTTCTTTTCTAATTCAGCACTCCTCTTTGCTAACTCGGCGTTTTTCCGTTCAAGCTCAGCATAAGCAAGGCGTGTCTTAGCAGCTTCTGACTTGGCCTCGTCAGCTTGCTTTTTTAATTCAGAGCGCTCCTGAGTGTGAGATTCAAGCAAGTCATGATAACGCTTTTGCATGTCCTCGAATTGTTGTTTGAAGTTAGAAGCGTCCCTTTGAGCGACAGCTAACTGAGCTTGAGTGTCTTCTAAATCTTTTCCTAGAGCTTTTAAGGCCTTAGCATCCTCCTCCGCAGCCTTTTGCATTGAATCGGTATTTGTGATTAGAGTGCGGATGATTCTAGAAAGATTGCGTGAATATTTGAACATCTCAGTATATTGTTTTTCCATCGCATCAATCTTTGCTTTGGCCTCATCTGCCCACTTAGAAGAAATAGGTTCAAGAGCAGGTAAAAAAGTCAAAGTCTCGAAGTAGTGCTCGGGAAATTGCTCCTCTAAATATGCCCGCTTTACTGCAGTTTCCGCATCTAGTGGGAGAGGAGCGGGAATTGATAATTCGGTGTCCCTGTGTGAAGAGGATTCAGTAGTCTCTTTATCTGTCCTAGGTCGTTTAGTAGCAGGGACCTTGTGCTTACTTCGAGACCCAGTTTCTTTTGGAGGAGTTCTCTCCCTACTGCGCTTTTCATGGGACGAAGTGGAGTCTTTAGATGGTGGTCTGTCCCCTTCCCTACGGCTTTGATAACCCCTGTATTTCTCTTGTTCCGGCCGAACTGGTGAGCGAGAACGTGAGGGTCGAGAGCGATAGGGATCGTAAGGCCTTCTCTCATCCCTGCCGCGATCATCACGACTATCATATTCGACATCCTGAGGAGGATTGGACATGCTGCGACGAAGCTTTCTTATATCGTAGTAAGATCGAGACATCGTACCTGGACGATAAAACAAACGAAATTTAGAATTAATGGACTCACGAAGAAAGAGGTGCAATGAATGCTAATGTCGTTATATAAAGTGTATCCTAAGTGGTGTGTTTCCCCCCAACCAACCCGAGTCTGAAGCTAGACTAGTACGGGCAGGCTCTTTGGCCTTAGCGGGAGTGGTCTCTTCAGAAGAGGTGAAGACCAAAGGATCCTTCCTGAAATCCTCTGAAGTGTATATAGTCTCCGGTAAGGGGAGATCCCCCAAACCCTGAAATATCTGCTCATCAGTACTAGGGGCATCCCCCTCGGAAGCATGAAGTGGCGACTCTTGGGAGGATTTTGACTTTTCCAGAGAAGTAGTCTCCTCGGGGGCGATATATCCTTCACGATGCTTTTCGGCCAGATTAGCCAATTCGTCATCTTGTGTAGAAGATGGAGAAGGTGAAGTTTGAAGAGGCGCTGTAGGAACTCCTGAGCCTTCTCCTGTCTCTAGGACTACCTCTACTGGAGGAATGTATGCGTATGGAACCGTCCCATGACCAATGCTACGAAAAACAGATAACAGCCCATGAAAGTGAAGGTATTCGTCTTTAAGGGCTTCGTCGATAGTCAAGAATTTCTGATCGCCATTAAGAAGTCGGTGCATCCGGTCAAAGAACACCTGATCTGATATCTGTTTGGGATTGTCGACTGCAAACAAAAAGGAAAACAAGTCAAGGTGATGATTCAAGAGTATAGAGCCCGGATTTGGAAAATCAGTGCTTTACTTGATTTTGTCCACCTCCTGGCGCATCCAGGCTGTCGCTTCACGTAGAACCATTCTAGTCTGGAATCTCCAGCTTTACTGCTGAATGGTGCAGAGATTATCTTCCTTTTTGGAACTGACTCGAAGTAGCAGAAAGATGGAGTCTCTCGAGTCCGATGCTTGAAATTATAAAAGAAGTGAACGTCATCGAACGTGAGCTCTATGCCTAAGATTTCACGATATGCTATGTACAAGGTGTGCAAATAGGCATATGAATTGGGATGCAACTGCATGGGGGCAATCCGCATTTGTCTTAAAAAGTCAACGATAAAGGGAGAGAATGGAGGAATGGCGCCGACCATGCACATCAATCGAGTGACCGCCATATATCCTTCTGGAGGGTTGTGGGGACGGTCAGAGCGTGAAGGCACTAGAGTGTCCCTTTTCATTATCCCGTACTTTAAGCAAATTCGGATAAGTCAATCGTTGTCGATTGTTGATTCAACGGAGTCTGGAGGTGATTCCAATACATTGGCCGATTCAAATTCATCAGGGGCTCGATTCCAATACGGAGTCGGGATTTCTTTCCTCTCAGCTAGTCTGGAAGAGCGTCTGGGTCTCATTGTCATGGAACTATTGAAGAAGCAATAGCACGAATTAGAGTAAATTAGCCCGTACCCCCCTGTGCGTGTGTGTGAACTAAAATGTGTGCAGCAAATGTGAGAAATGCAAAGTAAAAGTGCAACAATGTAAGACGAAACTTTGAAGAGAAAGTGATAGTTAGAGTAGTTCTTAATGTTCATTTATGTCTGCAAGGCACTATCCTAACTGTTCATGAAGTTGGAAGTAATATCTTTTAAATAGTTGAACGAAAGTTTGTATTTTGGATTGAGTAGTTTTCGGTTCGGATGTATACACCAGGTTCAGATCGGATAGGCAAGGTCACGTGTCAGCTTAAAGCAAAGGCTCACACTCAGAGAGATATATCCGGATCGGTTCGGGGATTGACTTTCGGGGCGGGTCGGATTAACCTGGATAACCATACTACTATTCTCTCTTTTGTTTCACAACCCGGTCCGACCCGGGCCCATAAGTCTTAACCTCCATTTTATTCATAGCTCCGACCCGACCCGGTCAAACAAGTTAAGTCCCATTTCTTTGCCTTATTGCTCCGACCCGGTCCGGTTCTGTAAAATTCTCTCTTTCCCTTTTTCTCCTACTGTTCCCCACCCGAACCGATCTCCTTCAATTTCCTTCCTCTTCCTCCTCTTAAGTAGCGAACCCAACTCGATATCCCAAGCCTTAATTAAAATCAAGTGCTTAAGCACTCAAGCATTCAACGACGAAACTCAACACCCTCCGCCAACGCCTCGAAATGGCGTCGACGCCATCAACGACAAATGCGGAGGATGAAGGAAGCCGTGGCGATGGAAAAAGTCAAAATACCTTGCTAGAATCGTTCAACTTAACTGCGAATGTGAATTAAAAACAATTATGGCAACGAGATTCAAGATAACAAGACTACCTATGTATTTGGTTCAAAGATTGAAGCGAGAATTTTGAAATTTCTTGGAAAGACTAGGGTTTCGATGTGGAATCGGTTCGGTTAGGCAAGAACAGTGAATGAAAGAAAAGAAGAAAAGTGAAGTAAATTTATATAAAAAACAAGCTGACTATTCGTATTCCCGATCGGACCGGCTCGAAAAGCCCAATGACGCAGCTTGGCCCACTAATCCATTGCAGAGTATAGGAAGAAGAAGATCCGTCCGGGTCGGAACCCGAACCAGAAGTCCGTTCGGGTCGGAATCCGAACTGAACAGGATGCAGTACGACAGCTTGGCATGTGAATTCAAAGGGAAGGATGAAGGCGTCGTGCAACAGCAATCAAAGCATGCTCCGTTTCCAATAGAAGCATCCTTTGAGGGGGCAAAGTGTTAGCCTACTTTGTGAACTAGGCAACACAAAGTCAAGATATCAGACATTGAAGAGCATTTTTAATTAGAAGACTTCGATTCGGATCGGAGAAGACACTACAGCCTAGATCGGACAGCTGCAATCGTTCGGATCGGGTCAAAGCAACGTATCGGTTCGGAGCGGATAAAATCTCCTGTTCGGATCGGTGAGCTATTGCTTTTGAAGGCGGAGAGCGCGTGTTCGGATCGGAGGGCAGTCTTCTTCAAGATGGATCGGAAAGCCACCCAATTGCTACAGAGATAGGTCGGAGTGGAGCGGAGCAGATTAAAGAAGAGAGAGCGTTGCTTCCAAGCCAATCCGGGTCGGATCGGGTATCCCGATCCGAACCCCTTATATGTGTGTCTCCGACCCAAGCCCATTTTCCATATCATTCTCCAGCTAAAGCGCCTGGATATCCGGATCGGCTATGACCAGTTCCTACCCATAACGTTCATTACTCTGATGCGTTGTCAACACAACGATTCATCCGAACCCGAGGCTAATGGGATGGACGACACGCGGCTCCGATCCGGATCGGGTTCTGAGCAAATTCACACCTATAAATACCCCGTCTGGAGACAAAGAAAAGGATCTTTTTTGGGCATTTCGAGAATTCAACCACTTCCATAGTCCGAACTCCAATACTCCCGGAGAATCCAAATCATCTTTTATTATTTGTTTTAGTCAAGTGAGTGAATATAAGTGAGTTGTGAGTGGAATCAAGTGAATCTTACATTGTATTTGCAACTGAATCATTGAATATAGTGAAAGATAAGTGGACGTAGGCATTTCTTCGCCGAACCACTATAAATCCTGTGTGTTCATTTTCATTTTTATCTCATCTCATTTGCTTTTAATCAATTTGGGTGTTAGAACCACTTTTTGGTCTAACACTGTGGATCCTGCAAAAGTAGTTGCGGTGCAAGATTGGCAGATTCCTAAAAATGCAACAGAGGTGAGAAGCTTTCTTGGATTGGTAGGTTATTATAGGAAGTTCAGTAAGGACTTCGCAAAGATATCAGCCCCACTCACCAGGCTGACGAAGAAGAAGTTGGCATTTTCATGGGATATAGATTGTGATGTTGCTTTCCAATGTTTGAAGAGGGCTCTTACAACAGCCCCAGTCTTGACCTTTCCCGATGGGAATAAAGTGTTTACATTTTATACTGATGCATGTGGTACAGGACTTAGTGTGGTTCTGATGTAAGAAGGGAAAGTAGTGTGTTATGTGGGTAGACAGTTAAGATTTCATTAGAAGAACTACCCCACCCATGATCTAGAGCTACTTGCCATTGTATTCGTCCTAAAGACGTGGCGTCATTATTTACTTGGAGAGAAGTTCGAATTATACACCAATCATAAATCTCTCAAGTATCTGTTCTCACAGACGGATCTTAATTTAAGGCAACAAAGCTGGATGGAGTTCTTAGCTTCTTATGACTTTGAAATCACTTATACCCCTGGCAAGAGTAATGTGGTGGCCGATGCACTAAGTAGGAAGAGGATGGCATTAATTCCTCTATTTGTGGAGAGGAAGAGCTTGGAGTTCATCTCGACTTTTGATTTTAACCCTCCATCGAGATTTTGCCTGATTTGTTTGTACCATTGGAGATATGACCAACTCTTATGGATCAGATAGGAGCTTCGCAACGAGGTGACCCACAGATTTTAGACATCATGGATAAGCTCCGAAAAGGAGAGACTTCTAGTCACCTCAGTCGATGTACCATAGATGAAAAGGGGTGGTTACAACAAGATGGAAGTCTTTGTGTTCCTCAAACTGGAAGCTTGATAAAGGCAATCCTAGAAGAATCCCACCATTCTAAGATGACGATTCATCCAGGCAGTGATAAGATGTACAGAGACATGAAGAGGGTTTTCTTTAAGGCTGGGATGAAGAAAGACGTGGCTGAATTTGTTTCTCAATGTTTAGTTTGCCAGCAAGTTCAAGTTGAGAAAAAGAAGCCCGGTGGTTTATTTCATTCTTTGGAGGTTCCAAGTGGAAATGGGAGAGCGTCTCTATGGATTTCATAGATGGATTTCCTAGATCGAAGAAACGCAACACCAGTATCTGGGTTGTGGTAGATAGACTCACTAAGAGCGCTAACTTTATTCCAGCTAGGAATAAGAGAACGGGACCATGGTTGGCAGCAATCTATGTCTGAGAGAAAGTTCGTCTCAATGGGGCACCTTCCAGCGTTGTGAGTGATCGTGACCCCATCTTTACCAGTGAATTTTGGAGGATCTTGCAAGAAGCATTTGGTACACAGTTGTGTTTGAGCACTGCTTATCATCCTCATACCGATGGGCAGACGGAGAGGGTGAACAAAATTCTTGAAGATCTTTTAAGGCTATGTATCTTAGACTTCGAAGGGACTTGGAAAGAGCATCTTCCTTTAGTAGAGTTTGCCTATAACAATAGCTATCAAGCTAGCAACGGCATGGCAACCTTCGAAGCATTATACGGATGACCCTGTAGATCACCAACCTATTGGTGGGAATCTACAGAAAGATTATTACTTGGACCAGATATGGTTAGGGAAACGTCGAAGAAGATTGACCTTATTCGACGGCGAATGAAGACAGCTCAAGATAGGCAGAAATCCTATGCAGACAAGAGAAGGACTAATATCGAATTCTAAGTTAGAGACTTGGTTTTATCAATGTGTCACCTCTCGCTTCAGGTCGGTACGGAAGTTGGCACCTAGGTTTGTAAGACTATTTCCCATAACTGAGAGGATTGGCCAAATGGCCTATAGAGCTTCCAGAAAATTTATCTGGTATTCATGATGTTTTCCATGTTTCTCATCTACAAAAATGTTTGCATGACACTGCGGAAGTTGTTGAGCCAAGCATATTGGAAGAAGTGGAAATAGAGCGGGAGGCGACAGTCAGACGAGTCCCTACCTGTATTCTTGGATCAAAAGTTAAGAAGCTATGCAATAAAGAGATCAAGCTGGTAAAAGTTCAATGGGGAGATAACCCAGAGGATGTGACTTGGGAGACCAAAGACAAGATTCAGGCTTCGTACCCTTTTCTTTTCGAGGGTATGTTCTTAACTCCTTTTCCAAAATTTTATCTGTGCTTGTTTCTATCAATTGAATATATCATATCCATAATATTTTCGACCTTTAGATAGGAATCCTACGGATGTAAACATGTGTTTGAGACATGTTATGTTTGATGGATGCAAGTGGATGCAAGTGTTTTCTAGTGGCTGCCTGTGGATGCATATACACACACACATTAGGCACTAGATCGGCTCAATCACTCTCATACTGCATATGGATGTGTGTGCATGTTCATTTCTTTTATGGATGGAAATGGATGTATTAGCATATGGACGTTGCATTTGGATGAATGAGTGTGCACACATATAGAACTCACATATTATAATAGGACTATTTGCATACATATTGGGTACATGGCACTAACATACATTGCATTAAGGAGGTCAACTGAATCAGTAGACCGCCTGATCTTCACATTAGTACTAGGACATTTACACACACCTTTGCATATATTCATATAAGCATTAGAAATCTTTAAGGACAATGGAAACCAGTGATTGATGGATGAGTAGATGGATGATGGATGGTAGATATGCATTCTTCTCAACTTGGAGATTTCGGGGACGAAATCCTTTAAGTAGGAGGAATGTAACACCCGTAATTTTGTTAGCATTAAAAATGATAAATTAAATAATAATTAATTTAATATTTTGGAATTAAGGGAAACGTACTGCGCCATTGTGTCAGTCTCGAAATTCTGGTCAAGATAGACATTTGGTTTGCGAAAAACGGACACCGTATGAAGAAGTTATGAGGGTTTTAATTTTATATACGTGCAGAAGAAATATATATATATATATATATATATATATATATATGATTCAGAACCTTATCCAGAATCGTTCAAAAATCAAAATTTCATATGCCAGCAAATTTCCTGCTCTAGGGGGTCGACCCCCCGGGAGGGGTGTCGACACCGGGGTCGACCCCCGTTAAGGGGTGTTGACACCCTAGGGCTGATGTGACAGTGGTTTCAGAGGTGCTGGAAGCTATAAATATGTGTCCATTTCTCCTGTTTTATTCATTGGAAATCATGGAGGCCAAATGCTGCCGGTGTTTGAACTGATACGGATCCTATCTTCTACAACTAACAACTTCGCAAATTAGTTAGAGATTCAAGATCCATTCTTTCTCTATTTTTCTAAACCAAACTCTATGGGTTCCTAGTTGCTTTTAGATTTAAATGTTTAAAAGTAAACGTGATACAGCTATAGTTTGGATTTGTTCATGTGCCAATATTATAATGGATCCATTGTAAATTGTGAACATATGATATTCTAAATTGGTTGTAACTTGAATCTAAATCTCTATCTTGTCGGATCTATTGTAACTTTTGTGGCATTCTATGATGTGGATCTTGACCTTATTTGTGTTAGATCTATATCTAACTACTGGATCTAAATCTCTATCTTGTCAGATCTACTGTAATTTCTATGACATATTATGATGTGGATCTTGACCTTATTCGTGTTAGATCTATTTTTAACTATTGGATCTGAATTATATGGACATCTAAATTATTAATCAGATCTAGTTTATCACCTTATGCCTATCTAAACCAGTTGGACATCTAAATTGTTAATTTTGATCTTATTTTGCTTATTATGACATCATAGTTATGTTAGAACTAGTTAACTACCACAAGTTCATCAGATTTATGCTTATATGTCCATCTTATTACCATGCTAATTTATGTTTATGCCAAAACAATCACCTTTGTCATATTCCCATCACTTTTCCTTTTTTATTGTTTATGACTAGGCTACTTTCTAGCCTAGATGCCGTCAAATATATGTGTTAGTTCGGGAAGGGGGAAAATAGGTTAGAATTGGCATAATTTAATTAATGTTTATATGAATTGGACATATAATTCAAAATGGGGAAGTGAGTACATAATCACCTATAATGACACAGGTAAGAATTGGATAAGAATGGAATGTCTAATAATTACAATTAATTGTAATTGTACTTATGACACGAGGTTAGGTTGCATTAGTGGTGGAAGTCTGCCCGGACCCGACTGGCATATCCAGCAACCACTAATGTTGAACCTAATGTGAGAGATCTAAGTGCGCAAATACGAACCAGGCTAAGACATGAGGTTCGACTCAACTTGTGGAATAAGACTGCCCGGACCCGGCCGTCATATCCAGCGTCCACAAGTTGTAGGCCTAATGTGGGAGGTCTAGCCCATTATAAACTATAAATGGACATGGTAATAAATTGGACTACTTAACATAATCTAATCCGTAGGAATTGTATGATTATGAACTAAAGTTAGGGTTAAGTAGAATTGGTTGGATAGTGGGTGGGTTAAGCAAATTTAAGGGGGTGGGTGATATTTACATATATGCCCGCAAATTTAACCCGATAAGGTCGTCTAATTAAAGACACCTAGTTTTAATACATGACCAGTGAGAATAATAAAGTTATGTAATTAAAGATAGGGTAAGCATAACTTGTAGAAATGATAGGGTTATGTAATTAAGGACACCTAGTGGTATACATAGCAAAGAAAACCTAGTGGGGGATATGAGAAAAAGGGGAGAGCTTGTCTTTAATTACTCTGTACTAGGTCGGAGAAGGGGCACGCTTACTGGACTAGGTCGGAGAAGGGGCATGCTTACTGGATTGATTGTAAGAGATCCAAACGTGGAGGACGGTGTGGGCGACGCAAACCGACCGGGCCATGTGCGTGCATGAACCGGGAAGAAGGGGATAAGATGACCGTGACACTTGTAGATATGGGGATGTGCATATCAGCGAGGGGTTGCCATTTTAGGATGTGATACAACTTACGGTGGGGCTGGCACAGAGTATCTACGTGGATTAGGGAGCCGAGGGTAGTAGTTAGGGTACACTTGGACGTATGCCTAAGTATACCACTTTATAGTGGAAGGGATCATCTCATTCTGGATATACTAGTAATAGTGCAGAGTAATCATTTTAGGGAAGTGTATACACGTTATCCTATCTACCTTGTCACACCTGTCTTTTATGTAGTAATCTCTCTTATCCACTTTATATGCCTTTCATGCTACTTTTATTTATTTACTTGTTAAAAGTAACTAGACTCGCCCGACTTTATATCTGACCCTTTTTGTTTTTCCTTATTTCTTCCGTTCTCCCCTAGGTTCTCAGGGAGGAAACACTCTGGCTTGACCATTATTCTGCTTACTTTTGCTGGAGCTGCTGATATGTATGGCTCAAGCTCTTATCCTTGTTGCTATGGCGATATTTTGTTTTTAGGGAATTTTATTTCTTTTATGTACTCTGATATTTTTGAAGTACAAGACAATAACTTTTAAGTTGTAATGGGCTTTTGTGTTTCAGACATGTGATGTTTTTGGACCACAGTATCTTATGATAAATAAAGTTTTTATTTCGTTGTTATTATATATGTCTGCCTTGTAATATTTCCGTTCTGTTTACTATAACGCTTCACGAAACTTAATGCATTCCCTTTGTGAGTGACATTAACAGACGTGGGGTGTCACATTATCAATATATAACATTAGAATTATTGTGTCACTCCCACTCGATTTCTTGTCTATACATGGTTTAATGGTATTTTGTGGTTCCCGAGACATTTCGAATTTTATTTCATTCCCATCAGTATCTTGGAGACTAGCTCCTTTTTAAAAGGATATCAATTTGAGCAATAAACATTTTATTCTCAGAGGATTTATAGAAATAATATCCTTTTGCATCTTTTGGATATTCCAAAAAATAATTATTAGATTTGGATCTAATCTTATCAGAGGCAAGACGTTTAACAAACAATTCAAATCCTAAACCTTCGCAACAGACACACTAGGACGTTTCCTAGTTCATATCTTATATGGCGTCTTAAGAATCGTTTTAGTAGTATTACAATTAAATATAAATTGTTTTAAAGGGATAATCCCAAAATTTATTAGAAGACCTGTATGACTCATCATTGATCGTACCATATCGTATAACGTGCGACTTCTCCTTTCAAACACACCATTCCAATATGGTGTTCCAGGTGGAGTGAGTTGTGAAACAATTTCACACTCATTTGGATAGTCATCAAATTATTAGCTTAAATATTCTCTTGATCTGTTCGAAAAGTATTTATTTTCTATCAAAATTGGTTTTGAACTTCATTTTTGAATTCTTTGAACTTTTCAAAGGGTTCTAATTTGTGTTTCATAAGATACACATATCTATATCTACTGACATCATCAGTAAATGTAATGAAGTAATAAAACCTACCTCTAGCTTATGTATTAATTGCTCCATATATATCATTATGTACGAGTCCCAATACTTACTAGCCCATTCACTATGCCAAGTGAAAGTTGATTCAGTTATTTTGCGTAATAAACAAGATTTTCATTCTTCATATGATTCGAAATCAAATGATTCCAAAATTTCATCATTATGAAGTTTTGATATGCTTTTCTTGTTTATATGGGCTAACTGACAATGCCAAGGTATACTAGATTTAAATCATCAAATACAGTCCGCTCAGTATTTATGTCAAGCACATCACAGTTAAGGATTTATAAAATCGTTAACAAATTGTGCATTTCCATAAGATATTTCATTTAAATAAAATGAATAATAATTGTCCTTTTATTACAAATGAAATTCAAGCTTGTCTAAACAAGATACAGAATAACATTTGTTTTAAATGGAATTTTATAACAATAATATTTTATTTATTTTTAATTAAGCCGGTGTTTTAGGATAAGAAGCATCTTGCTATGGATAATGCAACAATATTTGCTTCATTTTCAATCGTAAGTCCACTAGTCCTTATGTCAAATTTATACTCTTCTGCAATTCCTGCAAATTCACACGCGCGCGCACACACACACACACACACGCACATATATATATATATATATATATATATATATATTTGTGTGTGTGTATGTGTGATTCATATCTAGTATCTAATACTAGAGATGTATAAGTAGATTGTTATAACATTTATATCTTACTCGGTTGAAGTCATACTTCAAATTTTCATTTTAGATCTTCTATATTTGTAAAACAATTACATTTTAATTTGTTTGAGGACAATCCTCAAATTTTAATGTTAGTCACAAAATTTGATTTAATTCAATTTATCTTTCTCAAGGATTAATTTTAGTAATAAATTATCTTATTTGTTTTCATTTAATATCTACAGCAGATAACAAATAATAAAACAAAGGTAGAAGTTTTGCAATATATTTGTACAAATTTTAACAATCAAAATTACATAGAATATGGCTAAATAATATAACTGCACAGTTTAAACTAAAATACGCTCCCACTCAAATTAACATCTCTCTCTCTCTCTCTATATATATATATATATATATATATATTAGTATGTGTGTGTATATATATATGTAATGGTGGTCCAAGATCCATATCTAATCATGCCTTGACCTAGCTTTGGCTAATCCCCAAAACACAACCTTTTAGGTTGACATCTTATGTCAATTATATCGTATATATCATTCTCGGATCGCATGATGAACATTTTGTTTGTAAAATTATTCATTTGCTTAAAATATAGAATAATGCATGATCTTTTTCTCTAAGGTCATAATCCTATTATGCAGCTTAGTCAAGTCAGACCCAATAATACAGTTGAGTATCACAATTACTCTACCGCATATAACCAAAATAAAAGGATAAACAATGCTTTGGCATTACCTACATCCAATGATTCTGGCATTGACGGGTGTATATAATGGAAGATGTCGCCATAACTTAATATAACAAAATTTTCTTTAAAGGGGTTTATAATTCGTAGTGGCAAACAATATTAATGTCATTTATACATATCAAAATATATGTATTTTCACATTAATATAATTAATTGCATTTTAATAAAATATATGAAGTATATGTATTTAAATTCAATGTTATATATAGTAAGCATGCTTATTTATCTTGAACATTTCAAAACTTTTGGTTAACATAATACACGCATGCTGAGTATAAGAAAATATACTCATGATTCTAATATAAAATATTATTTACCATTGACATATACAAAATTCAGGCCCTAACTTTTCTAGCCTATTTCGTTTCATTATAATTCAATCATAAGTGTACTTCGCACATTCACAAAATCTACAATCGTTTATATATAACAGTTAATGTTAACAGTAGCAAACTACACTTGTAGGTACAAACTTTGAATTTATATATACGCAACTGAATGAATACATTATCCAAAAAATATGCATATGCAAGCACTAATATAAATACTCAATTTGCATGTTTCATAGAATGTGCACAATTCTATACACTCAATCAGATTGAACGTTAAAGATTAACGCATTATTCACAAAACAAATTTAGAAATATATAGGGTCATACCCTATCATAATCACTAATGCATTACGCTTGCAACAAGTACTCGGTCATTCATTCATAATAAATAACATTACACATTGGGAATCAATGCCTTAAATTACAAACATTAATAACAACATTGCTTGCTCCATTTATATCGTCTTACACAAATATATATGTATACATCAAAATGTATACAATGGATACATATATACTTACTGAGAAAGTAATATATATATACACACACACATCAATTTCTTGGTAATAAACAAGTCATATTTGTTTAATTTTTAAAATATACTACTAATAGTTGCTTCTTCTAATTCAAGCAATTGTCATGCCACCTTTTACTGAAACAATTTCAGTGTTTGGTTGCACAATTTCTGCCCCTAATAAAACAAATTTTTAAATCCATAGGGTCAAGCTTGATTGAATACGTCAAATGTATAACATGTACACTGTAAATTAAATACACCAAATGTGTGTGTGTGTGTGTATACACACACACTCTTATACAGGCTAGATTTAAACAACTAAATCACAAACTGGCTCAGTTTATACAATTTCAATCAAACATCGTACTAAAGTAAATGTCTGCCTAGATTTGATATATGTGTGTGTCTATATATATATATATTCTAGCAGCATTGTTGCATTTCTGATACTAACATCACACAAAGAATATTAAAATTGATCAATTTGTTAAACTATAACCTCTCAACTGGAATTACAAACATTTATACAGTAGATTTATATTTATGAGAAGTTTTAATTATCATAGAAGTGGATGTTAATCCAGTTCATAAATCTTATTCAACATCTTATCTAAAATTATTTTGATGACTAGATCATCAAGTTTCTAAATATACAGATCCACATATAGGTCAAGTTTTTCATAAAACAAATTCATGCCAGATTCTGAACACATATATACACTAATTAAGCCAAGTCATACTTGCTAGAAAAAGTATAACTATATTTAATATGCTCCATGTACTATCTATAAGAACTGGCAGTAGAACAATTCATGTAATTTTGTAAATATAAATAAGATAATATGTTTACAACAAGAGATTCATATGGCAAATCAAATTTATAACTTATCATGAAGCAATATAGGAAAATATATTTATATATACATATGTGTGTATGTGTGTGTGTGTATATATAATTTTCAGTAATAATGTAGTTCAGGATGGCTCCCCTTTTAAAACATAAACAATATCATATATTGATTTATTTACGTGTAGCAACAAGTATTTACCCATGACAGTTAAAGAAAAATATTATATATATGCACAAGCAAATGCTAAGGATTTTAATAAGTCACATTGACTAGTGTATATTCTTATATCATGGAGTTTTGATGTGTAAGACATATTTGCAAAGTTATATATATATATATATATATATATATATATATAACAGTGTATCTCGTGTAGATGTCAAATATATATATATATATATATATATATATATATATATATATATATATATTAATAATGATCAACCGGTTAGATGGTACATTAATATTTTGATTTACAATGAGTTAACAATATCTAATTTTAATGTAAATACAAATGCAAACAATTTTGCATTATATTTATACATTTTGTATATTCACTACAAAACTGAATCCAATTATTTATATCTCATATATTTTAAGAAAAACTTATTTATCCATATCTCAAACTCAAATCCTATTTAAAAGGTTCTGGAAGATATGTTCAAGCAAGTCAATATATATACATACATACATACATACATATATATATATATATATATATATATATATGAAAATTGGTACGCTTTATTAACTTCAAAGGAAAGTACATAGCAAGGATAACATACTAACCTGAATTACATCTATAAAACATACATAAATTTGAAATACAACACAATTAACCATAAAAAACCAACGAAAATAAGACCCATGATGAGGTCAGAGAGTCCCGCTACAAGTGCTCGACCTGCACTTCAACGCTTGTACTCTGCGTTATTTTCACAGTCAAAACTCATTCGGTCATAACTGGCCATATCATGCAGAAATCTAATGAAAAGCATGTGTAATGTCGTATAAAAACTACCCAAACTTCTGAGTGGAAATTCCGAAGGTTGGACCACGATTTTGGCCCAATCATCCAAAACATGCATTATCCAACTTTTGCACTTTGCATCCTCTTGTCAAATTGAATACAAACGCACCAAAATGTTGTAAAATTTTCAAATGAATGTTTTGGGCTTGGGTTTGTGAAGAGGGAAGAAAGAAGGAAGAAGAAAACGGGGGAAACGTTTTGTCCCACATCATGAAATATTCATAGGTTTATCTCTACATATGTAATGAAATGATATATCATATCAAAAGAAAGAAGAGAAGGGAGAGATAAGGCAATAGCATGACCATGACATACATAATAATATTTAAAGGGTCAAAAGATGGGCCTTGGGGCTCTTGGGGTCTCGTGATCCATTGGGCCAAGAAAACCACTCAGAAACCAACCAGTCGACATGTCAAATCTCAACCGGTCGACTGTTTTAGCCTCTGGTTAAAAACGGTCGATCGATGAAAAATTAGCGGTCGACCATTGTCGGGTTTTTCCAAAATTTGCAATGCTTTGAAACGTTGCAAGGCTGAAAGGATGCGTCTGTTCGAATTCAAACAAAAACAACTGTTGCTAA
The DNA here is from genome assembly GCA_030737875.1 of Allium sativum. Lineage (NCBI taxonomy): Eukaryota > Viridiplantae > Streptophyta > Magnoliopsida > Asparagales > Amaryllidaceae > Allium > Allium sativum. The sequence continues at coordinate 215,536,246 of CM060915.1, read as the reverse complement.
AAACAAATCACGATGCTTTAATAAATGGTCGCCTCCCTCTACATATATAAATTGGCATGGTCAGAACCGTGAGGTATTAATTTGAATTCTTCTTCTTCTTCCATTAGAATTCTGCAATGCCATTAAACTGTTGCAAAACAGTTCTGCTCGAAACACTTCTGAAGTGTTTCAATTTCGAAAGTGTTGCAGAATTGTTATCTTCTTCTTACTCTTCAATTCTATATTCTAAATAGCATCTTCAGTAATCATATTTCAGAATGTTCTTGGTTAGATCAAAATCATACAAATTTTGAATCAATTTCGTTGTTTCAAGGCTTCATTGAATCATGAAGTCAGTAGTTCGATAACCCTTTTGTACCTGGTGGGTTGAACTATTGTCTGAAAGAATTTGCTACGCAAATCCTTGAAGTCAGAAGTACGACAATTATTCTCCTCCGTTAGCGTCTCAAACAACGAAATCCCCAACAAATTTTCAAATAATTGATCCAACCATGGAAGGTTTGAGCGCATTGCAAGTGATGAATCAATATTTGACGAAATTAGAACGATTTGATAGAGAGAACTTCACTCGTTGGCAAGAGACCATGAAATTCTTCCTGATCACGATCAAATTATTTCATATTCTCGAAGATGGATTGGAGAAAATACCGGAGGAAACCGATAAGGATGGTGCGGACCTAAAAGATAAAAGGGCAAAGCGTAAAGAGGAAGATTTTCTATGCAGAGGCCACATTCTGAATGCACTGTCTACTCCAATATACAATGCTCACATGACCTTGGACACCGCGAAGGCACTCTGGACTGCGCTAGAAAGCAAATATCGCATCTCTGAGGCAAGTAATAAAAAATTTCTTATATGCAATTTTATGGATTTCAAAATGGTCACCAACAAGTCCATAGACAAGTAAGTGAAATTCTACTGTTGATAAATCAACTTAAGGATGCCGGTATTGATCTCCCTGAATCATTTGTTGTTGGAGTTATTATTTCGAGACTTCTGAATTCTTGGAATGATTATAAGAAAAAATTAAAACCTGCGGAAACAGATTATGATTTAGACGGTTTACAGATTCATCTTCGTGTTGAAGAGGATTCTCGTAAACGTGAACTAGATGATAATCCGCAATCTGAGTATCAATCTAAGGCTAATAATGTTGAAATTAATGATAAGTTGAAGCCTAAGAATGAGACATAGTTTAAAAAGAAAGGTAATAATTCCAAGAACAAGAAGAAGGGTGATTGTTACTATTCTCACAAACCGACCACTATGCCCTAGATTGTTGTCTTCGGAAGAAACAACAAAAAGCAAATGTAGTCGAAGAAAAGCTTACGGCTATCGTACAAGAGGCAAAATCCGTTAGTGGCACTGATAATGATTGGTGGCTCGATGCTGGAGCAACTGATCATATTTGCAAAGACCGTAGTCTGTTCAAGACTTACAATGAGAATAATGGAGAATCCAATGAAGTAACTGACGCAAACAAAGTTGCAAGCAAAGTTCTGGGAAAAGGCACTATTGAATTGACATTCACCTCTAGGAAAGTTCTTACTTTAGTCAATGTATTTTATGTACCTGATATGTGTAGAATTTGATTTCTGGATACCTTCTTAACAAAGGAGGATTCAAGATGGTGTATGAGTCTGATAAGTTAGTATTGTCCAAGAACAGCAAATTTATTGAACAGGGATATTCTTGTAACGGCATGATTAAGTTGAATCTAATGAAGAAATGTTCTGTTTATATTGTTGATTCTGTTAATTTATGGCATAGTAGATTAGGACATGTTAATTATAAGACACTTAGTAATATGCATAAATTAGGATTAATTTCTGATTGTGATTTTGAATCTATTTCTAAATTTGAAATATGTGTTCAAGCAAAAATACATCGAAAATCCTTCAAATCTGTAGAAAGGAAAACTAGTTTGCTCAATTTAGTATATAGTGATGTGGGAGACTTAAAGAGTCATATCACCTATGGTGGTAACCAATACTATATAATATTTATTGACGACTATTCTAGATATGCTTATGTATATCTAATGAAATCTAAAGATGAAGCCTTTGAAAAGTTCAAAATTTACAAAGCAGAAGTCGAAACACAATTAGGAATCAAAATTAAAATGTTACATTTAGATCGTGGTGTGAATATTTTTCAAATGAGTTTACTTTTTTTTGCAAACAAAATGGTATTATTCACCAATGTACCGCCCCTTATACACCACAACAAAATGGTGTTGCTGAAAGGAAAAATAGAACTTTAGTTGAAATGGTTAACGCCATGCTCATAAGTTCTAGTTTACCTTACAACCTAGGGGATGATGCTATGTTATCTACATGTTACATTTTAAATAGAGTACCACTTAAAAAGAATAATATTTCCCTATATAAATTATGGTTTAATAGAAAACCTAACCTTACTAGACTTAAAGTTTGGGGTTGTTTAGCATATGTTAGAAAACCAGACCCTAAACGACCAAAGTTAGGTAATAGAGCTTTTAAGTGTGTTTTCATAGGATATTCTCTTTATAGTATAACTTATAGATTTATGATTCTTGATACCTTAGAAGTCATAGAATCTGCAGATGTAGAATTTTTTGAAAATCAAACTATTGAGAATCCGTTGAGATCATCTAGTCCAGAACCAACTGAGACTAATGACGATGAATATGCTCCTGCTCAAAACAACAAGGAATGTTAGTACCATATGATAGTATTGAACACAGGAGAAGTAAAAGAGCAAGAATAGAGAAGGACTATGGTCCTGATTTCATAACATATCTCGTAGAAGGCAATAAGGACGGAGTCCTTAATGTAACATGATATGTAATGAACGTCGATGATGATCCCAAAACTTATTCTGAGGCTATGAGTTCTAGAGATTCTAATTTATGGAAAGAAGCTATCAATGATGAAATGAACTCCATAATGTTAAACCAAACTTGGGTATTAAGCGATTTACCTCCTGGTGCTAAACCTATAGGATGTAAATGGATATTTAAGAAAATGTTGAATACAAATGGATCCATTGATAAATTTAAAGCCAGATTAGTTGCTAAGGGATATAAACAAAGAAAAGGAGTTGATTATTTTGATACATATGCTCCGCTAGCTCGCATATCTTCGATACGCTGTTTAATTACACTTGCATCAATTCATAACTTAGTCATACATCAAATGGATGTAAAGACAGCTTTTCTAAATGGATATTTAGAAGAAGAGATATACATGAAACAACCTGAAGGTTTCAGAACCCCAGGCCAAGAAAGAAAGTTTGTAAATTAGTTAAATCTCTTTATGGCCTAAAGCAAGCTCCCATGCAATGGCATGAGAAGTTTGATAATGTTGCACTGTCATTTGGATTCATTGTTAATGATGCAGACAAACGTATCTATAGCAAATCAGATAACAATGGTTATGTTACGATATGTTTATACGTTGATGACATGCTGAGATTTGGTTCCAATATATCTAGTGTGAATGAAACTAAGAAGTTTCTATCTTCTAAATTTGATATGAAAGATTTGGGAGAGGCTGATGTAATTTTAGGAATTAAAATCATTAGGAAAACGGGGGAGTTATTGCTAACTCAATCTCATTATATTGAGAAGTTCCTAAAGAAGTATGATCATTATAACGAAAACCAGCACCAACTCCTTTAGATCCAAGTATAAAATTAGAAAAGAATGCTGGACGTACCATTTCTCAACTGGAATATTCCAATATTATTGGGAGTCTTATGAATGCTATGCATTGCACGAGACCAGACATCGCACATTCTATAAGTGTATTGTATCGATTTACGAGTAATCCAGGTTTCGAACACTGGAAAGCCATTTCCAGAGTCTTAGCTTATTTGAAGGGAACCATAAACTATGGTTTATCTTATAAAGGATATCCTGCTATAATAGAAGGATATAGTGATACAACCTGGAACAATGTAGAATCAAAATCCAAGTCTACGACTGGATGGATATTTACATTAGGAGGCGCTGCTGTGCCTTGTGCTTCCTAGAAGCAGACCTGTATATCTGATTCAACTATGTTATCAGAATTGATTGCATTAGCAGACGCATGTAAGGAAGCAGAATGACTTAGAAATTTGTTAGTAGAAATCCCATTATGGAAGAAGCCATCTCCAGTAGTCTTGATTAATTGTGATAATCAAGCAACTATATATAATGTCTCTAATAAGACATATAATGGAAAATCTATACATGTGAGTCTAAGACATCAAATGGTGAGACAGTTACTCAAAGGAGGAGCTATAAACGTTGACTACATAGAAACGAAGAAAAACTTGGTTGACCCACATACGAAAGGTCTTCCAAAGGCTATGGTTTCTATAAAGTCTAAAGAAATGGGACTAAGGTCTATGAATGAAGATTGATCATCCTTAACAGAAACCCAACTTGTGTCTTGAAAAGGATAGACAAAGTTCAATGGGTACCAACAAGTTAAGGAAATGATTATGGAACAATAAATCAATAATCCCATAATGTTTAGTGTTGGATTCTGCATGAACAATGGATGGATAGATATCCTTAATAAGTCTAAAAACCCCAAAAGGTATCTCATAGAAACACCTTAAGTGACTTACCTATATGAGTATGGAAATCAGGCCGCTTCCTAGGAAAGTAAGATCGCTTTCTAAGTAGACTCGTGAACCAGGATTTAAGCAATTAACGTGTTGAGCAATACATAACACTCTAACTAAGGAATACAACATGTGTGATGGTCCTGATTTTATCATTAAGGGATACTTGGTTCAAGATTCATTCACCATAGAATCTGGATAAAACTTTGAATGGTTTACACTAAGTAAAAGTTCAAATCCAAAAGATACTTTTATTTATGTGTTGTATCCACGATGATGCAAAACTTGATCTTAGAACTATATAGGCTTGATCCCACTTGGGTATGTAGGAAGTCACACTAGTGATTCATCCGTTCACTTTATGTATTATATTATTTTGAAAATTGGGGGAGATTGCTGTAAAATTTTCAAATAAATGTTTTGGGCTTGGATTTTTGAAGAGAGAAGAAAGAAGGAAGAAGAAAAATGGGGAAACATTTTGTCCCACATCATGAAATATTCATAGGTTTATCTCTATATATGTAATGAAATGATATATCATATCAAAAGAAAGAACAGAAGGGAGAGATAAGGCAATAACATGACCATGGCATACATATTAATATTTAAAGGGTCAAAAGATGGGCCTTGGGCCTTGGGGCTCTTGGGGTCTCGTGATCCATTGGACCAAGAAAAACCACTCAGAAACCAACCAGTCGACAGGTCAAATCTCACCCGGTCGACTGTTTTAGCCTCTGGTTAAAAACGGTCGACCGATGAAAAATTAGCGGTCGATCATTGTCGGGTTTTTCCAAAATTCGCAACGCTTTGAAACGTTGCAAGGCTGAAAGGATGCGTATGTTCGAATTCGAAAAAAAAACAATTGTTGCCAATACAAAATCGCGAAGCTTTAATAAATGGTCGCCTCCCTCTACGTATATAAACGGTCAGAATCATGAGGTATTAATCTGAATTCATCTTCTTCTTCCCTTAGAATTCTACAACGCCATTAAACTATAGCAAAACAGTTCTGTCCGAAACACTTCAGAATTGTTTCAATTCTGAAAGTGTTGCAGAATTGCTATCTTCTTCTTACTCTTCAATTCTATATTCTAAATAGCATTTTCAGTAATCATATTTTAGAGTGTTCTTGGTCGAATCAAAATCATACAAATTTTGAATCCGATTTCGCTGTTTCAAGGCTTCATTGAATCCTGAAATCAATAGTTCGATAACCCTTTTGTACCTAGTGGGTTGAACTATTATCTGAAAGAATTTGCCACGCAAATCCTTGAAGTTAGAAGTATGACAATTATTCTCCTCCATTAGCGTCTCAAACAACGAAATCCCTAACACAGAAAATATAATACTCCGATAATTCGGGCCACTTTATTTGCACCGCATCATCATAGGTTCAGTCAAATGCAACACGATATTCCATATAATGTAACCATTGGGCATGTCTTCATCATCAGTTAGAGTAATCTTCTCAAGTCGAATTTCCTGTTACTGAACCAACAACCAATCAAACCATCTCTCATGATTCCACAGACTACTTTACGAAATCACATAATTGGTACACGTGATTTTGTTCTATAGTCTTAGAAGCAGCCTGAGATACCAGAAATGAAGAAGTAGATGACGCCCTCTTTCCATAGGTGAACATCAGTTTGTATGTGCTAAAATTTGACTGATAACACAGATAGGCACGCAAGAGAATTTGTCCATTACGAACTTCTTGCAGACCCATATAAACACGGATAAAAAATGAATACACAATGTACAGATCTGTTGAAAACATAAGAAATCCTATCACCATCTCTAAGCAACATCCTAAAACCTACTTCTGAAACGTAGTTGTGGAACTTTCTTGAGACGGTAACTATGATTCTACAGGTCCAATTCAGTTTTCCTTGGGGAAATTATAAAATATTATCATGATTTATTCCTTCATTTGAACATCGGTTTATCTCACTTGTTCGGCATGGATATTGACAGTGAATAACAGTTTGGCCGTTAAATACAAACAAACCCCAAAAGATAGAAATTTGAAGCTTTGTGGGTTAACCTATAACGACTCGCAGGCAGTGGGTTAGGACCACTTTGGGAAGATTTTCCCACGATATAAATTTTATCAAAATCCAACAGTTAGATTTCAAGATATGTGTAAATCAAATTTGGTTGAAAATAGCGCCAGGGTCGCCCATTGACCCGAAGCATCGTTAAATTAATTTAGATATTTTAATATATATAAAAATAGCGATAAATCATTATTAAATACTATTAACGATATGAAATGGTTTTAAACTATATATATATATATATATATACGAGAATCATTCGAAAAGACCGAGTTCAATCTCATTTCAAATGATTATACGACGATTTAAATCGAAGATATTGAAGATGGTGATTGAAGACCGACGATCTTCACATTGAATGGATGACTACTGATGCCCGACATTGGGTAGCCACCAGTAAAGGGTTAATAGTGGTAGTTTGTCTAGACGTACTTGTTGATTGTTCGGATATGCGAGCACCTCACTTCCGTATTGGACATACGGGACCAGGAATAAGGTGACTCCGGTTTCGTTCAGACCCAGAATGGACTTGTAAATGGATGTGTGTCTGACATTGAATTTTCATTTCATGTAAATTAAATTGATATCTATTTAATATATATCCGTTTGGTGGCGGAGAATTTACTCTCCTGCTTAACACCCTTAGAGGGTATATATTGGTAGTTATTGATCGTATGGCGTGAATTGTCAATGTGGCACGCCAAGATGCAAATGATCAAGGCTTTTGTTGAAAAGTAGGCCTTGTGGTTGATGATCAAATCATAGCCTATTTCGATGTAGCCTTGTGTATAGCGTGACTTCACGAGCCTCACACCCCGGTATGAGCCAAAAACGGGATCAGGACTGCAGGGAGTGCACACGTTTCTTTCTAGTTAGAAGTGGTGTCAGCGACTTACCAGGCCTGACATTTTTACTTATGTGGATGATGTATTATGAGGTATCCCGGATTTTTATAGACCGAAAGTGGTCATATTATAGGTTCAAAAGGACCGGGAAGTGTGTGTTCAGGCATAACTAATCCACTAATGCTATTTGTGGACCGGCCCTGAAGATCCAAGGGTTCACTACGGGGAATCTTGAGGCATTTGCTAGAGTGTCTCAAATCGGAGAGGACGATCCCTAGTCTCGACTCATTTATAATGGTTTCATTTTTCTAAAAAACATTGCATTGTTTAGCGATTTAGTTTATTTATGCACTGGCAATCCAATGGAGTAAACCCGTTCCGCATTAGCGGCATGGTCCTGTAATTAGCCTTATTATTAGATTAGTTATGTTAGATGTCTCATACCAGTCCCATGACTGACCTATAGTTTGATTCACTAGCAAACTCAGGTGCCCATATTTTCCATACGGGCAGTCGAGTAGCTTGTTTTGCAGATATTTATCTCTTGAGCAGGATTCTGGATTGAAGCTTAAAGCTGTGTCTAGAGCAACCGCTACAATGTATTAAATTTATTATAATTTATCTTCTTCTGTATTATTATTTATCGATGTACTATGATATTCTGTACTCTGATGTAACATTATTATAATGTTTTATAAAATTCTTATGTTATTTGTTCTAATGTGTTGTATTCCCAAAGTTAAAGTATTCGAAGATTTCCAACTTTTGGATCAGACCTGTGTGGTTTATGGTTGATTCAAAGGGGGGGGGATTTTCAGGTCTTTACATAACCAATGAAATAATCACCCAGATCCAATAAACTGAAGTCAGAAACTTACCCTTGTAAATCGAACAAAAGCCGTTCTACCAGATTCGAACATCCAAAGGATTGATTTGGAGAATTGGATGAGATTCAGCATAAACTCTTGTGTATTCGATTGCCAAATCTTCAGATTTCTGATGTCTTGACCCTTTTGGAAAGAAAATTGAAGAAGATTAAATCAGGTAGCAATGAACTCGGTAGATCGGTCGATTAATAGAATAAATTTGGTAGAAAGAAATTAGGTCTATGGTTTTAGGGTGATGTCAAAACGGTTACATGCAATTAAAAGAAGAATGCGTTTTGAGAAAGGAGATCGCCATTTCCTCCCTCTATGGGTGGGAAGAGAAACCCTTTATATATATATATATAAGTCAGATTTTAAAACAAAAGGCAACATAAAACCCATTATCATATTTAAATTGAACTGCAAATATAATAAATGTAAACAATAGGTGTTTAATTATACATCAATATCTCTAATATATTTACATCATACTGCAGATTATTATATGTATTCATGAATATGAAAATGTGTCCATCAGGTGCTTAAGAGATTGTCAACATATCTAGTATATATAAAGATTAAATAGCAACTGGTTATACACATTCATCAATGAAACATTTATGCATATTTTATGTACAGCTAAATCATCTACACATTGAAGATACAATACTGCAGATCATATCTGCAGATGACATTCATCTATGTGCATATAAATGAAAGATTAAAATGATTCATATATACATACATTTATCATTATGAATATTGGATCAGCCTACTAATTTGAATATCAATCTCTACATAACATGTTATATATGTATATATATATATATATATATTTCTATGCATATATATGTGGTTTGTTCGGAAAATTATATCATATACAAATTTTATATGGTAAAACAAACCGCAGTACATTTGTTGCGATCTGAACTCCTTTTGGTCACTATCAATATAATGAAAATGCAAAACCATGGGAATTATACATAAATCTCTAATTCGTGTTACATAATCCAATTGACCAGCTTTTGATCTAAGATCAAAAACATAATCATGTGTTCTGATTTTATACTCATAGATTAAAATCAGAAAACACTGTCTTGACGATTTTCATACAAATTGATTTCATTAAATCAAATTTGATCAAAAATTGCAGTACTGATTAACAATCAGTAAATTTGTTTTTCATTCAGATTTTATAGCAAAATAAAATTTGTGTTTTACTAAAACCATTTCAGATTTAACATTTCAGAAAAGACTGTACATTGGTTATAAAGATCAGAAGTAATTACAGAGTCATGATTTAAATATTCATAAATCAAACAAGTTTTGATTATAAATTCTGTATTGTTTACTCAAATAAACATATCTAAATCAAGTAATGTTTGAACAGAATTAATATCTAATATTAACCGGTGTCTAAATAAAACACGCATAGGCAATCAAATTGATCAACATGTTTCTCAGATTCTAACACGTAAGAAATGACATAATTAATATCATATATTAAGTTTTAATCTTTTCAGATCTGGTAACAAAACAAAATTTTGTTTATAATGAACTAATTTTATCTTAGATCTAGGTCTATACACCTATTTATTACTCACTGTTGTGTTCATATCACAGATCAAACATTATAATAACAAAACAAAACTTCAAAATACTAATTTTTATAGCTTGAATCTGATACACCGAAAGGTATTTACGATGTAATCGTTAACCTATTTAGCAATTTTAAACAGTTTAAAACTGGGGATCTATGTAAAATTTAGTAAATTAAAGTTTCATACCTCTAGGGTTTCACAAAATCAATGAAACCCTGATTTCTTCAATTCTAGATGTCGGTAGAGCGTAGAAGGACCGCATCGTAAGCTTGATACAATGCCGCGCCTCTATCCGTATCCACACGAACAAATTCCTTTCGATTGTCTTACAAATCAAACGAAAAAGGAGTGCGATTCTAGCCGCCATTAATTGGGGTTTTCATTGAAAAGGTATCCAGTCGGGTTTTTCATTTTGATTGTTTGATCAAATCTAAACTGATGGTTCACATGTGCATATATATTTTAAAAGGGAATGAAATACCCTTTGTAAAATCAATCGTGTACCAAAAAATAAGTAAACCACCAACATACCATTTCAACACTAAATAAAATATCAACAAAAATGATATTTTATTTATCCAATAAACGTTTTTTTTCCTTTATAACATTCTAAGTGTGTGACGCTACAGGTTATTACAACGTTGCCAATGATTTTAAATTGTATTTAAAATCATTAACAGTGATTGGCATCTAGCAATACGTCACTGCTACCTAAGTTATACTAATATTGACGATTCGATATAACCTTTCCGTGACCGTGTATCAATGTAATATAGTCCTTTTAACCAATATATCCCAGATTAAACTCGAGGCATGGAACATGTCACCCTCTTTATAATTTAATCCTTTTATCTTGAGTGATGAGTAGGCTATTTAAAACAAATCAAAATTTGAACATAGCCATGCATCGCATAGTCTGACTCAATCAAGAGGTCCACGGATATCACTACAAATATTGTAGGGTTAAATTCCAATTAGATCATTCATAATTTTCATTCCATTCGATATGTATCTAATAATCACCTTTATCATCTACTCGTTAAAAGTAACTTTTGATGATATCAAAACACAAATATCCTCGAATAAAATTATAATGATTTTAGGTCTGAGGACCATTACATCACAATCACTATGAGAATAACTTATGATACCGTTATATTCCATGTAGTTTTCTCATGTTGGGTCTGTCCAATACGATATTCTCCAATACGTATTTATGTAGTGACATTAATGTCACGTATATTAATAATCAATGAGATGTGATCATCAGTCAATCAACATACCAGTCTCATTGTTTTATTTTAGTCCTATGTAAACAATAAAACTTGACTAGGGACATTTAAGAATTATAATACTTAATATATTATATAATCTCATGTTCAAGTCACTTACTTGAACTATACAATTTTGCATTATTATTCTAGGGACTTCTATTATGTTAATATTCATATTACGCAAAAAATATAACATAACATAATATTTTTTATTCCAAATAAAATAATAATATCAACAGTTTGAGTGCTGACGTAGTAGTCTAGGGCATAAAATCGAATAGTTTGGAGGGTGTGGGGTCCACGGCAAGGAGGAAGGGGTGATGGGTGCTGATGTGGTAGCAGGGGGCAAAACTGGGTCATGGTGGTGCGGATAGAGCCCACGTGCATAAGGGGGAGGTGAGAGAAAGAGAAGAAAAGAGAGAAAATGGGAGGAGTAAGGAAGAAGAAAGAAAGCAAAGGAAGAAACGAAGAGGAGGGTCACCTATTTATACACAAATGCATGGGTGTTGAGTGCAATTATTCTCGCCTAGGTATCTCCAAGCAAGGAGATAGATTCATGGTAAAGTAATAAGTTTTTAAACATATTTCCATCCTGGGTTTATTAATTAATTCCTTTCTGATTCTAAGTGCCCATTTCTTATTTAAGTGCAAAAACATAATCATCACAAAGGACGACCATCATGAAAGAATGCAAGCATATAATAGCAAGGTGTCAAGGAGGGAGTGAATTAAGGAAACGTGTTTTTGAGTAATTTAAGCTTGTTTTTTAACAAAAAGAAATATATAATATAATAAAACGGAGAATCTAGTAATTCTCCAACGGCTCAAAAAAATAGTTTATGTAGAAATGGCTACGGAACCTGTGCACACACACAGTCAATAGATACAAAACCAACAACAACTCAAGTACAATAGATAGCCATCAACATGAAGAATACAAGAATACAGGAAGACAGACGAATCCGCGGTAGACACTCACTAAAGACCAAGCAACGCCAAAGACTCCACAGATCCACATCGGACGGATAAAGAGCTAGAAACAAAGACGAGCCTTCCGAAGCAAGCCACAGGCTCAGGCTGGAATCTTCAACCAATCGCTCCAAAATCTCCAAATACTCTAGCCCCACAAGCTATATCAAAACAAGCTAAGAGGCAGCAACTCCCACATAAGTGAAGCCCAAATTTAGTCCTAATGAATCCCAATCCCTGAAATTCCAGGTCCTGCAAAACTAACAAACCGCATAAGATAAAATTGGGGAGGGGGAGTTTTGAGCATGTGAAGACTACAAGGATGAGCCCACATACAAAGGAATCAACCGGTTCCCGCCTTGGGAGTAAACGGTGCCAAGGTGACACCAAAGGTACCAGCCGACCTCCTCGAGTAAGAACCAATAACTCCCCTGAAAGACTACCCCAAAATGTCAGGAAAACATCATTCCTAACCCTTTGGATGATGGTGGGGGCATCAACACTTCATCGGATATTACTTTATTCCATGAGCACCAGATGTGCCAGCAAATAAGACAAGGGAGCAGACGAAAGAGGATCAATGAATAGATTTACTTGAGATGCGAGACCACCGGATTCTCATTAAATCCATAAGAGAAGTGGCATTACCTCGGTAACCAACCAAATTACCGAAGTAATTCCAGGAAAAATTAGCATAAGAGCAAAGGAAAAACAGATGATCAGTGGATTCCAAATAACCAGATTTGCAGAATTTGTAATGGGAAACGATTGGGATGCCAATCCTCTAGAGGTTCGCATCTAATGGTAACCCATCATGCAAGGTTTTCCATATAAACAAAGTGACCTTCGGGGGAAGTCAGACATCCCAAATGAAAGAGAAAAGAAGATGTGGAGATCATGTCAGACATCCCAAATGAAAGAGAAAAGAATACGTGGAGATCTTGTCTGCACCGAGTTCCATGCCATCTTGATCGAGAAGGGACTACAGTCCCAATCAGTTCCACCACCATATGAATTTGATAAGGCCATCACGTATCGCATCCTTTTCCATGTCTCACTAGCATAGGATGGGATACCAGTGTAATTCGCACCCGAAAGCCTGGGGTACTTAGTGTGAAGGAACGTGTCCCGAAGAGGTTCGTTCGCTCTGAACCTTCACCACAACTTGCAAGCAAAAGCAGTACAAATGTCCTTAGGGTTACGGAATCCTAATTCTCCCTCATTCTTAGGACGACAAATGATGTTCCATGAAATCCAATGGTGACGAATCCCCATAAAAAGGATGACACCAAAGATCATTAAGGCCGGAAATAAGAAGAAGTAAAAGTCATAGAAGCAAAGACATGTGATCTTATAGAGTCTAGAACAGACTTTATGAGAACAAGTCTTCTTGCCTAAGAAATAAGAGTCGCATTCCACTGAATGATCTTACCCCTGGCTCTGTCAGTTAAGGGATCTAAAATGGCATTAAGCTTCCTTCCTCGGTATAGTATAATACCGAGATAGGGTAAGGGAAGGGAGGCAGCCTTGGAACTACTAAAGGTCTCAATCCAGGAAGATATAATCAAGGACAAATCTTTAGCGAAGACAAAATAGCTTTTAGCAGTGTTAACGAGTTGCCTCGAGCATCTCTCATACTACTGAATAAGGCGGCGGATAGAGCGACTACTACTAGTAGTGAAAATGATGATGTCGTCAGCGATATATAAAGAGGAAATAAGAGGGTAGCCTAAAGGATGCCATAACTGTGAATCTGCCTAGCTATCGTAAGTGAATGCAAACCACAAACGAAAGCCTCGGCAGCGATCATGAATAGAGTAGGGGAGAGAGGGTCTCCCTAACGCAGACCCCTACCCGCCTTAAAATAATTGTTGGTCGATCTGTTAGTGAGAATGGAAAAATAGAAGTAGGAGATCAATCTCCAAATAATATTAATAAGAGGTTCCAGAAAACCAAAAACCCTCTGAACCTTAATGACGAAAAACCAAGACATACGATCTTAGGCCTTAGCCATATCCAGCTTAACCACCACATTAGAGCTTCTGACCTTCCTAACGATCTGAGAAACCAACTCCTGGGATAAAAGGACATTATCAGTGATCAATCGTCCTTTTACAAACCTCTCCTAGGAAGAAGAAATAATATGCTCGAGAAATAGCGCTAGTCTAGAGCTTAGGACCTTTGAGATAACCTTCTTAGAGAAGACGCACAAGCTAATTGGGCGAAAATCTGCACAAGTGCGAGGATTTTCGCACTTCGGAATAAGAACCAAGTTAGTGGAAGTCCAACCCATACCGGGGGTGAAAAACTGAATGGCAAGACAAAAGTCCGCTAAATAATCGGCCATATACTCCGGAAAAAGACTCTGTTGAAACCGTCAGGCCTACTGGCATTGTCCTTACTTAAAGCAAATGCACAAGCACGTATTTCCTCCATGGTAGAAGGTGTAGCAAGATCAGAGCTATCCAAAGGAATGACCAATCTAGGGATGAAAGCTAGCAAGATCGGGTCAGAGACTGACACAGAAGGAGAACCAAGAAAAGCTTGGAAATTGGACAGAATAGTTTCTTTGACTTTACTCGGCGTGGAAGCCATAGAGAGATCAAGACGTTGGATATGATGAATCGTAAGAAGACTATTCTTCTTACGGATAGAGGAGTAGAAAAATTTGGAGTTCGTATCACCTTCAATAATCCACTTAATCCTAGCCTTCTGGCGAAGATAGTTATGCTCAATACAAAGTTCCGACGACAAGGCCAGTTGGGCAACCGCCCATGCCTCCTTGTTAGCAGTTGAGGGATCCTCATCAAAAGAGGATTCTACAAAAACAAGAGTTTCTTTGGCCGCCCTGATGCAGTTGAAGAAATTCTTGAAAACAAGGAAGTTCCGCGCCTTAAGGCAAGCCTTTAAGCACTTCAGCTTATGGGAAAAAACAACACACAGGGAACCTAGGACAGAGGAGTTCCAGAAGTCTTCCACAACACTATGGAAAGTGTGGTATGATCTCCACATACTTTGGAACCGAAAAGAAGATGGGCCAGAGAGGGAAAGGGGAGAACAAGGAAGAATCATTGGAGCATGATCCGAGAAGGTACGATGCAAATGGGTGACAGAGAATGAGAACGGAAGGTTAAACTATCTTTTCGATCAGAAAATTCTATCAAGTCTAGAAAGAATCCGATTTGTCCTGTCTTGGTTATTACACCAAGTAAAAGCCGACCGACAAAACAGACTTCAGAGAGACCCAAACTGATGATGAATGCATTGAAATCCGCTACCACCAAATGGTTAACGGCATTTCCTCCCCGTTTATAATTTAACCTAGATTTTTGGAAGGGGGTTGTAATAGCTCTGAAAATTTTGGCATTTAAAAATAAATAAAATTTAGATTTAATCGTTGAAAGCAGTGTGAACGTTTGTCAAAGTTTGGCAAATAAGTGATACTTATGTCATTAAGTAATTTGAAATTATTTATAGAATTCAACTTAAAAATATGGATCTTGTAATTAAATTTAGTCTTGAAAATATATTTGATATTTGATTATGATTTTGAAATTTATTTTACTTCTTTTATGTGAACTTGAATCTGAAATTTAACGTTAACGCTCATTTAATTTATTGCTTGATAAATTTATTTGTTTGAATTTTAATTTTTGTCTAACTTAAGAATTCATTTTATAATTGGTTAGATTTGAATTGGTTTATGAAAAATTAACATTTGAAATTGTATTTAAAAATATACATTTAGAGAATTTAAATAATAATATATATTCTTCTAAATATTGGTTTGCCATTTGGCTACCCTGGCTGAAATATTATTGACATTTGTTCATGGCTTATTGAATTATTTTTACACCTATCTATTTTCTCTTGTATTGGTTGGCACGTGTCCCCTCTTCTAGAGAATTCAATCAAGCAAGTTTTAATTTATTTCCCCAAATTAGGAAAGGGTATCCGTCCATTCCTTCACTTCTTTACCCAATTCTTACTCCATCTTCGTGGATCCTCTCAGCAAAATCACTCTTCCCCAATTTGTAAAGCATGGCCATCACCGACCCAATTCGTTCTTCGCTCCACCACAAAATCGAAGCCATGCTCACTGTCTTCACCTTCTGACCGACGTTTGTCTCACGCACCACCAGATCCATGCGCTAAGCTCAAAATCTAGTGCAAGGATCAACCTCCCTCTTTGCCCGTTCAGGAATTCATTTAGCTATGGAAGCCACTTGTGCCAAGAACCACCCCTAGCCTTCGATGCAAGGACCCGAACTCGCTCCCTCTTCCCAGTCAAATCTGGAACCAAATCATTTTCGTTCGCCACCTAATACCGCCCCATCCAACAACGATTCCACCCGCTCAAGCCTCCATCTTCATTGTTGTTTCAAAACCCGTAAGTTATCCTTCACCTATAGCGCCGGGAGCTGCTGCTCTCCCTTCAATCAGCAAGCCGACCTCTGGGACGCATGTTGCATGGGTTGCCGCGATAGCTGTAATGGTTAGAAAAGCGTAGCCTTTGTTGTCCTCGTTGTTTGCTCTTCTATCCGATGCAGTGAAGGTGAGTTTTGAACTCATGATTAATTTTTGTTCATGTTTGTTCATTTAATTGGGTTATTGGAATTGAATGGGTACGTTGAATTTGGCCACAATCATTTGCTGTGATGTTGCTATTACCATGCCATGTTAGATTGATCTAAAGTGTTGGCACTGACACTGTGCCTACTATAGGTCAGTCCTTGCTAAGTCAGCGTTGTAGTTTTGAACTGTGTATATGAAACACCCCACCTCCGTTAAGGTCACTCACAAAGGGAATGCCTTAATTTTGGTGGAGGTTTATAAGTAAAAGCCACAGATAAACTCAAGACAGATACAAATACACACATTTTAAACAGCGGAAACCAACAGACTTTTATTTCATCAATACGTGTTCAAAACAAAACATTGTCTTAAAGTACTTCCAACATTACAACATCTTCACTGTCTTGATAATTTAAGAAGCAGAAAACATAAATAAAGTGACAAAAATCCCCATAGTGATATCCAAAGCCATAGTCCGAGCAAAAGAGACCCAAATCATACATCTACGTTCTTGGAGCTTATACAGAGCCTGACAGAGCTGAGCAGTTTCCTCCCTGTGGACCTGGGGGAGGGGGGGACGAAAGAAAAGAAGACGAAAAGAAAATAGGGTCAGACATAAAGCCTGAGTAAATCTAGTAACTCTTCGGTATGTGAATAAGAAAAGGGCATGATAGATATATACCGAAAATAGGATGGTGTCACAAGCTAAGGGAATGTCGAATGTACTATTGCACCCATACTATATCTCTGCATCTACTTGAGTTTATTCTAACAGGCACCCCGTGGTGAGGGTGAAGTGATCCCCATTTTCGAAAGATCGTCTCCTTCTCGCGTTAACATGTGTCATACGGCCCCCAAGAATTGTAGATACCTATGCTGGTCCCACCATGGGGTGTATCATGACCCATG
Source organism: Allium sativum (assembly GCA_030737875.1). Taxonomy (NCBI): domain Eukaryota; kingdom Viridiplantae; phylum Streptophyta; class Magnoliopsida; order Asparagales; family Amaryllidaceae; genus Allium; species Allium sativum. Next base: position 215,518,550 of record CM060915.1, on the reverse strand, counting down.
GTGGCGGCCCCGACACAAATTCTAGAAGGCATAGATTATACTACTGGTGTCCCTAGTGCCCTGGTTGTCTGATCCGGAGTGTGTGCACGCCCGCACCCTATAAGACATGCATTGTGCACCCACCGCCGTCGTTTTGACCGCTTACGATCAGCCCAGTAATCGTGCCCCACCCTGCCTAGTTTCAGGGTACCATTGATACCTAACTTGGGTTACTGCTGAAACGGGTCCCACGTTACTAGGATTTTCTAGTCAAACATGTTAAGTGGTTAAGTGTCTGTATTTACCTAACCCCACCCATCAATTCTTGTTAACATGTTGAATTTGGTTAAGTGTTATAGTTGACTTAACCCTACTATCTGTCCTTAGCCTCTTAGGAGCACCTGACCACTCACATTAGACAGTTATTGCTATGGTTACTGGATATGTCAGTCGGTTCCGGGCAGGTTTACACCGTAGCTCAGTCTAACCTCGGGTCATTATTGGGCTTAATGCTTAACCACCCAAATTGGATAGGTATTGTTGTGACTACTGGACAGCCGGGCGGTTCCGGGCAGGTTTACATCACAACTCAATCCAACCTCGGGTTAAGCACGTGTGTTTTCTAAATTTACATATTTTATTATTTCTCAAATATGTATATATGTAAATGTCATATCTTTTATTTTTGGGTATAACCATTCATACCGCTTTAAATGTCATTGTCATTGGCATGTGCCAAACATGCCAACATATATTTTCAATGTTTTACACCCAACGTTACTACCCCCGTTTATACGTTCGCAACGTTATAACAAATGTTAGGCTCGACACAATTCAGCCCAACTTTATAAGCGTAAGAAAGGGGAAATCAAGAACATGTAATATTTTACAACATATAAGGGTGTGTGGCGCATGAACTTGCAATTTAGCGATACTAACATAAATGATGGGTCATGTGAACTTGCATTCAAATCAAAGTATAACTAAGTAAGTGACATACGAAATGGCATAGTTTAGGCTAATACAAAATTGTGTTTAAACATGTTTAACTTGGCATAATGTCAAACACAAAATTAGCATGATGTATATTTACTAAAAGGTCCAATTAATCACATAGCCTATTTCAACATGAACTTGCATAGTTTATGAAACCCAAACGATACTTAACATAGATCCAATTACGCTTGCAAATAAACATGAACTTGCATAATTTATGAAACCCAAACGATGCTTAACATAGATCAATTATACTTGCAAATAGACATGAAAATGATATCATAGGTTTTGGGTCATGTAGGCATAAATGGTTTCAAGTCTAAAACATGTTTACATAAATTCTAATTTAGACTAAGGGAATAAACATAGTCCATGCCATCGACATATACATAAAGGGATCAATTTCTAATCTTTGCCACAAACTTGCAAGTGCCATCGTTTTCATATACAACTGTTCAATAGGCTTGCATCAATCAATTTATGCCACAAACATCAATACTAAGTCATGATAGAACCATCACAATACATAGAATTTTACACAATACAATAACACAATTCTATTTTCATTCACATCGAATCACATCACAATTCTTATTCATATTCTGAAAGATCACTACACTTACAACGAATGCATAATCTTGAATTCTGGATTCTGAATTCTGAAATTGAGATGCGCTCCTTTGGGAAGACTAACGTTGAGTTGATAAATTTGATTTAAACTTTAATCTTCTTCTTAGTTTGATTCGTCTCTAGGCCTTTCTCTCTTGACGGCTATGTTCAATTCCTCCCTAGCAGCATGACGACTCCTTTCTCATTTTTTTTGTGAATTTTCAGTTGAGACTTAGGGTGTATTTATAGATTTTTAAGTTGTTTTGAGTCGTCAGATGAAGACAGGAGAAATCTAGGCCATTCAAAGTTCAGAGAGCCAATCAAGAGGTGACACGTCAGCCCTAGTGACACACAGAGCCACAGAAATTCGAGCCAGAGCCAGATATGGCCAGCCAGGTCGACACCCAGGTCGACACTATGGTCGACCTGGGGGGGACCAGGTCGACACTGTGGTCGACCTGGGGTGACCAGGTCGACACCATGGTTGACCCTATGGTCGACCTGGTCTCTGGGCGGGAATTTTCCCGCCCAGCCCAGTTTGAACCTGAAATTTGATTTTTGAATTTAAAACCAAGCTGTTTGAATTTATATTTGATTCTGAAACTTCTGAAGGCCATAACTCCTTCATACGGAGTCCGATTCGCGCAAACTCGGACTCTATCTCAAGCAGAATTCCGAGACGAACACAATGGTGTAACTCGTTTCCCTTAATTCTTTCATTTAGAATTAATTATACTTTAATTTGCGAAGCTTAATGTTATAAAATTCACGGGGTGTTACATTCTCCCCCCTTAAAAGGATTTCGTCCCCGAAATCTTCAAGTTAGGAAGAACGTATATCCTACCATCCAACAGTCCATCTACTCAACCAACAAACACAGGCATCCACTGTCCTTAAAAGAATTCTAATGCTTCGTGATCATATGCATAGTGTGTGTATATGTCCTTATCTAATGCGAAAATCAGGCGGTTTACTGATTCAGTTGAACTCCTTAATGCGAATCATGTAAGTGTTATGAATCCATTATGTATGCAAATTTTCCTACTCATAATTCTACATGAGTGCACAACTATTCATACAAATGTGACAACCATATACAAATGATAATACATATATATATGCATATGCAATATGAAGTGACTGAGCCGATCTATAACCTAGGGTATGTGTGTATATGCATCCACGAGCAACCACTAGCAACCATTTGCAACCATCATCCATAACATGTCTTCAAATACATGTTTGCATCCATTTGTTTTCTACCTAAGGAATTAGGAAAAGGACCGAGGAGATATACCTAAAAAGATAGATAAAGCATAACTTAAGGAAAAAGAGATCAAAGATGTACCCTCAAAAAGAAGAGGGTAGGCAGCGCGTATTCTGTCCTCAGTATCCCAAGTCGCGTCTTCCTCGGCTTCGCTCCACTAGACTTTAACGAGTTTGACTTCGCGGTTGCGTAGCTTTTTCACTTCAGTTCCTAAGATGCGGGTTGGAACTCTCCTCACAGATGCTTCACGTTCCACTTCGGCTTCTTCTAGAATGCTAGGTTCCACCACTTCCGCAGACTCATGCAAACACTTCCGGAGGTGAGAAACATGAAAGACGTTGTGAACTCCGGCCAGTCTCTTGGGTAGCTCTAATCTATAGGCCATCTTTCTAACCTTATCGATGATAGGAAATGGTCCTACAAATCTTGGTGCTAGCTTTCCTGCGGATCCAAAATGAACGATGTTCCTTAAAGGCGATACCTTAAGGAAAACCCTATCCCCAACCTCAAACTCAAGGTCGATCCTTCTTTTGTCAGCGTCTACGTATCAAATCCACTTTCTCCGAAGTCTCTCGAATCATGTCTGGCCCAAGTATAAGCTTATCTGTAGACTCCCACCAACAAATTGCTGATTTGCACGTTCGTCCATACAAGGCTTCGAAAGGTGCCATACCGATGGTAGCTTGGTAGCTATTGTTATAGGCAAATTCCACTAAAGGAAGGTGATCCTCCCATGTCCCTCCAAAGTCAAGAACGCAAAGTCTCAAAAGATCCTCTAAAAATCTATTCACCCTTTCCGTCTGGCCATCGGTTTGGGGGTGATAGGCCATGCTCAGACATAACTGTGTGCCTACAGCTTCTTGCAGACTCCGCCAAAACTCGCTTGTGAAGATAGGGTCTCGGTCACTAACAATGTTGTAGGGTATCCCATGGAGTCGAACTATTTCCTTGAGACAAAGAAATGCTAGAGATGCGGCAGACCTTCTACTCTTGATAGGTATGAAGTGGGCGCTTTTAGTGAGCCTATCCACTATTACCTAAATGCTAGTGTTGCCTCTTCTCGACCTAGGTAGTCCATCAATGAAGCCCATTGAAATGCTATCCCACTTCCACTGTAGGACCTCTAAAGGGTGAAGTAGTCCTCCAGGCTTCTTCTGTTCCGCCTTGACCCGTTGGCAGGTCATGCACTTAGAAACAAAATCTGCCACGTCTTGTTTCATACCATTCCAAAAGAAAGTCCTTTTTATTTCCTTGTACATTTTATCACCGCCAGGGTGAATGGTCATCTTGGAATGATGCGCTTCCTCGAGAACCTTCTTTGTCAACTCCCTTGCTTGTGGGACGCATAATCTTCCATCTTGCCTCAGCCAACCCTTATCATCGATGGCGTACCTATTGAGGTGACTAGAAGTCTCACCCCTAATAAGTTTATCAATCACATCAACAAGCTGAGGGTCTTCACGTTGTGCAGCCCCTATTGAGTCCAAGAGAGTAGGGCGTACTTCGAGAGATGCTAGCAAACCCGGTACAAAATCTGAGGAGGGTCTAAAGTTAAAACTGGCTATATACTCCAAGCTTTTCCATTCCACGAAAAGAGGGCTTAAGGTCAGTTTCTTTTGGCTCAACGCGTCTGCTACCACGTTTCCTTTGCCGGGAGTATAGGAAATTTCAAAGTCATACGAGGCAAGAAACTCCATCCATCTTTGTTACCTCAAGTTAAGGTCCTTGTGCGAGAAGAGATATTTCAACGATTTATGGTCAGTGTATAATTCAAACTTCTCACCTAGAAGATAATGGCGCCAAGACTTAAGCGCAAAGACGATGGCGGCTAACTCAAGATCATGTGTTGGGTAGTTCTTTTTATGAACTTTTAATTGTCTTCCGCCATAAGCTACCACCTTTCCTTCTTGCATTAGAACAGCACCTAGTCCCGTTCCACATGCATCTGTGTATACTGTGAACATTTTGCTTCCATCCGGCAAGGTCAGAACTGGGGCTGTTGTGAGAGCCCTTTTTTATCGTTGGAAAGCAAACTCGCAGTCCAAATTCCAAGTGAACGCCAAATTCTTCTTTGTTAGCCTTGTGAGTGGGGCCGAGATTTTTGCGAAATCCCTAATAAATTTTCGGTAAAAACCGGCTAGCCCAAGAAAGCTTCGTACTTCGCTTGAATTTCTTGGTGTTTTCCAATCTTGCACTGCCACCACTTTCGCGGGGTCCACGGCCAACACCTCTTTGGACACTATATACCCTAGAAATCTTACTTCTTTTCTCCAGAAGTGACACTTGGAGAATTTGGCTTTTAGCTGATGTGAGCGGAGAGTTTCCATGATTTCTTTCAGATGCTGGGCATGCCCTTCCTCATTCTTTGAGAAGATTAAGATATCATCTACGAAGACAACCACGAATTTGTTGAGGAATTCTCTGAACACCCTGCTCATTAGGTCTACGAAATAAGCGGGTGCGTTTGTCAAGCCGAAAGGCATGACAAGCCACTTGAAGAAACCGTCTGGGGTTCTGAACGATGTCTTATCAATACTATCTTCAACCACTCCTAGCTGATGGAACCCAGTTGCTAGATAAAGCTGGGAGAAGACCGTCGCACCAACAAGCTGATCAAACAAATCGTCGATTCGGGGAAGAGGGTGCCTATTTTTCTTGGTCAATTTGTTTAACTCCCTATAGTCGACGCAAAGGCGAAGCGAACCGTCCGCTTTGGTTGCGAACACCACTGGAGCACTCCATTCTGAAATGCTCCGTCTAATGAACCCTTTTTCGAGGAGTTCTTTAACCTGCTTACTGAGCTCCTTTCTCTCCCTTGGAGCCATGTGTCTAACAGGTAAAGCTACAGGCTTTGCGTTATCCACAAGATATATGCAGAAGTCTATTTCCCGCCTCGGAGGTAAGCCTTTCACCTCCTCAAAGACATCCGGATATTCCCGGACTACTCTTACTGATTGCAAATTCTCATCGGAAGCATCAAGCGACTCTAGATAACTTAGCATAACAGCATTCAAGGGATTACAAGAAATTTCTAGAGTGTTACCAAGATGAGTCAAGAGTCTAACCACTCTTTTCTCACAATCAAGAATGGCACTATTACTGGATAACCAGTCCATGCCTAAGATCAAACCATATCCCGAGAAGCCTAAGACAAAGGCATCACAACTAAACTCAACGCTGAGAATAGAGATTTTCAAACCCAAACAAACCATTGACAAGTAAGCGGAGCCCCCGATTAGATTTGAAACTACCAAGGGGTCTTCTACCATACTAGTGTCTAGATGCAGAGATTCTACTAAGGCAGATGAAATAAAAGAGTGTGATGCGCCAGAGTCAAAAAGTGTATGAACTGGATGATCATAAAGATAGACTACACTTTCTACAGAAATATTACTACCTCGTTCCTACTGAGGTGCCACTAGCGCATGAACCTGACCCCCTGAAGTGGATCCGGCTTTCTGCCCTGCCCTTTCTTCTTTGGGCAGTCCTTAGCTTGGTGCCCAGTCTCTCCACAATGAAAGCAACCACCCATCTTCGCCTTTCTTTTCTAGCAATCTTTTGATATATGGCCCACAATGCCACAGAAATTGCACCTTCTCTTCTCACGGGGCTTATTGTTCTTTCCTCCTTTCTTGAAGTCTGTTTTCTTTGCTTGTAGACCCTCTTTCTTCTCTTCCCCCTTAGTTTCTTTCTTGTTGTGATCTTCCTCGTGTAGCAACGCCATGTCCACCAAGCTTTCATAAGTCGTTCCCGTGGATACATGAGTCATGGCAAGGCTGTGTAGAGGCTCATTCAAACCCTTGACAAAGCGAAGTGCCTTCTTGTGTTGGGTGTTTACTAAGTCTAACCCAAATCTGGCCAGCTGATTAAACTGATTAACATATTCCCTGATCGTCATGCTCCCCTGTTTCAGAGTTAGGAACTTCTCCATTTGCAGGCTTCTTTCAGCTTGGGAGAGAAATTTCATTTCAAACCTTGTCCTGAAATCTTCCCATGTTTCCACCGCCCTATGAGCATTGGTAGCTTCCCACCAATAGGAAGCTTCATCCTTAAGCAACCATACCGCTAGCTGTATCTTTTGCCTGTCATCAACCCCGAAGATGACAAATAGATCCTCAGTCTCCTTTAGCCAGTTTCTTGCCCCTACAAAGGATTCTGTCCCATAAAAGCCTTTTCCACCCATAGCCTTAAAGTCTCTACAGGTTTTTGCGAAGGCATTTCCACGAGGAGGAGGAGGAGGAGGAACCACGGCCACTAGAGGACGGATGTCTGCTGGGCCCGCGCCATTGGCCCTTGCTTCTAAGTACCTCCTAAACCAGCCAGGAATCGGCACTCCTTCCGGGAGGTTAAGGTCTCCAGACATGCTGAAATAGAAAGGAAAAATTCAAAACGAAGGATAGAGAGAGATAGATAGGGCACATGGATTTGGGGGATTTTGTCTTTTTATAAACATAACACTTTTTTTCTTCTTGAAAAAAATGCTTCTTTAAACTTTCTTTTTGAAAACAATTTCAAAAACTTTTATCTTGTCTGGTAAACCTATGCTCTGATACCAAGTGAAACACTCCACCTCTGTTAAGGTCACTCACAAAGGGAATGCCTTAATTTTGGTGGAGGTTTATAAGTTAAAGCCACATATAAACTCAAGACAGATATAAATACACATATTTTAAACAGCGGAAACCAACAGACTTTTATTTCATCAATACGTGTTCAAAACAAAACATTGTCTCAAAGTACTTCCAACACTACAACATCTTCACTGTCTTGGTAATTTAAGAAGAAGAAAACATAAATAAAGTGACAAAAATCCCCATAGTGATACCCAAAGCCATAGTCTGAGCAAAAGAGACCCTAATCATACTTCTACGTACTTGGAGCTTGTACAGAGCCTGACTGAGCTGAGCAGTTTCCTCCCTGTGGACCTAGGGGGGGACGAAAGAAAAGAAGACGAAAAAATAGGGTCATACATAAAGCCTGAGTAAATCTAGTAACTCTTCAGTATGTGAATAAGAAAAGGGCATGATAGATATATACTGAAAATAGGATGGTGTCACAAGCTAAGGGAATGTCGAATGTACTATCGCACCCATACTATATCTCTGTATCTACTTGGGTTTATTTTAACAGGAACCCCGTGGTGAGGGTGAAGTGATACCCATTTTCGAAAGATCGGCTCCTACTCGCGTTAACATGTGTCATACGGCCCCTAAGAATTGTAGATACCTATGCTGGTCCCACGATGGGGTGTATCAAGACCCATGGTGGCGGCCCCGACACAAATTCTAGAAGGCATAGGTTATACTATTGGTGTCCCCAGTGCCCTGGTTGTCTGCTTCGGAGTGTGTGCATGCCCGCACCCCGTTAGACCTGCACTGTGCACCCACCGCCGTCTTTTTACCGCTTACAATCAACCCAGTAATCGTGCCCCACCCTGCCTAGTTTCAGGGTACCGTTGATACCTAACTTGGGTTACTGCTGAAACGGGTCCTATGTTACCATGATTTTCTAGTCAAACATGTTAAGTGGTTAAGTGTCTGTATTTACCTAACCCCACCCATCAATTCTTGTTAACATGTTGAATTTGGTTAAGTTTTATAGTTGACTTAACCCTACCATCTGTCCTTAGCCTCTTAGGAGCACCTGACCACTCACATTAGACAGTTATTTCTACAGTTACTGGATATGCCGATCGGTTCCGGGAAGGTTTACACCATAGCTCAGTCTAACCTCGGGTCATTATTGAGCTTAATGCTTAACCACCCACATTGGATAGGTATTGTTGTGACTACTGGACAGCCGGGCGGTTCCGGGCTGGTTTACATCACAACTCAATCCAACCTCAGGTTAAGCACGTCGTGTTTTCTAAATTTACATATTTTATTATTTCTCAAATATATATATATACATATGTAAATGACATATCTTTTATTTTTGGGTATAACAATTCATACCGCTTTAAATGTCATTGTCATTGGCATGTGCCAAACATGCCAACATATATTTTCAATGTTTTACACCCAACGTTACTACCCCCATTTATACGTTCGCAATGTTATAACAAATGTTGGGCTCGACACAATTCAGCCCAACTTTATAAGCGTAAGAAAGGGGAATCAAGAACATGTAATATTTTACAACATATAAGGGTGTGTGGCGCATGAACTTGCAATTTAGCGATACTAACATAAATGATGGGTCATGTGAACTTGCATTAAAATAAAAGTATAAATAAGTAGGTGACATATGAAATGGCATAGATTAGGCTAATACAAACTTATGTTTAAACATGTTTAACTTGGCATAATGTCAAACACAAAACTAGCATGATGTATATTCACTAAAAGGTCCAATTAATCACATAGCCTATTTCAACATGAACTTGCATAGTTTATGAAACCCAAACGATACTTAACATAGATCCAATTACACTTGCAAATAAACATGAACTTGCATAATTTATGAAACCCAAACGATGCTTAACATAGATCAATTATACTTGCAAATAGACATGAAAATGATATCATAGGTTTTGGGTCATGTAGGCATAAACGGTTTCAAGTCTAAAACATGTTTACATAAATTCTAATTTAGACTAAGGGAATAAACATAGTCAATGCCTTCGATATACATAAAGGGATCAATTTCTAATCTTTGCCACAAACTTGCAAGTGCCATTGTTTTCCTATATAACTGTTCAATAGGCTTGCATCATTCAATTTATGCCACAAACATCAATACATAAGTCATGATAGAACCATCACAATACATAGAATTTTACACAATACAATAACACAATTCTATTTTCATTCACATCGAAGCACATCACAATTCTTATTCATATTCTGAAAGGTCACTATACTTACAACGAATGCAGAATCTTGAATTCTGGATTCTGAATTCTGAAATTGAGATGCGCTCCTTTGGGTAGACTAACGTTGCGTTGATAAATTTGATTTAAACTTTAATCTTATTCTTAGTTTGATTCGTCTCTAGGCCTTTCTCTCTTGACGGCTATGTTCAATTCCTCCCTAGCAGCATGACGACTACTTTCCCATTTTTTTGTGTGAATTTTCAGTCGGGACTTAGGGTGTATTTGTAGAGTTTTATGTTGTTTTGAGCCGTCAGATGAAAACAGGAGGAATCTAGGCCTTTCAAAGTTCAGAGAGCCAATCAAGAGGTGACATGTCAGCCCTAGTGACACACAGAGCCACAGAAATTCGAGCCAGAGCCAGACCTGGCCAGCCAGGTCGACACCCAGGTCGACACTATGGTCGACCTGAGGGGGACCAGGTCGACACCATGGTCGACCCTATGGTCGACCTGGTCTCTGGGCGGGAATTTTCCCGCCCAGCCTTGTTTGAACCTGAAATTTGATTTTTGAATTTAAAACCGAGCTGTTTGAATTTAAATTTGATTCTGAAAGTTCCGAAGACCATAACTCCTTCATACGGAGTCCGATTCGCGCAAACTCGAACTCTATCTCAAGCAGAATTCCTTGACGAACGCAATGGCGTAATCCGTTTCCATTAATTCTTTCATTTAGAATTAATTATACTTTAATTTGTGAAGCTTAACGTTATTAAATTCACGGGGTGTTACAGTATATATGCGATTGTTGAGATGGGTATGTATATATATATGTGTTATATATATACACACACACACACATACCGATCTTTTCACATGTATATTCCAGTCTAAACCAAATACGACAAAGCAGATTTGTTAGATATTGGTGTACATTTACCTTGATTCCTATTCCTTTAAATGTTACTTACATTGTTTAATTGTTGAACACTCGACAAGTTCAATGTTCTTTGGGTAAATTGATATAATTCAATAGGCTGCACATTTGACGTCCGATTTGTGTGCAATATCATCTTTGAGTTAAAACTCATCGTTGAAACTTAAGATCTTAGAATGTATAGTTTTTTCTTTTTTTCTTGAATGGTATTACATCTTATAGACTATATAGGGTAAACCGGATAATTTGTCACCCCGCATTACTCAATTTTTATCTGTTGTAGTCATGATAGCATTATGGTGAAACTGCATTTTCTCCTCATAATAATCTCCATTATTACGTCTTTAAACAACCAACCAATTTCTTGTTTTAAATTGATCTGTTAGGGTACTAGTCACTATCATGTGTTGTATGATTATTCATGTTACCGGTATACTCTATGAGGGAAACATGGAAAAAAAGGGGTTTAGACCATTTACTGGCAAACAACGCCCAGGGTTTCATGTTCCAAAATCTTTGGACTTGCGTTCTAAGATATTTGCGCTTTTGCCTTTTGGATTTCTGACATATATATAGATAACTCATATAGGAATATTTTAATAAATTCATCTGCCACCCTATGTTGAAACTACTTTCATTTTTGCTGGTTACATCTTTCTGCTCTATTACGATGCTTGTGTCTTTGTTTTCCATGGGTATTGATGCCATACATATGTAGCTGTCACATATATTAACCCTTGTTTTGTCTGTTGCTTTTAAATTCTATGTTTCCTTTAAACCGAAAGGATTGTATTTATCCCTATACCGTTGCCTTATATAAACCATTGTTGCTTCTTTTTCCCCGCTAACTGTAAGGCTATTGGGTATAATACCAAGAAAATGTATTTTGAATTGTAATAAACTGTAGTCCCAGTTAAAATGGAAATATATTTGAACCTGGCTAGCTTATAATTATGTGAAAATTAGGGTCATATCCTTAAAATAAAACTTAATTAGGCTCACATCCTCCTGTTTCAAAACATATAAATTACATCCCTAATTTTAAACAGCGGCTAATTTTTTTACAAAACTGCCCTTTTCCTTAATTCACGCCGCCATAATGACCCAGGTCATATTTTGTTACGTATTAGACTTTTTTTTACAGAAACAAATTTTTTAATCCATGGCGGCGGCTGCGTGATAATTCATCAAAATAGAGAATCGCGTCTTACCTCCAGCAATCAGCGATGATCACCATCGAGCTACCCTCCTTTCAGTCGACGGCAGCAAACTTCCCACCCCTTCCTGCTCCGGCGATCCAAACCCCACCGAATTTTGTGAGTTTTTTCTTTTTCTTTCTGATTTTATTTGTATGATAAAGATAAGGTTTTTATTAGCATAAAAATACGGTTTTTAATATGATAAGTACCTGTAAAAAAACGTAAATTTATGAAACTATTGTTCATTTTTTTGCTCGATAAAAAGATGATTGGTTAATTTGATCTTCTTTAATTGTACAGGCTTGACGATTGATAATTTAATTTCTGTATAAAGTTTTAATTTTATTACAAAGCGTACAGTTTTGTTTATTAAATTTGTCAACACTTGTTTTTATATTCTGAATAGGTGTATACAATTATGCATAAATTGTTAATATTTGCATTAAAAAATGCAATTATTGTTATAATAGGTGTATAGATCGCACAGTTTTTTTGTTAAGTTTGGCTATACAATTTTTCTTATATTCTGAATAGGTGCGTACAATTATGCTACTTTTGGTTAATACTAGCATGCAATAATTGTACAAAAATTATAAACAAATGCATACAATTGTTCGGAAATATTGAATTACTTGCATGACGGTATGCATTTAACCTGGATATATGCATACGTGAATGCAATTATTATGCTGATTGTACAGATTGTCTTCAACTGTTATATTTATGTCTATTCATGTATGCAAATATTTTTAGAATCTGAATGTATGTGTGCAAATTTGATTAAAACGTGGAAAAAATAAAACATAATTGTACGTATGAATGTGGTTTTATTGTAAATCAGCGATGCGGTGTATTAATTATTTGTGCATGTTTTACTTCTATTTTTGTAATAGTGAAAATTAGGGTCAAATCCTTAAAATAAAACTTAATTAGGCTCACATCCTCCTGTTTCAAAACATATAAATTACATCCCTAATTTTAAACAGCGGCTAATTTTTTTACAAAACTGCCCTTTTCCTTAATTCACGCCGCCATAATGACCCAGGTCATATTTTGTTACGTATTAGACTTTTTTTTACAGAAACAAATTTTTTAATCCATGGCGGCGGCTGCGTGATAATTCATCAAAATAGAGAATCGCGTCTTACCTCCAGCAATCAGCGATGATCACCATCGAGCTACCCTCCTTTCAGTCGACGGCAGCAAACTTCCCACCCCTTCCTGCTCCGGCGATCCAAACCCCACCGAATTTTGTGAGTTTTTTCTTTTTCTTTCTGATTTTATTTGTATGATAAAGATAAGGTTTTTATTAGCATAAAAATACGGTTTTTAATATGATAAGTACCTGTAAAAAAACGTAAATTTATGAAACTATTGTTCATTTTTTTGCTCGATAAAAAGATGATTGGTTAATTTGATCTTCTTTAATTGTACAGGCTTGACGATTGATAATTTAATTTCTGTATAAAGTTTTAATTTTATTACAAAGCGTACAGTTTTGTTTGTTAAATTTGTCAACACTTGTTTTTATATTCTGAATAGGTGTATACAATTATGCATAAATTGTTAATATTTGCATTAAAAAATGCAATTATTGTTATAATAGGTGTATAGATCGCACAGTTTTTTTGTTAAGTTTGGCTATACAATTTTTCTTATATTCTGAATAGGTGCGTACAATTATGCTACTTTTGGTTAATACTAGCATGCAATAATTGTACAAAAATTATAAACAAATGCATACAATTGTTCGGAAATATTGAATTACTTGCATGACGGTATGCATTTAACCTGGATATATGCATACGTGAATGCAATTATTATGCTGATTGTACAGATTGTCTTCAACTGTTATATTTATGTCTATTCATGTATGCAAATATTTTTAGAATCTGAATGTATGTGTGCAAATTTGATTAAAACGTGGAAAAAATAAAACATAATTGTACGTATGAATGTGGTTTTATTGTAAATCAGCGATGCGGTGTATTAATTATTTGTGCATGTTTTACTTCTATTTTTGTAATATTCTGTTGATGTAGTTTATTTTACTCTTTTGTTAATATTTGTTATTTATTTCTTCCACAGGTTTTTCCCTATAGCAATTGCTAATATTTTTGGAGAAGATGTAGACTATGAAAATGTGCATAGAAGTATGCAGGTAATTCTTTTATATGCGTACATGGATGTATTTATTTATAATATCTATACATTTTTACGTCATTTATTTGATTATGGAAGATTAGGCTTATTAATTTTGATTCTCTTCTTTGTGTTGCAGTTTTCCTGCAGATAGTGATGTACTGAGGTTGTTGAAGTTCGGGAATGATAACATGTTTCTGCTATTTGTTGTGAATATTTATGTGATTGTTTGTAATCATAAAAATTGCGTACTTTTATGCATATATTATTTATATATGCATATAAATATACAGCTCTTTTGGAATATCTGTCTGTTTGCGTGCATGATGATTTATTGCAAACAAGTACGCTTATATTCTTAATACTTGTATATTAAGATTTTTTTGTGATTGTATGTAATCAGTTCAATAAAGTCATTTCCATATTATTTGCAAGCATTTTTGTATTTCTGTACACTTTGTTTATATTTTATAGTACCTTTGTGTGATATCTACATGGAAGCTTTTCATCTTATATGTACGAAACTATTCGTAAATAGTTGACTAAATTTATGCATACTATAATGCTAATATTTTGAATAACTGCATACCAATAAGTAAAAATTCCAGATTATCATATAGAAACAAAATAATTTGAAACCCTACAAAATATTCCCCCAGTGATTCATTAACGAAAATAATAATCAACAACCCGTAGTTTGAAAACAAAATAACAGTACAAATATTCACAAAAATTCTTGTGATAAATGCACATAATCATGCAAATTTCATTACAAAATTTATTTGTTCATGCAAGAATTAAAACTTTTATGAATAAATAATTGCACACTTTTACACAACATTTCTAATTATCTGCATACAAATATGCAATTATCTGCTGATATTTGCAAACTTTCCATAAAAACTACACAACAATTCATATTTGGTTAACATACTACTGCGTAATTAAAAAAATGGATTCACAACTAAAAATATTCGCAATTATGCACACAATTCCGCAATTAATCTGACTAACTAAATTCCAGTCAGGGGCGGCGGCGGTTCTCACTTCGCAGTTGGATGCAGTCTTGTGGCTGTAGATGTTTGGTGGGGGTCAGATTGGGGAAGGAAGAGGAAGAGGAAGAGGAGTCGACGGCGGTGGGTCCATCGGTGGGCGGTGCGGCGTATATTCCAGGGGGAACGCCGGCGATGTCAAATCGTACGAGGGGGATGACTGGAGTGATCTGATCAAGTCGGCAATGACTTTGGTTGTTTTGATTTGATCGAGATTAAGAAGTTGATAATCGGCTGTGGGATATTAATTTTCTTCCTTGAATGACTGCGATAATTATGCGATGAACGGAGTGTTTTTAGGGTTTAAAGGACAGATGCGTAATTGTAATCGCAGTATTTTGAAAATAGGGATGTAATCTCTATTATTTTTATCATCGGGTTTTTTTTATATTTTGAAACTTAATAGGGACCTGTAAAAAACGCACCCTATAATTATTATCCCCTACCTTGTGTATACTTAAACTTTGTATGTCACTTTTGTTATATATATCTGAACCTGAAACCGGCTGGTTCTTGGCATTTACTACTTTCTTGATCCTTCCACTAACCATACTTTGCATGCCTTCATGACGTACTGATTTTCATTGGCTGATGTACTTGGCCTACTATTCCTTAATAGTATGCACGCACATGAGTATCTTAGTAATGTATAAGATACCATTAATGAAAATTAAATGTTTAGTATGTGTAATGACCCACATTTACAGAGGTATTATAATTAATTTATTTAATTATATAAATAATGATATAGTGCATTAAATGGTGGTTTAATCAAATAATGGTGAATATTTAATTTAAATAATAAATTAAATAATATATATAATTCTGAAATAATCAGAATTGGCTGAAATGGCGATATGGTGTGAACTGGATCATCTGTGATATTTAATTCAGTTTGGAATTGAATTTGAATAACAAATATATTATATAAACGACAGTTTGAACGTAGAGTTATAATATAATTAAAATCGAGCTCGAAATGGCGCTGTAGTTCATAAATTGGCGATTCGAACTTCAACTGAATGTACATGGTTCGTTTTAAATTGGATTTCTGTGAAACAAGAATTGTTAGGAGCTGTTGAAGTATATTTTTCTAGGGGAAGAGAAAAATCGGGATTTCGTCGTGTAGATTTTGAGATATATCCAAATCAAATTTTAAAATAGTCGCTATAGAATCGTTTATCAACCATAACGGTTTATTCGATATAATTAGAGATCGGATTTGAATTTAGACGGGGTTCTTTTGAGACATAAAGATAATTTAATTTTTAGAATTTTACTGTAATTTTTAATTAATTAAATAAGCAACTTTTAATTTGGAGTGTTTTGCACCCTATGACGATATTTTTGGGGTTTCACAATATGAGTTAAACTACTGATATTATTATATTTCTAGAATCGTGGCACTTTACTAAATATAAAGGTATCCTTATTTCAGTCTGTACGTGAAAGGAATTTAATGAAACGAGGGTATATGAATATAATAATATGCAATTATTTCAAAACCTTCTTCCATGTATTCCTGTGATTAAAAAGAGACCACGTTCCCACCTTTCCAACCCCACAAACAAAAGCAAACATGGAAACCCCTATATAATACAAACTCAAATTCTTTCCTTAAGACCGAATTTCACTTTTCCCTTGGCCAATATTTTTCGCCGTCACTTATTGCTCTCAGCAAACCATACATCGCCACTTTCTAAAATCAAATATTAAATCCATTAAAATGCTATAAATCCTAAAACCACTATTATGGAGTTCGTAAGGTAATTTCCTACAAGGTGGTATAAGCTTTAAGCAACTCGCGCAACTCTCTGGAGTTTGAGAAATCAATCTCGCGAGCTAGGGTTTTCGGATTCGAATCATGGAAGCTTTGAGGTATGAAAGAAGTATTATTTTTGGATTTGGAATGGAAAAGGGTGTATGTGTCTGATGTTTGGAACCTTTCGGTGATTAAACCAGTCGTGACCTGATGTCGAGTAGTAAGATTGTGATGTTGGTAAATAGAAGAATCGAAGAGGGTAATTTCAGTGGTATTAGTTTGATTTATTTTCGAGTGAAAGAGAGGGAATGAGAGTTGCGATAAGGGCTTTGCTGAAGCCTGTTGCAGTGAACAGTTTGATGGGAGAAGAAGGCATTGAGCGTTGTGAAAATGGTAAGGGATGATGCGGTTTTGGTCAAAGTATATTACGGTGTGATTAGTTGGTGAAATCATGTATTGAAGAAGGAGAAGTTGCGATGGGAAGGAGAGGAAATGGCCATTTGCAGGTTCGAACAGGTGATTTGGGGAAGATAAGGGAATTAGGTCTGGTATATTATGGGTAAGTGGGCCGATGTATAGAAGGGTTAAGGCCCGATAATTATTTTATTAAAGTTTTAATTTTCAAAGATAATAATGTGTTAACTTGTTAATGCCATAACTAGCTCATACGACGTCGGATCAACGAACAGACAGGTGCGTTGGATTCACAACGGAAAATACTATATCTACAAACTGGGTTTGAATGGTTTGGAGATTGTTGGAATTTATTGCAAAATAAATTGTCCGTCTGAATCAAGCGATGGTTATCGTTATTAACGATGATCGTCCAAAGTGAGTAAATCTCACTAACTCTGAACAGTTTATAATTTCATGTTGTATTTTTAGAACTGTTAAATATTGGATGATTGGCTGTGTGTTGACTATTTGATTGAACTGCTAGTCAGTTAGTTGAATTTCTATATTGATTCTGTTTAACAAAATATATCATATGGAACTGAAAGTGATGTTGATTTTATTGTGTAACATCTGTGGATGCAGGGAAACAGGTTGGAGGAATCCGACTGGATTCCTCAACAGTTATTTTTTTTTTTTTCATATATTGTGATATATGATGTGGTTTATAATCTGTGGTTGATTATATGTGTTTGGACGATATTGGTCATCGTGATATGATGTGTTAAGTACCACAAAATATCGGAATGGGAAAATGTAACATCCCGCGTTTTATCGGTTTGACTTTGAATATTTAAATCAGTTTAAATATTGAAATCGTAATATAAGTGGGTTCATATATTAATTAAAACGAAATTGAACGTATAAATATATATAATCGAGCCCGAAATATCGCGGCAGTTCGTGATTTAACTTTCTGAACTTCAACTGAGTATACATGACTCGTTTTAAATCGGATTTCTACGAAACAAGAAACGTTGAAATCTGTTGAACTGTATCTTTCTAATGGAAGTGAAAAACCAAGATTTCATGTTACAGATTGCGAGTTATGTCCAAATCAAATTTTCGAATATTCGCTATAGAATCGTTTATCGACCGTAACAGTTTATTCGATATAACTAGATATCGGTTTCGAATTTAGACAAGGTTATTTCGAGACGCAGTTATAATTTAATTTTTAGAATTTTACTGTAATTTTTAATTAATTAAATATGCAACTTTTTATTTGGAGTAATTTGCACCCTATATCAATATTTTGGGGTTTCAAAATAAAAGTTAAACTACCGATATTATTATATTTTTGGGATCGTGGCACCTTACCCGACATGATGGCATTTTTATTTCTGTCTATAGCAGTCCTTAAAGCAATGAGATTGGTGTAACAGAGACCGTAAACCTCGCCTTGGAAAACAAAAACAAAACCTATCGGTGCCACGAAAAATCATAACGTATTGATTAAAATACTTCTCAAATTCTTAGCAAGTAAGGGATATTGAAGTGAAAACTGACAAGCTACTCTAATATAAACTACACTCATACCAAAGTCCTTATCTATATGCTAAGCTATGCAATAGAGGCATCATTGAAAAGAAGTTTTCGGAAATATAAAATAAATGAACCTTCTACCCTAAGTAACAACACCGTACACATGCAGTGATATTTCTTTTCTTCCCACGTCCTATAATTTGGAAAGCTGGAAATCCTATAAGCTAAAAGCCACGCTATACATTCAAATCAAGCTAAAAATATAAACATATACTTTTAGTGTTTTGTGCTTAAGGAAACCGTGGAGACAAAGTAATTTACACAGCCCACCTATGTTCTGTCCTTGAAGCCGACCTATATATGTACTAATGCCTTGGCACCCAAGCTTTTCAATTCTATAAATACAGAAGTGAAAACGAGACTAAATCTATGTTAAATTTCCTTTAAAACACAAACCGATCCTCCACTATATAAAGATCCACAAATTCCAGAGCCGTAAGCATCTGTGAGGAGGAGCGAGCATAACCGTATTGATGAACTCTTTGCTTCAGGCGGTTAAGTTCTTGAAGGGAAACTGGGGTTCAAAGTCTGGAGGAGGCGGCTTGTAGTGTAAGTGGTTTGTTGAAGCAAGAATGGTACTGTGTTTATATTGGTGTGATATTCAAGAGTGGCGTGGACTGTTCAGTATGTTCAAGAAGGAGAGGATTTTTTCTGTGAAGTTGGAAGCAATGGAGTTGATGTTGCTGTGAAGTGGTGACCGTAACAGGAAGGACAAGCGCACCAAGAAGTAAGGCAAAGAATGATGGGATTGACGTGGACGATGCGGGGTAAAGGCGTGGAGATATAGGAAATAAAAGGTGATAAGAAATGGAGTATTACTGGAGAACCGTAAGTCAGAAGGTAAGGGGAGAGAGGTGCATGACTGGCGTAAGTTCTAATGAAGGTGGACATGTTGAGCTTGTTTGTGGTGAAGAGTGTGGAGTCTTCAAAGTATTGCCATAGCATGTAAATTTGTATACAGGGAGCGGTTATTCCTTTTGTGAAGATTGGGATGGTGAGATGCATGCAAAACCGTGAACTGATAAGTGGTAATGGGTTGGAAAACGTTGAAGAAAATGGTGATTTAAAAATGATGCACGGTGAACTGCACAACGCGAGGAGCTTGCGCCCAGGGTTGGCATGGTTTCCGAAATGAAAGGTGTCGCACATTCATGGGTGTTGATCATTGTCAGTAGCTCGCCCTTTGTGGTTTTGTGGGGAGAAGCGAGTTGTTGCTTTTGGAGCTGGGTTAGCCGAGTTTGGATGGGAAGTTGATCAGTAAAATTGGTTCGGTTCTATTTTATGATAACGAATTTGACGAACCGCCCGTCACTTTGGAATCGCACGGAAGCTGACGACGCTATAAAGTCAGTTTGGAGCAATTAGAAGCACGTTGAATTTATGGCAGAACTGAACGCCGGATTTAACCAACCGACGCAAATCGTTATTTAACGGTTAACGCGCAAAGGTGAGTAAATTCACTAACTCTGTTTTATTTAAAATATTTTAATCATATTTTAAATAATGGTTGAATGCTGTGTGATGTTTGATTAGGTAAATTACAGTTAAATTGGTTGAAATAAACATATATCGTTGCATATGTACACATCATTGGTTGATACTGATTTGACTAATATCTGTGGATGCGGAAATCGGTTGGAGGAACTCAACCGGATTCCTAAATATTTAATTGTATTGTTTGTGCACTGTTTGAACCGTGTTGAATGGACATTCAACGTTATGTTGATTTGGTAAATAAAAGATATCAGCGACAGTCAACCATAAACCCATTTTGTTAAGAAGTTGGTTGACCGTCAGACAAATCAACGATGTTAATATTAAAAAATTATATCTTTATAATTAAAGCAAAGTTTAAATTATAACAGAAATTCTATTATAAACTGGTATTAAGTTTATATTGAGATGTTTTATTGAATTGGGTATAATAATACGAATGAGAAGTAAATTGCTAAAAAGACAAAGAACGTGATCGATTTTTGATAAGAGAAGTTTAAAGAGAAATGTTTAAGGAAGATGGGGTGAAGAGTTAATGGCCAATGTAAATAAATTTAAACAACCGAGTTTTCAAATAAGGATATGGCGTCATAAAATCATATTTAAAAGATGTCAATATTTTTGTAACGGAAAGAGATGTCAATATTTTTGTAACGGAAAGTGATGACAATATTTTTGTAACGGAAATAGATTCAAGATTTCTGTAACAGAAAGAGATGTCAAGATTTTTGTAATAGAAAGAGATGTCAAGATTTTTGTAACGGAAAGAGGTGACGGGATTAGTTATAAAGTGGAATATGGTAGCGTATTGCAAATCTGTAAACTATAGCGATAAAATAGCGCTGTTGACTAGGCTTAAGCGTGACTATTATGTTGAGATTAGCTATAAAGAAGAATATTACAGCGTCTGACAAGTTTTTGAACTATAGCGATAAATTAGCGCTGTTGACCAAGCTTAAGCGTGATTATGAGATATAGCACTATTCCCTAGAGAGGTTTGAAACTCACTTAGCCAAGTGATAAGGAAATAATTATGTTTTCCCGAAGAAGTGATACAGTTGGATTTAGCTTTGTCGAATTGTATGTATATAATTGATAGTGATATTTATTGTTAAAACCAAGTTGGTTTGATTTAATGGGATCAGTTTCTATGAGAGATAACATTCGCGGTTTAAAGTGAATTATGTTTGAAAAGCAATCATTGTAGAATTAAATGGTTATTGGAAATATTTTCCAATATAAATGATGCATATACAGAAAATTTGAAGTGTGTAAAAGCGAGAAATGTTTTCGAACGTTAATGACATATGGTTTCAAGAATATGAAAAAAATAAGGTTTTATAATATTTGGAAATGTTTTCCAGAGCGTGAAGGGCTTAACGAGCTTTGAGAAAATATCTAGGAAGATATAGGAAACGGGAAAATATTAGAAAGGGCCAGCGATGTGTGATGTTTGAATGGATGTTGTTTTTACTTCGATAGTTAAATAACCGACTATCGAAGTGTTTTGACCATCATTGTCAATACGGAGAGATCGGTTGGATATTTTATCCGAGAACCACTCCGTATGGGCATAAACGCTGCGAATTAGATTACGCTGAAACCAATTGAAGACGGAGTAGAATGCAAGGGTCGCCCCGTTGTAGAATGGTGTTTTCTGTTTGTCCAGTCCCAGGACAACTTGTATGGACGAATGTCTGACAAAGTATTCCCAACGGTCACATAAGACGATCTTGTCAAGATATTACGTCTGGTGGCGGAGAAACTAGTTTCTCTTAGCTTTTATACCCGTAATATTTTTGGGAAGATCAACTAGTGATTTGACGGGTTTGACGATGTGGCATTCAAAGTGTATGGTGGCCAGATGTTCTAAAAGGTAGACGTAGCCTCAAGCTTCACAACCGGGAAATGACAAAAATCGGGCAGGCAGCATGGCTATGTGGGTCGCTCCCATTACGGTGTATAATCACCTATCTAGAGAAATTCCTTTTGTTTCTAAATCTATCGATTCTGCCCATTCGGGAACGGTGGTTTGAGTCCAACCGTTGGTGATATACATTCGATACACTCAAGCGAAATGAGTGGTCGGTCATGTGTGGGCCGGGTTGCAAGACGTTCTTGTTGAACCCAGGTGTATTCGCCTCTAGAGATACATCATCAGAAGGTGGTCCCATACCTTGTCATAGTTGGAATCCAATCTCCAATAAGCGCCCTGCGGTTTTCGATTTTTACTATGTATGTAGAGCGTGAGATGCAAGCGTTCTACTATTTGGTTATTTACTTGATTAGACATTATTATAATATCACTGGATTTTGATATCAAAATATTTTGGGTTATAGTAAGGTAAAAACCATCCGTATTTATATGTGGACTGGTCTTACTATTATCCTTTTCTTTCAAAAGATCTTTGAAGTTAAACCATATGGTTGGAGTTTACTCACACCAGTCCCATGACTGACCCAGAGTTTATTTTGTTTGTTTTCCTTAAACTCTTGGGCGCCCAATTTTGTACGGGCAGTCAAGTGTTTCAGGCTTTACAGATACACTTGGAGGAGCTTGAAGCAGGAGTCTTCACTGTTGGTTATTTAGAGTTATTTCCGCTGTATCAAATGTTATGTTGTACTCTGATATGGTATGTATACACAAAACAGATTTGTATTCCAAAGTTATGTTATATAATATATTTTATTCGTTCCGCTGTGAGATTCGTGTTTACTCTGGTTCTGCTCAGTTGTGTTCTTCTTCTTCTTCTTCTATTCTATTAGTTCTACCTTATCTTTCTCATCCTCTAATTTCTTTCTATTAATGATCTGGTATTTTCGATGTCTGAATAGTCGACGCTGGGTTTTGTGTCGATTTTCGGAGTCGAAAAATCCCGGGTCGTTACAGAAAAGGAGATTTTCAAAGTGATATTGAAAACAGAATATGTATAAATTGGAATAATTATAAAGTGAATTATTTATTTAGGATAAATAAATAAAATATTATAAAATGGGCTATTTACTTAGAAAATAAATAGGAGATAATAAGTGAGATATTTATTTGTTAAATAAATAAGATAAGATAATGGATTATTTATTTGTTAAATAAATAAGAGATATTAAATGAGATATTTATTTGTTAAATAAATAGAAGATTATAAAGGAAACATTTAGAATAAAATAAAGGAGATATTTATTGGTTAAATAAGTAGATTAGAATAAATAAAGATATACAAGGAAATATTTGTAAACCAATTACAAATAGGATTGAAAAGGAAATAGTGTAAAACCATAATCAAATAGATGACAAAGGAAATATTTGTTTAGAAAACAAATAGATTATAAAGGAAATATTTATCTTTGGATAAATAGATATATATAAGTCTGAACTTATATATGAAGAAGTAAACAGATAAAAGGAACAAATGTGATTTTTAAATGATATTTATAAATTAAGTTAAATATTTATCATTTGGATAAATAGAATATATAAGTCAGGACTTATATAGAGGAGTAAGAATCAATTTCAACATCGATGTTTGAAACTGAATAAGGATAAAGAGTTAACCAGTTAGGTTAAACCATTTGAGTTAACCAATTAGGTTAAACCGTTAGAGTTAACCAGTTAGGTTAAACCGTTAGAGTTAAACCAGTTAGGTTAAACCGTAAAGTTAAACCAGTTAGAGTAAACCAGTTAGAGTTAATCGATAGAGTTAAATCGAACTAGAGTTATTGAATAGAGTTAAATCGAACTAGAATTGAAATGAGTTAATCGAATTTAGTTATTCGAAAAAGTAATTCAAATCAGAAATATTCGAAGTGAGTTGATCGAATCTAGTTATTCGACAGAAGTAAAATCGAATAAGATTTATTCAAAGAAAGAGATTATCGAATATAAGTATTCGAAAGTAAGTAAATCGAATAGAGTTATTCGAATTTGTTATTCGAATAGAGTTAAATAAATAAGAGTTATTCGAATTAGTTATTCGAATAGAGTTAAATAAATAAGAGTTATTCGAATTAGTTATTCAAATAAAGTTAAACACAAAGGAGTTATCGAATTAGTTAATCGAAAGGAGTTATCGATTTTAGTTTAATCGAAAAGAGTTATCGATTATAGTTTAATTGAAAGGAGTTATCGATTATAGTTTAATCGAAAGGAGTTATCGATTATAGTTTAATCGAAAGGAGTTATCGAATTAGTTATTCGAAAGGAGTTAAGTAAGGAGTTAAGTAAAAAGAGTTAATCGATTAGGGTTAAATAAATAAAGTTAACCGAATTTAGTTTATTCGAAGAAGGTTTTCGAATCTAGTTATTCGTAAGAGAGATTATCAAATATAGTTATTCGAAGGGAGGAGTTATCAAATAGAGATTTATTCGAACGAGAGTTACGTAAGGAAGTGTTAAAAAGTTAAAAGATGAACTTACCCTATTTCGAGATTTGAAATGTTGTTCAGTTAAGGTCTGAGAGGTAGTTATACCCCAACTTGATTGACTTCGTTTTTAATTTAGAAATGGTTAAGGTTCGAGAGTGAAAGTGTTTAAGTGAATTTAGTAAATAAGTATAGTGGTTTGAGTTGTCGTCGCGATGTGATTTATACATCTGTTTAAATCCAAGTAAAGAAGATTTGGAAATGTTTTCCAAATAAAATCAAAAACGTAATCAAATATTGAAATTGGAAATATGGATTAGAAATGGAAATGTTTTCCAGTGTTAACATATATTTTATAAACATAGAAAATAAGGAAATATGATTATATATATATATATGATTAATAGAATTTCCACCTGGAAATAATATCGTTGTTTGCACACCTGTTTTTCTTTTATGGTTAAATCACAGACTATCGAAGTTTTTGACCATTTTAATGTTGTTAATATGGAGAGACCGGTTGGATTATTATCCAAAGAACCACTCTGTATTGGCATAAGCATTGCGAATCATATATGCCAAAGATAATTGAAGACGGAGTAAAATGCAAGGGCTATTGTATAAGTCTTAGATAACAGTGACTAAGACGGATATACTGAATAGTACCTTCGGTTCATCCTGTTCTTGGATGACTTGTATGGATGAATGTTTGACAGAGTATTTCCAGAAAGGTCACGTACATTGATTTCTTTAATCGTACCAAGAGTGGAAGCGGAGAAGGAAACTTCTTTAGCTAACACGTAATGTACTGTTGTAGACGTCAATTAGTGATTTTTGATGGATCTGACAATGTGGCATTCGAAGTGAATCTGATATGATGATAAAGCGTAGCTTCTAGCCTCACATCCGGTAAATGACAGAAATCGGACAGGCAGCATGGCTAAGTTGGTCGCTCCGAAGTAGGGTGTATAATCACCTAATCTAGAGTTTCATTTACTTCAAAAAAAATTATTGTTGAAGCTGTCCATTCGGGAAACGATTGATGATCCTAACCGTTGGTGATATACATTCGATACACTCAAGCGAAATGAGTGGTCGGTCATGTGTGGCCGGGTTGCAAGATGTTCTTGTTGAATCCAGTGTATTCCTTTCTAGAGGTACACTAACGAAAGGTGGTTCCATACCTTGTCATAGTTGGAAATCCATTACCCAATACGTGCTTGCAATTTTGATTGTATACTATATATGTAGAACGTGAGATGAAAGCGTTTCTGCTAGATGATTATTATAGTTGTGGTTGACAGACATTATTATAATATCAAAAGGTTTTTGATATAAAGATATTTTTGATTCTCATAAGGCAAAAACCCACGCCGTTATACGGCGTGGTCTTATGAGATATCGTTTACTTGTTCAAACTGTTTAAAACTATTTTACTCACACCAGTACCATGACTGACCCGAAGTTTATTTTGTTTTGTTTTCCCTAAACTCTTGGGTGCCCAATTTTGTACGGGCATTCAAGTAGTCGGGATTTACAGATATACCTGAAGAGCTGGAGCAGGAGGCTTTAGGATCATATAGCTATAGTTTATTTCCGCTGTGTTGTAAGTGTTGTACTTTGATAATGATGTATATTCAAGTACAAATGTTTATTTCAAAGATATGTTATCTATTATATGTTATTCGTTCCGCTGTGAGGTTCGTGTTACTCTGATGTTGTGTTCTTCTTCTTCTATTCTAAGTTTCTATCTTATCTGTTCTCACCCTCTAATTTCTTTCATTAATTACTGGGATTTTTCGATGTTTGGTTAGTCGTTATCATGCTTATGTCGATAACCAAAGTCACCAAAAATTTGGGTCATTACAGTTGGTATCAGAGCTTAAGTTAAGTGAATTACCTTGGCTCTGTGGCGTGACTCGGTAGAGATAGGGTTAGTAATACCCTAGATTGAGTTGAGTGTATATATACGAGTGCGTATTTGTAAATTGATATAAAATGGTTTTATATTTTAGAGATTCATTGGTTGAGTTGTTTATGGGTTCTGGTCGATCAGTTTGATCCACTGTATCGGTAGGAGTTTATAAACACTCGAATACGATGGGTCGACACGATATGTTTTGAAAAGAGGGTAAATTAAAATAAGTTTACCCAAGGTATATCTTGATATAGAGAAGATATATATATATCGAAACTGTAATATAGTGGATATATTGGTTGTTATTATAATCGAGTAAGATTATAAATTAAATGGTTATGTGAATAACCAATCAGAATTCATATAAGTGAAATACGTGGAATCAGATGAGTTAAATCTGAAATTTAAACCAAAAATTGAATAAAAATTCTGGAAAATTGGATAAGTGTTTGTAAATGGATTTGGATTAAAAATAAGGAAAAATTAAGATCTTGGGAGATTTTAAATTATTTTACAAGCAGTGTGAATTATATTTTGAAATGAATTTCAAAGTGGAAATGTTTAGAAATGGTTTTATAGTATTGAACTCACTTCAATCGCTGGAAAATAGATTCTGATGATGACAGCTGCATCATCAGTATTCATTTTCGAGTTGTAAGTGACGAATTACTACCAGAGGTACTGTTTTGAATTTGTTTTGGGAAAGACAAGTTGTTTTAAATTTCAAAAAGGAAAATTTGATTTTTGAAAAGAGTAAACTGTTTAAAAACTCCCAGGGAAAGACTGCTTGAATTGAAAACAAATTTAACAGAATTTGTGAAAGCAAATTTGAATTAAAGTAAAGCCAGTAAAGTGGTAACTGAGATTGAATTAGAATGATATCAAGACAAATTGGATTGTGAGATTCAAATTTGAAGCGTAATGTGATAATCAAGTTAAGAGTTGGGAATCGAGAAGAAACTCGAGTTGAAATGATATTTGGCTCGGATATAAGCGAATGGTTGTGTTGTGGATAAAAGCAGATTGGAATTTGATTTGGATGATCCTTGTATCTGTTGAATTGATAACAAGTGGAAAGGATATAATGATATGCCGACAAAAGGTATAAGTTTATATTTCTATTTGATATAAGATTTATGAGCCGAATTGGCAAGCCGCTTGGCTATTTGATTTTCTTTTGGGATGGAGATGGCCCAGAGAGGCGAGTGGTGGTTTGACGTATTGACCAGTACAAAGGAGGTGCTGGCGAAATTTTTCGCAAAGTTAAGGCGTTAGAAAATTTTCAGGATTTTTTTTTTTTGAAAATTTTCGTTGATAAGGATTATTTAATATTTTAATTAAAATTAAATTTGGTTCAATTGAAACTGAAGTTAAGAAGTGAACAATTAAGTTATAACCAGTTAATAGAGTTGTTTTCTCTACCTTCGCAATTTCGAGGACAAAATTATTTTAAGTGGGGAAGAATGTAACGACCCGCATTTACAGAGGTATTATAATTAATTTATTTAATTATATAAATAGTGATATAGTGAATTAAATGGTGGTTTAATCAAACAATGGTGAATATTTAATTTAAATAATAAATTAAATAATATATTAAATTCTGAAATAATCAGAATTGGCTAAAATGGCGATATGGTGTGAACTGGATCATCTGTGATATTTAATTCAGTTTGGAATTGAATTTGAATACCAAATATATTATATAAACGACAGTTTGAACGTAGAGTTATAATATAATTAAAATCGAGCTCGAAATGGCGCTGCAGTTCGTAAATTGGCAATTCAAACTTCAACTGAATGTACAGGGTCCGTTTTAAATCGTATTTCTGTGAAACAAGAAATGTTAGGAGCTGGTGAAGTATATTTTTCTAGGGGAAGAGAAAAATCGGGATTTCGTCGTGTAGATTTTGAGATATATCCAAATCAAATTTTAAAATAGTCGCTGTAGAATCGTTTATCGACCGTAACGGTTTATTCGATATAACTAGAGATCGGATTTGAATTTAGACAGGGTTCTTTTGAGACATAACGATAATTTAATTTTTAGAATTTTACTGTAATTTTTAATTAATTAAATAAGCAACTTTTTATTTGGAGTGTTTTGCACCCTGTGACGATATTTTTGGGGTTTCACAATATGAGTTAAACTACCGATATTATTATATTTCTGGAATCGTGGAACTTTACTGAATACAACGGTATCCTTATTTCAGTCTGTACGTGAAAGGATTTTAATGAAACGAGGGTATATGAATATAATAATATGCAATTATTTCAAAACCTTCTTCCATGTATTCCTGTGGTTAAAAAGAGACCACGTTCCCACCTTTCCAACCCCACAAACAAAAGCAAACATGGAAACCCCTATATAATACAAACTCAAATTCTTTCCTTAAGACCGAATTTCACTTTTCCCTTGGCCAATATTTTTTGCCGTCACTTATTGCTCTCAGCAAACCATACATCGCCACTTTCTAAAATCAAAGATTAAATCCATTAAAATGCTATAAATCCTAAAACCACTATTATGGAGTTCGTAAGGTAATTTCCTACAAGGTGGTATAAGCTTTAAGTAACTCGCGCAACTCTCTGGAGTTTGAGAAATCAATCTCGCGAGCTAGGGTTTTCGGATTCGAATCATGGAAGCTTCGAGGTACGAAAGAAGTATTATTTTTAGATTTGGAATGGAAAATGGTGTATGTGTCTGAAATTTGGAACCTTTCGGTGATTAAACCAGTCGTGACCTGATGTCGAGTGGTTACCCAATAGAGATTTATTCGAACGAGAGTTACGTAAGGAAGTGTTAAAAAGTTGAACTTACCCTATTTCGAGATTTAAAATGTTGTTCAGTTAAGGTCTGAGAGGTAGTTATACCCCAACTTGATTGACTTCGTTTTTAATTTAGAAATGGTTAAGGTTCGAGAGTGAAAGTGGTTAAGTGAATTTAGTAAATAAGTATAGTGGTTTGAGTTGTCGTCGCGATGTGATTTAAAAATCTGTTTAAATCCAAGTAAAGAAGATTTGGAAATGTTTTCCAAATAAAATCAGAAATGTAATCAAATATTGAAATTGGAAATATGGATTAGAAATGGAAATGTTTTCCAGTGTTAACATATTTTCTAAACATAGAAAATAAGGAAATATGAATACATATATATATATATATATATATATATATATATGATTGATTGATAGAATTTCCATCTGGAAATAATATCGTTGTTTGCACACCTGTTTTTCTTTGATGGTTAAATCACAGATTATCGAAGTTTTTGACCATTTTAACGTTGTTAATATGGAGAGACCAGTTGGATTATTATCCAAAGAACCACTTTGTATTGGCATAAGCGTTGCGAATCATATATGCTAAAGATAATTGAATACGGAGTAAAATGCAAGGGCTATTGTATAAGTCTTAGATAACAGTGCCTAAGACGGATATACTGAATAGTACCTTTGGTTCATTCTGTTCCTGGATGACTTGTATGGATGAATGTTTGACAGAGTATTTCCATAAAGGTCACGTACATTGATTTCTTCAACCGTGCCAAGAGTGGAAGCGGAGAAGGAAACTTCTTTAGCTAACACGTAATGTACTGTTGTAGACGTCAATTAGTGATTTTCGATGGATCTGACAATGTGGCATTCGAAGTGAATCTGATGTGATGATAAAGCGTAGCTTCTAGCCTCACATTCGGTAAATGACAGAAATCGGGCAGGCAGCATGGCTAAGTCGGTCGCTCCGAAGTAGGGTGTATAGTCACCTGATCTAGAGTTTCATTTACTTTAAAAAAAATCTATTGTTGATGCTGTCCCATTCGGGAAATGGTTGCTAATCCCAACCGTTGGTGATATACATTCGATACACTCAAGCGAAATGAGTGGTCGGTCATGTGTGGCTGGGTTGCAAGATGTTCTTGTTGAATCCAGTGTATTCCTTTCTAGAGGTACACTAGCGAAAGGTGGTTCCATACCTTGTCATAGTTGGAAATCCATTACCCAATATGTGCTTGCGGTTTTGATTGTATACTATATATGTAGAACATGAGATGAAAGCATTTCTGCTAGATGATTATTATAGTTGTGGTTGATAGACATTATTATAATATCAAAAGGTTTTTGATATAAAGATATTTTTGATTGTCATAGGGGAAAAACCCGTTCCGTTATACGGTGTGGTCTTATGAGATATCGTTTACTTATTCAAACTGTTTAAAACTGTTTTTACTCACACCAGTCCCATGACTGACCCGGAGTTTATTTTGTTTTGTTTTCCCTAAACTCTTGGGTGCCCAATTTTGTACGGCTAGTCAAGTAGTCGGGATTTACAGATATACCTGAAGAGCTGGAGCAGGAGGCTTCTGGATCATATAGCTATAGTTTATTTCCGCTGTGTTGTAAGTGTTGTACTTTGATAATGATGTATATTCAAGTACAGATGTTTATTTCAAAGATATGTTATCTATTATATGTTATTCGTTCCGCTGTGAGGTTCGTGTTACTCTGATGTTGTGTTCTTCTTCTTCTACTATTCTAAGTTTCTATCTTATCTATTCTCACCCTCTAATTTCTTTCATTAATTACCGAAATTTTTCGATGTTTGGTTAGTCGTCATCATGTTTATGTCGATAACCAAAGTCACCAAAAATCCGGGTCATTACAGTATGCCTTTCTATTGTTGCCAAAAAAGTTGAGCACATATGTGCATTTTGAACCACATTTATGGTGTAATTCTCGAATGTGCCCTGCTGAGAAACGCATGCAACATTTTCTTATAGAAAATATGTGGCTAGTTAGTTCAAAATTCATGTTAGGATTAATAGTTACATTTTGTTTTGTCTGAAGTTAATTTACTTGAACAAAGATTAATCCCGACTCGAGTGTTTTATGTTTTTCCATGGAACGCTCGGGTCAGATACGAGTGTTGCAGATTCGATGTTTTAGCTAGCAAAGGAGAGATGCACATGAAGACGCATACGCGCGCAAGCTCGATAAAAGCTGTAATTTATTAAAATAAACTTATGTATATGTTTTATATTTTTCCACTGCCCTTTTTTTGTGAACTCTGATAATTTTTTGTATATAAAATTCGTTTGTGAGATATTGCTGTCTTTTGTGTTTGTGATTATGTGTTAAATTACATTTTTAAACCCTGTAAGTCAATAACAGTACGTTGTTTTGAATGCTTTGAGTTGGTTAATCACTGACTTGGAGTGGTCAAAATGGAGGGTTATTACATATCAGAGCTATGGTTTTTTTATAAACCTTGGCTTATTAGGTTTAAAAATCGTTAGAGATAGGGTGGAAAGACCCTAGAACAAATGGAATTGATATTAGAATCGATCTAGAGAGTGCGCACTTTTGAAGAATAAAATATTTTAATGAGATTTTGGGGAAAAAATATGAATTATTAGTTTGAAGAGGTTTTAATGATAAAAATATATTTTTTTAGGCAATATTTTTAAGATATAAGTTTCCTTATTGAAATTCCCATCTGGAAGCCCTTTGCGGTGAAATTTTTACTATCAAGGAAAAATATATTAAAGAGTTGTTAAAAGGGGAATTTTTGGTTAAAAATCAAGATAGGAAATAAGTATGGGTTTTGAAAAGTACTTAGAAATCTGACCAACTGGAACTCAAAGGATGTTCGATTTGAGAAATGAACGTCGAAACAAGAGTTGGGCCGATATTGGAATTACCGCGGATCGAGTTGTTAATTGAATAAAGCAAGAATACCAGTGATAATAAATAAATAGTAAAAACAATGAGGAGTAAGTTAGATGTTTTTCTTTGATGAATATATAGTTTAAATTGAGCACGAGATTCTATATGATGATGATTTTGAGTAAATGGATTAGTAATACCAAGTGGTATGGGACGTCTGACAATACTTTTCTGATTACTTTCTTGACTTCTCATATGGAATATTCAGTTGTTTTTATATTCTCCGTTGTGAGATTTGCTTCCTAAAATATACTTGTAATATAATGTGTTATATTTGAGTAATTACTTTTTGAAAGTATACTTCAATGACTGAATTGAAGTGTTTTCTAAGTTAACATGCTTTTATGTCATGAGTATGATGATACTTTTTGTTCTATATCACAACTATTGTGATTTGATTTATTTTGTCATATTGTCTTTATATAATATTTCTTACAAGTATCATATTGATTTATATATGATACTCTAGCTTGAATTATTTTATTATATTGTTTTTATATATGATAAAAAAATATCAACTTTGTTTTGTTTAATTCGGGTTGTGATTATTATTTTGTTTTGCATGTGATGGTATATTTTCAAAGCATGATTAAGTTTTGTAAAGTGTTTTGACATTATAAACACTTTGAACTTCATGGCATATATATTATAAAATAATATTCGGAAAATACTTTTGATTTTGGGATTGGGATAAACTGGACTCTGTTGTACTAATGGACCAAAACTCCATCTTGGTCGACCTGATTCAGGATCACTACCTGAATCGGTGGTATTAAATTTCGCCCATTCACCGCCAAAGGTCAACGGTCTGCTACATTGGGCAATTTTGTTTTTTCGATCGGGATTCCTGATCGGCGGGTCACAAACTACATTAGATGGAGGCATGGGGTCCCACGTGTAGTGTCGTGAACGGGTAGCTTACGGCCTTCGCATTAGATCGTCTTGGTTATCCTGGGTTGATCGCCAGGTGTGTTATGACGCTATGAGTGGATTACGGTGTTGATGTCTCGATGTGCGCTCGAGCTCTACCACTGTGATTTTACAATATTAGCGTCTATTTATTTGGTACATTATGAGTCGAGTTATATTTATCCCATAATCCCCTAATATTTTATTACATTACTATAATTGATTAATTTTATATTAGCATATTGATTTATATATGATAATTGTTATGAGTATCGTATTGATTTATATATGATACTCATATTTGATTTATTATCATAATGATTTATATATGATAATTGTTATAAGTATCGTATTGATTTATATATGATACTCTGATTTGATTTATATTATATATTGATTTATATATGATAATTGTTATGAGTATCGTATTGATTTATATATGATACTCAGATTTGATTCATTATCATATTGATTTATATATGATAATTGTTATGAGTAACGTATTGATTTATATATGATACTCTAATTTGATTTATTATCATACTGATTTATATATGATAATTGTTATGAGCATCGTATTGATATATAGGATACTCTGATTTGGTTTATTGTCATATTGATTTATATATGATAGTTGTTATGAGTATCGTATTGATTTAGATATAATACTCTGATTTGATCACATTGCTTTTACATATGATAAGTGCCATGAAGATTTTATTAACTTGATTAATTATCATAAAATATTTATTATAAGTATCTTATTGTTTTGTATACGTGTATGTTATGAGTATCGTATTGATTTATACATGGTACTCTGTTTTGGGTTATTTTATCATATTGTTTTTATATATGATAAATATTAGGTGGATTTCATTAGTTTATGATACTCTAACTTAATTATTATGAGTATCTTATTAATTTGTTCGCATTGATTTGTATGCGATACTCTGTTTTGATTTAATTTATTTACACATGATACTTGTTAAGAGCATAGCATTGATTTATGTGTGATACTCTGATTAGACTTATTGTGAGTATCATTTTAGTTTATATGTGGTATTTTAGCTCGGGTTATTTTATCATATTGTTCACATCTGATAAATACCATGAATTTGATTTTTATAAGCTAATTTATTATAGTTATTTTTACCATCTGGTTATAATCGTTATGAGTATCGTTTTGATTTAGAGATGATACTCTGACTTAATTCATTTTATCATATGGTTTTCACATATGAGGAATATTTTGAAGATTATATTGACTTATATATGATACTCTAACTTGATTGATTACCAAAATAATATGCATGACATTTAAGATGAATATCATATTGTTCTATATATAGTAATTGTTATGAATATCATATTGGTTTATATATGATATCTGGTCTAATTTTACCATATTTTCTCAAATTCTTATTAATGGAATATTATTGATTTATATACGATACCGTTATATTAATATGGGGGGTGGGTATCCTAATATATGTATTCTAATTGGGATAAAAATTGAAATTTTTGCAAAAATGTGTAATCAAAGTTGGAAATTTCCTGTTGAACAATCTAAATAAATCAGGGAAGAAATTAAGATGCGGCGTTGGAGTTCTGAAATGTTTTTTTTTGGTTCGTGGGACACAATTTCTTTAAGGGGGGAGTCTATAACAACCGAGATTTTTGGAAGCGGTTGTAATAGCTCTAAAAATTTTGGTGTTTAAAAATAAATAAAATTTAGATTTAATCGTTGAAAGTAGTGTGAACATTTGAGAAAGTTTGGCAAATAAGTGATACTTATGTCATTAAGTAATTTGAAATTATTTGTAGAATTCAACTTAAAAATATGGATCTTGTAATTTAATTTAGTCTTAAAAATATATTTGATTATGATTTTGAAATTTAGTTTACTTCTTTTATGTGAACTTGAATCTGAAATTTAATGTTAACGCTATTTTAATTTATTACTTGATAAATTTATTTGTTTAAATTTTAATTTTTGTCTAACTTAAGAATTCATTTTATAATTTGGTCAGATTTGAATTGGTTTATGAAAAATTAACATTTGAAAATATACATTTAGAGAATTTAAATAACAATATATATTCTTCTAAATATTGGTTTTGTCATTTGGCTACCTGGCCGAAATATTATTGACATTTGTTTATGGCTTACTGAATAATTTTTATACCTGTATGTTTTCTCTTGTATTGGTTGGCACGTGTCCTCTTCTAGAGAATTCGATCCGCAAATTTTAATTTCTTTCCCCAAATCAGGAAAGGGGGTCCGTCCATTCCTTCACTTCTTTACCCAATTCTTACTCCATCTTCGTGGATCCTCTCAATAAAACCACTCTTCCCCAGTTTGTAAAGCATGGCCATCATCGACCCAATTCGTTCTCCGCTCCACCAGAAAATTGAAGCCATGCTCACTATCTTCACCTGCTGACCAACGTTCGTCTCGCGCACCACCAGATCCATGCGCTACATTCAAAATCTAGTGCAAGGATCAACCTCCTATTCGTAGGTTCTGGAATTCCTTTAGCTATTGAAGCCGCTCGTGCCAAGAACCACCTCCAGCCTTCGACGCAAGGACCCGAACTCGCTCCCTCTTCCTAGTCAGAGTTGGAACCAAATCATTTCCGTTCGCCACCTGATACTGCCCCATCTAGCAAGGATTCCACCCTCTCAAGCCTCCAGATTCATTGTTGTTTCCAAATCTGTAAGTTTTCCTTCACCTGTAGTGCCTAGATTTGCTGCTCTCCCTTCAATCAGCAAGCCGACCTCCGGGACTCCTGCTACATAGGCTGTCGCGACAGCTAGAATGGTTAGAAAAGCGTAGCCTTTGCTATCCCTGTTATTTGCTCTTCTATCCGCTGCATTGAAGGTGATTTTTGAATTCACGATTAATTTTTGTTCATGTTTGTTCATTTAAGTGGGTTATTGGAATTGAATGGGTACATTGAATTTGGTCATAATCGTTTGATGTGATTTGTTTTTTCCATGCCATGTTAGATTGATCTAAAGTGTTGGCACTGACACTATGTTTGTTGTAGGTCAGTCCTTGCCAAGTCGGTGTTGTAGTTTTAAACTGTGTATATATGCGATTATGGAGATGGGTTTGTATATGTATATTATATATACATGTATACATTGATCTTTTCATATGTATATTCCAGTCTAAACCAAACATGACAATGCAACCCTGTTTGATATTTGTGAACATTTACCTTGGTTCCTATTCCTTTAAACGTTACTTACATTGCTTAATTATTGAACGCTCGACAATTTCAATGTTCTTTGGGTAAATTGATATAATTCAATAGGTTGCATATTTGACGTCCGATTTGTGTGCAATATCATCTTTGAGTTAAACTCTCGTCGTTGAAACTTAAGATCTTAGAATGTACATTTTTTCCTTTTTTTTCTTGAATGGTATTACATCTTAGAGACTATATAGGGTAAATCGCAAAATTTGTCACCCCACAGTATTCAATTTTTATTTGTTGTAGTCATGATAGCATTATGGTGAAACTGCATTTTCTCCTCATAATAATCTCTGTTGTTAAGTCTTTAAACAACCAACCAATTTCTTGTTTTAAATTGATCTGCTAAGGTACTAGTCACTATCGTGTGTTGTATGATTATACATATTATCAGTATGCTCTATGATGGAAACATGAAAAAAAAGGGTGGGGTTCAGATCATTTACTGGCAAACAATGCCCAGGGTTTCCCGTTCCGAATTCTTTGGACTTGCGTTCTAAGATTTTTGCGCTTTTGCCTTTCGAATTTCTGACATATATATAGATAAATCATTTAGGAATGTCTCAATAAATTCACCTGCCACCCTATGTTGAAACTACTTTCATTTTTGCTGGTTACATCTTTATGCTCTATTACGGTGCTTGTGTCTTTGTTTTCCATGGGTATTGATGCCATATATATGTAGTGGTCACATATATTAATCCCTGTTTTGTCTATTGGTTTTAAATTCTAAGTTTTCCTTTAAACCGAAAGGCTTGTATTTATCCCTATACCATTGCCTTATATTAACCTTTGTTGCTTATTTTTCCCCGCTAACTATAAGGTTGTCGGGTATAATACACAAGACCAAGAAAATGTATTTTGAATTGTAGTAACCTGTAGTCCCTGTTATAATGGAAATATATTTGAACCTGGCCTGCTTATAATTATTATCCCCTACCTTGCATATACTTGAACTTTGTATGTCACTTTTGTTGTATACATCTGAATCCGAAACCGGCTGGTTCTTGGCATTAACAAATTGACATTTATTACTTTTTGGATCCTTGCACTAACCATACTTTGCGTACTGATCTTCATTGGCTGATGTACTTAGCCTATTGTTCTTTAATTGTATGCACGCACATGATTATCTTAATAATGTATGTGATACCATTAATGGAAAAAAATTGTTTAGTATGCCTTTCTGTTGTTGCCAAAAACATTGAACGCATGTGTGCATTTTGAACCACATATATGGTGTAATTCCCGAATGTGCCTTGCTGAGAAACGCATGCAACATTTTTTTTATAGAAAATATGTGGCTAGTTAGTTCAAAATTCATGTTAGGATTAATAATTATATTTTGTTTTGTCTACAGTTAATTTACTTGAACAAAGATTAATCCTGACTCGAGTGTTTTATGTTTTTACATGGAACGCTCGGGTCAGATACGAGTGTTGCAGATTTGAAGTTTTAGCTGGTAAAGGAGAGATGCACATGAAGATGCATACGCGCGCAAGCTCGACAATAGCTGTAATTTATTAAAATAAACTTATGTATATGTTTTATATCTTTCCGCTGCCCCAATTTTTTTTGTAAACTCTGATAAATTTTGTATATAAAATTCATTTGTGAGATATTGTTGGCTTCTGTGTTAAATTTCATTTTTAAGCCATGTAAGCCAATAATAATTGTTGTTTTGAACGCTTCGAGTTGGTTAATCACCGACTTGGAGTGGTCGAAATGGCGGGTTGTTACACTGTTTCTCAGCTTGGCAGGTGACAACATTGAAGTCGCCACCCAAAACCGAAACCAAAAAAATGAAACCGGAAAGAGAGAGAATGTCGGACCAAAGGGCCAATCGCTCTATCCTATCGCACTTAACGTGGACAACGGAGAATAGTAAACATGATGAAAAAAGAGGGGATCGAGCAGGCTATCGAGAGTAACTGATCAAAATCGAAGACGTGGTGGACGACAATGTCTTTGGACCAAAGAATCCAAATTTTGTCAAATATATTGGCTAAGCACCACCAAAGCCAAGCCACAAAAATGAATTGCTGATCTCCTATGGACCCATAGGTGGTTCCAAAAGCCCCACTAAATAGATATAATGCTTCTTAACAATTCGCTTGAGTCTAGCCATAGATGTATCATTGTCTATACCACAAACGTTCCAGAAAAGGAAATTTGCCATCTAGGTAATAGCAAAACCAACCATAGACACAGAAAAGAGGGACCACAGGCTAATAGAAAGAAAAAGCCACCACATAGCTTAGATCAAATAAAGCGTGTGTCGGATAGATCTAACGATTTGCTTAGACGCTAAGCGTGTGCGAGGAGCCGCTAACTAACTACGACGCGTGAAGCGAGTAGATGAGCGAATGATAGCCCCAAAGGACCCAGAGAAACCCATAGAGACCCCATGACCTTGATCTGAAAGATAAAAAGCCGACACACCAGATCGAGAAGGGCAAGAGTTATTAGTAATTCGAGATAGGCGATCATTAATGATCGCTATCTCATCCTTACCAAGAAGGAGAGAAGATCTGGGAACAGAGGAAATGGGGTAATAAGAAGAAATACGGGGACACAACGGGACAACAGGAACAGAGACAACCGAAGAAAATGTGGAGTTGCTCAAAGGAGAAAACCCCAATTACTGCGTGAATTTTACTAATGCTAAACTGTCATCATATTGACAGCCCCGCCTAAAAGATAAAGTTCTCAAACAGGAACCCCAATAACCATTGGAAGGCAAAGTCAAAATAGGGAGGCCACCTCCCTAGTAAGTCGTATACTGGACCACAACAGTATTTAGTATACTTCTACGACAACGAGACCGTCCATCCCATGAAGACAAAACCCAGAAAAACTGCCAACAAAGCCCACAAAAAAACGATAGACCGAACCAAACCATGTGAGTCACCAATGACACAAAACAGCCTTGCAATGACTCAATGAATCGGACAACACGAAAACCAATACAGAAATATTTAAATTCGCCTAACGCAAAAGAACAAACAACGACCAGTCAAGGCACTCAAACGCTGTCTAACCAAACTAAGCCAAGCCAAAGATACGGCAAGGCCCAAGAAAAGCCCATAATGCCAAATAAACCGAGACACAAACCCACCAAGACACTAACTAGCCATAACCACGAGACTCAGTACAACAAATGTGCCACCCCCAGCAAGTAGAAACGATCGAGCCAACAGATAAATGGAGGTCAACAACAAAGTTAGAGTTAAACCCAAACAAGCATGGGACAAGGCACAAACGAGAAGGGGAAACAAAAGAAAGCTAATCAGCACACACATAACCTGTCACTCCATCATCCAAAGAGGGACTAACAGTGACAGGGAGCACACAAAAACGTGTGACATGGATCAAAGCATCACACACCACACCATCCAATATCCAGTTACACAAAGCAAATCCCGAAGTAAAAGCAAAAGAGAAATTAACAATAGAACATAGTCGAACCTGAGAATACATTTGGTTAACCAATGAAACAAGAAAAGCGAATCAGCACCATGCAAAACCGGCTTATCCAAAAAAACCACCGAAGGACACTGCACCTGCACCGCACAATCACTACACAGAGATGAAACCGATCGATCAGTCTCCGCCAAGCCCGAAATCACTACATAAGACCGGTCAACATGCTTACATAAAGAAGCGCCAATCGATGAGATAGAAGAATCCCAAAACAATATCCAACTCACGAGAACGCTGACTATTCACCACTGTCATGCCATGAGAATCAACCTCCGGCTGCAGCCGATGAATGACAGCAGCAATCTTACGCTATTGACGATACTAGGTTCCATGCAACCAAGATGTACAACCAGCGATCCCTATAGCATCAACAACCCCCTGAGGAACAACACAGTCCTCCACCATATAATAAACAGCACTAGAAACACCACTTCCCGAGAAACACAAACTAACAGATCCAACCACCTCATCTGCATAAGCAACATGCAAACCATCAAAACTATGCGATAGAGTAAGTGGAGCCGCCGGTGCAGCACCGACAGTAGGTACATCATAAACCAAAGCTGGCAATTCTAGGATGAAGTGCTTAACATGTTTCTAATGCCTATGGCATGGAGCACGTTTCGAGCTACTCCAAGAAAATCCAAGCAGATACGTTGAAGCCCCTACAAACCCGTATCTATCTTAACGGCGACCAATCGTTCCCCACCTTGGCAAGAAGAGGC
Source organism: Allium sativum (assembly GCA_030737875.1). Classification (NCBI taxonomy): domain Eukaryota; kingdom Viridiplantae; phylum Streptophyta; class Magnoliopsida; order Asparagales; family Amaryllidaceae; genus Allium; species Allium sativum. Next base: position 215,477,928 of record CM060915.1, on the reverse strand, counting down.
CAAACCAACGAACCGTAAAATGAATCAATGCTAGCAAAGTGACGGATGATGGAACATCCTACCTAGACCTCCGCAGCCATTGACCAAAGAAGAACTCAGGGGAATAGCTCCAACGCTGGGTGGGGTGGTCAAATCTCCTTCACCGGCAAGCCCCTTTGACAGTAGCTCACAAAAGCCACTGCCAAAAACACCTAACGATGGAGCCAACCACAAAGCCTGAAACAGACCACGAACATCTCACTCTCAAGCCCCTTAATCACAAACGGGGAACAAGCGAGGTGATGAAATCCTCATTTACCCATTTGATTTCAGAAGCATGCTGAGAACCCATAGCCAACGAAAATATCAACTGACTCATCTTCCTAGAAGGGGAAAAGGAAAAGCTAAGGCATCAGAATAAAATGGCTCCAATTCCAAGAAGCTACCTTGTACAAGTAGAAATCTGAATTGCACAAGTAGCTCAAAAGATTCCAGAGAATGCAACTTAACAACTAACGACGATTGACTAGTAAACTCGACGGAAAGCGGTTCAGAAATAACCTCCACTGTCGAAGCATAGACAGCTTCAATAGGGGGACATGATTTCAGAAAGGAACCGTGAACCACAAAATCACCGTAGGTCTTAGCCACTGCCATTTAAAAAGCCCAAATCGCAAACCCTAGAACAATGGGCAAAATACCAGAAGGACACCCGAGATGGGAAAACAACAAAAGGCTAGTAGAAAACCAAATAGTAGCAAGCAGAGATAAAAGAGCGAAGCAGAGAAATAGAGGAATTCGCGAAGAAGAAACGGTAGAAAATCGCGAGATCTAGTGAGAGGGAGCCATTAAAAGAGACGGTGCATTGAGAATGTACTAACAAATAAATAGGGTTCTTGAGTAATTTAAGCTTGCATTTAATTAAATGACCTTTTTTACATTTCCAACTCGTACGATCAAATTGTAAGTCCCATCGATATGAAATTTGAAATCCTACAATATTTCATCGATACGGATCTAATGAAAATGGTCTTGTCAAATTCGGTGACCATTTGAAAAATGGCCTTTTTCTAAGCTATTATTAAATTTTAACTGATTTTTTGACACACGTTTATATTGCACATGATCACACAGTACCTCTGATTGATATGAAATTTGAAACCTTATCATATTTTAACGTTTCAGATCCGATGAAATCGGTTTCGTCGAAATCAAGGATATATTGCAAAATGGCTATTTTCAGGCTTATAAAATAATATTAAATTATCAAATTTTAATATATTTACTTTTAAATCAATTTTAAAAGTCCACTAATCTTATTTTAACTTCAGTAAGATATAAAACAAAGTTAGAATTCATTCTCCATAGTTTTCAAGTCTAGATTAAATATTGGTGAATAGGTTTAAATTTTCATTTTTGACGATATACAATAAATTGTTTGAATCTATAACAGCCCGAGGATTTTCGGCCTCGAAAAATCGACGTAAATACATTTACCACATCTCATGTCGACCTTCCAAACACCGAAAACACTGGAACGTTTATAGAAAGAAATTAGAGGGTGAGATAAGAGAGAAAGAAATATAAGAATAGAAGAAGAAGAAGAAGAAGAACCAACACAACACAGAATCATAGTCTCACATCGCAGCAGAACAAAATATAATACAGAAATAAATCTTTATTGAGAGCTTTAAATAAAAACTTAAAATTATTAAAGTACGTTATCACATCTGGGCAGTTATAATAACCTGTCCTCATATACAATGTAGGATCTAAATTAACCATAGAGGGGGGTGAATAGGGTTTAGCGTAGATTTTCACAGAGTAATTAAATAAAAACAACACAGATAATAATCAGAATAAATGCAAAAAATAAATAACACACAAATATACCCAGCTTCCGCAAAACCCTGCCTACTGCCGCATTCCCCAAGGTTTCTACTAGGAGTTAAAACAATCTCTACGCTTACAATCACCTGTAAACTCGCGACACTCGCTCCCAACTGTTCTTAACCCTATGCTTAAAACCCTACACTGGTTTCTATCCCCGAAACTAGATTTCCCCGAATTACAAATCCCGTAATTCGTCTCCTTAGTTTTAGAGACAAACTAGAAAACTCAAATTCATGATTACAAATTGAAATTAAAGAGGAAATAAAAACAAATTTAAAACAATGCTAAACCCTAGTTTCTAAATTAATTAAAAAAACTCAAGCCCTTTTTCCCTTTTATAACTTCTTGGATCCCTTTAAAATCTAGGGTTTGTTGGCCGGCCCTTTTGATTTGGTTCACCACTTCTCTTCTTGCCCGATCTCTTTTATTCTTCGTCTCTGAAAATATGGCGGTTATGATAATGTCTAGGGTTTGCTTCCTCCTTGAAATTGAAGATTAAAGTGGCGATTGACTTTAGGGTTTCGATTCTCTTTCAATCTGAATGCTGCCGCTCTATCGTATGATGATCTCGAATTCCTAGTAACAATTTCTTCTTCAATTGAACGTAGAATTGGATCCAAGCTTCCCCTTTTTCTGGTATGAATTTGCTATCCGATTTTATACTTTGATTTGTTTAAACTTGGATGCTTCTGGCCAGTGATGAATTGGTGTTTATATCGGATTAAAGTCCGAATTGTATCCTCTGATTTCGTGTTAGACTTGGTCATGATATATAAAAAATTGGGCTTGAATTCTTCATAATATTCTGGAGTTTTCTTCCGATTTTAAACCTGAATGTATATTGCTTAAATTTAGGTCCTTGACTTTGAATTGTTTGACTATGAAATCTTCAAACTTGTTCTGGAAACTTGCATGAGATTTTCTGAACTTTGAAATGGTCTTTGATCCTTTTGGCTTTGAGTTAGTTCCTTAATTTCTGGTATTTTACCTTAGGCTCGTGTATTTATTTTTAAAAACTATGAATAGATATTTCACATTGATTTTCTTGACTTTGGGCTGATGCTAGCATTGATTTGCCTCTGTCTCGAATACTGATACTACACTGATTTTATATGTATTTGATAAGAATGGATATTATACTTGATCAATTTTTGACTTGATACTACTCTTTGATCTTTGCCGTGTACTTGTCCATTTTGTTTTACCAATGTTTGTTGTGATCTGTCATAACAAAGTCCCTTGATCTTTAGTGATCTGGCACTTGATTAAACACGTGATCTTTCATGTTTGTACTATAAAAAAACTGTTCTGCCACGTTATCCATTCTTTAGATCGATCATTTCCCAAAATTGTTATGTTGAAAATCATTGTTCCTATGACCCTTAAAGTTTGGCACTTTTGTCACGCTGCTACACTAATTTCATTTGTGCCTTGTTGTATACTTGTAATGTACCATGCAGACCTGTTGATTTGTGCACTTGCACCCATTTTTGGAAACAGTTAAAACTTGCCAATGGCTCGACACATTTGCTTGCTAATGACTAAACCATGATTTTGCTGCCTTTACCATTGAGTTTGAACTTTTGAAAAACAGTCTTTATATGTTATATGAACCTGATCACTTTAACTTGTGTAGTCCATTGTGTTGTTGCCGAATCACCATGTACACAAAACACTTGTGCACCATACACCATGTTGTTCGATCATTTTAACTTGTCATGTTTACAAATGATCCCCTGCCTTGTTGTTATGTAAACTTGGATTGGTCTGACCATCTTGATCAAGTCTTGATCATGAACTTGTTTACTGTCCATTCTCCATTGTTATTTGTACCGTTACCTGAGCCGCACTGTCCTTTCATGCTTGGTTTATGACATTGATTTGTTCATGCTTGGTTCACTGACACCATTTTGTGTCATGTTTACATATGTCCTAAACCTTATTTTGTGTCATGTTACTTGCACAATGTATTTCCACTTGAATTATCTTGTGTTTGTATCCATATGTATACTCCACACATGCCATTTTGTTACATATACACCTAGTTATGTTGTCTTGTTGAGTTGAAACTCACTAATTCTTGAACATGTCCATGCTGCTTTTAATAGAAAACTTCATGCTTGTGTGCTTGAGTCTGCTTTGCCTATTTGTTTGCATCTTGACTTGTTGTAAACCTGAATGCTATCCACCATGCTGAATTGCTTATCCATGCACTACCATATACATTTGCTTTGATCTGAAACTTGTTGTTGGTTATATTTATTCATGTGAACTGTTTCGACCATTTTTTTTAATTTTATTTTATTTTTACTTGCACTTTTGGCTCGACCATTTGCACACTGATTTTCACTGAGTCAAGAAGATCTGCATACTGATTGGCATGGCAGTTCACACGTGTATATCTATACACGTGTGTATATGCAGCCATAGGACTGATTTTCTGTCCCTGCATATTAGACCATGTCTAGAAAAATGACGAGAAACACACCGTAATTCTAAGGCAAATAAAATTTAAAAATAAATTTTTATTTGCTTTTATTTAATTTTATTTTTGTTGTACTCTACTGTGTGTGTTCTTCTGTATGTGACAGGTATGAAGATGACTGGACTGACAGAAGAATGCTGTGAAGATAGAAGATTGAAGATAAAGACAAGAACAGTGTTAGTGTGTGTGTGTGTATGTAAATGTCAACTGAGTGATAGAGTCAGTGTATAAAAGTGATTGTATAAGTGATGAATGAATTGTAGTGAGGAGCTATGAGAGAATTGTAGTGATTATATGTAATAAACAGATTTGATTGAAATAAAAAATTATTTTATTTTGTTTGGAATTCCTATTCATGTGTGATGTGTTATGTCAGAATATTCAAACATATTTAAGTGAATTGTAAATAGTGGAGTTATAAATAGTTGTACTATTTGAATGTTTGCAATATAACATTTAATTTAAATAAAATACTGTATAAATATATGAATGTCTGTATAGCCATATTCTATTTAAATATAAATATTATACTCCTGTCTGTGATGTATAAATAGAACAGTACAGTAACAAACACGTTTAAAATAACATTTATTTGGTTGTTATCATCAAACAAAAATCATATAATTGTGTATACAACACTATTATATACAACAATCTCCCCCTTTTGATGATGACAAACAAATAAAAGATTTTGAATGTGTTTGAACGTGAAATATATTACTCCCCCTATTTGTATGCTCCCCCTACAACTGAACTCCCCCTATATATGTGGAAAAATATGAATGATGAAATCCAATTGACCATTCTCCCTGTAGATATTTAATTTCCAATCTTAAAATATTTTTGAATTAAATACTCATCAATCAAAATCTTGACAGTTCTCCCCCTTTTATTATCATCAAAAGGATAATAGAAATCGAAATAGTGATGAATATAGACTAAAAATATATATTCAGATTAAGAGAGAGAATATATATCGCAAATCCCATTTAATCAAACAAAAATCATAATAATCTTTAAATCAGAAGCAAATTTCACTTTCAGAATGAATGGATTTATGATGGATTTTATAGAATGAGGAGAGTTCAATAAAAATTGAATATTTGAATATGAATTTTAAAGATTTTAAATATGCTCAAAAATGTGTTAAGCACTTCCTAACCACGCATAGATCAAAGGTCTTTTAAATGGGGTTAGTAGTAACTTAACTTTATCCTCTCTAATGAACTCCATCCATGCACAGTCAAAAGGTCTTTTAAGTGAGAATGGAAGCACATAGAAATTAAGGTAATTCACCCACGCATAACCACGAGGACTTTTAAATGGGAATGAATACCAAGGATAAATTATTATTTGTTTATTTTATTTTATTTTTAATTCCAAAAATAATAATTAAAACTCCTCAAATTAAATAAAACCAAGATGAATGAAAAAAGATATGGTAGATATAGAAGACGGTCGTGAAATAAGCTCTAATTCAAATATATTATAAAATCTGTCCAATCATTATGAGATTTAAAATAACATCTCCTCAAGTTATGAATTATATCGTAGTCACAACTCATCACAAATTCATAAATCTATTAATAATTATGATGAATCACAAAACGGTTCAAATTAATCAATAATTTCAATTTTTGAATAAATGATTAAAATAATCGTAAAATTGAAAATATCAATTTCAAGAGGAGTTTTTGATAATATCAATGTAAGTATGAAAATCAGTTTTAAAAATAAATCAGTAGAATATGAAATTATCTAATATTTCTAATGCTGATTGTTCCTAGACAATTTTAAAACAACTTATATATTTAATTCAAATTGTCTATGGAATTCAAAGATATTTAATTACTGATTTTTCAACTCATAGTCCAATCACCAAATCAAATCAATTTCCATATCAGAGCAGCACAAAATCATTTTTAAGGCAAGAATCATAAGTGAAATTTTCAAAGATTTTTTTTAAAACAAGCACAAGAAACAGTCAACGACCAAATCTGAAGATAATTATTTGAAATCATCTAAGAAAAAAAAATCAATTTTTTATAATCTAAGAATTTCAACAATCAATAACGAATGATTTCAAAAACAACCAAGTAAGAAATAAAGAAAACAAAAGAAATAAAAACTAAAAAGGAAAAATAAACTAAACAGGAATTGAAATAAAAAGATATGAGTTTAGAGATCATACCTGACTTACCATAATTGATGTGATCCAATGAATCTCCAACTCTGAATCTATGGCTAAGGAACTTCAAATAATTCGATATATGAATCAATTTGAATTTTATCTCACTTAAGCACAGTTGTTCCTTAGCCTCCCACAGTCTAAATGTTTATATGATCGAGTGGTCTAACAAAAATTGTTTTACCACTCTTATCTTCGTTTACACGTTTAGGTACCCAAACTCGTTTATATAACAATCCATTACTATCCACTACAGTATCCTTTGAAACCCAAATTCGTTTAGACTTATTCAAAAACATTTTGTTAAATTTTGGAATCCAAACATTTTTAAATGAATTGTTTTTAAACGAGTTATTATTTCGTTTATGATTTAAAAACCCTTTGAAATTATTAGATTTCAAAATTTCTAATTGATCGTTTTCAAAATCATTTAAAGAATTTTAAAAATCATTAGAATTTTGTTTTTCAGCTTGATCAGATCCAAAGCCAAGTCCCTTTTTATTCTGAACAGAAAATTGATTTTTTAACAACATATTCAACGATTTCTTTCCTTTAGCAAATTTAGTCAAAGCTGAGTCAAGTCGTTGAATTTTAAGTTTAAAATCGCTATTTTCTTTCATTAGATTTGAACGACGATTAATAGCGATTTTCCTCTTTTCAGCATCAATTTGTTTTAAAATCAAATTTTCGTGTTCAAGTGCTTTGATTTTAGCATTGGACTTAGAAATTTCAGTTTCAAATTGTTTTCGCTTTTCAAAATCAAGTTTTTCAGATTCCCTAAGCTTTTCAATCTCCTTTTCAAAACTCACGATTTTCGTTCTTCAAATTCACGTTTTCACTCTTAAGTAACTCAAAATCACAAAGAATCGTTACTTAAAAATTGACATTTTTTGCATTCTAAAAATGGCGAATTCTTAACTTTTTCAAATTTTCTTTCTAAACTGTTATTTTCTTGAACTAGTTTTAACCTATCAGATTTCAATTTCTTAATTTTTAGTTCAAGAGAATCAACGGTTTTTGTGAGGTCGTGACACATTAAAATTAATTCCTTATAGGTAAAATTTGATACCTCACTAGAATCCTCTTCACTACCTTCCGAATCAGATTGAGCCATAAGACACAAATTAGCTTCCTCTTCATCACTTTCAGAAACTTCTTCTCCTTCCTCGTCATCCCATGTAGCAGCAAAAGCCTTCTTCTTTCTTCTGAACTTCTTCTTCTTTTCATTTTTAAGTTGTGGGCAATTTGGTTTGATATGTCCGGGTTTCTTGCAGTTGTAGCAAAACACTTCATCGTCTGAACTTTCTGAACTTTCGGATTTGATAGTTTTCTTCTTTTGTGGCTTGTATTTTCCTTTGGCCCATTTTTTCAAAACCATGGCTAGATCTTCAGCGGGATCATCATCATTACTTTCAACAGAATTATTTAGAGCGATCGTCTTTTTTTTGATTCAAAATCCTTTCGTTCTTCTCTTGCTTTTAACTCCATCTCGTAAGTAATCAGATTTCCGATCAACTCTTCCATGCTTACTTTATTCAGATCTTTTGATTCTTGTATCGCCGTAGCTTCAAAATTCATCGGTAGCACTCTCAATATTTTTCTGATCAATTCCACTTCGGTATAGGTTTTGCCAAGAGCTTTTGCATTGTAGACTAGTGACAAGAAGTGTCCATACATCTCTTTTATATCTTCTTCTCTTTGCATAGAGAAATTTTCATATTCGTTGCTGAGTAGAGCGAGACGAGAATCCTTCACTTGAGATGTACCTTCGTGTGTGACCTCAAACATATGCCATATTTCTTGCGCAGTCTCATAGCGATCGATTAAATTCAATTTTACCAAGAGCACAGATCAAAGCATTCATCGCTTTGGCATTAGTTGAAAATAATTTTTTATCATTAGCATCCCACCTGTCTTTTGATTTAGGAATTTCAACACCACTAACAATAACAGTGGGAGATCTATATCTCGTTTCAATAATATCCCACACATCATAATCGATTGAACTCAAATAAATTTTCATCCTAGCTTTCCAATAGGCATAATCAGTTCCATTAAACATTGGTAGCCTAGCTATGGATTGACCCTCAGAAAAAGCGTTATTGGACAGATTCATGACTCTAGAGTTAAAATAAAATAAAAAATACCTGCTTTGATACCACTTGTAGGATCTAAAATAACCATAGAGGAGGGGTGAATAGGGTTTATTCACAGAGTAATTAAATAAAAACAGCACAGATAATAATCAAAATAAATGCGGAAAATAAATAACACACAGATATACCCAGCTTCGGCAAAACCATGCCTACTGCTGCATTCCCAAAGGTTTCTACTAGGAGTTAAAATAATCTCTACGCTTACAATCCTCTGTAAACTCGTGACACTCGCTCCCAACTGTTCTTAACCCTATGCTCAAAATCCTGCACTGGTTTCTATCCCCGAAACTAGATTTCACTGAATTAAAAATCCCATAATTCGTCTCCCTAGTTTTAGAGACAAACTAGAAAACTCAAATTCTCGATTACAAATTGAAACTAAAGACAAAATAAAAACATATTCAAAAAAAAGCTAAACCCTAGTTTCTAAATTAATTTAAAAAAAACTCTAGTCATTTTTCCCTTTTATAACTTCTTGGCTCCGTTTAAAATCTAGGGTTTGTTGGCCGACCCTTTTGATTTGGTTCACCACTTCTCTTCTTGCCCGATCTCTTTTATTCTTTGTCTCTGAAAATATGGCGGCTGCGATAATGTCTAGGGCTTGCTTCCTCCTTGAAATTGAAGATTAAAGTGGCGATTGACTTTAGTGTTTCGATTCTCTTTCAATCCGAAGGCTGCCGCTCTATCGTATGTTGATCTCGAATTCATAGTAACAATTTCTTCTTCAATTGAACGTAGAATTGGATCCAAGCTTCCCCTTTTTCTGGTATGAATTTGCTATCCGATTTTATACTTTGATTTGTTCGAACTTGGATGCTTCTGGCCAGTGATGAATTGGTGTTTATATAGGATTAAAATCCGAATTGTATCCTCTGATTTCTTGTTAGACTCGGTCATGATATATAAAAAATTGGGCTTGAATTCTTTATAATATTCTGAAGTTTTCTTCCGATTTTAAACCTGAATGTATATTGCTTAAATTTAGGTCCTTGACTTTGAAATCTTCAAACTTGTTCTGGAAACTTGCGTGAGATTTTCTGAACTTTGAAATGGTCTTTGATCGTTTTGGCTTTGAGTTAGTTCCTTAATTTCTAGTATTTTACCTTAGGCTCGTGTATTTATTTTTAAAAACTATGAACAGATATTTCACATTGATTTTCTTGAATTTGGGCTGATGCTAGCATTGATTTGCCTCTGTCTCGAATACTGATACTACACTGATTTTATATGTATTTGATAAGAATGGATTTTATACTTGATCAATTTTTGACTTGATACTACTCTTTGATCTTTGCCGTGTACTTGTCCATTTTGTTTTACCAATGTTTGTTGTGATCTGTCATAACAAAGTCCCTTGATCTTTAGTGATCTGGCACTTGCTTAAACACCTGATCTTTCATGTTTGTACTGTAAAAAAACTGTTCTGCCACGTTTTCCATTCTTTAGATCGATCATTTCCCAAAATTGTTATGTTGAAAATCATTGTTCCTATGACCCTTAAACTTTGGCACTGTTGTCACGCTGCTACACTAATTTCATTTGTGCCTTGTTGTATACTTGTAATGTACCATGCAGATTTGTTGATTTGTGCACTTGCACCCATTTGTGGAAACATTTAAAACTTGCCAATGGCTCGACACATTTGCTTGATAATAACTGAACCATGATTTTGCAGCCTTTACCATTGAGTTTGAACTTTAGAAAAACTGTCTTTATATGTTTTATGAACCTGATCACTTTAACTTGTGTAGTCCATTGTGTTGTTGCCAAGTCACCATGTACACAAAACACTTGTGCACCATACACCATGTTGTTCAATCATTTTTACTTGTCATGTGTACAAATGATCCCCTGCCTTGTTGCTGTGTGAACTTGGACTGGTCTGACCATCTCGAACCAGTCTTGATCATGAACTGGTTTACTGTCAATTCTCCATTGTTGTTTGTACCGTTACCTGAGTGGCACTGTCTTGGCATGCTTGGTTCATGACATTGATTTGTTCATGCTTGGTTCACTGACACAATTTTATGTCATGTTTACATATGGCCTGAACCTTATTTTCTGTCATGTTACTTGCACCATGTAGTTCCACTTGAATTATCTTGTGTTTGCATCTATATGTATACTCCACACATGCCATTTTGTTACATATACACCCAGTTATGCTGTCTTGTTGAGTTGAAACTCACTAATTCTTGAACATGTCCAAGCTGCTTTTAAAAGAAAACTTCATGATTGTATGCTTGAGTCTGCTTTGCCCATTTGTTTGCATCTTGACTTGTTGTAAACTTGAATGCTATCCACCATGCTGAATTGCTTATCCATGCACTACCATATACATTTGCTTTAATCTGAAACTTATGGTTGGTTATATTTATTCATGTGAACTGTTTCAACCATTTTTGTTTTTTTTTATTTTGTTTTATTTTATTTTATTTTTATTTGCACTTTTGGCTCGACCATTTGCACACTGATTTGCACTAAGTCGAGAAGGTCCTTGTGGCTACTCCTCAGATGCATGCTGATTGGTGTGGCAGTACACACGTGTATATCTATACACGTGTGTATATGCAGCCATCAGACTGATTTTCTGTCCTTGCATATCAGACCACGTCTAGAAAAATGATGAGAAACACCGTAATTCTGAGGCAAATAAAATTTAAAAATAATTTTTTATTTGCTTTTATTTAATTTTATTTTTGTTGCAGTCTACTGTGTGTTCTTCTGTATGTGACAGGTATGAAGATGACTGGACTGACAGAAGAATGTTGTGAAGATAGAAGATTGAAGATGAAGACAAGAACAGTGTTAGTGTGTGTGTGTGTTATGTAAATGTCAACTGAGTGATAGAGTCAGTGTATTAAAGTGATTATATAAGTGACGAATGAACTGTAGTGAGGAGCTATGAGAGAATTGTACTGATTACATATAATAAACAGATTTGTTTGAAATAAAAAATTATTTTATTGTGTTTAATTCAATCTGTCTATTTTTTATTTGAATTCCTTCAATATTACAATTTCATGTGTGATGTGTTATGTTAGAATATTCAAACAGATTTAAGTGAATTGTAAATAGTGGAGTTATAAATAGTTGTATTGTTTGAAGTATAATATTTAATTTAAAGAAAATACTATATGAATATATGAATGTCTGTACAATCGTATTCTATTTAAATATAAATATTATACTCCTGTCTGTGATGTATAAATAGAACAGTACAGTAACAAACACATTTAAAATAACATTTATTTGGTTGTTATCATCAAACAAAAATCATATATTTGTGTATACAACACTGTTATATACAACATAAAACACACAGCGAAAAAATATTATATAATGTCATACGTATGAACTCATCTAGCTAGTCTCTGGACTTCACAGCATCTGATAACATGGACCTGTATAACCGGGTCTAATCCGAGCATTTCAAACACCAGGTCAATCTGATGAACCAGAGTGAGAGAAACTCACAAAGTTTTAAGGGAATCATCCAACTTGATTTTAAAGTTCAAAATCTTTTCGAAAGAAAAGGATAATCGTAAGACCAAATCCACAAATAAATGTAAATGGTTTTTACCTTACGCTAACCCATTTTTTTTTTTGAAATCAATATATTTTCTGATATAATAATAGTGTCTAAATACAAATAAATATCAATCTAGCAGAACACTTGCATCTCACACTCTACATATATAGTATACAATCAAAAACACGGGTGCTAATTGGAGATTGGATTACGAATATGACAAGGTTTGGAACCACCTGCCGATAGTGTATCTCTAAAGGGGAATACACTGGGTTCAACAAGAACGTCTTACAACCTAGCCCATACATGATTGATCACTCATTTCACTTGAGTGCACTGAATGCATATCACCAACGGTTGGGATCAGCAACTGTTTCTAAAAAAAGGGACAACATCGATTAGATTAAAGAAGGAAATGAATTTTCTCTAAATAGGTAATTATGCACCCTAATAGGAGCGACCCACATAGCCATGCTGCCTGCTCGATTTTTGTCATTTCCCGGTTGTGAGGGTTGAGGCTTGAATTACGTAAAGAACACATAGCCACCATTCACCTTGAATGCCACATCGTCAGATCTGCTAGATATCACTAATTAACATCAACAAAAATACTCTAGTTGTTAAGCTAAGAGAATCGTCGTCTTCTGCCACAACTATGGTGCGTCTGAAGAAATCAACGTACGCGATTCCTTTGGAAATACTCTGTCAAACATCCGTCCATACAAGTCATCTAGTAATAGGATGAACCGAAGGTACTCTCCTACTGCATCAAATATAGCAATCACCCCATGGATCAGTAGCGAGAAGTCCTTGCAATCCATTGATTCCAACCACGATAGAATCACAGTTTATCTTTGTTTGCAAAGCAGAGAATATTAGTGGTTCTTGCATTTATGAAGATCCACGGTCTTTAATGCTCCATCTCGATCATCTTCTTCCACTTAGTCGTATTTATTGGTCGGAATGGTTTTCGAATATAAATTCGATCCCGGTCTTCAATGCTCCATCTCGATCATATTCTTCCACTTAGTCGTATTTATTGGTCGGAATGGTTTTCAAATATAAATTTGATCATGGTCTATCCGTACCAATATGCATTGGGACTGATTTTGATAGTCGGTTATTTAACTATCAAATAAATAATCATAAGAATGAAATGAGTTCACTGATTCGGTATTCGACATTACTTGGCCTTTAAATTTAAAACGATTAACGAAGGTTAATCAAACTTCTAAATCTTGCAATATTTTTAAATACTATATTTCTCATTATTATTATAACAGGATCCTCAAAACTATTTCATACACTTTAAAATTAAATCATATATATTCGCAACTTTGGATTTAATCAAATTTCACGTAAATTCTTGTTACGGCATCTCTTCTGTTCATTTCTCGAAAACAATACTATCCCATCTCTTTGAATAAAGTATTCAAACTTATCTCATTAATTCCTTAAATCTTGAAAAATATCATTATAGTTTCACAATATCTCTTTATATTTCTGTTACTTTGAAAATACTATTTCATATTCTCAAATCCTTTTTGTTTCCACTACTTTAACATGCATTAGTCCCTGACCGTAAATTGGTAAGCAAATAACCTCCTAAGTATCAACCCCGAAGACCGAAATCAACATCAGATTAATACTCAAAAAATCACGCAACTCGACTAATCTTCGGTTGGGTTCCAATACTTTTAATTTCTTATCTTAACCCTCATCAACCTGTATTCTTCCCCCTTTTACTCCATTCAACCATTTTTCGCTTTGAAAATCTTGTTTCAATTCCATTCATTTCACTTAGTTTCTATAATTTAAAATCAACGCTTTAACACCTCATCCCATCGTACAAACTTAATTTATATACCGCTGGTTAAATATAAATCCTTTTTATCTCGATTTCTTAATTCAAACATTTATTTAAACCATCGTATTCACTTTAAAATCTTTTTTATAACATTATAATAAAACTCGGGTTTTATTATAAAATCCGTTCATAAACTCCCTTTCAATTCAATTAGATCTCATTACACTATACTTAAATTATTATTAATTAAAATAATTATTTATTCCATGATTAATTATTGTAGAGGTAGTTAACTTCTTAATTAACTAAAATAAATAGTATATCCCCTTTTCAAAAATCTTATTAAAATTAAAAACAAATATTCGTTAAATTATTTCATTAGATTAATTCATAATAAAATAATTTAATAATACATCCCAGATAAAATAGCCAACTCAAAACACGGTTATCTCGCTAACCGATCCCAATTAGTTCTCACTTTAAATTAATTTATAATATAATTAATTTAAATAATTTCATTTAATTATTTCTTAAAAACAATTATCCAAATTCTTAACCCTTAGATTAATTTTCTACTCTCTTGCTTATAAATCTGAGTAATATCCGAATTTGCTCTATACAATCATTTAAATATAAACGTAAATAATAAATATTTATTTTTCTTTTAACAAACTTTTACTAAAAATACAGATTTAAAAATCTGTCTTTAGTTAAAAAATAAATTTTGTAATTTCATTTCGTCGGTTTACCTGATGGTGAATCGATATTTATAAAACAATTGATTATTAGGCCATATAGTGCCAATTACTCAACCAATATTACCCATTGGTTTAAACAAAATAATTGTTGAACTTCAGGCCAACATTCAACAAATAAATCAATCGTCTAATCAGAACATTTCATATGATGATAATATGAAAATAAATATCATTAAATATATTTGAGGAATCACATTTGATCCCTCCAATCTGTCCTTCCCTATAGCCAAATACATTATCTCAATATAATTATTCAATCTAAATAAATAATGGTCTTCATAACAGTTAATAACGATAATTCAATTTTTTTTTTGAAAACAACAAATGTGTGATCTTCCAGAAAGAAGAGAGCACACATATATAATACTAATAAAGAGAATACAATGTCCGAATACAAATCTAAGCAAAAATAACCACAATACTGACCCCTCAAAATGAATGTAAAGGAAAATAGATAGATGAGCTCCGGCAAGGCCACCGCCCATCATACTTCAATATCAAATTCCGACAAGGCCACCACCCGATATTGAAGTATATCTACTCCAATACATTTAACAAACAAAGAACAAAACAAAGAGGGTACACAACACCCAAAAACCTCACCACTCTACATACATAAAATAAATCCAAAGAAGGTAACAATAGTCAATCCAGACTGCTAGCCAAAGCGCTCCTCAGCTATGTCTACAACCTGAAATACAAATGAGTCTAAAGCAAGCAACAATGGTCAATCCAGACAGTAATCCAAAGGGCTCCTCTGCTGCATCAACAACCTGGAATCTTAAAAACTGAACCAAACTATCAGTAACTTATATGTATATATGAGTATATGCATGCATGTATATATATATATATGTGTGTATATATATATAAATATATATGTGTATATATATATATAAATATATAGGCATATACCATATATACATATGTAAAACAAAAACCAAAGAACTAACCTGAAGTAAAACAAAAGAAATAACCATATATATGGTTATATATATGTGTGTGTGTATATATATATATAAATATATATATATATATACATATAAATAGACATATAACCGTATATGTAGGCATGTAACCAAAAGTCAACAACAAATACAAGGTCTATTAACTCTAAAATAACTATTAATTCTTATAAATAAACTTAGATTAAATCTAACCTTATTCAAAAAGCATCCAAATCTCAAATCACCATAAAACTTGTAGTGTGAATTAGACATCCATCCCAAACAGAAGTTAACTATATTAATGATTAAATTATCAGTAGAAACAGAAATAGAATGAATAAACCTCTGATTCCGTTCCATCCAGATGAACCAACTTATGATTGTAACTAGCGAATCCAACACATATCTCTGTCTGGAATTATACCCAAATCTATAACAATCCCAATATTCAATGCAACTACTGAAAGAACTAAAATAGTCAAAAGTAAACAGCCTTAAGGTCATATTAAAAATAAAAAAGGTTAAATAGCAAGAAAAAAATAAATGATCTACGTCCTCCTCCATAATACTACAAAAACAACACTTGACATTAAAAATTATATTCTTCCTTCTCAAAAGTTCAATAGTATTAAGCTTCTTATGAATGATCAGCCATATAAGGAACTTAGCTTTGGGAGGAGAATTAGACTTCCATAAAAATTTAAAGGGGTGCAAATAAACACCAGAAAAATTAATAAAATTATACATGCTATTGATAGTGTATACTAAACTCTTTTCAAGACTCCAACTAATTGTATCACCATTTTCATCCAAATGATATAATGCTAACTTAGCTTTCAGTAAGGCCAATTGCCTTAATAAACCCCCCTCTAATATATAACGATAATTCAATATCAACCAATTTATTTCACACAACCATAACAATTCAAACAATTCATTAATTAAACATTCTTATTTTATAAACGTGACCAATAAGGTAAGCTACCTAAATTGGATCTGATCATTAAAATAACGATTTGGTTTTGCACTGAAATTAAACAACCGTTTAATTCCATTGGTTTAACCAATATACGAATATATATAATTAACTGGCAACCATTAGCAAGCATATCACACAAAAATAAAAACCCAACTTATAAAAAATAAGTGGGAAGAACTGAGTGAGTTTAAGTCACCTTGATCTTATTTGCTGACTTAACGGTCTGTTTCAATTAAATTAAACAATCGTTTAATTTAACTGAAAATATCAGTTAATTCCAATCGTGTCCATTTCTATTTCACAATGTAATGTTCATCAATACGAGTCCGCCGTATCTTCAATCGTCTGATTCTGATAAAAAACATACAAGTTATTAACATTTTAAGTAATGGATTTAATTGAATAATTAAATCCCTGATTATAGTGTATAATAACTAATTACATTTTGATTAAATGGGGTAAATCCCTTTTCTTTGCTATTTGGTTTGATCCATAATGCCCAATCACCAGCTTGCATCAAATCCACCCATTTCCTAATTTAAGTTAATACCCCTTTTAATTATAATAATTAACTCTTTAAATAAATAAATTAATAATTCTAATTACTAAGTTAGGGACTAAAATGGCCAACAATTCTTCCATTGCTTCTTTTATTTGGCGTTCTCTTCATTTCCCAAAGATGTGCCTGCAACGCATTACCAATTATTATTATATAACTCTTCATTAGTTAGATTAAAGCTTAATCACACCTTTTAAGTTATACACAACCTTACGGAATGAATTGTTTAATACCTAAATTGGGTGTTCCCATGTACCGGATCAATCTTAGCCACTGATTTGCACAAAATCTAATGGTTTTGAGTGGATTGTAGGACCCGTTCATTAGATTATTAATAATATGTGTCGTTGACGTGTGGTTAGTCGGGCACACGGGAACACCCGAGTTGGGTACAGAAGAATTGACCCCCAACCTTACTATCCCACTTTGTTTCTATGATGTCAGTCCTTCGTTGAAGCCGGTATACTTTAAAACCGCCCCTGCAAATTTACTTAATATATAAGTTTAAGTTAAAAAAAATCCTTAATTAAAAATCTCTAAATTTAATCACAAGTTTAACAGTAATATTTACGCTGGTATAAAGTATAACGGCCGACCCGTTCTCTCTCTACCTCTCGTATTCTTTTGTCCTAGGTTTCAAGCAACAAAGAAGAACCCATGCACGATTCGAAATCCTCCCTGATGTGCCTCCGTCCCCCCTCGGTCCGACGATCTGAAGTCGCCGATCTGTTTGCCTAAGCACACTACCTCCTCACACAAACGCTGCCCCACTCGACATCAGCCTCGGCCAGTAATCCACCGTGAAACCGCCAGCACCCCACATTCCGACGTCGGAGCACCTCTGGTTCCGAACCTCGCTCGCATCCAGTATCCATGCTCCTCTTCAATGTTCTGAACTTGCTCCACACTTACTCCCCACGCCAACATTTTCCTCCCACCTTTCAACTCACATGAAAACATTGCCATGCTTACTCCTTCTCTTCACTGTTCTACCACCTCACTTATTCATGCAGCTCCTCCCCTACCGACTGCCTGTACCTGCACCGATCTCCCCAACCCCTTCTTCCCATTTATTTTTTCCAGTTCTCCACTATTCACGCTTCCGCTTCTCCCCTTTTTATATATATGAATATAAAATGGATTTGGTTTCACTTGTTTTACTCTTAAAGGAGGCAGCAGTTTTCTTCTTGCTGATGGGAAGAATCGAATGAAGGCGCATTTATTTATAGATGAATGTATTTGGGATTAGAACAAAGTCATTTCATAGGTACAAGGGTAGGTCTGTGTATATATTAAGGCATAGCCTTGCGCGATGATAAAACAATACAAGCCAAGAGGCATGTGATTAGGGGAAACTATGATCAGACGTGTGAGAAGAAAAAGATAAAAACCAGTATATAGGTGATAGTATAGCTGCATTGATTTTACTACACAAACATTGGTTTGATTTGAAGAAAGTGGTAAGCTAGGACAGCTGAAAGACGGTCCGCTGCATACTTCGTGTATGTGATTTTAAATGTTGAGTTAACTAAGTTGTACTATACTAGTGTGTTTTCAATAGGGTAATATACATATACATACATACATACATATATATATATATATGGGTTGTGCGTTGGAACACAACATATATGTAAAGTTGGGTTGCAGAACGTAGGTGTTAGGTGGTCATATATACTAATTTTTACTTTTATTTTATCATTCTAAGGCTTATGCTATTTATAAAATAATGTTTTTATCGTAACGTCCCTCCCTCTCGGTCGATCCAAATTGACCGTTAAACCAACTTAAATCAAACCAAAAAGGCGGATACGCTAACTAAAAATGTTACATCAGAGTACAGAATATCAGAGTATCGAAAATAATATACAGTGGAAAATAAATTTACAATAAATGTAATACAATGTAGTGGAAAAAAATAAACTAACACAGCGGAAGACTATCAATGCTCTAGACACAGCTTTAAGCTTCGATCCAGAGTCCTGCTAAATGAAATAATCTGCAAACCAAAACTACTGACTGCCCGTGTGGAAAATATGGTCACCTAGAGTTTAGGTAGAAACAATAAACTCCGAGTCAGTCATGGGAATGGTGTGAGAACTAAAAATAGTTATTAAAACTGAAACGACCCGCAAATCCGTGCTATCTGAGTCGACTAAAATCACCACACGTCCAACCCAAATAACACAGAAATACGACTCATTATTAGAAAGAAGTTAGAGGATGAGAAATAGAAAGAAAGAAATATTAGAATAGAAGAAGAACGAAGATCACAACTCACAGCGGAACGAATAAAATATATTATATAACATAAGCTTTGAAATACAAAATCTTACACCATATATAGATATCACCATCAGAGTACAATACAGCATTTGGTACAGCGGAAGTAACTCTACATAACTAACGTTGAAGCCTCCTGCTTCAAGCCCCTCCAAGTGTATCTGTAAAAGCCTGAAACACTTGACTGCCCGTACAAATTTGGGCACCCAAGAGTTTAGGGAAAACAAAACAAAATAAACTCTGGGTCAGTCATGGGACTGGTGTGAGTAAACTCCAACCACTTGTTTAACTTTAAAAATCCTTTCAAAAGAAAAGATAATAGTAAGACCAGCCCACACATAAACACGGACGGTTTTTACCTTACTATAACCCAAAACACTTTGATCTCAAATCCAGTGATATTATAGTAATGTCTACATCAAGTAAATAACCAAATAGTAGAACGCTTGCATCTCACGCTCCACATACATAGTATAAAATCAAAAACCGCATGGCGCTTATTGGAGATTGGATTTCCAACATGACAAGGTATGGGACCACCTTCCGACAGTGCATCTCTAGAGGCGAATACACCTGGGTTCAACAAGAACATCTTGCAACCCGGCCCACACATGACCGACCACTCATTTCGCTTGAGTGTATCGAATGTATATCACCAACGGTTGGACTCAAACCACCGCTTCCCGAATGGGCAGAATCGATAGATTTAGAACAAAAGGAATTTCTCTAGATAGGTGATTATACACCCTAATGGGTGCGACCCACATAGCCATGCTGCCTGCCCGATTTTTGTCCTTTCCCGGTTGTTGAGGCCTGAGGCTACGCATACTTACCATTCATCGATAACATAATCACTTTGAATGCCACATTGTCAGATCCGTTAATCACTAGTTGAGTTTGCACAATATTCTGGATGTTATGCTAAGGGAATAAATCCGTTGCAACCATATATATTCATACAGACCAACCCATTTGATCATTGGAAATACTCTGTCAGACATTCGTCCATTTACGTTCGTTCTGGGATTGAACGAAACCGAAGGCACTATTTCTATAAATAGAAAAGCCCTTGCACTTCACTCCGTCTTCAATATATTCAGCATACTTGGTTCGCAACGCTTATGCCAATACGGAGTGGTTCTTCGGATAATAATCCAACCGGTCTCTCCATATTGACAACGATGGTCAAAAACTTCGATAGTCTGTGATTTAACTATCGAATAAAAACAAGTGTTCATCCAAACATGTCAAACAAATCACTGGGCTCTTTAATTAATATTTCATTAATTAAACCACTTCTCTATCTTCTCTATCAATATTTGTTACTCAAATATTTCAATAACCATATTGCCTTTTATGCCATTTGGAAAACGTTTCCAAATATCAACTTCTTTTATTTCCTATATTAGAAAAATCTCTATTTGCAATTGGAAACAATTTCAATCACTTATCTCTACCCCTTTCTGTTTGCAATATTCGATTTTTATATTCACTTTACTATCGAATTCAATACGTCGATATAATGATCTCTAATTATCAAAATATCTTAAAAATATTCTAACTCCTTAAATTTCCGGAAAATTTCGCCATAACCTCCCCTGTATCGGGAGCATCGGGAAATTTCAAATAGCTTCCCGGTATCTTCTAATCTCAAAAAGAAAAAGGAAAAACCAAGCGGCTTGCCGATACGGCGCATAAAACCCATATATGAATTAAACATGTACCTTTTTGTCGAGCACTACATTTATAACTTCATATCCTTCATCCCAACCCTGCTTAACACATGTTCACCTGTTTTCAATTCAATGCAACTCAATCCATTCGTTTGAATTAAATTTTGAATCGTTTGAATTCAGTTTCGCTCAATTATTCTTTAAATCGCCATTTTTCCTATTTCACTTCTTTGTTGAACATAATACGTTCAACCAAAATATTTAACTTGCTAAATTGAATTTCAATTTCAATTCTAGTTTCCTTTTTGATTTCGAATATAAATTTTCAAATCGAATTAACTCATTTAAGGCCCAATATCCATTCAAAAGCTCCTTAACTAATTTCTATTCCATTTTAGTTAATTCCATTCAATAAATCAAAATCTGGTTTCTGTTTCAAAAATCATATTCATATTCATTTACACAACTGAATATACTTTACAACTCAACTCTGAGATTTTCTAAATAGAAACTTCGGATTTTCTCGCTTAAAATTCTTTTATAATATTAAATAAACCATTATGGTTTTAAAACGATTCTGGCGCTGTTTTTCTGAAAATTTGATTTTGACATAACTCAAAATCTATACGACGAACTCAGGTTTTTCTCCTTCATTAGAAAACTATTATCTAGTTGGTCCTGACGTTTCTTGTTTCGAAGAATTTCGATTTCAATTGAGTCCTGTATACTCAATTGAAGTTCGAATCGCCAATTTACGAACTGCAGCGCTACGGCGAGTTCGTTTTAATTATAATTATATATATAAACGTTAAACTTCTTTAAAATGAATTCAACTTCATTTAATTCCATTTGAATTCCTTGATTCAAATTCCAATCTCACTTTTATTTGAATTCTATATTCAAAATCCAATTCCTTTCCTATTTGATATTCAAATTCAACACTTGAATTTCCATTTGAATTCCCTATATTCAAATTCGATACTTGAATTCATTTGAATTCTTTTATTCAAACTCTATATTTAAATTCCATTGGAACTTCTATATTCAAATTTCTATATTTGAATTCTATTGAAATTCAAATATTCAAACTCCTTTTTAAATTCTATATTCAAAATTCCATAGTTTTAAAATTCCATTTGAATTTCATATTCGAATCCCATAGATTAAATCTTATTTGAATTCAATTTGAATTTCTTACATTCAAATTCCATTTTCCTTTTCCATTTGAATTTCTTCACTCAAACCCATTTGAATTCCCCTGAATTCAAATCCCATTTTCAAAACCATTTGGATTTTCTATTTGAAATCCTATTTTTGAAATTCCATTTCCCATTTTGCTTTGAAATCCTATTTTCAAAGTTTATTTCAAATTCTATTTTGAAATCTCATATTCAAATTTCTATTCGAATTTCTATATTCCATTCCATGTTCAAATTCAACACTTGAATTTCTATTTCAAATCTCAATTCAAATTTCATATTTAAATTCCATTCAAATCTCTATTCAAATTTCATATTTCAATTCTTCTTTGAAATACTATATTTCAAATTCTCTTCAATTCTTCTTTGAAATTTTATATTTCAAATTCTATTTTGAAATTCTACATTCACATCTCTATTTGAATTCCTTTATTCGAATTCCTTTGAATTCAAATTTGATTTTAATTCCTTGAATTCAAATTCTATTTTTCATTCTAATCTCGTTTATTCAAATTCTATTTGAACTTCTATTTGAATTAATATTCAATCTCCTTTTCCTTTTAAAATTCAAATATTTAAACTCCCTTTACAAATTCAAATGTTATACTCAAATTTCATTTGAGTTATATATTTAAAATTTCCTTTCACACCCTGTTTTGAAATTTCATTTCCAATTCCGATTTCACGCTTGTATTTCTATTTTTGAATTATCAAATGATAATTCTCTTCCCTTCATTTATAACTTCGTTATAAAAGAACTATTTATAACTTCGTTAAAAAAAGAACTACTTGTTTTATTTTTTCAAAAACAAGTTTTATATTTTTATTCCACTTAAAATCCAAATTCTATTTAAAATAGAATTTCCCTTTTTTTTTTAAATTTCCAATATCCTTTTTACGATATTTTTAAATATCATTACTTAAGCCCAGTGATATTTAAACACACAAAGCAACGAATTATTTTTCTAACACATCATATATATATATGCAAACAATAAACAAACAGATAATATATTTTTGAGGAATCCAGTTGGATTCCTCCAACCTGTTTTCCTGCATCCACAGATGTTAGCACATAAATAATACCCATTCTGCTTCGTGGCAGAATATCGCGGTATAGAAGGTCATCCACTAATCATAGCGTGGGGCGTATATAGGGTAATCATCCGCTATGAAACTGCGGGCATCCGCTAATGAGACTGCGGGAATCCAACCAATCAATCAACCCAATATATATATATAGCCTAAATAACTAATATATATAAAGCAACCAGAAACATTCACACAAGCAACAAACAATTATTTTTAACGAATAAAAATAATTATAAATAAAAGGTGAGTGAGATTTACTCACCTGATTTTCTGAATATTCAGATAAATCTCGTATTGTTGGGCTACGAATTCTACTCGAGTTGAATCTACTTACACCTATAGTTTATTTGATTTTAACCATCGATTAACATTTAATAAATAAATTATTTTAAACATTATTAAATTTTATAAAATGTTTACCTCGCTGTTAACGATAAAGAAGTTTTCCCTGCTTCTTTAATCGAATCCAAAACATCCCTTGAAAACAACTGTTGCCCTTCATACCAAATTCACCATTGCATTTCGTCAAACACCTACAAACCATCAACATGAGTTCCACCTGCATCTCCCCTCTAACAACCTTGAACATTTCCATTCCTGTTTCAGACAACACTTCCACTTGCCCAACCCCATCAAAATGAACTCAACGTCCTTCCCTTACCATGCTCTCCATTCATCCAAACAACAGTACTGTTTTGACCCAAATTCACGCTCCCTCACTAACGCTCATCGTTGCGAAAATGAATTAAAGAAAAGAACGATCCTTTCTGACCTCGGATCTCAGTGCAGTCCCCTCTCTTTTCCTTAAGCACCCTCTCGAACTGATCTGCTCCACTCATAGTAAAAACCGCACTCCCAGTATTCCATTCGAACACCTTTTCCCCAAATCTTCCCATCCATCACCAAATCAACTATCGCATCCCCAAATTAGCAAATACCCGTACCCTTATCTTCCTTTACCAGTACATTCGCATTACTCAGTCACTATGCCGCCAACGTCTAAACCCTAGTTCACCGTTTGCTTATTCGAACTCCCCGAGAACTCTTCCAGATATCGCGACTAATTCCCATCGCCCCCTCCACACTAGCATCCCATGCTTTGGATCAATTTCAGAAAACCGCGTGGCTAACAAATTGCGATGCTCGATCCTGATTTCGATTTTATTTCCCTTTCTTTCTGAAGTCGGTTCGAAATGATTTGAGGAGGTGAAGAAAAACACTTAGCTTGTATATCGAATGGAGCAAATAAATGACTAGCTTTTGATTTTGAATATACGAAGGCCTAGATTGTCTTGGGAACGAGAATGAAGGCGATGGCCTCAATATATAGAAACTGACCAGAACAGACGTACCATGCCATTAAAACTTGTTTGCTTGATATAGTAAATAGGAGACAACTTTTACTGATCGAGAAAACAAGCTGCGTACTTTTAAAGTGATAGGTCGGCTTGTAGATTTTGAAAAGATTTTGCTTTGATTTTTTTTTTTTTTTTTTTTTATTTTATCCGTTTAAATTACATTTAGGGGTTCCGAACCCTTATTGACACATAACAACCGACGTCTCCAAGTTTATACGATATTATGAACTTAACGGAACCAGTTCTAAAATTCAATTCGACTGTTAAAAGAGAGAACAATTTAAATTAATGAATTTAAATTAAACTCGATTTAAAATATAAATCAATTTTTAAACAATTAAATTCGCCGATAATAAATTACTATTATCGTTCTAATTCAAATAGAATTTATAATAATCTATAGAATTGTTTTGATACAGTTTTAATTCTGAATTCAATTGTTACTGTTTCATATTATGATAATTATCAAAATAAATCGTATTTCGATTATTTAATCGATATTCCAATATAAAAATTCTTTTTATATTATCAACACAATATTTAAAACGATATTAAATATTTAAAATTAATCGTTCAAAAACCTGGGTCGTTACATTCTTCCCCCCTTAAAATAATTTCGTCCTCGAAATTGCTAAGGTAGGAAAAATGGTACAAATCCATTACTTTTCAAAATTCACTTATGTTGAAACTCAACTCCTCATATTTCAACAAATTAGCTCCAACCAAAACTTTTGGTCTTCACGCATTTAATTCGAATGATCTACGATCAATCCATTTATATCCAATCTATGTTCTATTAAACCTATTCAAATTGATTCTAGTCAATTGATTCACCCTGAACCATTTAACTTGCTTAAGTTAAATTTTAATTCCAGAATCCAAATCCCAGGGGTTTTATTTCAAATCCTTTTTGAAATCACAGATATTTATAACTAATTCAAATTCAAAACATTTGAATACTTCCAAACTATTTGTTTTCTTTCAAACAAATTTCCATCAAATTTTTTTTTCTAATGTAGCAATTCATCACTTAGAAACTTGAAAATGAACACTGATGATGTTGCAATCATCATCAGAATTATTTCCCAGCCACTGAAGTGAGTTCAGTGCTTTAATACTTTCAAAATATGATTTTGATTCAAAACCATTGCAAAACAAAATTATATTATTTTAATATACTTTGAAAAATATTTTTCAACTTCCCAGGATTTTGAATTCTTAATTCTGGTTTGAATTTAATTCTAATTCATCTCATTTGTATATTTAATTCATATACAAGTTCTATTTGGTTATAAATAACCATTCCAATTTTATAATCTCATTTGATTATAAAATCAACATCCAACACATCCATATAATAATAATTCTAGAAATTATTCTTTCTATATCAAAATAGAAATTTGGGTAAAATTATTTCATTTACCCTTTTTAAAACAATATCATGTCGTATTTTCTGTTCAAGTGTTTAGAAATCCCTATCGACTTCGTGGCGTCCCACGATTCGACCAGAATTCATAAACCACTCAACAGACTAATCAACACAATATAAAACAATTTTTGTATCAATTTACAAATACGCTCCCTCGTATATATACGCTCAACTCATTCTAGGGTACTACTGACCCTATCTCTAATGAGTACATGCCACACAAGCCTAGGTGTTCACTCAACCTAAGCTCTGATACCAACTGAAACGACCCGCAAATCCGTGCTATCTGAGTCGACTAAAATCACCACACGTCCAACCCAAATAACACAGAAATACGACTCATTATTAGAAAGAAGTTAGAGGATGAGAAATAGAAAGAAAGAAATATTAGAATAGAAGAAGAACGAAGATCACAACTCACAGCGGAACGAATAAAATATATTATATAACATAAGCTTTGAAATACAAAATCTTACACCATATATAGATATCACCATCAGAGTACAATACAGCATTTGGTACAGCGGAAGTAACTCTACATAACTAACGTTGAAGCCTCCTGCTTCAAGCCCCTCCAAGTGTATCTGTAAAAGCCTGAAACACTTGACTGCCCGTACAAATTTGGGCACCCAAGAGTTTAGGGAAAACAAAACAAAATAAACTCTGGGTCAGTCATGGGACTGGTGTGAGTAAACTCCAACCACTTGTTTAACTTTAAAAATCCTTTCAAAAGAAAAGATAATAGTAAGACCAGCCCACACATAAACACGGACGGTTTTTACCTTACTATAACCCAAAACACTTTGATCTCAAATCCAGTGATATTATAGTAATGTCTACATCAAGTAAATAACCAAATAGTAGAACGCTTGCATCTCACGCTCCACATACATAGTATAAAATCAAAAACCGCATGGCGCTTATTGGAGATTGGATTTCCAACATGACAAGGTATGGGACCACCTTCCGACAGTGCATCTCTAGAGGCGAATACACCTGGGTTCAACAAGAACATCTTGCAACCCGGCCCACACATGACCGACCACTCATTTCGCTTGAGTGTATCGAATGTATATCACCAACGGTTGGACTCAAACCACCGCTTCCCGAATGGGCAGAATCGATAGATTTAGAACAAAAGGAATTTCTCTAGATAGGTGATTATACACCCTAATGGGTGCGACCCACATAGCCATGCTGCCTGCCCGATTTTTGTCCTTTCCCGGTTGTTGAGGCCTGAGGCTACGCATACTTACCATTCATCGATAACACAATCACTTTGAATGCCACATTGTCAGATCCGTTAATCACTAGTTGAGTTTGCACAATATTCTGGATGTTATGCTAAGGGAATAAATCCGTTGCAACCATATATATTCATACAGACCAACCCATTTGATCATTGGAAATACTCTGTCAGACATTCGTCCATTTACGTTCGTTCTGGGATTGAACGAAACCGAAGGCACTATTTCTATAAATAGAAAAGCCCTTGCACTTCACTCCGTCTTCAATATATTCAGCATACTTGGTTCGCAACGCTTATGCCAATACGGAGTGGTTCTTCGGATAATAATCCAACCGGTCTCTCCATATTGACAACGATGGTCAAAAACTTCGATAGTCTGTGATTTAACTATCGAATAAAAACAAGTGTTCATCCAAACATGTCAAACAAATCACTGGGCTCTTTAATTAATATTTCATTAATTAAACCACTTCTCTATCTTCTCTATCAATATTTGTTACTCAAATATTTCAATAACCATATTGCCTTTTATGCCATTTGGAAAACGTTTCCAAATATCAACTTCTTTTATTTCCTATATATTAGAAAAATCTCTATTTGCAATTGGAAACAATTTCAATCACTTATCTCTACCCCTTTCTGTTTGCAATATTCGATTTTTATATTCACTTTACTATCGAATTCAATACGTCGATATAATGATCTCTAATTATCAAAATATCTTAAAAATATTCTAACTCCTTAAATTTCCGGAAAATTTCGCCATAACCTCCCCTGTATCGGGAGCATCGGGAAATTTCAAATAGCTTCCCGGTATCTTCTAATCTCAAAAAGAAAAAGGAAAAACCAAGCGGCTTGCCGATACGGCGCATAAAACCCATATATGAATTAAACATGTACCTTTTTGTCGAGCACTACATTTATAACTTCATATCCTTCATCCCAACCCTGCTTAACACATGTTCACCTGTTTTCAATTCAATGCAACTCAATCCATTCGTTTGAATTAAATTTTGAATCGTTTGAATTCAGTTTCGCTCAATTATTCTTTAAATCGCCATTTTTCCTATTTCACTTCTTTGTTGAACATAATACGTTCAACCAAAATATTTAACTTGCTAAATTGAATTTCAATTTCAATTCTAGTTTCCTTTTTGATTTCGAATATAAATTTTCAAATCGAATTAACTCATTTAAGGCCCAATATCCATTCAAAAGCTCCTTAACTAATTTCTATTCCATTTTAGTTAATTCCATTCAATAAATCAAAATCTGGTTTCTGTTTCAAAAATCATATTCATATTCATTTACAC
This sequence comes from Allium sativum, assembly GCA_030737875.1. Lineage (NCBI taxonomy): Eukaryota > Viridiplantae > Streptophyta > Magnoliopsida > Asparagales > Amaryllidaceae > Allium > Allium sativum. The sequence goes on along the minus strand of CM060915.1, from coordinate 215,449,049 downwards.
AACTGAATATACTTTACAACTCAACTCTGAGATTTTCTAAATAGAAACTTCGGATTTTCTCGCTTAAAATTCTTTTATAATATTAAATAAACCATTATGGTTTTAAAACGATTCTGGCGCTGTTTTTCTGAAAATTTGATTTTGACATAACTCAAAATCTATACGACGAACTCAGGTTTTTCTCCTTCATTAGAAAACTATTATCTAGTTGGTCCTGACGTTTCTTGTTTCGAAGAATTTCGATTTCAATTGAGTCCTGTATACTCAATTGAAGTTCGAATCGCCAATTTACGAACTGCAGCGCTACGGCGAGTTCGTTTTAATTATAATTATATATATAAACGTTAAACTTCTTTAAAATGAATTCAACTTCATTTAATTCCATTTGAATTCCTTGATTCAAATTCCAATCTCACTTTTATTTGAATTCTATATTCAAAATCCAATTCCTTTCCTATTTGATATTCAAATTCAACACTTGAATTTCCATTTGAATTCCCTATATTCAAATTCGATACTTGAATTCATTTGAATTCTTTTATTCAAACTCTATATTTAAATTCCATTGGAACTTCTATATTCAAATTTCTATATTTGAATTCTATTGAAATTCAAATATTCAAACTCCTTTTTAAATTCTATATTCAAAATTCCATAGTTTTAAAATTCCATTTGAATTTCATATTCGAATCCCATAGATTAAATCTTATTTGAATTCAATTTGAATTTCTTACATTCAAATTCCATTTTCCTTTTCCATTTGAATTTCTTCACTCAAACCCATTTGAATTCCCCTGAATTCAAATCCCATTTTCAAAACCATTTGGATTTTCTATTTGAAATCCTATTTTTGAAATTCCATTTCCCATTTTGCTTTGAAATCCTATTTTCAAAGTTTATTTCAAATTCTATTTTGAAATCTCATATTCAAATTTCTATTCGAATTTCTATATTCCATTCCATGTTCAAATTCAACACTTGAATTTCTATTTCAAATCTCAATTCAAATTTCATATTTAAATTCCATTCAAATCTCTATTCAAATTTCATATTTCAATTCTTCTTTGAAATACTATATTTCAAATTCTCTTCAATTCTTCTTTGAAATTTTATATTTCAAATTCTATTTTGAAATTCTACATTCACATCTCTATTTGAATTCCTTTATTCGAATTCCTTTGAATTCAAATTTGATTTTAATTCCTTGAATTCAAATTCTATTTTTCATTCTAATCTCGTTTATTCAAATTCTATTTGAACTTCTATTTGAATTAATATTCAATCTCCTTTTCCTTTTAAAATTCAAATATTTAAACTCCCTTTACAAATTCAAATGTTATACTCAAATTTCATTTGAGTTATATATTTAAAATTTCCTTTCACACCCTGTTTTGAAATTTCATTTCCAATTCCGATTTCACGCTTGTATTTCTATTTTTGAATTATCAAATGATAATTCTCTTCCCTTCATTTATAACTTCGTTATAAAAGAACTATTTATAACTTCGTTAAAAAAAGAACTACTTGTTTTATTTTTTCAAAAACAAGTTTTATATTTTTATTCCACTTAAAATCCAAATTCTATTTAAAATAGAATTTCCCTTTTTTTTTTAAATTTCCAATATCCTTTTTACGATATTTTTAAATATCATTACTTAAGCCCAGTGATATTTAAACACACAAAGCAACGAATTATTTTTCTAACACATCATATATATATATGCAAACAATAAACAAACAGATAATATATTTTTGAGGAATCCAGTTGGATTCCTCCAACCTGTTTTCCTGCATCCACAGATGTTAGCACATAAATAATACCCATTCTGCTTCGTGGCAGAATATCGCGGTATAGAAGGTCATCCACTAATCATAGCGTGGGGCGTATATAGGGTAATCATCCGCTATGAAACTGCGGGCATCCGCTAATGAGACTGCGGGAATCCAACCAATCAATCAACCCAATATATATATATATATATATATAGCCTAAATAACTAATATATATAAAGCAACCAGAAACATTCACACAAGCAACAAACAATTATTTTTAACGAATAAAAATAATTATAAATAAAAGGTGAGTGAGATTTACTCACCTGATTTTCTGAATATTCAGATAAATCTCGTATTGTTGGGCTACGAATTCTACTCGAGTTGAATCTACTTACACCTATAGTTTATTTGATTTTAACCATCGATTAACATTTAATAAATAAATTATTTTAAACATTATTAAATTTTATAAAATGTTTACCTCGCTGTTAACGATAAAGAAGTTTTCCCTGCTTCTTTAATCGAATCCAAAACATCCCTTGAAAACAACTGTTGCCCTTCATACCAAATTCACCATTGCATTTCGTCAAACACCTACAAACCATCAACATGAGTTCCACCTGCATCTCCCCTCTAACAACCTTGAACATTTCCATTCCTGTTTCAGACAACACTTCCACTTGCCCAACCCCATCAAAATGAACTCAACGTCCTTCCCTTACCATGCTCTCCATTCATCCAAACAACAGTACTGTTTTGACCCAAATTCACGCTCCCTCACTAACGCTCATCGTTGCGAAAATGAATTAAAGAAAAGAACGATCCTTTCTGACCTCGGATCTCAGTGCAGTCCCCTCTCTTTTCCTTAAGCACCCTCTCGAACTGATCTGCTCCACTCATAGTAAAAACCGCACTCCCAGTATTCCATTCGAACACCTTTTCCCCAAATCTTCCCATCCATCACCAAATCAACTATCGCATCCCCAAATTAGCAAATACCCGTACCCTTATCTTCCTTTACCAGTACATTCGCATTACTCAGTCACTATGCCGCCAACGTCTAAACCCTAGTTCACCGTTTGCTTATTCGAACTCCCCGAGAACTCTTCCAGATATCGCGACTAATTCCCATCGCCCCCTCCACACTAGCATCCCATGCTTTGGATCAATTTCAGAAAACCGCGTGGCTAACAAATTGCGATGCTCGATCCTGATTTCGATTTTATTTCCCTTTCTTTCTGAAGTCGGTTCGAAATGATTTGAGGAGGTGAAGAAAAACACTTAGCTTGTATATCGAATGGAGCAAATAAATGACTAGCTTTTGATTTTGAATATACGAAGGCCTAGATTGTCTTGGGAACGAGAATGAAGGCGATGGCCTCAATATATAGAAACTGACCAGAACAGACGTACCATGCCATTAAAACTTGTTTGCTTGATATAGTAAATAGGAGACAACTTTTACTGCTCGAGAAAACAAGCTGCGTACTTTTAAAGTGATAGGTCGGCTTGTAGATTTTGAAAAGATTTTGCTTTGATTTTTTTTTTTTTTTTTTTTTTTTTTTATCCGTTTAAATTACATTTAGGGGTTCCGAACCCTTATTGACACATAACAACCGACGTCTCCAAGTTTATACGATATTATGAACTTAACGGAACCAGTTCTAAAATTCAATTCGACTGTTAAAAGAGAGAACAATTTAAATTAATGAATTTAAATTAAACTCGATTTAAAATATAAATCAATTTTTAAACAATTAAATTCGCCGATAATAAATTACTATTATCGTTCTAATTCAAATAGAATTTATAATAATCTATAGAATTGTTTTGATACAGTTTTAATTCTGAATTCAATTGTTACTGTTTCATATTATGATAATTATCAAAATAAATCGTATTTCGATTATTTAATCGATATTCCAATATAAAAATTCTTTTTATATTATCAACACAATATTTAAAACGATATTAAATATTTAAAATTAATCGTTCAAAAACCTGGGTCGTTACAAAAACTTTACTTTAAAATAAGGTAAATCACGGAACCACGTCATATGTCACGGAATGGGTTTACCCCCATGAATACCAGTGCATAACCAATAATAGTCATATGGATCTACAATGCATCATGCAATATGCAATTTTCCAATCTATCCATTTAGGCTTAAACCCCTAACTTAGATTTTTTTTAAATCCAATTCTCTTTGCAGAAATTATTCCTTTGGATTATATTTCCCGATTCTTATTTCAAATCATTTGAAACACATATCTAGCTTTATATCAATGTAGATTTCACTTCGGGATCTCAAACCAAAATCTTTGGAAATATGAACTCCAAAACATAACAATGCATACAAACAAGTATGCAACCAAATATTATGCTCCCCTTAGACAAGGCAAAGAGTACGTACCTCACCAACTCGATACATAAATGTGCACCTCCCACGATGGAGCGTGCTACACTGACGATGCACAATCCCACGCCCTCGGGTACCACACCGCCATCTCACCCATACTTTTAGTTGTCCGGGTTACCAGAATCTTTAGCCACATACTAAATCATTTTTATATCCCGAAGTATGGAAAATCATTTCACAACATAATAATCACAAGTACTTTCAAACTATAACACCTCACATCAGCAATTCACACATATGATCAGTCATCATTAATCACATAACCTTTGAGCTCTTACGTCTCAAAGAAGGGTGTTAAGCAAGAGAATAAACTCTCCACCACCAAACAGATACATCATCAATATCAAATAATCGGTTACGTGATGAACCGCAATGTAACACATAATACATTTCTAAATCATTTCTTAACATCGGGTTAGCCCTCGAAATCCATTCTGTTTTATAAAACATTCCCTGTCCAAAATCGGGAACACATTTCTTTTCACTTAAGAAAAATATCATTTCAAAATCATTCATTAAATTTCAAATGAATTCAATAACATCGCTAAAAATCTGATAGTCAAATCGTGAAGTGTTTCATAAGATGTTACCATACAAATATTTCTACCCAACCCAATGCTAAATGTAAAAGCATATCTTGCTCATAAACTAGTCGAGCACAATCCAAACAATCAATCACAATTAATATCAACAACCAAGAATATTTGGTTTACACCACAACTTATGTTTTGGTAAATTTAATTAACATTCATTCATTCAAATCTAATTAAAGATTTATTAAAACTCTTCTTAGTTTCAATCTCTAAAATCATTACTTAATGATTGTTTCAACTTTTAGGAAAAATAATCCTGCATTTACTTAGGTTAAAGAACAATGTTATTTAAAACACAATTCACGGTAAACCCAAAATCATCTTCCAACTAATATGGAACCTTCACGAAAATCCGATCAATATATAATCGATATAAATTTCTGATAATACTATAAATGAAATAACGGCAAAGCCTTTAAATTCCATATATAGTAACAGTCTTCCTTCACAGAAGCTCATCTTGATTATTACCAAATCGAATTCCATTCAATTCCAATTTAATCTATTAAGTTGGAAAACTCTACTTTGGAAAATTTCTATTAAATCTTAATAACAAGATTTATAAATTCCAAATCATGTCTTCATTGTTAATTAGGTTAAAGAATGACTGTTATTTAAAACATTGTTCACTATAAAACCCAAAATCCAATTTGGTATTAAATATAAGGCTCTGGATAGAAATAATATCAGCTTATATTCAACATCAAATTCTGAAACCAACGAATATCGTATTGGGAATAATGATATCTACGTCTTCCAAATTCCTCAACAATATCTGCATAATCATGGAATGCAATATCGAAATATTCCGAAGATTATTTCCATTCAAATCCATTCCAATTCATATGTTGGAAAATTCTGGTTATTCAAAAACCATTTACAAATCCAATTTATTTAGTTAAAAACATTGGATTATTATTTCAGTTATTAACTAGTTCATTTCGATATAAATATATATTTTATCTTTTCAAACATGGAATTTTTCATCCAAAATCTTTCCAAATCATTTATTATGATTTTACACAATTTTTCCATATTTTTAATAATTTTATTAATGCCTTTACAGTCGATTTCCAATAACAGCCACCGAACTGCATTTATAGCGACCTTCTCTGAAATTGATTTGGACATAATTTGAAATCCAACCATTCAAATTTAAACTCTTACATTCAATGGAAAGCTCTTTTCGATACGAACCCAACCATTTCAGTTTTAGGAGAATCCGATGGTCGGATCTCCCATTACACCAATTTGAATTTAATGGTCTAAATTCGCAAACGGTCGTTGCGCGGAGCGTTCTATTCAAGCCATATAAATATATATAATATATATATAGTCGATTTTTATTTATAACATATTTTATAAAATGTTTTGAATTCGTTTAAAAATGATTCCAACTTCCATTTCATTTTTAAATCAAAATTGAATATTCCATTATATGACAATTTTATATATTCCATATATACGTTAAAAATTATATTTTTAACAATCCAATAATTATTCCATTTCATGACCATTTTATATATCTCATATATAATTTATACAATGCATATATATGATTTATACAATGCATATATATTTTATGCAACGCATATATACATATATATATATATATATATGTTATTCACATCTCATATATATAATTTATTCTCATCGCATATATATATATATTTTTTTTATTCACATCTCATATATATTTTTTATTCACATCATATATATATATATTATTCACATCGCATATATATATATATTTTTTATTCACATCTCATAAACATATTTTATTCATATCTCATATATACATATATATATATATATATATTATTCACATCTCATAAACATATTTTATTCATATCTCATATATACATATATATATATTATTCACATCGCATATATATATATGTATTTTATTCACATCACATATTTTTTTTATTTACTCCATTTCACATCACAATTACAACATAATATAGTCAATTAAATCATCCATAGTCTTTGGACAAGGGAGGTGAGCTAACAGGCACCATACAACATTTGTGATAATTAAAAACTAAAAAAAATCAATACTGGCAGTTCATATATTCAGTTATAAAATAAATAACTGTACAAAAAAATATAATGAGAAGCTCTCACTTTGGGTTCCACTCCGTCATTCTTTTATTTGCGATGCTTTTAAATAAATTAAACCGAACGTTTAATTTAGTCAAAAAATTTAGCTTGCTCCGTTTCTGTCCCAGTCAGTTCCATGTTGTAGTGTTCGTTTGGAAAAGATATGAGTTTAAAAACTTTAATTACATAATAAACTAATTAAATAAGTAAATAATTTAATTATTTAACTTTCTCTAATCTCCCCAAAATTGTTTCTTCTTCGATCATTATTCCTGGACATATACGAACCCACCATCGTTAGGAATAAACCACCACCGCACACTAATCAAGGTCATCGGCACCCGATCCGATCTCCCATGTCGAAGGCTTCAACGTCGACCACCTTCACTAGAGATGCAGGCTAACTCGCGGGCCCCTCCTCCTCGGATATTGTGATCGAACTCAGGCGGTTGGAGGACAGAATACGACCTCCACAACTCGGGGTTTCAGATCATCACCATTCACTCGATAGCTCTTGATAAGCTGATCAATTTGTCCTTTGGGAGCGTTCGATTTTATTGTGTGGATTAAGAGGACACGAGGGAAGAAGGATCGAAAATTTCCGCCTTTCGTTTAAAGAGAGCAGCGGCTCCAGGAAATGAACGATAGATTAGGGTTTAGGACAATATAATTTATATATATTATGGTATTTAATAATATTTTAAATTCTCCAATAGGTTCTTTTGCGTCCGAACTCCAAATAAGACCCAACGACTATCGTCCCTAGATAAATACCCCCATTCCGAGCACAATGTGATAAGTTTCGTAAGCCAATTCTACTGTTTCGGTCAGTTTTTGTCGAAATAAAAATATAAATTAATATATATTGAATTTAAACGTACATTTTAATTTACTTGGGCCACATACTGACTCCAAAAATTACTGAAAAATAAATCTAGCTATGTTTTGACGATACGGTCCTAACAAAACTAATTTCATCGAATTTGGAGATCGTTTGGAAAATGACCATATTAACAGTTGATTAAATTTAACTAAAATTACCAAACACGTTTAAATTCACTGCGCTCACATATTAATTCCAAAAATTATGAATTTTTAAACCTGACTGTAATTTAACATTCCGGATCCAACAAAAGTGGTTTCGTCGAAAACGGAGGTCATTTGCAAAATGGTTATTTTTAAGGGCTATATATTATATTAAATATATATAAATTCCATAGAGACTATTTTAAATTTTAAACTGGACATAACTTACAATGAAATAAAATATCAATTTTTTACATCCGTTAGAAAGATATTATTAAACAGATTCAAGTGTTTCTGGTTTTACTGAAATCCAATTTATTTTGAATTCTGTACATTCATTTGAAATTAGAAATCGAATTTTCAAACTACCGCGCCATTTCAGGCTCATTATATAATTAAATTTTAAATTTATATGTTCTAACTTTGATCTAAATAAAATTTAAATCATTATTATTTAAAACTAATCATTTTAAATATTCAAAACCCATTAAAATAGTTAAAATAAATTTTTTAAATTAGTTTAGAAATTCCGGGTTGTTACATTTATACTATTAAATTTTGTTTTACTGCTTTTTAACATTGTCCGTTCTATATTCGTATTGTCACAATGACACCAAATTACCGCGATAATGTATGCATTGCTACGTCTTGGCATCGCGGTCCCAATGAAACTAATTTTGTTGGAAACGGATTCCGTTTGCAAAACGGTACTATTTAGATCTCAATTTTGTCCATCAGTTCACCTTTAAATTTTGTCTACCGACAAAACAACCCCATTTGGCTCTAAACCAGAAATCTAGCGATAATCAACGATACGTATTCCAATAAAACTTGTTTCATCGAAAACGGAGATCGCTTGAAAAACGGTTATTTTTAAAGCTTAAATAATAACTGTAAATTATAATTAAACTCAAAACAATAATAATAAATTATTATCATATATCTCCAAATAAAATATTATATAGCTTCAAAATAAACTAATACATATTTTGAACTCAGCATTTAAAATTCCAGGTTAAAAGATATTCCAATATATAGAAATTCCTTTATATATAATTAAATAAACATTTTCGTTTACTATCGAATCCACAACGACTATTTTAAAATTTGAATTGGACATAACTAATAATCTATAACACGAAATCTGGATTTTTCTCTTTCATATGAAAACTAAAATCAACAAGATTCAACCGTCTCTTGTTTCACAGAAATCCGATTGAAAACGGATCCTGTATATTTAATTAAAGTTGGAAACTCAATATTACAAACTACCACGTCATTTCGAGCTCGATTGTAAATATATATAAATTAACTTTCAAATTTCATTTTAATAAATGAATCCAATATTTAAAAGCCCATTAATATTCCAAATAAAATATTTAAACAATAAAATATATTAAATATTTGACCACCAGAAATACGAGATATTACAGAATTGGTAAGTTGATAAAACAGATGTAAATAAATTATCTGATCGTTATACTTTTTGTAATCATATTCAAAAATGAGTGCATGTATGCAGAACCGTGCGCGGTTATTCCAAATTCTTAAAAACTCGAATTTTCAAAATATCAGAAATTCTGGGTCGTTACATTCTCCCCCACTTAAAAACTTTTCATTCTCGAAAAGGAAAGAAAATGTAAGCAAATTTATTTATAACCCTTTTTAGATAACTCTTTCTAATTATTTACCAAATATCTGTTAGTCAAAATTGTGAAACTTAATTCAGAAGGTATTCATAATTACTTACTCATTTTATTTCCTAACCTAACAGGGTTCAGAAATTATCGACTGTCCAAAATCGTCGATAAGTCCAATTTCTTTAAAATTACCATGATTGTGAAATTCTAACCACAAAATAACTTTATTCAAAAATTAATCTTTCAAAGATAAATTTCATCTTGCAAATATGCTCTCTCGTATAAATAATACTCTCAACTCATTTTAGGGCATTACTAACCTTATCTTTAATGAGTTCCTCTTATACGATATTACTAATCCTATCTTTGATGAGTTCTTTCCTTCTGTTCTAATGAGTCGTACTCCAAAGCTATGTACAAACCAAAGCTCTGATACCAAATGTCACAAGCCGCATTCCCGTCCGATTCAAATGATAATTAAACCTACTTAAACCGATCAACAAGACGCATCGCTTGGGGTTATAATGCATAAGAACTGAACCAAAGAACCCTATCATTAATATCATTACAATATTACATCAGAGTACAAGAATATATTAGAGTATGATAGTAAAATACACATCGAAAAATACACATACTCTCAGTGGAAGACTATGAAATGCTCTAGGTACAACTCTAGCTTCAATCCAGCACCTGCTCTATAAAATGACTCCAAGAGAAAATCTACAAAACCTAAACTACCAGGATGCCCGTGTGGAAAATACGGGCACCTACAGTTTAGGTGGAAGAACAATAAACTTTGGGTCATTCATGGGACTGGTGTGAGAAATAAAATAGTTATACCTTTATTTTAAAGTTTGTTAAATCATAAGACCACGCTGTATATCATGGAACCGGTTTCCCCTTTTGAATACCAGTCATAAAAACTTGCAATGCTTTTTGAAAATGAGGCTACCACAAGGTCTCTCGGCACACACATAATGCAAACACAGACATGGGAAAAGTTTCTCCTATGATTGCCAAATATGGTTGATACGCGAAATTCATTTGATATTATTATTAGTGTCTAAATGTGGAAATCACTTTCGAAAACACAACGTATCAATCCTAAATGCCATAGGTACCATATATTATGTCGCCATATAGGTTTACAACTAAAACCATACAAACTCATATTAGAGAATGGATTTCCATCAAATGATCAGGCTAAGTAACTTCCTTACCGATAGGAGCACCTCTTGAGGGATACCCCGAGAACTTTGGAACATCGAATCTGTTCTCTGACAACACAAGGCGGGATATCCTTACCTGGATCAACCCAGAGTATATCATCTATTGGTCGTTACCAACCTTTAAACTAGGTGCCATCAACATCAACAACCATAAAAAAGTAGAAGTCACCACTAAAGTAAAACCTGAGCCTCATACCATGGTACACTTTTCTATCTAGAAAGTGACGATAACACAAACCTCGCCGCACCTTTCCTTTTTCGGTCATTTACCGAGGTGTGAGGCTTGTCGAAGTCTCGTTACACAAAGCTACGCTACACTAAACCATGCTCTGATCATCACTAGCATATTACTTAGCCTGTCACATTGTCATACTAAAACATATAATCGATAATACCTAACTGTATCACCGTTGAGCTCGTACGTATCAAAGAATGGTGTTAAGCTAAGAGAATATATTCTCTACCACCAACAGAAATACATTTAGCAAAAATCAATCACATATTACAAAATACAATGTCAGACACACATTCATACAAGTTCATTCTGGGTCTGAACGAAACCGAAGGCACCTTATTCCTCGTCCAAGAAAGGAGAGAGGTCCTTGGAAATCCACAATTCCTCCAAATACGTCCGGACTACAACTAAAATACTGATGCATCCATCTCAATTAAGGAGCTACCAACGAGGGACACTGAGTGAGCAGTCCTTTTGATGCGAAGTTTTCAGGCCTTCAGCACCGTCTTCAAACTCGTCGATCCATTCCATAACATCGTACTATTATTTGGAATGGTTTTGTCGGCCCAATTTTTGAATTCCAATCTTTCCAAATAACAATCATTATTTTAAAACTATGTGAAAATATAAGATTCACTAAATCTCTTTTCCATTTTAGTTGGTTAATTAAAATCTTTCATTAACCTTATAAATCCTTTTTTTATTAATTCCAAATTAGTAATTTATAAAACTCATTTCCCTTTAATCTTTAACAAAGATTTATTAAATCTTAACGAAGATTTATTCTCAAACTTAACTATGGAAAACTTCATTGAATCTTAATTAAAAGATTTGGCATTACTTTCCATTCCAAATCATATCTTAGTCACGGTTAGGTTAAAGAATAATGTTATTTAAGATGTCGTTCACAACAAACCCGAAATCCAATTGATATCAAATATAAGATTTAAGAAGAAATTTTATCAACTTATATTAAATACTAATTCACGAAATCAATGAATACTATAAGTGGAATAGTGATATAAATATCTTTCAAATTCCTCAAATAGTATAGGTTTAATTATGGAATTCAATATCAACTATCTTCTTGAATTCCAATCATAACCTAACTTAGTTGGGTTGAAGAATGATGTTATTTAAGACACCGTTCACGATAAACCCAAAATCATACTTTCATTTTCATTGAAATCTTAACGGAAATCGTATCAGCTCACAATCGATATAAATTCCCTCATTGGACTAATACTATTAGCAAAATAACGGGAAAAACCTTTAAATTCCGTAAATAATAGAGGTCTTCATCCATAGAGACTTATCTCAAGTAGAACCAAATTGATCCCAATTCAACTGTAACACCCTACGTCCGTTAGTGTCACTCACAAAGGGAATGCACTAAGTTCTGTGGAGCATTTAGGGTAAAAGATGCAGATAAATTACAAGACAGACAGAAATTAAACAGCAGAAAATAAAACTTTGCTTTATTGATAAAATAGTTTGTACAATGATTTCTTTACAATATCAGAGTATCATCTGTCTTACAAAATAAAGAAGCATAAAACAACATTTATATTCTCCAATTTTAGCAAGAGCCAGCCATAGCATCTGAGAAGAGAATCCAAGCAAAACTTCGACAAATCTTCAAGCTGGGGAAGAGTGACAGTCCAACTTAACCTGAGCTATACTATTTCCTCCTTTACTACCGGGGGGGGGGGGAGAACGGAAGAAAAGAAGACGAAAGGAAAACAGAGTCAGACATAAAGCCTGAGTAAGTTCAGTAACTTCTAGCATATGAACATGGAACAACAAAACGACATGAATTAACTGAATACAAGATTACGCCATGACGATAGGGTCAACAAGATTAGACAAGGTAATCACAAGATATGCTAAGATAAGATAAACTGGATACGCTTTAATACTTTCGCCGCTTCGCTCTAATACTTCGCCGCTTCGCTATTTCCTTGTTATAGTGATTTCTACATCTCTGCACCACCTATCTAGTGTCCCAACTAGTAACGATAACGTGATCCCAATCCCTGTATTTTCCATTGCCTTCCGGCATACATCCATTATTTATTACCTAGATCAAATCTAGGGTTTTCTATCAAGTGCTTTCTAGATTTAACTAGAGTTTACGCTATCTGCTGAACGCTTCTCGAGTTCAGGGTTTATGCCACCTAGTCCAATTAGGGATTACGCTACCTGTCGAACGATGCCCCCAAGTCTAGGACACACTACCTAGAGTGGTATATGTTCCTATACTTCCCCACGTATGTATCGCGAATCGTTATCGCTTGTCTAGATGCACATGTCCTGTAATGTGCGGTCCGAGTCCTGTGATAGGGCAAATCAAGGAATACAGAACTCGGTCGGGAGCTTTCAGATATCTGCCGATGCAGATGCTAAGGTATGTTTTTATTCCAATGGCTATGGTCCCACTTGACCCCTCCCTCAACTAATGAAAGGCACACTTTGTAAAATGAGAACTATACGCCGGCCCCCGGTGCCCCACTGTCCTATGGCCATCCGCAACCATAACTAGATAACAAGTATATGGTCTTTTGGAGTTCTCCGCCTTTCCGCTTCACGTATCTCGATTGACTCAAGATGGATGGTAGACGACGAGTTGCTATCACAGGGCTACCGTCTTCTCGCCGAATCACGCTGGTCCATCCTGGTCTTTAGGTTGCCATGTATTGCAACCAAGGCATACCCCTGGTTCTTCTATGCAGACCTTAACCTCTGTGGGCCCAGGCGGATCATCTGCAGCCTCACAGAGGGATACCAAGAGTACCCTCACGTCCCCTTGAAACCTCGGGCTTCGTAACCCAATTCATTGGAGCCTTCTTTCTACTCAGACGGACATTCGCTCCTTCCCGTGTTATACTAAGAATTACTACTTAGTTTTACTAACTAAGATTTACCACTTAGTTTCCAGAATCGTTGTTTTCTTAACTAAGGTTTACTACTTAGTTCCCTTTCCCGTCAATTTGGATTAGTTAAGTGTCATTAGTCAATTCAAGCTGACTTAACCCTCTTCATTTATCCTGTCAAACTGGTTAAGTGTTATCAGTAATTCATGTTGACTTAACCCCACCACAAACCAAGTTATATTGGTTAAGTATTTCTTATTACTTAACCTTACCCATTCACCCTGTATTGGTTCAGTGTTCCTTTTTAACTTAACCTTGCCCATCTGTTCTAACTAACCTGTTATTAACGGTTAAGTATTATCCCTTCATGTTTTAGACTTAACCCTATTCCTTTATCAAAATCTGATGGTTAAGTGTTCAAGTTTACTTAACCCTACGGTCTAGCCCAGCTAACATATCAAATTGGCTAAGTGTATTAAATCTTACTTAACCCCAACCTCTAATCTAGTTAACATGTTAATTTGGCTAAGTGTATTAACTTTACTTAACCCCACTTTCTAGACTAGTTAACATGTTAATTTGGCTAAGTGTTTTCTTAGTTACTTAACCTCTACAGATCTTGTCTTGTTACCATGAGTTTGGTTAAGTGTCCCTGTGGACTTAGCCCTTGTTCTAGCTTAACTGTGCTTAAGTTGGTTAAGTGTTCCTATGGACTTAACCCTCCCATTCTAGCTTAACTGTATGAACCTAACCCCACCTACCAGTCTTGTTATCATGTTGAGTTGGTTAAGTGTCATAGTTAACTTAACCCTAGCATTATGGTTCTAGCTTTAACTAAATAAATTAAAGCCACGACCACTCACATTAGACAGATATTGTTGCGATTACTGGATGTGCCGGTTGGTTCCGGGAAGGTTTACATCGCAACTCAGTCTAACCTCGGGTTAGGCCTATTCGTGTTTTCTAGTTCAAAGGGTTTTGATTAATTTTCAAATCAGGTTTTGAAAGTAACCATCTCGTCCGTCGGATCAGTTAGGGATAGCCAGGGAGAGCAGGAAACTTGTATTTTCCAAACTCAAGCCTAGACACTATCCTCTCTGTCACCCTAGAACATTCTGGTTTATTATTAAAAGAGATGTCGTTAAAAAACCTTTAATTTGTCTAAATTAACATTTCCTCATTTAGGACAAATTCTATAAGTAAATTAACCCTAATTTACTTATTTCCCAATTGCTCTTTTAATGTAAATTGTCAACATTTATTCTTACGGCCCATTTTCCCCTCTATATCATGTTTATGCTTTTTGGTATGTAAACCATACCAAATGAAGTGTCACTAACCGTGATTTTGCTAATCCTATTCTGATTTAACATTCCAATTCATGTCAAACTAGACTTATTACTCTAGTTCACAATTCATGTAAATGCTAGATTTACATGTCAATACTAGATTCAAATTACACAATCCTATAATTCCTGTCAAATTTATCCCATTTGCATTTCTATGAACATGCCATACTACATGTTCCCAATTTATGCCAATTTCCAAGTTTATAACTAGTTTTTAGTAAATTTCATATTTTACCCCAAATCGCATTCCCACCATTCGTATAATCGTGTTTCAGTCTAGATTATAGATAAATCTAGATTCGTAGCAAATAGGGAATGAACCAAAGATTGCTATGAAAAGGATAGATATAACAACTGGCATAAAATGGTTTTGAATAACGACGTAGGTTCAAGAACATGGGTAGACCTAACTTAATAGGTAAATTCCCAAGGTCTATAACCAAGAATAGACAGAGTAGGTTCAAGAACATGGGTAGACCTAACTTAATAGGTAAATTCCCAAGGTCTAAAACCAAAGATAACCAAGAATAAGCTGAATAGAAAGTCAGGCCTAGATCCAAAATAATGTCAGTTTGTTAAACAACATGGTTTTGTAACTACAATGTCATGGGCATAAATAATAATCTTATATCCATAGTCATAGGCAATAATCCTCACAGTTCAATGAATCACAATCATAGGCGATGTTAGGCAACGTTCACAGTCATAGGAAATGTTCATAGTCATAGGCAATAATCCTCACAGTTCAATGAATCACAGTCATAGGCGATGTTCATAGTCATAGGCAACGTTCATAGTCATAGGAAATATTAACAGTCATAGGCAATGTTTTATGTCCCAAAATCAAAGGCTTATGTTCATAGTTCCAAGGCATATGGTTCCAAAGTCCATAGTTTCACCGTCACAGTCTTATTGGTCATCGAATCACAACAGTTCTTACTTAGGTCCAAAGGTACAAGCACTGATTCAAGTAGAAAGATTAGGCATAGTCTTTTATCCCTTTAATTTCATGTCACGAATAAAAACAAAACGTTCAAATCTAAAAATAACTGACTTACAGAGATTTAGATTAGAAAAGAAAGATGGCGTTGCTATGATTCGTCCGACGTTGCTTGAAACCGTTGAATCAGCTTTTGATTCCCTTCTTGAAGCTTTAATCTTGATTTGAATCTCCAATTAGAAGAAGAACTATAACTTGTTTTAGTGGAGAATTAGATTTATTTTAAATGGTGGAGGCTAGAGTAGAGAGAAGCAGTATGTAGATGCCTTAGAGAATTTGTGTGGAGGAACCCTTAGGTCTAGGCATTCTTTTATAGGTGTAGAGAGTGTTTTAGGGCCCTTAGATCATCATAGAAGCCATCAGAATCGCATAGGTCGAATACACATCATCCAACCACTCAAAAGGAGACACGTCAGCACAGAACACTCCAGAATTCGGTGCTGGATTAGTATGGGCGCACTTGGCAGGTGCGCCAGTGCATTTTTGTACTGGCGCACTTCACAAGTGCGCCAGTGCATTCTGGCCTGTTTCCGGTTTCTCTGCCTAACTTCGTTCGTCCATATCTCCTTCATACGGAGTCCGATTTATGCAAACTCGGACTCTATCTCAAGTAGAATTTCGAGACGAACGCAATGGCGCAACCCTTTTCCCGTAATTCTTCTTTTAAAAATTAATTATACCCTGATTTGTGAATCTTAGTGTTATAGGATTACGGGGTGTTACATTCTCCCCCACTTAAAAGGATTTCGTCCTCGAAATCTTCAAGTTAGGAAGAATGTGTCCTACCATCCAATCACCCATCTACTCAACCATTCAACCACAGGCATCCATTGTCCTTAAAAATTTTCTAATGCTTTCATGTTCATATGCATAGTATGTGTATATGTCTTTATCTAATGCAAAATCAGGCGGTCTACTGATTCAGTTGACCTCCTTAATGTAAATCATGTCAGTGCCATGCGTCCAATCATGTATGCAAGCATCCCTAGTTATGTAGATACTACATGTGTGCATAGCCATTCATCCATATGTAACATCCATATGATAACATATCAGGCTCAACTTACAAACAAATACATTCCTGTAAATGCAATATGAAAGCTTCCGAACTGATCTAGTGCCTAATACGTATGCATATGCATTCACGAGCAACCATTAGCAAGCACTTGCAACCACCAACCATAACATGTTTCAAACACATGTTTACATCCATTGGCTTCTACCTAAAGATCGAAGATACGACCTAGGTGATATACTTCGGAAAGAGAGAAACAATTATGCGTAATGCTCCTACACAAAGAAATCAAGGATGCACCCTTAAGAAAAAGGGTATGATGCTAGTATTTAGCCTTCTTGAGCTTTACTCCACTGTATCTTAACTAATTTAACTTCACGATTGTGAAGTTCCGGATCTCCATTTCCAAAATAAACAGATGTCAATCACGGTACCAAGTATATGTACTAAGATGATTAGAGGTTTCCCTCTTATCCGCCATGCCATAACTATAAGAGTCGAAAGGTCACTACGTGCTCTTTGGAGTGCCTGCCACAACTATTCATCTCTCAAGCAAACCATCCAAACCGAACTCGACATTCCTCAAGTACAAGCCCCAAAGGCCTAAACCAATATCAGACAAGCACCCAAGGAATATCTCCCCCGAATTTAGACGATTTACGTGAGATGATATAAGCAAACTCGATAGCTATTCTCAAATCCTACTAACCAAAAATAAACTGGTCGGACCACCAATTGGATTTGAGACTCTAGTAACAAAAAATACAACTAAATATAATTATATCATCATATTCGATTACAAAACATCAATTATTGTTCTTTCAAACAAAATAAAACATGCATATATGGTACTACTTTAAAGTTGCCAACGTCGAGTTCTCATATTTTGAAAGCGATCGATAATTGCATCGTTGCTAATCTCTTTGAATATATCTTTTTCAATGTATGCAACGCAACTATCATTCAACCATTCATCTCTCATTCGATTCCATAGGTCATTCTTCACTATATTTATATCTAGTATTCACTATATTCACATCTAGTATTCACTATATTCGATTTGGTAAGTCATTCTTCACTATATTCACATCTTCAATGGTTCTCTTAAAGTATTTTCGCATATCTAGCATATTACAAAAAATATAATTTATTTTTTCAACACTCAATTAAAGACATTGACAATATAAAATGGGATATAAAATTTCAACAATTAAGTTTTAGCAAGCAATAAAATGTGTGTTGTACAGATTTCAAAACTATCAAGTTTTAGCAATTAAGTTTTGAAATCAATTCAATCTTCATCTACCATTAAATCCTAGCAAGTTTTAATTGATGCCCTATTTCAAAATCAATTAGCAATTAGCAAGTTTTAAAATCAGAACATAAAGCCAAAGATTGCATAAAGGCCAAAGATTTCTGGAGGAGGAGCTGCATGGCCAAAATTAGCAAGTTTTAATTGAAATCAGAACATTATCAATTAGCAAGCTTACCTCCCATTTTTTGTAAGGCTGGAGGAGGAGCTATGTGGTAGAAGCCTGGTGGAGTTGGAGGCAACAACGACGGAGTAGCAGGGAAAAGCCTGGAGGTGCTGCGATTTCTGGAGGCTGGAAGTGGAGCGGCATTCGATCGATTAGGTTTCTTTTTTCCTTTTTTTTTGCCCTTTTTCGTGGGGGAGAGAGTTTCGACATCCATTCTTTTTTTACTTAAAAGGATGCGGAGAATGGGGGAACGTGCCCACGTTAGCTTGCACATACCTCCGCC
Organism: Allium sativum; assembly: GCA_030737875.1. Classification (NCBI taxonomy): domain Eukaryota; kingdom Viridiplantae; phylum Streptophyta; class Magnoliopsida; order Asparagales; family Amaryllidaceae; genus Allium; species Allium sativum. Next base: position 215,430,026 of record CM060915.1, on the reverse strand, counting down.
CCTGCATATAATCCAACTTATATGGGTTTAGCATATAATTAATAACCATTAACAATCGTTAACAGTCATTAACATCTAATTATCACACAGTGGCATCATTAACATAGTATTAAGGTCATTAACACTTAATTACAATTTCAAATCACTTTAACTAAATTATTAATTATCATTAATAATTTGTTTGCTATAATTAGCAAGTACAACCATGTCCAATTAATATCAACACACATCACATCAAGTTGTCGATCAATGTCACATCAAAATTAATTGATGTTACCATTCATCCATAACATAACAATCGCGTTATCAACCAAATTAACCAATCATTTATTTACGGGTTAATTTCATAACCAACAGTGTATTCGCTTTAATTACTAAACTGTCAAATAATTAACTTATTAATTTCCATTAACCTAAAGTTACTTAACAACATAGCAATTACTATTCATAACGTAATTAATTCAAAACATAAACTAAGTGTGTTCACTAACCAAATTAATTAACCAAATGTAGGCGAAATGTTCTCACCGTTGCTTATCCACTCCGCTAAACTTTAAGTGCAGGACTCCGCTAAAATCCGGCAGCCTTCCGGCGTCACCGTAGGTTGTCACTTTTCAAAAGGATACAGCTTCGACGCGTATGAGTTTCATAGTATGAAACTGAATATACAGGTATATATTGAGTTTCGGGGACTAAAGGTCTTTGGCAAGGGGAGCTCGGCCTAGGGGTAGGGTCCACGTTTTAGGGCTACAGGGGCTGTTTTGGGATATGAGGTCCACGTTTTTGCAGGCTATGGGTCCACGGGTGGGGGTGTAGGAGTATAAAAGTGTGGCTTTTATGTGTTTTAAGGGGTTTAGAGGTAGTTTAAGGGTGTTTGGAGGGTGTGGGTCCCTCGGTAAGCAGGAGGGGGTGGTGGGTGCTGACGTGGCAGTAGAGGGAAGGCAAAACTGGGTTGTGGTGCTGCAAGTGGGGCCCACGACCATGAGGGAGAATTGAGAGAAAGGGAAGAAAAGATAGAAAATGGAAGAAGAAAGAGAGCAAAGGAAAAAATGAACAAGGGGGTCACTAATTTGTACACAAATACAAGGGTGTTGAGTGCAATTATCCTCGTCTAGATGTATCCATGAGAGGAGATGGATTCGTGGTGAAGTGATGGGGGTTTTAAATAATTATTTACCTAGGGTTTAATAAATTAATTTCTTTCTTATTCTAAGTGTCCATTTCTTGTTTTAAGTGCAAAAACATAATCATTACATAGGGTAGCCATCATGGAAGAGTGCAAGCATAGAATAACGAGGTGTCAAATAGGGAGTTAATTAAGAAAACATGTTTTTGATTAATTTAAGCTTGCATTTAATTAAACGACTTTTTTACATGTTCAACTCGTACGATCAAACCGTAAGTTCGATTGATACGAAATTTGAAATTCTACAATATTTCATAAATACATATCCAATAAAACTAGTTTTGTCGAATTTCCAGACCGTTTGAAAATTGACTTTTTTTTAAGTTATTATTAAATTTCAACTAATTTTTTGACATGCGTTTATATTGTGTATGCTCACATACTAACTCCGATTAATGTGAAATTTTAAACCTTATCATATTTTAATGTTCCAAATCCGATGAAATTGGTTTCGTCGAAATCCGAGATGTTTGCAAAATGACTATTTTCAGGCTTTTAAAATAATATTAAATTGTCGAATTTTAATATATTTATTTTAAATTAATTTTAAAAGTTCACTAACCTAATTTACCTTCAGTAAGATATAAAAGAAAGTTAAAGCACCTCCAACCCATGTTCATTTTCAATGTAAAGTGAATAACACATAGGTATTAAACATTTTGGTTTAGTTTTTAATCTCCAATGCTAAATTAATTAGAATGTAGAATATGACATATCATGCTTTTTGTTAGACATTGTGAATTGGAATGTCTATTTCTAGACATTGTAATTCACAATGTGAAGAGGTAACCACCCCTAGTTTTTACTTATTTAATTTTGAAATATTCCTAAAATGACACATATACGAAATTGAATGTTTAAATATTTGCATTGGAGAGCAAGTATAAATTTTATTGTAGAAGTTATTTTATTTATTTCACATTGTGGAATAGACATGGACACATAGAAATTTTTGACATTACATTCAAGTAGGGTTGAAGATGCTTTTAGAATTCATTTTCCATAGTTTTCAAGTCTAGATTCAATATTGGTGAATGGCGTCAAATTCTAATTTTTGACGACATTACGATAAATTGTTTGAACCGGTAAGTTGATAATATGGATAAAAATAATTCATTTAATCGTTATAATTTTTGAAATTATATTCAAAAATGAGTGTATCTATTCAGAACCGTGTGCGGTTGTTTTCAAATTTTTAAAAGTTTTGAAGGACCGACCGATCGAATTCCCTAAAGCCGTGTATGTAAGAAATTTAACTAAAATTAACGTGTTAATGCAAATAATAATAATAATAATAATAATAATAAAAAAAGATAGAGTCACTAATGAGAAACTAGAATTAAACCGTGCAAATCACTTCCTGATATAAACGATGGACTACACATTATACATCCTCCAAGCATGCAGTAAATATGAATATTTCTGAACAAACAATGACGTTCACCAAACAATATACGTCCCTCGTCTTATGATAATGAAAGGCCTCATTCATCTGTCTCTATAAACGCGTTGGCTTCTTCTGCTACTGTACAAACAGTTGGCTTTTTACATTTTACGTGAACTGTTTGGTTTCAATAATCTAAAGGTTCGTTTCTATAAAAAATAAAATTCTAATTTTTGTTTAATTTCCGGTTCGCAAAGTTAAAATAACCGGGTTTTCTACGATTGAACTGCGGTTTAATGGAAATAGCGGTCTGATTGGTTTCCGAACCGAGCAAGCTCGTGGTCCACGGTTTTTTTTGTTGAATCACCGGTTCGGTCCGATTTCAAAACATGGCGTTCAAGGCTAAGTATACTTAAGCTTATACACCTTTTAAATCTGATATTTCTGTACCATAATCATTTGAAGCTCTCGTGCATGTTTGGCCATGCGAAATTCAGCAAGCTTAGGTAGTGTTTGGTTTACCATTTTAAGTTTTGGGTTTTCGTCCATACAAAAATGTGCACAACGCATGTAAATCATGGAAAACAACAATTTTAGAAAACAAAGTTAACACACAAAATAAAAAACAACTTTTATCCATTTTTCATGTTTTGAGAAATGAGACAAATATGAAGACCAAATCCTCATTTCATGATTGCTACATCCCCTCCGCGGTCCCCTCCATCTTTCTTTCATTCTACCATTCCTCCTTCTGCACTTTTAAAGTTTTGTAATTAATTTTGAAAACTAAAAACCCAAAACTCATTTTTAACCAAACACATCCTTAACTTCACCATTGGGGCAGACAAGCATGTTTGCTCCCTTGATCTCCCTATGATGCCCAGTATCCCTCCTATGTAAATATGCAAGTCCGGAAGGTATTTGCCTAGCATAACTACTTATACAAGCTCCCCAAAAGGGCCTTAATCCTGAAGTAAACTTGTGAATAGATCAACTGATTCACTGCCACGACATGCACAATACGTGGACTGTATTGGCTTGGCCACCAAGCAGGTGGTTCGTTTAGCCAGAGGATAGACATAGTAGCTGGAGGAGAGAGAAAACAGTCGGCAGATTTCTGGAGTGGCAAAGACGGAGTCACGTAGATGTGGAGGTTGGAGCTGATGTGGGTGAGTGCAGCGTGAAGAGAAGGCGGAGGCACAGTATTGTGAGGTCAGCAGATGCAGGAGAAGGTGAAAGCTTGCGAGGAGGCTTGGCTTGGCTGGACGTGGGTGATTGGGCAGCTTTGGTGGTGCAAGGGGACAGTTAGGCGAAGGAGGAGATGATTAGTGGTATCGCGGGGTTGCGAACCGAGGAGGGGAGTGGCAGCAGAGGAGGTGTTTGGCGATCGGGTTTTTGCAAGGTGAGTTGCAGGCTTCACGAAATACTTCGGGTGCGTTTGGTTTGTCGTTTTCGGATTATTTTCAATTTTCAATTTTGAAAAATACCGAAAACATGTTCCTTTTATCATTTTCAAAAATTCATTTTGAAAAAATATCATTTTCAAAAACAAGCCCAACAAAGAAAACCCAAAACAGGTTTTTTTCCTTTTTGACGTTTTGTGGCCCATCTGCAAAATAGAAAATCCAAACCGAAAACAAAGCAAACGCGTGAAAAAAACCTCGCTCGTTTTCTGGCCGCACTTTCTCTCTTCTCCGAATTTGATCGAACATTCAAAATTCAGGTAAAACCGCAAATTATTGTTTTTCTCGTACCTCCTTTGATTCAGTCTGTGTAATCGATCAAGTATTTTGTTTTACAGTGCTCCTTCTCTTCGGCGGCATGGATTAGGGTTTTAACTTGGATTAAAGCTGCTTCGTATTCATCTGTTATAAGGTAAAATCGCAACTATTGCTATTTTTGTTTTGTGCTTTTTCATTTATATTTGCTTTGCTATCAATTTAGATAGTTTTGTGGTGATTTTTGGTGATTTTAACTTGGATTAGAGACTGGAAAATGTCTAATTCTTGTTGGGCTTCATATTCAATTGTAAAACATTAAAAAATCAATTGAACTTATATGTAAAAGTTTGTATTGCTACTTCCAGCAAGTTTTAGTGAGCTGAGTTTTATTAGGAATGACAACATAACTATCCCCATGTATATTCTTTCGCATCAAATAGTAACTAAATACATTCAGTTCACAGAGAAGAATAACATGAAACAAAGTAGGTAGCAGCTTGATTTTTGATTTTATACATAGACACGGACTTCAGTTCAGCATTTACATAAAGTCAGGTGCAATATTTTATGTTAACTTCCATAGAAACTTGGCCAACATGATAAAGCAGAATGGGTAATTTCTCTTATAATAGATGAAGTCATTGCTGTTATGATGTTTGCATTTTCTTAGACAGTGACAACTGTGTTTATTAATCCACGATTTACTCATTGTTAGAACTATAAAAAATTATTGTACTACAAACGAAATTCGTTCTCCAATGATATAACTTTCAAATAAATGTGTTTTCCTTTATAATTGGGAGCAGATTGGATGATGTATTCGATATGGGGTTTTAAACAATCAGCCATGCTTTAGTTATATTAAATGTGTTTTCCTTTATAATTGGGGTAAATTTACTAGATTTAACATGAAATCCCGGACCCTTTAAAAACCAGGCTTTGGGTGTTACCTAGCTTGCTCGGACCAATGATATGCTCTATGCACCTAACGACGACTCCTCTCATTATTTTCTTTTACATTATTTTACATATAAAATGGTGTTAAGTATTTCTCTTATATATACTTTTTCCTTCGGCTATGTATGTTGTTTATATGGAATGCGTTATAGAATAAAACTTGCTTGAGTTGCATTTATAATTTGTGTAATTAAGTGCTTAGTTGCATGATAAAAGGTTTAGAACACAAAACTGTAATACTATCGGTGGATAATAGCACTATGACTCATTTGTGGTCCCATTTTTTGTTCTTGCTAGTTTATCTATTGCCAAATGGAACTTGCATAAATCTTTTTATGTGATCAAAATGGTTTAATTCATGAGTTTTTGCTAATGCGGTTTGAAAGTGTCATGTTTAACTAAAGAGGTAATGAAAAAAAATTATGGAAACTTGTATGAATTATGCTTTCGGAAATGCCTTCAGGCTATTGCTTAGACTGGCGTTTAGTCTATTGCACACCAGAACTTTTGTTGTTTCTTTGACATTGTTTTGAAATTTTATTCTTCAAGTTAATTATCTTGTTTGACGTTTTTTTTTCTTAAAAAAAATTGTGTTCTATTTTGTTTCATTTTGTCTTTATTTTTGTTTGTGTGTTTGTTTTCATTTGGATTAGTTCATTCAAAAAAAACTGTGTTTTATTTTGCTCATTCGATTTCGTGTTGTTTTGATTGCGTTAATTAAAACAAAAATTACTTGTTACTGTGTTTCTGTTTTCATTACTGTGTATGTTTTCATTACTGCTTACTGTGTCTGGTTAGTTCATTTGTTTTGTTTCCCTATAAAAAAATACACATTGCATTTTGAAAGAGAAAATCTGTTTTTCACATTTCAACACAATTCTCAGTATATTTCTATTGAGTATTACAATTCTCAGTACATTTTGAAAGAGAAGTGCACCTCTATCCTCAACACAACCCACCACCGTCTTCATCACCACAAAACCGCAAAGCAACAACTACAGCAACCTGTCTCTTCCGACCATTTGTGCTACACACTACCACCATTCTCAGTCAGCAACCATATCATTGCCAAACTTCACAGCATCATCACACAGTTACCAACCTAAATAAAGCTGAATCCTTAGTCTTCAATATCAGAAACCTAAATAAAATTATTATATCTTTTTTAGACTATAATGGTTTATAATTTACATTTATACTGAATTATTTTAATGGAGATTTTTTAGATATCTATTGCTTAAAACTTAAAACAGAAATAAAAAAATCATCAATCAAACGTCTGTAAGGATTAAAACAGAAAGTTATTTGCATCTTATGACATCTTTCCATTTATTTCAAGTTGCGATAGTTTGCTTTTGGTCTCAACATGTGTTAGCTCCTGCTATTATCAACTCATGATAGCTTTTTCTTTGCCAACCTGTGATGAAATTAATTGTTTTGGCACATGCTTGGTCATGCGTTTCATGTACCTCTTCTCTATCAATATCCTTCTCTGTTTGCACCAAGGACACTATTGCAGCCAAAGCCCATGTTTTTTTTCATATTTCTAGGAGTCGTCCTCCTTAATATTTCTAGGAGTCTCAACTTTGGCGTTCCAATGAAGTAGAACCCCTATTCATGCTTTTCTGATTTTTATAAGATTTCATGCTAGAAAATTCATATATTCTCTTCTTGTCATCACAGGTTTAAGAATTCATGATGATGTTATTATTTGATTGCATTTTCAGTATGAACATTTTGTGTTCTAGCATTCATATTATTATTTTACCAGAAACAAACACTATCCCATTCATTTTATTTGTTGTGTTTGGTCTAGATTTGTCTTATTTCAAAAAAAAAAAAAATCAATCTGTTGATTTTATTTTGTTGTTTGTTTTGTATTTGGTTTTTTCTATTTTGGGGTGTCATTTGTTAGATTAAAAAGATGTGTGTGCAAGTGCATAGTTACACAAATTGTGCACTAAGTCTCATATGTCTGCTATATTGCTACTATGAAAGTGTGTCCTAGTGATGACAGTTTGTTCAGTTGCTATATTGTCATTGATTTATGTATGTTTTTCGTTTGCGCTCTTAATAAATGATTTATGTATGTTTGTTCATTTGCAAATAAATGATTTATGTACAGAAACTCAAAACCCACATGCACAATGTAGCAGTCAACATTACCATTTGCTTCAGCAAACAGACTCTTCTACGTGCATGCATACTCCATTCAACATAAAACACCAGAGATGACGTTTTTCCAAATAAAATAAGCAGTTTGATGTTAAAATGTAACTTGATTCTACGTTGGTTTGGCAGACCCGTCACGCTCGTTTAGCAGCCTTCTACCTCACTGTCTAAAACCAAATTAACATTCCAGTTTACTACTGTTTATTTTTGTGGCCTACCTTCGTATACATCAAATTTTGTTAAATAAAGCTGAATGAATATACTAGGATCCGTTCCTAACAAAAGGTGGCAAAATAAATAACAAAAAGCAAGGAACAACTTAGCGGACTACTAGTAAAGGGAAAAAGGTTGTTGAATGACCTGTGCATTTTCATTTACAAATGTGCTATTACTATTTGAGCGGAAATTCCAAACCGTATATTTAATTTAAATTCAAATAACAATTATTATTTGTACAACATGCATTTAATACTTGCAAATAATAAAAAATCAGATCATTTGATTTTCAACTAATTAAATCGTAACAATATATTTTAGATTTAAGTGCACGGAAATAAAACAAACTGGAAAAAATGCCTCAAACAAATTAGGAAATTTAAAGACTTACGAAGGAACATATATACAAAAATGATGAGTCATATATATATCTTGATCTCTCATTTAAAAAAGTCTATATGATTGAATAACTGAATTCATTAGTCTGATATGCATCATTATTGTTTTTATCCTTCTTTAATCCATTATCAAATATGTTCTTCTTGAATTCATTACTGTCTCTATCCTTCTTGAATTGATTAGTTCGACATGCATCTACATCTTCTTTGTTCACATATGGTTCCAGTGAGGGCAATTTTTACCTACCCATGTTTCTCTTTTGTGTAGCAACTGGACAATCTGCAATCTGCCTATTTTCCAAAGGAGTATTACCAAGTATTTCGCAAAGCTTCATCTTCAGTGCTGAATTCTTGCAGTTAGTATCAGCTTGTTTTTTTCTTGTCCATCTCTTGCTTTGTAGGAAATGCAGCCTCTTCCCTACTTGATTTGAATATGCTTAAGAGCTACATCACTACATTACAAAGCATCCATTACTGCATGTGCTTAAGAGCTACATCACTACATTATTTGCATCTTGAAATGTATTGTTAAGCTGTTGGTTTTCAAAATGCTTCGTTCTAGCTTTGCTGATGCAATTAAAACATTTTGTTTCTTAATAATTGGCATCATAGGAATGCCACTGGAGTGAACTATTAATAGTATAGTAATATGCTACCATTTGACATGTAATTTCAGCTTCGATTCAGCTTATTAAGACAATTTTTTTTAATATAAAGTAAATATTTGTTTGACTGACAGTTTAAACTATTTTCAGTATGAACATTTTGTGTTCTAGCATTCATATTCTTATTTTACCAGAAACAAACACTATCCCATTCATTTTGTTTGTTGTGTTTGGTCTAGTTTTGACAGTTTAAACCACAGTCTCTGTTTTCAAAATTATTTGATCACCCATTATTGTATATATGTATTGTATCTAATTACAGTCTCTGTTTTCAAAATTATTTGATCACCCATTATTATATATGTTTTCAAAATTATATATGTATTGTATCTAATTTTGCATGTACATTCAAAATTATTTGATCACCCATTATCATTATATCTGAACTCAAACATATATGTTTGATGAAATGCACACAAATCCATGCACACATTATCATACATTATCATGCCAACTGTAAATATATATTATCAGTTAGCAGCCATATATGTTGGATGAATTTTTCATTGTCCCCTACTGTTTGCAGTCTAGTAGTTTTAATGCATTAATGTTACCCTTCATCACATGCCAAACTTAATGCATGTTTAAATTTCTATGTTAGATTGAATGAACTTGTTTAAATGAATTTCAGTGATGATCTTAACTAATGAGTTTGTGGACAATTTAGCCTATTTCTAAATTAATGACTGTGACCTGTAACTGGTTATCATAATGATGCCACAATTTATAGTCAGTTGATTTAATACCTTATGTGGATTCAAAGGAACTTAAATGTATATTTCTTTAAAAAATTACAACAATGATGTGTGTCATTCTTTTTATTTGGATATGGTATACATGCTAAACCAGATTATATTATGATTTATTTAATGAATGAAGTAATAATATTTAATTATTTACATAGAATATGGGAGGTCATAATAAGGCAAAGGAACCAATGTCATGGTCGTACGGGAACGAGCAAGCTTTCATTGGAATACTCTATGAATACGTAAAAGCAGGAAAACTTCAATGCTCTACTTTCACTAAGGAACAATGGGGAAAGATCAATCAAGAGATGATTGAAACAACAAAATCTGATTATGGGATAGAGAGGTTGAAGGGAAAGTGGAACCGTTTGCGTATTGTGCATCGTTTGTTTTCTCAACTATTAGGGCATACAGGGGTTACATGGGATTCAAATACCAACAAGGTCAATGCTGCAGAAGAAGTTTGTTATGATGCCGGAACATAGAAGGTTGCCGGTTTTAGAACGCCTATAGTGATTTTATTAGCTTATGCGATATGGTATCTTTATTGTAGGTTTATATACTTTATGCTTTATTAAACTTTGTGTTCACGTAACTATGTAGTTCCTAATCTTTGTGTTCATTCCTTTTTGTTGGTATGGAAATGAATATGCATGACAATACATCAGTTTGGATGAATTTTTGTTTTTTGATTGTTAACACTGTTTTTTGGCTGTTTGGATGAATAATTGTTTGTGCATACGAATGTCTACCAGTTTGTGCATAGTATTTTCCTATGAGTTTTCATTCTTATACGATTGTTTGTTAGGAGTGAATATGCAATTGGTTCAATAATTTATTTGTTATGTGCCTCACTGTGATGTATCTTTTTATTGCATTTGCTAGCAAATTGTTTGTGCCATGAATAAAATAAGTAGCTTCATTTTGTTAATGCATTTTGTTATGCTACATGTGTCATATAGTTATGTGAATTTTTATTAGGTATTGAAATTACTACAACATGGATGAAGGAAACTCAGTAAATTCCGTCAGGTATATTTGCAATCTAAATTGAGCCTAGTTTTGGTTAATATTTTGATTATATTTTTTAGAAATACATAAGTCCATCAAATAATGAATTTATAATTCCTTTTTCAGGGAGATGCCCGCTAGATTTGATGAAATTTCTAATAACTCTAATGATAGCTTAAGCGATGATGGCTCAAGCGATGAAGATTTCATGATAATGAATGATCAAACATTTGATGACATTGATGATATGATGATGATTAGATATTCAGTTGCTAACCGAAGAACTATGATTAGTAATCGGCCTTGTAGGACATCATCTCTTACTGGAAAAAAAAATATGCTTGAAATTTTAAATGGACATCCAAATGTTTGCCATCAAATGTTTCGCATGCAAAAACACGTGTTTTTGAACTTTTGTGACATTTTGAAAGAAAAAGGGCTACTGAAAGATGGAAAAAAAGTCAACGTTGAAGAGGGTGTTGCTATGTTTTTGATGATTATAGGACATACAACACGTTATAGTGTGATTGGTGATCGTTTTCAACATTCCCATCATACAATCTCAAAATGGTTTCGTAAAGTTTTGCGTGCTGTTTGCTCGTTAGGCACGGAGATAATTCAGCCAAAAAATCAAGATATCATCCATGAACGAATTCTGCGGAAATATCCACATTTCAAGGTGATACAATTAAGTTTATATAATATTTTATTCACTTGACAATAAAATAACATTACTATTACTATTATTTAATATCATGCAATAGAATTGCATTGGGGCAATAGATGGAACACATGTTTCAGCGTGGGCACCTTCTTCGAGGCAAACATCTTTTCGTGGAAGAAAAAATGCCATAACACAAAATGTGATGGTTGCATGCGACTTTGACATGAGATTCATTTTTGTATATGCTGGATGGGAAGGTACAGCTAATGATTCTCGAGTATTTATTGATGCAGTTTCAAAACCGAGCAACAATTTTCCAATGCCGCGAGGAGGTACTTTCAAATAATTTTATTTATGATATATATGACATATTTACAATTATTTCACAAACTCGAAAAATACAATGTTATTGTAAATTTATCTACAGAACAATTTTATCTTGTTGATTCTGGATATCCAAACATACCTGGCTTTCTCTCCCCATATCGTGGACAAAGATACCATTTACGTGATTATAATGGACAAGGAAGATTGCGTGGAAAGGAAGACTTGTTCAACTATAAACACTCATCATGTCGGAACATTATTGAGCGTTGTATTGGAGTTTTGAAGGCAAGATTTCCCATTTTGAAGTTGATGACAAATTTTCCACTTTCGAAGCAAAGACTAATTCCAATTGCATGTTGCACAATACATAACTTCATTCGGGAGGAACACGCATTGGATGCTCTATTTACTGAATATTCATCCGAGAATATGATATTTCAACCCACGGGGGAGTCTGGTCAAGAACAAGAAGTTGTGCAATTTAATGTTAGCCAAACGACTCAAATGGGGCAAGTCAGAGATCAAATTGCTACCCAATTGTGGAACGAGTATGTATCCACTCACCATTTGTAGTTCAGGTAAAATTTTGTTTTTAGTTCAAATTCAAAATTTATTCTACCATATTTCATTAACAAATTTTATGTCTTACTTTTCTGCTATTTTATGCAGATGTGATTTGGAAGACTTCAACCTTGTGTTTCTTGAAAATATTGTGGTTGTTGACATGTCTATATATTATTATGGACGATGCTTGAGTTGTTTTCACTTTCTATGTATTTGGTGTATCTCTTCTGTTACATATCTAAAAATCTTGTCATGAACTTTTTTGTTGTAATTTTATTTCTTATGCAACTTGGTCTTATGTAGCTATTTAAAATATTGTGCTCTCTTTAATTGTTAACTATTATGTTTATGACTTGCTGTATTTTCCCTCGTCATATACTGATTGTTAATTAGTAATTTGATATAATGGTAGTATTTTTCATTTGGCTCTTTATTTAATTCTTGTGTGTTCAATTGAATATGGATAATGAGTAATGTATATTATGTATTATGGTTTAAATGTAAATGTTGTTTGAATTACAAAATGGAAAATTCAAAACTTCAAAACATGAGAAACATACTTCAAACCAAACGCATTTTCCATTTTCCATTTTTGAAAATGTGTTTTCAAAATACTCCATACCAAACGCGTTTTCTAAAATAATGAAAATTGTCAAAATGAAAAATTGAAAATGGCTAAAAAAACACAAAACTGAAAATTGAAAACACAAACCAAACGCAACCTTCTTCTTTTTCTTTTTTCGTTTTCTTCTTCACAAAATTTCTTCACAAAATTCTTTTTCTAGTAAAATCTTTGATGATGTAACATACTCACAGTTCAAAATGAATGGATTGAGCTTTTAACAAAAAAACAAAGCTGAATGTGATGTTCTCTACATTATTCAGAAATATTATTTCCTAAAGGATACAGATTAGTTAGAGAGCTTGCGCCTGTAGCGTCTAAAAGCTGAGATCAAATTCTGTTTTCCTTTAGGAAATGCTATATCACCTGCTGCAGTGCCTGCTTGGCCTTTGCGCCTTGAACAAAATGCTTCTGCCTCCTGTATCAATTCTAGGATATCTCTCTTACAAGTGACTTTTACCGTGCCAGAGTCATCCACTTTACACTCGGATGCTCGTACACAGTTGCATGGAGAAAGAATTGCTCTAGGGTTACTGAAAATTGGATCGAGAAGCCCCTGCAGTGTACATGAAGACTATACATTAGTTTATTTCTCAGTAGTGACTCCTAGATGAACTGGAAAGATAAAGAAGTAACCATAGTTCTTTATGTTTAAGCTATCTTCATCATTATTGATGGACAAATCTAAGGATCTTCACCATGACTTACTGCATATAATTCGATTAAATTATTGTTGGACTTCTCTGAAATAGTAACAACAGTAATACCAATGCAGACCCAATCAATCAACTTGTTCAAGTGTGTTGTTAACATTTGACAAATGGACACATGTTCATAATGATTGTTTTGAAGAAGACGAAAAGTTAAATGTAACAATTATATTTAATCCCTATGACTTAATCTGAGCACATATTAACATCATTTTATGTCTAGTTTGTTTCCATGCCAAAAGGACTCTGATTCAACATTGCGCCATGTTTGAATTTCTGTAGGAAAAGAGGGAACTTTTGTTAAATACTCTAAAAGTTACAAAATGCCTCCTCATCAAAAACCTACTACCAAGAAAAAAGGACTTAATTTATATCAAATAAAAGAAGTGAAGTCGGCTGTTATCTCCACATCAATATACGGTTATATGTGAAGCGGGTTACATTGTACCAATGGACCGAAGCCCATTATCTCTGCCAAAGCCAATTTTACTTATTCCCTTTGTTGTAAAGTATATAAATACAATGACGCTGTATTTATTTTGAATGTAATCTTTCATTTCATTTGTATCAGCTCATGCTCATCTTCATCAATAATGATTTCAGCATTATAAATTGTCAAATACATCAAAACTTCTACAATACCATAGAACCACAAATATTTGCGGTTTTGCAAAAAGAATATTATTATTGTTCATAGAAACATACGATCAAGTGCACATTTGATTTCCGGAAAAATAATATAAATAAATGCTTTCCATAAGTAATTTAAAACATGTTTCTATGGATAATTTTTTGTGTATCAGACTTGAAAATAATTAGCAGATCAAATTTCATGTACAAGTCTCCAAGTCCACCATATGTCTTATCTGAGCTTCCACTGAAAAGCAGTGTATAAAATACAAGTGAATCATAAAGTATTCCTCCTCCATTTTGTATGTCTATGCTAAATACAATAAATACCCAAAATTGCAACATTCAAATGAGTTTGCATTCCACCCACTCGTTATTTCTTAAATTCGATATTTTATTTTTATTTTACTTTTGTGCATCTATGGATAATAATAATACTCTACTCACAATTTTTTGCATGTATTAATTAATAAGAAAAAATATGTTTAAGTATTTATATGTTTGGTCATTTTAAATATAAAATATGTTTTGATAGTCGATACCAATTAGGCATGTCCATTTACTACTCAGATAAAATTAGATAGCCTAATAACAATACAAGTAGGTACCACCAGATCAAAAGTGCACTTCCATTGGCAAAATTCTCAAAGAAACAAAGGATGAGGACACCACAATATTTTTACCTGTAATCTGTTCAGAACATAAGTGAACTTTCCCCAAAGCTCTGGCCGAGTCTCCTTACCAACCAACACGAGCATACGCCGAATAGACCAAACAGCAAAGCTTAAAACTAAACTGACCTGCCAAATGCATTCTTTATCACAGTGTGAAATAGTTGGAAGGTAAACAACTGATCCTTCATCCAAATCGCATCCTTCTTCTTTATTCAGAAACTTCTCGCAACTAGCCAAGAGTTCTATCAATTTCTCATCACAACCATCATTCTCACAAAATAACCATTCTGCGCAATTCAAACTCGATATCTTCCGAATGCAAATTTTAAGAGAATGAAGGACCAAACTTTTAACTTCCTCATAAGTAAGCTGTTTTTTCTGAGTACCACAAAAAGTATAAATACTTTTACCTCCCCAAGTTAACTTTTTAACTGCGCTATGAACCACTTCATCTTCACGAGAATGGTTAGGAAATGAAGTTAAATAATCTTGGGTCCAATTTACTATGTTCCCTGTAGTCAAATGAGCATGCTCAAACACCTTGTTTGTGTAACCACTAGAAAGAGCTACTTCATCCTTTTGGGTTCTAATGCATGGCCCTGTACATGCAGGGGATTCGACATCTAATACATCGAATATGACAGATACACCCATGTTCTTTGCTTCATCGGTCAGATTTCCATGACAGTCAAATATAAGTCCCCAAAATTCATCAAGAATTGAGGCTAACTGTCTTTTATCTGCTCGGGTTATTCCATATTGATTGTTAGTCAAATGAATTACTGATCCTTTAACTTTAGATTCTGGTCCATTATTATCAAAGAGTACACCTTCTTTGAGTGTCACATTCCCTTCTTCAATTGAGCAACTCGTTAACTCTAACTTTTTTTCTTCTTGTTCGATAAGGAGCGTATCACATGAAGGATATTGCCTTTTATTGACAAAATCCTTCACCAAAAATTCATATTCTGCTAGTTCATGTTTCTTTGATTGCTCATCTTCCAACCCAGAGACCTTTACCTCCTTGTATGGCATACTGTTTAAATATTTCAAACTATTTCCGCTGGCCAAATGAATTACTGACCCGTTAAGTTTATATTCTGGACCATTATTCTCAAAGCGTACACCTTCATTGAGTATCACATTCCCTTCTTCAATTGAGCGACTCATTAACTCTAACTTTCTTTCTTCTTGCTCAATAAGGAGTGTATCACATGAAGGATATTGGCTTTTATTGACAAAATCCTCCACCAAAAATTTACCTTTTGCTAGTTCGTGTTTCTTTGATTGCTCATCTTCCAACCCAGAGACTTTTATCTTCTTGTATTGCATATTGTTTAAATACTTCAATACCGTGAAGCACAAATATAGAGTTAAAGTAATGGAAATTGAAAGGAGGAGGATGTCTAAATAATACATAGATACATAATTGTCTGCAGAATTTTCCATTGGGTCATTGAACCATTCGGTGTTGTATATCGTCTCATTAATGAAAATAATATTTGCTGAAATGATTACTATAAAGGAAAAAACGGACAGACATGGGAAAAGAGGAGAGATGCTGAAACCAGTGATCAGAAATGACGGAAACATGAGAAGGGGAATGGCAGAGACAATAAGGAAAACTGCTGACGTAATTTGGCAGTAAATAAGTAACTCAAATAGCTCAGCTGAACCTAATCCTTTTGTGTAATAGAAGGCAAAAAATGCAGTATAACCTTTAGCAATAATGTGAAGATGCAAGGAAGGAAGATTGAAATTATGTAAGTGCAATGCAAGCCTCCGTCCAAGATGCCCATGTGATGTAACTAGTACCGTGCTTAAAAAGAAATGTACACAGTATGTGATTATGGTTGTGAAACTCCTACAAACCTGCATTAGAAGTTTAACAAAATAATTAATCGTGATGCTTGAACGATGTATTAAACAGTGATACTTTATTACCATGCATATGCATGTGTATATACATATATGGTATCCTAAATATTGCTCATCCATAAATTATATTGCTCATCCATAAATTATATTGCTCATCCATAAATTATTAGAGAAAAAAGGCTAGTTATCTCAGTTTATTAATTTAAACTCTCTGAGGATGCTAAATCAGCAAACTCTACTGCAAGGATGTAAAAGATTTGCGATTTCTTTTTTTCCTTTGTCAGACGACTAACTGCCTTTAAGATATTTGCACATATATTATTGTAATCTCCTTAACTTGATAATCCTGTCTAGTAACTTTATCTCAATACCATGTTGTCAGTTAGCAGTGTTCATCTTGCAGGTTGGTCAACCCTAATCAATAATTAACCTTGTTATGTAAGAACCAATTGAACATATGTGTATATAAGGTAATTTGATAATTGTAGAAAAGAACTTAGTGAAAACATATTATGAAAACAATATTGATGAGAAGCAAGTTACCAGAATGCGAGTTACGTAGGTGAGCAGTGCACAATCTTGCATCGTTAGGGGGTTTAATTTCAGAAATAAGGTTTGCAACAAATTTGAAAAATGGTATAGGCGTAAAACTTACCATAAATCCAGGCCTCATTTTGAGGTGCAAGGGAATTTAGTAATCTACACATGTGCATTTAAATCCCCACGAATAATTTTGGGATTGTTCGTTTGCATTCCCATAATGCGTGTTCAAATTCAAAAAAAATTACATGCACGCTAAGAAAAATCCACGTACTAGATCCAAAACAAATCTACTTTTATAGCAAATTTCAATTTATAAGGTTTATTCCTGCAGTACGGTTTATAAGAATGCATGCTTTTGCAGTTAACCTTTTAAGAACACAATTTGTGAAAGATGAAAACTTACCCGCTCCACAAACAGCAACCCATTCTGAATAATAGGTGCAAAAGTGCCACAGTTGTGGAATACAGTAGCTGTTATGATCATAACAGCAGAATTCCACAAGAAAACAAATAAAATAATACAGAACACAGCAATACGACAGGTAGGGACATTGGAATTGCCATTAACTTTAATACGTCTCTGTGTTGCTGCATAAATCAAAGATGATTTACAGATCAATTGAAAGTTCCAAAAATAAAAAATAAAAACTAAGTAATTGATGCACAAAAACAGAAACAAGCAATCTATTATAGGTGGCCGTTTTAATTATACAAATCGAGCCATGTCATACACATAAATAAGTGATCTTTAACAGATAAAAGTAATTAATCACAAAGGAATCCTATGAAATTAGCAGAAACAAAAATTTCAGAAGCACAAAAAACAAGACCAAAGTAAAAGGTATAACAGATACCAAAAATTTGGTTGCACCAGGCAGTACAGGCCAGCATCGTCGATTACCCGACCAGGATATTAAGAAAAGGAAAAGGAAAAACTAGGTGAATCAATGATCGAACTTATCTGACAACCAAACAAGCCCTAATTCCAGCTTTCGAATCGGAATTGCTTTTTCAACGGCAGGTATCCCCTGATTTCTGACCCGCTGTGTGTAGAAAATGGACCCTCCTGAATAAGGGTTTTTGCGCAGCTTAGCTTGTCTCCTTCCCTGTGTAAATCAGGCCGAGGCCGCCGGTCGTTTTAGCATCGTTCTTTTAAAGTTTTCCATAGTGGAGAGGAAAGAGAAGATTTTGAGCGGCAGCAGAAGATTTTGAGCGGCTAAATGAAACCGCAGATGTTAAACTGGGTTGGATTTATAAAATAGGGATTTGTCAAAAAGATATGGGCTGGGCTCAGATCTCCAAATTCCAAGGCTATTCAAATTATTAATCAAATGTGGGCTAAACCTTTATATAATTAAGATTATTTGACTTCAAATATGAGGTTAATTTTTATTAAAATTAAATTATAAAGTGTGTTTGGCGTTAAGCTTAGAATAATACAGTTTGCAATCATTTAGTTCAGCGCGATTAAGATTACAGTAACACTTCGCATGGCAAATGGATGTAGTAATGTTGTTTTTGTACGTTGTATTTTATTTCGTTATGAATTATATTTTGTGTTTTATCTACAATATTCATTACTACATGAATTCAAAACCATGGAAAAAAAAATTAGGTTTAGTCCGAAGCTATAAAACTATAAAGGACCCAGAAACTATAGGACAGTTAGTGAATATTCGAAAATCTGAATTCTGTCTGCATCCGTATCTAGAAAATAGATAAATATCTTACATTCGAAAAAAAGATGCAGATATATAGACATTCGCTTTAGAAAATTATCCATTCGGTTTTTCACAATATTATAGCTTAAATTATGTGTATTTTAATATGTTAAAAGATTTTTTTCCTATTTTTTATTAAGTTTGAAGTTCATATTTAAAGCATTAAATCAGTATTAACTGTTCAAAATCATTTATTATCATTGTATTTGTTTATCTTTAACATTTTAATATTCAGTGAAATTAAAAAAATATTACTAAATTAAAAAAATTCATTTATATTAATTAGTTTATCGATCATTAGCGGATATGATAAATTATCCGATGTTTGCTCGTATTTGCTGATGCGGATATTCGATATACAAAATTGATACCGAATGCAAATACAGATATGACACTATCAACTAGGAATGAGCATGGTGCGGTTTGGTGCGGTTTTGACTTAAAACAACATTCGGAACCACTAGGGTGCGGTTTTCAAAAGTAAGAACCGGAACCGAACCAAGAACCGTTGGTGCAGTTCAGTTTTAAAAGTGTAGTTTCGATTTTTAAAAGCGCGGTTTCGATTTTAAAACCGATTAATAAAAAAAGGCGTTGTTCCCTAACTAGTCAGCATGAACATAACATTATCACACATAAACACAACCCAATCACAGCAATCAATATTTGCTAAAAAATATAACCTGCGATAAATACAACCTTGTCTATTTCTCAATCCAAGTAAACTATATATTTTCTTATGTTTGTTGCTGAAGTGGAGTAAAATGTAAGCATTTAAATGGATACAAGACAAAGTGTTGTTGGAATGCAAGTAACGAAGGCTTGAAAAAAGATATAAGACAAAATGTTGTTGGAATGTAAGCGTTCACAAACTATATCGGTGCGGTTTCGGTTTGAAAAAAGATAAAAACTGAAACCGGACCATAATAACAGTGCGGTTTCATCGGTTTTGCGGTTTCATTTCGGTGCGGTTTTCAAAGATGCGGTTTTTAGCGGTTTTATGCGGTTTCGGTTCGGTTTCAATTTGTAATTGGTTTTCTGCTCATCCCTACTATCAACGTCACGAAACATTCGTTAACAGCCCTAAAAAATTGTGAATAAATAGTAACATCTGTAAACTATGGTCGGTAGGGCTTAACACTAACTTCCAGTAGATTGTTTAAATGTTCCTTTTAGATGCAAAATTTTGAGTGATTGAAAATAAAGTGTGTCAACTCATAAAGAAAATGTAAAATGAGATTACCCTTTATTGCTTTTGATGTATTATTATAAAGGATTGATGATTCATTATTCATGTAATTAACTTACCAGAAAGGCCAAAGCTTCTGAAAGATGAAAAGAAACAATGCAAGCAAAAAAAATAAAAAAAAATAAAAAAGTGCAACCGAATCGGTGTACCTACGATTACTTGTTAAGTACTTTAAAAATGCACATAATGAAACAATGCAATTTAGTTAGTAAATTCTATAAGGTCATGATTCAACGCTAAATATAATGAAAAGAAACGACATGCATTATTAGTTATAGCTATATCCCGACAGTGTGCAACTTCGCAAGATCCAAAAAATACCTGAAAGTGTAAGTTTGACTGTTAATCTTAAAAATTTCATGATAACCTGAAAAGCAAGTTTGTTCAGTGCGAAAATCGGTTATTATAAAGTTTTCTCAAGGTTTTTGAAATAAGTTGTGGTATTCTACAATGTATGTTGTAAATACATTCTTATAGTATTTCTAAAGCATTACCTATACAAAATAACAATTTTTATGCTAAATATGTAATATTTGCAGTTGTAGTAGGCAAGAAGCTTTATTTTTAGTGCATAACTAACCATCGTTGAATTAAATTTTCATTTGGAGGACAATATTAACCAACAAAAGTAAACAATTATGTACAAATAAATTTGAATTTGTATATATGAATTGAAATAGCAAAAATTTATATCAGATTCAATACAGAAGTAAAATCATCTTTGTTTGTGAAAGAATTGATGCCTCCAAAATATTAACCAACAAAAGTAAACAATTATGTACATTTTTTTTTTTTTGGAAATTAATCAAAGAACAGCGAGAAAATTGATGAGATATATCTTAATTCAATGCTTGTCCGCAAAGTGCATAAATGACCATAAGTAGCAAAAATTATAGCCTTTAAAGGAAATCTTTTATTTTAATATTTTTCAAAAACAATAAGAAATGAAGCTGACAGTATGAGTCATTTTCAAATACAACAATAATCGATGTTGTACTTGAAGCCACGCAAAATATACCAAAGTGGGTAGATTTGAAAGCTATATTTAATGTTATATGTTTGTGCATGGTTTGCTTCTTCAGTTCTATTTATGACTAGTGCGAACACGTGCTATGCACATGGGTTATTGCCATAAAGTCGCACTAATTTTTTTGTATAGTATTTGAATACCTGATCTTCCCATGATTTGTTATAATTGGATTTCACTGTAGAAAAATACAAATAATCCTATGTCAAATCTAAGAGCATTCTGGTAGATAGTGTTGTTGATGTTCAAAATCACATAGTATAAGCAATGTTTCTAAGAGCATGAGCAAAACAAAACGTGGATGAAAATCATAATAACTGTGTAGAGTCATATGATAATACATGCAAATAAAGTTTAATGCATTAGTGTGTAAACTTATACAATTGTAGCATATAATAAGCACATGGGGCAAAGAATACACATCAAGTGCTATTATGTAGAAAAAGACGTTGATATGAAATCAACGTAGTTGGAAGCTAAAATTGTACATAAATCAAAGTTGATAGCATTTTCAATTCATTTTACAGACTGAGCATGTACATACAGTTATATCGAACAATATCATGTAAGAGTAGACAAATACTAAGTTACAAATATTCCTAATGCAACCGAATATAAAGTTGCTAGGATAACATAATACGGATACAAATATTCTCGCATATTCGTTTGCAACAGCCTTTTCTTATCTCCTGCCTTGGAACATTTATGATTCATGACTTCAAAATTTTGCAGCGGCCTTGAAACAATGCTTGTCCAGAATTTCTTACCTATATTACATATAACTTAATTTATCCAGTACTCTCGCTTATGTCAAATTGTTAATATAGCATTTTTGCATTTTTAGGTGTGAATATAGCAGCTTTAAAATTGAGCATCGCCATCAAATGTTGTTATCGAAGAAAGGACGATATTATGTAAATAGATAAATCTATGTATTCAAGACTAATGCTACAGTTGCGGAAACATGGAAGCGACAAAAATCATTAAATCAAATGTGCCATAAAATAATAACTGCAAAGAAGCACATAATAGTTTGGCTTTTAATTAGGTAATGAAAACAGATATAGCCTAAAGAATAACAAAAGATTATCTTGCTAATAAGATATTGAAATTTCAGTCATTACTTACTATACAAAATACGAATTGTGTTATCGTAGGTATGCAAGTCCAAATTAAGAATTAGGGTTGAGTAATTTAGCTCAACATGAATATTACAGTAAATTTTTTTAAAAGTTGCTGAAAATAATTCTACTTAATTATAAGAGCTTATATGAATTTCGCGAAAAGTCTATTTTTATTAAGAATTGTTAATGCTATGAATGAACATTAAATATCCACGACAAATTAATAGATGTGAAGTACTTGAAGTTTAGTTAGTCTCCATTTTTTGTAATTGCCTGATCGAAACTTATTTGATAAGTGTTAAAGAGGCGTTTTCCTGGAAGGGAAAAAGGTGAAACAGGCAATCTATGTTGGATTACAAGGTTAAAATGCAATGCTTGAAATACCACCAACAACCGATTGGTTAAAAATACAGAATCTACGTGTGTGTGTGTGTCCATGTCTGTGTGTGCACACTTGTGTGTACACGGTACTTGTTATGCTTGTAATGGAAGAACAAAGTAGTATATAGTCATCATAATACAATGATTGCTTCAGTTTTAAAGGTTTATACCCATATTATCATCCTTGCTATAAATAATAAATCCAGTTTCGAATCGAAGTTGTACCTGTTAAGTTGTAAAGTTTTTTTTACTATTCTCAAATTTTCATGCATAGTTAAACTATTATTTCACAACCGAATAATTCAATTTCAACAAAACCTAAATTTCTTAATTCAAAAGATATATCAGAATGTGAAAAAATAAAAATGTTGCCTTTAGATTTTGAATTGAGATGACATGTGTATGGATTTTAAATAGCTGGCTATAGCGGATCGAGCACAAAATGTATTAAAAATTGAGTTTACATTTGCTGCCATTAATTATGCAAATAGATTATAATAAATATCAACGAAAACGAAGGAAAATGTTCTCTTTCAACAATGAATGTTCTAAAAACCATGCCAAATGTAACATGTACGTACCTTAACTGAATTCCTAAGCGAAATAGGAATTGAATGTCCACCTGTTAGTCCATCTCATAGATATAAGATTTGGGTAGTTGTACTCGGCAGCGAAAGGATGATGCATGATAAACATCTTGATGAATAAGGGGAATTTAAGTTTGTGGTTGAAAACGTACCTTTAATCGGTTTACTTTGAGTATAGCACCTCGTTTTAATAGGCAAGCTGATGCAAGTGCGACGTAGGCGTTCACCTGTTGCTCAAATTAGTTGTTTTATATATGCCGTATAATGCAAGCAGTGTTGTAGTTGTATCGAAAACAAAAATGAACTTATTGATCCATATATGTAGATTCTTTTTCCTTCTACTTGCAGCTCATGAAAGGGATTGGATTATGTAAAACTCCATCTCCAAGTGCAAGTGTAGTGGAAAGGTAAGGTCATTGTATTGATTGATGTTGATGTTATCTGCAGTACCTCCTAATTCATATTAGGATGCAGATGTTGTTCCAAACTGGCCATCATAGAGATGTTCCAAGAATCCAACTACCTAATTGAGTAGTTTTGTTTGACGTGTGCCAATTTGACAAAAAGAAGACATATTACAGAGAATCTTCACAAACTTGAAAGTTGAAAAAGTTTAATCGTTTAGGAAATAACAGGTATCTGACCAATTCCTTAAAATATGCAAGCATAAAAGCTTTACGGACATATTTTACAGACCCTAAAATTATTTGTAGTGCACTCATATATTTATCCAAATCCATAATTATATCTCAAATTCAGATAATGGTTAGGCGAATCTATTGTTCAAAAATGAAGCGCAACATACCGTACAGGTCCTATGCATGTCGGATGTCAAGCAAGAGTGCAAGTGAATAAAATAAAAGAGCCTTTTGTCAAGCCTGTACAACACAATGGAACATAGTGAGCAAAAAAATCAAACAATATTAAAATAAAAAGTCCATTAAGATGTTTGGATGCTTGGTACATGACAAAACATGGAATAGAAAACAGCATGGAAGATGAGGCACTAAGAATTTAATTATGTGAAACGCAAGCACAACAGGCCATCCAAACCAATCACCCTAAGATGCCTAAGGCAATGTTTATTGATGTAGCCACTGACATAGCCGATCGTATAAAAGGCTATTGCTGAATCTACATGTCCATGGCCTCCTAGTTGAAAAGTAACAATTTTTCAACAGGAGCTATACCCATTTGAATTTCATAATTAGTTTAATACTTTATATTTTGATATGTTTTTACAAAGATTCCAAGCAAAAGTTTAAATAGCTTCATATTGCAGCTCATTAAATATCATTTGATAGTTGAATTATATATTCTAACTCCACAATGCTATAAATATCTTCACATAATTAGTATTTATGAAGATTTTCAACTGTACTAAATCTATCTAAAGTCACACAAAGCCCAACATAGGGAACTGCGAAGCTTTAGAGCAAACACATTTGATAGTTATAATTTATGCTCCATAACTAAGAATAAAAATTTAACTGGTACCATAAGAGAAATGAAAAGGAAACAACTGCTTATATCGGACGAATAATTTAGGTAAAAGATCAATATAGAGAAAAAAATTAACTATTGTCTTTTTCCTTGTTTTAATTAAAATATGGACCAAAATTATTGATTCATTGTTTGTGCAGTCTTCCAACATAGTTTCTAAATTAAATTAAGCTCTTAATTTAATACCAATAGATAAAAATATCCTTAAACTTCTTAATACCAAATACAAACATATTTCTACATTAAAACTAAGGCTTAATATTGGTAAAAAAATCAATAAGTGATTTTTTTAAAATAAAAATATGCAAATATAGGATTTGTAATAAAATAATAGCAGAAGCAAATCAGTCAAAGCAGAAACTACTTATATAGCATGTTCTCGAGTATCCCAATGTATAATTTAGGGAAAGATTCCCTTGAAATTTCTTCACTTAAATTATTTCTCAATGTGAGAGTGAAAGCCCAGGCCATAGACAAAAGTTATTCTAGAACTTAAAGAGAAACAACCAACGGCCAAGTTAGGATGTTGCAGGTTTTCGCAGTTAAATTTTTTGAGATAAGAACTTCCCTATCAAGATAAATACTTTACTTTGTTTAAGAATTAATGCAGTGCAAAAATATATGAAAACATAGGTGTACTCTTGATCATTCTCTCTTACATTCATCTTATTCAGTACATTCCCTTTGTTTATTATGGATATTAATATTAGTTTTATTAATTTAATGGAGATGAATGAGAGAGTCTACTAACATATAAGATGGACAAACAAAACTTGTATATGGATCAAAGTAAAATTTCACATGCATTAATAACTAACACCACATTTTTGGTCAATTTGTCTATTTTTATCTACCTAACTCACGGAACGTATCTCCTTATTCAAATTCAAAAGCAAAAGGTCTCCACTTAGTTTTGAAGCTTTTCATTTTTTTATGTTTTGTACCAAAGTCTAAATTTCATCTTACTGATCCTGATGATTTAACGATTGATCAAGAAGAGTAATGAACAAAAAATTATCTTGATTAGTGGGATTCAAGATGGGAGTACACAAATCATTGCCTTAAACGATAACATGTTTTGACGGAAGCTTGAAGATATTCATTAGAGGGTCCAGGATTTAAAAGCCAATAATAGTGGTAAATCATTCTGTTAACTATTTGAAGTTTGAGCATTTTCTAACACAGTCTATCAAAAGTTACGTGATAAAAAAATGGAACTAAAAATGAATATCCAACCGATGTGCATGTAGCAGACCATGTAAATTGCTTAAGCTTATACACCATTAGGTAGTATAAACGGTGGACAATTTTGTTTGCGAATTATATGTCTTAACATATGACTACTCTTTAGGTACTTCGTTGAGATATTAATGAAAGGCAAATAATAATAATAATAATCCTACCCGTTGATGTAGTAAGGCTACATAAATATGTAGTAGTATACCAGAAACATCTTTAACACATAAACTTCAATCAAAAATGCTCTTTAAAACTGTAGTGTTGATAATACATACGACATACGCACACATAAACATACACACACGCATACATACATACACGTATGCATGTATGTATGTGTGTGTATATGTTAAAAAGGCATGCTGATACTAAAGTTATATGTTTGACACATAGACCATCTCCATATTGTTTTTACATTTAAATGAAAAAGTCATTTAATTTCGAAGAGTACTGAAATGTAACTTATAAGATAAAAAATGGAATTTCTTACATGAACCCACCTGCTTTAGAAATAACTGAATTCCTCGTTTACACCAGTCTGAAACAGACCACATTGTTTGTGAATCTGTCTTGCATTTCCTGAATTAGGCATGGGTTCTTACGTCATCTTAGCTAAATATCCGATAAGATAAGTGTAGAAGCTATTAAATTTCTACTACTATTTACCACATATGCATGCATCCATAATAAAAGCAGGTAAATATTTATTTTATTATATACAAACTGTTTTTAAGTTGGCTGAAGTATTATTATATTATGAAATGTTATACAATTGATACACAAACTTGTTGTTAACGGCAGTACATATCACAGGTGATTGTTGATGAACATTTAGGAGAAAATTTGCCACACCAATAGCTAAAATATTGGTTTTTTCAAAAAAAAAAGAGAGGACTAATATCACGCCACTGATTCGTATTTGAATTTGAAATTATTTGTTTACCTATTATTTGTAATCAACAGAAAATATCAATAGCAAGAAATTTCACGTGAATGTGAAATATCATATAATATTTACAGTATAAGTTTTAACCATGCATTAAATATTATACCTCATTGGCTGGTGGTATAAATCAAAGGCACCCCCTTCTCAACTTCGAGCATTAAAAGTGTACACCCTAGATGAACATCTAACGCATAAAAAAAAACCAATGGAGGGAAATCACCATGCACAAAGCTCGGTGATCCAGCATAAATAATATCGGGTAAAGTGGAAAAAGAAGTATTTTGACCTCTTGCACCCCCGATGGGGGATCACAGTAATGAAGGCGAAGATGAAAGGTGATCGGCGGCGCAGCCAGCAAAGAAGAAGTCGGCTGAAGATAGTGCACGGTAGCCAGCAGAATCGAGCAACAGAGTAAGTCCGGGTCCCGCTGACGTTGGTGCAGGGCAAAATGGGGAAGAGTGTAATTGCCGACGATGGCTACAATAAGGAACCGGATTGAGGTGGAAAGGAAAAGGACGATGTCGGGGTCGATTCCGTGGGGTCAGGAAAATTGGTTTAAATGATCTGTGTGGATATAATGAGAAGGGGAAGGGAGTGATTTCTGCTATATACCCTAAACGCATGCGATTTCATTCGATGTGAGGCCTGAGATCGAACGATATTTGTCTAACGACAGGAAGGAGAATCTTAATTTTTTGGACAAAAATGAAACTGAAAGGACTTTGAGAAAAAATTGTGCTTTCATATAATATAATAGATAGATAGATAAGACAGCTATGTTGGCTTGATCATCTGATTAGATGTCCAATTAGATAGAAATATAGACAGTCACAAATGATAATATTTCAACCCAAGTAATTAATAAATCATTTGCTATTTGTCATATGTTGATGTATATTTCTAGCTAACCATTTTATTTTGTATTTACATATTTCTTGTACAATAGCAGAACTATATTATTTGAGTTTTTACATACAACTCATTAAAATATTAATTACTTTATAGATTGTATTATTAAAATTGCATCGAGTATATATAGCAGTGTTCTATTTTTATCAGATGACGATGTGCATCAAGTTAGTAGTTACCATATAATAGACGAGTTTTCAGTGATTTTACTAATCCAAAAGTTCAGATTTCCACAAGCATCTTATTTTTATTTCGATATTTGATACAAGAAAAATCCTTTGCGAATACATATTTTAAATTACGTGATATTTTTATTTTGGTAAAAAGTAACTTCACTTTTTGGGAAATTAGATTAAATATTAAACATATGATTGATTAGAACAATATTTTTGGAAAAAAATCAAATATTTAAAGAGAGTTTTACAAATATTTGTGGAATTCTTTATAAATATTTGTAATAAATTCTGTAGATATTTACGGATTTATCTGTAAATATTTATAGTACAGAAACTTTAAATATTTGTAGAATTCTCTACAAGTATTTTGTTGTACAGAAACTTCAAATGTTTGTAGACTTACCTGTATTTGCAGAATTCATTACAACTATTTGTTTAGTTCTTTGTAGATATTTCCATAAAAAAGTGATGCAAGTTAAAAACAATAAATTTTCATAAGCCTATTTTTGATGAGTAATGGCATTGTATGTCAAGACTTAAAGAGGGTGTTTCGAATAAAGTCTTCTATGCCTAAACAAACATTTTTTTCCATAAGAGGGGAAGTTGATGTACCTTGAACAAAAACGGGGTTAAAGTTAATAAAGCATATTGAAAAATATCATTCAAAGGAAATGAGACTAATTAATCATTGAGAATTGCAATTGTATAGTAATTGATTTAAAAATATGATGCGAAGGGATTAAAGTGCACTGTTTACTAGGGATGGTGGATGCAGGTTGCATGTTGTATGGCTAATGCCCTGCTAAAGCCTAGTAAAATTCCTATAATAACACATAGCGTTACTCGTTCGTTATGATTTTTCAATTTAACACTATTAAACAATAGATCTACTTTAAGCTTCGTTATTTTTCGCTACTTCTACTAAGGCATTTTTCATGGCATTTTTCATTTTCACATCTACTTGTACGCAGTTAATATAAAAGTTCTACTTGACCGGTTCTCTTGTAAACCAAATCAAAATGTTAGATTAAATATCTAATTTTAGAACGTAAATGTTGAATATAAGTTAAAATTGTATTATAATCACCAAATTTGGATTGCATAAATTACGTTATTCTTTTGCTTTATTATAAGAATAAGCAACATTTCTTTCTACTACATAAACGATGCGAGAAGGAGAATTGATTAGACTTAAATTTTTAGTTTTATATCCAATGAAGCATTTTGCACATCTATAATTTTTCATTATCGTTGTGCTTTATCTTCACTTTTACTTCTTGCACCTCAACCAAACTGCTAAATAATTTAACTGCACATGTTATAAGACAAGGATTTCTCAATTCTCAGAGCCACAAACAATTGTAGGGATGTCTGAAGATGTTATCCATCATTAAGTTAGAGAAGGAGATGAATTGTAAGTATCTAAACAGAATAAACAAGTGATATCAAGGGAAATAGAGAAAGGCTAGGTCTACTCCCTCTACTTCCTAACTTTTGCCTCCTCTGCAATTTTAGATTTTGAAAATACCCTAGAATCTTTTTTTGGTAAGGCCGACCAGTTTTTTAGTGATCTGTTACACTTTATTATTACAAATAATAAATCAGTACATATAGGAGTTAGGCAGATCACCTAACTACTACAATTAGTTTTTATAGCATTGTAAACTTACTAGCTTAATAAAAGAGTCTATGTAGCGGTAGGATCGTATAGTATGGAGTATAATTAAGGTAATGTGTAGATAGTAAATTAATAGCAATAAATAAAATGACACAGTTTATTTTATACTGGTTCGGACCACTGTCCTACGTCCAGTCCTAAGCCCCCTTCTGGTATTTCACTAAACAACGATACCCTCACTTCACCCGGAGGAATATGGATGGAATATGGATACGTCAAATTAATGTACACCCTTCATATAATCTTTCCTTGATGATAATTGTGTAGTTAGTGAAAGAATATGGAAGATTGAAAATGATTTGTAATCTTAGAAATATGGAAATAGAATGCTTTTGTGAATCTGAGTGCTCTAGGTAAGATAGAAAAAAATAGAGTAAGATTTAGTAAAGAAATCATTTGTTTGAACTCTTATTTATAATAATCAAATAAATGCAATCATTCGTGAAGAGATTCAAAGAAGAGGTATGAATTAAAGGTTGTGAATCTTCATTGAATAGTTGCATCTGTTCGTATTCAGATGTCTGATTTAAAATTTCAAATGTCTGTTTTTAAATAAAATTCAAATAGCAAGGAAATAGGCTATTTCGGGGTCAAAACACACGTTTATTTATTATAGGTCAGACGTCTAAATATTATAGTGGAATAACTTTTGTTTCAGCAAACAGACATCTAACTTGTAATAAACATACGTTTGTAAACTGATACAGGCCTATCTCTTGTGCATGTCATATATAAACAAATATGTATTAAAATTTGCATGTGTGTGTATCATCAAGGAAGATTTTAACAATCATATACTATTACTAACAGATTCTAAACAAATATAATCTTCAATTTAAGCTCTTAAATCAATTGTTGAGTTTCTTCCTACAAAACAGAGTTAGTCGATAATAATATATATGTACATGTATAGTTGTCATAATCAAAATGGCTATACAGCGAGATCAAACATTCTCCCCCTTTTGATAATGACAACTATATATGTAACTAGCCCTATCAATATGAATATGTTATCATACATTTCTCCCCCTTTGTCATTGACAAAAAGGAGATACTCATGTAACCAATACACATGAATATGCACAAACACACACAATACACAAACGACATCCATAATATAAGCATATATATCCACATGCAGACATCCATATGTTCATTACCATAGCAATCACATAATAGAGTTTTGTCCCAAATAAACCGAATTATCAAAAAATATAACAAAGACACCGTAATGGAGCGTCGGGTATTTGCACTTCACTTGTAAGAAGGGTTTGAGTTATACAGACACCCTAATGGAGCGTCTTGTAATTTCGTTTACGTGTTATGTCTAGCCACTCATCAAGAATTATTTTAGTCTGATTCACTTGCTCATTAGAATACAAAGCATATAAAACTTGAAAATTGTGCTTATACACTTTTTCATAACTTCCTTTTTGGGGTTGAATAGTTTGGACCAAGATACGGTTAAATAGACGTGCTTGTGGACGAAGATGAGTAGATGTAAGCTCTTGCATATTAACCAAATTATTAGATAGAAACTTATGCGACACCTCATCTCTCTCATTCATATTAACTTCAATAGTGTCAATGTCAACCCCTTGCCAAGCACAATGTAAAATTTGCCCTAATCGTTGAATGGGAAGCATAATACGTTTGCCCCAAACCATAGACCACACACAATTTGTAATATTCCTAGGTACTTGGTGGTCTAAATTCAAATTAGCTTAGAAAAGTTTGACAAGCAATGGATAAATTTTAACATTGTTGACATTATAATCAACCAAAGAATTGAAATTGAAATATCTAGTGTATTGGAGAAGATGATAGTGTGAAAAAGCATCAAGTTGAACGAAAGCACCTACGAAGAATTTTGAACTTTTCATAGCTTTATACCTCTCCTTTGCAATGTCATTCCATAGCCACCTTTGGATTTGATCATCGGATGGAGGTACCGATTCTTCTATTCTTGTACGTTTGTGTCTATTTGCCATGATTTTTTTGGTGGAGAAAAGTTTAAATTTTTGAGTTTTATAGAGTAATGGAGGCTAGGGTTTGTGAAAAGGTAAAAGAGGAAAGTAAATAATGAAGGGTTGTGATGAAGAGGTGGGTAGATAAAAAGGTTCGCACCTTTTTATAAAATGTGCCAGATCGCAGACAGATGTCTAAAAATTAAATTCAGATGTATGAATTTATTAAATTTTTAACCCGAACGTATTTTGTTCATTTTAGCCCTTATTTAGACATCTAGTTTTATTTGTTCAGATGTCTAAATCTGCATTGAAAATTATTTTACTTTAGCAATCAGGTGTTTGATTATTTTCAGACAGAAGTCTGTTTTCTAAGAAAAATTTCTGCCTTGCCTTTAGTCTTTGGAATTGTAAAAAAAATACTAGTATAACATTGATATTTTGTTATATTTTAAATTTTAGAGAAATCAAATGATATTAATACAACACTATTGTTGATACAAAATCAATATACGAAAACGAATTTAAAGATAATACATAATTAGTTCTTAGGGGATGGCATCTTTGTGGTGTAGAAGCTCGACGTCCCTCATTTGCCATGTTGTTTCTGTCCCAAGTATTTGGACTATAATGAGGTCTTTTAGGGGAAGCTCAAGGATTTACCGGATCGTTTGATGTATGGTACGGGGCAGATGGATCCAAAGGATCAACCAGTCGTGGTAATAGTTTAGTTACGTCTTTCATCTTTGTTTCACAACATTTTATACATTATTTGTTCAAGAAAACTCAATCGTTTAGCTGTGACTTTCTGTCCAAAATACAGCTCACATTGATGATCTATTAGTTTTTGATAGTGATGGATTTCATCGATCTTCCTCTTTATATCTGGAGAAACAAACAACATACGTATCTTACTCTTTATATCTGGAGAAACAAACAATGTACGGTTGGCCTTCTTGGTATATTGAATGAAATGCAATTTGTGATGTAACTGATTTGAGATGCACTTTAATGATGTATGATATGAAATAAGATGTATAATAATAGTATGCATAATGATTTAGTGATAATATCTATTTAGGTAAAATATATTCAAATTACTACCTAACTATTATAAATTATTTGAATCGAACAAAGATAATGTTAATTTCTAGACTTATATTAATTATATTAATGAATTTGATCAAAAGAATAATAAAGATAAGAGATTAACTAAAAAAAATATTCATGATAAGAAGTAAAATATTCAGAAAAATCATGAAGTTAAATAATATTAGTAGGGTAAATAGTGTAAAAATTGAAGATCTTTCTAAAGAGAATATAAAATTTGTATAATATAAAGTAAGCTATATAAACATATATTCATAAGTATATATAAAACAAATTTAAAAAGAACTTAAAATTTAATTTATGAGATATACATTAATATTTTGATACAATTCAATTTTAAATTTAAACTTTAGAAATCAAAACATATTTATTTGCAAAAAAACCATTTATACTTTAGAAGGAAACATTATAAAGTAATCTATAAAACTTCTTATATTTAAACTACTTAAAAAAATCATGTATATATATTTCTTTATATTAAGTTAAATATACAAGTTTTATAAATCTTAATAGGAAGTCAAAATAAGTATTAAGTTACAAATAGTATTTGTTATAATGTAACCAAAAATTGTTATGAAATCATAAGAATAATATTATTTTTTGAAACAGATATAAGAAAAATAAGTAGGCAAACAAAGTTAATAACTAGAGCTGAACTAGCATTTTCTAATTAAAAAAAATGGAGGGAAGTTTGAAAGCTTAAACTTTTGAAATTCAAATTTTGAATTTCATTATGTCGACATGACTATTTACGTATGTCAACATACATGTGAAAAAACAAAAAACATATTGTTTTTACTTCTTGGTGATTTATATTTCAGGTTTAACTATTTCCTGAAATAATATTAATCCTAAAAACATCCAAAATTTATTTTATTATTACATTAATTTTATTAATAATTATTTTTGAATTTCAAATTTCAAATTTGAATTTTAAATTTCAAATTTGAATTTTAAAGTTTAATTTCAAATTTAAAATAAAGCAAAGCAATCAAAACATCCATTCAACCAAAAATTTAAAAATTAATTAAGTGTACCCGGTTTTTAGATCCATTTCTTCGATATTCTCTGAATTCTAAAATGTTCTTCTAGAATTTGACGATGAGGTCCGCTCTATTGCGACATGCTCGTTTTTCTGATCAGAAGAGTGTATTCATTTGCTGAATTTGAACACCGTATGAGAAAGATATCAAAGATTTAGTAGTTCAACCAACTTGGTGCCAAAATTTGAACTTGAATATTGAATTTTGAATGAATGGACACTTCAACTACTATATAAAGGCCCAAAAGTCTTTTCTCTTCATAACTACTCCTCCTCCTCTTCTTCCTCACATTTTTCAATTTTAATCAAACTTTCAGGAGGCATAACTTCTTCTTTTCTTAACGGAATTGGACGGAATCAGCGGCAAATCGAAAAGGAATGAATATTGTCTAGTAGCAGTTTGGGGATGAATTTGGATGGTATGGGGGTACAACAAGTCGAAAAAGTAAGAGGTATGCATAAAATCCCGTAACAGTTTCCAGTTTTGAATCGCCAACTTCAAGCTGCCATATCTCACTCAATTTTGATCGGAATTTGATAATCTACCCATCAAATAGACCGCGAGAACGAGAACTACAATCTAAAAAAGTATTTGGGACAAAATAGTCTAACCTGTGGATGAAATTGGAAGATAAACGTCGACAGTTTTAGTTTCCCTCTCTCTTTATTCATCAAAACTTCATTTGATCGTTACTTGTCAATTCTTGACAGAATATCATGAAACCATCGACATTACGAAGCAAATGAAGAGAAGTACAACAGGAAGATATGTTGTGGATGAAAATCCAAAGTTGTAAATTGATCCAGTACCCATTTCTTTTCTTATTTACATTGTATATATCCATTTCTTCTAGATGTCTCTTCACCAACCGTCGTTGCTCGTCTTTTGATTTCTTTTCAGAATTTGAATTTTCAATAGCCAACATTTCGGAATTTGAATTGCCAACAGCCTTGTTACCCATCCTTTTAGAGTTTGCATATCCAGTAACCATATAACACATCTTATCCTATAAAACAACACAACTTTTAAAATAATCAAATAACTTTTCACGTAATTCAAATGTCATTTCAAATATTCAAATGACTTTTCAAATAATCAAATGAATTTTCAAATAACTAACTACAATAATATCATCAAGGTTTTGTAACATATCCATAGATCAAAAATTTCAAACATTTCAAATTTCAAGATTTCAAAATTTAAAAATCAAATCATAGTAACTTGATTTTTCAATAAAATTGAATGCAGACTCGTCTAATACTTGATGCAATACATGAATTAAAACTAGTATTCAAAATTTGCCATTTAACATTTTCAAAAATCAGATTATGAACTTTTTGAAAAACCTTGCTCTGATACCAGTTGTTAGGGATTGCAGAATGGATCGTTAAGGCAAAGCAAACACTAGAGGGAGGGGGGAGGGGAATAGTGTTTGTAAAAAATTAAACAGAATTTAAAACTAAAGTGAATTATGGAATGAATCAAACACCACAAACTCAATCACAGACACAATTTCAAACACAAATAAGACAAACAGAAATAAAAATGCAGAAAAGGAAAGAACACACCAGATTTTATACTGGTTCAGATCACTCCTACGTCCAGTCCCACACAACGCTGGATTGTGCAGAGTTTTATTACTCTTTCAATAGTCAATTACACCCTCCTTGATTTCACGGCTCACAAGAAGACACTAATTCCTACTTTCTTGATTTCACGGCTCACAAGAACACACTGACTCCTAGTTCCTTGATTTCACGGCCCAGAAGGACACATTGACTCCTCTTTGACTCATAACAAGGTTTATTCAACCAAACAAATTACAAAACAGCCATATAACTCTTCAATAGCACTTGATTCAGAGAGTAGAGAGTGTAGAGAGAAGAAGTTTTATCAAAACAAGATTGAATTCGGCAGATCATAAGTGTAAAAACCATAAAAATGGTTAAGAATAATGGCGGGATGAAAGAGTATGAAGTTAGAGAAGAAGATGTGTTAAAAAAATCGGTTTTAACCTCTTTTTATAGAGTATGAAGGTTTGCAACGGTTTTGAAGCGTTTCAAATAGTGAAAAGACACTTCCCTTCAAAATTAGAAAAAATAGCAGTTATATGAAGACATACACTTTTTGCTATGTCGACATAATCATGTGTATTTTTTATTTTCAAGTATTTTGATATAAAACTAATTCTGGAAATTCTTGAGTAAAGTTCTAGTGTCGTAAATAATATTATATGATAGAAAATCATATAAAAAAATACTTTTAAACTATATAAATATATTTGTAAAATTATAAGGTTTTAAACTATATAAAGTATAAATATAAAGTATGTAAAAAAATTAAGTTTGAAAAACCAAGAAGAATAAAAATAGAAACAAAATAGAAAAACAAAATAGAGAGGATTGAGAATAAAATAGAAAAATAAAATAGAGAGGATTAAGGATTGAAAATCCGAATTTGAAAATTAGAATTTGAAAATTAGAATTTTAATTTGAACCTGGAGTGCTATTTAGAGTCTTACAAAATTTAGACTTTATAAATATATTGATCTTGAACTCTTGAAATCTTGATTACTCATGAGTCTTGAAATTTCTCTGATCTTTAAATCTCTATCATCTTTATAATTGTACAGTCTTTAGTAATATTTCCTGTATATAATTCCTGCACATATATATATATATTCTATACAAAAAGTGTTAGCATATATTTTATAATCAATGATAATTGAAATAAGGTTGTTGTCATCAAAACTCCATTCTCCAACAATCTCCCCCTTTTTGATGATGACAACCTTAGTTTATAAAATATCATACCTGTATACCTATTTGTTGATGTTCCTCTTATACTCCTCCTGTCTATAAGTTTTCTATGAACTATTCGTATATTTTATAATTTCTCCCCCTTTGGCATTATCAAAATAATATTCTAAAAGTACTCACCCTAAATCCTATAACTATCCAAATAATTCCTATACTAAAGTAAAGTACTCCCACTGAGTCCTAAATCTATAATCATAAAATACTCCCCTTAAATTTGCCTATATAATATCCTAATTCTAAATATAATTTACCCTAAATCTATAACTACACTAGTCTAATAACCTTAATAGAAGGATAATAAACTAAGCAAACAAGCAATTCAAACAATCAAATTAAGCAATTAATTCAACCAAAGTATTCTGAAATCTTCAACTAATCCTTAGAAACTCTAAAACCCCCCTTAATTTAATACAAGAGTAAACCTATCCTATATTCTAATAACCTTTAAATTATAATAATACTTTAATTTAGACTAAGAAATAATTCTATGATATAAGTTAAAATGCATAAGTATATTCCTAACACACCACTAATGAAATTCGACCATGTCAAACAAGTCAATAACGTTATTTATGTCAAACAAATCAATTAAGTCAAACAATTCAACCAAGTCAACTAAGGTAAATACGTTATGTATTTAATTAATAATCCTATATATTTCTAAGATAATAATTCCCTATATAGTATACTTGTTATGAGGAGTTAAAGTTAACATGTAATGCAATGTGTTGGTAATAATGTAGCATGACATATGAAAAACTATATGAAGTGGTATATCGAATGAAATGCAATTTGTGATGTAACTAATTTGAGATGCACTTTAATGATGTATGATATGAAATAAGATGTATAATAATAGTATGTACAATGATTTAGTGATAATATCTATTTAGGTAAAATATATTCAAAGTACTATCTAACTATTATGAATTATTTGAATCAAACAAAGATAATGTTAATTTCTAGACTTATATTAATTATATTAATGAATTTGATCAAAAGAATAATAAAGATAAGAGATTAATTAAAAAGTAATATTCATGATAAGTAGTAAAATATTCAGAAAAAACATGAAGTTAAATAATATTAGTAGGGTAAACAGTGTAAAAATTGAAGATCTTTCTAAAGAGAATATAAAATTTATATAATATAAAGTAAGCTATATAAACATATATTCATAAGTATATATAAAACAAATTTAAAAAGAACTTAAAATTTAATTTATGAGATATACATTAATATTTCGATACAAATCAATTTTAAATTTAAACTTTAGAAATCAAAACATATTTATTTGCTAAAAAACCATTTATACTTTAGAAGGAAACATTGTAAAGCAATCTATAAAACTTCTTATATTTAAACTACTTAAAAAAATCATGTACATATATTTCTTTATATTAAGTTAAATACACAAGTTTTATAAATCTTAATAGGAAGTCAAAATAAGTATTAACTTACAAATAGTATTTGTGATAATGTAACCAAAAATTGTTATGAAATCGTAAGAATAATATATATATTTTGAAACAAGATATAAGAAAAAATAAGTAGGCAAACAAAGTTAATAACTAGAGTTTGAACTGGCATTTTCTAACTAAAAAATGGAGGGAAGTTTGAAAGCTTAAACTTTTGAAATTCAAAATTTGAATTTCATTATGTCGACATGACTATTTATGTATGTCAACATACATGTGGAAAATAAAAAAACATATTGTTTTTACTCCTTGGTTTTATATTATCGATTTATATTTCAGGTTTAACTATTTCCTGAAATAATATTAATCTTAACAAACATCCAAAATTTATTTTATTATTATATAAATTTTATTACAATTATTTTTGAATTTCAAAATTGAATTTTAAAGTTTAAATTTCAAATTTCAAATAAAGCAAAACCAGCAAAACATCCCTTCAACTAAAAATTTAAAAATTAATCAAGGCGTACCTGGTTTTTAGATCAATTTCCTCGATATTCTCTAAATTTTGAAATGTTCTTCTAGAATATGATGGTGAGATCTGCTCTATTGCGACGTGCTCGTCTTTCTGATCAGAATAGTGTATTCATTTGCTGAATTTGAACACTGTATGAGAAAGATATCAAAGATTTAGTAGTTCAACCAACTTGGTGCCAAAATTTGAATTCGAATTTTGAA
The DNA here is from genome assembly GCA_030737875.1 of Allium sativum. Lineage (NCBI taxonomy): Eukaryota > Viridiplantae > Streptophyta > Magnoliopsida > Asparagales > Amaryllidaceae > Allium > Allium sativum. Next base: position 215,391,323 of record CM060915.1, on the reverse strand, counting down.
TGAATGGACATTCAACTACTATAAAAAGGCCCAAAAGTCATTTCTCTTTATAACTACTACTCCTCTTCTTCTTCCTCTCGTTTTTCACTTTTAATCAAACTTTCAAAAAGCATAATTTCGTCGTTTCTTAACGGAATTAGACGAAATCTGTGGCAAACCGAAAAGGAACTCGAGGAATACCATGTAGTAGTAGCTGGGGATGAATTTGGATGGTATGGGGGTGCAGCAAGTCGAAAAAGTAATAGGTATGCATAAAATCCGTTAATAGTTTCCATTTTTGAATCGCCAACTTCAAACTGCCATATCTCACTCAATTTTGATCGGAATTTGATGGTGTACCCATCAAATCGACCGCGAGAATGAGAACTACAATATGGAAAAGTGTTTGGGACAAAATAGTCTAATTTATGGATGTAAGTTGAAGATAACCGTCGACAGTTTTCCCTCTCTCTTTATTCATCAAAACTTCATTTGATCATTACTTGGTCAATTCTTGACGGAATCTCATGATACCATCAACATTATGAAGCAAATGAAGAGAAGTACAGCAATAAATCATTAATTCATCTGGTTTATATATATAAGAAAATAGAAATATATAATAAATTATATAATTATATAAAAAAATTACTTTACCAGATCGAATTTTTTTTATGTTCAAAACTGGAATTTATAGACCCAATGTCACATTCAGTAAAAAATTATGATAGATGTACAGGGTGCACTCAATGTGTATGAGCCTGCCCCACAGATGTATTGAAGATAAGTTGTAGATGAAAATCCAAAGTTGTAAATTGATCCGGTACCCATTTCTTTTCTGATTTACATTATATATATATCCATTTCTTCTAGATGTCTCTTCACCAACCGTCGTTACTCCTCTTTTTGGTTTCTTTTCAGAATTTGAATTTTCAATAGCCACCATTTTGGAATTTGAATTGCCAACTGCCTTGTCACCCATCTTTTTAGAGTTTGAATATCTAATAGCCATATAACACATCTTATCCTGTAAAACAACACAACTTTTAAAATAATCAAATAACTTTTCAAGTAATTCAAATGTCTTTACAAATATTCAAATGACTTTTCAAATAACCAAATGACTTTTCAAAATAACTAACTAAAATAATATCTTGTAACATATCCATAGATCAAAAATTTCAAAATATTTCAAATTTCAAAAATCAAATCATTATAACTTGATTTATCAATAAAACTGAATGCAGACTCGTCTAATACTTGATGCAATACATGAATTAAAACTAGTATTCAAAATTTTCCATTTAACATTTTCAAAAATCAAATTATGAACTTTTAGAAATACCTTGCTCTGATACCAATTGTTAGGGACTGTGCAATGGATCGTTAAGGCAAAGCAAACACTAGAGGGGGTGAATAGTGTTTGTAATAAATTAAGCAGAATTTAAAACTAAAGTGAATTATGGAATGAATCAAACACCACAAACACAATCACAGACACAAATTCAAACACAAATAAGATAAACATAAATAAAAATGTAGAAAAGGAAAGAACACACCGGATTTTATACTGGTTCAGATCACTCCTATGTCCAGTCCCGCACAACGTTGATTGTGCAGAGTTTTATTACTCTTTCAATAGTCAATTACACCCTCCCTGATTTCACGGCTCACACGGAGACACTGACTCCTACTTTCTTGATTTCACGGCTCATAAAAACACACCGACTCCTATTTCCGTGATTTCACGGCCCATAAGGACACACTGACTCCTCTTTGACTCACAACAAGGTTTATTCAACCAAACCAATTACAAAACAGCCCTATAACTCTTCAATAGCACTTGATTCAGAGAGTAGAGAGTGTAGAAAGAAGAAGTTATATCAAAACAGAATTGAATTTGGCAGAGTATAAGTGTAAAAACCATAAAAATGATTAAGAATAATGGTGGGATGAAAGAGTATGAAGTTAGAAAAGAAGACGTGTTAAAAAATTCGGTTTTAACCTCTTTTTAGAGAGCATGAAGGGTTGCAATGGTTTTGAAGCGTTTCAAATAGTGAAAAGACACTTCCCTTCAAAATTAGAAAAAATAGCAGTTATATGTCGACATACACTTTTTGGTATGTCGACATAGTTATGTGTATTTTTCATTTTCGAAACATTTTTCAAGTATTTTGGTGTAAACTAATTCTGGAAATTCTTGAGTAAAATTCTAGTGTTGTAAATTAATATTATATGGTAGAAAATCATATGAAAATATAATTTTAAACTATATAAATATATTTAAAAAATTATAAGGTTTTAAACTATGTAAAGTATAAATATAAAGTATATAAAATAATTAAGTTTAAAAAACCAAGAAGAATAAAAATAGAAACAAAATAGAAAAACAAAATATAGAGGATTGCTAATAAAATAGAAAAATAAAATAGAGAGGATTGAGGATTGAAAATCAAAATTTGAAAATTAAAATTAAAATTAAAATTTGAACCTAGAGTGCTATTTAGAGTCTTACAAAATTTAGACTTTATAACTATATTTATCTTGAACTCTTGAAATCTTGATTACTCATGAGTCTTGAAATTTCTCTGATCTTTAAATCTCTATCATCTTTATAACTGTACAGTCTTAAGTAATATTTCCTGTATGTAATTCCTGCACACACACACACACACACACACACACACATATATATATATATGTATATATATTCTATACAAAAAGTGTTAGGATATATTTTATAATCAATGATAATTGAAATAAGGTTATTGCCATCAAAACTCCATTCTCCAACAATATTTTGGTTTGGTTTTGACATGGTATATATAGGCTGAGTATTTGTGAAAATTGTGGTGTAGAATCAATATTAGCTTGGAGCAAAAGAATGATTACCGGCTAACTATTAACTTAAAAATGAATGGTGTTGGGGGAATGTTTAGTTAATGTAAAATTATGTAGTCAATTGAAATACATAGCTTAAATGGTTACACAAATTCGAGTCTCACTTTAAGCATAAATTTTTTATTTTGTTCTTATGTACTTCATTATTTTTGCTATAAAAATATTTTTTTTAAACATCTTTTACAGACATTATACCTAATTCTCGGCGTAGTTTAACAAATGAATTTCCTAAAAGTGGTTTGGTAAATATATCAACTATTTGATTTTCAATAGAAATATGTTCTAAATTAATAATCTCTTTTACTATATTGTCTCATAAGAAGTGATGACAAATATCAATATGTTTTGTACATGAGTGATTTGCAGGATTTTTAGACAGATTTATTGCGCTTGTATTATCGCGGTTAATTGTTGATTTAGATAAATTTATTCCAAAATCTGTGAGTGTCTGTTGCATATTAATAACCTGAGCATAAGCTAAAGATGCATATATATATATGTGTGTGTGTATATGTAAATGTATATATATGTACTCTGCTTCACATGTTGAGAGTGATACACAATTTTGTTTCTTACTAAATCAAGAGACAAGTGATTTTCCAATGAAATGACACATACCACTTGTACTCTTTCTATCCGTCCGAGATCCACCGAAATCAGCATCATTGAAGGATACTAATTCAAACGGACATTCTTTTGGGTAGAAAAGACTGAAGTCCTTAGTATTATTAAGGTATCGTAGAATTCATTTCACTGCTCTTAAATGTGATTCTTAGGATCTGCTTGGAATCTAGTACATAAATATACACTCATTATAATGTCTGGTTGACTTGTAGTTAAATAAAGTACCGATCCTATCATACTTCTGTACAACTTTTGATCAAAACTTTTCCCGTTATCTTCTCGATCAAGATGAGCTGTAGTACTCACAGGAGTAGGTTTTCCGAAAGTGCTTTCCATTCCAAAACGTTTAATTAGGTTATTACAATATTTTTCTTGATTAATAAAGATGAATTTTTTTTGATTCGTAAACCGAGAAAGTATGATAACTCTCCCATATGTGACATTTCAAATTCTTTAGTCATTATAGTAGAAAATTCTTTACATAATTCTTCATTCGTTGAACCAAAAATAATATCATCTATATGTATTTGTATAATTAAAATATCTTTATTAGCATTTTTAATAAACAAAGTTTGATCAGCTTTTCCGACTCGACGTCCTGAGTTAATTAAATAATTCTTAAGTCTGTCATGCCAAGCACACGGTGCCTGTTTTAGACCATATAAAACTTTCTTTAGTTTATATACATAATCTGGATATTTTTCATGAATAAATAACAGTGGTTGTTCAATGTATGCATTTTCATTAATAAATCCATTTAAGAATGCACTTTTAACATCCATTTGATAAAGTTTAAAATTATGAAAACATGCGTAAGCTAATAGAACACGTATTGCTTCTAGTCTTGCAATGGGAGCAAACATTTCTTCGTAATCGATTCCTTCTTCTAGATTATAGCCTTATGCTACTAATCTTTCTTTATTTCTAGTAATATATCCTAATTCATCTCCTTTATTTTTATAGACTCATTTAGTTCTGATAACTAATTGGTCATTAGGACGAGGAACTAACTCCCAAACATCGTTTCGTTCGAACTTATTTAATTCTTCTTGCATGGCAATAATCCAATAATCGTCTATTAAAGCTTCTTTTGGGTTTTTAGGCTCAATAGTTGGAAGGAAAGCACCATAACCCATTTGGTTTAGTTGACTTCTCATTCGAACTTGCGAATCAATCTCTCTAATTATATTTTATGTAGGATGATCTCGTAGGATTCTAGGAGGAGATCTAATTTGATTGTTACTGCTTTGATTAATATTTTCATTATTTTCAAAACTTATATTTTCTGTGTTAGATATAATTTCTTTATCATCTTTGATGATTGTACTTTCATTACAGCTCTCATCAAAAGATACATGTAAAGTTTCTTCTATTATATTTGTTCATTTATTAAAAACATGATATGCCTTACTTCGTTCTGAGTAACCTACAAAAATTCCATGGTCGGCTTTTGGATCAAATTTTCCAAGTTGGTCTTTTGTGTTAAGAATAAAACATTTTGACCCAAAGATTTTAAAGTAAGAAATATTAGGTTTTCTTCTATTAAAACTTTCATGTGAAGTGTTTTTAGTTAAAGGTTGCATGGAAATACGATTTAATACATAATAAGCAGTTGCTATAGCTTCTGCCCAAAAATGCTTTGGTAATGTACTTCCATTTAATAAATTTCTTATGCATTCTTGTAGTGTTCTATTTTTCCTTTCTACAACTTCATTTTGTTATGGAGTTCTAGGAAATGAAAAATTATGATTATTCCTTTCTTTTTACAAAATAGTTCGAAAGATTCATTTTCAAATTCACCTCCATGATCACTTCGGATGTTTTTTACTTTATTTTTTTTTTGTATTTTGAATTCTTTTTACAAAATTTTTGAAATGCTCAAAAGTATCACTTTTGTTTTTCATAAAAATTGTCCATGTATATCTAGAGAAGTCATCAACTATTACAAATACATATCGATTATGATTAATAGATTGAACTGTGTTGGTCCAAATAAATATATATATACAATAATTCTAGGGGTTGTAAAGTTGAAAAGACTTTCTTAGATTTAAAACTTGGTTAATTTTCCTAATTGATAATCTTCACAAAGTTTATTTATTTTAAAATTTATCTTTGGTAAATCCTATACTAGTTCATTTTTCGAAAGTCTTCAAATAGATTTAAAATTCATATGACAAAATCTTTTGTGCCATAACCAAGGATCATTATCTTTGGCTATTAAACACATATCTTTATTATGATTAATTTTCATATTAAAAACATAGATATTTCTATCTTTATTTCCTTCAAAAATAAGATTTTGATTTTGATCAAAAATACTACGATTATTTTCAAAAAAAGTTATTTTAAAACCTTTGTCACATAGTTGCTAATGCTTAATAAATTATGTTTTAATTTTTTAACTAAAGGAATATTTGTAATAAGGGGTAAGTTTGATATATCGTAGTTGCACACATCTCCTTTTCCAATGATAAAACCTTTTGAGTTATCTCTGAAGGTAACAGTGCCACCATCAAAGTATGTAATATTTGTAAGCATATCTTTTCTCTGGTCATGTGTTTTGAGCAATCAGTATCTAAAATCCATTTTCTTTTCTTAAGTGGGACCTATAAAAATATTAATAAACACATTGGTATCCACATTTTAATAGGGTCCTAAGAGTTAAATCTTAGGAAACCAAACCCAAGTGGGTTCCGTATCCCTCTTATAAATATAGTTTTTATTGTTATGAACAGTTTCCATAAATAAATTGATATGTTTGTTCCTAATCAAACTATTGTTTATTTTTGGAACCCATATTTTGATTTCTTTTTTGGTGTATTTTGGTATATTATGTGTTACCTTGTTTTTCAAAACAACATTATGTTTTGAATCATTTTTCATCTTAAAATTTAGTGGAAATTTTAGCTCCTTTTTATAACCTTATCCATTTTTATTTGTAGAGGATTGAGAATTTTCTATAATTCTAGATAAATTCTCTCTTTGTAACACCCCAGAATTTAACATACTATAACCATGCTTAAAGATAATAAATTGAGAATTGCTTAATTAAATATTCAGAATTAAGTGAAACTTGCATTACCGTTGCGTTCTTCTTAGAATTTTGATTCAGATAGACCCTAGGTTTGCATAAAACGGATAATGTATGAAGAAGTTATGGACCTTAGACGTTTTTATACACATAAGGGTCATATATATAAATATAAAATAAAATATATTCCAGGAAAATCAAAATGAGACGAGCGCGGGAACCAGGCCCGTTGTGGGGCAACCCATGCTAGGTCTGGGTCGACCCGTAGTTCGACCCAAAGGGAACTGGGTCGACCCATGGGTCCCTAGGGTCGACCTACTATGGATTTAGGCAGATTCATTCTGCGAACCTGGATTGTTTTATGCACTGTATTCGTTACTGACCTTGCACGACCTGTACGGTTTAGATTTGAAACCTAAAATCTAAGGGTTGATGTTGGCTCTGTAACTCTATAAATAGATGGCTTCCCTCATTTCCAATTCACACAAAACTCTTCATATCTTCTTCTGCCTCTATAAAATTATTCTGAAAATAATAATATAAACACATAATGGGGGCATGCTGCTGAAAATTGGATCAAACAGAGACAACATCAAGACTTGCATACATACAACTTAGACTGGACTTCGACTTTCTATGACATAGTGTTATATAATTATCTTCACCAAGACTCACTATGAGTTTAGTTGTTTACAGATATGATTTCTTAGACCTTGAACATGACAATTAAATAGAACTGGTTAGGACCCACAGTGTTAGTAAAATAAATGTTATACCTGTTTTCATTGTAATCATCTATACCATTATGATCAGTTATACACATGCTTGTGATGTTGGATAATTAAAAATTTATATTTATGCATGTGATGTTGGATAATTAGACAAGTTATACACATTCCTGTGATGTTGGAAAATTAATAAGTTATATGTATCTATCTTCCTTTTCCCGTTTTCTGTGTTTTATTTTTATTTACAGTCTTGCCTATATGCCTATGTGATTTGATTCTATCCTTCTTCCTCTGTTTTCCCTTTTTATTTTATGCCAGGCCTAGACATTTTGGAAGCCTAGTTATACCCTATTTGAGTGTGTGTATAATTGGGGCAATAATAAATGATATAAAAAGAGGAATTTAGGCATGGTACTAAATTCGGACTAATTAACTACACTTTGGGAAAAAGGATAAATATACACATGTTTAGACTTGCTGTAAACCAATAAAAAGGGGTAATGTGCATACGTAACTATAACTTGGTAGAAAAATGTATAAACCTATATATGTTGAAATTCGGGAACATAGTTGGCAAGCATATGAAATGGACATGTTACATTTGGCTTAAAACGAACATTAAGTAAATGTCACGTTTAGGGTAAGAATCAATGTAGTTTAATAAATTGAAATTTTATAGGAAATTATATACATCTGGGTAGGTGCATTAGGGTTGTACACATTATGACATGTAATAATTAGAACCTTACCTGCTAGTTTAAATATGAGTATTAATGAGCTAAGAGGTCCCTCGTTCTTGCTGTTTTATCGGGTTTTGGGACTCTAAAATCCCAGTTTTTGGGGCATAAGCTTTGGGGTTTTTGGCTTGTGTCAATTTGCTGTTTGGAACCCATATCAGTCGGTATCCCTATTGGTATCTTATTAGAGGGGACCTCACACTAGGTAGGGGTCAAGGCACACTTTACTGAACTGGATAGTAAAAGGTTCACATGGGGGTGGTTACGGGCGCGTTCCGGCGGAGTCATGAGTGTGCATGGGTCTAATTAAGGAAGATAAGAACCTATAACACCAGTAAATAGGTTTGTGTCATATTGCTGAGTTAGGGAGTGATACACCTTACTACCGAGGCTGACACAGGGTATTTGCGCAGTAGGGAGCCAATCGCTTGGGTAGTAATTAGGGTACACCTAATACTACTGTTGTATAATTAGGTTAACACCTAATGTGTTTATGTAATTAGGGTACGCCTAATCCTACTGTTTAAACCTGCTGCTTATTTCTGCTATTAAACCTGCTAATATGTAATCATGTTGAACTTGTTATACTAGTATTGGTGCAGACATATATGTTCAGACATACCTGTTTTAGGATATAAATGTGAAACATTACTCAATCATAATTTATTCCTGTTATTCTTGTCCATCATGCTATTCTGTTTAGTTTATCTACTGCCTTATATGACATTGTACCTTTCTTATCCATTCTTATTTATCTTACTTGATATTTCTACTTTATGCACATTTGTAAACCACTGGAACTCGCCAAACTTTATGTCCATGCCTTTTTCTTTCGCCTCTTTCTTCCTTTCCCTCTCATGTCCTCAGAGTGGAAGCACTCAACAGTGACTAGGATTTCTCTTACAGCTTGGACTTGACTTGGATTTCTTGTAGTGTATCGTTTTGACTTCCTCTCTACTTTAGTATGGCTTATGTCGAGGGATATGATTTTATGTACTCTGATATTTTATTTCATGAGATGTTTTGTGAGACAGACCTGAGACATTTGAGTAATTGTAACTGGTTTTGATGTACTTGTGAAACCGTGCTTTATTTCTTTTATAATAAAGTTTAAAATTTTCCGTTGCTTATTTAATATGTATTACAAATTTTCTGTAATGATTACCTATTGCGCTTCACGAAACTTAATGCATTCTATTATATGTGACATTAATGGATGTGGGGTGTCACATTTGGTATCAGGGCTGAAGGTTACAAGATATGAGATTTTTTCTTTAAAAACTAGTTTTAAAAGCAAAGTATTTTCAAATACTTAAAAAAAAATCTGTTTTTGGAAAACATATCCCCTAAGCCATATCTAATATTCTCTCGATATCTTATTGAATCCTTTTTCTTCTCTTTTCATCATGTCTAGGTCCTGAGGGCATTCAAATACCGACATGGTTCCGTAGGTATCTTGAGGCTACAGTAACTGCCGAAGGTCAAGGGGATGCTCCTTCCCCAACTCTACCCGTTGTTCTCCACCTCCACGAGTTCATAACTTCTTTAAGTTATACAAAGACTTCTGCGCTATGGGAGGAAAACCATTCCGTGGTACTAAAAGCTTTGTTGAAGAAAAAAATTGGCTACGAGAGACGAATACTTTTTTTGGACTCTCTGAGGACGACGACTGAAGGAAAATACAATTAGCTGCATGGCAACTTAAGGATGATGCTTCCTACTGGTGGGAAGTAACGCAAGCAGGATGACTTCATGTAGAGATTCGAGATGAAATTATTATCTCGGATAGAAGAGGGATTGCAAATGGAGAGATTCTTAGCTCTAAAGCAAGGATGTATGACTGTTAAAAACTATGTAAACAAATTTAATCAACTGGCAAGGTTTGGGCTCGACTTGGTAAATATGCGCCATAAGAAGGCACTTAGATTTGCAAGATGGTTGAACCAACCTCTCCAAGGACTTGCTTTGTCTCAAGTACCAATGGGGGAGACTTTTGAAAGGCTAGTTTATATGGCGCTTATGCACGAGGATGGCAAGGAAGAAAAGAAAGAAACTAAGACTGAGGAGGCTCAAGCTAAAGGCGAAAAACAAAAATGGTGGCCCAAGAAAGAAAAGCAACAAAAGAAAGGTGGAAAGCCTAACAAGGCCCAAATAAAAAAGGATGTAAAGTGTCATGGTTGCGGTGCTATGTGTCATTTTGTGAAGGATTACTGAAAGACAAAGAAGGCATGCTTTAATTATGGGAAAATGGGACATTTCAGCAAATAATGCCCTAACAAGCAAGGACAAAGGGCATGAACTTCTGGACAAGTGCATGCTTTGGAAGCAAGTGGACCTGATCGAGGTAAGAAAGTCACGGTTGAAGGTTTGATTTCCCTTTTTGACTATCCTATTCGAACCTTCTTTGATTTTGGCGCTTCACACTCATTTATATCCAGTTCTTTAGTAGATAATTTGCACCTTAATACCAGTATAGCCTCTGAACCTGTAGCGGTCTCAAACCCCATAGGAGGATTGTCTTATTTATCCATGATGTAGGGGTTTGAGAATTTCTATCTTGGGCGTCGAGCTTGAATGTGACGCAGGGCTTTATGGGCTATAGTTTGATTCTAGGCATGGATTGGCTAGCCATGTATGGTGCCATCCTTGATTGCGAAAAGTGAGTGGTTAGATTTCTTTCTTGTCATAGTAAGACTCTCGAAATTTCCTGCGACCCACGGGGGTCGGTGATGCTCAATTTTCTAAAATCACCTGATACTTCTTGTAACATCCCATAAAACTCGACCATTTAGTTAATGAATTAAATTTATTTATTGATTTAAAATGGTTTTAAATTAAGCATTCAACGATAAACGTAACTTAGAATGTATTGTATAGAAAAATTTAAAATTATGAAATTTGATTTATAATGAAATGTTTATCTTTAAGATTTGTTATTTTCATGTAAAAACGATCTAAACAATTTTATATTGAAAACGTCAAAGTTTTATCGTTTCGTTTGAATTGATTTTTGACGATTATAACGACAACCGATATAGCCCAAATAAAAAAAATGTAAAATTAAAACAAAAAAATCCAAAAAAATTATATTTGAGATGCGTCTAATTAAATATAGCATAGGAATTAATTTCGTAGAAAAATACGCAAGTTTGTACCGTTCACATTAATTTAATTAAGCAATTAATAAATCGCTACGAATAAAACGTTCTCGAAACTTGAGCGAACTTGAACTAAAAATACTAGACAGTATTCTGAAGAGGACGTCATATTTGTTTCGTGAATTTTGGACGTTCGGACCACCGTATGGACTCCCGTAAGTAGAATGTTGCAAATAGAAATAAAATACATATAGCATGTCACGTTACTTTCTTTTCTCACACATGCATTTCTACGCATGTGTCTCCAACATGCATGCTTATCTTTTGTATCCTTTTGCTGGAACATAAACATTGGTTTGATTATATTATATTTTCTCATGCACTTCAATCCATGTTTTTTTCCAAACTATGCATGCGTTACATCCACTTGTATCCAAGTGTTCATTCAATGCAAATCTTCCAAAAGCCACGAGAAAAAAATAAATAAAATAAAAGCTAAGCATTAACATTTTTGTTACCGTTTCATCATCTCCATGATATTGTATCTTCATGCACTCACATTTTCACCATCCACCTTCCAGTCACGTCGCATGCACATTCTTTTATGAAACTTCAGGCATGCGTTATGTGTTTCCAATGCACGTTCATATTATTAGCACATATTTAGTGACCTTTAAAAAAAAAAAAAGTAAATGTTTGAATTGGTAAATCACTGTCCGGTTCTTTTGGTATTTGGGGTGACACGTTCAAATGGCTACATACGTTATCCGTTCAAGTTTCCATTCAAAATGCCCTTCTTTTCATCTGCAAAGACTCAGAGCCTATTGATTTCAATTCTTCCCCAAACTGAATTTGCCCAAATCTGAAATGGCATCCTCAAAATCATGGCCACCTCCTTCGTCCGATCCTTCCTCCGCTGTCCGACCACTTCGCCCCAAATAGTAATCCCCAATCGGCCTTCCATCTCCGTCAGCTTTTCCTCCGCTCTCCCATTTTTATTCGAACCAGCGGACCAATCGAAGCTTTCCGCCCTTAAATCCACCGCCTCGCAGCTGCGAATGATCGGAGCCGCAACCATGCCATTTGACAGCAGCCGCCTTTAGTACCTGCTGTGTTGTCGACGTCACCGTGAGTGCCATCGTCGGTGGCACTCACCGGAACCGCTGCTCGAGCCGTATGATTGTGGAACCGCCAGCTTGTTCTGAAACCACCGCATCGTCCGTGCCTCTTTCTTTCATCGTTGTTTTACCTTATAATGTAAGTTTTGCTTACGATTAAACTGATTTCAAGTTTTTCTACTTCGATTTACCTGAATATAATTGGTTAGGTTGATTGCATCTTGTGTTTTGGTTCATCTGTGTACTGTTGTATGCTTTTAGATGGTTGATATTACTTGTTATTTTCACATGGCCTATGGTCTTGATAGAATTGGTTAAATTGGTCCACCGATTCAGGAACTTGAATGTCCCCAAACTTATATCCAGTGTGATTTCTTTAAATGCCACCTTGACATATTTATTGGTCACCCTCTCCTTCATCCGAGCTTCCCTTACATACCGCATGTATAGGCTATTATAGTTATTTGATGTTGTCCTGCATGAATTAATCCATGCTTGCTTTCTAGACATTGAGTTTTAAGCCAAAGTCTTCACTTGATTATATAGTACTAGTTGTTGAAGTCTGATTTTGGTCGTACTTGTTATCTGAACACATGAACACAAATATATGCTAGATCCCATGTGCATGCCATCATCTAGTATGACTGTTGAAGTATAAAAATATATAAGTTATCGGTATCACAAGTGTCAACATATTTACATGTGTATGTCACTGAGTATATGAACGTTTGAATATACTAGTCATCATGCATGCTATCGTATATGTGTCCATATTGCGCCCATCTTTGGTAATATAGAAGCATACATATATGTTCCCATTTCTCTATACATATATATGTACTGTCTTTCCTTTTGCAAAGATGAAACCTTGACTCTTTTCCATGCTACTACATTCCAGTTGCATCTCTTATATTTGCATTTCTGTTGCATGTGACAACATGGTTTAATTGGGTATATAGGAACATAGTTGCTGTAATGAAAATTGTTGAAGTTTAGAAAAGTGACATATATTTATATATATCAACCCATGATTTGCATGGAATCTAGTTGCTAGGTAGATAATTATTGCTGGAATCCTATTATGAGATACATGGACTTAAAATACAAATTATGGACATGTGACATATGATAGACTGTGTAGACCTTGTGGAACCATTCTGTTTTGTTTTTGCATTGATTTTTATTAAGCATGATATAAAATAAACATCCATGGACTTTGGAACCTCCTATGCTACTACTACATTTCTCTATGTTACCATTTTTCCTAGCCAACGTAAGTGATTGCTGCTGATGTGTTCCCTTACGGTCAATACATACTATTATGGAGTTTTAAATGCTGAAATTTTTACATGCCTGTACTGGCAGTATAATTATACTATGTTCATTTAACTTGAAACACACCAATTCTTGATATCCACGAGTACTTCCCACACTGAGATTTAGAAATTGTGACTTGTTGCATATTTTATTATGTCATTTAAAGTTACAGTAGCACTCCCTTACATTTGGTTGCCCATGCACGTCTTTCATGACCTTACAACTCTCATGCTAGTTTCAGACCTTGTTGCCATATACATGCAGCAGTCCTTGGTTTATGAATGTGCTTCATTTTTGGTCCTGACAGTACATATTTAATTACATGTGTTCACACACGTACTGTTTCTTTTATGTTACGCTGCCTATATGTATTTACTGCCTTGTTCGACTTATGCATATGTTGCTACCTGCTTTGTCCATAATATTGATATTTGCTAACTTATATTTGTGGCAGTTCCATGGGTACTATACTCAAATTATTTAATATATCATTGGTATTAAACTAATTATATTTACGTGTTTATGGAAGTTTACTGACTTGAAATAAGTTTAATCCTGACTCGTGTGTTTTGTATTTTTGCATGGAACACTCGGGTCAGGTCCTAAGTGTTTCAGGTTTTATGTTTCAACTCGCAAACTGGAGAGGAACGCGAAGACGACACGTGAAGACGCTCGCGCGCGCAAGGCTCAACAGAACCGTAAAACTTTTACTCTTTGAAAATTTATGTATATATTTTAATTCTTCCGCTGTAAATAAAATGATTTTTGTAAACTCTGATATATGTACAGAATTTTATTCCGCTGCAAATATTTTGTACTGTGATTCTGTGTTTATTTTTGTTAAACCCGCTAAGCTAAATAACGAGCTGTCGTTTTGAGCGTTCCGAGTTGCTTTTAAATATTGACTTAGAGCGGTCAAAAAGGCAGGTCATTACAAGTGGTATCAGAGCTTTGGTCATACAGAGCTTTGCTTATCGGGTTTAAAAGCTCATTAGAGATAGAGTAACAATACTCTAAAATGAGTGGAATTGACACAAGAATCACCGTAGAGAGAGAGAGAGAGAGCGTATTTTGGAATTATAAATTATTTTGAAATTAAATAGATAATTTAGAAAAGTGATTATTTTGTAGTACACCGTATAATATAAGTTTTTAGTATTTTATTGACGTTGAAGTTGGACTGTCAAGTATGTACAGATTTTGAATATACGCCTAGCTAACGTATATACAAAGTCCAATATATACGAGACTGATATAGAATCACATTCTAGTCGCTTGGAAATAATTCTGGGGATGATCGCGACTTCACTAGTATTCATTTTCGAGTTTCGAAAATGGGATGATTGTATGGTTCTGATTTAAACGTCGATAAATACTTGAAACCGATAAGATGAGCATGTTTGGATAAAATTTAATAAAATGTTTTGATAAATTAATATGAACTGAAATAGATGAGCGAAATTTAAATAAGCGGCATATTAAATATTTTGTAAAGTATAAATTGAAATTGCAAATGAATTGCGATGAAATTGGGAATAATTTGAATAAAGATTCAAATAGGAATGAATGTTTAAAAATATAATTTTGCCCTTTCACTTGTTTTGTTTGTTGGTCTTGACCTGCCGTTATCATTCGCCTATCGTTCTTACCATTCGTGCTTAAATTTTTGAAACTGTCCAAGTCTTATCCTAATCCTTTGAATTGCTTTAACAAAATAATGGACAAGTTGAAATTTGAAAATTGGTTTAAACCAAGAACATGGAATGAATGAAAAATTCAAACTTCAAATGAAAATTTTAAATGAGAAATTTGGGTTGTGATCTAACTTGAACACTTAGTTCAAAGTGAAAGGTTTCCAATTGAATTTTTAGTTAAATCTGAGTTTGATTACGAAACTGAAATCGATGTTAGCTAAATTTTGTAAAGTTCGGGAAATTTAGTTCAGATTGGAATATTTCCTCAAATTAGTATTTATTTTATAACTATCATATGTTTTATTATTGTCTTATGCGAACCAAAGTATAACTTTTATCTATCTTATTTAATTATTTTGATTTTCTACCAAATCTATTTTGATTTTCGAACTATTCTACAAACTATTTTGTATTAAAATATATTTAATTTATTCAAACCTATTTGATTTACTTAAACTATTTTATATCATATTTATCTAATTTATTCAAATTCTATTTTTCTAAACACTTATTTATTCGATCCGAGCAATGTAGTCCGAAGTAATTGAATATACGAATTAATTGTGAAATCAAAACTAAATTGGTATTGAAATGGAATTTTGTGAAATCTTATATAATGGAATTAATATAAGAATGATATGTTGAAACGTGATTTGGACAGAAAATATTATGAAAATTGATATTTATGTAAGTGCGATATATGCGAAACGTGAAATGAAGTATTATACATATAGTATGTATGATTGAAATGAAGACATGGAAATATCATTTATAAATGAAACTTCATGGAATTGAGAAATTTTACAGATAACTATGTAAGTACGTTGAACTCGAAATTGCGACTTGATAAAACGGAATTCCTACGAGTTATGTTGAAATTTACCTGTTGAGTTATATGGAAAATGATTTATGAGAGATATTTGAAAATATCAAGAACGAATGTTATTCGAACATGAAACAAAATCCAAACGGTTAATTCTAAAATGTTAGAATTTGAAAATCGATAATCTTATATTTGTATAAATGTGGAAATGAAATAGTTTTGAAAGCTATGACTATTAAAAAATTTGAATTCGGCAAAGGCTCGATATTGAACAATTTGATTCTTATATAAAAATCGGAAGTTATACAAGTATGTGATGAATTTGATATTATTGATTTGAACGAATCCCGATTAGAAAGGAAGAAAAACTTTTGTAAATGGAATTTTATATAAGCACGATATATGCGATGTACGAAATGAAAAATACTATATGTAGTATTATCTGTTTTGAAGTCGAAGATATGGAAAGTACTTTCTATCGAAAATCGTGATCCTACTTGATAGGGTTGCGTTGGAACTCCGCATGGGGTGTCCATCGGAAATCGGGGTCCTACTCGGTAGGAACACGTACTGGAATCCCACTCGGTGGGGTCACTTTGATTTATTTATATTCACTTGATGTTTCATAGCGTAATTTGAGGGGCGAGATGCCTACTGTTACAAGCGATTCCACTGGGATAGTGGCGTAATCGCTGCGTAACTGCGGTCTATAACCATAGCGAAATTCGAGGGGCGAGATGCCTACAGTTACAAGCGATTCCACTGGGATAGTGGCGTAACCACCGCGTAACTGCGATCTATGGCAACAACCATGGCGAAATTCGATGGGTGTGATACCTACGGGCACAAGCGATTCTACTGGGATAGTAGCGTAACCGCCGCGTGTCCGCGATCCATGGGGGAATGTATTTTCCATATCTATTTTACAAGTTTTAAGTATTTTCACTGGAAATTGAAACAAGTATATTGAGCGCTTGGAAATTTTTAGTCATGCGTCTGATCAACGTATGTCTAAAACTTTTAAGAACGAAAATAAATTTGTTAAGCCTTCGAGTTATAAAGTATTTTGATGTTAACTAACAAAATTAATGACATAAAAATTTAACATTGTGTCACTTCAACATAGTAAAATAAGGAGATTTTAAATGTTTTGCAAGTTCACAACTTTGAAATAAATCAAAATACTAATTTTCGTCTCCAGAAGGGAAAAGTACTAATGGGTTGAATATGTAGTTAAGCATAAATCATTCTATTCGCATAACAATTTGATTTAGTTTGAAAATTTTGATTCTGCGCTTCCCCATCCTACATAAATTTACCCCTTTGCTCGATTCTCGAAGACGAACACTGATATGAGTTTTGATAAGAATCCGAAGTTCTTTATCATAGTTTATTGCTATGCAAGGAGAATGGAAGTTTCAAATCAAAAGTCCGCACTGAAGCGATCGGGTTAACAATACTAATTGAAACCAAAATTTTGTATTTGAACAAGTAATTGAAATTGATATGCATATAATGAAGTATCGTTTAATTACTAGTTCCTTATTTCATTCCTTTTCGAGGACGAAAAGTTCTGATTGGGGGAGATTGTAACACCCCATAAAACTCGACCATTTAGTTAATGAATTAAATTTATTTATTGATTTAAAATGGTTTTAAATTAAGCATTCAACGATAAACGTAACTTAGAATGTATTGTATAGAAAAATTTAAAATTATGAAATTTGATTTGTAATGAAACGTTTATCTTTAAGATTTGTTATTTTCATGTAAAAACGATCTAAACAATTTTATATTGAAAACGTCAAAGTTTTATCGTTTCGTTTGAATTGATTTTTGACGATTATAATGACAACCGATATAGCTCAAATAAAAAAAAATGTAAAATTAAAACAAAAAATCCAAAAAATTATATTTGAGATGCGTCTAATTAAATATAGCATAGGAATTCATTTCGTAGAAAAATACGCAAGTTTGTATCATTCGCATTAATTTAATTAAGCAATTAATAAATTGCTACGAATAAAACGTTCTCGAAACTTGAGCGAACTTGAACTAAAAATACTAGACAGTATTCTGAAGAGGACGTCATTTTTTGTTTCGTGAATTTTGGACGTTCGGACCAACGTATGGACTCCCGTTAGTAGAATGTTGCAAATAGAAATAAAATACATATAGCATGTCACGTTACTTTCTTTTCTCACACATGCATTTCTACGCATGTGTCTCCAACATGCATGCTTATCTTTTGTATCCTTTTGCTGGAACATAAACATTGGTTTGATTATATTATATTTTCTCATGCACTTCAATCCACGTTTTTTTCCAACCTATGCATGCGTTACATCCACTTGTATCTAAGTGTTCATTCAATGCAAATCTTCCAAAAGCCACGAGAAAAAAATAAATAAAATAAAAGCTAAGCATTAACATTTTTGTTACTGTTTCATCATCTCCATGATATTGTATCTTCATGCACTCACATTTGCACCATCCACCTTCCAATCACGTCGCATGCACATTCTTTTATGAAACTTCAGGCATGCGTTATGTGTTTCCAATGCACGTTCATATTATTAGCACATATTTAGTGACCTTTAAAAAAAAGAAAGTAAATGTTTGAATTGGTAAATCACTGTCCGGTTCTTTTGGTATTTGGGGTGACACGTTCAAATGGCTACATACGTTATCCGTTCAAGTTTCCATTCAAAATGCCCTTCTTTTCATCTGCAAAGACTCAGAGCCTATTGATTTCAATTCTTCCCCAAACTGAATTTGCCCAAATCTGAAATGGCATCCTCAAAATCATGGCCACCTCCTTCGTCCGATCCTTCCTCCGCTGTCCGACCACTTCGCCCCAAATAGTAATCCCCAATCGGCCTTCCATCTCCGTCAGCTTTTCCTCCGCTCTCCCATTTTTATTCGAACCAGCGGACCAATCGAAGCTTTCCGCCCTTAAATCCACCGCCTCGCAGCTGCGAATGATCGGAGCCGCCACCATGCCGTTTGACAACAGCCGCCTTTAGTACCTGCTGTGTTGTCGACGTCACCGTGAGTGCCATCGTCGGTGGCACTCACCGGAACAGCTGCTCGAGCCGTATGATTGTGGAACCGCCAGCTTGTTCTGAAACCACCGCATCGTCCGTGCCTCTCTGTTTCATCGCTGTTTTACCTTATAATGTAAAATTTGCTTACGATTAAACTGATTTCAAGTTTTTCTACTTCGATTTACCTGAATATAATTGGTTGGGTTGATTGCATCTTGTGTTTTGGTTCATCTGTGTACTGTTGTATGCTTTTAGATGGTTGATATTACTTGTTATTTACACATGGCCTATGGTCTTGATAGAATTGGTTAAATTGGTCCACCGATTCAGGAACTTGAATGTCCCCAAACTTATATCCAGTGTGATTTCTTTAAATGCCACCTTGACATATTTATTGGTCACCCTCTCCTTCATCCGAGCTTCCCTTACATACCGCATGTATAGGCTATTATAGTTATTTGATGTTGTCCTGCATGAATTAATCCATGCTTGCATTCTAGACATTGAGTTTTAAGCCAAAGTCTTCACTTGATTATATAGTACTAGTTGTTGAAGTCTGATTTTGGTCGTACTCGTTATCTGAACACATGAACACAAATATATGCTAGCTCCTATGTGCATGCCCTCATCTAGTATGACTGTTGAAGTATAAAAATATATAAGTTATCGGTATCACAAGTGTTAATATATTTACATGTGTATGTCACTGAGTATATGAACGTTTGAATATACTAGTCATCATGCATGCTATCGTATATGTGTCCATATTGCGCCCATCTTTGGTATTATAGAAGCATACATATATGTTCCCATTTCTCTATACATATGTATGTACTGTCTTTCCTTTTGCAAAGATGGAACCTTGACTCTTTTCCATGCTACTACATTCCAGTTGCATCTCTTATATTTGCATTTCTGTTGCATGTGACAACATGGTTTAATTGGGTATATAGGAACATAGTTGCTGTAATGAAAATTGTTGAAGTTTAGAAAAGTGACATATATATATATATATATATATATATATCAGCTCATGATTTGCATGGAATCTAGTTGCTAGGTAGATAATTATTGCTGGAATCCTATTATGAGATACATGGACTTAAAATACAAATTATGGACATGTGACATATGATAGACTGTGTAGACCTTGTGGAACCATTATGTTTTGTTTTTGCATTGATTTTTATTAAGCATGATATAAAATAAACATCCATGGACTTTGGAACCTCCTATACTGCTACTACATTTCTCTATGTTACCATTTTTCCTAGCCAACGTAAGTGATTGCTGCTGATGTGTTCCCTTATGGTCAATACATACTATTATGGAGTTTTAAATGCTGAAATTTTTACATGCCTGTACTGGAAGTATAATTATACTATGTTCATTTAACTTGAAACACACCAATTCTTGATATCCACGAGTACTTCCCACACTGAGATTTAGAAATTGTGACTTGTTGCATATTTTATTATGTCATTTAAAGTTACAGTAGCACTCCCTTACATTTGCTTGCCCATGCACGTCTTTCATCACCTTACAACTCTCATGCTAGTTTCAGACCTTGTTGCCATATGCATGCAGCAGTCCTTGGTTTATGAATGTGCTTCATTTTTTGTCCTGACAGTACATATTTAATTACATGTGTTCACACACGTACTGTTTCTTTTATGTTACGCTGCCTATATGTATTTACTGCCTTGTTCGACTTATGCATATGTTGCTACCTGCTTTGTCCATAATATTGATTTTTGCTAACTTATATTCGTGGCAGTTCCATGGGTACTATACTCAAATTATTTAATATATCATCGGGATTAAACTAATTATATTTACGTGTTTATGGAAGTTTACTGACTTGAAATAAGTTTAATCCTGACTCGTGTGTTTTGTGTTTTTGCATGGAACACTCGGGTCAGGTCCTAAGTGTTCCAGGTTTTATGTTTCAACTCGCAAACTGGAGAGGAACGCGAAGACGACACGTGAAGACGCTCGCGCGCGCGCAAGGCTCGACAGAACCATAAAACTTTTACTCTTTGAAAATTTATGTATATATTTTAATTCTTCCGCTGTAAATAAAATGATTTTTGTAAACTCTGATATATGTACATAATTTTATTCCGCTGCAAATATTTTGTACTGTGATTCTGTGTTTATTTCTGTTAAACCCGCTAAGCTAAATAACGAGCTGTCGTTTTGAGCGTTCCGAGTTGCTTTTAAATATTGACTTAGAGCGGTCAAAAAGGCAGGTCATTACACTTCTGTTGACGATCTGTCATCTGTGCCCATAGCTAGAGACTACACGGATGTGTTGAGGAGGTTAAGGGTCTACCTCCAAAACATGAGATAGATTTTCGAATTTACTTCGTAGAGAACACAATGCCAGTTGCTCTACCAGTGCGCCACATGCCTCCTAAAGAGAGAAGGGAGCTTAGCAAGCAAGCAGTGGAGTTATTTGAGAAAGGTTTTATTGGATGAAGCATTTCACAGTAGGGAGCACCAGTCATATTTGCAACTAAGGCAGACGACTCACTTCGTCTATGTGTGGATTATAGGAAGCTGAATAAGCTCATTAAGAAGAATAGGCACCCTCTACTGAGAATTAACGACCTGTTTGATCAGCTTGCGTGCGCGTCAGTTTTCTCATATATGGATCTGGCCATGGGGTTTCACCAGTTGAGAGTGGCAGAGGACAACATTGATAAGAATGCATTCAGAACTCCAGATGGCTTCTTCGAATGGTTGGTTATGCCTTTTAAGGCTCAACAATGCACCTACCTATTTTGTGGACTTGATGAGTAGGGTGTTTAGGGAGTTTCTGAACAAGTTTGTGGTGGTCTTTGTAGATAACATTCTGATCTTCTCAAAGAACGAGGAGAAGCATGCCCAACACTTGGGGGAGGTTCTACGTACCCTCAGGTCTCATCAACTCAAGGCGAAGTTTTCTAAGTGTCACTTTAGGAGAAAGGAAGTAAGGTTCCTAGTCTCCAAGCATGGAATAGCAGTAGACCCCGCGAAAGTCATTGAAGTTCAAGATTGGAGGGCTCCAAAGAATGCAACGGAGGTAAGAAGTTTCTTAGGGTTGGCGGGCTACTATAGAAAGTTTATCAAAGATTTGCAAGAGTATCGGCCCCGCTTACCTGAACCATTCTGGTCATGATTTCACTTTCATTGGACTTTGGAAGTGCCACTTATTACTTAGAATCATTTTCTTTCAATGGTGTCTCGTTCATCAAAGAGTTAACACACATGTGAGATTGTTTCATCGTAACTTAATCTCAAACCTAGTTGCATATTATGTAATATGCATTAAGAATCTGTTCATCACCTTTTCTTCGACTGCGAATTCACTTATCCAAATTGGGTTGAATCAAGCATTCATCTGTTGGGCTACACTCTAGTTATAACATCGATATTTGATCATAGGAAGTACGTCCCAGTTAATTACAATCTAGATGCTTTTATTGCAATTTATTTTTGGTGTGTATGGAAGGAAAAAAACGCAAGGGTTTTCAATAGGAAAATTTGCAATGTCGTGGGAGTTTGCAGATGTATTTATTACATTTTTCACATCTAGACAGGAACAAGTGCTGCTCCATTTAGATTTGCTCTGTCATAAGCTCAAAGTCCTGCTGAATCAGTTGGAAGTACGAGCACCAGTCGGGAACTTGTTTAATATGCTTTTGTTGTTTGCTATGGTAACTATGCTCAACTATTAATTATGGCTGCTCTTGTATTAAAGTATTATCTATGTTATGGTGATCTCTATGTAAGCTTTATACTACTGTACTTTTGGCCGCCAGTTGGGCTTGTCATCTGGTTAAATTATATAATATATATTATATAAATTAATCGACTATGTAGTACCACACTACACATCCGTTCGCTAAAAAGAACAGCCCTAGTTCTGACTCTCCCAGACGGAAGCAAGACGTTTACTGTTTACACCGATGCTTTGGGCATAGGGCTTGGTGCCGTTTTGATGCAAGAGAGAAGGGTAGTGTGCTATGGAAGTAGACAGTCGAGTGTTCATGAAAAGAACTACCCAACCCATGATCTAGAGTTGGCTGCTATAGTGTTCGCATTGAAGTCTTGGCAACAATATCTATTTGGAGAAAAGTTTGAGCAATATACAGATCATAAGTCGCTCAAGTACTTGTTCTCATAGAAGGATCTCAATCTTAGACATCAGCGGTGGATGGAGTTCTTAGCTTCCTACGACTTCGAGATAGCTTATATCCCTGGCAAGGGTAATGTAGTGACGGACGCACTGAGCAGGCAGATGATGACTTTCAATATATCTCGACCTTTAATTTTAAGCCTTCTATGGATTTCACAGTTGGATTGTTAGCATCATTCGAGGTGCAACCTACTCTATTAGAGCAAGTTGAATCTAGCCAACGGGAGGACCTACAGATTTCAGACATCTTGGACAAGCTTAGTAGAGGAGAGACTTCTATTCATCTTGCTAGATATACCGTGGATGATAAAGGGTGGCTAAGACAAGATGGGAGGTTATGTGCCCCTAAGATTGGAGAATTGCTTAAGGAAGTGCTTGAGGAAGCTCATCATTCTCGGATGACTATCCATTCGGGCGGCGAAAAAATGTGTCGAGGCATGAAGAGGGTTTTCTTTTGGACTGGCATGAAGAAAGATGTGGCGAAATTTGTAGCTCGATGCATGACTTGCCAAAGAGTAAAGGCTGAACAAAAGAAACCGAGCGGATTGCTTCAGCCCTTGGATATTCCACAATGGATGTGGGAGAGTGTCTCTATGGACTTCATCGATGGATTGCCTCGATCAAGAAAGGGCAATACAAGCATCTAGGTGATAGTGGATAGACTTACAAAGAGCGCTCATTTTATTCTTGTGAAGAGCAAGAGGGCGACGCCTTGGCTGGCATCAGTTTATCTCCGAGAGATAGTTCGGTTACATGGAGTACCTTCTAGTATAGTAAGCGACCGCGACCCCATCTTTACTAGCAACGTTTGGAAAAGCTTGCAAGAGGCGTTAGGTGTACAACTGCATTTGAGCATAACATATCATCCTCAGACAAATGGACAGACTGAGAGGGTGAGTAAAGTTCTTGATGATCTTCAAAGACTATGTATCCTAGACTTTGGAGGGACTTGCGAAGAGCATATTCCTTTGGTGAGGTTTTCCTACAACAACAGTTACCAATCCAGTATAGGCATGACACTCTTTGAAGCATTATATGGATGACCTTGTAGATCACCGACTTGTTGGTGGGAGTCTGCGGACAAATTTTTACTAGGACCCAAGATGATACGAGATACCTTTGAGAAGATTGATCTTATCCGCCGAAGGATGAAAGCTGCTCAAGATAGACAAACATCTTATGCTGACAAAAGGAGGACCGATTTGGGATTTGAAGTAGGAGATATGGTCTTCATTAAAGTATCACCGCTAAGGAATGCAGTTCGCTTTGGCTCAGTAGGGAAGTTGGCACCAAATTTGTAGGGCCATTCCCTATCCTGGAGAGGTTAGACAGATGGCTTAGAGGATTAAGCTACCAGATAGACTGGAGGGCGTACACGATGTATTTCATGTTTCTCATTTGAGGAAATGTCTCCACGATACTGAAGAGATAGTAGAGCTGAGCACTCTTGAAGACGTAGAAGTTGAGAAGGAAGCATCAGTAAGACGGTTTCCTACTCATATCCTTGGATCAAAAATCAAGAAGCTTCGTAATAAGGAGATCAAATTGGTTAAAGTGAAATGGGGAGAAGATCGCGAAGATGCTACAAGGGAACCCGAAGATAGGATTCGTGCTTCTTATCCTTTTCTTTTTCAAAGTACGTTCTTGACTTTTTTTTCGAGCTTATACTTTGCATTTGGTTCTACCATTCTAGTTTATTTATCTTGTCGTTTGAACCTTTCACTCCTTAGGTAGATTCCAATGGTTGGAAACATGTGATTAAAACGTGTTATGATTGATGGTTGCAAGTGGATGCTAGTGGTTGCTCGTGGATGCATATACACACACTATGCACTAGATTGGCTCAAATCACTTACATATTGCATATGAATGTGTGTGCATTCTAGATTTTCTCTGGATGGAAATGGATGTATCATCATATGGATGTTCCATTTGGACGAATGATTGTGCACACATATAGAGTTTACATGTTATACTAGGACTATTTGCGTACATTTTGGATTCATCGCACAAACACATGCTGCATTAAGGAGGTCAACTGATTCAGTCGACCGCCTGATTTTCACATTAGTGTAAGGACATATACACACACATTTGCATATGTTCATGCAAAAATTAGAGATTCTTAAGTACAATGGATGCCTGTGGATGATGGATGAGTAGCTGGTTGTGGTTGTTAGGGTAGTAACATTCTTCTAAACTTAGAGATTTTAGAGACGAAATCTTTTAAGTAGGGGAGAATGTAACACCCCAGAATTTAACACACTATAACAATGCTTAAAGATAATAAATTGAGAATAACTTAATTAAATATTCATAATTATTTCACCAGCAATACCGTTGCGTTCATCTCGAAATTCTGGTTTAGATGACCCCAAGTTTGCAAAAAAAGGGAAAACGTATGAAGAAGTTATGGACCTTAGTAGTTTGTATACACAAAAGGGTCATATATATAAATATAAAAAATATATTCCATGAAAATAAAAACGAGACAAGCGCAGGAACTAGGCCTATTGGAAGGCGACCCATGCTGGCCTGGGTCGACCTAAGGGGAGTTGGGTTGAACCTAAAGACCTATAGGTCGACCCACTACGGATCTGGGCAGATCCATTCCGCGAACCTTGACTGTTTTGTGCACTATATGAGTTGCTGATTCACCATGACTTGTACATTTTAGATTCAAAACCTATAATCTAATGGTTGATGTTGGCTCTGTAACTCTATAAATAAATGGCTTCCCTCATTCCCAATTCACACAAACTCTTCATACCTTCTTCTGCCACTATGTAATTATCCAAAAAAATAATATAAACACATAATGGAGGAATGCTACTAAAGATTGGATGAAACAGAGACAATATCAAGACTTGCATACATACAACTTAGATTGGACTTGGACTTTCTACGACATAGTGTTATATAATTATCTTCACCAAGACTCACTATGAGTTTCAGTAATTTACAGATCTGATTTCTTAGAACTTGAACATGACAGTTAAATAAAGCTAGTTAGGATCTACAGTGTTAGTAAAATAAATTTTATACCTGCTTTCACTGTAATCACCTATACAATTATGATAAGTTATGCACAGCTTATGATGTTGGCTAATTAAACAAGTTATATTTATGCCTATGATGTTGAATAATTAACAAGTTATACACATGCATGTGATGTTGGAAAATTAACAAGTTACATGTATCTATCTTCCTTTTCCTATTTTCTAAGTTTTATGTTTATTTGCAGTCTTCCCTATATGCCTATGTGATTTGATTCTATCCTTCTTCCTCTGTTTTCCCTTTTTATTTTACACCAAGCCTAGACCTTTTGGAATCCTAGCCTATACCCTATTTGAGTGTGCATATAATTGGGGCAATCATGAATGATATAAAAAGAGGAATTTAGGCATGTTACTAAATTGGGACTAATTGACTATATTTTGAGAAAAAGGATAAATATACACATGTTTAGACTTGATGTAAACCAATAAAAAGGGGTAATGTGTATACTATAACTTGGTAAAAAATGCATAAACCTATATATGTTGTAATTTGGGAATATAGTTGGCAAGCATATGAAATGGATATGTTACATTTGGCTTAAAATGGACATTAAGTAAATGACATGTTTAGGGTAAGAATCAGATGTAGTTTAATAAACTGAAATATTATGGGAAATTATATACATCTGGGCAGGTGTGTTGGGGAAGGGTTGTACACATTTTGACATGTAATAATTACAACCGTGCTTATTAGTAAACCTAAACCTGCTAGGTTAAATATGAGTATTAATAAGGTAAGAGGCCCCTCGTTCTTGCTGTTGTATTGGGTTTTGGGACTTTTAAATCCTAGTTTTTCGGCCACAAGCTTAGGGGTTTTTGGCTTGTGTCAGTCTGCTGTTTGGAACACATATCAGTTAGTATCCCTGTTAGTATCTTATTAGTGGGGGCCTCGCACTAGGTAGGGGTCAGGGCACACTTTACCGAACTAGATAGTAAGAGGTTCACATGGGGGTGGTTATGGGCACATTCCCATGGAGTCATGAGGGTGCACGGGTCCGACTAGGGAAGATAAGACGTTATTACACCAGTTAAAAGGTCTATGTCATATAGTTGCTGGCTTTGGGAGTGATACACCCTACTACCGAGGCTGACACAGGGTATTTACGTAGTAGGGAGCTGATCGCTTGGGTAGTAATTAGGGTACACCTAATCCTGCTGTTGTATAATTAGGTTAACACCTAATGTGGTTATGTAATTAGGTCACGCCTAATCTTGGTGTTTAAACTTGCTGCTTATTTCTGTTGTTAAACCTGCTGATATGTAATCATGTTGAACTTGTTGTACTAGTATTGGTGCAGACATATATGTTCAAACATAACAGTTTTAGGATGTAAATGTGAAGCATTACTCGATCATAATTTATTCTTGATATTCCTGTCCATCATGTTATTCTGTTTAGTTATCTACTGCCTTATATGACAATGTACCTTTCTCATCCAGTCTTATTTTACAGTTTTGGCATTTCTACTTTATGCACATTTGTAAATCACTGGAACTCGCCAGACTTTATGTCTGCCCCTTTTTCTTTTGCCTCTTTCTCCCTTTTCCCCAGGTCCTCAGAGTGGAAGCACTCAACTGTGACTAGGATTTTTCTTATAGCTTGGAATTGACTTGAATTTCATGCGATGTATTATTTTGACTTGCTCTCTACTTTAGTATGGCTTATGGCAAGGGATACGATTTTATGTACTCTGATATTTTATTTCATGCGATGTTTTGTGAGACAGATCTGAGACATTTGAGTAATTATAATTGGTTTTGATGTACTTGTGAAACCATGCTTTATTTATTTTATAATAAAGTTTAAAAATTTTCGCTGTTTATTTAATCTATCCTGCAAATTTTCTGTAATGATTTCCTTTTGCGCTTCGTGAAACTTAATGGATTCTCTTGTGAGTGACATTAACGGACGTGGTGTGTCTCACTCTTCCCTTAATAAAATTAGAAACATTTTTAGTAATAGTATCTAATCTAGTTTGAAGACTAGTATTTTCTAGTTCTACTTGTTTTATTTTCGTTTTTAAATTTTGATTTTCAGAAACAATCTCATCATTCTTTGCCTTTTGGGTTTCAATTTCTTGACTCAAAAGTGACAGTTGAGTATCTGAGTTTGAGAGAGATTCTTAAACCTTTTCAAGTTCTTCTTCCAATATTTTCTTTTCATCTTTTAACATATCTCTATCAAATTCATCTTTTTTATTATTTTCATGTGTTTCCTTAAGTTTCTTTATAAGAATTTTTATACTATTTAAAAATTCAGTGTTTACTTCTATTAAATCATCATAAGATAAATCACTAACCTCAAATTTTTGAGCCATGAAGCACACATTTGCTTGTTCATTGTCGCTATCACTATCGCAATCTGATGAATCTGAATCGTCCCATGTGATAGAGAAAACTTTCTTTTTAAATTTGCCTTTCTTATTCTTGTTGTTGAAGATTTTCTGATTTTCCTTCTTTAGCTCCAGACAGTCTTTTACCATATGGCCTTTCTTGTGACAATTAAAACATTCTGAGCTTGAAGATGAAGGTTTATTTGAGGAACTCTTTTTGAAACTACTTTTTTTGAATTTAAGAAATTTCTTAATTTTTTTGGCAATAAATGCTAGATCCTCATATTCTTATTCTTCTTTTTCCGCATGAAAAGCTACATTCTTTTCTCTTGTATCTGGTCCTTTTTGGCTTGGAGATTTACTTCATAAGACATTAGGTTACCTATTAGTTCTTCTGGTTTCATTATTGATAGGTCGTTGGCTTCCTCAATAACTAAAACCTTTCTTTCCCATTCATCGGTTAAGGAGTTTAGTACCTTTTATACAATATCAAAGTCACTATATTTTTCTCCTAACCCTATTAAGGCATGAAGAATGTCTTGAAATCTTGAGTACATATCGTTGATGGCTTCATTTTGTCTCATTCTAAAATTTTGGAACTGATTTTTGAGCATTGAGATTTTTGTTTGCTTGACCATGTTTGTACCCTCATGAATTGGTTTGAGTGTTTCCCATATCTGATGTGAAATCGTGCAGATACTAGCTCGATTGAATTCATTTCTATCCAAATCACAAAATAGCATATTAGTAGCTTTGGCATTTGCAGTCGCTTCATTTTTATGAGCTATTGTCCATGTAGAGTATTCAGTTGTAGGCACTGTGAATTTTGTTTGAGTTGCATTCCAAGCATCAAAATGGTTGCTTGCATATACATCCTCATTCGTGTAGCCCAATAATTGTAATGTAAACCATTGAATAATGGTGGTCTTTGAGTAGATCGTCCCTCGAAAAATGTAGAAACAGTGGTTGTGCTAGTACTTGCGTTTTTTTATATAATATCAAGATATCAAATAACGGTGGTACAGTTATAGGATGTCCTTACTCTAATACCAATTAAAAGAGTCTATGCAGCGGTAGGATCATATAGTAAGCGGTATAAGCAAGGTAATGTATAGATATTAAAGTAATAACAGTAAATAAAGTAACACAATCGATTTTATACTGGTTCAGACCACTGTGCTACGTCTAGTCCTAGACTCCCTTCTGATATTTCACTAAACAACAACTACCCTCACTTCATCCGGAGGAACAGGTTTACAACTACTCGATCAGTCGAATGGGGTTTCTTGCCTCAACTGTTGAAGAGAACTTTCACAATACAAAGAGTTTGCTGACTACTTGTGTTCTTAACAACAAGGATATGTCAAATTAATGTACACCCTTCCTATAATCTTTCCTTGATGATAATAGTGCAGATCGTGAAAAAATATGGAAGATTGGAAATGATTTGTAATTTTAGAAATATTGAAATAGAATGCTTTTGTGAATCCAAATGCTCTAGATAAGATAGAAAGAATTAGAGTAAGATTCAGTGAAGAAATCATTTGTTTGAACTCCAGTTTATAGTAATCAAATAGATACAATCATTCATGTAGAGATTCAGAGAAGATATATGAATTAAAGGTCGTGACTCTTCATTGAATAGTTGCATTTATTCATATTTAGATGCCTGATTTAAAATGTCTGTTTTTAAATAAAAATTCAAACAACAAGGAAATAAGCTATTTCGGGATAAAAACAAATGTCTGTTTATTATAGGTCAGACATCTAAATATTATAGTGGAATAAATTTTATTTTAGCGAACAGATGTCTGACTTGTAATAAACAGACGTCTGTTTACTAATACAGGCCTATATCCTATGCATGTCATATAAAAATTATATATATTAAAATGTGCATTTGTGTGTACCATCAAGGAATATTTTAACAATCATATACTATTACTAACAAACTCTAAGCAAATATAATCTTCAATTTAAGCTCTTGAATCTATTGTTGCATTTATTCCTATAAAACAAAATTAGTCGATAATAATGTATATGTGCATGTATAGTTGTCATGATCAAAACGCTATACAGCGAGATCCAACACTTAAAAGCACATGAGCTAGGACGTATACCTAGAATACAAATTTCCAGGCTCCATGTAGGGAGCACTATTACATCAGAATTACAAACATGCCCAAACAATACACTCATATGCTCCAAGCAGGCCTACAAATAACAGAAAAGCCGCAATGGAGAATGACTTGAGCAGATCACCAGCACCACGCAAACTAAAGATAAACAACTACAAATAGATGGAGAACAATTCCAGGAAGAAGCAATTGCAAGCTCCAGTTCATCACATATCTCTTCATTCAACCAAAATAACAAGCACTTCCAAAACTCAACTACACTAACAACCAAACAAACTCAAACAAGACAACATCTCACCACAATACAAGTCGAATCCTAAGAGCAGACAAATAATTGAACAACTAGAAACGCATCAACAATAACCAAACTACAACTGTTACACTGACTTAACCATACAAAAAAGAAATAGAGCTGAGCACTTACTAAGTAGGAGATTCAGGACATTGCTAATCCGCATTAAAGAAATAAACCGTCTATGCAGTTGTGAGATCAACAACAGAGCAAACTCGGTACAAGTTGTGTTAAAATTGTACAGCAAAAACCAAGGAAATAGGAGAAAAGCAAGTTGCGAAGTAAAGATAGAGTCAAAGATTATGAACTAAAAACTCAAGGGAACACCACGCAAAGGGTGAGACTTCCTCACCATCGACAAGTCGACACAACAAATGAGACCAGTATAACCGCTCAACCAAACAAAATACGGAAAGCATAAAAAAACCTATCATCAAACAAGCTCACCAAGAAACTGGTTGCAGACAGGGGAACACATGACCAAACACTCCCAAGAAGAGGAGATACACTCAGATCAAATAGCCCGACCTAGAGACTTTACACTACAAAAATCCGCAAGAAGCCATAGAGAGTTGGAGTTAGGTAAGTCGCAAAGCAAGACAGTGCGATTATCGATAAGGAAACGCTGGAATCAGCCGTGAAAACCGCAAGAGAGGCAAGAGAATGGAAGTCAGGAGGAGGAGCTAGTTGCGAGCAGACAAGTAAGGCAAGCGACAGATCTGAGAAGGTGAGGGACAAATGGGGAGGATCAGACTACTTCGTGATAACTAAGGAAAATCTAGGGAGATTGGGGAGTGAAAGAGGAACACAATGGTGAATCGAAGATGAGTGAGTTAGAGAGTGGCAGAGAGTAAATGAGAAACGATAGTCCCCATTAGGAAAAACGAAGGAGCCAAAAAAGATGGAAATACCCTAGAATCGTTGTTGCATCTCTCTAACAAGCAAGCTTCATGGAACTGCGATTCATCGAAGAATCACGCATTAAGTAAACATGGTTTTCCATTAAATCATGCTCTCAAGGAATATGATTGAGCAGTGATGTTAGCACTATATAACTACACTTTGCTCGAGCTTGGAATGCTTATGATTAGTATGGAATATTTTACTTCATTATAACACAATATATCAGTGGTATTGTGGATACAAATGGGTGAAATGTAATAAAGGGTGTGATTATTTTGTACTTAGAGGAATCTGAAAAGAGGAAGATGTGAATGGAACTATAAAGGCGATAAAAAACAGAGGAAAGCTTATGGAACAATGAGTAACTTTATTCAAATTCATGAAAATCTATTTTTTTATGAAATTTAGATAAAATTTACTTTTTTATAGATTGTTTGATCTTTCTAATAAATTTAAAACTCTCTAAAAATTGATATCCTAGAGATTAACAATTTTATAAGGAGTTCGGTTCTTTTAAGAAACATAATTAAAAATTTAGACTTAATAATATTTCCTAAATACAATAATAAGAATTTTTTTATTATTAGGAAATCTATATTATTAAAGAACTCAAAACCGTATAATAGTAGAGGAAAATTATCGAAATGTGTATACTTCAAAATACGAAAGAACTCAAAAACCATGAAAATTTACGATTTCGTAATTTAAAAATTATATAATAATGGTAGAGACACAAAGTTGAGAATTTTTTATAATTAAAGGAAAGTAAACTTATATAAAAGTAGCATAAAAAATACCTACGGTTCAAAATATATTAGAAGATCGCTTAGGCAAGGCATCAAAAAATAAAAAATAAAGACATCGAATCGGTATTATATAATGTTAGAAGACATAATATATGTGAAGTTAAAAGGTTTCAAGGGAAAAATCTTATAAAACTTAATCTAGAATTTTTAAGTGTAAGACTCAAGAAAATTCAAAAATATCATAGTAATTTGCATTTCATAAAATAAAATGTGGTTTAAAATTACAAATAAGTCATAAAAATTGGAAAACAAAAAATATTCAATTAGAACATTCTATGATCATGAAACAAACCTTGATTGACTTCAAAAGAGTCATGTTTTGAGAAAGTTGGAAAATATAAAGTTTTTAAAAACATTAAATTCATGCTAGTTCCCAGAATCAAAGAAAAAATTCATTAACTTTTAAAAGGCTTTGGAAAATCCCCGTATTCAAAAGTTTGATTTTCAAGTAAAAGTTCTCCCAAATTAAAAAAGCAATTTGAAGTTTAAACATAAAAAAATTGTAAAATTCAATAGAAACTATAACACTAGCTAAAATCGAAACATTAAATCGAAGTAGAAAACAATAAAAAAACTAAACTATCTCAAAAAATGCATTGAGTTTGTAATATATTTGTTGGCCTACTTTGTGACTAAGCCACCCAAAGTCCAAACGACCGTGGCTACATGAGTTAGAAGATAAGTTTCTTGCCCATTCAAAAGAAAGTTCGAGTCGAACAAAAATTGTAACGACCCGCATTTTCAGCAACAGAATAATTAATTAATTTAATTATTTGAATAGTGATTTAGATAATTAAGGGGTTGTTGAATTGAATTATAATGAATATTTAATTGAATTAAATAATAGAATAATATATTTATTTCTGAAATAGTCAGAAATAGTGGAATTCACAATATTGTGTGAATGGGCAATATAAAATATATATAATTCAGTTATATTGGATTATATTGACGAATATATTTATAAACGCCATTTGAACGTATAATTTATATTATAATTATAATATAGCTCGAAATGGCGCTGCAGTTCGCTATTTGGCGATTCGAACTTCAACTGGTTATACAGGATTCGTTTTAACTCGGATTTCTGTGAAACAAGAAACGTGTGGAGCTGGTGGAGTATATCTTCCTAGTGGAAGAGAGAAATCAGGATTTCGTCGTGTAGATTTTGTTTTATGTCCAAATCAAATTTTAAAATAGTCGCTATGGAATTCCTTTATAATTTGCGACGCTTTATATACGTTATAAAGGGTTTTCTATATAATGTGAATATCGAGTTTACACTAGAATTTGAATATCGAGTTATAGATGCTGATATGATATTTTAAAGCTGTGGTATATCATATGTGAATATATACGATAATATTTATTTTTAAATATTAAATTTAATTGTTTTTAAATATATTTATATATTTAAAAGGGCTATTTAGGACTTTAAAAATAGCCACTTTTGCAAACGAAGTCGGATTTCAACGAAACTAATTTTGTTGGATCCGCAGCGTCAAATTATTGTTAGATTCCAAGTTTGGTGATTTTTAGAGGCAGTGTGTGACCGTACGGATTTTTAGAGTGAGAAACAGTTAGTATTTTGACGGTTAAAAATACGCTGTGTGAGCATACGGAGTCGAAATTCGACGAAACCAGTTTCATTGGGACCGTAATGTCGAACTGAAGGTGTATGTCCAGTTTGGTGATTTTTGGGTGTCGTATGTGGTCACAGGAATTTTTAAACAGTGAATACAAACAGCGATTGACTAAAATAAATATAAAAATCGAATAAAAAAATATTAAAACCTGCCTATATAATATCCTTAACACCCTCAACCCTAAAAATCATCTCCTCAGGTCAAACAAGAATGCGTCGTTCTCTCATTTCATCCTCACAGTGAAAATCGGCCTTCAAAAAAAATAAAAATAAATCCTCACAAAAATCCTAAAATCACTAAACATGTATTTTCGAGCTCCTTTTGATCTGCGCTTCACATCTAGGTGCCTTTCATCGAGTTCGATTCCAATTTCGTGATACAGAAAATGTACAGTGGATCCTAGGGTTGGATTTTTAGGGAATTTGGTACTTCGATGTGCTAAAGCGAGTTCGGATATGGATTGATGACGTTGATTAGTAGTTGGTTGCAAAATAGGTGGGGTTACGGTGAGGATTCCGTTCGGTGGGTTCCACCGTGGCTGGTGTCGACGCAATGAAAGGGGGAGTTCGAGCTGGGTTTGACGGAGGTGGGAGGGTTGAGATTTCGATGAGATGAAGAACGGTGTAGTCGATGTAGTGATTCATGGAGGAACGGGAGGTAGTTGGATGAAGGCGTCGGCCGTGATTGTTTTGAGAGAGGGACCGAATACTGGAGCGTGCGGCAATTGGGGGAAGAAGGATTAATAGGCGGTCTGGGCTGGGTAGGAGGAAGATGGGCCTGATTCAGTGGGTAAAGCCCGATTATATTTTTAATCCAAATTTTTAATTCATTTAAAATGTATACAAACTTCAAATTGACATAACTTTGTCATACGGTGACGAAATGCAGCGAAACTGGTCACGTTAGGATCGTATGGACGAGTGCTCCACCATGGAACTGACCGCAAGTGAATTAGAGCCCGTTTGGACTTATGGTGAAATTTAACGCCGGAATCAAATCAATGAACGTATATCGTTATTTAACGATCTCCGACCAATGTGAGTAATTCTCACCAACTCTGAACACTTTATATTTTTATAAAGTATTTTTTTGAATTGGAAAATCTTGGTTGGATTGCTGTATGTTGATTGTTTGGTTGAACTGCTAGTCAGTTGATTGAAATTATCGATAACGATATATATAAATCGTATCGAAGTACTGATTCTGTTTATCAGAATATTTTACCTTCATGTTAATCATGTTGACTGACATCTGTGGATGCAGGGAAACAGGTCGGAGGGACCCAACTGGGTTCCTCAACATTTATTTTAAAATTTTCATATATTCTGATATATGAAGTGTTATACCATCTGTTGTTGATGCTGTGTGTTTGGATGATGACCGATCAGTTTGATTTGATATTTTTACACCATAAGTGATACGAGAAAGTAAAAAGGGAGATTTCCAAAGTATATTTTGAAAATAGATTATTTATATAAAATCAGCATATTTTATATATGAAAGGAAAAAGGGGTTTTATAAAAAGAAATCATTTTATAAAATCAAAGCAATAAAGGAAAAATATTTGTAAAACAAATAGAGAAGGGGAATTGTTTGTAAAACATTTACAAATAAAATAGAAAAGAAAATATTTGTAAAAACATTTACAAATAGACTAAAAGGAAATATTTATCTAGAGAAATAAACTTAGTTATAAAAGGAATTATTTATTTAGAAAATAAATAGAATATTGGAATACTTGAAAATGAATAAGAAGGGTATAAAAAGAGAATTTTACACTAGGGAGAATTTAGGCCCGTGCTTCGCACACGGGTAAACAGAATATGAATTTGAAGTGAGAATTTAAGAGAGATCTGGTTTAAACAGATAAAGTGAGAAGGTTAATTTATAGATAAAGTTTTATAAATTAATTTAGTTATTTATCTTTGGATAAATAGAGTATATAAGTCAAGACTTATATAGAGAAGTAAAAATCGATTTCCACATCGATGTTTGAAACTAAATAAGGACGAAGGAGAATTTATCGAATAAGAGTTATTCAATATCGGTTTATTCGAAAGGAAGTTTATTGAATATTAGTTATTCGAAATGGGTTGATCCAAGAGAGTTAATCCAATAGGGTTAATCCAATAGAACAAATTGATTGAGATCAACCGTTAGAGTTGAACTGTTAAAGTTAAACTGTTAGGGTTAAACCGTAGAGTTAAACCATTGGAGTAAACATTTAGAGTTAATTAGTTAGAGTTAACCAATTATAGTTAATCAGTTAGAGTTAATCGATTAGGGTTTAATCGAACTAGAGTTATCCAAATATAGTAATCAAATAAGGGATGATTGAATATTAGTTATTCAATTTGATTTGCTCGAATTTAGTTATTCGAGATAGAGTTAAACAGAAATAGTCATTTAAGATAAGTTATCAGTAAGCACGACTGCTAGCGTAATTCGCAGGGCTGCAGATAGCCTAAGGCGGTCGGATGTTTCCTGCGGGAATCAGGCGTAACCATTGTGATCGCTGCGATCTAGAGTCGAGCGAATGGTGTCGAGTTAAATATTAGTTGATTAATAGAAGTAATTACATCGAGTTGTCAAGTGGAGTTAGATAAGTCGAGTTATTTAAGTTAAGTTAGTCAAATTGAACTAATCAAGTAAGTTGGTCAAAATGAGTTAATCAACCTGAGTTAGCCGAATAAGAGTTAATCCAGTAAGAGTTAATAGAATAAAGATTATAGATTAGAGTTAACCAAATGGGTGTCGATAATTAGTAGTTCGTTATATATTCGAGTTAGAAAGTAAAAGTCAAATTGAAGTTATTATATTCGGATGTAGGGAATTTTAGCACCATCGTTATAATCAAGAGTTTCCGTACAAGAAGCGGATTTGTTTATATAATCCGAGAGTTGTGTAAAGAGGCGTTAAAGTTTAAAAGGAGTACTTAGCTTATTTTCGAGGTTAGAAAGGTTGTTCAGTTAAGGTCTGAGAGGTAATTATACCCCAACTTGATTGACTTCGTTTTTAACTAAGAAATGGTTAAGGTTCGATAGTGGAAAGTGGTTAAGTGGAAACCAATTGAAGGAGATTTGGCAGAGTGATGTTTATTCGAACATCTATTTAAAACCAAACGAAGAAGATTTGGAAATGTTTTCCAAATGAGAGTCAGAAAAGTTTCTTAATATAGAGAGCAGATAATGGAAATGTTTTCCAAGGTTAATAGTGTATATTTTCTAAATATAGTAAATAAGAGATGTTAAATAACAGGAAAAGGGAAATGAATGAATGAACGAATGGATGAAATGATGATTGTTCGATAGAATTTCCTTCGGGAAATAATATCGTTGTTTGCACACAGACATGTTTTCATTTGATAGTTAAATCACCGACTATCAAAGTTTTGACCATTTTACGTTGTTAATATGGAGAGACCGGTTGGATTATTATCCAGAGAACCACTCCGTATTAGCATAAGCGTTGCGAATCAAGTATGCTGAATATATTGAAGACGGAGTTGTGCAAGGGCTATCCTATTTACAGAATAGTGCCTTCGGTTTGTCCAGTCCCAGGACAAACGTGTATGGAAGAATGTCTGACAGAGTATATTCAAAGGATCGCGTAAGTTGATCTCTTCAAACGTACTTACGTTTGGTGGCGGAGGAATTCGTTTCTCTTAGCTTTATACCCGTGGTATTTTTGGTGAAATCAATTTGTGATTTGGCGGGTATGACGATGTGGCATTCAAAGTAATGGAGGTGTGATCTGTCAAAAGATACGTTATGACCTCAAGCCTCATCAACCAGGAAAGGACAAAAATCGGGCAGGCAGCATGGCTAAGTCGGTCGCTCCGAAGTAGGGTGTATGATCACCTATCTAGAGAAATTCCTTTTGTTCTTAAATCTATCGATGCTGTCCCATTTCGGGAGGCGGTTGCTGATCCCAACCGTTGGTGATATACATTCGATACACTCAAGCGAAATGATTGGTCGGTCATGTGAGGGCCGGGTTGCAAGATGTTCTTGTTGAACCCAGTGTATTTGCCTCTAGAGATACACGTTCGGAAGGTGGTCCCATACCTTGTCAAGTTGGAATCCAATCTCCAATAAGTGCCTGCGAGTTTGATTGTATATTATATATGTAGAGCGTGAGATGCAAGCGTTCTACTAGATTTTAATTACTTGTGATTAGGCATTATTATAATATCAGATAATATATGATTTCCAAAGTGTTTTGGGTTATTGTAAGGTAAAAGCCATCCGTATTTATGAGTGGATTGGTCTTACGATTATCTTTTCTTTTGAAAAGGATTTTGAAAAGTTAAACCAAATGATTGGAGTTTACTCACACCAGTCCCATGACTGACCCAGAGTTTATTTTGTTTTGTTTTCCCTAAACTCTTGGGTGCCCAAATTTGTATGGGCAGTCAAGTAGTCAGGATTTACAGGTATGCTTGAAGAGCTTGGAGCAGGAGGCTTCAAGATTATATAGCTATTGTTTATTTCCGCTGTGATGTAAGTGTTATACTCTGATAATGCTACTGTATACATATACTGATTTGTTTTCAAGTTATGTTGTATATTATATCTTATTCTTTCCGCTGTGAGATTCGTGTTACTCTGATATTGATGTCTTCTTCTTCTTCTTCTTCTATTCTATTAGTTCTATCTTATCTATCCTCACCCTCTAATTTCTTTCTTGGACTATCCGGTAATTTCGATTTTTGATTGTTCGATATGTGTTGTATATCGGATAACCAGGGTCGCTTTTTCCCGGGTCGTTACAAAAATGAAGTACCCAGGTCTAATGGGAGATGAGGCTTAGGGATCGAATGAATTCATGGACCTTCGGGTTGGTTTTCATCTGGTCGAATGGATTCAATCCGACCCGATATCAATCTGTGCAGTGCATGGATTAACTGCCCATTATTTACACTAACTCCTACATGGGTGGGATGATCGTCACATGGCCACGATCCGACCATCTCCTTGACATACAACCGCTTCCACTACCATGCTATGAAGCTGGAGCTCATGACACATACACATGTAACTGTTACTGCCAAAAAGACTCGATCCGACCCTATAAATAACCAATCCAAGCATGGAGAAAGGGACTTTGGACACCCGAATTTTTGAACACTCTATATTTGTTGCCGTTAACCTTCAACCTACACCCTATTTCACCTATTTCAAGTATAATTTCATATATCGGAGAGGAAATCGATTGTATAACGACGGTTTGAGTGATTCAAGGCATTGTATTTGTAATTTTCTGCTGAATATAAGATTATATAGTGGACGTAGGCTCGTTAACGCCAAACCACTATAAATTTTATGTGTTTTCTTGCTTTTTCTTGTTTTTAGTTTATCTTTCTTCATTATTCTCTTCAAAATATAGTCAATCGGGTGTTAATCCCACTTTTTGGTCTAACATTATGGTGCTTTCACTGAGAAAATTGAACTCTCAGCTTTTGGGATTATTAGTCTACTGTTTGGATCACCATGTCCGAAGAAATAATCCTTGTTTTTATCACTTTCGACATTTTCACTGATTTCAACAGGTTTGGTAACCATGGCTCTGAGAAAAGATAAGAATCAACAAGCCTCCCAGAGGAATGAAGTGAACGATGAGCATTGAGACACGTTGTGGATCGAAGTAGCAACACAGGCCCCGGGGTCGAATTCGACCCAACCCGATCAGGATACGTCTGGAGCTGTTGATCCTATTGCCAATCAACCTCCTCCAGCAGCGCCTATTTCATCCGACGACTTCGTGCGTTTATTCTCTAGGTTGGAAGAGATTAACACAACCTTAGAAGCTTAGAGACGGGATAGCATTGTAATCCGTAATGATATGAATGCAATGTCCAGACAGATGGATGGAATTCAAAGACAAAGAATGCCGTCACCTCCTCATCGTCAAGTAATACTAGGATCATATTCCTTTGAGGAGAGTAAACGGCCAACACGTCAGATGTGACCTCTGGAAAGGACTAAAGACCTTCGATAAGTCCGTTCTGATTCATTGGGTTCTCAAGAAGATGCAGAAATCCTTCTTGATGATAATGATCCTAGCCTAGCAGAAATTGTGTTATTTCCAATGCATGGATCTCATGTCCTTCCTAGGGACCCAAACACTACCCTGACTACTCAAGCTCAATTTCTCCAACCACTCGTCCTATGACTGATCGGGATTGCAAGGGTAAAGGAAGCTCTGCCCAGACAGCAACTAAGGTGACGTTTCTTGAGATAGGAGCAAGAGGGTCTCGAAGAGCCAGAAGCGCTGAACCAGAATATGTATTGACCAATGTAGAGGTAGCAACGATGGTGCGTCAAATAATGAATGATAGCCAGGGATATGCTTATGAAGATGGGGGTATAGATCGAAGCCATACGCCTTTCATGGAGGATATCTTAGATGTGCAATTTCCAAGGCGATTCAACCTGCCCACCGTGAATCGTAATTCAGGAAGAATTGATCCGCGACAACATCTGATGCGTATTCATGGTATACGAATACTGCAGCGGCTCCTAATTCCGTAATGTGTAAGGTTTCTCTGATATACCTAGAGGACGTCGTAATGATGTGGTTCACCAGACTTCCACCTCGGTCGGTTCCCAACTTCAAGGATTTGAGTGAAAAGTCTCTGAACCAGCTCTGACTGCATGCCAAGAAGTACAAGAGTGTCATAAAGCTCTCGCTGGTTAAACATGCCCCTGGGGAAACACTTAATGTTAAGGATGTAGATTAAGGATCTTAAGGCATAATTAACACTAGAAGGGGGTGAATAGTGTTTACAAGGAATTTATAGAAATCTTTAACAAACGTGAATTACTATATTAATCACACAATGGTTATCACACCAGAAATGATCACAAACACAGAAACAATCACAAACACAGGTATACATAAATATAGAATGCAGAAAATCAAAGAACACACCAGATTTTATATTGTTTCGGATTACTCCTACGTCCAGTCCCCCGCAACCCTTGATTTCATAGAGTTTTATTAACACTAGTATCAATCTTACGACACGCTTGATTTCACGGCTACAAGCCTAACACCGATTCCACCACCCTTGATTTCGCAGCTACAAGATTCACACCGCTCCCTTTCCTTTATTTTCGGGTTACAAGGAACACACCCTTTCCTAAACAATTCCCAAATGATTACAACAACCCTTGAACTCTTGAACAACACTTCCAATCAGAGAGTATTTGATACAGATTAAGAAGAGAAGAAGTTTGATATAATTTCAGTACAAATCGGTAGAGTATAGATGTAAAAATCAAGAAACTAATGTATTTTAATGGTGGTTAGAGATAAGATGAAGATGGAGAAGAAGAATTAATAAAAAAAATTCGAATTTAACCCCCTATTTATAGTGTTTAAAAGATTGCACATTTCTGAAATGTTTCAAATATCGAAAAGATACTTGCTTTGAATTTTGAAAAAATGACAGTTATATGTCGACATACCCAATTACACATGTCGACATGTACATGTTATTTTAATTTTTAAAATCATTTTTTCAAGTGTTAAAACTAAGCCCATAACTGATCCCATTTTCTCCTCTGGCATCTTCTCTTGCAAATCATATTTCTCCCCATAATGACAACATTACTAAAGATATGGCTCCAGATACGTCGTACAAGGACATTTTGTTACATCCAGCTATAAAGCGTGATGTATCTTTTAATATATATATATATATACACATATATATATATATATATACACACATATATATATATACACACATATATATATAAAAACATGAATCCCCAACCGGCGCCTCGTAAATCTAACAATTATGATGCTAATCTCAGAAATATCAAATCGAAAAATGGCTGTTTCAGATGTGGATCGACAAAACACTGGGCACAATCATGTCGTAACCAAAGTTTATGTTTTAAATGTAAAAAATCTGACCATAAGGGTTTTAATTGTAAATCCTTTCACGCTCCTCCTCAAAAAATGGCAAGTTTGAGAAATCGATCTCACATCTCAGCTATAAATTTTCCACAATAATTTAATTGGGTGCCATCGATGGTTATTATCTCGATTGAACACGAATCCTTCTCTATTGCGCTAATCGAAGAACTTATCAAATCCATATTTAGCAGCTTGGCTCCTTTCTGGAACTAGAATGTTAGGAGGCAGGAGGATGATTTTATTGTTAGATTTCCACCTTCATTGCTTACCGAGAATTTCTATTACACAATCATAACTACAAAAGGAACTTTCAACCTAAAGCGTTGGAGCATGCAATTGGGTTGTACATCCAAAAGGAAGGCGAAGATGTGGGTATCTTTGAGAAACGTGCCTCTTATACGCCGCAAATGAGAGGTCCTACGTGTGGCTCTGGCCGAAGTTGGGTATGTTAACAAATTGCAGTTTGGGCGCTGCGTGCAACTGATTATACCTATTTGAGGGCGGAGTTGTTGATTGAGGAGTCAACAATGATTCCCCAATCGATTATTGTTCCTGTTGAAGGGTTTAATCATGAAGTGCAAATCAAATGATGTGATGGAGACTCGCTAGTTAGCAATGATGTGCAGTTTTAAGAAGCGAGTTTTTGCTAAGGGTAGTGATGGAAGACTAAAAATTTTAACCAGTAAAGGGACAAATGCTTGTGATGATGGGCCGAAGGAGATGATAAATGATGGTCTAGCTGATAATCCGAT
Organism: Allium sativum; assembly: GCA_030737875.1. Classification (NCBI taxonomy): domain Eukaryota; kingdom Viridiplantae; phylum Streptophyta; class Magnoliopsida; order Asparagales; family Amaryllidaceae; genus Allium; species Allium sativum. The sequence continues at coordinate 215,348,182 of CM060915.1, read as the reverse complement.
TGTGGTATCATCAGATGATGTGAATATGAATGAAGGTGGGAATGGTAATGGGAATTATGTTGTCAATTATGATGATTGTGCTCAAGTAGAAATTGATGCTGAAGGTAATATAGTTGGGGTTGGAAATGTTCTAAATAATTTGGCTGATGGGGTTGGCTTGAATGACTTTAGTGATATGGGAGATAACAACTCCATTGATGATGATGATGGGAAGAGGAATGAACAAGAAATTTTTTCTCAAGACCTATATCTGATGGGAGATAAGGCTTTGGCATTAACTGCTTCTGGGGAATTCTCAACTACTGACAAAGGCAAAGGAAAGAAAGCTCTGGACTCTGGCGTGGTTATGCTAAGAAGAAGAGCAAGGAGGTTGCCTCATTCTCTTGAAGGTAGCGTCTTTGTCCCTGCCTTACTTAACAATTTATCTAGTGATCAATTATATGATCTAGCTTGAAATTCTGGTTTTATGTTAAATGCTGATGTAATTAGTGATATTAAAAATAAAGAACTAGAGAGGGCTTATGTTTCCCCATGATTATCGTCACATGGAATGTTAGGGGCCTAAGAATTTTTGATAAGTGTCTTAGGGTCAAAAATTATCTTAATCTATTAAGCCTGATATTGTTTTGTTACAAGAAATTAAACTTGAAAAACCAGAAAACAAAGTTTTTAGATGCCTGGGTTGGGGAGATATTGATGAATGGTGCTATATTCCTGCTATGGGGAGCAAAGGTGGTATGTTCACGAGGTGGAATAGTAGCCTTTGGAATTTGAAATAAGAGATTAAGCAAAGTCATTGCCTTCATGTTGCACTAGAATGTTGAAAATCCAAGGTTCTTTATTTCATTTCTAATGTGTATGGACCGAACACTAGAATTGAAAGGAAGGTTCTTTGGAAAGAGGTGATTGAGTTTCACAATTTCATGTATGGTCCTTGGGTAATTAGAGGAGACTTTAATGCAACTAGATTTACCATTGAGAGAAGTAATAGAAAGGACAATTATGTGGGGGACATGGATGACTTTAGTGAATTTGTGAATGAATGCAGTTTAATTGACCTACACCTTTCAAATAGATGTTTCACTTGGAGTGATGGTAGATCTCCCCCAAATTTGGTTAAGCTTGATCGCTTTTTCATTAACCCCAGTTTTGAAGATTTACATCCTCTCACCTTTCAAAAAGGGCTATCCACGATTATTTCTGACCATTGTCCCATTGTTTTAGACACCGAGGAGTTGTTAAGAAGAAAGGTTTTTTTTTAAGATTTGAAAAGATGTGGTGCATAGAAGATAACTTTGATGACATGTTAAGTAGGAAATGGTCTAGTTTTGGGGATAATGGGGATGTGACTGGCATCATTTGTAGGAAGTTCAAGCTGTTACGAATATTTTTGACAAAATGGAACAAAGAAGTGTTTGGAAATGTTAGTATCAAAAAAGGAAAGCTTCAGAAGGATATCCTAGAGCTCAATATTTTGGACGAGAGATGTAGTTTAAATGAGGAAGAGAAGGCTTTGTTGTCATAAAGGAGAAGGAACTGAATAAAGTTATGGATCAGGAGGAGATTTATTGGATGCAAAGATCAAGATGCCAATGGCTGAAAGAAGGAGACAATAATACTAGCTATTTTCATCGTGTTGCTAATGGCAAAAGAAGAACTGACATGATTAGCAGCATTTGGAAAGATGGGGAGGAGATTTGTGACCAACAGAAGTTAAGTGATGCTTTTACTGACTTCTATAAAGGAGTTTTTGGTGAAAGAATTGATCAGCGAATCCCGGTTTATTGGAAAAAGGTTTATCCCATTGAATCATGCCTAGCAGAGATGAATTGTGTTTTCAAAGGAAATTGTTGCTTCCCTTAACGAAATGCTTGGAGACAAAGCACCTGGTCCTGATGGTTTTTCCAATTTCTTCCTTAAAAAATACTGGAATATGGTGAAAAATGATGTATCGTGTTTGCTCAATGAATTTTATGATGGTTCAATTAGGCTGGAGAAGTTAAGCTATGCAAATGCGGTTTTTATGCCAAAGAAGGAAGGTAATGTCTCGACAGCAGATTTCAGACCCATCAGCCTTTTGAACAATACTTTCAAACTAATTACGAAAGATTTAGCTAATAGATTGAAAGGGAAGATGGGTGAGTTAATTGATAAATCTCATACGGCTTTCATCAAGGGCAAATTTATTTTCGATGGTGTTGTGTTGGTCCAAGAGGTCATCTCGCATTGCGATCGTTTTGATGTCCCATGTGCCATTATCAAACTGGATTTTGCTAAGGCATTTGATACGGTGGATTGGTGGTTCATGATCGATGTCTTGAAGGCGAGAGGATTCCCCTAAAGGTGGATTAACTGGGTTGACATGATTCTATCATCAAGCATATCTAATACTTGAGCCAATGGGGTTGCTGGCAACACTATTTTATCCAAGAGGGGATTGAGGCAGGGGGATACTCTATCTCCTCTCCTTTTCGACATGGCGACAAATGTGTTCTCTCAAATTCTGAAGGTTAATTGTAGCAAAGGCATTACTACAAGCTTTGGTAGTGAGCACTTGGTTGGGGGTATCAATTATTTACATTATGCTGATGATGCTATAATTTTTAGTAACCCTGAATGCAAATATATTGCTGCTCTTAAATTTTTGTTGTATGCTTTTGAGAGTTTATCAGGCTTGAAAATTAACTTTCACAAATGAAGTGTGTACACTCTTGATTGTAGTGAAGAGTTAAGCAGAAATTATGCTGAGCTTCTCAATTGCAAGGAGGCCAAGTTCCCACTTAACTATCTGGGCATGCGCATTTGACCAAAGAATTTGATGAAGAAAGTTTGGCAACATCTCATTAAAAAGTTAATGTCAGGCTTGCTAGATGGAAAGGAAACTCACTTTCAAGGGCAAGAAGATTGGTGATGGTGAATTAGGTTCTCTTCTCTTTGCCTCTATACTGGCTATCATTCTTCAAATGTCCTGGTTGCGTAATTGATAAAATCAATGCACTTAGAAGAAATTTCTTTTGGATTGGTGATAAGGAGACCAGAAAACTCAGCTGCCTTGTTATTGGGACCAGGTTTGTAAATCTAAAGATCAGGGAGATTTGGGTGTGCTTAATTTGAAAAACATGAACTCTTCTCTTATTTGCAAATGGCTGTGGGCTATGATAAGCGACAAACAAACTTCCTTGAAGGAATGGATCATTAACACATGTTATGATGGTAGATTTGATTGGAATCGAGATTCACCCCATTGTTCTACTTTCTAGAGAGGAGTCATGAGCAATTCACATTGGATCAAGATGGGCACAAAAGTTGTTGTGAGAAGTGGATTTAACGTTTCATTTTGGTATGATTGTTGGTTGCTTCCTGTACCTTTGAAGGATAAATTTGAGGACTTGTTTAGGATTGCTTATAGCAGATTTTCCACTGTTGGTGAGATGTACAATTCGGAGGCTATCAAATTTAAATGGAGATTATAGTTTTGCACAATTATTATCGGAAATGCTCTTTATCAGTTGTGCCAACTGTACAAGTTACTCGAAGAAGTTCACTAAAATGAGGAGCGCGATGAATTTATTTGGAGATTAGAAGGAGAGAAAAATGATTTTTGGGTTGGACATTTATAGGAGATAATGAACTTTGCTGTTAGAAGATGGTTGTGTTTTGATTACATGTGGAGTTTTATGACAGTTCCTACAAAAGTAAAGATTCATATGTGTATTGTGATGCATGGGAGGTTGAACACTATCGGTACCTTGCAAAAAAAAGGTTTTGCTATAAGTAGTGACTTTGTTTTCTGTGGTGATAACAAGGAGATTACATCCATTTGTTTTGGCATTGTGACTTTGCTTTCTACGTGTGGACAAAGTGCATGCTATACCTTAATTTGGATCTGGAATGGAGGGTGTTTATCAAAGATCAATTCAATTTTTGATAATACATTTTTCCTTCTTTGGATAACACACCTAATAGCCACTTATTTGTTTTGTTAAACTTCCTTATACTTGGATGTTTTGGCATGAACACAACTGTAGAAAATTCAAATCCTTGAGAAGAACGGCTAACAAAATCATTTTCATCATTCTTAAATATGTTTTTATATGGACAGGCAAAGACAACTGGAAATTTGTTGATTCAATAACTACCAGAGTCCATGATAAAGTTCACAGACGGACTGGAGATTAGCTCGCTTGATGTTGTGTTGGAGGGTTGATTAGTGTTGCCGTACTTAATATATTTTGCTATAATGTTGTAATATGTATTATGTCTATGCTAAGTATTTTTTGGGCGCATTGATGTACTTTTTATGCATTTGGTTTTTGCAGGCTTCTGTATATATTATGTACATACACGTACGATGTAACTCTGGACTTGAATGATGATATATATGAAGGCGTGAATCGGACGATTCACTACCTTTTTTGCTTCAAATAAAATATAAAAAATAGTGATATATAATATAAACATATTTATAAAATTATATAATATAAAACTATAAAACATTATATTATAAACATATATTATAAATTTTTATAAACTATAAACGTATATATATCATAAGTAAAATCTTAATTTTTTGAAATCATTTTAGAAAAGAAGTTTGAAATAATTTTGAAAAGGAATTTGAAAACAGAATTTGGAAGTGCTAACCGGTGTTTTACATATAAAATAGACTCTGTTACTTAATAATCTTGAATCTTGATATCTTGTTACCCATAAGTCCTGAATTCCTTGATATCTTGAATCTCTAATACCGTATGGTCTTCTATTTCACCTGTATATAATTCCTGCATATATATATTTATATATATTCTAGGTAAAGATGTTAGTATATATTTTATAATCAATAATGTTAATAATTGAAACAAGGTTGTTGTCATCAAAATTCCATTCTCCAACAATCTCCCCTTTTTGATGATGACAATGTTGGTTTATTAAATTTTAATACCTGATATTACCTGTTGATCTGATTCCTTGATTATCCCACCTTTCACCATGAATTCCTTTCAGACTCTCCCTTAAACCATGTCTATATCTTATTTTATAATTTCTCCTCCTTTGTCATCACGAAAAATTACCCTATACTAAACTATACTATATAATATCTTATACTAAACTAAATTAAACAAGATTAGACTAAACAAAACTGTACTCCCACTAAATCTATACTATATTAATTATAATTAATCATATCTAAACAACTCTCCTTTACTTTAATACTAAAGAAACAAGTATATATTCAAACAAAGAAATAAAGTATTTACCAATGGTTTTAGTATTTACAATCGATTAATCCGAGTATTTCAAACCAAATAATATATACAAATTCAACCAAATTCAAACAAAGCATACCAATTAATTAAAACATATTCAAATCTCTTGGAACTTCCACCCATCCATCTCTTCCAAAGATTGGATCCTTCTTAATGACTTCCCAGTCATCATCTTCTTTTGTGAGTGGTGCTTTAGCGAGGTTGTTGTCTTCATCTTTAAAAAGAGAAAAGATTAACCAATGAATGACATCAAAATGTTTCTCTTGATGTTCTACCATCATTATCTGACTTAACTCTAGGTGGCGTTGATTATGAAGTATTATAGAATGGAAATTCTTGAATAAATTGAGTGTTTCTTCAAGATTATCACTCAAATTGTGAATAGGATTGGCCATTATTTGATTATATAAATAAGGAATGATTAGAGAAGAAGGAGAGAGTTTAAAAAAATTCTAGAAGAAAAGGGTATTCATAGAGTCTGGAATTCGTTTAAAATGAATAGACATAAGGAAGTTATTTAAAAATTCAAATTTGAAACAATCGGAATTTCCTGACAGTTATACGTCGACACGTGCATTTCTGCATGTCGACATACCCCTTTTGATTTTTGGGTATTTAGATTTCATACAATTTTAAGTAATTTATTATTAGATTATATTAATTTATTTAGTTCAAATGTGTTTTTACAGTAGATTAAAGATTGATTTGATCAAAATAAATATCATTCGTTACTACTAGAAAGCAAATACATTCAAACAAAACAAGATACTAAATACGAGATTCGAAATGGAAATACAAGAAAATACGAAAGGATAACTTAAATTAATAAATTTAGATTTCAGCGGGTGAAGATGAGGAAGATGATAATCCAAGTTTTCTTTCTACTTTGCCAAAGAGCTTGTTAATTTTAGAAGACATATGGGTAAGAGTCTTCTTGGTCTTCTTTTGGTTCTTGGCTAACCTGGCTTGGTTTTTGACAAGTGTTTGTTTAGTTATGGTCCTACTGTAACGACCCGGGGTTTTCGCGATCCTGGACATCAGCATACAACACTATGTCGACTATTCAAGCATCGGAAATACCGGATAGTCCATGAAAGAAATTAGAGGGTGAGAATAGATAAGATAGAAACTTAGAATAGAAGAAGAAGAAGAACATACAACATCAGAGTAAACACGAATCTCATAGCAGAACGAATAAGTATATTTCATAACATAACTTTGAAATAAAACAGTATCTGTATACAATACCATTATTAGAGTATAACACTTACAACACAGCGGAAATAACAATAGCTATATAATCCTAAAGTCTCCTGCTCCAGCTCTTCAAGTATCAGTAAATCCCGACTTCTTGACTGCCCATACAAAATTGGGCACCCAAGAGTTAGGGAAAATAAACAAAATAAACTCCGGGTCAGTCATGTGACTGGTATGAGTAAACTCAATCATTTTTTTAACTTTAACAATCCTTTAAAAAGAAAGAATAATCGTAAGACCGATCCACACATAAACACGGATAGTTTTTACCTTACGATAACCCAAATCATTTGTAAACAATATTATTCTGATATTATAATAATGTCTAACACAAGTAATATCAATCTAGTATAAACGCTTGCATCTAACGCTCTACATATATAATATACAATCAAAACCGCGGGCTCTTATTTGGGGAATGGATTCCAACTATGACAAGGTTGTTAGTATAATTTGGTACGATTTCAAAACTTATAGTTAAATCGCAACCAAATTAAACATTAATTCATGTATTAGTTTATAAATCGAGAGTTATACCTGAATAAAACTTCCATCTTTCTTCAACCGATTGGATTATGGAGTTGGTTGTTTGAATCTTAGCCCTCCAAGCGTCGAGCCTCGATGGATATCCACAAGAACGCCTCATCCTTAGATCGAATCAAGGGAGATTAAAAGGTTGGTGCTAGCCGCCATTATCTAGGGTTTTGGAGGAGTAAAAAAAATCTCGGTGTTTGTTTTTGGATCTTATCCTTATCCAAAATGGGTTAGCCGCTATTTTCTACTAATTAAAGGAAGTGTGAGTTCCCTTTTTTTTTAAAATAGAAGTTCACCCAAAATTAGGATCTAAACCGACTACTTATTCCATCCTTAAACAAAATATCAACATATTTTATTTGCCCAAAATAATTTCTCTTTTAAAACGTTCTACTGTGTGACCCCATAGGTTATTACAACGTTGGCAATGATTTTAAATCATATTTTAAAATCATAAACAGTGATTGGCATCTAGCAATGCGTCGCTGCTACCCAAGTTATAATAAGATCATCGATTCGATACAACCTTTCCGTGAACAGTGTATCAATGTAATATAATCCTTTTAACCGTTATATCCAGGATTAAACTAGAGGCATGGATCGTATCATCCTCGTTATAATTTAATCCGTATTTCTTGATCGTTGAGTAGACTGTTTAAAACAAATCAGTATTTGAGCACGGCCATGCATTTCACAGTCTCACTCTATCAAGAGGCCCATGGATATCACTACGAATATATCGTATGGTTAAATTCCATCTATATCATTCATAATTTTCATTTGATTCGAGATGTATCCAATAATCACCGTTATCGTCACTCTGTTACGAAATAACTTTAGATGATATCAAAACACAAATATCCTCGAATAAAATTATAATGATTTCAGGTCTGAGGACCATTACATCACTGTCACTATGAGAACAACTCATGATACTGTTAATTATATCCCATGGAGTTATCTCACGGTGGGTCAGCCCAATACGCTATTCTTCAATACGTATTTATATCTTGACTTTAATATCACGTATATTAATGATCAATGAGATGTGATCATCAGTCAATCAATATACTAGTCTCAACGCTTTATTGTTGTCCTATATAAACAATAAAACTCGACTAGGGACATTTAAGAATTATAATACTTATCATATTATATAATCTCAAGTTCAGTCTTACTCGAACTATATAATTTTGTATTATTATTCTAAGGACTTCTATTACATTATTATTTATATTACGCAGTAAATACAATATAATAGAATAATATTTTATTCCAAATAAAATAATAACATCAACAGTGTTATCAATCTCATCAAATGAATTTGTGAAAACCCGCAACTTCCCCGCAAAGGAAAGCCCGGATAGTTCGAGAACAAGCCACAACAGAACGCATACAAAAGAACATTTCATTGCATATTACAACAATGCATCAGATTACAAGAATATACAGGGTATGAATAAGTATTACACAGAAGTATCAGAGATTTAAATTACATTTAAATACATCGCAACGGAAAATAATACAATACACAACTAGAAGAGATATACGGATACAAAGCTTTCCGGATATCATTCCAGCTGTAAACCAGGATCCTGTGAATATAAATCTGCAAAACCAAAACTACTAGCTGCCCGTGTCGAAAATAAGGGCACCCAGAGTTTAGGTTAAAACAATAAACTCCAGGTCAGTCATGTGACTGGTGTGAGAACTAAAACAGTTAATCTTTATTTTAAAGTTAGGTAAATCAAGGGACCACGCCGTATAACACGGAACGGGTTTCCTCCCAAGAATACCAGTGCATAAAACAACAGCGCAATGCTAAATAAAGAAAAATGAAGCTATTATAAGACCCAGGTCCTATCACACAATGCAACGCAAGCCGGGGGATAGGGTTTTTACCTTATAATAGCCAAGAATGCTTGATACGTTCAAAAGAAATCATTTGATACTATTATAAGTGTATAGTGTATAAAACAACTTCAAATCATAAGTATCAATCATAGGCGGCATGGATGCCCCATACCACTATGTCGCCATATATAGGTTATACAATCGAAATCGCAATGTCACGTATTTGGAAATTGGGTTTCCATCTATGAACCGAGGCAAAAGATAGTCCTCAACCGATTCGAGACTGTCTAGCCCGAGTCTCAGGTCAGAGCTCGAGTGACCTTGGATCGTCAGGGCCGGTCCACCGATGTGGATTAAACTTAAACCCTGAACATGCATTTCGCCGCCCTTTGGGGCGTAAGTGAGCCAACTAAATGACTCCATCGGTTCGAGAACGACCAATCAATCCGAGGCGCCTCGCAACAGCAACAACCACATAAGTCAAACTCGTCAGGGCGTGTAAAACCACTGACGCCACTTTTTAGCTAGAAGGAAATGCATGCCCTCCCTGAGGTCCGTCTCCCGTTTTTGGTTCATACCGGGTGTGAAACTCGCGAAGTAAACGTTACACAAAGCTACGCCACAAAGGCCGTGCTTTGATCATCACCACAAGACTTTGCTTTTCAACAGAAGCCTCGATCAATTGCCACTTAGGCATGCCACACAGGCAATTCACTCCATGCGTTTGATATCCATCAATATATAACCCCTGAGCTCGTACGTCTCAGAGAAGGGCGTTAAGCAAGAGAATAAATTCTCCGCCGCCAAACAGATATATATTTAATAGAGATCAATCACACGGACTAAAATCCAATGTCAGACACACAGTCCATTTACAAGTCCGTTCTGGGGCTGAACGAAACCGGAGGCACCTAGTACCTCGCATATCCATCGATCTCCAAGTACGTCTGGACGATCACCAACTGTTTCCATCTTCTTGGGTGTACAGCCCAATCAAGATCATCAGTAATCACCCAAACGGCGTGAAGACTTCTGGTCTTCGACCACCGTCTTCATCTTCGACTTATCGTCGTATCAGTTATTCAGAATGGGATAAACCCGGTCTTTCCGAATAACTCGCGTATATTTTAAATAAGTGTTACACAAACACAACATACGCCTCATTCCAATTCATCAGTCACTAACCGTAAATTAATCAAGAGAATAATTCCCCAAATATTAACCCCGAAGGCCGAAACCAACATCAGATCAATATCCAGAAAACCATTCTGCTAGGCTAACCGACAGTTAGTTTCTAAATTTCACGTTCATAGGGAAAGGTTCCCATTAATTTTATCAAAGATAAATTCCTTGAATTTATTCTTTAATCTACTTTTGAATTTCGATTCAACTAGTCGGGATTAACGAAACTTACCGAAGTAATCATTTGTTTTAATTTCCCAATCCCAACCTATTTATCCCATGAAGTAAAACTGGTAATACTTCATCTCTAACACCACAGTGTTATCGGTAAATTCAATTACCATTTCACGTTCAAATCTAATTAAAGATTTAACTATCGCCTGGAGCAAAACTGGTGGTACTCCATTCTCGATCATTTCAATCTAGTTAAAGATTCATTAAAACTCCACTTAGTTTTAATCGTTAACTGGGTTAAAGAATCAGTGTCATTTAAAACACGGTTCACGATAAACCCAAAACCACATTCCATTAATTATCGGATTAAAGAACGAGTGTTATTTAAAAACACCATTCACGATAAACCCAAGAATCAATATCAATTCTATTCCAATTAAATATGGTTTAATTGGTACACTTCATTAAATCTAAATAAAAAGATTTAATCTTTTCTCAACTGGGTTCAAGAACAGTGTCAGTGAAGACACCATTCACGACAAACCCAAATCACATTTGATATTCAATATAAGGCTCTGAATAGAAAATATATCAGCTTATATTCAATATCAAATTCTACGATTAACAAATGTCGTATTGGAAATAACGATATAAATATATATCTTTCATATTTCCATAACAACATCTGTATAATCACGAATTCCAACATCGAAATATTCCGAAGACAATTTCGATTCAAATCTACTCCAATGCAATCATTGGAAATTCTGGTTATTTTTAAAACCCTTTTCAAATTCAATTTATTTATTTAAAAATAAATAGAATTATATTTCTAGTTCAAAACTAGTTCATTTCGATAAAAATCTATTTTTATCTTTTCAAATATGGAGTTTTTCATCCCAAATCTTCACAAATCATTTCTTATGATTTTACACAAATTATTACTATTTTTAATAATTTTATCAAGGCCCGTACAGTCGATTTCCACCAATGGCCATCGAACTGCACTTACAGCGACCTTTTTCAAATTTGATTTGGACATAATTCCAAATCCAACCGTTAGATTTCTAATTTCTAATATTCTTTAGAAAGCTCTTTTCGATACGAACCCAACGGTTCCGGTTTCAGGAGAATCCGACGGTCGGATCTCCCGTAATGTCCGTTTGAAATAGATGGTCGAAATTCGCGAACTGCCGCGGCGCGGCGCGTCCTATTCAGGCCATTATATTATATATATAATATATATAATATATATATCGTCGATTTCAATTCAAAACGAATTATATAATTAGTTTTAAATTCGTTTCAAAAGCAATTTCAACTTTCTTTTCAATTCAAATCAAAATTGAATTCTTCTTTATAAATTCGTTTTAAAATTCATTTCTATTCAATTCAAATTTCAATTCAATTTGAATTCATTTCAATTCACTTTCAATTCAATTTGAATTCGTTTTCAATTCAATTCATTTCAAAATCGTTTTCAATTCAGTTCATTTCGAAATCGTTTTCAATTCAATTCATTTCAAAATGGATAAAATCGATATAAATATCGTTTTCGTCAAAATGGCGTCAATCTAATCAACACGGCTTCATAGATTTCTATTTTCAAATATTCTATTTCAAATATTTCTTTTTCAAAATAGTTGTTATTATCAAAATATTTCGTTCAACACATGACCAATCTCAATGGATGAGTACTGTCAACACATGAACCTTTATTTTATATTGATAAAGATGTAAATTTTATTACTAAAATATTTCGTTCAACACATGACCAATCTCAATGGATGAGTACTGTCAACACATGAACCTTTATTTTATAATATTCTTTATTTTCTAAATTGGAATGAGGCCCAATCAATTACCATATAACGTTAATTATATGGATTTTCATACATCACATGTATATAATAGCATTGAAAAATAATCAACCATCAACCAAAGTGCACTACACTGTATAAGCATCAAATATAGATATCTAACGCTTATAACAGCCTGTCAATCAATCGATCGACATATTCAATCAATCAGGATGAGTGAACTTCAAATTTCATCCCAACACCCGTGTGGGGTTTCAAATCAACAACACAGATTTTATTTGTGCAGTTGGGCGATGTGTAAAATTTATCGACCCAATCAATGTCCTTCAAATAGGTGTACATAAACAAACCGTCTGGTTTGTAAATGAATATTTATTTATTCACATTCGCGTTAAAAAATATTTTTTTTTAACGATAAAACATTTTATTCCAACATATGAATTTCTATTCAATTCATTCTTTAAATAAAATGATATTTTTATTTTTCTAACTTATTTTAGAAAATTTCGGCGGCATAACGGCACGATACTAGAAACGGGACGAGGCCTAGCCTTATCCCCGGTCTAGTGAAGGCCCACGCCATTCACACATCAATCAAATCAATTTATTTCACCCAACAATTCAATTTCCAATCAAATCATCTAATCTACTACACAACCAAACAATTTAACAAACAAGCCATCCATGGTCTGTGGATGACGGGTGTCGGGTGCTACTAAGCACCGTCTGCATCCTAGTATATATATATAACTAGAAAAAGAAATGGAAGAGTGAGAAGTTCTCACCGAAAGCTATCCAAACATCTTGACTCTTCTTTGATATAAATCTTCTTCGTTCTCGCCTTTTTGTCGCTTTCGTTGTCCGCTTTCACTACATATGTAAAAATCACATTTTTATATACTGATGTCTTTAAAATAAAAAATCACATTTTTACTTCGATGTTCAATATATAAAAATCGAATTTTGACTTCGCTATTCAATATATAAAGATTATATTTTTAATATTCCTATGATGTAAAAATTATATTTTTATTACTTTAAAAATATAAAAATCATATCTTACTTCCTCTACTTAATAAAAATTCCGTCTTTTCTATTTTTAAAAATATGATCTTTTCTATCCAAGTTCAAATCCTTTTCTATTTAAAGTTCAACTCTTTTTCTATTTAAAGTTCAAATCATTTCCTATTTAAAGTTTAAATCTTTTCCTATTTAAAGTTTAAATCTTTTCCTTTTTAAAGTTTAAATCTTTTCCTTTTTAAAGTTTAAATCTTTTCCTTTTTAAAATTCAAATCTTTTCTAAATCAGTTTTAAACTTTTCTAAAAATCAGAATTTAAACGCTTTTAAAAATCAGTTTTAAATGTTTTTAAAAATCAGTTTTTAAATCATTTTAAAAATATAAATAAAAATAAAGTAAAATACTTACTTTGCCTACGAAGAAAGGGGGGGGGGTCGGAACAGGCTCGGCGGCAGGAGGTGCTGGAGGTGGGGGTGCGGTGGGGGTTTGAATTCGAAGAAGGGGGGCTCGCGATTTTAGGGTGTCGCGATGGCTTCAGGGGGGGGGGGGGGTCGGAGCAGGTGCGTCGCCGTTAGGAGGGGAGCGAGAGCAAGGAAGAGGTGAGGCGGTTGGCACGGGGGAGAAGGCGCCTGCCCTAGGCGGCGGCGTCGATCCTTTTTTTTTTCTTTTTTTTTTCTTCAGAGCGGAAATAACGAGAGAAAAGGGGGGGGGGGTGGGGGTGAGGGTTTTAAAAAGAAAAAATATATATATATATTATTTTATTTATTAAATTAATTCTAAAAAGCAACTTTTATTTTCGAAATCGAAACGAGACCCACCGACTGTCGTCCATAGCGTTATACCCCCATTCCGAACACAATGGGATATGTATCGTAGGCTGATTCGACTGTTTCGATCAGTTTCCGTTGAATTTACATTTAAATCGCTATATTGAATTTTAAACGTACATTTCAAATTACCGGGGTCACATACTAACTAGAAAAATTCCCGAAAAATATTTTCTAGCTTCGTATTGACGATACGGTCCTAACAAAACTAGTTTCGTCGAATTCTGAGACCGTTTGAAAAATGGCCATTTTCCAGTCGATTAAAATCAACTGAAACTGGTCAAACGCGTTTTCCTTTGCCACGCTCACATATTGATTCTTTAAATTATGAAATTTGGAACCTAGCAATAACTTTACATCACGGACCCAACAAAACTGGTTTCGTCGAAATCCGAGGTCGTTTGCAAAATTCTCATTTTTAAGGGCCTGAATTCCATAGCGACTATTCAGAATTTTCAACTGGACATATCTTTTGATTCCCGCTATGAAATTTCGATTTTTCGGATTCGTTGGAAAGATATTATCAAATAGATCCTAATGTTTTTGGTTTCACTAAAATCCGGATTGTTTTGCACCCGGTACATTCAATTGAAGTTTGAAATCGAATTATCGAACTACCGCGCCATTTCAATTCTATTTATAATTATATATAATTATTTATTTTCTAACGACGACGTATATAATATATACGTTCGAATTATATTCAAATTAAATTTCTCGTCGATTTTATTTAAAATAATTCATTTTAAATATTCAAAATTCGCTAAAATTGCCAAAATAAAAATTTTAAACTGGCCTAGATTTTCGGGTTGTTACAGAATTGCCTCTAGGGCACAAACTCTAACAATATCCCACTTGCACTAGAGTCAATCATTTATGTATCGTATACTTATGAAACTAGTGTGACTATTAAACTTCTGCTGCAACAGAGTTTAATTCTGTAGGTCTGCAATATTATAGCTTTTGTAACTTTGCAAATATGTTTATTTCTTCTGTGAACAACTTCACATAAGAATTATATTTCTTAAAATATATGTTTGGATTGATGATGAGTTTAATGTTTTAGGCCTGAGCAACAGCCATATTGTTATCGCAATGTATATCATTCGATCAACAATGAATTAAGTTCAATCATGAACTTCTTAATCCAAACATTTTCATTCTTAGAATCAGTATTTATTTCTTGTTTTAAAACTAACATTATTTACAATAATTAATGTGTTATCAAATAACATTAAAATTATTGTGTCACTCCCACTCAATTTCTTGTCTCCACAAGATTCAATGGTATTTTGTGGTTCTTGAGACATTTCGAATTCTATTTCATTCTTATCGGTATCTTAAAGACTGGTTCCTTTTGAAAGGATACCAATTCGAGTAATAAACCTTTTATTCTCCGAGGATATATAGAAATAATATCCATTTATTTCTTTTGGATATTCCACAAAATAGTTATATGATTTGGGTCTGAACTTATCAGAAGGACGTTTAATAAACGCCTTACGTCCCAAATCATCGTATTAGACACACTAGGATATTTTCTAGTCCATATCTTATATGGTGTCTTTAAATCGTTCTAGTGGGATTTTAATATAATTGTTCTAAATTTAATTTATTGGAAGATCTATATGACTTATCATTAATCGTATTATATCTTATAAGGTGCGATTTCTCCGTTCAGACACACCATTCTAATATGATGTTCTAGGTGGAGTGAGTTGTGAAACAATTTCAAACTCATTTTGATAGTCATTGTATAGTTGGCTTAAATATTCTCTTTCGATCTGTTCGAAAAGTTTTATTTTCTATTTAAAATTGGTTTCTAACTTCACTTCCAATTCTTTGAACTTTTCAAAGGATTCTCATATGTGTTTCATAAGATACACATATTTGTATCTACTGACATCATCAGTGAATATAATGAAGTAATAAACCTACCTCTAGCTTATGTATTCATTGCTCCGTGTACATCATTATGTATGAGACCCAATACTTATCGCTTATTCACTGTGTCAAGTGAAAGGTGATTCAGTTATTTGCCTAATAAACAAGATCAGTATTTTCATATGATTCAAAATCAAATGATTTTAAAATTCCATCATTATGGAGTTTTAATACACTTTCTTATTTATATACTCTAACTGGTAATGCTAAAGGTATGTTGGATTCAAATCATTCACTTTATAATTATGTCAAGTTCATTATAGTTAATGATTTATGAAGTTCATTAACTATTCGTGAAAACCCATACGATTTTTCATTTAAATAAAATGAATAACAATTATCCTTTATTATAAATGAAATTCAAACTTGTCTGAACAAGATATATTATAACATTTATTTTAAGTGGAATTTCATAATAACAATTATTTTATTAAGCCAGTAAACACAACAAGAATCAACTTTCTAGGATAATCCAGCAACTTTTGTTTCATTTCCATTCGTAAGTCCACTTGTCATTTTATCAGATTTCTACTTATTCTGTAATTTCTTTAAATCAACATATATTTATGTGATTTATATCCAGTATCTAATACTAGGAATGTATAAGTAGATTATTATAACATTTATATCTTATTCAGTTGAAGTCATACTTCGACGTTGGTTTTAGATCCACTATATTTGTTAGAACAATTACGTTTTAATTTATTTGAGGACAATCCTAAAATTTCAATGTTAGTCAAGAAATTTGTTTAATTCAATTTATCCTTCTCAAGAACAAATTTAAATTATCGCAGTTATCTGTTATTTAATATCTACTGTGGATAATAAATATTAACTGATTCTATTATATTTATTTAATATAAATACAAAATTTTGACAATCAAACTTTATATTTATATTAATGTATAATTTAAATTAAAATATGCTCCCACTCAAATTAACATCCCTCTGTTTATATATGTAAATCATTATATACATATAATGGTGTTCCAAGATCCATATCTAGTCATGCCTTGACCCAGCTTTGGCTAAACTCAAAACACAACCTTTTAGGTAGACATCTTATGTCAATTATATTCTCTATATAACTCTTGGATCGCATGTTGAACATTTTGTTCAGTATTATTCATTTGCTCAAAATGTAAAATAATTCATGCTTTTGTCTCTAAGGTCATAATCGTATTATGCAGCCTAGTTAAGTCAGACCCAATAATAGGTTGGAGCACCACATTTTACTCCATCGCATATAACCAAAATAAAAGGTACACAACGCTTTGGCGTTAGTTACAACCATTGATCTTGGACAGTGATGAGTATATTATTGGAAGACGTCACCATGACTTAATATAACAAAATAATTTGCTTTAAAGGGAATTTTAAAATTCGTAGTGGTGAACGATATCAGTTTTATTTACATATATCAAATATATGTATTTTATATTCGTAATATAATTTGTTTTGGATTTAAATATATTAAATACATATGAATACGACACTCGTGAATTCAACGTTATTTAATAAACATGTCAACCATCTTGTGAACATTTCAATATCTTACCGGTCATATAACGTTTTATGTTCCAGTCCATGCATCATATACAACGATTAAAAGGAAATGAATTCAAACCTTTATACAAAATAGCCCTTGCCCCTTTGGGCATATGAACAGATTTTAAGGATCATAAAAATATATGTATATATATTTCAAATGTAAGAGTACTGCATCTATTTCCTTCAATAGTATACATAGTGAGAATTAATTCATATAACATCATAAACTCAAATAAACATTTATACAATTCTTTAGAAATGTCATATATATCAACATATATTCATTTCCTAGATACATGTTTAAAGTTGCAACATTTGCTTGAGATATTACAAAACTGTTTTGAATTAAAGCATTGCATATTTTGAACATACATTTTCTGCATATCAAACTTTAGATCATTGGTAACATAGACCAAGAAATATACATAGTCAGATCATTTGAGTGTATGTTCATTTGAATTACATAATAAGGTCATAACACAACATTCATCTATACAATCAAATGGTCATTCACAGTCCTATATCTTTCAGCCTTAGTTAATAATACAGACACACTGCAAAATCAAAATTAAAATCACACTTGCTGCTTGCATCTTGCTTCAGTAATAGCCAAGGGTACTGCATCATCTTCGCCATCCATATGACCATACTGGTTCAGTCACACTGATCCACCCCTTAGGCATATTCTGCATATATATATCCACATATGTTTAATTTCAGATCGACATCTATTTGAAATTAACAGTGCATCATTCATGCTTTATATACATATATATATCAAATATGTATATGTATATGATTACTGTTTAAATTCAACTGCATATGTATATATATATATCATAATATATATATATATATAAGTGAACAATATTAACAAATGTCTTATACTGGTGAACAAATGCATTCATCACATTTTCAGGAATCTATATCCTTTAATAAATAAACTGTGTAAACCCATTTCTGCATCTTTATGCAAAAAAAAATAAAAAATTGTCACATTAAACATATATTCAGATTGAAAGTCAATCTGTATAATTCACGTAATTATCGACATATATCTAATATATGTATATATTCATAATGGTTTCAAAACCATCTATTCTGATCCAAACATAACTGTGGATATCATAACGAGTGTGAGCACTATTTGCTCTTTTCTGATGTTAATCAAAAGGTATACTGATAGCACAGATTTAAACATTAGCACGAATAGTATCATATACTGATTGAGTTGAATATTTTGGTCCATAACATTACGTATGCAAATTGCATATCAAAATATATGTATGACCATTGCAGTTTTATCTATTAAGACTTGTGACAGTTTTATACACTTTATTTATAGATCAACATCATCGAAGCAAGTATGTTTAAGCATCAGGAAATATCAAAGAATGAATTGAGGATTTTGTAATACATCTATTATAGATAAAATTTGGCACTAAATCCTCTGCTAAATCATATTGCAAAAGGTTTTAAAATCAGATTATAGCATTCCCATATTTATCATTATAAAATTGGGATTAGCAGATTCCATCTATATATATATATGCCAATGTATATTTAATGGAATGATTAAATAATAAAACATTTATTATAATCTGATCTTGTTCTGGGTTATTATCTATACAGTGAGATATTAACACCAATATAACTAACATGAATCTCTAATTCAGGTTGTGCAATCCCATTGACCACATTTGATCAGTATTCAAAATACAATCATATGACCTGTTTTATGAAAACACTGTCTAAACAGTTTTTATATAAATGATTTCTTAAATCAAATATAATTGGAATTATTAATTATTGTTAAGCAAACAAAAAAAATTAACATCTGGAAAATGTAAACAGGGCATGACTTGGTCAAGTACCAAATCAAACAAATTTTGAATTCATACCCAGGTTTTTTTAAAAAAAAAAACTTAACAAATTACCATAATTTTGATTTCATTAAATCAAAATTTTAATTTGAAACAGTCTTTCTGTTTTATCAATTAGTAAACTAATTTTGAATCAAAAATTATGTAATAAAGTCAGGTCATTACTCTAATCTATCAAACATTTTGATATCCTCTCTCACAGGAATTAATTGTTTAACTCTGAATTTTAATTGTATTCACTCAGAGGTGAATACATTAAATCAGATTTCCAGAGTTCAGGTTATCATTGTAACAGATAAAACTGGAAACATTTTAGAATCAATATCATATATTAATTCCCAATTCAATACAAATTTTAACCTCAGTGAAACAATTTCATAATAATAAATGAATTTATACTAAATTCTAATATCAGGGCATACTGAGATTAAGATAGGGATTAAGATTATTTATATATAT
Source organism: Allium sativum (assembly GCA_030737875.1). Lineage (NCBI taxonomy): Eukaryota > Viridiplantae > Streptophyta > Magnoliopsida > Asparagales > Amaryllidaceae > Allium > Allium sativum. The sequence goes on along the minus strand of CM060915.1, from coordinate 215,328,411 downwards.
CATAATATATGTATGGTGACCTGAAATTATCATTTATTCATGATCAATATCATGATGATTCAAAAGCAAAATGTAATCGGACTGTGAATCTTTTATACAATTATTTTCATCAACAATCAATATTGTTGCCTTGTGATTAATATCATAACAGGTTTAAGTATAACTATTGTGATTTAACATTTAAATCAACAAAAGTTAAAACTGATTAATTAACTCTATCTGACAATTAAATTTGTCAAGTCAGAATTCAATGTCGCAGATTTTGGATATATGTAAAAGGAATAAGTACATCACATATACAGATAATATTAAAATATATCCAATCTACTAGATAAAGCATACAAGGTCAGTTGTTTAAACAAGATATAAATGTATATCATACCATTCAATATGATAAATAGGATCTGAGCTTTGTTTAAAATTAATATCATATATTAATTTATAATTCACCTCAGATTTACAGTAATATCAAAACTGGATATAAATTGTAGAATACCAGGATTTTAAACATGGGATGGTTTAAACCTTTTAAACCATAATAAGACAATCAATTTTAATCTAGTGATCTAAATATAGTATACACTCATAAATATATATACACTATATATATACATATATACATATATATGTCTATATTTATATAAAATATACAAAATCAACGGTTGATCAACCCTTATTTATGAAATCAGCATCCTTAACGACTTGTTATTTTGATAGATCAAAACTGTTTTGATCTACCAGGAGGCTTCTTTGATAAATTAATAAGGTAATAGTAATTTCAAATTTTGTTAAGATTAGAAATAACTATCATTAAATCCAGTTCGAAATATTAAATCAAATACAAAACTTTGTTAACAGTAACGCACATTTAAAGGCTTGTATCAAATACAGACTTTAATTTACAGTAAAACAATTTCATGTTCAAAATCGAAATTAGCATGAAAACTTGAATTCATGTCTTTTAATGATTTCAATTTTGAATTCAGAAAACAGAGATTTCAAATACCTTTATACTCAGGAATCAATAAATTTCATAGGATTCAAAATTGAACCTGAAACATTTCAGATCTTACATGATGAACAAATTCATCTAAATCAGTATCTATATTACAGATCGGGTTTCGATTTGAACTATTCACACAAAAACCCTAATTATCTCAACCTATAAATAACATGAACACTAGCTCTGATACCACTGTTAGTATAATTTGGTACGATTTCAAAACTTATAGTTAAATCGCAACCAAATTAAACATTAATTCATGTATTATTTTATAAATCGAGAGTTATACTTGAATAAAACTTCCATCTTTCTTCAACCGATTGGATTATGGAGTTGGTTGTTTGAATCTTAGCCCTCCAAGCATCGAGCCTCGATGGATATTCACAAGAACGCCTCATCCTTAGATCGAATCAAGGGAGATTAAAAGGTTGGTGCTAGCCGCCATTATCTAGGGTTTTGGAGGAGTAAAAAAAATCTCGGTGTTTGTTTTTGGATCTTATCCTTATCCAAAATGGGTTAGCCGCTATTTTCTACTAATTAAAGGAAGTGTGAGTTCCCTTTTTTTTAAAATAGAAGTTCACCCAAAATTAGGATCTAAACCGACTACTTATTCCATCCTTAAACAAAATATCAACATATTTTATTTGCCCAAAATAATTTCTCTTTTAAAACGTTCTACTGTGTGACCCCATAGGTTATTACAACGTTGGCAATGATTTTAAATCATATTTTAAAATCATAAACAGTGATTGGCATCTAGCAATGCGTCGCTGCTACCCAAGTTATAATAAGATCATCGATTCGATACAACCTTTTCGTGAACAGTGTATCAATGTAATATAATCCTTTTAACCGTTATATCCAGGATTAAACTAGAGGCATGGATCGTATCATCCTCGTTATAATTTAATCCGTATTTCTTGATCGTTGAGTAGACTGTTTAAAACAAATCAGTATTTGAGCACGGCCATGCATTTCACAGTCTCATTCAATCAAGAGGCCCATGGATATCACTACGAATATATCGTAGGGTTAAATTCCATCTATATCATTCATAATTTTCATTTGATTCGAGATGTATCCAATAATCACCGTTATCGTCACTCTGTTACGAAATAACTTTAGATGATATCAAAACACAAATATCCTCGAATAAAATTATAATGATTTCAGGTCTGAGGACCATTACATCACTGTCACTATGAGAACAACTCATGATACTGTTAATTATATCCCATGGAGTTATCTCACGGTGGGTCAGCCCAATACGCTATTCTTCAATACGTATTTATATCTTGACTTTAATATCACGTATATTAATGATCAATGAGATGTGATCATCAGTCAATCAATATACTAGTCTCAACGCTTTATTGTTGTCCTATATAAACAATAAAACTCGACTAGGGACATTTAAGAATTATAATACTTATCATATTATATAATCTCAAGTTCAGTCTTACTCGAACTATATAATTTTGTATTATTATTCTAAGGACTTCTATTACATTATTATTTATATTACGCAGTAAATACAATATAATAGAATAATATTTTATTCCAAATAAAATAATAACGTCAACAGTGTTATCAATCTCATCAAATGAATTGCCTCTAGGGCACAAACTCTAACAAAGGTATGGATCCACCTTCCGCTCAGTGTACTCTAGAAGCAATACACTGGAGTTCAACAAGAACATCTTGCAACTCGGCCACACATGACCGACCACTCATTTCGCTTGAGTGTATCGAATATATTGTCATCTTACAGTTGGTAAACCAACATAACCATTCCCGGGAGATACAGAACTGAAAGAAGTAACAAATATGAATATTCTCTAAATGGTGACAATATACCCTACTTGGGTGCGACCCACTTAGCCATGCTGCCTCCCCGATTTCTGTCATTTCCCAGTTAATGAGGCTGGAGGTCATAACGTATCTTTCAACAAATTACTCATTCATTCAATTTGAATGCCACATCGTCATACCCGTCAAACCACGAATTGATTTCCCCAAAAATACCACGGGTATAAGTTAAGAGAAACAAATTCCTCCGCCACCAACGTAAATACGTTTAAAATGATCAACTCACGTGATCCACAAGATATACTCTGTCAAACATTCGTCCATTCAAGTTGTCGTGGGAATGAACAAATCGAAGGCACTATTCCGTACATCCATCCTAGGCAATCTCTACCTAGGACTTATACAACAGCCCTTGCACTTTACTCCGTCTTCAATTTGTCTTCGATCTATTTGATTCGAAACGCTAACGCCCATACGGAGTGGCTCTTTGGATAAGAATCCAACCAGCCTCTCCATATTAACGACGGAAAAATGATCAAGACTTTGATAGTCTGTGATTTAACTATCAAAGAAAAACACGTGTGCAAACAACGATATTATTTCCAGATGGAAATTTTATCGATCAATCATCATTTAACATTTATCTCTTTAGTTCATTAATTTACTTATCTCCTGTTTCCATATATTCTAAATTCTTATTTTCTATTATCAGAAAACATTTCTGATTCTTATATGGAAAACATTTCCAAAACTCCTTCACTGGATTTAAACTGATGTTTAAATCAAACATCGCCATGCTAACTCAAACCATTTCACTCATTAACTAAATTCACTTAACCATCATTCACTATCAAACCTTACCATTCCTTAGTTAAGAAGGAAGTCAATCAAGTTGGGGTATAATTACCTCTCAAACCTTAACTGAACAACGTTTTAACTTCGAAATAGTCAAAGTTTATCTTTTATATCTTTAAAAAAATTCCTTACGTAACTCTCTTTCGAATAAATCTCTATTCGATAACTCTTTCCTTCGAATAAACTATATTCGATAATCTCTCTTCTTCGAATAACCTATATTCGAATAACTCTATTCAATTAACACTATTCGATTAACTCTAATCGATTTACTCTTATCAGTTAGCTCTATTTGATTAACTCTATTTGATTAACTCTATTGGATTAACTCTATTTGATTTACCCTACTGGATTAACTCTATTCAATTCACTCTAACTAATTTACACTTATCAATTAACACTTTCGAATAAACTATATTCGATTAACACCTTTCGAATAAACTATATTCGACTAACTCCTTTCAAATGACTAATATTCGATAACTCCTTTCGAATAACTAATATTCGATAACTCCTTTCGAATAACTAATATTCGATAACTCCTTTCTAATAACTAATACTCGATAACTCCTTTCGAATAACTGATATTCGATAACTCCTTTCGAATAACTAATATTCGATAACTCCTTTCGAATAACTAATATACGATAATTTCTTTCGAATAACTAATATTCGATAACTCCTTTCGAATAACTAATATTCGATAACTCCTTTCGAATAACTAATATTCGATAATTTCTCTTCTTCGAATAACCTATATTTGAATAACTCTATTCAATTAACTCTATTCGAATAACAAATATTCGACTAACTCTTGTTCGATTTACTCTATTCGAATAACTCTAGTTCGATTTAACTCTAATCGATTAACTCTAACTGAATAACTCTAAATGGTTAACTCTAACTCTAATCGATTAATTCTAACTCTAATCGATTAACTCTAACTCTAATTGATTAACTCCTCTAACTCATTTTGATTAACACATTTAACTCCTTTGATTAACTCTACGTCCATATTCAGTTTCAAATATCGATGTTGAAATCGATTCTTACTTCTCTATATAAGCCCTGACTTATATATTCAATTTGTCCAATGATAAATATTTTATTTTATTTATAAAATATTATTTATAAATTAATCTTCTCAATTTATTGGTTACAACAGATTCTATTTAAAATCTTTGCTTTAAATCCATATCATGTTATACCCGTGTGCGAAGCACAGGTCTAAACTTTCCTGATGTAAAATTCTATTCATTTGCCAAATATTTCCTTAAATGACATTATTTTCATTTCCCAATAAATCCCTTTTATAACTCTATTTATTTCCTAAATAAATATTTCCTTTTTATAACTCGATTTATTTTTTTAAATAAATATTTCCTTTTCAATTCTATTTGTAAATGTTTGACAAATATCTCCTTTTTAAACCTATTTGTAAATGGTTTACAAATACTCCCTTTTCAATTCCATATATTTATTTTCTGAATAAATATTTGTTTTCCTATTTGTTTCACCATATTTTCCTTTTATATTTGTTTCACAAATATATTTTTTATAACTTATGCTTCGATTTTATAATTTTTTTAAATCCTTTTCCTTTTATATATGAAATCCATTGATTTCATAAGAAACCTCTTTTTATTTTCCAACTATTTCTTTTTCTATTTGTTTTTATAAATATTTCTTTTTCTATTCTATTTATTTCTAAATAAATCCTTTTATAATATCCTTTGATGTTATAAATATTCTCTTTACAAAATCCTTTGATTTTATAAACATTTCATTTTCAATATACGTTTTTGAAAATTCCATTTTTATCATTATGGTATTTCTTATGGTATTTAACATATCATATAAAAATGATAAATATTATCCAAACACACAAAATCTACAATAGATTATATATCACATCATATATCACAATATATGAATAACTGTAAAATAAATGTTTAGGAATCCAGTTGGATCCCTCCAACCTGTTTCCCTGCATCTACAGATGTTACACAATATAATTCATATCAATTTCATTTCATCATGAAATATAATGTTAAACATGATCAATATTTGATTGTCGATTTATATATATATATAACTATATTTACGTTGTCAATCAAATCTATTTAACTATTTAACAGTCCAAACAATCAATACACAACAATCAATCATTTATTTATCAAAAATAAAGTACAGTTTATAAAAATATAAACTAATCAGAGATAGTGAGTATTACTCACTTTGGCAGTTCATCGTTAAAGAACGATAAACTGTTGTTTAATTAGAATCAAACAATTTATTTCGCCATAAATTCAAACGAACTCCAATCCACTCACAGTCAGTTCTATTGCGTAGTGCTCGTCCATACGATCCCAAGGGATCTTGTTTCGTCAAATTCTGACACCGTATGAAATAGATATACATTTTTAAAGTTTGAACTAATTTATATTTAAAATAAACCAACTATTAAATCACTTTGGGCTTAACCTTCCTTTATCCGGCCCAAACAGACTTAAACCCACGTAAGTCTCCTTCCCCAAATCACCAATTCACGCTCCAGACATTCAACAGTCCCTTACCATGATTTCCGATCAGCTCTTCCTCCCCTTACACTCCATGTTTCAACAAACTGAAACCACCAGCATCGCTTTCTTGCCGAGCGCATCCTCCCCGCTCCCTCATTACTCAACTCGAGTGTCAGAACAGAACTTGACTTCGACTTCGTCGCGACCACAACAGGAAACCATCGAACATCATTAGCACCAAAATCACCCAAATCGTGCTCGCAGGCACCATTCGATCCAAGAAACCAAAAAACAGACTTCTTTTTACCAAACTATACTTCGATTCACAATACACTTCAACCCTAGTTAAAGCTGGTAAAAGAACAGCGAAACCAGTGATGATCAAAGGTGCTCATACTCGTACAGGATGAATATAATCTTCTTCCGAACTCATAGATATTTGTTTGAGGATTTATAGAATTTTATTCGAATTCTTTTTGATTTTAGAAGATCGAACTCTTTTACTGTGGAGAAAGAAAAAGAACGGCGGAAAAGTTGACCGAGGAATGAAGTGAGTTTATGTTTAGAAGGTTTAAGGATGTTATACAGGTAAGTTTTAAATAATTTTATATTGATTATTTAATTTATTTTTATCTTACCCTGTCTATATTTGTCCTTAAAAATTCCTGTGATCACTCATGATACCCAAAAATCACGAAAATGGACATGCAACTACAGTTCGACATTACGGTCCCAACGAAACTGGTTTCGTCGAATTCCGACTCCATTTGCTCACACAACGTATTTTCAACCATTGAAATACTGACTGTTTTTCACATTAAAAATCCGTACGGCCACACAGTGACTCTAAAAATCATGAAACTTGGAATCTAACAATAATTTAATATTACGGATCCGATAAAATTAGTTTCGTCAAAAACGGAGGTCGTTTGCAAAACTGGCTATTTTTAAAGCTCTAAATAACCCTTTTAAATATATAAATATATTTAAAAATAATTAAATTAAATATTTATAAATAAATATTATCGTATATATTCACAAAGAATATCACACAGCTCAATCGGGAAAGTAATGAATATTATAAAAGAAAATTCATGTGTTGAATATAAAAATAGTGATGTGTTGACAATACTCATGTGTTGAGATTAGTCGTGTGTTGAAATAAATATAGATTCATGTGTTGAATATAAAAATAGTGATGTGTTGACAGTACTCATGTGTTGAGATTAGTCGTGTGTTGAAATAAATATAGATTCATGTGTTGAATGGGATAAATATTCATTTGTTGGATAGAATAAAGAAGTTTTGAAAATATAAAGCCGTGTTGATTAGATTGACGCCATTTTGACGTAAACGATATTTATATCGATTTTATCGATTTCGAAATGAATTGAATTGAAAACGATTTCGAAATGAATTGAATTGAAAACGATTTCGAAATGAATTGAATTGAAAGCGAATTCGAAATGAATTCAAATTGAATTGAATAGAAATGAATTTTAAAACGAATTTATAAAGAAGAATTCAATTTTGATTTGAATTGAAATAGAAGTTGAAATTGTTTTGAAACGAATGTAGAACTATTTATAAAATTCGTTTTAAAAGGAAATCGATGAAATATATATAATATATATATATTATATATATAATGGCCGAAATAGAACGCGCCGCGCCGCGGCAGTTCGCGAATTTCGACCATTTATTTCAAACGGACATTGCGGGAGATCCGACCGTCGGATTCTCCTAAAACCGGAACCGTTGGGTTCGTATCGAAAAGAGCTTTCCAATGAATATTAGAAATTTGAAATCTAACGGTTGGATTTGGAGTTAGGTTCAAATCAAATTCGAAAAAGGTCGCTGTAAGTGCAGTTCGATGGCCGTTGTTGGAAATCGACTGTACGGGCCTTGGTAAAATTATTAAAAATATCTATAATTTGTGTAAAATCATAATATATGGATTGGAAAGAGTTGAGCTGGAAAATTCCACATTTGAAAAGATAAAAATAGATTTTTATCGAAATAAACTAGTTTTGAACTAGAATTAAAATCAATTTATTTTTGAAATAAATAAATTGAATTTGAAAGTGATTTTAAAAATAATCAATACTCCCAATACGTGGATTGGACTGGAGTTGAATCGAAATTATCTTCGGGATATTTCGATGTTGGATTTCGTGACTATACAAATATTGTTATGGGGATTTGAAAGATATATTTTATATCGTTATTTCCAATACGATATATGTTGGTTTCAGAATTTGATATTGAATGTAAACCGATATATTTTCTATTCAGAGCCTTGTATTTAATATCAAATGTGATTTGGGTTTATCGTGAATCGTGTTTTAGAAGACATTGGTTCTTTAACCCAGTTAAAGGCAAGATATCGATTTTTGAGAAGATTAAAACTAAGTGGAGTTTTAATGAATCTTTAATTAGATTGAAAAGTGAATTGATTATTTAAATTATCAAATCTGAAAGGTGATCGAGAATGGAGTACCACCAGTTTTGCTCCAAAGCGATAGTTAAATCTTTAATTAGATTTGAACGTGAAATGGTAATTAATTTTACCGATAACACAGTGGTGTTAGATGTGGAGTATTACCAGTTTTCTCCATGGGATATATAGGTTGGGATTGGGAAATAAAATAATAATTACTTCGGTGTGGTTCGCTAATCCCGACTAGTTTGGAAAACCATAATATGGTTTGAAATGATATCCAAAGGAAGATTAAAGAATAAATTTAGAAGAATTTATCGTGGATAAAATTAATGGGAACCTTTCCCTAAAAATGTGTTTTTGTGAAAGAATATTCTGAATTGGAATGAGGCGTTTGATGTGTTTGTGTAACATTTGTTTATCATATACGTGGGTTATTCAGAAAGGCCGGGTTTACACCCATTCTGAATAACCGATTCGACGAGATGTCGAAGATGAAGACGGTGGTTGAAGACCGGAAGTCTTCACATCGTTTGGATAATTACTGACGATCCTGATTGGGCTGTACACCCAAGAGGATGAAAATAGTTGGCGGTCGTCCAGACGTACTTGGAGATGGATGGATATGCGAGGAAAGTGCCTCCGGTTTCGTTCAGACCTAGAACGGACTTGTAAATGGATGGTGTGTCTGACATTGTATTCCTTTATATTGTATTTGTTGATCTCTGCTAAATATATATCTGTTTGGCGACGGAGAATTTATTCTCTTGCTTAACGCCCTTCTCTGAGACATATGAGCTCAGAGGTTATATATTGGCAGAAATCAGTGGTACGATATGGATTGATAGTGTGGCATACTGAGATGCAGTGATCCAGACTTTTGTTGAAAAGCAAAGTTTGGTGGTTGATGATCAAAGCGCAGCTGATATAGCATGGCTTTGTGTATAGCGTTGATCCGCGAGCCTCACAGCCCGGGATGGTGGTAAACTGATGGTTTGATCAATATACATTTTTAGTGTAGTGGATTCGGTCGACCGATATTGAGCTTCGTGCTCGGAGGGATAGAGTAAGCGGTGTTTTCTCTTGCTGGGACGTAAGCCGCGGTGATACTTGAGTCCCAAAAGTGCGGATGTGCATAGCGGTGTTTTCTCTCGCTGAGACGTAAGCCGCGGTGATTTGTACTACGCGATCGATCTTTCGAATCAGGAGCCACCATGATGGAAATCCAATTTCCAATACGTGTATTTCGGCTTTATTTGTAGAGCCTAGTATGGCGACATAGTGGGATGGGGCACTCATGCCGTCTATGATTTATATTTATGATTGAAATTGTTTTTGACACTATACACTTATTATAGTATCAAATGATTTGTTTTAAACGTATCAAGCATGTTTGGCTGTTATAAGGTAAAACCCTATCCTCCGGCTTGCGTTGCATTGTGTGATGGGACCTGGGTCTTATAATAGCTTCATTTTTCGAAAAAGCATTGCGCTGTTTATTCTATGCACTAGTATTCTTGGGAGGAAACCCGTTCCGTGTTATACGGCGTGGTCCCTTGAGTTACTCTCTTTTAAAGTAATGTTTTAAATAACTGTTTTAGTTCTCACACCAGTCACATGACTGACCTGGAGTTTATTGTTTTAACCTAAACTCTGGGTGCCCTTATTTTCGACACGGGCAGCTAGTAGTTTTGGTTTTGCAGATTTATATTCACAGGATCCTGGTTTACAGCTGGAATGATATCCGGAAAGCTTTGTATCCGTATATCTCTTCTAGTTGTGTATTGTATTATTTTCCGCTGCTAGGTATTTAAATGTAATTTAAATCTTTGATATTTCTGTGTAATATTCATTTATACTCTGTATATTCTTGTAATCTGATGCATTGTGGTAATAACAGCGAAATATTCTTCTGTTTGTGTTCTGATTTGTCTTGTCCTCACAGTAATTCGTTCTTTCTCATCTCTTCGGAGACCGGGGAAGTTTCGGGTCGCTTCATTTGGTATCAGAGCTTTGGTTTACAGAGCTCGAGAACAAGACACATTAGAACCATACGAAAGAATTCATCAGATATTGGATTAGCAATATCCAATTAGAATGACTCGTTAGAGATAGGATCAGTAGTATCCTAGAACGAGTTTGAAGAGTGTGTTTTTCAAATGAAAACAATTTTGTTTTGAAAATTTAAATTGTTTTATACGTATTTGATTATTTATTTATTTTGAATATGGACAATCGAGTATATAAAGATTTTGCATATACGCGTCATGAACGTATATTCGAAGTTTTAATATACTGGGTAGATATAGAATCACATTCTAGATATTCGGGGATGATTCTGATGATGGTGCATCATCATCAGTATTCATATTCGAATTTCGAAGGTGTGATTTCTATATATTTCCATCAGACTGGTGTGAGAACCAAAACTAATATAGTTAGAATACATTGTTGTGAATTGGCATCAAAAACAAGAATTTCTGTATATATATCAAAATTATGAATTTGAAACTCTAATTCACTAATTGATTGATGTTTGTGTTGTTTGTTTATTTGTTTGCTAATTTTTATCCATTTAGCCTAATTGTATCAAATTTTGAATTGTATTGAAAATTGGTCGCATTTGCTTGCATATACAAGTACTTACATTGAACAGGTCATGGCAAGGAGGCTAGAGCAGAGAATAAAATTTGTTTGCCCGACAAATAGGTACATGTTTACTACATAATTTCCTGTTTTGTTTGGGTGATGATGATTTTGTGAGCCTATTGGCTAGCCGCTTGGCTTTTTCTTTTTCTTTTTGAGATTAGAAGGACCGGGGAAGCTATTTGAAATTCCCTGATGCTCCCGGTGCAGGGGAGGTTATGGCGAAATTTTTCGAAAATTTAGGGTGTTAGCCAAATTTTTGAAAATTTGAAAATTCTCAGAAACTGAAAAGTTGGAGAATGGAAGCCAGATCGAACGTAGAGTTAATTGATCAAACCACTTTCGACTTTGTTCCTTTTCGGGGACGAAAAGTTTTAAGTGGGGGAGATTGTAATAACCCGAAAATCTGGGCCAGTTTAAAATTTTTATTTTGGCAATTTTGGCGAATTTTGAATATTTAAAATGAATTATTTTAAATAATATTGACAAGAAATTTATTTTGAATATAATCCGACGTATATATTATATACGTCGTCGTTAGAATATAAATATTTATATATAATTATAAATAGAATTGAAAATGGCGCGGTAGTTCGATAATTCGATTTCAAACTTCAATTGAATGTACCGGGTGCAAAACAATCCGGGTTTTAGTGAAACCAAAAATCATAGGATCTAATTGATGATATCTTTCCAACGAATCCGACAAATCAAGATTTCATAGCGGGAATCAAAAGATATGTCCAGTTGAAAATTATGAATAGTCGCTATGGAATTCAGGCCCTTAAAAATGGACATTTTGCAAATGACCTCGGATTTCGACGAAACCAGTTTTGTAAGGTCCGTGATGTCAAATTATTGCTAGGTTTTAAATTTCATAATTTTTCGAATCAATATGTGAGCGTGGCAAAGGAAAACGCGTTTGACCAGTTTCAGTTGATTTTAATCGACTGGAAATTGGCCATTTTTCCAACGGTCTCAGAATTCGACGAAACTAGTTTTGTTAGGACCGTATCGTCAATACGAAGCTAGAAAATATTTTTCTGGAATTTTTCTAGTTAGTATGTGACCCCGGTAATTTGAAATGTACGTTTAAAATTCAATATAGTGATTTAAAGGTAAATTCAAAGGGAACTGATCGAAACGATCAAATCAGCTTGCGATACATATCCCATTGTGTTCGGAATGGGGGTAAAACGCTATGGGCGACAGTCGGTGGGTCTCGTTTCGACTTCGAAAGAAAAGTCAACTATGGAGATTAAAATAAAATAATAAAAATATTTATATGTAAATATCCCTCCCCATTTGCCCCTAGACCTAATCGTTCAGCCCCAAATCAAAATAAAAACCCGTCGCTCCCCTCGACGTCGACACCGCGCCCGGCTCCTCCCCCAGTCGCCCGCCACTCAGTCGAAGCCCCTGTCCCCTCTTCAACCTCCTCCATTCGATCCATCAACGAAGACCACCGCAACCCTAGCCCAGAGCAGCCTTCGACCTCGACAGCACCTCCTTCCGCCACCATCCCCTACCTAGGAGCCCCAACCCCGACGAACGTCGGCCCACGCCTCCTCCAGCGCCGCCTCAGGCCAACCAGTGGCCCCCCCCTCAACTGAAAACCCTCCTTCCCTTCCAAGCAGTGAGTGTTTTCATTTATTTACATTTATTCTATATTTTCAGTTTCAATATATGTAATACCGAGTTTTAAAATGCTATTTTTGTATAGAATAAATCGAAGTAAATATATGTTTTATATATATAACACACAAATCAAAGGTATGATTTCAATATAGTCAAGATCTGATTTTTAGAAGACTAAAGAAGTGAAGTTTTGATTTTTATTTATATTGAAAGCGAACAAATAAAGATGTGATTTTTATTTATGTATGAAGAGTATAAAAATGTGATCTTTACTAGGAAGTAGACAAAATAAAAATGTGATTTTTATATATTGAACTTTAAAATAAAAATTCGATTTTTATATATTGAACTTTGAAATAAAAATTCGATTTTTATATATTGAACTTTGAAATAAACTGTGATTTTTATATATTGAACTTTGAAATAAAAATTCGATTTTTATATATGGAATAGCGAAGTAAAAATTCGATTTTTACATATGTAGTGAAAGCGGACAACGAAGGTGACAAAAAGGCGGGAACGACGAAGATCTCTACAATAGAAGTGCCGTGGAGCTAGGATAGCTATATGTGAGAACTTCTCACTCTAAATTCTCTTTTTCTAGTTATATATATATATACTAGGATGTAGACGGTGCTTAGTAGCACCCGACACCCGTCATCCACAGACCATGGATGGCTTGTTTGTTAAATTGTTTGGTTGTGTAGTTGGTTAGTCTAATTGATTGAAATTTTAATTGTTTGGTGGATTGAAATTGATTTGATTGATGTGTGAGTGGCGTGGGCCTTCACTAGACCGGGGATAAGGCTAGGCCTCGTCCCGTTTCTAGTATCGTGCCGTTATGCCGCCGAAATTTTCTAAAATATGTTAGAAAAATAAAAATATCATTTTTATTGTGTAAATGAAATGAATAGAAATTCATGTATTAAAATAAAATATATTATCATTAAAATATAGTTTTAACGTGAAAGTGAATAAATAAATATTTATAAACAAATCGGCCGAATTGTTTATATACACTGATTTGACTGATATTGAATGGGTCGATAAATTTTACACATCGCCCAACTGCACAACTAAAAATCTGTGTTTGATTGTTTGAAACCCCACACGGGTGTTGGGATGAAATATGAATTTCACTCATCCTGATTGATTAAATATGTCGATCGATTGATTGACATGCTGTTATAAGCGTAGGATATCTATATTTGATGCTTATACAGTGTAGTGCACTTTGGTTGATGGTTGATTGTTTATTATTGCTATCATATACATGTGTTGTATGGAATCCATATAATTAACGTTATATGGTGATTGATTGGGCCTCATTCCAATCGGGAAAGTAATGAATATTATAAAAGAAAATTCATGTGTTGAATATAAAAATAGTGATGTGTTGACAGTACTCATGTGTTGAGATTAGTCGTGTGTTGAAATAAATATAGATTCATGTGTTGAATATAAAAATAGTGATGTGTTGACAGTACTCATGTGTTGAGATTAGTCGTGTGTTGAAATAAATATAGATTCATGTGTTGAATGGGATAAATATTCATTTGTTGGATAGAATAAAGAAGTTTTGAAAATATAAAGCCGTGTTGATTAGATTGACGCCATTTTGACGTAAACGATATTTATATCGATTTTATCGATTTCGAAATGAATTGAATTGAAAACGATTTCGAAATGAATTGAATTGAAAACGATTTCGAAATGAATTGAATTGAAAGCGAATTCGAAATGAATTCAAATTGAATTGAATAGAAATGAATTTTAAAACGAATTTATAAAGAAGAATTCAATTTTGATTTGAATTGAAATAGAAGTTGAAATTGTTTTGAAACGAATGTAGAACTATTTTTAAAATTCGTTTTAAAAGGAAATCGACGAAATATATATAATATATATATATTATATATATAATGGCCGAAATAGAACGCGCCGCGCCGCGGCAGTTCGCGAATTTCGACCATTTATTTCAAACGGACATTGCGGGAGATCCGACCGTCGGATTCTCCTAAAACCGGAACCGTTGGGTTCGTATCGAAAAGAGCTTTCCAATGAATATTAGAAATTTGAAATCTAACGGTTGGATTTGGAGTTAGGTTCAAATCAAATTCGAAAAAGGTCGCTGTAAGTGCAGTTCGATGGCCGTTGTTGGAAATCGACTGTACGGGCCTTGGTAAAATTATTAAAAATATCTATAATTTGTGTAAAATCATAATATATGGATTGGAAAGAGTTGAGCTGGAAAATTCCACATTTGAAAAGATAAAAATAGATTTTTATCGAAATAAACTAGTTTTGAACTAGAATTAAAATCAATTTATTTTTGAAATAAATAAATTGAATTTGAAAGTGATTTTAAAAATAATCAATACTCCCAATACGTGGATTGGACTGGAGTTGAATCGAAATTATCTTCGGGATATTTCGATGTTGGATTTCGTGACTATACAAATATTGTTATGGGGATTTGAAAGATATATTTTATATCGTTATTTCCAATACGATATATGTTGGTTTCAGAATTTGATATTGAATGTAAACCGATATATTTTCTATTCAGAGCCTTGTATTTAATATCAAATGTGATTTGGGTTTATCGTGAATCGTGTTTTAGAAGACATTGGTTCTTTAACCCAGTTAAAGGCAAGATATCGATTTTTGAGAAGATTAAAACTAAGTGGAGTTTTAATGAATCTTTAATTAGATTGAAAAGTGAATTGATTATTTAAATTATCAAATCTGAAAGGTGATCGAGAATGGAGTACCACCAGTTTTGCTCCAAAGCGATAGTTAAATCTTTAATTAGATTTGAACGTGAAATGGTAATTAATTTTACCGATAACACAGTGGTGTTAGATGTGGAGTATTACCAGTTTTCTCCATGGGATATATAGGTTGGGATTGGGAAATAAAATAATAATTACTTCGGTGTGGTTCGCTAATCCCGACTAGTTTGGAAAACCATAATATGGTTTGAAATGATATCCAAAGGAAGATTAAAGAATAAATTTAGAAGAATTTATCGTGGATAAAATTAATGGGAACCTTTCCCTAAAAATGTGTTTTTGAGAAAGAATATTCTGAATTGGAATGAGGCGTTTGATGTGTTTGTGTAACATTTGTTTATCATATACGTGGGTTATTCAGAAAGGCCGGGTTTACACCCATTCTGAATAACCGATTCGACGAGATGTCGAAGATGAAGACGGTGGTTGAAGACCGGAAGTCTTCACATCGTTTGGATAATTACTGACGATCCTGATTGGGCTGTACACCCAAGAGGATGGAAATAGTTGGCGGTCGTCCAGACGTACTTGGAGATGGATGGATATGCGAGGAAAGTGCCTCCGGTTTCGTTCAGACCTAGAACGGACTTGTAAATGGATGGTGTGTCTGACATTGTATTCCTTTATATTGTATTTGTTGATCTCTGCTAAATATATATCTGTTTGGCGGCGGAGAATTTATTCTCTTGCTTAACGCCCTTCTCTGAGACATATGAGCTCAGAGGTTATATATTGGCAGAAATCAGTGGTACGATATGGATTGATAGTGTGGCATACTGAGATGCAGTGATCCAGACTTTTGTTGAAAAGCAAAGTTTGGTGGTTGATGATCAAAGCGCAGCTGATATAGCATGGCTTTGTGTATAGCGTTGATCCGCGAGCCTCACAACCCGGGATGGTGGTAAACTGATGGTTTGATCAATATACATTTTTAGTGTAGTGGATTCGGTCGACCGATATTGAGCTTCGTGCTCGGAGGGATAGAGTAAGCGGTGTTTTCTCTTGCTGGGACGTAAGCCGCGGTGATACTTGAGTCCCAAAAGTGCGGATGTGCATAGCGGTGTTTTCTCTCGCTGAGACGTAAGCCGCGGTGATTTGTACTACGCGATCGATCTTTCGAATCAGGAGCCACCATGATGGAAATCCAATTTCCAATACGTGTATTTCGGCTTTATTTGTAGAGCCTAGTATGGCGACATAGTGGGATGGGGCACTCATGCCGTCTATGATTTATATTTATGATTGAAATTGTTTTTGACACTATACACTTATTATAGTATCAAATGATTTGTTTTAAACGTATCAAGCATGTTTGGCTGTTATAAGGTAAAACCCTATCCTCCGGCTTGCGTTGCATTGTGTGATGGGACCTGGGTCTTATAATAGCTTCATTTTTCGAAAAAGCATTGCGCTGTTTATTCTATGCACTAGTATTCTTGGGAGGAAACCCGTTCCGTGTTATACGGCGTGGTCCCTTGAGTTACTCTCTTTTAAAGTAAAGTTTTAAATAACTGTTTTAGTTCTCACACCAGTCACATGACTGACCTGGAGTTTATTGTTTTAACCTAAACTCTGGGTGCCCTTATTTTCGACACGGGCAGCTAGTAGTTTTGGTTTTGCAGATTTATATTCACAGGATCCTGGTTTACAGCTGGAATGATATCCGGAAAGCTTTGTATCCGTATATCTCTTCTAGTTGTGTATTGTATTATTTTCCGCTGCTAGGTATTTAAATGTAATTTAAATCTCTGATATTTCTGTGTAATATTCATTTATACTCTGTATATTCTTGTAATCTGATGCATTGCGGTAATAACAGCGAAATATTCTTCTGTTTGTGTTCTGATTTGTCTTGTCCTCACAGTAATTCGTTCTTTCTCATCTCTTCGGAGACCGGGGAAGTTTCGGGTCGCTTCAAAAACACATGTGCAAACAACGATATTATTTCCAGATGGAAATTTTATCGATCAATCATGATTTAACATTTATCTCTTTATTTCATTAATTTACTTATCTCCTGTTTCCATATATTCTAAATTCTTATTTTCTATTATCAGAAAACATTTTTGATTCTTATTTGGAAAACATTTCCAAAACTCCTTCACTGGATTTAAACTGATGTTTAAATAAAACATCGCCATGCCAACTCAAACCATTTCACTCATTAACTAAATTCACTTAATCATCATTCACTATCAAACCATACCATTCCTTAGTTATGAAGGAAGTCAAATAAGTTGGGGTATGATTACCTCTCAGACCTTAACTGAACAACGTTTTAACTTCGAAATAGTCAAAGTTTATCTTTTAAATCTTTAACAAACTTCCTTACGTAACCCTCTTTCAAATAAATCTCTATTAGATAACTCTTTCCTTCGAACAAACTATATTCGATAATCTCTCTTCTTTGAATAACTCTATTCAACTAACACTATTCGATTAACTCTAATCTATTTACTCTTATCAGTTAGCTCTATTTGATTAACTCAATTATATTAACTCTATTTGATTAACTCTATTGGATTAACTCTATATGATTTACCCTACTGGATTAACTCTATTCAATTAACTCTAACTAATTTATTCTTATCAATCAACTCCTTTCGAATAAACTATATTCGATTAACTCCTTTCGAATAACTAATATTCGATTAACTCCTTTTGAATAACTAATATTCGATAACTCCTTCCGAATAACTAATATTCGATAACTCCTTTTGAATAACTAATATTCGATAACTCCTTTCGAATAACTAATATTCGATAACTCCTTTCGAATAACTAATATTCGATTAACTCATTTCGAATAACTAATATTTGATATGTCCTTTCGAATAACTAATATTCGATAACTCCTTTCGAATAAATAATATTTGATAACTCCTTTCGAATAACTAATACTCGATAAATCCTTTCGAATAACTAATATTCGATAACTCCTTTCGAATAACTAATATTAGATAATTTCTTTCGAATAACTAATATTTGATAACTCCTTTCGAATAACTAATATTCGATAACTCCTTTCGAATAACTAATATTCGATAATTTCTCTTCTTCGAATAACCTATATTCGAATAAATCTATTCAATTAACTCTATTCGAATAACAAATATTCAACTAACTCTTGTTCGATTAACTCTATTCGAATAACTCTTGTTCCATTTAACTCTAATCGATTAACTCTAACTGATTAACTCTAATCGATTAACTCTAACTTTAATCGATTAACTCTAACTCTAATCATTAACTCTAACTCTAATCGATTAACTCTAACTATAATTGATCAACTCTAACTCTAATCAATTAACTCCTCTAACTCATTTTGATTAACACATTTTGATTAACTCCTTTGATTAACTCTACATCCATATTCAGTTTCAAATATCAATGTTGAAATCGATTCTTACTTCTCTATATAAGCCCTAACTTATATATTCAATTTATCCAATGATAAATATTTTATTTAATTTATAAAATATTATTTATAAATTAATCTTCTCAATCTATTGGTTACAACAAATTCTATTTAAAATCTTTGCTTCAAATCCATATCATTTTATACCAGTGTGCGAAGCACGGGTCTAAACTTTCCTGATGTAAAATTCTATTCATTTGCCAAATATTTCCTTATATGACATTCTTTTCATTTCCCAATAAATCATTTTTATAACTCTGTTTATTTCCTAAATAAATATTTCCTTTTTATAACTCTATTTATTTTTCTAAATAAATATTTCCTTTTTAATTCTACTTGTAAATGTTTTACAAATATCTCCTTTTTAAATCTATTTGTAAATGGTTTACAAATACTACCTTTTCAATTCCATATATTTATTTTCTAAATAAATATTTCTTTTCCTATTTGTTTCACAATATTTTCCTTTTATATTTGTTTCACAATATTTTCCTTCTATATTTGTTTCACAAATATTTTCCTTTTATAACTTATCCTTCGATTTTATAATTATTTTCTTTTTAAAAAATCTTTTTCCTTTTATATATAAAATCCATTGATTTCATATGAAACCCCTTTTTATTTTCCAACTATTTCATTTTCTATTTGTTTTACAATTATTTCTTTTTCTACTCTATTTATTTCTAAATAAATCCTTTTATAATATCCTTTGATGTTATAAATATTCTCTTTACAAAATCCTTTGATTTAATAAACATTTCATTTTCGATATACGTTTCTGAAAATTCCCTTTTTATCATTTTGGTATTTCTTATGGTATTTAACATACCATGTAACAATGATAAATATTATCCAATCACACAAAATCTACCACATATTATATATCACATCATATATCTCAATATATGAATAATAGTAAAATAAATGTTGAGGAATCCAGTTGGATCCCTCCAACCTGTTTCCCTGCATCCACAGATGTTACACAATATAATTCACATCAATTTCATTTCATCATGAAATATACTGTTAAACATGATCAATATTTGATTGTCGATTTATATATATATATATATATATATATATATATATATATAAAACTATATCTACGTTTTCAATCAAATCTATTTAACAGTCCAAACAATCAATACACAACAATCAATCAATTATTTATCAAAAATAAAGTACAGTTTATAAAAATATAAACTGATCTGAGATAGTGAGTTTTACTCACTTTGGCAGTTCATCGTTAAAGAACGATAAACTGTTGTTTGATTAGAATCAAACAATTTATTTCGCCATAAATTCAAACGAGCTCCAATCCACTCACAATCAGTTCCATTGCGTAGTGCTCGTCCATACGATCCCAACGGATCTTGTTTTGTTAAATTCAGACATCGTATGAAATAGATATACATTTTTAAAGTTTGAACTAATTTATATTTAAAACAAACCAACTATTAAATCACTTTGGGCTTAACCTTCCTATATCCGACCCAAACAGACTTAAACCCGCGTAAGTCTCCTTCCCCAAATCACCCATTCACGCTCCAGACATTTAACAATCCCTTACCATGATTTCCGATCAGCTCTTCCTCCCCTTACACTCCATTATACAACAAACTGAAACCACCAACATCGATCTCTTGCCGAGCTCATCCTCCCCACACCTCATTACTCCACTCGAGTGCCAGAACAGAACTTGACTTCAACTTCATCGCGATCACAATAGGAAACCATCGAACGTCATTAGCACCGAAATCACCCAAATCATGCACGCAGGCACCATTTGATCCAAGAAACCCAAAAATGGACTTCTTTTTACCAAACTATACTTTGATTCACAATACACTTCAACCCTAGTTAACGCTGGTAAAAGAACAGCGAAACTAGTTGTTGACCCGCTTTTTAGTCAAAGCAGTCACATAGGGAATCTCTAGTTAACAATATGCTCAAGTATTGAGAACATTTTCAAAAGACAGGAAGCGATTTGGTTGAAGTCGCATCACGAATAAAGAATGGCCCGAAACTCCTATCAGACGATCTCTTTTGGGCCCAAAACAGCAATTACGAAGATGAGCTCTGTAACTCTTGTAGCCCTCTGAATTAGCTTTAGTTTGAGCTTTCGTTTGGCTAAAATGAACTTACGATTTGAAAGTTACGCCCGTTTCCGTGGACGCGTGCAGAACCAGAAACTTGGAACTTGGAATTTAGCATTGAATAGTTCCTCGGATCGGATCGGATAAGTCGGTTCGGATCGGACGCTGCCTTGATATGGACAGCTTGGCACTCGCTCTCCGCAGTCACGTTAGCACAGATCGGATCGGAGGGAGCATACCCGATCCGCTCAACCCTCGAAGTATTGGACACAGAATCTTCAGATCGGAGACATTATCTCGGTTCGCATCGGGATAAGGTAGACCCGACCCGCTTCACACCAAATCCTCACAAGAGTATGCTTGGCTTTGGACACTCCGGTTCGGATTGGGTGGAGTACCGAACCGACCCCCTTTGACCTGCTGCTGCACTTCAGAGTTGACCTATTCTTGTGGCGCTCTTTCCTCCTACTTTCATGGATCACCTTCCACATAGCCTTACACGAATTGGAGAGGCTTTCTCCCATCTTGCCACTTAGTCACCACGTCCTATCAAGGCGTTGGATGGAGGACACTTGTCATTCATCCGGATCTCCCCAGGGCTTCTCTACGCCTATAAATACACCCTTGTATGGCCATTTCAAGGGATCTTTTTTGGCTCTCATAGATCATGGCTTCCACCATTACCTCACGCAAGGCCATTGCTCAATAAGGAAGCCAAATTCCACATTATAACACGAGGATTTCGTGTATAATCTCCACTTTTCTCATTTCTTTTCATTGTAAACACGAGGATTTCGTGTATAAACGGCAAGCAAACTGTATTGTAATAGCTTCTTAGGTTTTAAGAAACTATAAAGTGGACGTAGGTTTGGATTTAGCCAAACCACTATAAAAATCTCGTGTGTCTCCTCTTATTTTACTTCTTTTTCTGCATTAATCTGTGATTGTGAGGCTTTCACATAGCATTTGGGTGTTAGTGCCATTTTTTGGTCTAACATTTTGGCGTGCTAGTAAGGGGGGCACACGACAACTTCAACTTCTGCTTGGATTATTTGGCTATTGGATCAATGGCTAAGCAAAAGGTTTCCCGTGTTGAAGGCGAAGGCATGAGAAACGAGGCAAGCCATGAAGCTTCCTCACATGAAAACTCGTCAGCATACTTGACGCGAGAAGAGATGGATGGCGTCCTCACCGAATTGAGAGCTCAGATGGCAAGGCAAGATGACCTCCTTCGCAAACAACAGGAGATGATTGACCAATTCTTCGCTCGGATGGAAGGAAGGCCGAGCAACAGCGTACAACTCATGGGAAATGGAATAGAATCAGCCCCAGCAGCAGTTGCAAACCAGATCGGTTCGGATCCGATACGAACCGAGGGCCAAAGTCTAAATCCCACGCAGATGGAAATGAGGGGCATTCCCCACCGGTTCGGTTCGGACCCGATCCGAACAACAACCCTACATGAGTTTGGGGGCAAAAGCCTCCCCTTTGGAAATCAAGACTTCGCTCCGGTTCGACCTACATCCACACCAGATCAGATCGACAATGCCACACAGCTTCAGCATCAAGCATCCTAGATCGGAATAGGAGAACCTGATCGGATTGGTACATCCAACCCGAACCGTGCACCTCGCCATGCCCTCCCTCGCTTCTCCGAGCCGCAACATGGGGGCACCTCTGAACCGAACCGAATGGCCTTCCAAGCTCCCCGTACACTTCCACACTCTTCTGGACTCAACGCTGGGGGCACCAGCTCTGAACTTGTCAACTTGAAACAACTCTTTGAAGGCGACTGGCTCGCCAATCTCACTGAACGCCTCTCGAGAGGTCGCACTTATCAGAATGACATGGATGATGTCAATCACAATCCATTCACACAAGAAATTAGGAATTCCCGCAATCCACCAGATTTCAAACTTCCGCAACTGGAGCCCTACAACGGCAGGACAAATCCCACCATGCACCTAATGCGCTACAAACGTCATATAGAAGTTCAGTCGGCTTCGGAAAACGTCATGGCAAAGTGCTTCCCTCTCTTTTTGACCGATATAGCTACTATGTGGATTCAGCAGCTGAAATCTGAATCGATCAACAGCTGGAACATGTTGGTCGCTCGCTTTATTGAACAGTTTAGGGTCCACATTGCTCGACCTAAGATTGTCATGTCTCTCACCACAATCAAGCAGAGACCCAGAAACTCTGCGCTCATTTTTGGAAAGGTTCAACGTTGCAGCAGCATCAGTTGATCGACCTGAGCCATCTATGGTATTGATGGCGGCAGTATCCGGCGTTCTAGACAACTTGGAGTTCAAAAAATCCTTATACCGAGTTCCACTAAGGAATCTCAGCGAATTCTACCTTGAATCAGATAGATTTCTGCGTGAAGAAGACGCAATGTCCGAAAAGAAGATTCTTGATGTCAATATGCTCAAAGACGGAGAACCGTCCGATTCTGATAAAGGCAAAAGAAAAGCTGCTGTCAAGAATGACCGCAACGCTCAGCCCCGGAGAGGGCCCATATATGAAAAGTACACCGAACTCAATTCAACCTTGACTGACATCTACGTGAACACAAACGGTGACATATCCTATCCAAAGCCTCATAGGAGGGAGCCATCGCAAAGAGAACACGATTCTGGAAAATACTGCATATTTCATGAAATGGACGGTTGACACAAATGACTGTAGACACTTGCGAGACTTGATTGAGGAACGGGTTAGACGTGGAGAGATACCCGAGTATGTGAAACAACCAACAGCGCCAGCACCTGTGCTGCCACCACTCGCTCCTCGGAGAGGGAATGACCCTGGATCAAGCTCTCGCGGGCTCATCATCAATTGATCTGGATGAGATCAGTCTGGGTTTCTTGCATTTCTTAGGATTTAAGATATGTTTCTTTGCTTTCTTTAGGTTTTCCAATTGGCTAAATTGGAGTACACACGTTCGGGGTTAAGATTTAGCTCCAACGCGTGCTCTGCACTCGATAACAAACCAATCAGGATTTGCTTTGGTTTTGTACTTTTAATTGAATAAAGAAGGACTTTCCGAGCATGGATTATGTTTGGCAATTTAATTATCTTGTCAGGTTGTGGCAGGATTCTCAATCTCAACTAAAGTATGGCTTATACTTATCTCGGACCCCTAGGAATGGATTATGCCTAGGGACAGACTGTCTTGTCAGGTTTTGGCAAGTATAGCTCTATCCCGACATGAGTATGGATTGTATTCACTAGGATTTTTAAGTATGGATTATACTTTGGAACGACTTATTGTTTTGTCAGGATTTGGAAAAGGAACTCAATAAAACTCGAGTATGGCTTATGCTCAATTTGAACTCCCTGGTATGGCTTATACCCGGAAGGTTAGGTCCCTCACCAGGTTTTGGCAGGATGATTCGAACGTCCCTCAAGTATGGTTTATGCTCAAACAAACGTCCAAGCGTGGTTCATGCTCGAAAGTGTAATCAGTTTTGTCAGGATTTGACACACCTTTTTGCTCTCTTTTCTTCTCAGGTATGGATTATACTTGCAGCTGGCAGGCCCGGCGTGGCCTCAGATTTCTTGGATTATCCAGAACACATCTTCCTTCAACCAGCAAGATATGTTCTGGGGGGCAAAATGTTGACCCGCTTTTTAGTCAAAGCAGTCACACAGGGAATCTCTAGTTAACAATATGCTCAAGTATTGGGAACATTGTCAGAAGAAAGGAAGCGATTTGGTTGAAGTCGCATCACGAATAAAGAATGGCCCGAAACTCCTATCAAACGATCTCTTTTGGGCCCGAAAACAGAAATTACGGAGCTGAGCTTTGTAACTCTTGTAGCCCTCTGAATTAGTTTCAGTTTGAGCTTCCGTTTGGCTAAAACGAACTTACAATTAGAAAGTTATGCCTGTTTCCGTGGACGCGTGCAGAACCAGAAACTTGGAACCTGGAATTTAGCATTGAATAGATCCTCGGATCAGATCGGATAAGTCGGTTCGGATCGAACGCTGCCTTGATATGGACAGCTTGGCACTCGCTCTCCGCAGTCACGTCAGCACGGATCGGATCAAAGGGAGCATACCCGATCCGCTCCACCCTCGAAGTATTGGACACGGAGTCTTCAGATCGGAGACATTATCTCGGTTCGAATCAGGATAAGGCAGACCCGACCCGCTTTACACCAAATCCTCACAAGAGCATGCTTGGCTTTGGACACTCCGGTTTGGATCGGGTGGAGTACCGAACCAACCCCCTTTGACCTGCTGCTGCACTTCAGAGTTGACCTATTCTTGTGGCGCTCTTTCCTCCTACTTTCATGGATCACCTTCCACATAGCCTTACACGAATTGGAGAGGCTTTCTCCCATCTTGCCACTTAGTCACCACGTCCTATCAAGGCGTTGGATGGGGACACTTGTCATTCATCCGGATCTCCCCAGAGCTTCTCTACGCCTATAAATACACCCTCGTATGGCCATTTCAAGGGATCTTTTTTGGCTCTCACATATCATGGCTTCCACCATTACTTCACGCAAGGCCATTGCTCAATAAGGAAGCCAAATTACACATTATAACACAAGGATTTCATGTATAATCTCCACTTTTCTCATTTCTTTTCATTGTAAACACGAGGATTTCGTGTATAAACGGCAAGCAAACTGTATTGTAATAGCTTCTTAGGTTTTAAGAAACTATAAAGTGGACGTAGGCTTGGATTGAGCCGAACCACTATAAAAATCTCGTGTGTCTCCTCTTATTTTACTGCTTTTCTGCATTAATCTGTGATTGTGAGGCTTTGACATAACATTTGGGTGTTAGTGCCATTTTTTGGTCTAACACCAGTGATGATCGAAGGTGCTCAAACTCGTACAGGATGAAGATAATCTTCTTCCGAACTCATAGATATTGGTTTGAGGATTTATAGAGTTTTATTCGAATTCTTTTTGGTTTTAGAAGATCGAACTCTTTTACTATGGAGAAAGAAAAAGAACAGCGGAAAAGTTGACCAAGGAATGAAGTGAGTTTAGGTTTAGAAGGTTTAAGGATGTTATATAGGAAAGTTTTAAATAATTTTATATTCATTATTTAATTTATTTTTACTCCTACGTTGTCTATATTTGTCCTTAAAAATTCCTATAATCAATCATGATACCCAAAAATCAAGAAAATGGACATGCAGCTACAGTTCGACATTACGGTCCCAACGAAACTGGTTTCATCAAATTCCGACTCCGTTTGCTCACACAACGTATTTTTAACTGTTGAAATACTTACTGTTTTCACATTAAAAATATGTACGGCCACACAGTGACTCTAAAAATCACGAAACTTGTAATCTAACAATAATTTAATATTACGGATCCAACAAAATTAATTTCATCAAAAACGGATGTCGTTTACAAAACTGACTATTTTTAAAGCTCTAAATAACCCTTTTAAATATATAAATATATTTAAAAATAATTAAATTAAATATTTATAAATAAATATTATCGTATATATTCAAAAAGAATATCACACAGCTCCAATTGGATTTATAACTCGATATTTCAAAATTCCCAGTTTTATCGATATTCGATTTATATATAAAATCCCTTTATAATATAAATATATATTTATAAATTTCAAAGGAATTCCATAGCGACTTTTCTAAAATATTATTTGGACATAAATCATAATCTACATAATGAAATCCCGATTTTTCTCTTCCATTAGAAAGATATACTTCACCAGCTCCGAACGTTTCTTGTTTCACGGAAATCCGATTTAAAACGGACCATGTATATTCAGTTGAAGTTCAAATCGCCAAATAGCGAACTGCCGCGCCATTTCGAGCTCGATTATGATTATAATATAATTATACATTCAAACTTCATTTAAATAATATATACGTTATTCTAATTCAATTCTAAACTGAATTATATATTTTGAGTTGTCCAGTTCACACTATATTGTCAATTCACTATTTCTGATTATTTCAGAATTCAATATATTATTCTATTATTTATATATTCAATATAAATTAATTCAACAACCATTTAAATTTCAAATTCACAATTTAAATAATTAAGTTAATTAATTATTATATTGCTAAAATACGGGTCGCTACACCTACTATTTGTTGGACATTCTACAATTTCCGAAGAGGATTCTTCTTCTTTATCAACTTCCATTGGATTTTCTTCTTGTTGCATTTGAGCTTGTATATCCCCGAATGTTTCATAGGATTTAAAAAATGATAGGAATTTGGATAAGGTTTATATTTCCCAAGATAAAAACCTTTCTTGGCACAAATTCCTTTCCTTTAAGATCCACTCCAAAATACTTAAAAATCCGAGTAAGATAACTCCATGATAGAGAGTGTTTTCTTTTGTGGACATTTCATTGGGCTTAAACTCTTTCAAAATTATATCGGCCTAATTATTATCATATGTGCCAAAGATGAAAAAAAAGAGCTTTTTGTACCTTGAGGGTAGGGTTAATAAAATTTCCGGAGCGGGGAGTGAGCGTATGTTGAAGAAGGAGGTTGACGATTCTTGCTTTTGGGTGGAAAAAGTAATATTTAAATTTCAAATGTTCATCGCTTTCAAAAATGTGAGGATAAGTCTCCAAATCTGTTTCATCAATTTCAGATTCCGAAAAATCTGAGCTCATACACTTACAATTTAAATGGTACCCAAAATTTCAGAATTCAAAACGATTTGAGTGCCTTTTACACTACTCCAAACTTGATTTTCATTTCCTTCGTCAAAGCCACGATTCTAATTCGCATAAAACATTTTGGCTAGATTCGGAAAACATACTTCATCGTTATCCCGAGAATCTTTCAAGATTAAAACTTCATTTTGATGAAAAAGAGAACGAAGGTCATAAGAAGGGAAATCTTCAAAGGTAGAAAAGGCTCTTGCATTGACTTTTTGTAACACCCCGTAATTTTAACAACACTAAAAGAAGATAAATTAAAGAATAATTAATTTAATATTCAGAATTAAGGGTAACATATTGCACCATTGCATTTGTCTCGGAATTCTGGTCAAAATAGACATCTGTTTTGCATAAAATGGATATCGTACGAAGAAGTTATTAAGGTTTGAAATTTGTATACACGCAAAAAGAATATATATACATACATATAGTCCATAAATTCAAAATTAAGTCAAAACAGTTCAAATCACGTAGAAATAAGGTGAGCAGGAAATATCCCTCCCATGGGTGTCGACCCCTGGGTCGACCCCTCAATGCGGGTGTCGACCCCCCTAGGGCAGACGTGGCAGATTAGGGTTTGGGGCTAGCGGCTATAAATATGGCTTCATTTCTCATGTTTTTGCACACCAAAAATAATGGAGGACTAGATGTTGTCTCTGCCCAGATTGAATCAAACATTTTCTTCTTCAGCAATCAATTAGAGTTATTCAAGTTAGAGATCTGCGATTCAATGTCTACAATTCTTCTCCTATTTTCCTAGATCCAAACACTGTGAGTTCATGTTAATTTTAGATCTAAATAATTAAAAAGTAAAACTTGATATGACTATAACTTGGATCTATGCATATGACCTTTTGAATCACATCAGATCTGCTATAACCTGTTATTCTGACATGACTACGACCTAGATCTTAACCTTTGTCATGTTAGATCTGCCTTTGATTGTATATCTAATTCTCTGTTTACATCACTTTATACATGTTCTATTATATTTATGGCAAAATTAGATCTGTTATTAGTTGGAAATTTAAACCATTGTTTAGATCATATCATACTTGTCCCTATTATGTTAGAATCAGTTCTGTTATCACATGTTCATATGATCTATTCCTATATGCCACTCTTGTCATTATGCCACTATATGTTTTATGTCGGTTTCTGCCATTATATGTTCATCATGTTAATATGATCATCTATGTTATATTCCTTCTATCTTTTCTCTTTTTATTTTTATAGCCAGGCTACCTTCGAGCCTAGGCATGCCGTTGAAATATGCGAACGCTTTAGATTGGGAACGAGGGGAAAACGTTAATATTGGGCATAACCTATAATTGGGAATTTGGGCATAACTTGAATAAAGTGTAATAATATGAATTTGGGGCATATAGTTTATTATGAACATAACTTGGGTAAGGGGCATGAAAACATATAATGGCATAGGACTACTTGGTTAATAATGGAAATGCCTAGAATTACAATAATTAGAAACTGTAACCACGCTTAGGCACGAGGTTAGATTATGCTTGTGGTGGAAGTCTGCCCAGAACCGACCGACATATCCAGCGACCAAAAGTGGTGAATCTAATGTGAGGGATCTAAGTTCATAAACAGGTAACGTGCTAAGACACGAGGTTAAGCCCGATTGGTGGAATAAGTCTGCTCGGACCCGCCCGGCATATCCAACATCCACAAGTTGTAGGCCTAATGTCGGAGGTCTGGCATATTATAACCATAAATGAATATATGGTAATAAACTTGAATAATTAACCTAGTTGAATCCATAGGGATTGTGTGAACATGTCAATTTGAATAGGGGTTAAGTAAACTTTGTTGAAACAGTGGGATGGTTAAGTATATCTGGCTTGGGTGGGTAATATTTATATATATAGGCCCAAAAACGTAGCCGGTTGGGTTATGTAATTAAAGACACCTTTAGGTAAGCATAACCTATGGAAATCCTAGTGGGGATGCAAGACAAAGGGGAGAGCTTGCATCATCTTGTATGTGGGACCCGTTTCAGTCAGTAATCTATATAATGGTATCAAACGAGTACTTCGCCCTAGGTCAGAGTCGGGGCACACTTACTAGGCTAATTGTAAGAGATCCAAACGTAGGGGACGGTGTGGGCGGCACGTACCGACCGGTTCATGTGCGTGCATGGTCCAGATAGAGGAAAATAAGACGCCATGGCACCTATAGATATGGTTATGCATCCTGAAAACTAAGGATTGCCATTTTAGGGAGTGATACACCCTACTGTGGGGCCAGCACAGGATAACTACAGAATAGGGAGCCGACCGACTAGGGTAGTAGTTAGGGTACATTTAGACGTACGCCTAAGTCTACTATCTTGTAGTTGTTGGGGATTATCTTGTTGACAATACACTAGTATTGGCGTAGAGTGCAGAGAAATCATTAGAGAAGCGAAGTATACTCTATCAGTTGTCCTGTTTACCTTGCCATACCTACGTATTATGATGTTATCTTTCTTATCCACTTTATATGCCTATCATGATACTTTTACTTATTTATTTGCTAAAAGTAACTGGACTCGCCAGACATTATGTCTAACCCATTTTGTTTCCTTTTCTTTCTCTTCTGTTTCTCCTCCTCCCCCCAAAGGTTCTCAGGATGGGAATACTCAAGCTTGATCAGGATTCTGCTATCGTCTTTCTTGGAGCTACTTAGATGTGTTTCTCAAGTTTTTATCTTTGCTACTATGGCTATGTTTCTTTTGAGGATTATGCTTCTTTTACTGTTATATTCTGATGTTTTAAGTACAAGACAGAAATTTTAATGATGTACTGCGTTTATGTATTTTCAGACATACGATGTTTTGAACCACGATGCTTTATTATTAAATAATGGTTTTTATTCCGCTGCTATTTTATATCTGTCTTGTAATGTTTCTTTTTCTGTTTACCTATAACGCTTCACGAAACTTAATGCATTCTTTTAATGTGTGACATTAACGGACGTAGGGTGTCACACTTTTCCACTAGAGACATAGTCAATATAGGCTTGAATAGCTTCCAGATCGTTGTAGAGATGACCTTTGAGAGCTTTGGTTAATCTCATTATTTTTGTTGTACTTGAGGAAGTAGTAGGAGATATGTTTTGAAGAGAATGGACCGAAGAGAGTTGTTTTGAATTTTGAATGAGAGGTAGAGAGAATATAATTGAATAGATAAATAAATAGCAAGTGAATGGACATAACTTTTTTGAAAATAAGGACACTTTTTCAGACCTTGGGAGTTGGTGAAAAGATGGAGGGAAGTTTGAAAGTTCAAACTTTTGAAATTCAAAATTTGAATTTCAATTATTGGTATATATGTCGACATGTCTATTCTCGTATGTCAACAATATGTGTGTTTTCAAAAGAAATGTTGCTTTTTGACTTTGTTTTATTATCTTAACATTTTATATTTTTAGATTTGTTATTTCCTAAAATAATATTAATCCTAACAAACATCTAAATTTTTTATTATATTATTATTTATTATTTTATTATTATTATTTTGAATTTCAAATTTAAATTTTAAAGTTCAAGTTTTTTTTTTAAAATTCAAAGAAGGCAAGCAATCAAAAACATCCATTCAAACAATTCAATCAAAAATTAACTAAGGCATACCTGGTTTTTAGATCAATTTCTTCAATAATTTCTAAATTTTGAATCGTTGTGAAGCACATATACAAATTTCCTTTTGGGTACTTTTGGCACAGGTCCCTGTTAAGTTTCAAAATTAGGCTCACATCCGGTCCTAAACTTATTGTAAATTAGGTCCCTATTTTTCTATTTAGAAAAATTGCATATATTTCTGCAACAATTCATCAGCCTTAGTTCAACTTTATTTGCATACATGTATGCAACAATTCAGAATATTTGCATACATGTATGCAAATATTTGTTCAGAATAGTTGCATACATGTATGGAATTTTTTTTGAATATTTGCATACATGTATGCAACTATTCTGAACGAATATTTGCATACATGTATGCAAATATTCATTCAGAATAGTTGCATATATGTATGCAAAAATTTAGAATATTTGCATACATGTATGCAAATATTCATTAGAACAGTTGCATACATGAAGCTGTGTAACGACCCGGATTTTGAGCGACTTTGGTTATCGACATAAGCACGATGTCGATAACCAAAACGTCGAAAAATCCTGGTAATTAGTGAAAGAAATTAGAGGGTGAGGAAAGATAAGATAGAAACTTAGAATAGAAGAAGAAGAAGAACACAACATCAGAGTAACACGAATCTCATAGAGGAACGAATAACATATAATATATGTAACATAACTTTGAAATATACATCTGTATTTGAATATACATCATTATCAAAGTACAGCACTTACAACACAGTGGAAATAACTATAGCTATATGATCCTGAAGCCTCCTGCTCCAGCTCTTCAACTATATCTGTAAAATCCCGACTACTTGACTGCCCATACAAATTTAGGCATCCAAGAGTTTAGGGGAAACAACAAAATAAACTCCGGGTCAGTCATGGGACTGGTATGAGTAAAACAGTTTAAAAACAGTTGAACAAGTAAATGATATCTCATAAGACCACGCCGCATAACGGAACGGGTTTTTCCCTTATGAGAATCCAAAGTAACTTTATATCAAAAACCTTTTGATATTATAATAATGTCTATCAACCACAGTATATATATAATCATCTAGCAGAAACGCTTTCATCTCACGTTCTACATATATAGTATACAATCAAAACCGCAAGCACGTATTGGGTAATGGATTTCCAACTATGACAAGGTATGGAATCACCTTTCGCTCGTGTACCTCTAGAGAGGAATACACTGGGTTCAACAAGAACATCTTGCAACCCGGCCACACATGACCGACCACTCATTTCGCTTGAGTGTATCGAATGTATATCACCAACAGTTGGGATCAGCAACCGTTTCCCGAATGGGACAGCATCAACAATAGATTTTTAGAAATGAATGAAACTCTAGATCAGGTGATTATACACCCTACTTCGGTGCGACCGACTTAGCCATGCTGCCTGCCCGATTTCTGTCATTTACCGGATGATGAGGCTAGAAGCTACGCTTTAACATCATATCAGATTCACTTTGAATGTCACATCGTCAAATCCATCAAATCACCGATTGACGTCCTCAACCATACATTATGTGTTAGCTAAAAGAAGTTTCCTTCTCCGCTTTCACTCTTGGTACAGTTGGAGAAATCAATATACGTGATCGTCTGGAAATACTTTGTCAGACATCCATCCATACAAGTCATCCAGGAACAGGATGAACCGAAGGCACTATTCTGTAAACAGGATAGACCTTGCATTACTCCGTCTTCAATTTCCTTTGGCATATATGATTCGCAACGCTTATGACAATACAGAGTGGTTCTTTGGATAATAATCCAACCGGTCTCTCCATATTAACAACGTTAAAATGGTCAAAAACTTCGATAGTCTGTGATTTAACTATCGAATAAAAATAGGTGTGCAAACAATGATATTATTTCCAAATGGAAATTATATCGATCAAACATCATTCAACATTCATCTCTTTAGTTCATTAATTTACTTATCTCATGTTTCCCTACGTTCAATATTCCTTATTTTCTAAATTGGGAAAATATACGTTATTAACAATGGAAAACATTTCCATTTCTTTGTTTCTTTATTAGAAAACATTTCTGGTTTCTTATTTGGAAAACATTTCCAAAGCTTCTTCATTGGACTTAGACAGATGTTTAAACAAACCATCGCGATGCCAACTCAAAGCATTTCCTTTACTGTCGAACCTTAACTATTCCTTAGTTAAAACGAAGCCAATCAAGTTGGGGTAGAACTACCTCTCAGACCTTAACTGAACAACATTTCTAACTTTGAAATAGGCAAAGTTCACTTTATATTCCTTTTACTAACTTCCTTACTTAACCCTCCTTCGAATAGCTATATTCGATTGACTCTTTTCACTTAACTCTATTCGATTAACCCTTATCAATTAACTCTATTGGACTAACACTATTGGATTAACTCTATTTGACTAATGCTATTGATTTACTCATTTCACTTAACTCCTTCCGAATAAACTACATTCGATAATTCCTTTTACTTACTATTCGAATAACTATATTCGATTAACTCATTTGCTTTAACTCTAATCGATTAAATTAACATCGATTAGCTCCTTTGCTTTAACTCTAATCGATTAAACTAACATCGATTAACTACTTTCCTTTTACTCTAATCGATTAAACTAACATCGATTAACTCTTTTTAACTTTATTCTCTAATCGATTAACTAACATCGATTAACTCCTTTCCTTTATTCTCTAATCGATTAACTAACATCGATTAACTCCTTTTACTTTAACACTAATCGATTAAACTAACATCGATTAGTTCCTTTTACTTTATCACTAATCGATTAAACTAACATCGATTAGTTCCTTTTACTTTAACACTAATCGATTAAACTAACATCGATTAGTTCCTTTTACTTTATCACTAATTGATTAAACTAACATCGATTAGTTCCTTTTACTTTAACACTAATCGATTAAACTAACATCGATTAGTTCCTTTTACTTTAACACTAATCGATTAAACTAACATCGATTAGTTCCTTTTACTTTATCACTAATCGATTAAACTAACATCGATTAGTTCCTTTTACTTTATCACTAATCGATTAAACTAACATCGATTAGTTCCTTTTACTTTAACACTAATCGATTAAACTAACATCGATTAGTTCCTTTTACTTTATCACTAATCGATTAAACTAACATCGATTAGTTCCTTTTACTTTATCACTAATCGATTAAACTAACATCGATTAGTTCCTTTTACTTTATCACTAATCGATTAACTAACATCGATTAGCTCCTTTTTATAAACTACGTTTTCCGTTACAACTATTTCCTTTTTATAACGTTTACTTACCGTTACAAATATGTCCTATTTATAACTTTTATTTACCATTACAAATATTTCCTATTATAACTTCTATTTATTTTCTAAATAAATATTTCTTTTCTATTTCTATTTATTTTCTAAATAAATATCCCTTTTATAAAACCGTGTTCGTTTTATAAATATTTCCTTTTATAAAATCCGGTGATTTTATAAAATTCCTTTATTTCAATATACATTGAAATACTTTTTTTTTTCATCCCAGGGTTTCTTATGATATTTAAAATATCGAATAACAATGATCAATATCATTCCAACACCCATAACCCATAACAGATTATATAACACATCATATATCACAATATATGCAAACAGTAAAATAAATGTTGAGGAATCCAGTTGGATTCCTCCAACCTATTCCCCTGCATCACAGATGTTAAACAATATAGATAACATCACTTTTCAGTTCCATATGATATATTCTGTTAAACAGAATCAATATAAAAATTTAACTAACTGACTAGCAGTTCAATCAAACAGTCAACACACAGTCAATCAACCAATATCTAACAGTTCTAAAAATACAACATGAAATTATAAACTGTTCAGAGTTAGTGAGATTTACTCACATTGGCGCGTTAACCGTTAAATAACAGTTTGCGTTATTTGATTCAGTTTGACAATTTATTTCTCCATAAATTGTAACGAGCTCGGATTCACTCCCAGTCAGTCTCATTGTGTTGCTCCCGTCCATATGATCCCAACGCAACTTACGGTTCGTCGATCCGATATTGTATGACCAAGATATTCGATTTTCAAGATTGAACTAATTTAAATAAATTAAAACTTGAATTTTTAATTTCTCGTTGGGCTTTAACCTTTTAATCCTCCTTTGGCCCATCTGCAGTGAAACCCGACCCGCCAATAAAGCTTCTTCCCGAATAAATCCGCACTCCAGTATTTGTTTACAAACACCATTGAAAACTTCGATCTCCATTTTCTACATTAGCCCACACGCACATATAGGACCTGCTCCAATAGGACCATCTTCTTATTTACTGATCCTTCCGCCCCAGTACATTACTCCACTTCGAATTACCTTGAACTCCAACTCCCCTTGTTTCTGCACAACTTTCGAAAGCTTGTTCACTCCATTACTAACTGCTTCTTTCGAATACACACGGGTCCTCTTCCATACATATGCATCCTCACACCCACACCTGAATTCACGTAAGTCCACCCTTTACTTCCTCCCGAAATTTCCTTAACCAATTCCCTTCCCTCAGTACTAACAGTGTCTGCACCTCCCCCTCTTCACATAGCAGATCACGACATCCAGTTTTCAACCCAACTACTCCAGTTAAAAACAATCAAACTCTCAACCTTTCATCGATTAACTCATCGCTCGTTGACCACTCAAAAGTAATCAAGACACTGTCCTGGAACTCGAACTCGGACCATACTGTAATGTGCGAACAACAATGGCCTAGAACAGCTCCAAATCTCCACGCAAATGTACTATACGATCCATAAAAACCTGAATAAAAGCCCTCATGCCATTCAACAGCATCAAGTAACGCGCTCTACGGATGTCGAGTCCATCACAGTTTTCCTATTGCGAATCCCCTTTGTAGTTCACAGCGTCACCACGATTAGAGTGATCGGACTCCACTGTACGACGTCAACAGGTGCGCCACATTCTGACGAGCTCGACCGCAGCCTCATCTCCCTCTCCGATCCAACGTTTTCCTTATTTAGTGGAGAGATTTTTTTTTTGATTTAATTTGATGGAAGTTTGAAGAAAGAGGAAGTAGGCGGCTTGTTTTGGTTCCAAGGATTAGGTTATAAGATCTGCTATTTATATAGGGTGGATTTACAGAAAAAATGGGAACTAAACACTTAAGTATTTAGTACGTACCCACGTGTTTTCTCCCTGTCCATGTATATTATTATGGCTGCAGTTCTCTCTTCATATAGCTAGTTGGATGGATTTTGACCACACAGGCAGGTTCACAATTTAACATAGGGATGAAAAAGGAAAGGACGGCAGTCCTATTACATATCTGTTAAGGGTGTACCACTGCATAATATTCTTATTCGTTTACGAACCCTTCTTGATAGAAATAAAAATACCATTTAGATGAGCAGGGTTCCACGATTCCAAAAATAAAATAATATCGGTAGGTGGACTCATTTTGTGAAACCTCAAAATGTTGATTTCAGGGTGCGAAATACTTCAAATAAAAAGTCGTTTATTTAATTAATTAAAAATTACAGTAAAATTCTAAAAATTAAATTATCACTATTTCTCAAAAGAACCTTGTTCACATTTGAATCCGATAACTAGTTATATTGAAAAACCCTTTTAAAACGTAAATAAAGCGTCGCAAATCATAAAGGAATTCAATAGCGACTTCTCTGAAATTTGATTTGGACATAAATCAAAATCTACACGACGAAATCTCGATTTTCCTCTTCCATTAGAAAGATATACTCCACCAGCTCCACACGTTTCTTGTTTCACAGATATCCGGCTTAAAACAAATCCTGTACATTCAGTTGAAGTTCGAATCGCCAAATAGCGAACTGCAGCGCCATTTCGAGCTCGTTTATAATTATATTATAAACTATACATTCAACTGTCGACGATTGAATATATTTGTTATTTAAATTCAATTCCAAACTGAATTAAATATCACAGATGATCTGGTTCACACCATATCGTCATTTCAGCCAATTCTGATTATTTCAGAATTAATTATATTATTTAATTATTATTTTAATTAAATATTCACCATTATTAAATTCCACAACCAATAAATCCTTTTAATCACCTTTTAAATAATTAAATAAATTAATTATAATACCTCTGCCAATGCGGGTCATTACAAGCTGGAGCTCGTGACACGTACACATGTTACCATTCCCGCTAAAAAGACTCGATCCGACCTTATAGCCGATCCAAGCACGGAGTAGGGGGTTTTGGACAACCGAATTTCTGAACACTCTACAGTTTCTGCTGCAACTAACTTTCGACCCGCACCTTGTTCCACCTACTTCAAGTATAATTTCATATACTGGAAAGGAAATCGATTGTATTGAGGGTTTGTGTGATTCATGACATTGTATTTGTAATTTTCTGCTGAATATAAGATTATAAAGTGGCATAGGCTCGTTAACGCCAAACCACAATAAATTTTGTGTGCTTGCTTGCTTTTTCTTATTTTTAGTTTATCTTTCTCCATTGTTCTCTTCAAAATCTAGTCATTTGGGTGTTAGTGCCATTTTCTTATTCTTAGTTTATCTTTCTCCATTGTTCTCTTCAAAATCTAGTCATTTGGGTGTTAGTGCCATTTTTTGGTCTAAAAATATTTAAAATATTATAAAAATTCATGTTGTTTCAAAACTATTTCCAAATTTAACAAGGAATATTTTTTTGGAGATAAGTTCACGGCTCTGAAGCAATTTAAAAGTTTAATGAATATTTTTAGAAATATTATAAACACTACAACAAAATTCAGTTTTGACAGCAATTAATGTGACGCCCCACGTCCCATAATGTCACCCATAAAAGGATGTATTAAGTTATGTGAAGCGCAATAATAATACAGAGACTAATTTGACAAGACAGAATATAAAATGTAACAGGAAAATTTCGAACTTTTATTTAGAACCAGACTTAACATTACATTTTCAAATGGCATAAGTCATAATCATAAACATCTGTCTCATAAACTATCAAAGTAAAAACTATAAAATATTATCCCTCATATGCCATAACAATAAGCATAAAAGAAACTAAAGTAATACATAGAAAGAGAAGAAATCCAAGTCCAAGATGAATAAAATCATGATCACAGTTACTATCCACTACCCTGAGAAACCTGGGTGGGAAGGAAGAGAGAGAAGGAAAAACAAAATAGGTTAAACATAAAGTCTGTCGAGTTCCAGTGATTTCTAGTATAAGCATGTAAGAAGTATCAAGATAAATCAATAATACTGGATATGAAAATACATTGAGATATACAAGTACGAAGTAAACGAGATAAACGAGACAATGTAAAGATCAAGTAAGCTTCTCATTCATATCCCAAGAACAAGTTTCTGCGCAACTATCAGAATAACGGGATTAGGCGTTATCCTAATTACTACCCTGTGATCGGCTCCCCACAGACAGGAATAACCCGTGCCAGCCACGAAAATAGGGGATATCGGTCCCTAACCCATCAACATTTAAGACACGACCCTATTCGTCGGTGTTACAACGTATTAATTTCCCCATCGGATCCATGCATGCTCAAGACTCCGTCAGAACGCACCCGTACCCACCTTTAAGATTTTGAACCTCTTATAATCGATATCAGTAAAGTGTTCCCCGACCTCTACCTAGTGCGAGTCCCCGATATGATACTAGTAGGAATACTGATTGATACGGGTCCCAAAAAGTAGATTGACACAAGCCACCTCTAGGCTTGTGCCCCTAAGTAAACTAGGATTTTAAGAGTTCCCCCAAAAATATGATATCTTAACAGTAGATGTGGAACCTCTTAGCTTATTAATTAACAGGTTTAACTTAGTAGGTTTAAGTTCATTAGTAAGCATTGTTGTAAAATGACATTTCCTATTAAATGTAATTCTGTGTACAACCCTTCCCCAAAACAGGCACCTGCTTAGATGTATATATATTAAGTTACATGTTTTACTTAATTACATTTGATTCTCATAACATGTTCTACTTAATATTTAAATTAAGTTTAAACTATTTAGATTAACATGTTTTGCATATTATCCCGATTATACAGTCAATGGTTCTCATGTTCCAATATGCCAAAATCTCCTTTTTACTATTATTACAGTTTATTCCAATTTAACCCAAATTTGTGCAATTCTAACGGAAATGGCCTACGTTCAATGAAAAATAAAAAGGAAAAGGAGAAATAAAGATCCAACTTAGAAACAAATAAACTGAATAAATAGGCATAAGGCTATATACAAATCTAAAACATAAAGGGGATAACAAGGATGTACATATAACAGGTAATAATTGAAAACTTAATAGATAATTGACGGTAAAAGAATAATAACATATAAACTTATAAATACTGTAAATTTTCAGATCCAAATCATTTACTATCAAAATACTTTTAAATACCAAATCTAAAAATAACTAGAACTCATAGTGATTTGAATTAGATCCAAAAGAGTCTTTGTAATAGTTGTTGTAGAAGAAAAGCAAGAATTATGCCTTTAATCTAAGTTCCGGCAGCATCGTGACATTTTCTTAATTTATTTAGAAATAGCTTGGAGGGGGAAGAAGATGAAGAATGTTTGTGTGTAAGAAAATGGCAAGGTTGCTAGTCTATTTATATATATTTTAGGATAAGTATAAACCATAAGATATTAGGTTATTAAATCAAACCGTGCACCTCAAGTCGAGTTAGCAAAGAATATAATATATAAAATAGTTCAGGTTCAGGCGCAGGAATTCACCCTGCATGTTGGTGGGTCATCCCACCTTCAGCACGGGTCGACACTAGTGTCGACCCATCGGTCGACCCATATGCTGTTGGGCCAGCCAGTAGCCGTTGTTTTCTGCATTTACTAATTTTATTTATTATATACTATTTTAGTTCAAACTTTTTTAGTTGATAACTTCTTCATCTTAATCTGATTTTCAAAAACCAAGAGTCCATTTGAACCAAAATTTCATAACGAATGCAACGGTAAAGTTCGTTTTACCAAATTATCAATACAAGAAAGTCAACCTCTAACAACATTCATGTACAACGTTTTTTCCTTTCCTCGTTCCAACACGATCCATGTTCTTATTGAACGCTATGCACTGATAGATTCGTGTTTTCCAATGCTATTTAGCAAATAAAAAGGAGAGATGAATATTTTTTGCGGGAAACCATATTCACTCTATTAGCATATTTCGCTTTATATTTCTTCCCCCTTCTGTTGTTTTCACCTCGTCACCTTTGTGAAGCCAATCCAACCGCTCATGTCATCTACATTCGTGCAGCCACTCACCAAACCCTAGTCATTGTCGATCCCAATCCTTATCTAGCGTCGATCAATCCAATTGCCTATGTTATCGACATTCACGCAGCCACTCACCGAAACCCTAACTATCGTCGGTCCCAGTATTATGCTAACGTCGATCCCAAAAAATATTATCTCCTGCAAATGGCTATCCTCAGGAACCGCAAATTCAATCGCTTTATCGTAGGCGCTTAACTCGGTTTCGTCTCAGCCATCAAAATCGTCATCATCGCCTCACCTGGCGTCAATCAACCATCGCTGACTATTCGAGATTGCGGTAATTTCAATTTTGATCTGTCTACTTGCCTTAATTCTTAAATTATGTCAGTTTATGTTCATCAGTCCATGGAGTATAGACTGTTTTCTAATTGAATAACGATTTTTATAAATTTGTTAATTTCTGTTATGATTAACAAATCTGAATAATTGCTTGTTAAAAATAATCCTCTTCTTTTATTTGTTGGTTTAATGTCTTTTTTAAATGCTAGTTCACTGTACTTTTAATGTTTGTTTAGAAATCCTAAGCTATCCGACTATAAAGTATAAAATGTTGTATGGAAAATATAAGCTTCATCGATGCTCCTTATTCGAATAGGTACCGTTAACTTAGTTGTTATACAATGCTCTTCTGAAAACTTGGTTCGTTTTTAATGAAAACTGGGTGGGAATGCATTATTGGAATTATTTAGTTTTGCTTAGTTTCGAATATTTTCATAAATGAGCTTTGCCAAAAAATATATATTCATAAACGTGTGTTATTATTCATACAAGTTGTAACTTGTAAGTATTTCTGTAAAATATTGTATCCTGATAACATCCTTATCAATGCCATTTCTAGTTTATAGATTAATAGCTCAATAATATATCATGTTCAGACCTGTCATTATGTGATAATTTTTAGGGTCAACGAAGAAACTTCTACCTGATATTAGTACTTAATTGTGTATAATTTTGTGTGCAGTTGCATAAGAATTGGCTGTTAAAGGGCAAAGAAATTATGTTAGCTATTTAACATATTATTTTATATTATTTGATAACTTGTTAACAATTGGTTGTTTTTATATTATTCAAGGTTTATGATTTTATTTATATTGGTACTGTACGTTTATATATTTCCTACTATTTTTCAGAATTTATATGTAGGTTTATGACTGATTTTGTTAAATTTTATGAAAATGATAAAATATTTTAACATTTTCATTGTACTTTTAACTCTCTTTTTTAAGGAGCCCAATCTTATCTTCTTTAATAAACAAAGAGTCGCTAAAGAAAACAAACTTCTTCTGTTTAACTGTGTACGTTCAACAATCAACTTCATAGGTTTATGCCTATCATTTATACCCTTAACAATCAGAAAACTTGTTCAATTAGTAAACGCCATTGAAGAGTATTAAACCATGATTTTTACCTTCCTTCTCATGCACAATACATCTATTCTTTACCGGCGTACCAATGCCGTAAGCATTTGGCAAGCGTTTTAAGCTGTTCATCTTTTTATGTGCATCAATCTAAACTGCAACAATGCTCGCCTCGGCATTGTTCAGCTGAGTCGCTATTGTTTCCTCAACTTGTTTTATTAACTTTCTATGTGATTCTTTCTGATGATCACTTGAAACTTTAAATTCTTTGTTGTTAGCTTCAATCTAATCTAGCATGGTTTTACAGTTTGATATATGCTGATTGACCTCTTCTCTGAGCTTTTCATGGAGTTTAAGCATCTCTTGCTCCTCTTGAAGTTTTGACTCTAAGTGCTTTCTCTTGCTCTTGCTGGCAGTCGTGAATTCTTCCATGTCATCTAACATCTGAGACTGAAAATATTGCAGTTGCAGCTTAATATTGTCTGCTGCGGCTGATATTATTTTTAATCTTTTTTATCTGTCTTGGACTTCATTCTTCTTTTGTATCTTCCCAATGCAAGTCCTAACTGGGCAAAACATCTCCCAAAGCCACCTTCTAGGAGTTGTTTCAGACCTTCATGCAAGCCAACCATTGCCTCGCTTTCAGTCGAAAAAGTTGGCAAAAGTTGGATGATTTATCATTGTCATTGTGCTTGATTTCACATACTTAACCTTCGAGCCTTTTTGCCTTTTGGCAAGAGATTGGAGAGTTCTCATGGCTTTTCTCATGGCTGGGAAACCATTTATTAGCAAGAGCAAAATCTGAAGGAAGTCCATTCTTTTTGCCATTGAGATCATCATCTTGGCTTTCACTGTCTTCTTTTACTTCTTCCATTTATTAGCAGTCGTGAACCCTAACACGACGCCGCCATTTATGGAATAAAAATAGAATTCAGGGAACTGAACTTTTAACTCTGATATTTTTATTTAATTAAAATTTAAGTATTTAATGTTTTGGAAATATTTATATTTAACTGTAACTTTGTTTGTTGGTTTATGGCTGCTTCTTTAAATTTTATCTACGGTTTTGCAAAATGATAAACATTTTTTGTTTAGTTATTAATATTTCAAATTTTACTCGATAAAATTTATATATTTTATTTAGTTGAAAATTGGGATAAGGACAAACAGGTGAAGAGCAATTATAGTTCATGCTTGACCTTGACATAAATGAACAAACAAAACTGATGTTTTTGTTGGGTCACTGTCCTTTAGAAGTTGCAAATCTCCAGCCAAGAAAAGAGAAATCTTGCTACATTACAAGTTGCTTACCTTGTTATATGTATGCAATAACTATATGCAATCAAAGGCATCTTAAAAGAGCATACATGGATCTTTAAGTGTATACAAAGATATTCTAATTAACATGAAATTTGATAGGACCATTGGCTGAACAAGTTCTTATTTAAATGAGTATTGCCTGATTCTCAGGTTTGTTGAATAGATTAAAATTTGTTCAGTTGAGGCATTACCATGAGAAACGGGAAATAATCCTATTTAAATTCACTTTTTATTGTATAAATGTATTGTTGATGTATCACAAGTTGGCGACAAAAAAGAAAATACAGCAAAGATTAATTTACATTCCCTTTGGATAAAAGATGATGCTTGTGCTATTATTCTACAAGGCAAAAACATGGATAGGTTATATGGTTTGCAATCAGATATTGAATTTGCAAATCTGTGTAATGCAGGAGACAGTGTGGGAAAAAATGGTTTGGAAAATAAAGATGTCTAGAAATAAGGAGTTGGTTAGAGTAATAAGGAG
The DNA here is from genome assembly GCA_030737875.1 of Allium sativum. NCBI lineage: Eukaryota > Viridiplantae > Streptophyta > Magnoliopsida > Asparagales > Amaryllidaceae > Allium > Allium sativum. The sequence goes on along the minus strand of CM060915.1, from coordinate 215,284,370 downwards.
TTGACATCGATAATTTTAGCTTGAAGAACAAAAATCATTAACCAGTGAAACTAAAAAAATATAGCAATACTTTTCCATTTCATGAAAAATTGGTTCGCAAATATTTATATGTAATTTTAGCATCAACTTGTACATCTTCAGAAAATATCCATATTCTCTAGGTTGAGCAATCTCTAAATTTGTACTATCTATGAAATCTTATTTTATAATCATCTATGGTGTTAGCTTAATATATATATATAACGCTGATAGTATTTAAGAATGATGCAAAGCAATTTACTAAGGATATAACTTTATGGGATATGGTGAGCCAAAAGAGAATCATGTAGTATATATTGCTTCTATAAAAAGACTAATACATTGCTTTAATTTTACAATATATATATATATATATATATATATATATATTATTTATACTAACTAATTGAAGTAATTGAAAATGGTGTGGATATGGTACTAGATGATCGTCTTGATTAATTTATCGATTCATTGATAGTTGTACTTCATTCATTTTGGAATTTAGTCATTTCAGAACATTCATATTTGGTGAAAGCAATAATCTTTTGACTTAGGATATATTTGGAATAAGTTACAATATCATGACCATTTTAATGATTTTAAGTTACCATTTCCTGACCATTCTAACAATTCTAAGTTGAATTATGAAATATGAACTAAGAGAATGTGTTTACCCCATACTTCTAACTAAAAATCAATCATTAAACTTCTTTTGTTATAATTTTTATTTTCAAGATAATTTGTTAAAAATTGTATTGTGATAATCAAGACTGTAAAATTTATTTGATCGATGTCTGTTCTACATGTGGTTGCTTTTCCAGTAAGTAAAATATTTCATTTTATTTTAAATTATGAGACTCAATATCAACCTTTGTACCACCTTCTTCTTTTTTGTTTTTTTTTGTAACATAGAGAATATGGGTTGGTTATTTTATTTCATTTTTGTGTTGTTCAGTTTTATTTTTGTTTCTATGAAGTCAATTTTTCTAAACAAAAGATGTCTGCCAGCTCCTCCATCATTCTTTTGATAAGATGAAAATGTTGATTACTTATATGATTATAATCATGATAATATTGATGACAAAAACAATGAAGATGACGGCAATGATTATCGTGAGATTCAATGTTTAACTCGGATATCCAATTGGTATGTATCCTCATCACTTACCTATGTCTTCCTTATTTATGTGTGTGTGTAGTACCATGATTATGCATAATAAATAAAATTTGAAATATATTTACAGAGAAGGAATCATTAGATAATTACTAAATTAGCATTTAATATGATTTTCTGCCATGTTTTGTATGCATTATTGGAAACATGGTCCATGCTTACGAATGATGAAGGAAATGAATTAAGGATACACACACACAAAAATAACGAAACAAAACTCTAATAAAAGACGATTTAATAGTTACTTCTTTATAGCTTACAATAGGTTTTATTCGTTTGATTTGGTTTACATTATCTGAAATCATTAATAGTACGTATGTCATTCTCATATATTTAATAAAAAAATAAAGTATATTACTAAAAGGACTATCGCTTGAAATCTACGATATGAATATTTATCTCTGATAAATGGCATCATATGATAAATGTGGTATATTTTTCTCTGATAATTGGGATCAAATTTAAAGGTCTGTAAACCCAACCCCTTAGTAAAGCTATTACACAGTTTTACATGATATGAATATTGTGGATTATATATGGTATTTAAAATCTATGATCAAAGTATAGTTGGTGTTTTGCGTAGATACAACAATTAATGGCTTTTATTAGTGATTTTGGCTACATATGGTTTTCGTGTTTGACAATGAAACCGTAGTTTTTAGTCTTGCCTAATGTTAAAGAAATGTAGTAATATCAAGAAATTTGGAAATTATTTATTTGCTCGCGCTCAATCATGCTAATTCAACATTTGAACTTCGGAGTGACATTTTGAAGAGTTATTTGGTGACATGTCACTAACTTATGTTTTAATACATGTAAATTATCAAATAATTATTTATTTGGGGAAAGGGCATTTGCACCTCTTGAAATGCACTCCTGATGCAGCACCTCAATGATTTTTTGAGCTAAACACAAAATATCTGTGTTTTATAGCTGATGGTCAAATACTAATAGAAGTGTGTTTTATGGATGATAGACAAATACTGATAGAAGTGCAGCATGCGTAATTGTTTACAACAATGAAGTTATATTTTTGATGAACTAATTAGGTATACTATATTGTAATAAAGATACAGTTTTGTACTTTAGGACCAAGTGTTTTTATGTCATTTTCTCAGTATATGATGAGGATTATTGTTGGGCTTAGACGTGATTTTTCACAAAAAAGAATCGAATTCTAGATCTTATGACAAGCTTGTTCTGTCTAGTGGCATTTTGTCCTATGTGGTAAGAATCTTCCAGGAACCATTCATGGCACCAAATAGGAGTGTAATATAACCCCTTCTTTGCTCCTTGAATAAAGTGCTTTACATTACTGAGAAAACATAATAGGTTCTCACTCACAGGTATTACTTTATGCTGGAACACAAATGTTTAGGAAGATGCCAAAAGTTTGGCTCACAAAAATATCTTATCGTAGTATAACTTTTGACCCAATTGCAGATATCATAAGACACTATACATTTGACAAAATTCCTTGTATATTGACTGAAAGATAAAAAAGAAGGAACAAAGGACAAAAACGTTTCTTCTCTTTCTCTTTCAAACATAGCCATCAAATCATAGATCAGGATCCATTTATTCTTTTTTGAATATGTTAGACTTGATAACCATGCCGCGAAAAACACTGATTTATAACTTTGTTGCATGGGGGAACTGTTTTACTCGTGGAGTAAACTGAGTTCACTGGGAACTTCACCAGCATCGCATCTCAATGTTTGCAGAAACTTTCGGCTATGAATAACAAATTCACTTACAAGCGCGATGGTCGCACTTTTAGTTACCCAGTTGAAGATGGATTCACATACAGTGTAGTCGCAGTGGAATATACGAGTAGACAATTGCGTTTCTTTAAAGGGTCAAGGACAACTTCATTAAAAGATATGCCACTGACAAAGCAGCAACTGGTTCAGCTAGCAGCCTAAACAAAGAGTTTGGGTCAAAATTGAAAGAGCACATGCAATACTGCAAAGACCACCCTGAAGAGATCAGTAAGCTTGCTAAAGTGAAGGCTTAGGTTTCAGAATTTAAAGGTGTCTTGATGGAAAATGTTGAAAAGGTTATATACCGTGGGGAGAGTATCAAGCTTCTTGTTGACAAAACAGAGAATCTTCGATCTCAGGTTTACCGTGCATTTTCAGTTTGAATACTAAATACTATAATAGTAATTAATAATAATTGTATAGTAATAATAATGTAACATGCAGGCACAAGATTTTAGGAGAATGGGAGCACAAACGGGGAGGAAGATGTATGGTTCCAGAACATGAAGATATAACTGATAGTATTGGGAATCATTGTTGCCTTAGTTCTCATCATCATGACGTGGTATTATTTTGTCAGTTTATCCTCTTACTAATTTGTCCAACAGTTTTTTAATTCAAATAACGCAGATTTCACTATTTTTTAAGGGTTATTAAATTAGAAGGACAAACGGTATTAATATTTTATCCATAAGGACACGCGTTTAAAATTTTATCCAAAAGGACAGAACCCTAAAAATCTCTGTCGCCCTTTCTCTTCCCTCTGATTTCTTCTTCCGCTCCTTTTTCTCTTCTCCGATTTCTTCCACGAAATCAGCAAATCAAAATTAACGAAATCATCTCAACCAGAAATCGAATCAAATCAAATCCGCCTATATCTTACAGTCGAACATCAATCATCAATCGAAACAGCAAAATTTAGGGCACGAAATCGATCTTAAAAATCAACCTCGATTGTATTTTTATTTGTTGCTATAATCATTATAATTTAATGATAAATTCTGCTGATTAGTTTTAGGGTTATTTCGCAAGGTGATACGTGATTTTTTTTTTTGCAATTTTAATGTTCAAATTTTCAGCGCGTGGGTATCATTTTTATATTTTTTAGGTATCATTTTTGTTTATTTAACACTGTTTTATATTCGTTCGTTATGTTTTTAATGTTGTATTTATTTTGTAGTTGTATTGTTGCACTATCTATGTATTACAGTCGAAATTATTTCGTTATAATCAACCAAACTGTGATGTAAGTAATTTTTGTTTTACTTTTTTTTCATAAAAACAATACATCAGTTTCTAGGTATCATTTTTTATATTTTTTTTTGGCTATCATTTTTACTGTATTCACTGTGCTATGTTTTTTTGTAGTTACTTCTTGTTGTTGTATTAATTTTGTTCTTGTACTGCTGCATCAGTTTTGCTACTCAAACGAATTTATTTCATTTTAAACAACCAAATTGTGATTCAAACATTTTCTATATTACTTTTGTCGTTAAAATATTAAAGCAGTTTTTAGTTATCATTTTTATATTTTTTAAGGTATCAGTTTAATATTTTCTAGTTGAATTTACATTGTAGCAGTTTTTAAGTATTATTTTTATATTTTTTTAATTATCAGTTTTATATTTTCTAGTTGAATTTACATCATAGCAGTTTTTAGGTAGTTTTGTATTGTTTGCTTTGGCAATTGACTTTTTTTGATACACTACATTAATTCTAACTGATAACCACTGATAAAAAAAATAACACCCACCTACTCAATTCAAATCTCACAAAAATAATATTTATTCGCAATAATACCTACTGATTAAAAAAATAACAGCAATCAATTCAATTGTCACAAAAATGAGATTATTCTCAGTAATACACAATAATACCCACTTGTATCGTATGATACCTACAATGATACATAACTGGTTTAGTGGAATACATTTTTTTCCTACACAATCTAAGTACATAGAACACTGCTCCCCGTTCCAAGCATGCATTCAAGCATTTACTTTTACTTGTATGCAATCCAGTCTTGACTCCAAGTAATCTCCAACAACATGCAGTATCTGCAAGTATTTCATACACAATCAAAACTTATACCAACATAATACTGGAAATTCAACTAGAAAATACAAACATGATACCTAAAATAAATATAGAAATGATACCTAAAAACTGCTATGATGTACATTCATGTTGAAAATATAAAACTAATACCTAAAAAAATATAAAAATGATACCTAAAAATTGCTATGATGTAAATTCAACTAGAAAAAATAAAAATGATACCTAAAAAAATTATAAAAATGATACCTAAAAACTGCTATGATGTAAATTCAACTAGAAAAAATAAAAAAGGATACCTAAAAAAATATAAAAATGATATCTAAAAACTGCTATGATGTACATTCATGTTGAAAATATAAAACTGATACCTAAAAAAATTATAAAAATGATACCTAAAAACTGCTATGATGTAAATTCAACTAGAAAAAATAAAAATGATACCTAAAAAAAATATAAAAATGATACCTAAAAACTGGTATGATGTAAATTCAACTATAAAAAGTAAAAATGATACCTACAAAAATATAAAAATGATACCTAAAAACTGCTTTAATATTTTAAATTAAAACTAATGAATAAAAATGTTTACATCCCTCTTTGATTGATTAAAATGACATAATTTCGATTGAGTTGCAAAGTTAATGCAACAGTACAAGTACAAAACTAATATATCAAGAAAATAAATTAAAACAGAAGCATAACACTGTTATTACAAGAAAAATGATACCTTAAAAAATAGAAAAATGATGCCTACGAACTGCTACTAAATTCACTATCCAAAAAAGTAACTTCCGTCGTTCATCTCCATCGCTCCTATCTCTTGGTCGATTTTCTACGACGAATTCACAAAATCAAAATCACGAGATCATCTTTACAACCTATCGAATCAAAATCCGCGTGTCCTTTTGAATCGACGAAGCTTTTCACACGAAAAAAATTAGGGCAAATCAAATAAATTGAGGAGCTCGAACGATTATGAAGATGATCGAACAAGAGAGACGTTTGAAAATCAAATCATGGAGTTAAATTCGCGTTGGAGAAAAATTGAACGAGGAAAAAAACACGCAAGATAGAAGCGACGGGGAATAAACGGAGCACGTGATTTAGGAAATTAAAATGTATTAGTGTATTGTCCTTCTGAGTAAAATTTTAGTGGGCTGTCCTTATGAATAAAAAAGCCCTTAATTTTGTCCTTGTGATTATTTTCCTGATTTTTTAATGTGTTTTTACTTTTTAGAAGGAAATTAATGCCAAGAGTGGGATTGAAGGAGAACAAAAATACCATAGGTTCAATTCGGATAAAATGAAGGTAATTCTTTTGAATTTGTTGCTTTAGAAGCTTGTTTGGAGTCTGCATGTACTTGTTTGCAGATCGATGTTCGAATCTGATTGTTAATTTTTATTTCTATTTTGATGATTGTTAACTGTGGGTTTAATCTGGTAATATGGTCCTCAATCAAAACCATACACAAAATTTTCGTGCACTGTTGGGTACCCAAAAACTTGTCTAATTCATGATCTGGCCTAATTGGTTATCATGGATAAAGCCTAAATACTCAACTGAAGTATTGAAAGCTAACACCGTGTTTGTTATACAGGTTACATTTTGGATAGTATATTTTATAGCGTTTTTGTTTGATATCAAATAAAAACGCTATATAAAAGTCATTTTTCATGGCTTTTTTTCGGCTATTCAAAGTAGAAGGTCTAAGATAGAATGTCGTTACATAGCGTTCTCTGAAACGCTATGTTAGGCTATAATAGCGTTTTTCAAACGGTATGAAATCTTTATATTGTTGTAGTCTATGAATATTTAATTAATTAATATTCATTTTATTATCTTCTTTATTGTGTATTAAAATATAGGATGTTATAATTATTCTCAGCGTGCTCTCCACGACAGCAGTCAATACGTGCTTCATAAACTTAATTTTATACAAAAACGCTGACAATTTGTTAGTATTACGGATGAAATTAGTGCGGGTAGCAAAAGTTCTTTTTGGACGCCTTTCCTTCTTACTCTTGTACTTCATCGTTTCATACCAAATAAATTCAACTGTTCTCCTTCTTAGAAATCTGCTGCATTTCATTCGTCTTTCCTATTCTTTCAAATTTTATGTCAATTCCCTACTCGCTCGTACTTCATCTGCTCGGTTCACTCATTTTACACATCCTGAAATACCAAACCTAATCCTCATTCACAATTGGATACATCTGTCCATCAACTGCTTTAAATATACTACCAAAAGTCATATGAGTCACATCATTAGATCAATCGCCATCAAGGTGGGTAATATTATGAATTCATTCTTGAATTTTTATGTATATTTGAACTATGATTTCGATTATTAATGTCTAACCCTAAATCAATTACTTTTGTTTTTTATAGTTAACCTTATTTCGTTGTTAATTCGATCTTGAATGTTTTCGAGTTTGAATATTGACCATCGATATACTATGGATGTAGGTTTCAGGTAAAATTTGGAAATTCAATACTGGATTCTGATTAAAATTTGGGTAAGTTGGATTTGTTTCTCATATTTTAACTTTATGTTTGAGTGAATTTTGGTTGAAACGAATATTCTGCAACAAACTTAATTAATGGTGTAGTAGTAAAAGTTCTTGGAAGAATAATGTTTCCTTGCATTCAAATTGTTAATTTACTAACAATTTGTATACACATTAAAACTAAACAGACCAAGTATTGCACACTGCCCACACTATGCTTGCATTCACAACCATGCCTACAAAACCGACTCTATAATCGGTACCATAACCATTTTAAAATTTATATGCGATGAAGGAAAAAAGGGAAAATACAATAATTGTGAAGCTTTTCTTTTCATTTAGGACCAAACCGAGGTCAAGAACAAGAGAAAATTATTTTGATATTTTATTTGTAATATTAGTTTAATGTGAAATATGTGCTACGAACAAATAATATCGTTTTAGTTACCAACTAGTCGTAAACCTTTTGAAATAATTTAAATGCCAAAAATTATAGTTCTTTAAAATAAAACATGAAATGACAATCCATTTGTTAATTTGTAGTGGATCATTTTTCTTATTCTTCTAAGTTAAGTTATTATCATGTGAAGTTTATCATGTAAGTAGCATATGTTTATCATTTTCTTAAACAAATTTTTATTTTCTTTTTAAGTTGGAATTGTTGCTAATTTTATATGATAAACATTAAATGGAGGAATTATTAGTTGATTTTATATAACAAACATTTTTTTTAATTTATCGTTATGGAACAAAAATATACTTGATCAAGCCCCCTTGCTTATTAAGTGGAAAATAGGGAGAAGAACAAAGTTAACAAAAAATTTGGTGAAAAGTATGGAAAGTTTAGAATTTAGTGAGAAGGACAAATGTTAGTGTAAATGAAGAAAGGATAGTGGCCCCCCTGAATTCTACTTTTAGTGTAAATGTGTCCTTCTCCCTAATTTTGAAACTTTCCATACTTTTCACCATTTTTTTCACAAAGTTTGTCCTTTAAAAGAAAATCCTCGCTTATTAAATATAAATTGATGTATTTCAACAACTTGATATTACCTTCTATTGTATACTTTTTTCCTTTCATTGGTAAAAGTATGCCACTTATAAAAATGTTCGTAATTGTAGCTAATGCTTCCATACATATGAGGTTAGACCTTATAGCCATGTTCCTTAAAAATTCCTTTTATGGATTCTAGTAAACCACCCTGCATAAGCATGATAAGGATGCACCAGCGTATTCAAAGATTAAAGACTTCATTTAAATGATTGCAACTTGCATAAGCCGAAGCATAAAGTTTATATTTAAGACGTGTTATTAATTTGGCACTATCAGGCTTTAATAAACCATTTTTTGATCTTGTCATATAACTCTACTTTATATCCTATTCAACCTTAGCTAAGTCATTTCTTAATTTCATAATATTTCCATCCTTCTCCTTAACCAATAAGTTTAATTCATCATTCTCATGTTTTAGCTATTTAATCTCTTTATTTGTTTATTGTTCTTTAAGATTTTCCTCTTTTATGGCCAATTCAAGCTTCTCTTTAATTCTATTACATCTCATTATTTTCAATGGATTTTACTTGCAATTGCTACAAATTATTTTGCAGTTTCACTGCTGCTTCACTTGCTTGTTTCACGTCTTGTTATTTTGCTGTCAAAAATGCATATGTAGCCGCTCTCCATGATTTTAGTTGATTGGATACAAAATCTTTCCCAGTTGGCAAGGCCGAGAATTCAATTGCCTTTTCATTATTGAGTTTTCATAGGAATTTAATATGGTAAACATACACAAATAATAAATTTTTTCTATAATTTACGGTTAGAACCAAAAATATACTTAAACTAACAAATTGTAAATTGGTTGTTGGTCTTAGACGAATCAAGGCTTTTGATATGTGGAAAAAATTGGAATTAAATCAGTTATGTTAATATTTTATTTTTGAGTCTCCTCTTCCACTTATTTTTTTCCATCTTGGATGAACTGTAAGATGAAATAGTCATTATGGAAACTAGACCTATGATATGTTTTGTGGAAGTGTATAGCATGCACAAACATATAACGAATTTTTTTAAACATGATCTTTATAGCTTTTAGGTGATTAAGCTTACATGATATTGATGTCTTGAAGGACTTTTAGGTCATCAAAGTTGTAACACCCCGAAATTCTAAGAACACAATAATGATAGACTAAGGAATGCTTAATTGAATATTGGGAATTAAGTAAAATGGGCTATGCCATTGCGTTTGTCGCGAAATTCTGCTTGAGATAGATTTCGAGTTTGCATAAAACATACATCGTATAAAGAAGATATTAAGGTTTGAAGTTTATAAACATATAAGCCACTTATATATAAATAAAATAAATCCAGAATTCGAATCAATTCGAAGGCGAAAAACCATCGCGGGAATCAGACCCGTTGGGGGTCGACCCCAGCATAGGGGTGTCTATCAATGGGTCGACACCCACACAGGGATGTTAACACCTAGGTCGACACCCCCCAGATCCGAGGCAGATTCAGTTTTGCGTATGTGGACTTGTTTTCTGACCAAATTCGTTGACCCTAGGCTATAAATAAGACCTCATTATCATTGTTTTATTCATCTAAATCAATGACGACGACAAGATGCTGTTCCAGCTCAAATTAAATTAGCCTTTTCTTGAGCAACGACGATTCATATGTATTCAAAGATCGCTGATTCAACATCAACACACTTTTCTCGGTTTTCTTAGATCCATTCCCTGTGGGTTTATGTTGCTTTTAGATATAAACACGTAAAATGTAATCTTGACATGTATATGAATTTGGATCTAAAACTATGCCTAATCGGTTCTGTTAACACATGTTCATCAGATCTGTTCTTATATGCCTATCTTGTCATTTTGCCCAATTATGTCACTATATGCTTATTCAGTTGCTATGCCTATTTCTGCCATTATATGCCTACCTTGTTATTATGCTTATTTTTCGAGCCTAGGCATACCGCTGAAATATGCAAACGCGTGAAATTGGGAATGAGGGGAATCATTAAAATTTGGGGCATAACTTGTATTGGGAAATTGGGGAATAACTTGAATTGAAAACATAAATATGAATTTATGGCATAAACAAAACTGTGATTAAAGACCTAATTCAGGGCATATGGTATGTGATGAATATGACTTGGGAAAGGGCATGAAAACCTATAACGAAATAGGAAAAATTGTTAAAGAATGAAATGCCTAGATTTACAGTAATTAGAAACTGTAACCGCGCTTAGACACAAGGTTAGATTGCACTTGTGGTAGAAGCTTGCCCGGAACCGCCCGACATATCCAACGTCCACAGGTGGTAAATCTAATGTGAGGGGTTTAAGTGCATAAACACGAGACATTGCTAAGACACGAGGTTAAGGCCGACTTGTGGAAGAAGTCTGCCCGGACCCAACCGACATATCCAACATCCATAAGCAGTAGACTTAATGTGAGAGGTCCAGCGCATTATAACCATAAATGAATGAATGGTGATACACTTGTAATACTTAACCTAATTAATCCATAGGGATTGCATGAACCTGTTTAACTTGAGTAGGGGTTAAGTAAACTTGCTTGAATCAATGGGAGGGTTAAGTTAATCTTGTTATGTATGAGGGGACGGGTTATACATATGAACTAGACAAACTTAAGCTGTTGGGGTTATGCAATATTGTTAAACCGGTAGTGTAACGATCCGGGTTTTCGCGATCCTGAGTAATCGCCATATAACCCAATGTCGACTATCAAGCATCGGAAATACCGAATAGTCCATGAAAGAAATTAGAGGGTGAGAATAGATAAGATAGAAACTTAGAATAGAAAAAGAAGAAGAACATACAACATCAGAGTAAACACGAATCTCACAGCGAAACAAACAATATATAATAGATACATAACTTTGAAATAAAATCAGTATATGTATACAGTAACATTTATCAGAGTGTAACACTTACAACATAGCGGAAATAAACAATCTATATAAATGATGTTGAAGCCTCCTGCTCCAGCTTTCCAAGTATATCTGTAAAATCCCGACTACTTGACTGCCTATACAAAATTAGGCACCCAAGAGTTTAGGAAAACAAAACAAAATAAACTCTGGGTCAGTCATGGGACTAGTGTGAGTAAAAGAATTTAAAACAGTTTGAGTAATTAAACGATATCTCATAAGACCACGCCGTATAACGGAACGGGTTTTTCCCTTATGAGAATCCAAAACATTTGATTTAACTTTCAAAATTCTTTTGAAAGAAACGATAAACTTTATATCAAAACTCTTTCGATATTATAATAATGTCTATCAACCACAACTAAATAATCATCTAGCAGAAATGCTTTCATCTCACGTTCTACATATATAGTATACAATTAAAACCGCGAGCACTTATTGGATAATGGATTTCCAACCATGACAAGGTATGGAACCGCCTTCCGATAGTGTACCTCTAGAGAGGAATACACTGGGTTCAACAAGAACATCTTACAACCCGGCCACACATGACCGACCACTCATTTTGCTTGAGTGTATCGAATGTATATCACCAACGGTTGGGATCAGCAACCGTTTTCCCGAATGGGACAGCATCGAATAGATTAAAGAATGAAATGAATATCTCTAGATAGGTGATAATACAACTTAATTGGCAGCCAACCACTTAGCCATGCTGCCCGCCCGATTTTTGTCATTTCACGGTTGTGAGGCTAGAGGCCATGCTTATCTCTGACAGATCACACAATTATTCACTTTGAATGTCACATCGTCATACCCACCAAACCACAAATTGATTTCCCCAAAAATACAACGGGTATACAGCTAAGAGAAACGAATTCCTCTGCCACCAAATGTACATACGTTTGAAGAGATCAACTTACGTGATCCATTAAATATACTCTGTCAGACATTCTTCCATACAGGTTGTCCTGAGACTGGACAAACCAAATGCATTATTCTGTAAACAGGACAACCCTTGCATAACTTCGTCTTCAATTATCTTCATCATATTTGATTCGCAACGCTAATGCCCATACGGAGTGATTTTCAAATAATGAATCTGATCCCGGTCTCTCCGTATTGAGGACGGAAAAATGGTCAAAAACTTCGATAGTCGGTGAGTTAACTATCAAAGAAAAACACGTGTGCAAACAACGATATCATTTCTAGTTGGAAATTATATCGATCAATCATCATTTAAAATTATCTCTTTAGTTCATAAATTTATTCATTTCCTCTTTCCATATATTCAACATTCCTTATTTTCTAAATTTAGAAAATATACGTTATTAATCATTGGAAAACATTTCCATCTCTTTTTCACGTATCACTGTCATTTCAGTATTCTTTATCATCAAACATTTCATTTTCTATGATTAGAAAATATCTCTGATTATATTTGGAAAACGTTTCCAAAACTCATTCCTTGGATTTAAACAGATGTTTAAATAAAACATTGCTATGCCAATTCAAACCATTACCTTCATTAACTATATTCACTTAAGCGAACTTTACTATCAAACCTTAACCATTCCTTGGTTACAAACGAAGTCAATCATGATTAGGTATAACTACCTCTCAGGCCTTAACTGAACAACATTTCTAACTTCGAAATAGACAAAGTTCACCTTCTAAATCTTTAACAAACTTCCTTACGTAACTCTCGGATTCAGTTTATGAATCTAATTCCTTTATGAAAAACATTGGTTATAACGATAATGTTATAATCCCTACTTCTGAAATACCTAACTTCAAATATAACTTTTATTTATTAATTTGGATAAATAAACAAATAACAAATTTATTAATAAACAAATAAATCTTGATTAAAAACGGAAAGTGAATACTACTTTCCCGAAATCGATATAATCGAATTTCAATGTATAACTCTCTTTCGAATAATCTCTATTCGATAACTCCTTTTTGAATAAACTATATTCGATTAACTCTTTTCGAATAAACTATATTCGATTAATCTCTCTTCCGAATAAACTATATTCGATAATCTTCTTTCGAATAAACTATATTCGACTAACATCTTTCTTCGAATAAACTATATTCGATTAACTCCTTTCTTCGAACAAACTATATTCGATTAATTCCTTTCTTTGAACAAACTATATTCGATTAACTCCTTTCTTCGAACAAACTATATTCGATTAACTCCTTTCAAATAAACTATATTCGAATAACTCTAATCCGACTAACTCTAATTTAATTAACTCTATTCGAATAACTAATATTCGCCTAACTCTTGTTTGATCAACTCTATTCAATTAACTCTTATCAATTAACTCTATTTGATTAACTCTATTGGATTAACCCTAATCAATTAACTCTATTTGATTAACTCTATTGGACTAACTCTATTCGATTAACCCTAATCAATTAACTCTATTGGATTAACTCTATTCGATTAACTCTAATCGATTAACTCTAATCGACTTACTCTATTGGATCAACTCTATTCGATTAACTCTAATCGATTAACTCTAATCGATTAACTCTAATCGATTAACTCTAATTGATTTACTCTAATCGATTTACTCTAATCGATTTACTCTATTGGATCAAGTCTATCGATTAACTCTAATGAATTAACTCTAATTGATATCCACTTTAAACAATCTTCTCATAACTCTTTTATATCTCGTTAATTCCCTTTTATAATCCTATTTATTTTCCAAATAAATATTTATTTTATAATTTTATTTATTTGACAAATAAATATTTCCATTTCAATTCTATTTATTTAACAAATAAATATTCCTTTCCAATTCTATTTAAAAATGTTTTACAAATATTTCCTTTTCAAATCTATTTGTAAATGTTTTACAAATATTTCCTTTTCAATTCTATTTATAAATATTTTACAAATATTTCCTTTTCAATTCTATTTGTAAATGTTTTACAAATATTTCCTTTTATAAAATCCTTTGATTTTATAGTCATTTTCTTTTATAAAATTCTTTGATTTTATAAATATTTCTTTTTCAATATAACATTGAAATTTTCTTTTTTAACATTCCCGTATTCCTCATGGTATTTAACGTACCATATAACAATGATCCATATCATTCAAACATACAAAATCAGCGACAGATTTCATATCACATCATATAACACAAATATATGAAAAACAGTAAAATAAACGTTGAGGAATCCAATTGGATTCCTCCGACCTATTTCCCTGCATCCACAGATGTTACACAATATAATTCACATCAATTTCATTTCAATATGAAATATTCTGCTAACAGAATCAATATTTGATTAATGATTTATATATATATCGTTATCTATAATTTCAACCAATCAATCAGCAGTACATCCAAACAGTCAACACACAGAATCAACCATAATCTATCAGTTCTAAAAATACGTTATAAAAATATAACTGGTAGAGTTGGTGAGTTTTACTCACATCAGACGATCATCATTAATAACGATAACCATCGCTTGATTCAGACGGACAATTTATTTTGCTATAAATTTTAACGAGCTCCAATTCACTCCCAGTCTGTTCCATTGTGTAGCGTCCGTCCGTACGATCCTAACGAATCTTATTTCGCTGAATAACCATATCGTATGAAAAAGTTATTTAATTTCGAAGTTTACATACATTTAAATTCAATAAAAACTTTGACTTTATTCTCAAATGGGCCTTACGCTTCTTTTCTCGAGCCCAACATCCCACGGGTAAAAACCAACCCGTTATTCCATTTTTCCCAGACACATGAAATTCACACGGCAGACTTCCTCAACACCATCAATCTCCAATGGATGCCCCATGATTTCAAGAACTATGAACATCATTTTATTCTCCTTTGAATTCTTTTTCTAGACCTCATCAGCACATTCATCTCCTACAACAAAAGCAAAATGCGACATCACCCATTCCACCTCACAGTCTGTCGTTGCAGACATTCAACTCCCCCTTGTCAATACACCAAACTACTTTGAACCAATAATACCATTGAACTCCTCCCTCGTATCAATCCACATCACCCCATACCCAAATGATCAAACTCGAGCATGTCCAGTAGATCGCGTCGATGGGGTTTCAGCAATGGCTACAGTAATCGCGCGTCCTTCTTTTGATTGGAAATCCACCAAAAATAACGGAGCTGAAGCTCCTTCCTACCGAGAGTTCAAATCTAAGGTCCTGTGTTCCTGAAACTCAATCAATCGAAAGTAAACAGGAACCTAGACTCTAACTTCGCATCCCAATCGCGATCGCATAATGTGAAAGTTACACAGAAATAAAGCTCCTCGGTTCTGAATCGGAATATACCACTTTGGCGATTTATAAATTTTGTTTTGATTTTCTTTTGATTTTCTAACTTGAGATTTTTGCTATGTTGAAATAAGGTAGTAGCGGATTTTATTTTGACTAGAGTAATGATGGAATTAGGTTTAGATGGGGTATTTATAAGGGTAAGATAGCTTTGAAAGTAAGCTACCAATTTTATATTAATTTATATTCGATTATTTTCTTAATTTATCACTCTAAAAATTTCTATGATCACATCCAACATCAAAAAAATCATAAAAATTGACATACAACTAGAGTTTGACATTACAAACCCAATGAAACTGGTTTCGTTGAATTCCGACTCCGTTTGCTCACACAGTGTATTTTTAAAAGTCAACATATTGACTGTTTTTCACATTAAAAATCCGTACTGCCACACACTGACTCCAAAAATCACGAAACTTGGAATCTAATAATAATTTGACATTGCGGATCCAACAAAATTAGTTTCGTCGAAAACGGAGTTCGTTTGCAAAACTGGCTATTTTTAAAGCTCTAAATAAATCCTTTTAAATATTAAATATATTTAAAAATAACTATATTAAATATTTATAAATAAATATTATCGTATATATTCATAGTAGAATATCATACAGCTCTAGTTGGATTTATAACTCGATATTCAAATCCCGGTTGAATCGATATTTAATATATACTGGAAAATTCATTTATAATATAAATAAATCGTTTTAAATTATAAAGGAATTCCATAGCTACTTTTTGAAAATTTCATGTGGACATAACTCAAAATCTACAGGATGAAATCCCTATTTTTCTCTTCCATTAGAAAAATATACTTCACCAGCTCCGTACGTTTCTTGTTTCACAAAAATCCGATTTAAAACGGATTATGTTTATCTATATAAAGTTCGAATCACCAAATAACGAACTGCCGCGCCATTTCGAGCTCGATTATGATTATAATATAATTCTACGTTCAAACTTTGCTTGAATAATAAATTCGTTATCGTAATTCAATTTTAACTGAAATATATATTTTAAGTTGTCCAATTCACACAATATTGTGAATTCTACTATTTCTGACTATTTTGGAAATTAAATATATTATTATATTATTTATTTTAATCAAATATTCAATATTATTTAATTATGGTCATTTTAAATTATCAAACCATTATTTAAATAATTAAATAAATTATTTATTATTCATAAAAATACGGGTCGTTACATTGTTCCCCCTTAAAATAATTTCATCCTCGAAATTGCTAAGGTAAAAAACAAATCCTATTAACTAGGTTAAAAATTATTTGTTTACTTCTTAACTTCAGTTTCAACTGAACCAATAAGTTTTAAATAAATTATTACTTGATTTCTATTAACAAAAATTCTGAAAAATTTCTAACACCCGAAATATTCGAAAAATTTCGCCAGCACCTCCATTGTACTGGTCAATTGGTACAACTACAACTCACCTCTCTAGGCCATCTCCAACCCAAAAGAAAATCAAACAGTCAAGCGGCTTGCCAATTCGGCTCATAAAAGCCTCATACCCAATATAAATATAAACTGGTACCTTTTTGTCGGGCATATCATTATATTCTTTACATATGCTACCAATTCAGCATATACCGATATCATCCCAATCAATCTCTAATCCATTTATCCTCAACACAGTTATTCGTTTATAATCAAGCCAAATTCCATTCAAACTCCAATTCTAATCTCAATTCAAAATTCTTACTCAATAATTCATTTCTATTCCAGATTATTTCTAATCCAGTCCAATTCTACTTGATACATTCTATTTCAATACGATTTTCAATTAACCGGCTTTTAATCTCAATTTGCTTTCACAAATTTCAATTTCAATTTGGTTTTAACCCAAACAGTCTCTCTTGGGAGTTTTAAACAGCTTCGCTTTTCTCAAAAATCAAACAATCCTTTTCGAAATTCAAATAACTTGTTTTCGCAAAACATTTCCAAAAATAAAACCTTTGGTAGTAATCCGTCACTTAGAAACTCAAAAATGAACACCGACCATGTCCGGATCATCATTGGAATTATTTTCCAGCGACTGAAGTGAGTTCAATACTATATCACTTTTAAAACCATTTCTAAACACTACCGTTTTGAAATATGTTTCAAAATATCATTCAAAACCCTTGTTAAACAATTTAAAATCTCCCAGGATTTTAAAATTCTCATATTTTAAATCTAAATCCATTTGCAAACACTTTTTTCCAAATTTCCAGAATTGTAATTTCAATTCGGATTTTAATTCAAATTTAATTCATTTCGTAATACTTATATGAATTTTATTTGGTTATTTACATAACCGTTTCAATTATAATCTTATCTGATTACAGTCACAACCAACACATCCTATATATGAAAATATTTCCCATATCTATACTTTGTTTATATCAAAATATATTTTGGGTAAAATTATTTCATTTACCCTCTTTTCAAACCATACTGTGTCGACCCATCGTATTCAAGTGTTTATAAATCCCTACCGATCCAGTGGATCAAACTGATCGACCAGAACTTATAAACAACTCAACCAACACATCTCCCCAATATGAATCATTTTTATATCAAATAACAAACACGTCCACTCGTATATATACACTCAACTCAATCTAGGGTATTACTAACCCTATCTCTATCGAGTCATGCAATAGAGCCAAGGTAATTACTTAATCTTCAGCTCTGATACCACTGTAGTGTCCCGAAATTCCGGTACCATTTGAGCTGACCCAGTAACACAAGTCCAACCCAAATTGCACTAGAAACCAGAAAACTAATAGAAAGAAAACAGAGGGTGAGAATAGATAAGATAGAAACTTAGAATAGAAGAAGAAGAACATACAACATCAGAGTAAACACGAATCTCACAGCGGAAAGAACAATATATATTAGATACATAACTTTGAAATAAAATCAGTATATGCATACAATAACATTTATCAGAGTATAACACTTACAACACAACGGAAATAAACAATCTATATAAATGCTGCTGAAGCCTCCTGCTCCAGCTTTCCAAGTATATTTGTGAAATTCCGACTACTTGACTGCCCGTACAAAATTGGACACCCACCCAAGAGTTTAGGGAAAACAAAACATAATAAACTTTGGGTCAGTCATGGGACTGGCGTGAGTAAAACAATTTAAAACAGTTTGAGTAACTAAACGATATCTCATAAGACCACGCCGTATAACGGAACGAGTTTTTCCCTTATGAGAATCCAAAACATTTGATTTAACTTTCAAAATCTTTTTGGAAGAAATGATAAACTTTATATCAAAACTCTTTCGATATTATAATAATGTCTATCAACCACAACTAAATAATCATCTAGCAGAAACGCTTTCATCTCACGTTCTCCATATATAGTATACAATCAAAACCGCGAGCACTTATTGGATAATGGATTTCCAACTATGACAAGGTATGGAACCACCTTCCGATAGGGTACCTCTAGAGAGAAATACATTGGGTTCAACAAGAACATCTTGCAACCCGGCCACACATGACCGACCACTCATTTCGCTTGAGTGTATCGAATGTATATCACCAACGGTTGGGATCAGCAACTGTTTTCTCGAATGAGACAACATCAAATAGATTAAAGAATGAAATGAATATCTCTAGATAGGTGATAATACACCCTAATTGGCAGCCAACCACTTAGCCATGCTGCCTACCAGATTTTTGTCATTTCCCGGTTGTAAGGCTAGAGGCCACGCTTATCTCTGACATATCACACAATTATTCACTCTGAATGTCACATTGTCATACCCTCCAAACCACAAATTGATTTTCCAAAAATACAACGGGTATACAACTAAGAGAAATGAATTCCTCCGCCACCAAACGTACATACGTTTGAAGAGATCGACTTACGTGATCCATTAAATATACTCTATCAGACATTCTTCCATACAGGTTGTCCTGAGACTGGACAAACCAAAGGCATTATTCTGCAAACAGGATAGCCCTTGCATAACTCCATCTTCAATTATCTTCATCATATTTGATTCGCAACGCTAATGCCCATACCGAGTGGTTTTAAGATAATGAATCTGATCCCGGTCTCTCCGTATTGACGACGGAAAAATAGTCAAAAACTTCGATAGTCGGTGAGTTAACTATCAAAGAAAAACACGTGTGCAAACAACGATATTATTTCCAAATGGAAATTATATCGATCAATCATCATTTAACATTATCTCTTTAGTTCATAAATTTATTCATTTCCTCTTTCCATATATTCAACATTCCTTATTTTCTAAATTTAGAAAATATATGTTATTAATCATTGGAAAACATTTCCATCTCTTTTTCACGTATCACTGTCATTTCAGTATTCTTTATCATCAAACATTTCATTTTCTATGATTAGAAAATATCTCTGATTATATTTGGAAAACGATTCCAAAACTCATTCCTTGGATTTAAAAAAATGTTTAAATAAAACATCGCTATGCCAATTCAAACCATTACCCTCATTAACTATATTCACTTAACTGAACTTTACTATCAAACCTTAACCATTCCTTAGTTACAAACGAAGTCAATCAAGTTGGGGGTATAACTACCTCTCAGACCTTAACTGAACAACATTTCTAACTTCGAAATAGACAAAGTTCACCTTCTAAATCTTTAACAAACTTCCTTACGTAACTCTCGGATTCAGTTTATGAATCTAATTCTTTTATGAAAAACATTGGTTATAATGGTAACGTTATAATTCCTACTTCTGAAATACCTAACTTCAAATATAACTTTTATTTATTAATTTGGTTAAATAAACAAATTACAAATTTATTAATAAATAAATAAATCTTGATTAAAAACGGAAAGTGAATAGTACTTTCCCGAAATCGATATAATCGAATTTCAACGTATAACTCTCTTTCGAATAATCTTTATTCGATAACTCCTTTTCGAATAAACTATATTCAATTAACTCTTTCCGAATAAACTATATTCGATTAATCTCTCTTCCGAATAAACTATATTCGATAATCTTCTTTCGAATAAACTATATTCGACTAATACCTTTCTTCGAATAAACTATATTCGATTAACTCCTTTCTTCGAACAAACTATATTCGATTAACTCCTTTCAAATAAACTATGTTCGAATAACTCTAATCCGACTAACTCTCATTTAATTAACTCTATTCGAATAACTAATATTCGACTAACTCTTGTTCGATTAACTCTTATCAATTAACTCTATCAATTAACTCTATTTGATTAACTCTATTTGATTAACTCTATTGGATTAACTCTATTCAATTAACTCTAATCAAACTCTATTGGATTAACTCTATTCGATTAATTCTAATCGATTAACTCTAATCGATTAACTCTAATTGATTAACTCTATTCGATTTACTCTATTGGATCAACCCTATTGATTAACTCTAATCAATTAACTCTATTCGATTAACCCTATTCAATTAACTCTAATCGTTTAACTTTAATCGATTTACTCTAATTGATTTACTTTATTGGATCAACTCTATCGATTAACTCTAATGAATTAACTCTAATTGATATCAACTTTAAACATTCTTCTCATAACTCTTTTATATCTCATTAATTCCCTTTTATAATCCTATTTATTTTCCAAATAAATATTTCTTTTATAATTTTATTTATTTAACAAATAATTATTTCCTTTTCAATTCTATTTATTTAACAAATAAATATTCCTTTTCAATTCTATTTAGAAATGTTTTACAAATATTTCTTTTTCAATTCTATTTGTAAATGTTTTACAAATATTTCCTTTTCAATTCTATTTGTAAATGTTTTACAAATATTTCCTTTTTAATTCAATTTGTAAATATTTTACAAATATTTCCTTTAAAAAAATCCTTTGATTTTATAATCATTTTCTTTTATAAAATTCTTTGATTTTATAAATATTTCTTTGTCAATATAACATTGAAAATTTCCTTTTTAACATTCCAGTATTCCTCATGGTATTTAACGTACCATATAACAATGATCGATATCATTCAAACATACAAAATCTGCAACAGATTTCATATCACATCATATAACACAATATATGTAAAATAGTAAAACAAATGTTGAGGAATCCAGTTGGATTCCTCTGACCTGTTTCCCTACATCCACATATGTTACACAATATAATTCGCATCAGTTTCATTTCAATATGAAATATTCTGCTAACAGAATCAATATTTGATTAACGATTTATATATATCGTTATTTATAATTTCAACCAATCTATTAGCAGTACATCCGAACAGTCAACACATAGAATCAACCATCATCTATCAGTTCTAAAAAAATGTTATAAAAATATAACCGATAGAGTTGGTGAGTTTTACTCACATCGGACGATCATCGTTAATGACGATAACCATCACTCCATTCAGATGGACAATTTATTTTGCTATAAATTGTAATTAGCTCCAATTCACTCCCAGCCTGTTTCATTGTGTTGCTCTGTCCGTACGATCCTAACGAATCTTGTTTCGCTGAATAACCATATCGTATGATAAAGTTATTTAATTTTGAAGTTTACATACATTTAAATTCAATAAAAGCTTGGACTTTATTCTCAAATGGGCCTTACCCTTCTTTTCTCGAGCCCAACATCCCACGGGTAAAAGCTAACTCGTTAAACCATCTTCCCCAAACATATGAAATTCACGGCAGACTACCTCAATGCCATCATTCTCTAATGGATAACCCATGATTTCAAGAACTATAAACATCATTTTATTCTCCTTTGAATTCTCTTTCTAGTCCTCATCAGCACATTCATCTCCTACACCAAAAGAAAAACGCGACATCATCCGCTTCCGTCTCACAGTCTGTCGTTGCAGACATTCAACTCCCTTTTGTCAATACCCCAAACTACTTCGAACCAATAATACCATTGAACTCATCGTATCAATCCACATCACCCCGTACCCAAATGATCAAACTCGAGTATGTCCAGTAAATCACATCGATGGGGTTTCAGCAATGGCTACAGTAATCACGCGTCCTTCTTTTGATTGGAAATCCACCAAAAATAATGGACCTGAAGCTCCTTCCTACCGAGAGTTCTAATCTAAGGTCCTGTATTCCTGAAACTCAATCAATCGAAAGTAAACAGGAACCCTAAACTCTAACTTGGCATCCCAATCGCGATCGCATAATGTGAAAATTACACAGAAATGAAGCTCCTTGGTTGCTTAATCGGAATATACCACTTTGGTGATTTATAGATTTTGTTTTGAATTTCTTTTGATTTTTTAACTTGCGATTTTTGCTATGTTGAAATAAAGGTAGCGGCGGATTTTATTTTGACCAGAGTAATGATAGAATTAGGTTTAGATGGTGTATTTATAAGGGTAAGATAGCTTAGAAGGTAAGCTACCAATTTTATATTAATTTATATTCGACTATTTTCTTAATTTATCACTCTAAAAATTCCTATGATCACATCCAACATCAAAAAAATCATGAAAATTGACATACAACTAGAGTTTTACATTACGGACCCAATGAAACTGGATTCGTCGAATTTCGACTCCGTTTGCTCACACAGTGTATTTTTAACCATCAAAATATTGACTGTTTTTCACATTAAAAATCCGTACGGCCACACACTGACTCCAGAAATCATGAAACTTGGAATCCAATAATAATTTGACATTGCGGATCCAACAAAATTAGTTTCGTCGAAAACGGAGTTCATTTGCAAAATTGGCTATTTTTAAAGCTCTAAATAAATCCTTTTAAATATTAAATATATTTAAAAATAATTAAATTAAATATTTATAAATAAATATTATCGTATATATTCACAATAAAATATCATACAGCTCCAATTTGATTTATAACTCGATATTCAAAACCCGGTTGAATCGATATTCAATTTATATTGGAAAATTCATTTATAACATAAATAAATCGTTATAAATTATAAAGGAATTCCATAGCGACTTTTCGAAAATTTGATTTGGACATAACTCAAAATCTACACAACGAAATCCTGATTTTTCTCTTCCATTAGAAAAATATACTTCACCAGCTCCGTACATTTCTTGTTTCACAGAAATCCGATTTAAAACGGATTCTGTATATCCATTTAAAGTTCGAATCGCCAAACAGTGAACTGTCGCGCCATTTCGAGCTCGATTATAATTATAATATAATTCTATGTTCAAACTTCGCTTAAGTAATAAATTCATTATCGTAATTCAATTTTAACCGAAATATATATTTTAAATTGTCCAATTCACACAATATTATGAATTCTACTATGTCTGACTATTTCGGAAATTAAATATATTATTATATTATTATTTTTAATCAAATATTCAATATTATTTAATTCTGTTCATTTTAAATTACCAAACCATTATTTAAATAATTAAATAAATTATTTATTATCCGTAAAAATACGGGTCGTTACAAGTAAGCATAACCTGTGGAAATCCTAATAGTGGGGATGCAAGCCTGGGGGGAAGCTTGTATAATATGGAATGGGGGACCCATATTAGTCAGTAACCTATATAGGTATCAAACGGGAAACCCCGAACTAGGTCAGGGTCGGGGCACGCTCACTGGGCTGGTTATAAGAGGTCACTTGAGAGAGGTGTTTAGTCAGCGCGTTCCATCGGGGTCATGTGCGTACATGGGTCCGCTTGCTCGGGAAGATAAGACGCTGGGACATCTGTAGATATGGTTGTGCATCTTGTTTGTATCGGAGATGCCACTTTAGGGAGTGATACACCCTAAGAGTGGGGCCAGCATAGGGTATCTACGAGCGATAGGGAGTCGATCGATTGGGGGTAGTAATTAGGGTACATTTAGTCTTGCTTATTTAGGAGCCCATTATTATCGTTGGGGGTAAGACCCGTCAGTTCTGTTAGGCTACTTGTTATTGTATGAGGTAAAACCTCTCACCAAAAGTACACTTTAGTCTACCGTCTTGTACTGGTTGGGATCATCTTGTTCTTATTATGATATTGTTGGTGCAAAGAAAAGTATTAGAGAAGCGCAATGCATGTTCTATTCTGTTTATCATGTTTACCTTGTTATACCTGCCTTATGACACTGCCATCTCTCTCTCTCTCCAACTTATATGCATTTCATGATGCTTTTACTTATTTATATGCTAAAAGCAACCAGACTCGCCAAACTTTATGTCAGACCCATTTTGTTTTCTCTTCTTTCTCTTCCGTATCTCCCCCCAGGTTCTCAGGGTGGGAATACTCAAGCTTGACCAAGATTCTTCTTTTTTTGCTTGGAGCTACTTAGTTGTATTGCTCGTTTTCGCTTTTGCTTTACTATGGCTACGTTTTGGGGATTATGCTCTTTTTATGTATTATTGTACTCTGATGATGATTTTGTACAAGGAAGAAGTTTAATGTTTTCAGTATTCCAGACTTATTATGTAAATGGGTTTGAACCACGAAGCTTTTCTATTTATTGAAATTTTTAATTCCGCTGTTATTTTATATCGTTCTTGTAATGTTTATATTCCTGTTTACCTAAACGCTTCACGAAACTTAATGCATTCTGATAAAGAGTGACATTAACGGACGTAGGGTGTCACATTTGGTATCAGAGCTAAAGGTTACCAGATCAGATAAAATATTTTGAAAATTGTTTTCAAAAAGGTTTTAAAGGAAACCATTTCTGAAGAAAAGTCTATTTCGAAAAACATATTCCACAAAAGCCATTTAAAATATCTTTCGATTCTCTATTTGAATCCCTTTCCTTTTCTTTTTCAGCATATCTGGGGAACCTAATATTCTTGAGGGCGTACAGATACCGGCTTGGTTTCATAGGTATCTGGAGGCTATGGCACCCGCCGAAGGCCAAGCAGACGCCCTTCCCCCAGCTGCAACTGTTGTTCCTTCTCCTCCTCCTCCTCCGCGTGCTGATAATTTCTCTAAGATATGCAAAGATTTATGTGCTATGGGCGTGAAGCCATTCAAAGGAACTGAGATTTTCATGGAGGCAAGGAATTGACTTAAGGAGACGAAGGATTTGTTTGGAATTTTCAAAGTTGACGATTGTAGGAAGATTCAGTTAGCCACTTGGAAATTGAAAGATGAAGCTTCATTCTAGTGGGAAGTGACGCAAGCAGGGCGTCCAGTGGAGACTTGGGATAATTTCTGATAGATATTTGAAATGAAGTTTCTTTCTCAAGCCGAGCAAAGTATGCAAATGGAAATGTTTTTGGCGCTTAAGCAAGGAAGCATGTCTATTATAGAGTATGTCAATAAGTTTAATCAATTAGCGAGGTTTGGTTTGGAGCTAGTGGATACCCCATACAATAAGGCTTTGATGTTTGTTAGAGGACTGAATGAACCCCTCCATGGGCTAGCTATGTCTCATATTTTGATGAGTGCAACTTTTGAGAAACTTGTTGATATAGCATTAATGCATGAGGAAGGAAAATGCGAAAAGAAAGAAGCAAAGGTTGAGGAAACACAAAATAAGAAAATGTGGCCCAAGAAAGAACAACAACAAAAGAAGGGAGGTAAGAACGACATAGCTCGAGATAAGAGGAAATGTTATCATTGTGGATGCAAGGGTCATGTGATCAAGGATTGTAAGAAAAGAAAGAACGCTTATTTTCCATTGTGGAGAGGTCGGACACTTTTCTAAGGAGTGCCCATAAAAGCAAGGACAAGGTCAAAGGTCAGGATCTTCTAGAGGGCAAGTGCATGCTCTCGTGGCCAGTGTGCCGGATAGAGGTAGGAAAGTTTCTGTTAAAGGTTTGATTTCTCTTTGCAATCATCCAGATAGAACTATTTTTGATTCTGGCTCTTCTCTTTCTTTTATATCTGATTCTATGGTTGAGCCTCTGCACCTTAGTGCTACTTTGGTTTTGGATACCGTTGTTGTCTCAAACCAAATTGGTGGCATGATTCATTTTTCTATGATTTTTTGGGGTTTGAGAATATCTGTGTTAGGCGTCGAGTTTTAATGTGACGCATATGTGCTTGGTTTCATGGGCTATGGTTTGATTCTAGAGATGGATTGGCTAGCCATGTATGGTGCCATTTTGGATTGTGAGAGGAAGGTCGTTAGACTTTTGACTTACCATGGGAGGACCCTTGAGATTTCTTGTGACCCTAAAGGGTCTGTTATGCTTAGTTTCTAGAGTCACTTGATGCATCTATCGATGATCTGCTACCTGTACCAGTAGTCTATGAGTACCCTGATGTTTTTGAGGAGGTTCGGGGTTTACCTCCGAGGCATGAGGCCGATTTCCGTATATACTTGGCGGACAATGTAAAGGAAGTTGCATTGCCTGTGCGCCATATGGCTCCAAGAGAAAGGAGGGAGCTTAGCAAGCAAGTACGGGAGCTACTTGAGAAAGGGTTTATTAGGTGAAGAATATCTGAATGGGGGTGCTCTAGTAGTATTCGCCAATAAGACAGATGGTTCGCTTCGCTTATGTGTGGATTACAGAGAGTTGAATAAACTAACTAAGAAAAATAGGCACCCACTTTCGAGGATAGATGATCCTTTTGACCAGCTTGTTAGTGCATTTGTTTTCTCTCAGTTAGACTTAGCTACAAGGTTTCATCAGTTGAGGGTGGCCGAGGACAGTATAGACAAGACCGCTTTTAGAAATCCAGATGGTTTCTTCGTGTGGCTCGTCATGCCTTTTGGGTTGACGAATGCACCCGCCTATTTTGGTGATCTGATGAGTAGGGTATTTCCGGAGTTTCTGAATAAGTTTGTTGTGGTCTTTGTTGATGACATCTTGGTTTTCTCGAAGAACGAGGAAGAGCATGCCCTACATTTGAGGGAGGTTATGAAGATTCTCCGTGCGCACCATCTTAAGGCGAAATTCTCCAAATGTCATTTTTGGAGAAAGGAAGTGATATTTTTAGGGCATTTGGTCTCTTATGATGGGATAACCGTAAATCCCGCGAAGTTAGTCGCAGTCGAAGATTGGAAGATCCCAAGGAATGCAACGGTGGTGAGGGTTTTCTTGGATTAGCGGGTTATTATAGGAAGTTCATTAAGGACTTCGCAAAGATATCAGCCCCACTCACCAGGCTGACGAAGAAGAATCTGACATTTTCTTGGGATGTAGATTGTGATGATGCTTTTCAACAATTAAAGAGGGCTCTGACAACAGCCCCAGTCTTGACCTTGCCTGACGGGAACAAAGTGTTCACAGTATACACTGATGCATGTGGTACAGGGCTTGGTGCGGTTCTGATGCAAAAGGGAAGGGTAGTATGTTATGGAGGTAGACAACTAAGAGTTCATGAGAAGAACTACCCTACCCATGACTTGGAGTTAGCTGCCATAGTATTCGCGCTTAAGACTTGGCGCTATTATCTACTTGGAGAGAGGTTTGAGTTGTACACCGATCATAAATCTCTCAAGTACTTGTTCTCACAGAAACATCTTAATTTAAGGCAATAAAGATGAATGGAGTTCCTAGCATCCTATTATTTTGAGATTGCTTATACTCTTGGCAAGGGTAATGTGGTGGCAGATGCACTGAGTAGGCAAAAGATGACATTTACTCCTCTGTTTGTGGAGTGGAAAAGCTTGGAGTTTATATTGACTTTTGATTTCAGATCCTCCACCGAATTTATACCTGGTTTACTGGCATCATTAGAAGTGCGACCTACTCTATTGGATCATATAGGGACTTCACAGCGAGAGGACCCACAACTAGTATATATATTGGATAGACTCAGTAAAGGGGAGATTTCTAGTCCCCTCAGTAGATATTCCACAGACGATAAAGGGTGGTTGCGACGAGATGGAAGGCTTTGTGTTCTCCGAGTTGGGAGTATGCTGAAGACAGTCCTTGAAGAAGCCCATCATTCTAGGATGACTATTCATCCAGGAGGTAATAAGATGTATAGAGATATAAAGAGGGTTTTCTTTTGGGCTGGGATGAGAAGGATGTGGCGGAGTTTGTTTCTAGATGTTTGATTTGCCAACAAGTCAAAGCTGAGCAAAAGAAGCCCAGTGGTTTACTTCATCGTTTGGAAGTCCCACAGTGGAAGTGGGAGAACGTCTCTATGGATTTCATTGATGGTTTGCCTAAATCAGGGAAAGACAACACCAGTATTTGGGTTATAGTGGACATGCTTACTAAGAGTGCTCATTTCATCCCTGTTAAGAGTAAAAGGACAAAATCATGGTTGGCGGCAGTTTATCTTCGCGAGATAGTCCATCAACATGGAGTACCTTCCAGTATTATAAGTGATCATGACCCTATATTCACCAGTGAGTTTTGGAGGAGCTTGCAAGAAGTGTTAGGTGCATAGTTGTGTCCAAGTACCGTTTATCACCCACAAACCGATGGACAGACAGAAAGGGTGAATAGAATCCTTGAGGATATTTTAAGATTGTGTATCCTAAACTTTGAAGGGACTTGGGAAGAGTATCTTCCTTTAGTAGAGTTCGCCTACAACAATAGTTTCCAAGCTAGTATAGGCATGGCACCCTTCGAAGCATTGTACGGACGACCCTGTAGATCACCGACTTGTTGGTGGGAATTTAAAGAAAGGCTTCTATTTGGACCTGAGATGGTTAGAGAAACTTCAGAAAAGATTGATCTTATCCGCATGCGCATGAAGACAACTCAGGATAGATAGAAGTCGTACACAGATAGGAGAAGGACTGACATTGAGTTTGAGGTGGGAGACATGGTTTTCATCAATGTATCACCTTTGAGGAATGTAGTTCGTTTTTGGATCTGTAGGGAAATTGGCACCAAGGTTTATAGGACCATTTCCCATAACAGAAAGGATTGGCCAAATGGCCTATTGAGTGAAGCTACCAGAGAGACTATCCGGTGTTCATGATGTTTTCCACGCTTTTCATTTACGGAAGTGTTTGCATGATACCGCAGAAGTAGTTGAGACGAGTATGATCGAATAAATAGAGGTGGAATGGGAGGCAATAGTTAGACGTGTTCCTACCCATATTCTTGGCTCAGAGGTTAAGAAGCTATGCAACCAAGAGGTCAAGTTGGTAAAAGTACAGTGGGGTGATGACCAAGAGGATGCAACTTGGGAGACTGAAGACAAGATTCGCGCTTCGTACCCTTTTCTCTTCAAGGGTATGTTCTTAACTTCTTTTTCCAAAGCTTTTATTTATGCTTGTTTCCATCGTTTGAGTATATCCTATCGATCAAATCTTCTACCTTTAGGTAGAGAAACCATGGATGTAAACATGTGTTTGAGACATGTTATGTTTGATGGAAGCAAGTGGATGCAAATGTTTGCTAGTGGTTTCTTGTGGATGCATATACACATACATTAGGCACTATATCGGCTTAATCACTCTCATATTGCATATGAATGTGTGTGCATTTTTTTTCTTGTATGGATGAAAATGGGTGTATCATCATATGTATGTTACATTTGGATGAATGATTTCACACACATATAGAACTTACATGTTACATTAAGGCTATTTGCATACATTTTGGATTCAAAGCACTGGCATACATTACATTAAGGAGGCCAACTGAATCAGTAGACCGCCTGATCTTTCGCATTACTATAGAGACATATACACACACTTTTGCATATGTTCATAAGCATTAGAAATCTTTTAAGGAAAATGGATGCCAGTGATTGATGGATGAGTATATGGGTGATGGATGTTAGGATATGCGTTCTTCTTAACTTGAAGATTCCAGGGACGAATTCCTTTTAAGTGGGGTAGAATGTAACACCCTGAAATTCTAAGAATACAATAATGATAAAGTAAGGAATGCTTAATTAAATATTGGTAATTAAGTAAAATGGGCTACGCCATCTCGGAATTTTGCTTGGGATAGACTCCGATTTTGCGTAAAACGGACATCGTATGAAGAAGCTATTAAGTTTTGAAGTTTATAAACATATAAGCCACTTATATATAAATAAAATAAATCTAGAATTCAAATCAATTCGAAAATCGAAGGAGGAAAACCAACGCGGGAATCAGACCAGTTGGGGGTCGACCCCAACATAGGGGTGTCGACCCACGGGCCGACACCTGTGTCAACAACTCCTAGATCCGAGGAAAATTTAGTTTTGCGTATGTGAACTTATTTTCTGACCAAATTCGTTGACCTTGGGCTATAAATAAGACCCATTCTCATTGTTTTATTCATCTAAATCAATGGCGACGACGAGATGCTGCTCTAACTCAGATTAAATTAGCCTTTTCTTCAGCAACGATGATTCATGCATATTCAAAGATCGCTGATTCAACATCAACACGCTTTTCTCAATTTTCTTAGATCCATTCTCTGTGAGTTTATGTTGCTTTTAGATATAAACACCTAAAATGTAATCTTGACTTGTATATGAATTTGGATCTCAAACTATGCCTAATCAGTTCTGTTATCACATGTTCATCAGATCTGTTTTTATATGCATATCTTGATTATGCCCAATTCTGTCACTATATGCTTATTCAGTTGCTATGCCTATTTCTGCCATTATATGCATACCTTGTTGTTGTGCTTATTTTTTTTCTCTTCCCTCCTTCTTTCCCTTTTTATTTTTATAGACAGGCTATCTTCGAGCCTAGACATACCGCTGAAATATGCGAACGCGTGAAATTGGGAACAAGGAGAAATGTTAAAATTTGGGGAATAATATGTATTGGGAAATTGGGGCATAACTTGAATTGAAAACATGAATATGGATTTGGGGCATAAACCAAAGTGTGATTAAAACCTAAATTTAGGGCATATGGTACATGATGAATATGACTTGGGAAAGGGGCATGAAAACCTATAATGAAATAGGAAAATTTGTTAAAGAATGAAAATGCCTAGATTTACAGTAATTAGAAACTGTAACCGCGCTTAGATACGAGGTTAGATTGCACTATGGTAGAAGCCTGCCCGGAATCGCCTGACATAACCAGCGTCCACAAGCGGTAAATATAATGTGACGGGTCTAAGTGCATAAACAAGAGATGATGCTAAGACACGTGGTTGAGTCCGACTTGTGGAAGAAGGCTGCCCCGACCCAACTGACATATCCAGCATCCACAAGTTGTAGACTTGATGTGATAGGTCTAGCGTATTATAACGATAAATGAATGAATGTTGATAAACTTGTAATACTTAACCTGTTTGAATCCATAGGGATTGCATGAACCTGTTTAACTTGAGTAGGGGTAAGTAAACTTGCTTGAATCAGTGGGAGGGTTAAGTTAATCTTGTTATGTATGTGGGGACGAGTTATACATATGAACCTGACAAACTTAACCTGTTGGGGTTATGCAATCTTGTTAAACCGGCAAGCATAACCTGTGGAAATCCTGGTAGTGGGGATGCAAGCCTAGGGGGAAGCTTTTATCATATGGAATGGAGGACCCATACTAGTCAGTAACCTATATCGTTATCAAACGGAAAACCCCAAACTAGGTCCGGGTCAGGGAACGCTAACTGAGCTGGTTGTAAGAGGTCACTTGAGAGAGGTGTTTAGCCGGCGCATTCCATCGTGGTCATGTGCGTGCATGGGTCCGCTTGCTCGGGAAGATAAGACGCTGGGACATCTATAGATACGGTTGTGCATCTTGTTTGTATTGGGATTGCCACTTCAGGGAGTGATACGCCCTAAGAGTGGGGCCAACACAGAGTATCTATGAGGGATAGGGAGCCGATCGATTGGGGTAGTAATTAGGGTACATCTAGTATGGCTTGTTTAGGAGCCCGTTAGTATCATTTGGGCTAACACCCGTCAGTTCTTTAGGTACCTGTTATTGTATAGGGTAAAATCTCTCACTAGGATTACATCTAAGTCTACCATCTTGTACTGGTTGGGATCATCTTGTTCTTATTATGCTAGTGTTGGTGCAGAGAAAAATATAAGAGAAGTGCAATGCATGTTCTGTTCTGTTTATCCTGTTTACCTTGTTTTACCTGCTTATGACACTATCATCTCTCTCTCTCTCTTCAACTTATATGCCCGTCATGATGCTTTTACTTATTTATATGCTAAAAGTAATTAGAGTTACCAGACTTTCTGTCTATCCCATTTTGTTTTCTCTTCTTTCACTTCCGTCCCCCTCTCCGGTTCTCAGGATGGGAATACTCAAGCTTGACCAGGATTCTTCTTTTCTGCTTGGAGCCGCTTAGATGTATTGCTCATTTTTGTTTTTGCTCTACTATGGCTATGCTTTGGGGATTATACTCGTTTTATATATTACTGTACTCTGATGATGATTTTGTACAAGGAAAAAGTTTTATGTTTTCCGTATTCTAGACTTATTATGTAATTGGGTTTGAACCACAAAGCTTTTCTATTTAGTAATTTTTTTAATTTTGTTGTTATTTTATATCTGTCTTGTAATGTTTTTGTTCCTGTTTACCTAAATGCTCCACGAAACTTAATGCATTATGATAAAAAGTGACATTAACGGACGTAGGGTGTCACAAAAGTTTAGGGAAAATTTTAGTTCCACTAAGGCTTATATGTGCAGCGAACGATACATGTGAATGATAACTAAATTTTACATACTGACCATCTCTGATCCAGTTTGGTATGTATAGGCACGTTACTTACATTATGTGGTTATAGTACAAATACTTTTCAATTCGTTCGAGTCTTTCCCCATGGAGCTCTTAAAGCCTGGAGATTTAAAGCCACTTAACTCGCTTTATGTTTCTAATATTTCTCTATTTGGTGCCAGGTTATACAGAAGGCTGGAGCTTGCTGATGTTTTTAGAGATTCTGCCTATATAGTCTTTTAAAGTCATGCATCTAAATGTAAGTAAATTAAAAAAAAAATTAGAAGTACATTTTTGTAGTTTGTGTGGTTTTTGGAGTATGGTTTCGATTTTAATTTAGTGACTAAGCACCAACTCATCGTAATTGAATTTGATTGTTAATGCTAGGAATATCTCTAAGAAACTTTAGGACATAAAATATTTGTTAGGAAATTTGAAATCACTGTTCCATAAACTTCTAATTAATTTTTTGGTTAAGTTCTCGAATATGTCCTATATTCTTAAATCTCAAGCCGACTCATCTTTAAAGGTAGAGAAATAGATTTAGTAGAAAGTAACAAAGAAGAAAACGAAGTTGAATGGTCTGTTTCCTATAGCTTGGATTGTCTTTCACTCACTTAATAATGTCTTTATAGGTTATTATTATGCCTAATTAGCATTTCAATTCACTTAAATGTACAAATCTCTATATAGTATAACTTATTGAATTACTTTGTACACTGCCTTGCGTTAAATTAAATAACCAACTTTACTAGTAGGCTCTAATATTCGTTTGGAGTTGAATGGTTACTTTTTCTTTTCTGCTACTTGATTCAATATCAAAATTGCCATTCATTTGTTATTAACTTTTATGTAGTCAAGAAATTTAGGAAGAAAATGTGCAACATATTCTACTTGCACAATTTTTGAAAAGCATAGGACATATTGCTGCAGTTTCTAGTGATGGAACGAATGATCTGCTCTGAATGATATATATTATGGCTACTGTTTATTTTTGTTTTGGTGAATCAACTAATACACATGAAGAGTTTGCAATTATGTTGTAATAGTAGATCATAGTATTGGGAGTTATGAATACTGATTAGTGATTCAACGTTACAATTTGTTATGAAGCAGCAATATCTATTAAATAAGTAAAATCTGCATGGTTAGTCTTGTCAGGATGTGATATGATTCAATTATAAATGATCTGGCTTAACTTTGGAGGGCTTATTGTTGAAGCTTTCCAAATTTGAATTTATTTAAGTGAATTTTTGTATGATGGTTCATTCTCGTTGATGTAGTTATCTTGTGATATTGGCAAATGAAGCCTTTTTATTACGGGCCTATGTTGGTTTTTAAGTTTGAAAACATTGTGTTGTTTTCAAAAGTAGATCAATATATATAAATTTCCAGCACTAAGGTTATTTGCATATGCATTATTGATTGCATATTATCAATTGGTAATTTAGAAGGATCATGTGTATTGAACATCAAAATGGAATCTGTCATGTTGCTTGTAGATGAGAAAGCAATCAAATCTATGTAATAACCCTGATTTTTGGATCCAGTTTAATATATATTTTTAATTGATTTCAATAGAAATTAAATATTTTAAACGATTTACTTTGAGAATAAACGATTTAGAAATTATTTTAAAATGAAGTTGTTGTTGTATATAACGGTGTTGTATACACAATTATATGATTTTTGTTTGATGATAACAAACAAGTATATATTATTTTGAATGTGTTTGTTATTGTACTGTTATATCACATTACAGACAGGAATATAATATTTATATTTAAACAGAATGCATCTATACAGAAACTCAAATATCTACACAGTATTTTGGTTAAATATAATATTTTATTTCAAATATTCAAACAGTACATTTATTCACAATCATTCATACATACATTCAGTTACACTCAGTCTCATTTGTACATTTCACTTATATCACTTTGACACAAGGTTTATCCACTGTCTTCTGTCTCTCCAGCCTCCTAGTCAGTCAGTAATGTCATTTCAGTCTTCACTGCTCACAGCCAGTCCAGTCATCTTCTTGCTTACCTGTCATATATGGAAACACACACACAGTATCTTGAACAGAAATAATTTCTAAATTCTAGCAGATATAATTTTTATTTTTGAGAATTTTATTTGCCTCAGTTTTCTGGTGTGTTTCTCATCATTTTTCTGACTTGATCTGATTTGTTAATCTGACTGTGTCTAGACAGTATATATATATATATACAGGGATAGGAAATTTTCTGAATGGCTGCAAATACACACGTATATATATACACGTGTGCACTGCCTCGCCAATCAGCACACAACTGAGAAGTAGCCATGTAGACCTTCTCGACTCAGTGCAATGATAATATTTTTAGTCGAGTACATGTCAGCAAAAGTGTTCAGCAAAGACTTGATCAAGTTCAATCACAAGCACATCTAGAACAAGGAAGATTTGAAAGCATGGACGACAAGGAGGTGACACAGCAAAGTGATAGTTCAACATCATCAATATAAACAAGTAGATGCAACATTCAACATGCAATCAGCTCAGTTGTTACATATACATATGCATGGACAGAGATGCAAACAAAGGTTCA
Source organism: Allium sativum (assembly GCA_030737875.1). Classification (NCBI taxonomy): domain Eukaryota; kingdom Viridiplantae; phylum Streptophyta; class Magnoliopsida; order Asparagales; family Amaryllidaceae; genus Allium; species Allium sativum. Next base: position 215,248,472 of record CM060915.1, on the reverse strand, counting down.
TGAAAATCTATTCAAGCACAAAGGCAAAGAAGACTCAAACAGGTTCAAGTTGAGTCAAGACAAGTGAGCAAGAAATGGGTACAGCATGCATGATGGCACAAGACAGTTTTACATGGCATGAAACAGCAAAGTTATTTATGCAGCATGGACAACAATGCATGATACAGTGCTATGATGAAGTGATGTCAACATTCAATGTGTAGCTAGCCCAGCAGTGGTGATCAATAATGGCAGATTTAAATGGGACATGCAGCTACAAAATGAAACATGTTATACATGAACAAAATAGTGAAACAACATTTGCATGTACGCATGGTGTAATGATCAACACAGGTGAAACTGAAGTGTAGCATGATGAAGTGTAGCAAGTGAACATGTGTGTATACAAGCGCAGACAGCTCAATACTCATGTACAACTCAATTTCAAATATGGTTCAGCATTGATAGGCAACAGCAAGCAGCTATATTCATGCTTGATGCAAGAAATTAAATTATTTTTGTGTCTAACATTGGACTACATTTGGCAAGTATTAAACAGATTCAAGAAGGCATGTGGAAATTGCTTATGGCATGTTTCCAGAAAATCAGAGAAAGAGAGAACAAACAAAAGAGTGCAAGTATGCAAGCTCAAGGAAGAAATAAAATGGTTAACCCATAATAGTTCAAGTGTGTATATGATGTACAAAATGATGCAGTGCAGCTACAAGGTGAAGGTAAGCTAACATGGTCAAGTAAATGTGCGTTAGTGAGTATGCAAGTGTAGCAATATGGAAGATACTAAAGTAATGCAGCAACACAAATTCAAGACAGAAATAATAATGGTCAGTGCACTTATGTTCTTTAGGAATCACAGTTACATGAATTGATAATTTGCAAATTGTATATTTGGAAAATCTTTAAATGATTCCAGAAATCAAGCATTTATGGTTCGACATCAAATCAGCATAATGAAATACAAACATGGTAACCTCACAACAATTCAAGAAATATGCCAAATCATTCACACAGCATTACAGGAATGTCTGCAAGTGTATTCAGAAATCATCTCACAACTGTTTGGAATTATTTTTTTTGTAAATGGAAAACCACAGATTGAATAAAGATTTTTTAATTGCCGATGAAATCAATGGTTTAAATACTTTTCCAGAATCATGTGATTCAAAAAGGGAAATTAAGTAAAAATCAGAATCGAGAATTTCAAAGGGAAAATTCTTATCCAGATTTATTCAAAGGGGCAGTAACATTTCTGGATTCAAAGCCATAAATCACGCAAGCAAAAAAAAAGAAGGGAAAGCTACTAAATCAGACCGAACCTTATTCGAATGAAATCAGAGTTTCTTAGGGTTGGTAATCCCTATAAATTCACACCACTTCCTCATAGGCAGATCATCGAAAATCAACAACAAAATCGAGAGCAATCAGAGAAACAAAATTCGAATAACTCACAATTTTCACAAAAGTTTCGATCGCCTGATAGCCCCAAATCAGTGAGCAAGAACGCATCATAAAGCCACAACAAATCGAAGGGACAGAGATTCATTTCCACGAAGCAAGCGATTTGATTTGGTGAAGAAACCCTAGCCGCCATTTTTTTTCAGGAACAAAGACATTGGGCTGAAATAAGAAAGAATGGGTTCAACCATTTCTTAAGGGCCGGCCAATGCTTTAATTGAAAAGGGGATGACCCCTTTAAATTCAATCTCTTTTATTCATTTTTTAAATTAGGGTTTCTCCTTGTTTTAATTTTCTATTTGTACTATTGTCTTTTATTTTGAGTTGTAAAATCGTCGAACCAGTTTTCTAGAGTCTGTAAAATCTAGGAGATCCAGTCAGGGAGTTGACTGACAGTTGACAGAGTCTGTAAAATCTGGGTTACGAGTTACAGGGTTTGTAATTCGGGAAATCTGATCGAGTGAATATCAATCAGTCTAAGGTTTTGAGCGTAGGGTTAGGATAGGAGCAGGCGCTGCGAGTGTACATGGTCTTGTATGCGGGATCTGTTTATAACACCTAGTAGAAACCTTAGAAATGCAGCAGTAGGCAGGGTTTTGCCGAAGCTGGGTATATTTGTGTGTGATTTAATTTTTGCATTTCTGTTTCTTCTATATTCTGTGATCTGTTTATTATTATATATCTCGTTAGAATTTTAATTCAATTAAAAACTGTGATAAACCCTATTCACCCCCCCTCTAGGGTTATTCTAGATCCAACAAGTAGTATCAGAGCTGGTATAAGGTTACAACATGATAGGGAGTTCTCACTCTATGATCTAGTGCCGAAGTAGTGACTCTTATCCCTACATGTCCGTGGGTGGTTGTCCATGTCGAGAGGCAGGACGTGAAATCAGTCTCTGAGGTACCTTTGTTTGCCACCGGGGTGTCATTAAAATCCTCGAGAAAGCGAGAACATTTGGTATCAGAGCAGGTATTTCTGTTAACTCTAGAGTCATGGGTAATCCTAGTTGTCAGTCTAGCGAGAGTCAGTCCAGTTCATCTCCAACTATTTTCACTGGAACAGATTTTTTAAACTGGAAATCCAAAATGGAATTTTATTAAAAATCTGTTAATATTAAATGTTGGGATGTTGTTATCAATGGGTACGATATGGTAGATAAAGTTTTTAATGCTCGTGCTACACATATTCTTTATTCTTATCTTGATGATGATCAATACAGTCTGATCTCCCATTGTTTAACTGCGCAGGAAATCTGGAGAACTCTTAATACAAAGTATGGACCAATTGACAACAGCTGTTCAAAACCCCAGAATGTCAACTCAGATTCAGAATTCTGTTTAACAGGATTTACAAATGAAAATTCAGAAGGATCAGATGATGGAGAATCAACAGATGCTGAAGTTGAAAATTTCTCATACGAAGATTTGGTTTATATGTGTGTTGTTTTAACTAAATCTGTTGATAAACTCAAATCTAAAAACAAATCTCTGAAATCTAGGAATTCTGAGTTGACCAGCAAAATTGATGATTTGGAATCACAGCTTGAATATTTTAAAAATTCTTCAAATTCAGATTGCAAAAATTGTTTAAAATTGAAAACCAATCTTGTTCATCTCAATAAAAATATTCAAAAGTTTGAAAAGGAAATTCTGATCTTAAAAGAAAACAAGATTGAGTTATCAAGTTTGAATAATTTTTTACAAAAGGAATTTGAAATTTTTAAGACTGATATATATTCCAAATTTGAAATTGCTGAAAATGAAAATTTGGTGAAAAGTGGTTTGATTTTGAAAGAACTTGACAATGAGATTGAAAAATACAAGGTTTTTGAGTCTGAAAAATAAAAACGATTTGAACTTGAAATTTCTGAATCCCAAGACAAAATTAAATTGCTTGAAAATGAGAATTTGGTTTTGAAACAGTCCAATGCTGAACAGAAGATCGCTATAAATAATTGCTCAAATTTACTAAAAGAAAATAGCGATCTAAAATCCAAAATTCAACGATTAGAATCAACTTTGGATAAATTTTCTAATGGGGAAAAATCGTTGAATATGCTGTTACAAAACCAAGTTTCTATTGGAAATAAATCTGGTCTTGGCTTCGGGAAAAATGATGTTTTTGGAAAACAAAATTCAAATGATTTGAAAAATCCCTCAAACATCTTTGGAAAAAACTGCTTAGAAAATTTGAACACTGAGAATTTCAAAGGTTTGTTGAGTCAAAATTGTGATGAGATATCTTTTTATAATAAACCATTTAAACATTCTTGGATCCCAGAAAATAAAACGGCATTCGTCAAGTTCAAACAGATTTGGGTTCCTAAGGGAACAAAAGTCAATTCTAATGGTTTGTTATACAAACAAGTCTGGGTACCAAAACATATGAATACAACTGTGAGTGGTTTTACTAATTTTGTTAGACCACTTGATTCTATGAACTGTTAGGTACCGAAAGAGGCTGAGGAACTACTGTACAAAAAGAAACTTGAAATCAAGCTGGCTTATACTTCTGTATCATTCACAGTTCCTCCAGCCAAGATTGATGAGTTAGAGATTCTGATTTACATCAATTTCAGGTATGATCTCTAAACTCATCTTTGTAAATATCTATTTCTTTTTCTGTATTCCTCCTTCTTCCCCTTCAGTTTTTTTTTTCTTTTTTTGATTTATCACTATCATATCATTGTAATTTTTTGGGCTTTCTTAACTTCCAATTGCAATTCTCATGATCTTGTGGAAATTCGCTTTATTTGAATAGAACTCTGATGTTTGAATTATTTCCAGATCTTAAATTTAATCTTGTAAATATATGCAATTGTTTTGAAGTTTATCTTTCTGATTTCTGAATTCATAACAGTGTTGATGTATTCTTGTCATTTCTTGAACACTGTTAATTTGAATTCTAAATTTTTGAAGATCTGAAAAATAATTGAAATTTCACACAAATCTGCTGTTTTGAGTTTCTTCTAATTCATTTTAGAAAAGCTTAAAATATTATACTCATTACAGCACTCTGCTATTTCTCAGTTGTGAAAATTTCATTGTTTCTCAGATTGGCTTGGATATATTGTTTTATCTTGAATTAGTGACACATCTTGAAATTCACTGTTATTCATGATCATCTGGTTTTTTTGTTTTTGTTTGTATAAGATCATTTGAAATTTCTGATATTTTGAATCTCACACACCTCTCAGATCTAAAATTTTAATTCTGTGTGATTGATTCATTGTATCTAAGGATTTACATTTGTTCAAGTGATTTTGAATAAACCACTATTTTTTGGATCATGAATCATTACTCAAACTTGATGTAAATATTCTGAAAAATTCTTTGTGCTTATCAGAAATTCTTGTGAAAAATTCCTTTAAAAATCCGGTCTTGAAATTTACCCTTATTTCATGATTATTTGACTTAAATACTTGTTTGTTTAAAATCATTTGAAATTATTGATTTATTGAATCTCACACATATCTCGAATAAAAAAAAAGTTATAATCTGGTGTGATTGATTCATTAAATTCTGATATTTTCATATTCCTCAAATGATTACAAGTAAACAGTATTTTAATCATTAGATCATGAATCATCATATGTGGCCATCATCTTGACAAGTATGATTTGAAACTATGTTCTGTGTTGCTCTGATATTGTTTTGAAAAATGTTTGTTCTGGAATCACATGCTTGCTGCTCTGATACATGTGCATAATCTATTATCTCGTCTGTTTGGGCTTGGTACTTAATAATTCTTTTGTCTATGACATTCTTGTTCAGTATCATGTTAAAATTCCTCGTAAATAGAGACACCAAGTGGTATCAGAAGCGCCTTATATTTGTCTCACCCATCTGTACTGAGATTCAAATTTTCACCTTTTATAGATCCACACATTTTTTTTTGCCTTATACAAATAAATGTGCTAAATTTGTCTGGCTAAGTTTGTGTTTAAATTTCTTTGGTCTGAGATGTCCATGATAGTCCATCAGGGTGTAATTAAATTCCTCGATAAAGGAGACTACAATTGGTATCAGCTTTTGCACCCATCTGTTTTTGAATTTTCACCTTGTATAGACACCATACACATTTTTTTCCCTTGTATAAATCTGTATAAATTCTTCTTGTAATTGATTTTCAATTTTAAAATTATTTATTGATTATTCATTCAGAAATTGAAATCAATATCCAAATTGAACTTTATTTATAATCCATCAAAATTATTATCAGTTTTTGAAATTGTGATGAATTGTGACTGCAGTATATTTCACAACAAGAGGAGATTTTATTTGGATTTTCATGATAGTTGAATATTTATTATAATATCTTTGAACTGGCAATTATTTCACGACCATCTCCTTTATCTATCACCCGTCTGCCATCCATCATGATTTTATTAATGTGGAGAGTTTATTATTTTTTTTAAAAAAAAATCATCTTGTGTTTAAAACAGGGAAACTTATTTGTGATAGAAATGGGACTATATTATTATTCAGAATTAGTGATAATTGAAAATTTTCAATAATCCCGATACAGTCGAGCTTATTTCATAATATAAGTAATTTAGAAATTTATTTCACAGTCCATTTCTGTACCTACCACATTTCTATCATCTATATTGGTTTCATATACCGAGGAGTTTTTTTTTGTATAAAGCTGAAAATGATAAAAATGTAATTAATATATAAGAATGTCTCTAACCTCATTTAAAAATCCAAGCTCTGGTTATGCATGGTTATGAGACGTCTTATCATTTAAGCTGCGACTGATCCCATTTAAAAATCCAAGCTCTGGTTATGCGTGGTCAGTGTGCTCTTAAATAAAAAATAAATAAAAAGGAAATAAAGCGCTAAAAATAGAAATTAATCTGAAATTCTCCTCAGTGTATAAAAACCAGCCTATCAATCCATCTTTCTAATCTGTGAAATGTGTTCAAATATTATGACGTATTCTGATTTGTTGATTGATAGATATTGAGATTTGAGATTATTCGATTTTGTCACTCAAATTGAATTATTAATTATAGTCCAAATTCCATCTATGGTTTCGAACTTCACTTTTATAAAAATTCTTTGGAAAATAATTGGAACACGTTTTTTTTACTCTCCCTATTTTATATAAAATTCATCGTAAATCCGTCATTCTCTACAATGTGAGATATGCCACCAGTTCTTAGAATATTATGATTTTTGCTTGACTGGTTGAAATTTATGATGACTGTTCTTCCTCTTAAGCCGAAATTATATTTTTAGTCAATTGTCATCTGTATTTTAAAACCTGTATCATTTTGATGATAACAAAAGGGGGAGAATGGATTAGATTTTGATTTATGAGTGAATATTTTATAAATATTTTTAATTTTGAAAATTTATCCATACATTTCACTCATGCACAGTTATAGGGGGAGTTTCTGTTGTAGGGGGAGCATTTAAGCATTTAAATAGGGGGAGTTCAAATATTCACGAACAAACACATTTATTATATTCAAAATCGTTTATTTGTTTGTCATCATCAAAAGGGGGATATTGTTGTATATAACGGTGTTGTATACACATTTATATGATTTTTGTTTGATGATAACAAACAAGTATATATTATTTTGAATGTGTTTGTTATTGTACTGTTATATCACATTACAGACAGGAATATAATATTTATATTTAAACAGAATGCATCTATACAGAAACTCAAATATCTACATAGTATTTTGGTTAAATATAATATTTTATTTCAAATATTCAAACAGTACATTTATTCACAATCATTCATACATACATTCAGTTACACTCAATCTCATTTGTACATTTCACTTATATCACTTTGACACAAGGTTTATCCACTGTCTTCTGTCTCTCCAGCCTCCTAGTCAGTCAGTAATGTCATTTCAGTCTTCACTGCTCACAGCCAGTCCAGTCATCTTCTTGCTTACCTGTCATATATGGAAACACACACACAGTATCTTGAACAGAAATAATTTCTAAATTCTAGCAGATATAATTTTTAATTTTGAAAATTTTATTTGCCTCAGTTTTCTGGTGTGTTTCTCATCATATTTCTGACTTGATCTGATTTGTTAATCTGACTGTGTCTAGACAATATATATATATATATATATATATATATATATATACAGGGATAGGAAATTTTCTGAATGGCTGCAAATACACACGTATATATATACACGTGTGCACTGCCTCGCCAATCAGCACACAACTGAAAAGTAGCCATGTAGACCTACTCGACTCAGTGCAATGATAATATTTTTAGTCGAGTACATGTCAGTAAAAGTGTTCAGCAAAGACTTGATCAAGTTCAATCATAAGCACATCTAGAACAAGGAAGATTTGAAAGCATGGACGACAAGGAGGTGACACAGCAAAGTGATAGTTCAACATCATCAATATAAACAAGTAGATGCAACATTCAACATGCAATCAGCTCAGTTGTTACAAATACATATGCATGGACAGAGATGCAAACAAAGGTTCATGAAAATCTATTCAAGCACAAAGGCAAAGAAGACTCAAACAGGTTCAAGCTGAGTCAAGTGAGCAAGAAATGGGTACAGCATGCATGATGGCACAAGAAAGTTTTACATGGCATGAAACAGCAAAGTTATTTATGCAGCATGGACAACAATGCATGATACAGTGCTATGATGAAGTGATGTCAACATTCAATGTGTAGCTACCCCAACAGTGGTGATCAATAATGGCAGATTTAAATGGGACATGCAGCTACAAAATGAAACATGTTATACATGAACAAAATAGTGAAACAACATTTGCATGTACGGATGGTGTAATGATCAACACAGGTGAAACTGAAGTGTAGCAAGTTAACATGTGTGTATACAAGCGCAGACAGCTCAATACTCATGTGCAACTCAATTTCAAATATGGTTCAGCATTGATAGGCAACAGCAAGCAGCTATATTCATGCTTGATGCAAGAAATTAAGTTATTTTTGTGTCTAACATTGGACTACATTTGGCAAGTATTAAACAGATTCAAGAAGGCATGTGGAAATTGCTTATGGCATGTTTCCAGAAAATCAGAGAAAGAGAGAAGAAACAAAAGAGTGCAAGTATGCAAGCTCAAGGAAGAAATAAAATGGTTAACCCATAATAGTTCAAGTGTGTAAATGATGTACAAAATGATGCAGTGCAGCTACAAGGTGAAGGTAAGCTAACATGGTCAAGTAAATGTGCGTTAGTGAGTATGCAAGTGTAGCAATATGGAAGATACTAAAGTAATGCAGTAACACAAATTCAAGACAGAAATAATAATGGTCAGTGCACTTATGTTCTTTAGGAATCACAGTTACATGAATTGATAATTTGCAAATTGTATATTTGGAAAATCTTTAAATGATTCCAGAAATCAAGCATTTATGGTTCGATATCAAATCAGCATAATGAAATACAAACATGGTAACCTCACAACAATTCAAGAAATATGCCAAATCATTCACAAAACATTACAGGAATGTCTGCAAGTGTATTCAGAAATCATCTCACAACTGTTTGGAATTTTTTTTATTTTTTTTGTAAATGGAAAACCACAGATTGAATAAAGATTTTTTAATTGCCGAGGAAATCAATGGTTTAAATACTTTTCCAGAATCATGTGATTCAAAAAGGGAAATTGAGTAAAAATCAGAATCGAGAATTTCAAAGGGAAAATTCTTATCCAGATTTATTCAAAGGGGCAGTAACATTTCTGGATTCAAAGCCATAAATCACGCAAGCAAAAAAAAGGGAAAGCTACTAAATCAGACCGAACCTTATTCGAATGAAATCAGAGTTTCTTAGGGTTGGTAATCCCTATAAATTCACACCACTTCCTCATAGGCAGATCATCGAAAATCAACAACAAAATCGAGAGCAATCAGAGAAACAAAATTCGAATAACTCACAATTTTCACAGAAGTTTCGATCGCCTAAAAGCCCCAAATCAGTGAGCAAGAACGCATCATAAAGCCACAACAAATCGAAGGGACAGAGATTCATTTCCACGAAGCAAGCGATTTGATTTGGTGAAGAAACCCTAGTCGCCATTTTTTCAGGAACAAAGAGATCGGGTTGAAATAAGAAAGAATGGGTGCAACCATTTCTTAAGGGCCGGCCAATGCTTTAATTGAAAAGGGGATGACCCCTTTAAATTCAATCTCTTTTATTCATTTTTTAAATTAGGGTTTCTCCTTGTTTTAATTTTCTATTTGTACTATTGTCTTTCATTTTGAGTTGTAAAATCGTCGAACCAGTTTTCTAGAGTCTGTAAAATCTATGAGATCCAGTCAGGGAGTTGACTGACAGTTGACAGAGTCTGTAAAATCTGGGTTACGAGTTACAAGGTTTGTAATTGGGGAAATCTGATCGAGTGAATATCAATCAGTCTAGGGTTTTGAGCGTAGGGTTAGGACAGGAGCAGGCGCTGCGAGTATACATGGTCTGGTATGCAGGATCTGTTTATAACACCTAGTAGAAACCTTAGAAATGCAGCAGTAGGCAGGGTTTTGCCGAAGCTGGGTATATTTGTGTGTGATTTATTTTCTGCATTTCTGTTTCTGCTATTGTCTGTGATCTGTTTATTATTATATATCTCGTTAGAATTTTAATTCAGTTAAAAACTGTGATAAACCCTATTCACCCCCCCTCTAGGGTTATTCTAGATCCAACAGTTGTAACATATAAAATTAAAATTTAATTAAAATAAGCTTGAAATGTCACGGTAGTTTGAAATTTTAGTTTTAAATTTTAAACGAGTATACAGAATTCGTTATAAGTCAGAATTAGATGAAACAGGAAACGTTACAATCTATTTGAATATATCTTTCTAACAATTCTAACAAATTAAGATTCCAAGCTATACACAGTAAGTTATGTCCAAATTTAAAATAGTGGTTATGGAATCATTTATAAATTATAACGATTTATTAAATATAATAAAAGGATTTTTATTGTAAATTGAGTATCGTTTGACTAGAAAATTGATATATTGAGATATTAAACTCAAGAATGTTTATTTTGCAGTTATCTAATATTTAATTTGGATATACGAGATAATAATAATTAGTTTATTATTAATTTGAATAATATTGGAATTTAATAATATTACATAGCCCTTAAAAATAGATATTTTGCAAACGACCTTCGTTTTCGACGAAATTAATTTTTTGGATCTGGGACGTCAAATTGTTATTAGGTTTAAAATTTCAAGTCAATTGGAATTAGTATGTAAGCGTAGCAAATTTAAACACTTGTTCAATTTCAATTGTAATTTAATAAGCTAGTTAAAAGGCCATTTCTCAGACGGTCTACAAATTCGACGAAATTAATTTTGTTAGAACCGTATTTGTAAAACATAGTTAGATTTCAAATTTCATAATTTATGGAGTCAGTATGCGGCTGTGGTAATTTAAAACGTACGTTCAAATCCAGTATTTAACGTTATATTGATTTATATTTTAATTTAGATAAAAACTGATCGAAACAGTCGAATTGGCTTACGAAACATATTCCATTGAGTCCGTAAGGGGGATATTTGGTTGGGAACGATAGTCGTTGGGGTTAGTTTGGAGTTCAGAGCATTAAACAAGTAACGAGAATTAAATAACATAATATATATACCCCTCTAAAAATTGAAAACCCTAATATCCTTCCCCCATACTTTCAGCCACCACCGTCGAATTGAGGGCCACGAAGCTCTAAAATTGATTCTCCAAATTCTCCAAAACCACGCATCGAATAAGTAAATTTCCAACTAGAAACCGTCGAGTTGGGTGTGATCTAGAAGCAGTGTGGCGGAGATCGAATTTGGTTGTGTATGGAAGCCGTGATGGTGCCACGAAAGGCGGTTGGTTTGAGGTGTTTCCTGGTGCCTACGGGTAGTCGAGCTTGCCATGCTCACTGGCGAAGGAAGGTGGAAGGTCGACGGTCGGCGTGGCGGTCATGGATGGTGCTTCGGTCGTCCCGGTTGGCGTGCACAAGTGGATTTGGGGAGCAACGTTGGGTTCGGTTTGTAGCAGAAGGAGGAACGAAGGAGAAGGGTATTAAAACCCTTAATGACATAATTAAGTTAAGCTAATTACATTTACTTATATTAAATTTGTAATTAAAGTTTATAATATCATATCTTTTGCATACGAACATAGAATTCAGCAAAACCGGAACCGTGGGAACCCTGACAATGAGATCCACAATATGAAACTGACCGGAGAGATTTTTGAGCTAGTTACAATTTTTGGTTAAATTAAACGCACAGTGTAATTTAATCAAAACAATCGTTTTAATGATTTTCTATGTTGATCAATGTGAGAACTCTCTCACTTAGCCATTTTGTTATGTTATTATAAATATATTAAAAAAAAAATATTGAGTGCCTATGCTGATTCTTATCAATTTAATTATCACAAATTTTTATATGGTGCATGGTAGCTCACATCACAATTGTTTGCAAACCCAATGGATGATTTGTTGATTGTTTATGTCATGATTCAAATGTTATTTTGAAATAATTAAATTATTAAAAACAATGTTAGATTAATTGTGGTAGTTGAAATTGGATATAAATATCCATTTATAATTTAAACAACGAATTTATTAGTAATTGCATAATTATAACTGGTTGGATTGAAAATAATTTAGAATAAATAAATAATTTATTAATCAATTATTTATTGGTTGAAAACCCCACACGGGTATTAGGATGATATTTCATTTACATTAACTCCAAGTGTTTAGATTAGATGTTATGTAACGCCTCACCTCTATACTCGCGTTCTCCAAGGACATTGCAAGCAATTGTGTCAACTAACCCAAAGAATAAGTCTGTTGAGGAGCGACCATCTGTATATTAGCTTTGAACGAGTGTTATATATGTCGAATAATGTGGTCTTACTTTTTATATCTCATGAGGAAGTCTGATATATCTAATTCAAGCTCAAAACTGCTCCACAGTAGCTGTATATAATTTGGATAGCAATATAAAATAATAACAATAAAAATCAGAGTCAAGCATAGATATTAACATCACTAAGGCGGAAAAAGATATGAATATAACACATGAGTGTAAATACAAAGTTAGTGGTCATAGTCGAACCACTATACAACAAAAGAATAGGTACAAGGCTACTCAAAATAATATGTACACAAAGGAACCTCATGTACGTATAACCCAAAAATTACAACACTAAAGTAGTTATCCCAAAATTGGAGGATAATCCATGCTAGAGTCAAGAAGAATCACCTAAAATACCTTAGTCTGACCTGAGTACTATTTACACAAGATAAACAACAAAAGGATCAGTCTAGCTGTAGTTATCTCATAAACTGGGATATAAATAAATGTAGACATAATACGATAATAACAATGTCATGTATAAGTGTGAAGCCTATAAATGTCTACGGTATATCTCAAATCTACATCATAGCTATAAAAGTGTAATGTCCTGGGTTTTTAAACTAAATATTTCTAAACCGCAAATAATTGATTTCATTAATAACTAATTTAATTAATGAGATTAATCCCATTCATGTAAATAAGAAAAAGGTAATGAACTTTTTCTAAATACTTATACATTAGCATTTGAGAATTCCCCCCTTTTGTATACATATCATTTGTAGCAAACTCTTAGTTAAACACACTAAGTTAAAATCCAATTTGTTTAAAGAACAATTTAATTAAGTGAATTGTTAATAATAATTTCTTCATGCATATGCATCCATTTATGAGAAGTGCTAATTGTGTGTACATGTCAATGAGATAATATGTAAGCAAACCTCTTAGTTAACATATTATGGCAATATGTTTAAGGACTAAAATACTTAAGTAAAATTTCTAAATGATTTCTTCATACTTAAGGAGTACGGACAAGAGGCGGGATAAAAGTGTTTAAAAACAAATCTCATGGAAATTTGTCTTCTATCATGAAGACTATACACTATTTTCCATCAAGCATTTAAGGCAAGTTCCATCCAGTGTGTAAGAAGTAGAATGTAAATTTATTGCCCAAAAGGACCATTGCATTTACTTTTTTTGTCTAGAACTGAAACAAGAAGGGACAGCAAATACTTTGTGCATATTTAATACGCAAAATGAAACAAGGCACAGGGAATAAAGATGGACTGTTTGCTATGTATTAAGTATAAAACAAAAAAACTGGCGCAAGAAATTTCCTGAGTAAAACTTGACAGCAGCATCATTAAACCTCCCTGCATATTAAAGAGTTTCCCCCATAAAACATTTAATGCAAGCAATTAATACATATTTGTTTATATTATTTTTATGTCTATAAATAGGCAGCATGTTCCTTATTTTTTTCACACATTATTTTCGAGCTAAACTAGAAAGGGGAAACATGAATCTTTGTTCACACAGCAGGACAAGAGGTGAGTAAATACTCACAATATTCTCCTTTAAAACCATGCAAGTTAATGAATGCCTTTACATGCTGTACTTATAGAATTTTATTGTTGAACCTTACTGTTGGAATCATGTCTTGCTTGATCAATCTACCATGGCATTTACTGTTAAAGGCAAACTGTCGATCCACTGTTAAAATGTTTACTGTATTTCTAGTGTAATTTCTGCTCTGTTTGATTATTTATGGAAATGATTATCCAAGTTTTGTAATGACATTAAAATGAACATATCTGCAGTAAGGCCCATTTGTGTTAAGTAAGAATTTGAGACCACCCTATTGATACAAATTGTGTATCCACCGTATTACTCTGTTGTGACTGAATTTCTCATATCTGTGTTGATAATGCAAAAGTCAAGACTTAGTTCTTCATGCAAATGATTCATACAGGTTTGTAAACAACATGAAAAGCCACTAGAATATGTATGGTATACATGTATATCCAATATGATATAAATATACAGTAAAGAACTGTTAAAACATAAATTTCAGACTAGCTCAGTTATAAGATTTAAACATATAAGCATGATTGGGTTAAGAAATTTTGATTTTTGAAACAAACATCACAATTTTTAATGAAGGGGATCATAAGAAAATGGGTTTTGGCCGAAATGGTGTTTATGGCTATTGCGGATGATCCATGTGAGGAAAAATAGTGGAATCGAGTATGGAAGGGCGTAATGATCCCTTGAAGCTAGGAAAAATATCAAAGAATTTTTCTAACATGTAAAAATGGAGTTTGAATCAATCATAGTTTTTTTTTTCTGTTTTGGGTTACTCGAATTCAGGCTTGAACTGCACCACCTTGGTGGCTGAGGGAGGTTGCGCACCAAGGGGGAAGGCTGACGTGGGTCATCGCCAGTGGGTGGCTGAAGTACGGTGGGCTCTGGTGACCAGAGAAGGAAGCTGAAGTAGTTATCTTGGATCGGGGTTTGGAAGAGAACGAGACATAGTAAAAATCTGGGGAGGGGATTTGGAAAATGAACGGGCAAGTAATTCTGTGGTGATCAATGGGTAACGCACGAGAACTGGAGCTTGGTAATTTCCTGGATTTTGAAAATGATCGGACTGAAGTGATCGGGTAGGTAACTGGAGGTGATCAGGGGGTTAAAACACGAAAATCTGGGTTTGCCAAGGACTGTGATCAGGCATAAGGAAAGCGCAGTGATCAGGCAAGTAAACAAAGGGATCAGGCAAATGATCTGGCAGATGGAAACATAGTGATCGGACAAGCATCTGGAGATGATCGGCTGGACGGTTCGCACTGTTTTCATCAGATCTGAAAATGCAGTTTTTTTATAGAAAAAGAAATGATTTCTGAAACTTTATTTAATAAATTTATTTTATTAGGTGGATACCCAATGCCAAAGGCTCCCATACTCAAGCGCGAGAGGACTTCCCAGGCAGTCTCCCATCCTAGTACTATTCTCACGGCTTTCCAGGCTCTGGTGGTGGTCGATTAGTGCATACAGACTTTCCCTCACATATGCGAAGAGGCTGGGACTCTAATAAATTTTGCAATAAATGTAAAAATTGAGAAAAATATATATAAATATTTGCAAACACTTTTATTACATATACAAATGATAATTATTGTGTAAATTATCATAAATAATTAATTCTAAATAAAAAGGGGTTTTATTTTATTAAATCATTCCAACGATAAATAAAATAAAAAAGCAGATATGTTAAATTAGGAAAAGGAATTGATTGTCAATACTAAATCCAAATGTTTGAAATAACATCGAACTAGAATTTTTATCAACATAAGACAATAAAATCTTTTCAAACATCAAGAAATGATCAAACTGGACGACAAATAAAAAGTGAATATTTAAGATAAAATTTTATATTAAGATCTGATCCATGTAAATATCACTTATCCCTAAAAGACATTAACGTCAATCATTTCGAAGAGTCCGGAACGTATATTCCACTTCGATCTGATTTCTACATTGCAAGTCGAAGATTATCAAGGATAATAAAAGACGGAGTTATGCAAGAATTGTTTTATAAATCCTATGTAGAAATTGCCTAAGATGGGTTTATAAAATAATGTCTTCGGTTTGTCTAGTCCTATGACAACTTGTATGGATGAATGTCTAACAGCGCGTCCCTAGCTAATCACGTACATTGATCTTTTCAAACGTAGTTTTAGGTGGCAGGGGAATTCGTTTCTCTTGCTTTATACTTGTAATTTATTTTTGGAGAAGTCAATTAGTAATAAGTGGGTTTGACGATGTGACGTTCAAAGCAAATAAAAAGCGTGTGTCAAGGTAAGTTTAGCTTCAAGCTTCACAAGAAATGACAAAAATCGGGCAGGCAGCATGGCTATTTGGGTAGCTCCCATTAGGGTGTATTATCACCTATCTAGAGATATTCCTTTTGTTCTTATTCTACCGATGTTGTCCCATTCGGGAAATGGTTGTCGTACACAACCATTGGTGATATACATTCAATACACTTAAAAGAAATGAGTGGTCGGTCATGTGTGGCCGGGTTACAAGTTCTTGTTGAATCCAATGTATTCCTCTCTAGAGATACACTATGGAAGGTGGTTTCATACCTTGTCATAGTTGGAAATCCATTATCCATAAGTGTTAAGCGGTTTTGTTTGTATATTATGTAAGTAGAATGTGAGATGCAAACATTCTACTAGATTCTAAATTATTTGTGGAAACCCTAGACATTATCATAATATCTAATTTAAATATACAAACAGTTTTGATTCTCATAAGGTAAAAACCCGTTTCGTATTTATGGCGTGCTCTTATGAGTATGATTTTATTTCCTAAACATGTTTTAAAATCGTATACTCACACCAGTCCCCGACTGACCCAATGTTTATTTTTATGTGTTTTCTTTAAACTCTTGGGTACTCATAACACTTGTTATCGGTAGACAAGTGATCCAGGTCTTGACTTAACTTTGAAGTAGCTGGATGGGAAGGATCTGAATGTTGGCTTATCTATCATGTTTATGTATAATTATCTGTTAGTTGGTTTATCCATGATGTTATGTATAATTATCTACAAGTTAGTTTATCACAAATGTTTAAGTATGTAATTTGTGATGACATGTATCCATAAGTATCAAGTACTCTAATGTACTTGACTTATGATATGTAATATTTTGGGTTATTATATTATGTCCAAGTTCCACTGTGAGATTCTGATGTTTTCTTTAGTTTTATCTTCTATCTATCTTTTATTCTTATATAATGATAAAACTTCCGAGGTGTTCGAAAGTTGGGTCGTTACAAAAAGAATATCTCATTCAAAATTATATAGCTACTCATAGGAAATGATAACTCATCTCAAAGCAATACGAAAATTTACGAACAAGTTGTATATTCCACTAAAAATATGAAACAATCATTGCCACGGTTTTCAATCAAATGAGTCCAAGAATTAACCGTCAAAGAAAATGCAAGGGTTCATAGTCCTTGTTTTTACTAAGGCGTTTAATTAGATTTCTCATACGAACGAGAAAAAGGTTTATAAAATATATACTAGTAGATTAGAAAACGATTTATCAAATGATTTCATAAAATAACTTCGTATAATGAAGTAGGATTGGAAACCACTTTGGTAAAAGAATTTGGTATCTACTAATAATATAAAACCTTTTTATATAGTTTCAAAGCGGCAAGTCTCGTATAATAATGATCGAAAAAACGATCAAACTAAGTATTCACGTATTATAACGTAAATTAAATTTCATTAACATCAATCATAAATTCATTCACAATGAATAATCAAAACTCCATAAATTCTGAGTTGTAGAAATCTGTGATGTAGAGAAACTGAAAAGCCAAAAAAACCTGAAATGGATCGAAACTCGGCCGGGAAAGAGCCAGAATGGGCCTAAACTATTGATCGTGGTCTCCACTGGTCAACAGTCCAAAAACAAGATTCAGACATCTGAATTAAAAATTTAGACGTCTGAATTGGGCTTTCCAAAGAGATAACTCTCTGTCTGTAACTCAGATATCTGTATTTTCCAATTCAGATGTATGAATGGAAAAATTCAGACATCTGAACTTTGTTACTTCTGTTTTTTAATTTTTCGTAGTAGGTCAGACGTCTGACTTAAAACATTCAAACGTCTAAATCTGGGTCTAGGCACAATTTTTCCTAGAAAACATGCTTAAAACGATATCGACAATTGCTCGAAGGCTTGTAATGTTTCCTATGCAAAAATGAAGCTTCCAGGCTTGCCGAAGCAACTTATAGTACCCAAAATTCACATGCACACCAAGAATCACAATGGTAATCAATGAAAATGAAATTAAAACTCATAAATTGGAAATGTTAAAGCATAAACCAATCAACATTACCAAATACACAATTCATAAGCAAAATATACGTGCCAAGAGCATAGTAGACAAGCATGAATGCTTGAGGCATTGACATGGATTCATAGGAAATCACCTTTGGTTATTGCAAGAGAATTGCCAAATCAACCTCTCTTCGAATATAACATACAATTCTTCAATCTACACATGGATATACCATATTTCCTAAGAATTAGGTTTAGGAAATCATAAGGATCGAAGAGGAATTGAGTTGGAGAAGATAAAGATTGAGCTTACCTCTCTTTCTCTATGGATTTCCACTTGATTTCAACATGAATTGGATTCCTAAGACCAAGCTAGAGCTTTGGGAATTTTAATTTCCCTTTCCCCATTTCTAATTTTGTGGAGTATGAGGAAATAAATGAAGGAGGAAGGGGTTGTGGGATCTTTAATGGTGAGCTAGGTTGGCTAACCAAAACCCAAGTCCAAATTTTGACATTCTCGAAATATATCGAAGCTTATAGTCAAAAAGGTTGTAAACAATGATCCGGACTTAATGGAAGTGGTTTCGAGTCCAAATTCATCCATATGCGAAATGTGACTTTTTAGACACGCACTCGATTAAAGATTAACGACGCTATATTTAAATAAAATATTTAAATATATTATCGTATAATATGTGGGTGGGTTGTTACATACTTCTCCCCTTAAAGAAATTGCGTCCTCGCAATTATTTAAGGAAAAACTCAATATAGATAACAACCTAGCATTAACAAGATCTATATAAAAACAAATTAGCTCAAAAATTCAATTTTGAATAAAATTTCAACTTTGAGTTATAAAACACTATATAACTTAAATTTATACACGTATAATGTTCAAATAAAAGTCACGAACATATACGAGAAACTAACTTATTTTTCCCATAAGTGTTTTTAAGATATTAAAACTTTCTTGCTCAAATTCTCTATACTATGAACCCTCAATTCCCATAATTGTTTAAATTTTTATCGCGTATTGCCCTACTGAGATTTTTCTGGAAATTTGGTTTAAACATATCTCAAAATTTTCAAGATGAAATTCAATTCTTTTTCTCTCATTAGAAAAATATAATCTAATAGATCCGGATAATTCTTGTTTCGGAGAATTCTGATTTGTATTGGATTCTATATACTCATTTGAAGTTCAATTCAAAAATTATGAACCACTGTCATGCGACAAGCTCATTTTAATAAAATTTTATTAATTTCGTTTGACATTTAACAAGTTTATAAATTATAAACCCATACTCTTATATTTTCAATTTGAACTAATTAAACACTTTAAATTCAACTCGGAAGTAATGACTATCCAAAATCGTCGAACAATCCCAATAAAGATTCCGTTAGAAAGTTTTTTCACTTAGAGTTTCTTTAAAACTATTCTATCTTACAAGCATTTCCTTGAATTGAAATGGATAAGCGATCTCGTTGGGGAAACAAGATAATGAAATAAAAATCTGTGTTATACACCCTAAATAGGAAATATTAACACATTCTCTAATATTTCAAAAATAATTAAATCGGAACTTTTAAGTTTCCAATAAGCCCCAAAAATCTCAAATTTGAAATATTAGCACATACTCTAATATTTCAAGATCGACCTTTTAAATCATGTGATCATGATAATGATAGAAGTTGAACAAACTAAACAAAATTTGAAAACTTCAGCTTTCAAATACACAAAATATCACCAATAAGGATGAGGCCAAACCAGTTTGGATATGACCTCGCAAATATGGTTCGTTAATGATTAACAAAACAAACTAGAGTATTTGTTCACCCTAAATGACAAAACAAGCATGAAATGGAGCCAAAGTGAATCTGTTATTTTCAATTAAAAAGTATGTGACAACCAATTGCTAAGTATCATACTATCAAATTGATCATCAATCCAAGATAAGGAATTTATTAAGCTTGTCGTGGCCGCAAGGCTAAAATATTCCATTAGATTTCTTCATAAATAGCTACCCTTTATCCTTAGTGGTCGATCAACAAGGAAACAATCAAATAAATAGATCGAACCACAAAATAAAAAAAATCAAACTCAATTGTCCATCAAGGTGATCATCCTAAAATGGGTGTGAAGATCCCAAAAATCGACGAGAAAATGTGAAATACAAAAACATGAGGAAGCTAACAAATCTGAATTAGAATCGTCAAGAGTAACAGAAACATGTCTCATGTACATGGGATGTCAAAGATGGATGATATTCTCAGAAAATAATATGTGGACCTCAAAATGGACAGGTCAATCCATCCTGAGAATCAGCACGAAGCTAAAGCAAACAAGACATGCAAATAAGCATGGAAAGAATAGTCGCATAAAGGAGAGTTAATCATCTATAAAAACTTATTGCAAAGTAGGTCTATCAAAATACTAAACCCAATTTAGTATACGAAAGACAAAAGGTGGAATTCGTGTAAGATCCCCAATTACAAAAGCCCGGAGATCGAAAATTGAAATAAGGAAACAAGAAACTAAGATCAATAAGAAAAATGTAACCTATTACTTTTCAAAAGAAGATCCGAGATAATTTCCAATGAAAAATTGAATAACCCAAGTTCTAGAAATCACTCAAAGATATCTAGAAAAATATAAAATGGAAAGACATATCAAATCATAACAAGTGTAAGCGTATAAATCTATAAATCAAAATGTTATTCAAAAATGGTTCTCATAACACAAAAATGGATACACCTCCATAAATGAACATGTAAGTAATTTGTGTCATTGATAAATAAAGAGAACTCATAAATTATAAAAATCACCATAAAATCACAAATACTTCGATATCTTCGAAGCAATGTAAATATATATAAGGTAGTCATCACGAAAATGTTGAATTCATGAATAACACAAAAACACACAAATAATATGAAGTGGATCCGAATCGACTACAATGGCCTCGACAAGGTCGCTGACACCTCCCAAAAGCAGTTTCACCTTTACGATAAGGTTGTTGACACCTCTAAATAGCAGTTTTGTCAGCCACAAGATTGGAAAAACTTAAATTCTCCATAATTGATCAAAAGATCAAAACCATAAAGTGATCATCAACGATCAACAAAGAAAGCGCAATTTAACATTAAGCGAGTAAATAAGCGAGTTTAGCCAAATGTCCCATAACCACTAACTTAACTCAAATATTCACAAACAAATTGCAAATTCTGCTATAAAACAAAAAAATGATCATAGAAAATTTTGCAAAAGGCATAACCTGAAGGTTACTCAAGAAAGCTCAAAATGACATCATAACCGAGCATAAGAAAAATGTAAACCAATTTGAACAATTCTTACTTAGAAATAGAAAAATAAATCTCGATGATGCTGTAGTCATCACCAACATTATTTTCTTTAAACATATCGAGATAGACATCCAATAATGAAATTTAATTTCAATCGACCAAGTCCAAAAATTAACCGGCAAAGTAAACGCAAGTGTTTCGACCCACTCGTTTTTACCAAGACATTTAATTAAATTCCTTATTCAACCGAAAAGGAAAAATTACTTGTTTGAAACAAGTAACACTCAAAAGAAAAAAGGAATACTAAATCATTACCCAAAGAAAAATAAATTCATCTCGATAGCAAAATAAACGGGTAATGAAAACTTAAGGTAGCATGTAAGAATATTCACGAAGCATAGGTTTGGAAAATTTACTTGCTTAGATATAAAACAAGTACCCTCTAATTCCTAAGGACATGGCATCCTTAAGTTCCTTTAACGTAGAGAAGATAGATGGTCACAATTTCTAAAGAACTCAAATCTCAAATGAGATGATCACGGTAATCATCATCATAAAGGATAAAGAAGATAGTACCCTTATAAGCATTAGTTTCCTTACCAAAATAAGATATCTCAAATTCATAGTTAAAATTTCAAACTATGAAAGTTGTAAAGGATATATATATGATGGTCACATACATCCCATTCCCAAATTATTATTTTATAAAAATCCCTAAGGTTCCAAATTAACAATCAATGCAAATGATTTGCTTCGCCATATATTTATATAAAATTGCTAATGCTATGGTTTAATGGCGATGCACATCATTAATATTTACTATAAGGGTTGTGTCGGAATCATCTCATTGAAGTGTTCATAAACTCTTATTAATATCGTGGCGTCCCACTTCTCAATTAGAACTCCATCATACTCAATGGGAAACTCAACACGATATAACAAATTATGTCCAAATAGGGGTGCAAATTTGTAATAAATAATCAAAGATGCATCCATTTATTCATGAATTAAATTTCTAATCATAAATAAATAAATGAAATCGTTTCATAGTGCTTAGTAGAAATAATTTATTCATTTTCACCTCACAAAGCTAATTTCAAGTGGATTAGTATTTTATTTGGCCAAAATTATTTTATTAAACCATTATATAAAATAATTTTGAAATCATCAAAACTACATCCCCAAAAGTTATTTCAACTCAAAATTGGAAATAGTTTCAATTCCTACCAAAAAAGGGATGGGACTCTAGGTTTGTCAAGGCCAAGGTTCAAAAAGATGAACTCAAATAAATTTGATTCGTCAAACAAGGATCATGATATAAGATAGGATATGACGGGTCCTGTTCGACTAAAAAGTGGTTATAACACCCAATCAAACAATGATTCTGAATAAAATAGAAAGAAAGACAACGAAAACACCAGATTTATAGTGGTTCGGCGTTAAAGAGCCTACGTCCACTTTATACTTCTTTGATTGATGATATGAACACAAGTACAATATTGAATTTCACTTAATATCACTTATACAATTGATAATCCCTCTTAATTTTGATGAAATGCAATCCAGAAATTTGAGTGTAATCTGAATAAACTAATGAAATTCGATGGTGTGGAAGCTTGAGTGATTAATTTGCCAAAAGTTCCTTCAAATTAGGAGTTTTGGGGGTGTTTATAGGTTGTAGATCCATTCGGTTCGGGTGCCACGTGGGCCCCATCTCGTGATATTCGGATCAGCTCGCGTCAAGATGATGACAACACATTAAAATGGTGGGATAGTGGAATACAACCGCTACGAGTTCTCAAGAGAACGTGGAGTGTAATTGCTGTGATGTTGACCCTCGGTTCGGATCAAAGGAATGTTGTGTGGTTCGGATTGGATATTCATAGCACCGAACCGACCTAGGTTCTGGTGTTTGGAGCCTGCTTGAATACTAAAGTGTTGAAAAGACTGGTTTCGGCTAGGGGAGGCCGATCTGATCCAAAGGCTTGTCTACTACATCTCCTTCTCCTGAATACACTTATCACTTGATTCTTTAGCTTTGTGTAGCCTAACCACAAAGTAGGCTAACATTTTATCCCCTCGAAGTATGCGTTTGTTGAAGATGAAACGTGCTTCGAAATGGTCAACTTATTTGCTTTTGGATCAGTGTCATTCAATAGCTGCGTCCATTCTGTCCATAGAGTCATGACAATTCATGGGGTCATATCTTTTGGTATTCGTGGAGCAGATAAATACATCGTAGAATGCAAGAGTTACTCTTGTCGCTACTAATAACATCGAGATTCAATTCAAAGCTTTAACAACTTTCCGGGTAATTTCCTCGATATTCATATATACTTGTGCCTTGACATTTTCTTTCCAATTCCTCTATTTCTCATTCATGAGTTAAGCCATGCCATTGGACCAAGGATTGCTTTCCTGGTTCAGATCGAATGGACTTATCCATTCTACATCCAATCCGTTTCTGCATTTCTGGATTAAAAAGGTTTTTAAGCTACCCAATTCTTCTTTTATTCGGGTCGAGCTGGGTTGTTAGGCCCAAGGAATATGAGCAATCCTTTCTCTTACATACAAATTCACACTCTCCTCACTTCTAACTTCTCTTACTCATCGTCGCTTTTCCCAATTCTATCACAAACCCTAATTTTTCAATATTCCAACGATTCTTCTAATTTCCGAAACAAATTCATAGGTGGGGTTTTAATTCTCGTATTAATCTGTTTCCATCAATCTAAACTTGAAGTTAGACTTAATTTAGGGTATTTGTTCGGTTTACCACCAACTTCGATACTAGTGTCCTCAAGTTCACTGCCATCGTCGTCTGTGGCTCCGCTGTCGTATCGAGGTGGCGATGAGGATGACCTGAGCACTGGCGTTGAGGACATCATTTCGCGAGTGCATTTTTGGGAATGGGAAAAAGGGGAAAACCATGAGTTTGCTGCTCTTGATGGAATGGAAAATAAGAAGACGATGGGCTTGAAAGGATGGGAGCGGATCAGATTGGGATAGATGTGGCCGGAGCGGTTTCAGGCAGGCTAGAAGAGGGACAATTGAGAAATAACAAATGAGGTTGGTTTGGACTGCCTAAGGGATGGAGACATTCTTCTAGAAAATTGTATTGGTTTTGTTCGGTGTTGACCGATCCGAACCGTTATAATTTCTTTAGGCCGAACCCTATCCGGGGTATTGTTTCTCTTTCTTCTCCAAGCCGAACCGATGAGACTAACTATGGACTTCTAAAATCAAGTCGTTTGTTTAAAAGATTTGGACCCCCATACTGATCAATATATCCTTCATATACTTCTTCTTCGAATTACTACTTGGATAAAAATTACCGAACTGACCCGCTCAGAATATGTAGATCCGATCCAAACCGGTCTGATAATACTTAAAATAAAACACAAGCGTGCTTAATCCAGCTTAATTTCATTAACTATAACTTGCACATTTTTGGACAGTTAAACTAGAGCCTTCCGAACTGAATTGTCTGAACTCAATGAACATATGACCACTTTCCATGTTGTTTTACCTTTTGTTTATTTTATACTCTTTGATTTCAGCATTGTACACATTTGCACAGGTTACCACACATATACACATGGGGGCACGGGCAACTATACTCTAACTTTATTATCTCTTGGATAGTGCAGCGATCATGGCTATAGGACGTTCAATTAGGCTAGCTGAGAGAAAAGAAACCGTAGGATCATCTGAAAATCTTATCATCGAAGACATACCTTCCACTTCAGATTCGAAAATGGGATTGTGAGGGTCCAGACTACGAAATAGAAATACTAAAAGTGCAGCATCATCTGGAGATGATGTCTCTTTGGATGAAGAAGAGGAAGGAGGAAATCGTGCTTTTGAAGAATCTGAGAGTGCCTTTGTCTTAGAATCACCTGGTGACTCTGTCGAATCAACAATTGACGATGCCAAACTTGCACGAATATGTTTAAAGCATGGATTTCTCCGAAGGGATAATCAGCTACCAGCTAAGAAAGATCGGCCTCATAATCCATCGGAAGGGTACATGGCGATTAGTAGATTAATGTGCTTTGTTGGGGAGATACCCCCGTTTCCACCATTCGTCGTCGATTTTCTGAGATGGATGTGAATCGCTCCAATGCAGCTCCAACCCAACTCCTATGCCTACCTGTACACCTTATATATAGCTTATAGGGAAATTATGGGTATAAAGCTTACCTTCGAAGATGTCTATTTTTTCTATAATTTCAAGCACCGGACCCAAGACACCTCATCTTTTGTATATTTCGAATCAGTGCCAAAGAGGAAGATCATTAGCGTACCGTTCATCAGCAAAGTTGGTGATCTGACACTAGAATGGTTCTATATCAAACCACGACCAGGATGTGCTAGGAGATGGCTTAAGTCAAGTATAGATTTCAGACTTCGATTTCTATCTTCAATTATTACTGTAAATGTATTGACTATCATTCACTTTCACATGTAGTCCCTAACCCGAAACAGGAAGCACATCGGGTGTACTTCGATCGTTTGAACCAACTGCTCAATGGTGATAAAAAATTCTTAATTATCAGAGACTGCCTAGTGGATGAGTATCTCCACCGCCACCGCTTACTCGCTATCACTCATAGCATAAGTCAAGGAGAAGGTCCCTATGTATATATACCTCTAGTTGAGGGGCCAATAGATACCTTACTTGAGAAGGGAGGAAGCTCGGAACATCCAACTATGCCTCACAAGAGTCCTTCCCCCACTTCGACCCAAGATGATATATTAGCCAACATAGCTGCCAAAGACACGGATAAATATGTCACTCCCGAGGATGCAGCTACTCCTAAAATATTGACTTCCCCAAGAGAGACACCGTTAACCGCATTCCGAGACGATGATTCCGTTATGGATGATTCTATATACAGGGCTTTGGAGAATCTTCCCTTACCCAAAACCATGTACTCTTCCGGCAATTTCTACAGAGATCCCCTCTCTCTCACCTTTGAAGAGGATGTTACCCGTGTGAAAGCCGGGGCTGCTGTGCATACTGGCCTAACTCCAGGCTCTGGTCTGTTAGTGGGTGTCACTTAGGGTACACACAACACTCTGGCACTGCACGTCACAACACTTGTGTGTTATATTAATCTTGATTCTAACACTCACTTGTATCGTTTTTCCATACAAATGGTACTTCATCGCTACTATATGAGAGATGTTCACTCGAGCATGCCCCCGATGGATTCTGGCGCAGGGAATGATCAACGTGAGAGTCGGGGCAGAGATGATAGGAGAAATCGACCCCCTCAGCCTTATCGGTCTTCTCGTTCTCGATCTCCATATCATACCAATTCAGACAAACATTAGATCCAACCAACATATCGCGAAGAGGATAAACATGCCCCCAAGCCTCCTACTTCATCTAAAGATAAAACTCATTAAGACAGACCTTTGAAGAAAGGGTCCAATCCAAAAGAGAAACAAAAGGAGCCAGAAAAAGTTGTACGAAAGAGCCAATCCATTATGCCATTGAAGCGTCTCAACATTGACATTACTACTACAAGGCCAGTCATATATGACGATGAAAACAAGGCCAAATTAAAGCTTCTAAAGGAGCAATTTCCCGAACATCATTTTGGAAGGATGCACTTTGTTCCAACTCTTAAACCAGTAGACCCCGACTGGGCCACCGAGGTTAGAGCTATGATAGATTTTGTGGATACTCAATATAAGGCATTTGTTAAATATTCGAAGACTCTTTCCAGAATCATCCATGATTTGATAACTAATGTAAAAACCATGAAAGACGTTGCTAAATTCGATGTAAAGGCTATTGAAAATTCTGAGAAAGATCTCGAGGATGCCCAAGCTAAACTTTACCCTTGTACAACGCGATGTAGACACCTATAAGAAATAATTTGAAGAATTGCAAAAGAGTTATCACACCAAGCTTGATTCTTATAGCCAAGAGCGCATAAACTTAAAGAAGCAAGTCGAGGATGCTAAGTCTGAAAGCACCATGACAAAATTGGCTTGTACTCGCCTTAAATAGGGGAAAGCGGAGTTAGCTAAAAAGAATGCAGAGCTAGAGGCCAAGCTAATGGAGGCTGAGACAAGGGCAACTCTTGCAAAGGGAAATGTGGATATAGCTTTAAAATCTACCAAAACGACCAATGCACAACTTGCGGACATCTAGAAAAAGCTAGATGAGATTTCCAAGACCATGACGGGATTCTTTGCTCAGGTGATCCGACATTGGGATATTGCGTGGATCAAAGAATATCCCATCACTTTGGTACACGTATGGGATCAGGTGGTCATGTGGGAAAAACAAGAACTCAAGGTGGACTCTATTGATGAGGATAAGCTCATAGGGAAATATTTAAGGTGTAAGGAGGTAGTATGCTTGGCCGAAGGGCGCAAGCTTATCACTGCCTCTATGGAGGAGGGGAGGCGTCAGGCCAAAGGAAAAGATACTATCGAAGTCAGTTCCTCTTCCGCTGTCCCCGGGGCTACCGAAGCAGAGGGATACGACCTAGAGAATCCAAGAATTCCCAAAGCATCTTTCTTGTCTCCTGTTGCCGAAAAGACTCCGGAGACTCCTGTCACTTATGTTGAAAAATCATCATTAGGTATCTCCACTTTTTCACCTCAATTTGTTAAAGCCATTTCAACCTTTCGTCATATCATTGGCTAAACAATAGAGGAGCCTCCTTTTTCTCCTGAGCTAATGACTATTACTTCTCACCCTACAGGTCCAGAGAGAGCTGGAAAGACTGATGAACAACTAGAAGGAGCTACCGAAGCATAGTCTACTGAGAAGGCTCAGGAGAAAAAGGATGAAGTTGCTGCTCTGAATCCGCAAAGAATATCGGGGGGAAAAGGATGAGGTTACTAACAAATCTTTCCTGCCATCTAGTACGACGACTCCCAAAGACAGGGATATGATAGACGCGTTGAAAGATGATGGCGGCAATGATGGAAATGAGGAAGATGATGATATTGTTGTAACCGAAGACTCAGGGGAAGCCGATGACATACCTTGGCTGACATGAAGGCAAAACAAGATATGCATTTAAAGGCCAAAGTAGAGAAGGAAGACACCCAAAATCTTAAACCTCTCGCGACATTCCCTCCTGGGTCAAAGCTAGTTGTCAAGCTTTCAACCCAGTCGATTACTAAAGAGCTTTCTCAAAATCTTCTACTGATCCCAGCACTCCAGTTTCAGGGAAAAAGAAGCCAAAGCATATCTTTTTCGAAGATGAAAAAGAAGAAAGAGATAACTTAAGCTGCCAAGAAAGCTAAGTCTTCCCCAAAGTCCAAATGAAAGTCGGTTTCGCTTTTTGTTTTGATTTTTCATTGGTCCACTGTTGTTGCATCGAGCGATGCGCTCACACTTCCTTGTTTAATCTTCCTGTACAAACCTGCACTCACATAAATGAAATAGTTTGTTTTCCACTATGTAAAATACTTGCTAAATTTTCATTTACTTTTGTTAAGTCCAGTAATGGTCGAAGTGTTAAAAACATTAGTAGTAAATAACAACCAATGTTATTTTTGGGCTTCCGTGCAAATGCATAAACAACAAAATATAGTGCGCAAAAATCACCGCTTAATTGAAAAATCACTAACCGAGGACGTGGTGTGCATGCCCCAATTTATCTTGAATAAAGTGCCTGGCTAGGGCTTATTCGAGATTGATTAGGCTCAACATTAAATTTCCCTCATCCCTTTAGTGGGGCCAAGATTCCTTTTCGTAGGTACTTATTCTTAGTATCTTCACACTCTTCTGTCGTATGACCAAGTTAGAGTGTATTTAAGGCAGTCTTTTATCGCGGTGCACCTTCACGCCTTAGGGACGTCGTCTTCCCATCCTTTATACTCTCTGTCGAATCATGAGAGTTAGAGTTTGAGACGTCGTCTTCCTGTCCTTTTCATCTTGTTATGCAAACAGTCATATCGTTCGCTCTGGTTTCTCTCCACACATGATTTCTTAAGGTAGAGTCTCACCGGTTGGGTACATAATTTCAGATTTAGTGTTACGTATTCAGATCATAGAAATCACAGAATACATAAAGAGATTTATGCAGGAAAAGTAAATCACACACGATATTTTTATAGTGGTTCGGCCAAGTCGTGGCCTACATCCACTTCATAATCTTTTGTTTATGTCAACCAGACTTTTTTAGGCAAGTCGTGCCTTTTTACATGGTTCATAAAACAAAAGAAAACAATACATGTTCAAGTCAAATACTGCCGCAAGTGTTGGACATTCCAGGCTCTGGGAATTTCTTCACCATCCATGGTCGTTAACTTGAAAGCTCCTGTATCAAGTTTCTGTTAAATGGTATATGGTCCTTCCCACTTTGGACCCAAATGGACTGGGGGTGGAAAGACACACTTTAGTACTAGGTCTTCAGGTTCGAAGGTCCAAGAACAAACCTTCCTGTCATAGCATCGTACCACTTGGTGTCAGTGCCTCGAGGCATGCAGATCCGCTTCATCTCTTTTCTCTTTAACTATGTCCAGGGATTCAAGAGAAGCGCTTTGTTGGTCATCGGATCGTAATACATTGTCCTGTGAGAGGGAATTTTCAATTCCACTGGGATAACTGCTTCTGATCCGAAAGATAGTGAATAAGGGGTATGACCCATTGTCATCTTATAAGTCGTTCGGTCTGCCCATAATGCTAGTGGTAGTTCGTCGTCGACCCACATGGCTTTTGCTTGTTCCAATAGCTTCTTCAATACAGATTTAATAATCTTATTTATTGCTTCGACTTGTCCGTTCGATTGCGGGTGAGCTACGACAATGTATCTTTTGTCAATTTTCTATTTTTGATAGAAATCTCTGAACTCGGTGCTATCAAATTGAGTTCCATTATCTGTTACGATGGGTTTTGGGTTCCCAAATCGACAAATGATATTTCTGACAATAAAATTAATTACCCGCTTTGTCATGATCATGGTTAAGGGTTCGGCTTCCGCCCATTTCGTAAGGTAATCTGCGGACATGATCGCATACTTTGCTCCACCTTTAGCTATTGGCAGGGTTCCAATGATGTCAATTCCACATACAGTAAACATCCACGGTCTCACCATTGATCTAAGTAGCCTTGGTGGCGCTCTAGGAATTTTAGCAAATTTCTGGCACCTATCCCAGCATCGTTAATGATCAACTGCATCTTTGTTTATGGTAGGCCAGAAATAGCCATACAGAAATATTTTCTTCGCCAATGTCTGACCTTCGGTGTGATCTCCACATTCACCTTCATGTACTTTGATTAGTACACACTTGATGTCGTCATGTGCTATACACCAGAGAAAAGGCATAGAAAATCCTTGGCGGTAAAGGATTCCGTCTTAAGACATATCTTGCGGCTTTACGTATCACAGCCCGTCTCTCAATCTTTTTTGCTGGGAGCATTCTGCTTTTAAGGAAGTTCTTAATTGGTGTCATCCATGACTCCCTCTCTGGTTTAACTTCCATCTGATCAAAGCTTGGTGAAGTTAGTACTTCTTTCGGAACCATCTCTGTCTCGTACAAATTGTTAGAGCTTGCTAGCTTAGCTAATCTGTTTGCTTTCTGATTCTTCGTCCAGGGGATGTGAGTTATGTTATAATGCTTGATGTTTTCTAACGACTTCTTTACCTTTTCAAGGTAAGTGTCAAGTCGAGGTCCCCTAGCATGAAATTCCTTTATGACTTGACAAACGACTATTTTGGAATCACAGAAAATGTCTAGTGTAGTTACCCACAATTCCTTGGCGAGTTTTAGCCCGGCAATCAGGGATTCATGTTCAGAGTCATTGTTAGTTGCTGCAAACTCAAGTCGCAAATCATAGTAGATCGATCGTCCCTCAGGAGTTACTAAAACAACTCCTCCATCGGATCGTCGGTCATTCCTAGCCCCGTCGGTATATAATTTCCAAGGTCTATGTTCTAGCTTTGATTCTGAGGGACCGGCCTCGTCGCCTAACACACCCTCCTCCTCAGGGTTTGTGAACTCAGCAATAAAGTCGGTTAAGGCCTACCCCCTTATCAATCTTCTAGGTTGGAAGCTTAAATCAAACTGACTCAACTCAATGTTCAACTTAAGCACTCATCCTGATGCTTCCGGTCGTTGCAACACCTACCGAAGTGGCTGACCAGTGTATATGACGATTGGATGATCTTGGAAATAATGGCGGAGCTTTTGGGATGCAATTAGGAGGCTATAAGCGAGTTTCTCTATCTTTGGGTAATTGTGTTCTATCGCGGCCAACTTCATGCTTACGTAATACACCGTCCTCTGGACTTTGTCTTCCTCGCATACCAAAGCTGAGCTGATGGCATGAGATGACATTGCCAGGAATACGTACAGATCCTCATGATCTATCGACATTGATAATATCGAGGGTTTCTCTAGGAAGTCCAATAAATTTTGGAAAGCCTCCACACAGTCGGGGGTCCACTCGAAATTGTGTTTCCTTCGCCTGATTAAATTAAAGAAAGGGACACACTTATCAGTGGCTTTAGAAATGAACCTGCTTAAAACCGCAACTTTCCCTGCTAGGCTCTGAACATCTCGTATTTTTTGCGGCCTTTCTATATTCCTAATTGTTGCAATCTGATCGGGATTAATTTCAATTCCGCGAGAGCTGACTATGAACCCGAGAAATTTTCCCAGTGCTACCCCGAATGAACATTTTAAAGGGATTAATTTCATCCCATACCGTCGTAGAATTTTGAACATCTCCGCCAAGTCTCTTGTATGATCAGATGATTGTCTGGACTTCACGAGCATATCATCTACATAAACTTCCATTGTTTTTCCGATTTGATTATAAAACATTCAGTTCATCAAGCGCTGTATGTGGCTCCGGTATTCTTTAGTCTGAACAACATCACCACGTAACAGTACAACACTAAGTCCGTGATGAAACTAGTATGCTCCAGATTTGGTACATGCAAGCGTATTTGGTTATATCTTGAATATGCGTCCATAAAGGAGAGAAGCTCATGTCCCGCTGTGGAGTCTACTAGTTGATCGCTCCTCGGGAGTGGAAAGCTATCCTTTGGGCAAGCCTTGTTAAGGTCAGAAAAGTCGATACAGGTTAGCCACTTCCCATTTGATTTCTTAACAAGGATGGGATTTGATATCCAGTCGGGATATGTTGAGTCTCTGATGAACCCATTATTCTTTAGCTTCTCTACTTCTTTCAGGGTTGCTGACCTCTCCGGGCCCAACATACGCCTTTTTGTTTAACCGGAGGATGCTTTGGATTTAGGCTTAGCAAATGGCTCATAATCTAAGGAGAAATCCCACACATGTCCGCATGGGTCCAGGCAAACACATCAAGGTTTGCCTTTAAAAATTTAGTCAATTCTTTCGTTTTCAAGACCTTTATCGGGTCGTCGTCATCGATTGGAATGTCAATAGTCGCCTCATTGGTGTCGCCTTCCTAATTCCTGGTTCCTCATCCTCTCTGGGATCAATGTCTTTAGGTTGGTCCTCAGGCGACTCCCTTGGCGGTATCGTCTTTAGTTGCTATGTTGATCCTTAACAGGAGAGGTCGCATTCTTAGTTTCTGAGCTTTTTCCATAATGCAACATCTTCAACCCCGCAATATAGCAGGCTCTTCCAGTAACCTGATTAAAACACCCCACCTCCGTTAAGGTCACTCACAAAGGGAATGCCTTAACTTTGGTGGAGCATTTTAGGAAAAAGATGCAGATAAATTACAAGACAGACAAATAAAGCAGCGGAAAATAAAGTCATTTTAAAAATAGTATGGTTCAGTCAAGCATTTACAATAGTTATCTCAATCATACTTAAAAGTAATACATAGAACTTTTGTCTTGATTCAAAAACTTCCAAATATAAAAGAAGCATAAAAACAACAATGATATTCCCCAATAAAGCATGAACCAACCATAGCAGTGGAAGAGAGAGTCCAAAGTAATACATCTACTTTCTTCAAGCTGGAAATGATCTGATCTAAGCTGAAGTATTCCATCCCTACAGACCGGGGAGGGGGGGGGGGAGAAAAGAAGACGAAAGAAAATGGGTCAGATATGAGTTTGGTAAGTTCAGTGACTATTTAGCATGAAAACAAGAAAAGGGTTTTGACATGAACAAATTGAATCTAGGACATTACCCTAGAAATAAGATAATAAGGCTGAATATGCTATCGCACCCATTTTACTTCTCTGCACCACCTAACTAGTGTCCCAACTAGTAATCTATATAAAATGATCATATGATAACGTGATCCCAATCCTGTAATTGTCGTAGCCTTCAGGTGTACATCTTTCGTGAGGATTCCACCTCCATCTGCCTAATTGCCATGAACATGTTAGATGTACCCTTACTATCCTATCGATCGGCTCCTTACTTGCATTAATGTTCCATGTGTCTGTGTCAATCGGCCCTCTCTTGCGTGTAGATACCCTATGCTGGTCCCACCATAAGATGTATCAATCCTTATGATAGTGACCCGACACGATTCAAGATGCACAGTGTATAAATACTGGTACTCAGTGCCTGCTTTTTCCCACTTCGGAGTACGGGCACGCCCGTAACCCGCCTGAACCTACACTGACATACCCCTTACCGCTGTTTTGACCACTTATAACCAGACTAGTAATCGTGCCCCACACTGCCTAGTTTCAGGGTACCATGATACATATATGTGGGTTACTGCTGAAATGGGTCCCCCTTACTAGGGTTTCTTATTGGTTAAGTTTGTGGGCCTATATATACAAATATTACCCACCTACACGAGATGTACTTAACCTTCCCACCGATTCTAGCAGGTTTACTTAACAGTTAAGTTTGTGGGCCTATATGTACTAATATTTCCCACCTGCACAAGATGTACTTAACCCTCCCATCGATTCTAGCATTTTTACTTAATGGTTAAGTTTGTGGGCCTATATGTACTAATATTACCCACCTACCTGAGATGTACTTAACCCTCCCATCAATTCAAGCATGTTTATTTAACGGTTAAGTTTTGTGGGCCTATATTTACTAATATTACCCATCAACCCAATATGTACTTAACCCCTCCACTGGTTCAAACATGTTTATTTGATGGTTAAGTTTTGTGGGCCTATATTTACTAATATTACCCACCCAACTTGATATGTACTTAACCCTCCACTAGTTCAATCATGTTTATTTAATGGTTATGTTTGTGGGCCTATATTTACTAATATTACCCACCCAAATTGATATGTACTTAACCCCCCTACACATTATGTCATATTGGGTAAGTGTTGTTCATTCATGTTAACTTAACTCACCCATTCATTGTGTCATGTTGGTTAAGTGTTTCTTATTAACTTAATCCCATTCGTTCATTAAGTTATATTGGTTAAGTGTCATCAATCAATTCAAGTTAACTTAACCCACCTACTTGTCATGTTACTTTGGTTTGTGTTAACTTAACCCTACCACAAATCAAGTCATATTGGTTAAGTGTTGCCCTCTCGTGTTAACTTGACCCTTCCCATTCATCATGTCATGTTGGTTAAGTGTTTCCCCCTTGTTTTAACTTAACCTTACCACAAATCAAGTTATATTGGTTAAGTGTTTCTTATTACTTAACCCTACCCATTCATCATGCTATACTGGTTAAGTGTTCCTATGAACTTAACCTTAGTCATTTATATTAGTTAAGTGTTTCTAATTAACCTAACCCTAGTCATTCATCTTGTATTGGTTAAGTGTTCCTATTAACTTAACCCTAGCATTTCTGTCTTAGCTTTAATTCATTCATTAAAGCACCAACAACTCACATTAGACAGGTATTGTTGCGGTTACTGGATGTGCCGGGCAGTTTTACACCGCAACTCAGTCTAACCTTGGGTTCTTTTGGGCTTGATGCACTAACCTCTCACATTAGAAATATATTGCTACGGTTGCTAGATGTGCCGGGCGGTTCCGAGCAGTCTTACACCGTAACTCAATCCAACCTCGGGTTAGGCATATTTGTCTTTTCTAAATTTACATATTTACCTTCTATATTTATATGTAAATTATTGTCATTCAAGTCATGCCCAATTTCTCTCTAAATCATGTTCATAATTTTAGGTATATAAATTATACCATTTCAATGCCACTAATCATTTAAAATACGCTAATAATATGTAACTTCATGTTTTTCCCAACGTTACCCTCGCTAAACGTTCGCATAAATTTCATAGAATGTTAGGCTTCGCAATTTAGCCTAACTCAAAATCATGATGGGAAAAGGAAGAGACACGTAGCATTCAAGACAAGCATAATATGGATCCAACATCTGTCACATAAATTTGGCGTAGAATAAATATATGTTTAAATTATGCACTTGCAATTTTGAACCTAATCAACATGAGCCATAAGCATATGGATGGGAGTTTACATAGAACTACACAATTCCAATAGTCATATAAAGGTAAACATGCATTTTTGGATCTAATTAACGTGGGTCTTAAACATACGAAATTTCCCAGATCCAAATAGGCATGTAAATGCAAACTTTTATTTTGGTTCCAGTGAACATAAGCCTTAAGCATATAGAATTTCACAAGTTCAACTAGACATGTGAATGTAAACTTTAATTTGGATCCAATAATCATGAATCTTAAACATATGGAATTACACAGGTTTAACAAGGCATGTAAATATGAACCTTTATCTTGGATCCAAAAAACATGAATCTTAAGCATATGGTTTTACACAAGTTTAACAAGGCATGTAAATATGACCTTTAATTTTGGATCCACTTTTCGTATATCTAAATGTGAATCTAATCATAATACATGTCTTAGCCTAACAACTTGCATGATTCAATAAGCGTAGATCTAAATATAAATCTAGACATAATACATGTCTTAGCCTAATAGCTTGCATGATTTAATAAACATAGATCTAAATGTATATCTAAACAACTTGCATGATTCAATAAACATAGATCTAAATGTAGATCTAAACAACTTGCATGATTCATAACATGAAAAAGTCACCATATTTACATAATATACGATTGGTTTAACATCAACATATAACCACAATAATCTCACAAGCATATACGATAGAATCGTTACAAGAATTTGCATAAATCAGCATCGTCATTATCTTACAACTAGGAATTACTCTAGTTTTCATTTCATTACAAATCACAACTTTTAATCGTTCACATCTAAATAATAATAGGACTTAGAAAGAAAAGAAAGTCTTGTTTTTCTAGGATCTGTTTTCTGGATTTGAAAAGCAATCCCTTGAAGAAGTCTGTCAATTTCCTAAGTAAGTTTTGATTCGAAGCTTTTGACTCGCTTTCTAATTGAAGAAGAAATGGTGGCTAGGCTAGAACGTTCATTGACAGCATGGTAGCTCCTTGGAATATTTTATGTGATTTAGGGTTTGAGGATTTGGGTTGCTTTTATAGAAGTTAAATCTTATGTGGGCCATTAGATCGTTTTAGGATCAATCACAACCGTCCAGACTAGATAGAGTTATCCAGAATTACCACCTAAGCCCAAGTGGCTCAGCAACAGGTCAGAATCGTCTCAGATTTGGATTTGGGCGAGGGGGGTAGGTCGACCCCTAGGTCGACCCCCTGGTCGACCCCCAGGTCGAACCCCTGGTCGAACTGATTTCTGGGCGGGAAATTTCCCGCCCAGCGTGCTTTGGGGTTTGAACTTGAATTTTGAATTTTTATTTGAACTGAATCTTCTGAAGGTCATAACTCCTTCATACGAAGTTCGATTTACGCAAATTCGGACTCTATCTCAAGCAAAATTCCGAGACGAACGCAATGGCCTAATCTATTTCCCTTAGTTCTCACATTTGGAAATAAGTATTCTTTAATTCATAACTTTAACGTTCATAGAAAATACGGGGTGTTACATTCTCCCCTCCTTAAAGGATTTCGTCCCTGAAATCTTTAAGTTAGGAAGAACGTATATCCTCCCATCCAGCATCCATCTACTCAACCATTCAATCACAGGCGTCCATTGTCCTTAAAAAGATTTCTAATGCTTTCATGATCATATGCATAGTGTGTGTACATGTTCTTATGTAATGAAAAATCAGGCGGTCTACCGATTCAATTGACGTCCTTAATGCGGATTATGTTGGTGCCATGAGTCCATCATGCATGCAATTATTCCTAATCGTACTTTATAACTTCTACATGAGTGCACAGTCATTCATACAAATGCAACATCCATATGACAACACATCAAGTTTCAATTCATATATATAAAAATTCACTCATGCATATGCAACATGAAAGTGACTGAGCCGGTCTAGTGCCTAATGTGTGTATATGCATCCACGAGCAACCACTAGCAAACACTTACATCCACTTGCATCCACCAAAGCATAACATGTTTCAAACACATGTTTACATCCATTGGCTTCTACCTAAGGATCGTGGATAGATCGAGAGGATATACTTAAAAGATAAAGACTAGCAAACAAACTTTACAGGAAAAGAGAGATCAAGGATATACCCCCAGAAAGGGTATGATGCGCGTATCTAGTCTTCAGTCTTCTAAGTCGCATCTTCTTCAGCTTCACTCCATATTGCTCTGACTGTCTTAACTTCACGATTTGCATAGCTTCTTGACCTCCATTTCCCAAACCCACTAGTAAAGATAGGACATCGATCACTTACTATGCTAGAGGGTATCCAATGTAGTCGAACTATCTTTCCAAGATAGACAGATGTTAACCATGATACCAAGTGTATATACTAAGATGATTAGAGGTCTCTCTTCTACTAAGCTTATCCATCATGTCACAAATCTAAGGGTCGATATCTCTCACGCAAACCATCCTAGTCGAACTTGATATCCCTCAAGTACAAGACTCAAAGGCCTAAACCAATATCAGACAAGCACCCAAGGAATACCTCCTCCGAATTTGGACGATTTATGTGAGATGATACTAGCAAAACAACCAAACAATTGAGCACTTAACCGACTTTGACTATCCTCGCCAATCTTGCTCCAAAACTATCGTTGATCGCATAACTGGCTTTACATTGTCAACTAGATATATGCGGAAGTCTGTCTCGATTTTTAGGGGGAAAACCCCTAACCTAATCAAAACGTCCGCGTACTCATGGACTATTCCAACGGATCGAAAATCATCGATAAATATATAAAGTGATTCTAGGTAGCTAATACAAACTGATCCCTTAGGATCGCACGACATTTTGAGGATATTCCCGAGGCAATTCGAAAGTCTAACTACCCTCCTTTCACAATTACTAGCTAACCAATCCGTGCCTAGAATCAACCCATAGCCCATGAAACCCGAAAACATAAGCATCTCAAATCCCTACAAACCAAAGATAAATGAGCCGAACCACAAATGGGATTTGAGACAATAATAGGATCTTCTACTATACAAGTACTAAGGTGGAGAAACTCAACTATGGAAGCAGATATAAACGAATGTGAAGCACTAAAATCAAAAAGAGTACTAACAGGATGATCAAGAAGAAAAACTAAACTTTTTCAACAGAAACCTTACTACCTCACTCTCAGGTACGCTAGGGGTGAGAGCATGCATTTGCCCTCCTGAAAATCCTGTCATTTGTTCTTGCCCTTACCCTTAATTATACGACCCGTTATACCATAATAAAGATACTCCCTCTTGTTTTAGGTTTTACTATTCTTTCCTCCCCTCCTTTGTGAACCAAGTCTATATCCATGAGTGCTTCATCCTTGGGTTGTGCTCCTTAACCAAACTCCCTCATTCTCATCTTTGCCATCATTGTGTAACTTGTTGACAGGTCTCTTGAAAGATGCCTCCATCGCATGGAAAATCCTACAAATATCGAAAGAAAAAAGCCATAGGTGAAACTACTATGACTATGGATGGAGGTTGGGCACTTCTTCGCCCTTTGACAAGTGTCGTAGTCTCATCGAGCCTACGGAACCATGCCGTGATGAGGTTACCTCCCAGAAAGCCAGGAGCCCCAGAGACTCAGGAAACAAGGATTCAAACAGAGGATCAAAAGATAGTGCATATGGCTTTGGGGAATATGTCTTTCGAACAAAACTTTTCTTTTGAAAATGCTTCTTTTAAAACCGTTTTGAAAATAAATTTTTAAATCTTTTATCTGATCCAGTAACCTTCAGCTCTGATACCAAGTGAAACACCCCACCTCCGTTAAGGTCACTCACTAAGGGAATGCCTTAACTTTGGTGGAGCATTTTAGGTAAAAGATGCAGATAAATTACAAGACTGACAAATAAAACAGCGGAAAATAAAGTCATTTTACAAATAATATGGTTCAGTCAAGCTTTTACAACAGTTATCTCAATCATACTTAAAAGTAATACATAGAACTTCTGTCTTAATTCAAAAACTTCCAAACGTAAAAGAAGCATAAAAACAACAATGATATTCCCCAATAAAACATGAACCAGTCATAGCAATGGAAGAGAGAGCCCTAAGCAATACATCTACTTTCTTCAAGCTGGAAATGATCCGATCTAAGCTGAAGTATTCCCTCCCTGCGGGCCTAGGGAGGAACGGAAGAAAAGAAGACGAAAGAAAATGGGTCAGACATGAGTCTGGTAAGT
Organism: Allium sativum; assembly: GCA_030737875.1. NCBI lineage: Eukaryota > Viridiplantae > Streptophyta > Magnoliopsida > Asparagales > Amaryllidaceae > Allium > Allium sativum. The sequence continues at coordinate 215,208,477 of CM060915.1, read as the reverse complement.
CCAGTGACTATTTAGCATGTAAACAAGAAAAGGGTTATGACATAAATAAACTTAATCTAGGAATCACCCTAGAAATAAGATAATAAGGCCGAATATGCTATCGCACCCATTTTACTTCTCTGCACCACCTAACTAGTGTCCCAACTAGTAATCTGTACAAAATGATCATATGATAACGTGATCCGAATCCCAGTAATTTTGGTAGCCTTCAGGTGTACATCTATCGTGAGGATTCCACCTCCATCTGCCTAATTGCCATGAACATGTTAGATGTATCCTTACTATCCTATCGATCGGCTCCTTACTTGCATTAATGTTCCATGAGTCTGTGTCAATCGGCCCTCTCTTGCGTGTAGATACCCTGTGCTGGTCCCACCATAAGATGTATCAATCCTTATGATAGCGACCTGACACGATTCAAGATGCACAGTGTATAACTACTGGTACTCAGTGCCTGCTTTTTCCCACTCTAGAGTACGTGCATGACCGTAACCCGTCTGAACCTACACTGATGCACCCCATGCCGCTGTTTTGACCACTTATAATCTGCCTAGTAATCGTGCCCCACCCTACCTAGTTTTAGGGTACCACGATACATCTATGTGGGTTACTGCTGAAATGGGTCCCCGTTACTGGGGTTTCTTATTGGTTAAGTTTGTGGGCCTATATATACAAATATTACCCACCTACACGAGATGTACTTAACCCTCCCACCGATTCTAGCATGTTTACTTAACGGTTAAGTTTGTGGGCCCATATGTACTAATATTACCCACCTACACGAGATGTACTTAACCCTCCCATTGATTCTAGCATTTTTACTTAATGGTTAAGTTTGTGGGCCTATATGTACTAATATTACCCACGTACACGAGATGTACTTAACTCTCCCATCGATTCAAGCATGTTTATTTAACGGTTAAGTTTTGTGGGCCTATATTTACTAATATTACCCACCAACCCGATATGTACTTAACCCCTCCACTGGTTCAAACATGTTTATTTAATGTTTAAGTTTTGTGGGCCTATATTTACTAATATTACCCACCCAACTTGATATGCACTTAACCCCTCCATTGGTTCAAACATGTTTATTTAATGGTTAAGTTTGTGGGCCTATATTTACTAATATTACCCACCCAACTTGATATGTACTTAACCCCCCTACACATTATGTCATATTGGTTAAGTGTTGTTCATTCATGTTAACTTAACCCACCCATTCATCGTGTCATGTTGGTTAAGTGTTTCTTATTAACTTAATCCCGTTCGTTCATCAAGTTATATTGGTTAAGTGTCATCAATCAATTAAAGTTAACTTAACCCATCTACTTGTCATGTTACTTTGGTTTGTGTTAACGTAACCCTACCACAAATCAAGTCATATTAGTTAAGTGTTGCCCTCTCATGTTAACTTAACCCTTCCCATTCATCATGTCATGTTGGTTAAGTGTTTCCCCCTTGTTTTAACTTAACCTTACCACAAATCAAGTTATATTGGTTAAGTGTTTCTTATTACTTAACCCTACCCATTCATCATGCTATACTGGTTAAGTGTTCTTATGAACTTAACCTTAGTCATTTATATTAGTTAAGTGTTTCTAATTAACCTAACCCTAGTCATTCATCTTGTATTGGTTAAGTGTTCCTATTAACTTAACCCTAGCATTTCTGTCTTAGCTTTAATTCATTCATTAAAGCACCAACAACTCACATTAGACAGGTATTGTTGCGGTTACTGGATGTGCCGGGCAGTTTTACACCGCAACTCAGTCTAACCTTGGGTTCTTTTGGGCTTGATGCACTAACCTCTCACACTAGATATATGTTGCTACGGTTGCTAGATGTGTCGGGCGGTTTCGAGCAGTCTTACACCGTAACTCGATCTAACCTCGGGTTAAGCATATTTGTCTTTTCTAAATTTACATATTTACCTTCTATATTTATATGTAAATTATTTTCATTCAAGTCATGCCCAATTTCTCTCTAAATCATGTTCATAATTTTAGGTATATAAATTATACCATTTCAATGCCACAAATCATTTGAAATATGCCAATAACATGTAACTTCATGTTTTTCCCAACGTTACCCCCGCTAAACGTTCGCATAAAGTTTCATAGAATGTTAGGCTTCGCAATTTAGCCTAACTCAAAATCAAGAGGGGAAAAGGAAGAGACACGTAGCATTCAAGACAAGCGTAATATGGATCCAACATATGTCACATAAATTTGGCATAGAATAAAAATATGTTTAAATTATGCACTAGCAATTTTGAACCTAATCAACATGAACAAAAAGCATATGGATTGGAGTTTACATAGAACTACACAATTCCAATTAGTCATATAAAGGTGAACTTGCATTTTTGGATCTAATTAACATAGGTCTTAAACAAACGAAATTACCCAAATCCAACTAGGCATGTAAATGCAAAGTTTTATTTTGGGTCCAATGAACATAAACCTTAAGCATATAGAATTGCACAAGTTCAACTAGACATGTGAATGTAAACTTTAATTTGGATCCAGTAATCATGAATCTTAAACATATGGAATTACACAGGTTTAACAAGGCATGTAAATATGAACTTTTATCTGGGATCCAATAAACATGAATCTTAAGCATATGGTTTTACATAAGTTTAACAAGGCATGTAAATATGAGCTTTAATTTTGGATCCACTTTTCATAGATCTAAATGTGAATCTAATTATAATACATGTCTTAGCCTAACAACTTGCATGATTCAATAAGCATAGATCTAAATGTAGATCTAAACACGATACATTTCTTAGCCTAATAACTTGCATGATTTAATAAACATAGATCTAAATGTAGATCTAAACAACTTGCATGATTCAATAAACATAGATCTAAACAACTTGCATGATTCATAACATGAAAAAGTGACCATATTTACATAGTAAACGATTGGTTTAACATCAACATATAACCACAATAATCTCACAAGCATATACGATAGAATCGTTACAAGAATAGGCATAAATCAGCATCGTCATTATCTTACAACTAGGAATTACTTTAGTTTTCATTTTATTACAAATCACAACTTTTAATCGTTCACATATAAATAATAACAGGACTTACAAAGAAAAGAAAGTCTTGTTTTTCTGGGATCTGTTTTCTAGATTTGAAAAGCAATCCCTTGAAGAAAACTATCAATTTCCTAAGTAAGTTTTGATTCGAAGCTTTTGACTCGCTTTCTAATTGAAGAAGAAATGGTGGCTGGGCTAGAACGTTCATTGACAACATGGTGGCTCCTTGGAATATTTTTGTGTGATTTAGGGTTTGAAGATTTGGGTTGCTTTTATAGAAGTTAAATCTTATGTGAGCCATTAGATCGTTTTAGGAGCAATCACAACTGTCCAAACTAGATAGAGTTATCCAGAATTGCCACCTAAGCCCTAGTGACTCAGCAACAGGTCAGAATCGTCTCAGATTTGGATATGGACGAGGGGGGTAGGTCGACCCCTAGTTGACCTGGCTGACCTAGGTCGACCCCCTGGTCGACCTGATTTCTGGACGGGAAATTTCCCGCTCAGCGTGCTTCGGGATTTGAACTTGAATTTTGAATTTTTATTATAATTGAATCTTCTGAAGGTCATAACTCCTTCATACGGAGTTCGATATATGCAAACTCGGACTCTATCTCAAGCAGAATTCTGAGACGAACGCAATGGCGTAACCCGTTTCCCTTAATTCTCACATTTGGAATTAAGTATTCTTTAATTCGTAACTTTAACATTCACAGAAAATACAGGGTGTTACACTGATTGCCATGAATCATTCCTACCTCGGCATCTGTTAGGAATTTCATTAGCAGACACCAGGGAGCAATACAAGCTTTGAATTCTGAAAGTGTTATCCGTCCTAGGAAAGTGTTATAGGGTGAGTCAATATCCATGATGACGAATTAAAGAATTCTCACTCTTCTACGCTCTCTTTCACCTAACTCTACGGGTAAATCTATCTCCCTAATTGGGGTGGTCGAGGTTCCATTAAAGCCGCAGATCCATCTATCACATGGCTTTAAGTCCTTCATCTCCAGTTTCATCTGATCAAAAGTCTTTTTAAACAGGATGTTAATAGAGCTCTGGTTATCCACAAGGACGTTCTTCACTATTGCAGGTCCAATAACGATAGTTATTACTAATGGATCAGTGCTCGGTGCTTCATCTCCAATACTCTTCCTATCACGGAAGATAATGTCATCAATTGTTGTCTGCTGTTGTTTCACTAGTGCGGTTTCTTCAAGAATACTACATTATCCTATTTCTGTATGTTTAGCTGCATTGATGTACTGCTTCATCGCCCTGTTGCTTGACCCAGCTGGGCGTGGTCCCCCAACTTTGGTCTTTATGACAATATTCTTCCCTTTCTGGCTGGCTTGGAAGAACGTTGGTTTTGATTCGGGGCTTGTCCTCCTTGCCTCCGGTCCCTTAGGGCAACCTTATACGCATCCAACTTTCCTTCCCGAAGCAAATTTTCAATAACCTCACTTAGATGACGACACTCATTAGTAGAGTGTCCATCAGTTTCGTGAAACAAACAGATTTTTCCAATCGCGAGCTCCTTCTCGATGGAGTCCCTGGGCGGAGGTTTCTTGCACTATAAAACGTTATAAGTACCGAGATAAATGTTTTTCCAAAGTGTCATTTAACGACATGTAATTTTCGAAAGTTTAAAATTGAGGCCTTTTTCCGGAGTTATTCCCTCGATTCCTATTTCTTTTACCACTATTTCTGTCCCGATTGCCATTTCCTCCATTTTTATTGCCAACATTTACCTCGACTTTTCCTGAACTATCGCCGGACTGTTTCACAACGACATTACTTTGGATGTCCTCTCTGGAAGCTCCATCAGACTTTCTTTTTCAATTAGCGTTGATCTCTTCTTGTCGCAACCGAATATTATCCTTTTCGTAGAACGATTCCCTTGTCAATGGCGGTTTTCCAGCCAGATATCCTCCAAATTCTGTGTCTGGATCAACCCCATCTATTAATGCCATCAAAACAGTTGGCCCATGTGGGTCGCTTGCTTCAGTAACTGCTAGGTTAAAGCAGTCTAAATATGACTTCAAAGATTCACTAGGAGCCTGCTTGATCCTGGATAGTTCGCTGACACTTTTAGATTTCCGGGCATAGAGACGGAACTGGTTCATAAAGCGTTCTCTTAGTTCTTTAAAGCTTGACACTTATCGGGGAGGAAGTCGAGTGAACCACATTAGCACGACATCTTTAAGATATGTCGGAAAAAGCTTTACATTTCATAGCGTCGGGTGCTGCTGCGATATTCATATACCATAAGTACCTCATCAAATGTTATCCTAGATCGGTTCTTCCCCCATATCGGTCCATTTATGGTAGGTTAAATCGTCGGGGAAACTGGATGTCAAGGATATCATCGGTGAACGGAGTGTGGCTGCACTCAATACCCCAGTCCTCATTGGTGTAATGCCGACTATCAGCCATGATTTGTCGCACCATCGCTTCTACTTCACTGGTGGATAAGTTGGTTTGGGATCCGCACTCCTATTTCTTCTAACATGCCCAGTTCCTACATCAGGAGACATTCTTTGGTTCTGGGCTGCGGCTGAACTCCTCTGCCCTCTGCAATCCCGATCATTCACCAGACGTGCGGGCTAGAGAAGTTGTCCTTGAGTAGGATTAGTGATGTTAGGATCTCTGGGAAGGTCATGGGATCCTTGCATTGGCAAAAGCATTGGTTCTCTTTGGCTAGGATCATTAAGTCCGAGAATATGGGCTACATCCTCGCGGGATCCCAATGATCCAAATGTTAACTGGTCAAGATTCTCGGGCATTTCATATGGTCTCCTCTGACGTGGGCATTCTTCGTCTGAGAATGGTCCATGGCGAGGTGATGAGTTGGAGAGGACGCTTTTTGTCTACGAAGTTCACTTATTTCCCTGATCATAGCTTTCATGTTTTCTCGCATAAGAACGTCGTCACGTTTATGAGCCTCTAAAGCATCTCTGGTGTTGTGTAGTATATCAAGTAAGCACGAGAGATCCATGTGTGTGACAGGCGCAGAGTGAGCAGGCTGATTACTAGTTGTTGTGGCTGGCATTTGAGCATCTGCGGGAGCTCGAGTAGAAGTACCAACCTCTTCCACATTTGGTTCGGATCGAGTCACAGCTACACTTCCTATTCGGATCGGGGGGTGTATGCTCAGAGGCACTCACATCACCGGTCCGGTTAGGGTTGGTACCATCTGAACGGTTCGGGTTATTATGCTCTGTCCGGTTCAGATCACTTTGATCGGATCAGATCGGTGAGCCTTAGACGAATCGGTTTGGACCTGAACCCTGCCCCCATGACCTGGTTACAACCATAGCTTGCTGATCTTCATTCGCTTCATTTTCCTAAGCAACCTGCGACTCTTTTCCTTTACCTTCAGTTATGAGATCAATTCTTTCAAGAGTTCACCAAGGGAAGCTTCAAAGATACTGAAAAGGTGGACTAGCGTCTTCGGATCTGACAATCCAAATAGTAGAACGATAGTCCAAAATGTGGAGAATTCAACGTTTCTCAGTCAAAGCACCAAAATGTTAGACTAAAAAGTGGTTCTAACACCTAATCGAACAATAATTCTGAATAAAATAGAAAGAATGACAACGAGAACACCGGATTTATAGCGGTTCGACATTAAAGAGCCTACGTCCACTTTATACTTCTTTGATTGATGATATGAACGTAAGTACAGTATTGAATTTCACTCAATCTCACTTTTGCAATTGATAATCCCTCATAATTTTGATGAAATGCACTCCAAAAGATTGAGTGTAATCTGAATAAACTAATGAAATTCGGTGGTGTGGAAGCTTGAGTGATTAATTTGCCAAAAGATCCTTTAAATGAGGTGTTTTGGGGTATTTATAGGCTGTAGTTCCATTCGGTTCGGGTGCCATGTGGGCCCCATCTCATGATATTCGGATCAGCTCGCTTCAGGATGATGACAACACATTAAAATCGTGGGATGGTGGAATATAACCACTCTGAGTTCTCAAGAGAAGTGGAGTGTTCTCAAGAGAAGTGGAGTGTAATTGCTATGATGCTGACCCTCGGTTCGGATCGGAGCGATGTTGTGTGGTTCAGATCGGATATCCATAGCACCTAACCGACCGGGTTCTGGCGTCTGGAGCCTGCTTGAATACTGAAGTGTTAAAGAGACTGGTTTCGGCTAGGGGAGGCCGATCCGATCCGAAGGCTTATCTACTACATCTCCTACTCTTGAATACACTTGTCACTTGATTCTTTAGCTTTGTGTAGCGTAACCACAAAGTAGGCTAACAGTTCCTAAGACTCGAACTAAATCCTAAAACACGATTTCCTAAGAGAGACTCTGGACAATGATCCTCTCCATAATATCTTATATTGTTCCGAACTTGTCTCTGATACCAACTGTAACGCCCCACCTCTATAACCGTGTTAACCAAGGCCATTGCAAGCAATGGTGTCAACTAACCTGGAGAATAAGGTTGTTGAGGAGCGACCATCTGTATATTAGATTTGAACAAGTGTTAAATATGTCGGATAATGTGGTCTTACTTATTATATCTCATGAGGAAGTCTGACACATCTATTTCAAGTTCAAAACTGCTACACAACGACTGTATATAATTCGGAAAGCAATGTAAAATACATAACAATAAAAATCAGAGTCACACAAAGATGTTCACATCACTAAGGCGAAAAAAGATATGAATATAACACATGAGTGTAAATACAAAGTTAGTGGTCATAGTCGAACCACTATACAACAAAAGAATAGGTCCAAGGCTACTCAAAATAATATGTACACAAAGGAACCTCATGTACATATAACCCAAAAAGTACAACACTAAAGTAGTTAGCCAAAAATTGGAGGATAATTCATGCTGGAGTCAAGAAGAATCGCTTGAAATACCTCGGTCTGACCTGAGTACTATTTACAAAAGATAAACAATAAACGGATCAGTCTAGCTGTACTTATCTCATAAACTGGGATATAAATAAATGTAGACATAATATGATAATAACAATGTCATGTATAAGTGTGAAGCCCAGAAATATCTACGGTATATCTCAAATCTACATCAGAGCAATAAAATAATATCTCATTCAAAATTATATAGCTACTCATAGGAAATGATAACTCATATCAAAGCAATACAAAAATTGAAAGCACATATGTCAAAGAAACCCAGATTGATAAATTAATATAAGTAAACTAAGATTAATAAATCAATATCAATAAAATCTCAAATTCCAGAAATCGAAAATCAGAAATCCAGAAATCATAGAGGAAACAATGGGGTAGGCCTCAAGATGGGAGTCTGAAGACTCAACCTGGGAGTCCGAAGACTCAACCTGGGAGTCCGAAGACTCAACCAACACGTGTATCGAGATGAGACGCGATCACTAAGTAGCTATCCTATATGTTGAGCCGAAGCTCTGAGATGGACCGAAGGCCTGTGGGTTGCGACCCCGCTAAAGTTAGAACCGAAGTTCCTAGAACGGTCCGGAGGCCGTCAAAAACGTAAATCCATAGTAATGAACAGAAGTTCCCCAAATGATCTGAAGATCATTAAAATACTCAGAATGAACCGAAGTTCCTCAAAATGATCCGAAGATCATCAATGATCAAAATTGATCAAGTATAGTGTAAACTACGCCAAGCTAGTAAATATAAGAGTTGAGTTACATGTCCCATGACCAATTGCTCTACTCGAATATTTACGAACAAGTTGTATATTCCACTAGAAATACGAAACAATCATTGCCACGGTTTTCAATAGAACGAGTCCAATAGTTAACCGTTAAAGCAAATGCAAGGGTTCATAGTCCTTGTTTTTACTAAGGCGTTTAATTAGATTTCTCATACGATCGAGAAAAAGGTTTATAAAATATATACTAATAGATTAGAAAACGATTTATCAAACATTTTCATAAAATAACTTCGAATAATGAAGTAGGATTGGAAACCATTTTTGTAAAAGAATTTGGTATCTACTAATAATATAAAACCGTTTTATATATAGTTTCGAAGCGGCAAATCTTGTATAATAAGGATCGAAATAACGATCAAACTAAAAATTCACATTTTTATAAAGTAAATTAAATCTCATGAATATCTATCATAAATTCATTCACAATGAATAAATCAGAACTCCATAAATTCTGAGCTGCAAAAATCTGTGATGCAGTGAAACTGAAAAGTCACAAAACGACCGAAATAGGCCGAAACTCAACCGGAAAGAGCTTGAATGGGCCTAAACTGTTGACTGTGGTCTCCACCGGCCAGTCTCCACTGGTCATCCGTCGAAAACCAGGATTCAAACGTCTAAACTAAAAATTCAGATGTCTGAATTGGGTTTTCTAGAGAGATAACTCTCTGTCTGTAACTCAGACGTCTGAATTTTCTAATTCAAATGTCTGAATTAAAATGTTAGACGTCTGAATGGAAAAATTCAGATATCTAAATTCTGTTACTTCTATTTTTTAAATATTCATAGCAGATCAGACGTCTAACCTAAAATATTCAGACGTCTGAGTATGGGCCTAGGCACAATTTTGCTTAGAAAACATGCTCAAAACGATATCGACAAATGTCCGAAGGCTTGTAATGTTTCCTATGCAAAAATGAAGCTTCCAAGGCTTGCCGAAGTAACTTATAGTACCCAAAATTCACATGCACACCATGAATTACAATAGGAATCAATGAAAATGAAATTAAAACTCATAAATTGGAAATGTTAAAGCATTAACCAATCAACATGACCAGATACACAATTCATAAGCCCAATTTACATGCCAAGAGCACACTAGACAAGCATGAATGCGAGGCATGGATGTGTGTTCATAGGAACTCACCTTTGGTTATTGCAAGAGAAGAGATGAATGAAGACTTTGCCAAATCAACCTCTCTTCGAATATAACACACAATTCTTCAATCTACACATGGATAAACCATATTTCCTAAGAATTAGGTTTTGGAAATCATAAGGATTGAAGAGGAACTGATATAGAGATTGATCTTACCTCTCTTTCTCCATGGATTTCCACTTGATTTCAATAAGAATTGGATTCCTAAGACCAAGCTAGGGCTTAGGTAACTTTAATTTCCCTTTCCCTCTCCCATTTCTAATTTTGTGGAGTATAAGGAAATGAATGAAGGAGGAGGAGGTTGTGGGAGCTTTAAGGGTGAGGTAGGTTGGCTAACCCAAACCCAAGTCCAAAGTTTAAATTTTGACATGCTCAAAATATATCGAAACTTATTGTCAAAAAGTTGTAAACGATGATCCGGACTCAATCGAAGTGGTTTCGAGTCCAAATTCATCCACATGAAAATTGTGACTTTTTAGACACACACTTGATTAAATATTAACGATGCTATATTTAAATAAAATATTTAAATATATTATCATAAAATATGCGGGTTGTTACATGTTAATCAATTAATTGACAGACCGATATAAGCATTAAATAATTATTTAATGCTTATGCAGGTGTAAGGGTACTCTAGATGTTAATTGAATGTTTCATGGTTGTATACAATTATTGTTGAATGTATGAAATCCATATAAATTTATTTATATGGATATTGATCGAGTTTCATTCCAAACCAGAATAAAAATGAATATTTTAATATGTAATATTCAATGAAAATTGAAGTTTGATTTAGACATCAGATTTTGGATTGATGCAAAGATATAAAAATATTGATGAATATTCGTAACTACGACGAATGTTTTTGAAGTAAAAATGACAATAAAATTGACTATACATTAAAATATGCAATTTCGAATATAAACGACTGAAATGAGCTTTCAAAGATAATTGTATATTTTATATAATTTATAAAAATGGTTTTTGAGGTGCTTTGATTTATATTTAAATTTATAAAATGATTAGGGCTTGAAATGACATGTCGTGCAGCGACAGTTCGCGAACATCAACCCGTAACTTCGAACTGACGTACAGGGAACCGTCGGATTCTCCCGAAATTGGAAGCATTGGAACCATAATGAAATGAGATTTCCAATAAAATGATAATTTTATTTAAATCCAATGGTTAGATTTTAATTTAAGTCCAAATCAGTTTGGAAAAGGCCACTATGGATGCAGTTCAGTGGCCGATACTGGAAATCGACTGTAAGGGCCTTAATAAAATTATTAAAAATATGAATAAAATGTGTAAAATCAAAATAAATGATTTGGAATGATTTTAGATGAAACATTCCATATTTGAAAAGATAAAAGAAATTTTTATCTAAATGAACTAGCTAATAACTAAAGTAATAATCCAATTTTTTAAATTAATAAATTGGATTTGTAAATGGTTTCACTTTAGGGTGCGTTTTTTAGAGGTCCCTATTAGGTTTCAAAATATAAAAAAAACCCGGTCATAAACTTATTGTAAATTTAGTCCCTGTTTTTCGAAAATTCATAAAAAAAAATATTAAAAAAATATAAAAAAATCACGTAAATTCGTATTTAAATAAAACATGTACTCGCCCAAAAATTCAGATCATAATAAAATCAAAACATGCATCAAAATCGAAAAATTACAGAAAACAACGAAAAATGCAGTAATTTGCATCAAATCATGCACATATTTGGAATACTTGCATTCATCTGTGCAAGTATTTCTCTGTTATATTTTTACATGCAATACTTGCATACATGTGTGCAAGTATTTAAAATAGTTGCATACATGTATGCAAGTTTCTGCACACATTTTATTTTCACATGTAAATACTTGCATACATGTGTGCAAGTATTTCAAATAGTTGCACACATGTATGCAAGTTTCTGCATACATTTTCAACTAAAACAGCTTCAGAAATACTTGCATACATGTATGCAACTATTGGCAAAAGTTGCATACATGTATGCAACTATTTTGCAAGTTTTAAATTCACAATACATCCCTGTAATTAATGTTTTCTCTGTAAACCCGCCCCCTATTTTAGCTGCCGCCTGGAATCTTCCGCCTGCCACTTTCCATACCTCCGCCTCTTTCGTTTTCTGTCCAAATTTTCAGGCGCTATCACTTAAAAAAAAAAAAAAATTCTAAAATCTGTAAATATTCTCGGAAGTCCACAGAAATTAAAAAAAAAAGTTGCATCAATGTATGCAACTTTTACGAATAGTTGCATACATTTATGCAACTATTCGAATACACATGCATATATTTATGCACGCCTGTTTGAAAAATTGCATACATGTATGCAGTTTTTCTATATAACTGCATACATGTGTGCATATATGTCAAAATACATGCAAACGTGAATAAGTTGCACGTAGGTATGCAGTTTTTAAACAAATGCATCAGCAGATGCATGTTTTAACAATATGTGCATACATGTATGCATTTATACTGCAGTTTTGACGCAGATTTGAAATAAATGCATACAGGTATGCAACTAATCGACTTATATGCATGTTTTGATGCAATTTACTGCATTTCGTTGATTTTCTGTATTTCATGATTTCGACGTTGTTTTTAATGTTTTTCTGATCTGATTTTTTTCACGATTAATTGTTTTAATTAAATACGAATTTACATGGTTTTTTAATATATTTTTTATATTTTTTATATGTTTTTGAAAATAGGGACCTAATTTACAATAAGTTTATGACCGGATGTGAGCCTAATTAAGTTTCGTTTTAGGGATGTGTGCCTAATATTCACTTTAATATAACTAGAGTTTTCGAATGAATAAATTGGAATGGATTCGAATGGAAATTATCTTTGGATATTTTCGATATTGGGTTCCGTGATTATATGGATATCATTGAGGAATTTGGAAGATATCGATATCGTTATTCCAAACTGCATCTGTTAGTTCCAGAATTTAGCATTGAATGTAAAACGATATGATTTCCGTTTAAAGCTTTGTATTTAATATAAAATTGGATTTTGGGTTTGTTTTTCTTGAATAATACTGTTCTGGAACCCAGTTATGAAGGGAATGAATGTTTTAATTAAGATTTAAAGAAGTTTTCCAGTTTATTTAATTAAATTGTAACCGAATGGAATTCGATTAATAATAATCGAGATGAGCTTCTGTGAAGGAAGGCATTTACCATTTATGGAATTTAAAAGGCCTTGTTGTTTTTCCACTTATAATATTAGTCGGATACGGAAATTTACATCGACTAAAAGTTGTTCAAATTTCCGTAAGATTCCATACTAAATGAAAGAGGATTTGGGTTTAATGTGAACAATGTTTTAAATGACATTTATTCTTTAACCCAGTTAAAGACAAAAGTAATTCCTAATGATTTTTGAGATTAAAAACTGAACTAGAGTTTTAATGAATCTTTAATTAGATTAAAATGTAAAAAGAGGTAATTAAATTTACCGACCTCTAGAAATGTTCGAGATGGAGTATAAGCAGTTTTACTCCATGCGATGGATGAATCTTTAATTAGATTTAGACGTTAAATGGTAATTAAATTTACCAATAACAAATGGGTGTTAAATATGGAGTATCACCAGTTTTTCTCCATGGGATAAATGGGTTGGTATTGGGATGAATAAAATAAATGATTATTTCAGTAAGGCTCGATAATCCCGAGTAGTTATATAAACCTTAATTTGGTTTAAGCTGTGAAAAGATATAATAAAATCTTTAGAAATGATATTCGAAGGAAGATTAAACAAAACTTTAAATGATTTAAATCTTTGATAAAATTAATGGGAACCTTTCATAGAGTAATGAATATTTGAATAAAAGAATATTCAGGATCGGAACGAGATGTGTGTTATCTTTATTAATCATTTGATTTTAAAGATGCGTGAGTTATTTGGAAAGACCGAGTTTAACCCATTTTGAATAACTATTACGGCAATTAGAAGTCTACGATGAATACGGTGGTTGAAGACCGGAGACCTTCACATCATATGGATGATTACTGATGTCTCGGTTGGGCGGTACACCCAAGACGAGGTAATAAGTGGTGGTCGTGCAGACGTACTTGGAGATTGACCGGATATGCGAGGATCTCTGTGATGCCCCGCCTTGAGACCCACATTAGCAAAGAGCATTACCTAGTAATATTGTCTACTAATGCAGAGAATATGGCATACAGAAGCAACCATCCAAAATCTTGCATAGAATAAGTATAAAACATGTCAAGATTTTTTCCCTTTTCTTTTGGTAACATGCCTAACACTTATTCAGTACACCACTATGATGGTTTTAGGATCTATTCAGAACAATATACAATATTATATAGATCGCAAAATATAGAACAACAGTCACTGATATATACATATCCATACATCCCATATAATACATCATACATTGATAAGTATGATAGTTACTGCAAAATATGCATACATATCCATACATCAAAAACCCCACAAAAGAATATACAATATCATGTCCAAGGGTGAACTACTAAAACAGACAAAAACTATGCATCTTGTGACAGCCCGCCCCAAACCAGCCGATATTTCCTTCGAAATGCGCTATACCGATGTCTAACTAGCACGGGACGGTCGTCAAAAGAAAAGAAAAGCAAAGAAAAGAGAAGAAAGGAATTTGAAACTATGAACCAACAAGGAACCTATAGAATGTCTCACAACGCATGGGATAGAATATAATATTAACATAACTTTGACATAAAACAGGCGAGACAATGCATAAGCTAAAAACTAAACCATCATAGCAGTGGAACCCATAACACAGCTTATGATCCAACATCATTACTACAACTTCAAATTTCTGTCTCTAAAGCAAAAGAAAGAAAAGTTACACTACTAATGCCCAAGCAGTGACCAGCTATAACACAGGGAGTATATGTATCATACATGGAAGCCTCCTGCTCGTCTCCAGACAGCTACCCGCGCATTACCACCTAACCTGTCTCTAGTCTGCTCATTTGGGAGCACCTAGAGTAATAAGAAGAGACATAAAACTCTAGGTCAGACAAAATTCTGGTATGAGTGATAAGCAAAAAAACAGAACAATAACAGGTATAATCCAATCATACCTGAACCTGAACCTGCAACCAAAGAGTTAGAATGGCAAGATATACAGTACTCTAAGGTAACACTAACATAAAGTGTAAAAGTAATATGGGATGGGGGTCATGGTGATGGCAAACATCAAACATAGCAATCATCCTCACATCTCTCAGTCAGTGCGTAAAGCATACGGTATCTACCACTTTGAACACCCAATTCTTTGCTATGATCAATCTGCCCCCACAGAGTCATGACGGCTCCACTGCACTGATCCATAGCCACTAATCTGTCTCTCAGTGGTAAACTAAAGTTATGGATATTGATAACCCCTTTGCACACGTCACGAAGCTAACTCATTGGTTACCATTTGGATCCTGAGCTACAACTTCTCATTTGGACTCCCTTTGCATCTAAGTTTTGGTCTCATCCTAGTTTGGTTCGTAACTCCAAATTTCCATTCAGTTTGTTCACTATCCATGCTCAAAGACCGGCTCGAGATTCTCCTTCGATTCGCAGTTCGTTACATTATAATTAGCTCGTAATGATCTCCAACTCCAATTCGTGACCCACATGGTAGGCTCATGATACCTCCTTGACATCGGTTCGTGACTCGCCCCCGGTATCGGATTGTGGTTCGTGATGACCTCCTTCAGCCTGCGGCTCATGGCGTCGTGCTCTGCTTGTGGTTCGTGACTCTAGGCTTTGGTTCGTGGCACTAATCTCGAGTCGTGATCAAGCTTTTGGTCGTGGTGCATCATGGCGATCGGTTCGTGAGGCGGTTCGTGGAAAGTAGGTGGTCCACGGTTCGGGTCGTGATTCATACATCACGAGCGGGTCGGGTCGTGATGCCTGCTCACGAACGGGACTGGTCTGACCAATTTCTGCAACTTTTCCAACAAGCAATTTATGCCATACGATGGCGTTTTCGACAATTCTAACTTTACTAAGCAATCATAAAACATTTCAAACAGTAATAGCAACATATAGAATCGACCACAAACATCAAAACAATGAACAATCATGTAATATGGATCAAACATACCCAAAACCCATGTTTTTCCCATTAATCCTCTTAATCATGACTGAATCGTACGATTACCAAAACATGTCCAAATTAACGCAAATTTTTATCAGAGCCGTAAAATAATATATTAGAATTTTACAAATTTTTATGAGCCATAATTTCGCTATTTATCACTAATCACCCCTAATTAGCCGTAATTAGTGAAAAACAATGCAAATCACTCACCTTAGCCACAAATTAATCTTAGATCTAAAAATATCTCTGATTTAGGTCGAATCACTATGCAACATCCAACTCTGATTTGATGCTATTTTAACTTGATTTGATGTTGATTAGCTTAATCCTTGATTAGAAGGTGATTAGTGGTGTTTTTAGTAGGTAGAAGCCATTACTAGGTTGAAGGAATGAAAGTGGCGGCTTCAAAAATGACAAAGAAGGGTTTCTCTAGCCCCTTTCAGTCCTTAAATACCCCTAATCCCGAAATCCCCCAATGGGCCTAGCTGCTAATCACCCTATTTGGCTCGGTTAAGCTGTTTTTCACCTTCTAAACCTTAATTCAGCCATATCTCCCAAACGGTAAGCCCGTTTGATTAATGTGACCACTCCACGGAAAGATAAATCATCATCTGAATCCTATAGAAGTGGTTTCAGGTCAAAAATCCTTATCAATCAAAAGTTATAGGCAAAACAAGATTCGCCAGGGGCAAAATGGTCATTTAAAAATCGACAAAAATTGTGAATATGGGAAATAACCCCAATATGGGAAATAAACCCAATATGGGAAATAACCCCAATAGTCCTTATCAATCAAAAGTTACACGACCATATGACTTCGTATGAAAATGAAATAAATATTCTACGATCCTCCGATGCGTAGAATGCGAGTCGTTACTCTCCCCCCTTAAGAAATTTCGCCCTCGAAATTGCTTAACCAAAACATACAAAGGATCCCGCATGCCTATCAAATCATTCGCAATAATAAAACATACATAACAATACAACAAGCCTATCCTAGCAAGCAGTTTACTAACAAGGGAGTAACTGTTGCTATTAAAATCTTACCAAGCAAAGAGTTCTGGATACAACTTCCTTATTTTCTCTTCTATTCCCCAAGTACAGTATTTCTCATTCTCACTCCACAGGACTTTGACTTGTTCCACCTTCTTCCTCCGAAGTTGCTTCGTATCTCTCTCGACAATACAGATTGGCTTGCGATTCCCAACAGTCTCGGGTTCTACTTCGATGTCATCCAACTGATCCAGTGAAATAGTCATATCAGGATCATGCACGAACTTCCTTAATTGGGAAACATGAAACATGTTATGAACTCCCGCCATCTTGTTTGGCAACTCAACTTTATATGCCAAATTCCCAACTTGCTCAAGAACTGGGAATGGACCAACAAATCTTGGTGTCAACTTGCCTCTCCTGCCAAACCGAATCATGCTCTTTAACGGAGAAAGTGTGACAAATACCAAGTCACCATTTCAATTCTCTTCGTCTCCTATCAACATAACTCTTCTGCCTATCTTGAGCGGCCTTTATTCGCTGTCGAATAACCTTGATCTTGTCAGAAGTTTCTCTTATTACTTTTGGTCCAAGCACATATTTCTCACCGGTCTCTAACCATCATGATGGTGAGTTGCACGGTCTTCTATACAAAGCTTCAAATAGAGCCATACCTCTGGATTGATAAATGTTATTATATGCAAACTCTGCTAGATGCAAATGGTCATCCCATGATCCACCAAAATCCAATATACAAGCTCTCAAGAGATCCTCTAATACACGATTCACCCTCTCTATCTGACCGTCGATTTGAGGATGATACACGGTACTGAGATGTAATTATGATCCTAACGCCTCTTGTAAGCTCTTCCAAAATCCACTAGTAAACAATGGATCTCGGTCGCTCATAATGCCTTTGGGTATTCCATGAAATCTCACTACCCACTTCATATACAATTCTGCTAATTTAACTGTTGTTCTATTCGACTTGACAGGTATAAACCTTGCACTCTTGATCAATCAGTCCACAATCACCCAAATGCTATCATGGCCCGATCTAGTCCTTGATAACCCATCAATGAAATCCATTGAGACTTGTTCCCATATCCATTTGAGAATTTCCAACGGTTGTAACAACCACTAGGCTCCTTTTGCTCAGTTTTAACTAACTGGCAATTCATGTACTTCATCTCTCAATCCATTAACATTGGGTACAACCTGTCCCCCACTATTTCAAAGCCATCCTTCTCTATCAAGTCCATACTTGCTCATCTCCTTGCTATCGATATCCATTTCTACCTTGGAGATGATTTCCAATAGGTTAGGATCGTTCCTCTGACTGGAATCAATCCGCTCAATTAAAGTCAATCTAACCATCAAACTTGCTAACATTTCTGGATCCAAACCATACTTACGTCTGAGATCGTATCCCACGATATACTCCAGTTTCTTCCATTCAAGAAACATTTCATCTAAATTGTCATGTCTCATATTCAATGCATCAGCTATCGCACCTAGTCCGGTAGCACAGGCATCCGTGTATGCCGCCATCTCTTCATTCTCTATTACCAGAATCCTACAGGTGATAGTCTACTCAAGGGAACAAAAATAGGAACAAACATAGCAATCATAGCATCCACAAAAGATGTCCTATCTATCAACTGCTAAAGCCGTAAATACGTCGATACCTACTTGACTAGTCCAACCAATCACAAGGCTAATTGAAGCCCCGCCTCCATACATACTCAATGCCTACTTGACTGGTCCAACCATTCCCAAGGCTAATGGAAGCCCCACCTCCATATGGACTACCGTACATCCAACGTACGTTTATCCTCCAAGGATAACTAGATCACATCCAATGGATCCAAGGTGACGGCTGTCCCCAGATACCCCTGCTTCGAGTCCGCCTAGAACACTCTAAGTATCGACGATTTCTTGGTACTCTCATAAGAAGAGCTACCCACATACTCTGACCCAGTCTCGAGTATCCATTACTGACAAATCTCAAGTCCAACATGAGTCATCTCTCTATTCGTTGCATCTCCAAGATTAACGAACAACCATTTTTCTTTTACGAGTTCAAGTCCAATTTGAATTGTCCTAGCCCTCGTTGCATCTCCACGATCAATGAGCACATCTTATCCCTTCGAAGTTCTACCATTCTTGAACCAAAGAGAACATCAACATAGGGTCCTAATCAGTCCATTACCTTGCAGCTTCCTCAAATCCCACTCGAGTCATCTCCTAGCCCTATCGAATCCAACTCGGGGCAGTCCATACCATTGAACAGTCTTATCGTGCCACGGCTGCACATCACTCCTCAAGTAAGACGAGATATCATTCAATGGAAATCACAACAACTATTTATATCTCACGCAAACCATCCTAGTTGAACTCGACATTCCCCAAGCACAAGCCCCAAAGGCCTAAACTAATGTCAGACAAGCACTCAAGGAACATCTCCCCCGAATTCAAACAATCTACGTGAGATGATACTACCAAAGCAACTAAGCAACCACAAGCAAACATACATCCATGACTCGATAAGACCACATTACAACAAATCATGCAAAGGCTAGTCAAACCACTGATCGGGTTCGTCACAACTGAAGGTCTATCGAAAATCTCGAGTTCTAATTCAACCTATCTACCAGGTCACTAGATACGAAGGAATGGGAAGCTTCGATATCAAACAAAACTCAAATAGGAACATCATAATCAGAAAGCATACCTCGAATAACGATGCCTTTTCCTTTCTCCGCTGCAGTTGAGGCATTCGACGAAGAAGGAACATCAGTGATAGCATATGCTTTCACGATTTGCTTCTCTTTAGGAGGTTGTGGACATTTATCCTTGTGATGTCCCACTTGGCCGCAATTGAAGCACTTCCTTTCCCCAAGCTTTTCCTGACAATCTCTAGCATAGTGGCCCTTCTTGCCACAACTAAAGAACCCTTTATCTTTCTTGTCCTTCTTTTTTTAACCACCCTTGGTCTGATCATGTTTTCTCTTATTCTGAGACTCCTTCTTACCTCCACCGCTTGCTTGCGGTTTTGGTTCCTCTACAGATGCAATAGCAACATTGGCCTTTGACTTAGGGTAAAGACTCTTCGATCTCAATGCTTTCCCTACTATAGACTCGTACGTCTCGTCGATGTGGTTTATCAGCCTTTCCCCTAAGTACTCATCTAAGCCGGTTATGAACTTCTCGTTCTTCTTCTCGGCAGTGTAGATAAGAGATAATTCATATTTCGATAAAGTATCGAACTCAACAATATATTCCGAGACTGCCCTACCATTCTGCTTAAGCTCTAAAAATTTCCTAAACAATTCAGATTTGTGAGCAACTGGAATGAACTTTTCACCGAAACGAGTCATAAACTAATTCCATGTAACTTGATCTTCAGGAGTAGCTTCTTTAATAGCATTCCACCAATTCACAGCTCGTCTTTGAAGCTGACGCGATGCTAACTTTCTCTTCATGGCATCATCGATTCCCAAGTCCTCGAAGATGCGCTCACAACAATCCAACCAATCTTGAACATCCGTAGCCGACTCCGTTCTGTGGAACAGCTTCCCGCCAAGACTAGTATAATCCTTGTTAAGCTTGGCGAAATCGGCCCTAGGCGCCTGCACTGCTGCACCACCTCTGTTAGCAGCATTAGGAACTGCTCCCGAGCATCCCTAAGCATCTCTCACATGAAGGTAGTAATCATCGTCTTCATATCAGGAACATCCCTATTGTATGCTCCTGAACCTGTACTCCTCATATATCGGCTCATCGTTCAGTCTGTAAAGAGAAAACGATTAACCATCTCAATGTGGTGCCAATGCAGTGCGACTTCCTACTTAGATATACTAATAGTATATATACATATATAGCTTTTGAAAACCAAAATATCACAAGTACCCGCTCTCATATACGTATACTATCTCTCCCTGATGTCTTCCCCTAGGTTAACTATGCAACCTAGAGCTCTGATACCAAGTGTGACGGCCCGCCCCGAACCAGCCGACATTTCCTTCGAAATGCGTTGTACCGATGTCCAACTAGCACGGGACAGTCGTTGAAAGAAAAGCAAAGAAAAGAGAAGAAAGGAATTCGAAACTATGAACTAACAAGAAACCTGTAGAATGTCTCACAGCTCATGGGATAAAATATAATAATAACATAACTTTGACATAAATCAGGCGAGATAGTGCATTATCTGAAAACTAAACCATCGTAGCAGCGAAATCCATAACACAGCTTATGATCCAACATCATTACTACAACTTCAATTTTCTGTCTCTAAAGCAAAAGAAAGAAAAGGAACACTACTAATGCCCAAGCAGTGACCAGCTACAACACATGGAGTGTATATGTACATCATATGTGGAAGCCTCCTGCTCGTCTCCAGACAGCTACTCGCGCATTACCACCTAACATGTCTCTAGTCTTCTCGTTTAGGAGCACCCAGAGTAATAAGAAGAGACATAAAACTATGGGTTAGACAAAAGTCTGGTATGAGAGATAAGCAACAAAACAGAACAATAACAGGTATAATCCAGTCATACCTGAACCTGGACCTGCAACCAAAAAGTTAGCACAACAAGATGTATAGTACTCTAAGGTAACACTATCATAAAGTGTAAAAGTAATATGGGGTGGGGTAGCAAACGTCAAACATAGCAATCATCCTCACATCTCTCACTCAGTGCGTAAAGAATACGATATCTGCCACTTTGATCACCCAACTCTTTGCTATGATCACTCTGCCCCACGGAGTCATGATGGCTCCACTGCACTGATCCATAGCCACTAATTCGTCTCTCAGTGGTAAATTAAAGTTATGGATATCGATAACCCCTTTGCACACGTCCCGCAACATAGCCCAATTATGAATTTAACTCATTGGTTCCCATATGGATTCTGAGAAACAACTTATCATTTGGACTACCTTTGAATCTCGGGCTTTGGCCTCATCCTAGTTTGGTTCGTAACTCCAAATTTCCATTCAGTCTGTTCACTGTCCATGCTCAAAGACCGACTCTGATTCTCCTTCGATTCGCAGTCCGTGACATTATAGTTAGCTCGTGACGATTTCCAACTCCAGTTCATGACCCACATGGTCGTCTCGTGACATCTCCTTGACATCGGTTCGTGACTTGCCCCTTGGCATTGGATCGTGGTTCATGATGACCTCCTTCAGCTTGCGGCTCATGGCGTCATGCTCTGCGTGTGGTTCGTGACTCCAGGCTTTGGTTCATGGCACTCATCTCGGGTCGTGATCAAGCTTCTGGTCCTGGTGCATCATGGCGGTCAGCTCATGAGGCGGTTCATGGAGAGTAGGTGGTCCACGGTTCGGGTCATGATTCATACGTCATGAGCGGGTCGGGTCGTGATGCCTGCTCACGAACGGGACTGGTATGACCCATTTCTGCAACTTTTCCAATAAGTAATTTAAGCCATATGACGTCATTTTCGACCATTCTAACTTTACTAAGTAATCATAAAACATTTCAAACAGTAATAGCAACATATAGAATCGACCACAAACATCAAAACAATGAACAATCATGTAAATATGGATCAAACATACCCAAACCATCGTTTTTCCCCTTAATCCTCTAAATCATGACTTAATCGTACGATTAGCAAAATATGTCCAAATTAACCCAAATTTTTATCAGAGCCCTAAAATAATATTTTAGAATTTTACAAATTTTTCCAGATTTTTCCGAGCCATAATTTCGCTAATTATCACTAATTACTCCTAATTAGCCGTAATTAGTGAAAAACAATGCAAATCACTCACCTTAGCCAAAAATTAATCTTAGATCTGAAAATATCTCTGATTTGGGTCGAATCTCTATGCAATACAGCAGCTCCAACTCTGATTTGATACTATTTTAACTTGATCTGATGTTGATTAGCTTAATCCTTGATTAGAAGGTGATTAGAGGTGTTTTTAGAAGGTAGAAGCCATTATTAGGGTTGAAGGAATGAAAGTGGCGGCTGCAAAATTGAAAAAGAAGGGTTTCTCTAGTCCCTTTCAGTCCTTAAATACCCTTAACCCGAAATCCCCTAATGGGCCTAGCTAATAATCATCTTATTTGGCCCGGTTAAGCTGTTTTTCACCTTCTAAACCTTAATTCAACCATATCTCCCAAACGGTAAGTCCGTTTGATTAATGTGACCACTCTACGGAAAGGTAAACCATCATCTGGATCCAATGGAAGTGGTTTCTGTCAAAACTCCTTACCAATCAAAAGTTATAGACGAAACAAGATTCTCTAGAGAAAAACGGTCATTTAAAAATCGACAAAAATCGTGAATACGGGAAATGACCCCAATATCCGTTCCCCAAAGTTACGACCATACGACTTCATTTGAAAATGAAATAATTATTCTACGATCCTCCAATGCGTACAATGCGGGTCATTACACATCTCTAAAAGGTGAGTACGATATCCAAGCAAGGTTTTAAATCTCGGATATTGGTCACGTTTCGTCTCGGGGATTTTATAGACTCGGTCTCGTATCGGAGGAGGTCTCGGACGAGATGAGTCTAACTCGAGAGTTCGTCTCAGATTTTCATCTCGGGTCTGAAAGTTCATATCAGAACAATCTCGGGTAGATGATGTGTCAAAAATGATATTTTAACAAAATGATTTTTATGAATACTATTAAAAACATAGTAACTTAAACTTAAAATGCAAAATAACTTTATTATTCTTTATTTTGCGAAAGATCATTCATACTCTAAATTGTAATATGCTTAAAACAGGAATATTGTTAGACATGAAACATTTAAAGGATCCAAAACATTAAAAAATTCAGCATAAATAGGCTATAAAATACATAATTTCATAAGTAACATGCATGTAAAAAGACGAATATGAAAATCATAAACGTTGTAAAACATATACGAACATATAATATAGTCATTTAACATGCAAAACATAAAATAACAAAAGATTGATATGGCTAGATTTGAGTTTTTTAATTACAGTTCTAGTTCAGGCACAAATTTAAATTTTAACCCAAAGAACTAAGATCTCGGACGATATTCCAGTATTTCGCCTCGGTCGATATATCGTTCGATATTGCAGTATCTCGGCGATATATTCGAAAGGAGATTTAGAGTGATATTTGCTGTTTCGTTTTGGAAGGAGCCCAAAACGAGATCTTGGAGGAGATCTCGAGCGATATTTCCAAGATTTGAAACAGTGTATCCAGGTAGACAGTAAAGCGCGAGCCGACAAGTTAACCTGCAACTCGGTCTGACCCGAGGGACATACACACGGGTCTATCTAACTTGTAACAGTTAATCAGTAAAAGCGCGATAAGTAAATGATCAGCTAAAAGGAGTATTCCTTTATAATATGAAGGAATAAAATAGATATAAGTAATAGGAGAGCGAATTCCGATAATTGTTAATGAAACACAATGTGTTCACTAAATAAAAGAACAACAACCTTAAAATCTCAAATTCATCAAAACACTAAATCATGAATCCCCAAAATAACTAGACTCTAATCCATAAAAGAAATCACGAGGAATATGAAACACAAAAACACATATTACGGATCTGTCACAAGGTGTGGCGAGTCAAAGCTACGTCAGCACGTTCTATCACACAGGATGGCTTAAAGCCTTAGCCAGTACTATATCACACAGGAGGGTACCCAAATGAGCCGAAGGTCCCCAGAGTCACACAGGATTAACCCAAAAGTCCACACAGAGTTCACACAGGATTGACCCAAAGGTCTAGTACTGGCGGTCACATAGGGATGTGTCATAGACTCTCAGATAGTAACTCGAAAAGTGAAAATAGTGTGTCCCATGCCACACATTCTCACTTAATGGTTCACACACTGTAAGTCAGCTTCACATTTAAAAGCACAAGAAATCACTGAAATCACAGGAACACTGAGAAAATACTGAGGTTTAAAAACACAAAAAGCCACAAGAAATCACTGAAATCACATAAACACTGAGAAGCACTGAGATTTATTACTTCAATTGGACGAGTCTGTGATGAATATATATCGTATACCATCACGTCCAATACCGTATGGTTTACGATATCATTCATTCGCCATCACGTCTTCTCGAAGGTGACCAGTATGTGAGGTTCTTATATTAAAACATACTTAAGATAGTTGTTTGAACAAAATAAAGTTTCATAAAAATATCTTAAAACCCGTAAAGTTTGGGAATACTTGTTAAAATAAGATTTCTAATGTATTTATAAAACTTTATCAAGGCACTATTTTTTGTTAAAACAATAATTTCATACTTGAAACATTTCAAAAATGATTTATATAAAAAAATGGTGCATGTGTCACGAAGTCACAAAAGATGGCTGTCGATTTTTCTCCCGGGAACAGCAGCGCAAAACCACAATTTTAACAATGCTAATCACAAAATATTGTAAACTAAACAACTAAAACTTGTAGCAAACAATCTGAGCATTCCAAAAACGTATAATAATAAGGATTCCGATCAGTAACGAGAGAGTTATGATCGAAACGATTTCAGCTTAACAAAAAAAACGTAGTTGTCGATATTTATCTCGAGACAGTAGTACAAAACCACGATTTTAACAGTATTAATCACAAAATATTGTAAACCGAATGACTGAAACTTGTAGCTAACAACCTAAGCATTCCAAAAACATATAATAATAAGGATTCCGATCAATAACGAGAGGGTTATGATCGAAAATGTTTCAGCTTAACAAAAAACAGCAAAACGCATATGACAAATTCAATAAACATAAGATTTTATAGCAAATCATAATAGTAAACAACAGAAACAAGTTAGAATTTATGTGAAGGAACCCTCACCATAGTTTTGCTGCAAATAGGAGGAAGTTTTGAAGCTTTTGGAGGCCAAATTGCTAAGCGATAAGAGTTTTCTTCCCTAATTTCTCAGCTACAACAACATGCAAAAATATACAGTGAATTTCTCGAACAAAATTTGAAATTGATGAATTAAATCATAATTTTATGATGATTACCTCCTTCTAATAAGATTTGAAACCCCAAACTAGTAATTAGAACAAGATAGAAGCCAAGAATTGAAGCTACAACAAAGTTCTTCCAATTTTTCTTAATGAGGAAGAAAGAGGAAGGAGGAATTATGTTTTCCTCTGAAAAACCAACATACTAGAGAGTTCTGGAGAAATCATTTTCTTAACTAAGATATTTAGGTCCAATTAACTCTCTTAAATCCAACTTCAAGTAATTAGGCCATTAACAATGCAATTTAGCCCTTATTGACACATACTTAAGCTAAAAATGACACAATTTAACATATTTTTAATACTTTTCTTCCTAGTATAAGTATGTCAAGACTAAATTAACATTAAAAAAAATTGTAAACATAATTTTTACATTGTTTTGAAGTTTTAACACCTAAAAACATCATGTTTACAACAAATTTCCACACTTTTATACAAAACACAATCTTTTTAACACAATATGTGTAAATTTCATAAAACTTTGAATTTGAATATATCAATAACGCTATAATTCTGCATAATTCACCAAAATTAACCAAAACTACATTTTCTGTAAATTTTAATAATATTTTTGGAACAAATTTCTATTATTTATTCAAATTAAATGTCTTACACTTATTAAAATTCTCAAAATTTCTTATCATACAAATTTAGACATAATTTTTCAAAACTATGTTTCTTTTATTCACCAAAATTTTCAACACATACTTTCTCAACTTTTAATATATCCTAAGCCTCAAACTAATCACTAAAATGATTAATTCTTTTTTTTTAACCGCATTAAACCCCAAACTTACATTTTTAAATCTCCAACTTGCTAATTTATGTTGAATTTACTAACTAATTTGATAAATATGACGTAAAATTTTTACTTATTAATTATTAATATCTACAGCAGGTGACCACTAAAATTCGGGTTGTTACAATCTCTCTTGTATTGGACATATGGGACGAGGAATAAGATGCCTCCAGTTTCGTTCAGACCCAGAACGAACTTGTAAATGGAATGTGTGTCTGACATCGTAGTTTTTGCTATGTAAATTGATCTCTATTAAATACATATCTGTTTGGTGGTAGATAATTTATTCTCTTTGCTTAACACTTGTCTCTTAGATGTACAAGCCCAGAGGTTATATATTGGTAGAAATCAGTTGTAGAGTATGAGTTGATAATGTGGCATGTTGAGATGCAATGATCAAGGCTTTTGTTGAAAAGCAGAGCTTTGTAGATGATGATTAAAGTATGGCTTTAATATAGCGTAGCTTTGTGTATAGCGTTAACCCGCGAGCTTCCCACCTCCGTATGTGTTAAAAACGGGATGAGGACCGCAAGGAGGACGTGCATTTCTTTCTAGCTAGAAGTGGTGTCATGGTATGGAGCCCAGGTACACTTACATATATGGATGATGGATAGTGAGGCGCCTCAGAAATGGCCGTAAAAGACCAAGGTGGTCGACATACTGACCAGATGACAAGCCCAAACCATTAAGGAACATCCTTTGCCTCGACTCATAGATGGAATCCAATTTCCAATACGCGACTTTTTGGTTTTTGTTGTAAACCTATATGGCGACATAGTAGAATGGGGTACTATGCCGTCTATGATAGATACATTTATATTTGAAGTATTTGTAAACCTATATTTATAATGTCAAAAATATTTGTTTTAAAGCGTATCAAGCAAGTTACGCTATTGTAAGGTAAAACTCTATTCTCCGGCTTGCGTTGCATTGTGTGATGGGACCTGAGTCTTATAATAGCTTCATTATCAAAAAAGCATTGCATTGTTTTATACTAAACTGGCATTCATGTCGAGTAAACCCCTTCCATGTCATACGATGTGGTCCCATGATTTCCCGTTCTTAAAGTAAAATTTTAACAACGTTTTTAAGTTCTCACACCAGACCCGTGACTAACCTAAAATTTATTGTTTTCACCTAAACTTTGCATGCCCATATTTTTCCACAAGGCCAGCTAGTAGTTTTGGTTCTACAGATGTTTCTTTAGTGGCATCCTGATTTACGACTGAAGCTATACTCCAAGAAACTTTGTATTTGCGTATCTCTTTCAGTTGTGTTAGTTGATGTATTTCCTCTATGCATTGTATTTATACATTTTACTTCCGCTGCGTTGTTGTAATTTATTTGTTCTCTGCTATTTGTATTTTCGTTGTGTATTTATTTTCCCATCCTCTGATATTCTTGTACTTTGATGTAAATATTGTTGTAATAGTAATGAAAAGTCATCTTGTTCTGTGTTATGATTTGTCGTGTTCTCAAACAATCCGCATTCTCATTCAGTTCGGGCCGGGCGGGGGTTTATGGTCGTTAAAATATAAAACAAGGAATGGTTAGGGATATTGCCAGCCTAATGTTAAAGTCTTAGTTAGAGGTAATATATGTACCATGTTGTAGCTAGTAAAACACCGTAGTCGTATAGTAAAGCGGGTTGTAATGTTTGTAGTTTGCTTTGAAAATGAGAAGTAGTGTACTATACTAAACAATATAGGACCCATACACACATGCTTAGCATAAAACTATAACTATATATATACACACACACATATTGTAACGACCCAACTTTCGATGACCTTGAAAGTTGTGTCATTATTAAAGAAATAGAAATAGATAGAGAAAAGAACTAACAACAACATCAGAATCTAACAGCAGAATTTAACAAAATATGATATCACATAATATATTACATATCAGAGTCTGTTACATCATAGAATACTTCATCATAATACATCTTACATGGTAACTGGCCTAACACAACTTGCAAAATTAATACTTAGATATAAATATAACTAATAAGATGACTCCGGAACTTCCATTCCAAAATACTCCAAAGGATTTCCACTTATCACCTGGAACACTTGTCTACTCATAACAATTGTTATGAGTACCCAAGAGTTTAGGAAAAACATTGAAAAATAAACTCTTGGTCAGTCAGAGGACTGACATGAGTAAACAAATTTAAAATAGTTTGAAAGCAAGAAAATATGGAATAGGGTTTTTCTCTTATGAGAACAGATTTATTTAGCTTTAGAAAACCTTTCGAAAGAAAAGATAATAGTAAGACCAGCCAACACATAAACATGGACGGTTTTTACCTTATTATAACCCATAACATTTTTGATATCAAAATCATCTGATATTATGATAGTTTTTATCAAATAAATAACCATCTAGCTAAACGCTTGCATCTCACGCTCCACATATATAAATAAAATCAAAAACCGCGGGTGCTTATTGGAGATTGGATTCCAACTATGATAAGGTATAGGACTACCTGCTGATCTGTGTACTTTAGAGGGGATACACTGGGGTTCAACAAGAACGTCTTGCAACCTGGCCACACATGACCGCCCACTCATTTAGATTGAGTGTAGCGAATATATTATCACCCCATGGTTGTGATCAGCAACCGTTACTGAAAGCTGCAGTAGTGGAATTCAGATTAAGAAGACAAAAAGGAATTTCTCTAGATGGTGATAATACACTCTGCTTGGGAATGGCCTACCTAGCCATGATGTCTACCCGATTTTTGTCATTTTCTGGTTGTGAGGCTTGAGGCTACGTTATCTTCTAGTACATCTGGTCATCATTCACTTTGAGTGCCACATCGTCAAATTCGTAAATCACATATTGATTATACAAATACACAATGGGTGTAAAATAAAGAGAACTTACCTTCTCACCATGGTATATTCGTAAAAACCAATAGGCATAACTAATGGGAATACTCTGTCAGACATTCATCCATACAAGTTGTCCTGGGACTGGACAAACCGAAGGCACTAAAAATAGCCCTTGTATATCCTCTGTCTTCAATTATCCTCAATAATTTCTGACACGCAACGTATAGATCGACTCGAAGTGGAATATAAATTCTGGACTCATCGACACGATTAACGTATGTCCTTTAAGATCAGATGATACTTAAGGAATTCGATTTAAAAATAAAATCTTTATTTTATTTCAAAATCATTTCTTATTTCAAAGGAACGGTTATCAACTCAAAAATGATCGAATTAAATACAATTCAGTACTTTAAATCCTTTTGGCTCAACACAAATGAATTACTAAGATAGTCGATCATTTGTCAATAATCTCAACTATTACTCAATATGTTTGAATTATTATTTCATTTCATAAATAAGATTAACACACACACACACGCATGCACACACGCGCGCACACACACACACATATATATATATATATGTATATATATATTTATTCTTTAAATCATTAACTTAGACCAAACAGAATCAAATCTCTCTGCATTATTTATAATCAAGGTATTCGACTTTGACTTCTTTATATCTTTATTTTATTTTAAACCTTACTTGTTTTAAAGAAACGGTAAACCACTTAAGTCGGTTTAATTGAAAATAAATTCAATATTTCTAACTACTTGGCTCAAATAAATAACCTAAATGGTTTATCGCTTGTCTATAATTCAATGTCTTTCATTATATATATATATATATATATATATATATATGATTTGATCAAATCATATATTCCGATATGTAAATTTATTTAAATTAAACATTTCAGAAACTTTACAATCCTCTTTGTATATAACTTTAGTTCTCTTTTATTTCTTTATACTTCACCTTTCTATTTGAACATCTTGGCCCAATTACCTTTTCCCCTTTCTGTCTTTTTTTTCCAATTTATCCTCTTGGCCCAATTACCTTTTATTTTCTTTTCGTTTGTTATATTTTAACTTGCTGGCCCAAAATCACTTGGAGGCCCAATTCTCTCACGCACGTGTCTCCCGTTTTATTATTTCCCTGCTACCAACTTCTCTCTACTTCTCTTACTGATGTCGTCCTTCCCCCCTTTCTTTCTCTACTTACCTGCTGCGCCTCTACCCCTTTCTCCACTTTGCTATTAACATGTTGTGCCCCTTAACATCTTTTTATTTCTTCTTTTTCCTTACTTTCTACTTTCCTATTCTTTTATATTTTTACTCTCCTATTTTCTATTATATTTCGGTTTGGCCTGATACACTTCGCATGCACACTGCATGCATCCTTCTCCCTCCCTTTTCCCTTCTTATTTGCCCGCTCTCAATTCTGCTTCTCTCCTTTCTTTTAATCTACCGTGCCACTTCTTTCTACTGCTACTACCCAACTTCTTCTTTTGTATTTGGCTACTGACCTCCTTCTTCTATATATATTATATATTATATTATGTTATATGTTTATACATTTCACTTTGTACATATATGTGTGTAGCCGCATGTCCTCTCCTTTCTTCCTTGGATTCATGCTACTTCATTTCTTTTATTTGTTAACTAAGCCTGCTGCGCCCCATTCCTTCCTTTATTTTAACATTGCTTTACTTATTTCCAGACATCATTGAATATCTATACTAACTCAAACAGGTCGCACCATTTGTTGCTAATGTACTTTTTCCTGCTTCT
Organism: Allium sativum; assembly: GCA_030737875.1. Classification (NCBI taxonomy): domain Eukaryota; kingdom Viridiplantae; phylum Streptophyta; class Magnoliopsida; order Asparagales; family Amaryllidaceae; genus Allium; species Allium sativum. The sequence continues at coordinate 215,176,992 of CM060915.1, read as the reverse complement.
TCCTTGATGACATGCTGTGTATTCATGGTGAACACACACACACACACTCCACCGCAAATCAGGCTCCTCCGATCATCCTTACAAACCATAAATCACCCACTGATTCCATTTCTACACCCATATTTTATCACTGCAACCCCTACAGTATTTTCACTGTTCAACCCAAACTCACCAATGTAAACTCGATCCAAGAAATACCTCCAGCGACCGCCTCTGACAACCAGAGTTCGTCCAATTCCGGCCGCATCACGGTGATGTCCCACGTTGTCATCTCCCCCAGGTGCACAGTCTTCCAAATTCACGGTGAAGCTGCATTTCTACTCCAAAACCCACTGTCTTGACGCTCACCTCACAACCCTATTTTTGCTTCAATCTACCAAACTACCTAGTATAAAAATTATCTAGTATTTTTTCTACGATCATCTTCCTTACATGTCACTCCTCGCTTCACGCCATGAACTCCGGTCATTCCAATCACCAGTATTTGCCCCAAAAGCATATTCTGATCATCTCGAAATATCTCGGCAACCAAAGTATTTGAAAATCACAAAACTTACACTAAAATTCATGCTTTACTGCTTCGATTTCATTTACATACCTGAATCGTGATTCAGATATGATCAAAAATCCATGTTTCAGCATTGGTTACAGGAAACGGTGTATTTCTAGTTAACTTTATATAATATATACTTATAGTTTTATTTTCTAGTATACCACCGAGATATATAAACACTTATCCGAATGGATCATGTCTTTACGTGAGTTAGAATCAATCTATGGACATTTGGTAACATGTGTCCACAGCAGGTTTGATCCTGTTTCATCATGGGTTTCTAAACTTAAGATCATATCTATTATAACAACATACTTAATGTGATATATACATCTAAGTCTTCACAAAACACTTGCATTCATAAACTGAAAATAGAAGTTTAAAGTAGGTGTATAAGAACAAAGTTTACTCACCAGTTTAGCTCTCCTCTGTTCCTAGTCTGCTTTCTAGTTTTATCCCTCAGGTTCAAGTGTTTTTGTGTGAGGAAAGCGTGAGTTTATTTTGTATTTATAGACAAGTCATAGCATTAAACAATTCATTACATTTAATGCATGTAGTCTCTCTACCCTACAAATTAATTATTTGTTATAACAGCATTTTTATGCTTCAGTTATTCCTATTCGACTTGGTTTCAGAAATCACACTATGGCTGAGATAAAATATACCATGCTCTGTACAATGTGTCATGTTTCTTAGTTTCCTGGAAAGACAACATCTTATCTAAGTCTAAATCTATTTAATGTATGCTTTTAAACGGTTTAGAGATGAAATGATAATCTTTTCATTGCTTGTTTGTTTACATTTCTAGCTGCAATATAATAATCTTATTGATATCTAAGGGTACACCTACTTGCATCATGACATTAGCTTACAAAAGATTTTTCATACATTAAATTGGGTACTGTCTTGTTTGGAGAATGTCCTGTGTATGCACAGCCATTCCTTTTCATTAAATTTTCAGTTTAATCATATAAATGTTTTGATACCACAGCATGTATAGCTTCAGGTTTCAGTTTGATACACAAAAACACATATTATGGATCTGACACAAGGTATGGCGAGTCAAAGCTACGCCTGCACGTTCTGTCACACAGGATGACTTAAAGCCTTAGCCAGTACTATATCACACAGGAGGGTACCCAAATGACCCGAAGATCCCCAGAGTCACACAGGATTAACCCAAAAGTCCACACAGAGTTCACACAGGATTGACCCAAAGGTCTAGTACTGGCGGTCACATAGGGATGTGTCATAGACTCTCAGATAGTAACCCGAAAAGTGAAAATAGTGTGTCCCATGCCACACATTCTATCTTAATGGTTCACACACTGTAAGTCAGCTTCACATTTAAAAACACAAGAAATCACTGAAATCACAGGAACACTGAGAAAATACTGAGGTTTAAAAACACAAAAAGCCACTAGAAATCACATAAACACCGAGAAGCATTGAGATTTATTACTTCAATCGGACGAGTCTGTGATGAATATATATCGTATACCATCACGTCCCATACCGTATGGTTTACGATATCATTCATTCGCCATCATGTCTTCTCGAAGGTGACCAGTATGTGAGGTTCTTATATTAAAACATACTTAAGATAGTTGTTTGAACAAAATAAAGTTTCATAAAAATATTTTAAAACCCGTAAAGTTTGGGAATACTTGTTAAAATAAGATTTCTAATGTATTTATAAAACTTTATCAAGGCACTATTTTTTGTTAAAACAATAATTTCATACTTGAAACATTTCAAAAATGATTTATATAAAAAATGGTGCATGTGTCACGAAGTCACAAAAGATGGCTGTCGATTTTTCTCCCGGGAACAGCAGCGCAAAACCACAATTTTAACAATGCTAATCACAAAATATTGTAAACTGAACAACTAAAACTAGTAGCAAACAATCTGAGCATTCCGAAAACATATAATAATAAGGATTTCGATCAATAACGAGAGAGTTATGATCGAAACGATTTCATCTTAACAAAAAAAACGTAGTTGTCGATATTTATCTCGAGACAACAGTACAAAACCACGATTTTAACAGTATTAATCACAAAATATTGTAAACCGAATGGCTGAAACTTGTAGCTGACAACCTAAGCATTCTAAAAACATATAATAATAAGGATTCCGATCAATAACGAGAGGTTTATGATCGAAAATGTTTCAGCTTAACAAAAAACAGCAAAACGCATATGACAAATTCAATAAACATAAGATTTTATAGCAAATCACAATAGTAAACAACAAAAACAAGTTAGAATTTATGTGAGGGAACCCTCACCTTAGTTTTGCTGCAAATAGGAGGAAGGTTTGACGCTTTTGGAGGCCAAATTGCTAAGCGATAGGAGTTTTCTTCCTTAATTTCTCAGTTACAACAACATGCAAAAATATACAGTGAATTTCTCGAACAAAATATGAAATTGATGAATTAAATCATAATTTTATGATGATTACCTCTTTCTAATAAGATTAAAAACCCCAAACTAGTAATTAGAACAAGATAGAAGCCAAGAATTGAAGCTACAACAAAGTTCTTCCAATTTTTCTTAATGAGGAAGAAAGACAAAGGAGGAATTACGTTTTCCTCTGAAAAACCAACATACTAAAGAGTTCTGGAGAAATCATTTTCTTAACTAAGATATTTAGGCCCAATTAACTCTCTTAAATCCAATTTCAAGTAATTAGGCCATTAACAATGCAATTTAGCCCTTAATGACACATACTTAAGCTAAAAATGACAAAATTTAACATATTTTTAATACTTTTCTTCCTACTATAAGTATCTAGAGACTATATTAACATTAAAGAAAAATTGTAAACATAATTTTTACATTGTTTTGAAGTTTTAACACTTAAAATCATGTTTACAACAAATTTCCACACTTTTATACAAAACACAATCTTTTTAACATAATATGTGTAAACTTCATAAAACTTTGAATTTGAATATATCAATAACGCTATAATTCTGCATAATTCACCAAAATTAACCAAAACTACATTTTCTATATATTTTAATAATATTTTTGGAACAAATTTCTATTATTTATTCAAATTAAATGTCTTATGCTTATTAAAATTCTCAAAATTTCTTATCATATAAATTTAGACATAATTTTTCAAAACTATGTTTCTTTTATTCACCAAAATTTTCAACACATACTTTCTCAACTTTTAATATATCCTAAGCCTCAAACTAATCACTAAAATGATTAATTCTTTTTTTTTAACCTCATTAAACCTCAAACTTACATTTTTAAATCTCCAACTTGCTAATTTATGTTGAATTTACTAACTAATTTAATAAATACGACGTAAATTTTTTACTTATTAATTATTAATATCTACAGCAGGTAACCACTAAAATTCGGGTTGTTACAATCTCTCTTGTATTGGACAAATGGGACGAGGAATAAGGTGCCTCCAGTTCCGTTCAGACCCAGAACGAACTTGTAAATGGATTGTGTGTCTGACATCGTAGTTTATGCTATGTAATTTGATCTCTATTAAATATATATTTGTTTAGTGATAGAAAATTTATTCTCTTTGCTTAACATCCGTCTCTTAGATGTACAAGCCCAGAGGTTATATATTGGTAGAAATCAGTTGTAAAGTATGAGTTGATTATGTGGTATGTTGAGATGCAATGATCAAGGCTTTTGTTGAAAAGTAGAGCTTTGTGGATGATGATTAAAGTATGGCTTTAATATAGCGTAGCTTTGTGTATAGCGTTAATCCGCGAGCTTCCCACCCCGGTATGTGTCAAAAACGGGATGAGGACCACAGGGAGGACATGCATTCCTTTCTAGCTAGAAGTGGTGTCGTGGTATGGTGTCTAGGTACACTTACATATGTGGATGATGGATAGTGAGGCGCCTCAGATATGGCCGAAAAAGACCAAGATGGTCGACATACTGACCAGATGACAGGCCCAAACCATTAAGGCACATCCTTTGCCTCGACTCATAGATGGAATCCAATTTCCAATACGCGACTTTTTGGTTTTAGTTGTAAACTTATATGGCTACATAGTAGAATGGGGTACTATGTCGTCTATGATTGATACATTTATATTTGAAGTTGTTTTATGCATTATGCACTTACAATAATATCAAAAATATTTGTTTTAAAGCGTATCAAGCATGTTATGCTATTGTAAGGTAAAACTCTATTCTCCGGCTTGCGTTGCATTGTGTGATGGGACCTGAGTCTTATAATAGCTTCATTTTTCAAAAAGCATTGCATTGTTTTATACTAAACTGGCATTCATGTCGAGTAAACCCCTTCCATGTCATACGATGTGGTCCCATGATTTTCCCGTTCTTAAAGTAAAATTTTAATAACATTTTTAAGTTCTCACACCAGACCCGTGACTGACCTAAAGTTTATTGTTTTCACCTAAACTTTGCTTGTCCATATTTTTCCACAAGGGAAGCTAGTAGTTTTGGTTCTACAGATGTTTCTTTAGCGGCATCCTGATTTACGACTGAAGCTATACTCCAGAAAACTTTGTATTTGCGTATTTCTTTCAGTTGTGTTAGTTGATGTATTTCCTCTGTGCATTGTATTTATACATTTTACTTCCGCTGCGTTGTTGTAATTTATTTGTTCTCTGCTATTTGTATTTTCGTTGTGTATTTATTTTCCCGTCCTCTGATATTCTTGTACTTTGATGTAAATATTGTTGTAATAGCAATGAAAAGTTATCTTGTTCTATTTTATGATTTGTCGTGTTCTCAAACAATCCGCATTCTCATTCAGTTCGGGACGGGAAGGGGTTTATGGTCGTTAAAATCTAAAACAAGAAATGGTTAGGGATATTGCCAGCCTAATGCTAAAGTCTTAGTTAGAGGTAATATATGTACCATGTTGTAGCTAACAAAACACCGTAGTCGTATAGTAAAGCGAGTTGTAATGTTTGTAGTTTGCTTTGAAAATGAGAAGTAGTGTACTATACTAAACAATATAGGACCCATATACACATGCTTAGCAGAAAACTATAACCATATACTCACACACACACACATATTGTAACGGCCCGACTTTCGATGACCTCGAAAGTTGTGTCATTATTAAAGAAATAGAAATAGATAGAGAAAAGAACTAACAACAACATCATAATCTCACAGCAGAATTTAACAAAATATAATATCACATAATGTATTACATATCAGAGTCTGTTACATCATAGAATACTTCATCATAATACATCTTACATGGTTATTGGCCCAACACAACTTGCAAACTTAATACTTAGATATAAATATAACTAATAAGATGACTCCGGAACTTCCATTCCAAAATACTCCAAAGGATTTCCACTTATCACCTGGAACACTTGTCTACTCATAATAATTGTTATGAGTACCCAAGAGTTTAGGAAAAACGTAGAAAAATAAACTCTGGGTCAGTCAGAGGACTGGCATGAGTAAATAAAATTAAAATAGTTTGAAAGCAATAAAATATGGAATAGGATTTTTCTCTTATGAGAACGGATTTATTTTTCTTTAGAAAACCTTTCGAAAGAAAAGATAATAGTAAGACCAGCCCACACACAAACATGGACGGTTTTTACCTTACTAGAACCCAAAACATTTTTGATATCAAAATCATCTGATATTATGATAGTTTTTGTCAAATAAATAACCATCTAGCTAAACGCTTGCATCTCACGCTCCACATATATAATATAAAATCAAAAACCGCGGGTGCTTATTGGAGATTGGATTCCAACTATGATAAGGTATAGGACTACCTGCCGATCAGTGTACTTTAGAGGGGATAACTGGGGTTCAACAAGAACGTCTTGCAACCTGGCCACACATGACCGCCCACTCATTTAGCTTGAGTGTAGCGAATATATTATCACCCCACAGTTGTGATCAACAACCGTTACCGAAAGCTGCAATAGTGGAATTCAGATTAAGAAGACAAAAAGGAATTTCTCTAGATGGTGATAATACACCCTGCTTGGGAATGGCCCACCTTGCCGTGCTGTCTACCTGATTTTTGTCATTTTCTGGTTGTGAGGCTTGAGGCTACGTTATCTTCTAGAACATCTGGTCATCATTCACTTTGAGTGTCACATCGTCTAATTCGTAAATCACATATTGATTATACAAATACACAATGGGTGTAAAATAAAGAGAACTTACCTTCTCCCCATGGTATATTCGTAAAAACCAATAGGCATGACTAATGGGAATACTCTGTCAGACATTCATCCATACAAGTTCTCCTGGGACTGGACAAACCGAAGGCACTAAAAATAGCCCTTGTATATCCTCTGTCTTCAATTATCCTCAATAATTTCTGACACGCAACGTATAGATCGACTCAAAGTGGAATATAAATTCCGGACTCTTCGACATGATTAACGTATGTCCTTTAAGATCAGATGATACTTAAGGAATTCGATTTAAAAATAAAATCTTTATTTTATTTCAAAATCATTTCTTATTTCAAAGGAACGGTTATCAACTCAAAAAATGATCGAATTAAATACAATTCAGTACTTTAAATCCTTTTGGCTCAACAAAAATGAATTACTAAGATAGTCGATCATTTGTCAATAATCTCATTTATTACTCAATATGTTTGAATTATTATTTCATTTCATAACTAAGATTAACACACACACGAACGCACGCGCGCGCGCACACACACACACACACATATATATATGTGTATATATATATTTATTCTTTAAATCATTAACTTCGACCAAACAGAATCGAATCTTTCTGCATTATTTATAATCAAGGTATTCGACTTTGACTTCTTTATATCTTTATTTTATTTTAAAACATACTTGTTTTAAAGAAACGGTAAATCACTTAAGTCAGTTTAATTGAAAATAAATTCAATATTTCTAACTACTTGGCTCAAATAAATAACCTAAATGGTTTATCGCTTGTCTATAATTCAATGTCTTTCATTATATATATATATGATTTGATCAAATCACATATTCCGATATGTAAATTTATTTAAATTAAACATTTCAGAAACTTTAAAATCCTCTTTGTATATAACTTTACTTCTCTTTTATTTCTTTATACTTCACCTTTCTATTTGAACATCTTGGCCCAATTACCTTTTCCCCTTTCTGTCTTTTTTTTCCTATTTATCCTCTTGGCCCAATTACCTTTTATTTTCTTTTCGTTTGTTATATTTTAACTTGCTGGCCCAAAATCCCTTGGAGGCCCAATACTCTCACGCACGTGTCTCCCGTTTTATTATTTCACTGCTACCAACTTCTCTCTACTTCTTTTACTGATGTTGTCCTTCCCCCCTTTCTTTCTCTACTTACCTGCTGCGCCTCTACCCCTTTCTCCACTTTGCTATTAACATGTCGTGCCCCTTAACATCTTTTTATTTCTTCTTTTTCCTTACTTTCTACTTTCCTATTCTTTTCTATTTTTTCTATTTTTACTCTCCTATTTTCTATTATATTTCGGTTTGGCCTGATACACTTCGCATGCACACTGCATGCATCCTTCTCCCTCCCTTTTCCCTTCTTATTTGCCCGCTCTCAATTCTGCTTCTCTCCTTTCTTTTAATCTACCGTGCCACTTCTTTCTACTGCTACTACCCAACTTCTTCTTTTGTATTTGGCTACTGACCTCCTTCTTCTATATATTATATATATTATATTATGTTATATGTTTATATATTTCACTTTGTACATATATGTGTGTAGCCGCATGTCCTCTCCTTTCTTCCTTGGATTCATGCTACTTCATTTCTTTTATTTGTTAACTAAGCCTGCTGCGCCCCATTCCTTCCTTTGTTTTAACATTGCTTTACTTGTTTCCAGACATCATTGAATATCTATACTAACTCAAACAGGTCGCACCATTTGTAGCTAATGTACTTTTTCCTGCTTCTTCCTTGATGACATGCTGTGTATTCATGGTGAACACACACACACACTCCACCGCAAATCAGGCTCCTCCGATCATCCTTACAAATCATAAATCACCCACTGATTCCACTTCTACACCCATATTTTATCACTGCAACCCCTACAGTATTTTCACTGTTCAACCTAAACTCACCAATGTAAACTTGATCCAAAAAATACCTCCAGCGACCGCCTCTGACAACCAGAGTTCGTCCAATTCCGGCCGCATCACGGTGACGTCCCACGTCGTCGTCTCCCCCAGGTGCGCAGTTTTCCAAATTCACGGTGAAGCCGCATTTCTACTCCAAAACCCACTGTCTTGACGCTCACCTCACAACCCTATTTTTGCTTCAATCTACCAAACTACCTAGTATAAAAATTATCTAGTATTTTTCCTACGATCATCTTCCTTACATGTCACTCCACGCTTCACGCCATGAACTCCGGTCATTCCGATCACCAGTATTTGCCCTAAAAGCATATTCCGATCGTCTCGAAATATCTCGGCAACCAAAGTCTTTAAAATCACAAAACTTACACTGAAATTCATGCTTTACTCCTACGATTTCATTTACATTCTTGAATCGTGATTCAGAGATGATCAAAAATCCATGTTTCAGCATTGGTTACAAGAAACGGTGTATTTCTAGTTAACTTTATATAATATATACTTACAGTTTTATTTTCTATTATACCACCGAGATATATAAACACTTATCCGAATGGATCATGTCCTTACATGAGTTAGAATCAATCTGTGGACATTTGGTAACATGTGTCCACAACAGGTTTAATCCTGTTTCATCATGGGTTTCTAAACTTAAGATCATATCTATTATAGCAACATACTTAATGTGATATATACATCTAAGTCTACACAAAACACTTGCATTCATAAAATGAAAATAGAAATTTAAAGTAGGGTGTATAACAACAAAGTTTACTCACCAGTTTAGCTCTCCTCTATTCCTAGTCTGCTTCCTAGTTTTATCCCTCAGGTTCAAGTGTTTGTGTGTGAGGAAAGCGTGAGTTTAGGTTGTATTTAATTATAGACGAGTCATAGCATTAAACAATTCATTACATTTAGTGCATGTAGGCTCTCTACCCTACAAATTAAATATTTGTTAAAACAACATTCTTATGCTTCAGTTATTCCTATTCGACTTGGTTTCAGAAATCACACTATGGCTGAGATAAAATATACCATGCTCTGTACAATGTGTCATGTTTCTTAGTTTTCTGGAAAGACAACATCTTATCTAAGTCTAAATCTATTTAATGTATGCTTTTAAGCGGTTCAGAGATGAAATGATATTCTTTTCATTGCTTGTTTGTTTACATTTCTAGCTGCAATATAATAATCTTATTGATATCTAAGGGTACACCTACTTGCATCATGACATTAGCTTACAAAACATTTTTCATACATTAAATTGGGTACTGTCTTGTTTAGAGAATGGCCTATGTATGCACATCCATTTCTTTTCATTAGATTTTCAGTTTAATCATATAAATGTTTTGATATAACAGCATGTACAGCTTCAGGTTTCAGTTTGATACACATGCTTCATTAAAAACTTTGTACTATTGTTTAGAAATTGGAATACATACTTGCGACAAAAATCTCTCTTCGATTTTCTGCAATTTCAAATGTGTAATCACATTAAATGTTGTACTACTATGTTTAAAAATAAATAGACGTAGATGCAGCCACTTCTTTCTTTATATTTTCACCCTTTTCAAATGGTTAAACATATTTATGGTTAGACTCTTTTTGTTGGTTTTATAGGAGCAGTACACTTTATTTTTTACTGCGGCATTTCACCATACAATTTGTGTTCATTATGTATTGATATGCTTTAATATATTTATTCGCTTTCTAGCAAGCACAGGTTTCCACATAAGAATTATCTCACTTTCTTAAGTCATAAAAATTGAAATTCTGGAAATATTTACCTGTTATCCTAAGTAATACTATTTTCCTATAATATGTTCACACCCATATATTCATACATAGTTTTAGGTTAAAAGTTATTTAACTTATGTTTATACATTGATTTAGTTCCATTTTTAATTTAATTAACACATCAATGTTTATTATTAAACAAAGTCGAATAAAAACAATACATTACACATACTCATTGAAAATGATACATTTATTAAACATTCAAGTATCCTAACATGCACATATAATATACATTACAAACGCTCATGCACTCTCCTTTCAAAACACAAACCCATATCTTCCACAAAATAACCAAACCAACTCATAAACTATGAAAGAAAATAAACTCTTTCTGTAAAAATATAATCCGTAAAAGGTTGAAGTAATATCCAGAGCCCATGATTTACTGCCATTTGCATCTCTTAGCATGTACGAAGGCATATTCACAGATATAAAAATCCAATTTCAGCCATTTCTTCTAAACAGAGCAACCACTTGTCCCTCGTGTATATCTTTCCATCAAGGCTCTTCATTCCAAATGATTCCCAACCAAAGTTCTATGAATATAGAGCATCAACCATGCAACTTATATCTGGTTATACACATTCCATACAGATAACTGTATTGTATGTGTTCGTTAACTGATATGAAGCATTGTCCACAACATAATTCAGACTTGTATGGGAGTCTACCTAGCATGAAATTCAACGCAGTTATCTAATCGTCTTGAACGTGTTCACAATTCAATCCATTATAATATCCAATTCTAGCAAGTTTTCTCCTCTTCTATAGAAAGGTACAGTGCTTGTTTGTCAACGAAGCAACATTAGATCTTTCATATACTATATATCGCTTCTTAAGCCTTCAAAACATCAAATATTAACTTCATTCACTAGCATCGTCCACTTGATAATTCCACCCAATAACATTGGTTAGACACAGTTATCAACAACTTTGACTCTTTCTTTCGTCATGCTATCTTGTATTTGGCACTTAAATATTATTGTCGTATACTTGTGCCTAAATTTACAAAGCTCACAGTCTGAAGCATCAGTAACACATTCGATTGTAGATGCCATGTTATAGTATCTAAATCAGTAAAAGATTATAACTCTAACACATATAAATCACTTGGCATGAAAGATTTTGACTAAATTGACCAAATCCAATATATTCTCCAAACTCAGCATATGATTTGTATTAGATTTCACAAAAAACTGGGAATCACCTTAACACTCCTTGGTCATTTAATGATTTCCAACTACTATTTGCCATAGAAAATTTCCATATACTACAGTAGAAACCTGATTCATATGCCAGAAGAACCACCTTCCTTACCATGCCTTTCGAGGACAAAAAGTTTTGAGTGAGGGAGAGTGTAACAACCCGTATTTTTCTACTATTTAAACTATTGAATTTAATATGATTTTTGAATATTTTATGGTTATAAATAAATTTTGATGATTTAATTACGTAAATTTATTTGTAAACGTAATTAAATTGATTATGTAATGAATTTCAACTAGTTCAACAATAATAACTTGCATTGGTTGTAAACTTAACTATGATTTTGTTTGTATTGTTAAATATTGATATCTGGATTTAATATTAAAATATTTAAATGAAGTTGATTTAGTTAATTTATAATTGAAATCCAAATTGAATTTGGTAAATAATTGAATTTTGAATTCATAATAAATGAAATTTGATTTATAAAATTAATTTAAATTCTATTTTTGATTTGAATAAAATAGTAAACTTTGAATTAGATTTGATATAAATATAAGTTTGTTTGATAAGTTGATTCAAATTTTATTTTAATTAGAATGAAGTTAATGAACTTTGAAATTTAATTTAAAATGTGAATAAATGAAAATTGAAGTATAATATATTAATTAACCCGTTAAAATAGCCATTTTGCAAACGATTTCAGAATTCGATGAAATCAGTTTCATTGGATCTAGAATTATAAATTATTGTAAGATTTCAAGTTTCGTGTCAATCGGAGTTGTTATGTGATCGTTTGCTATATAAACGCATATCGATAAACGATTTGAGATTTAAAATAACCATTTTTCAATAGATCTCGGATTTCGACGAAACCAATTTAATCGAATATGGAATATTAAATTATTGTAAGATTTTAAATTTCGTAGCAATCAGACGGTTCATGTGATCATACGGGTTTGGAACGCTTGATGGAAATTATAGGTTACTTCAATGTTGAGATTTGCTAGGGATATGCAATCTTAAACTATTAATCTAATTAGTCTGCTTCCTTTTCTCCCTGTAATCAAAACCAATGAACAATCACCTCAAGAAGTAATCATGACCGCCTCCCTTTTGATCTTCAACAAATTATAAAAATCCAATTCTCCATGAAATCGAACGTTTCTTGATTCGTTGAATTCATATTGCCGAGAGCATCATGACCATAGATCCAGATCTTTGTGCGACGATGGTTGGGTTTGGTCCTATTTAATCCAGCGTGATTGGGTTTAGGGATTAGAGGAAGTGTGATCATCGATTTGAAAATCTGAGGTTAGATTTGCATTTGTATGGATGGATAACAACTTTCTGCAAATTTTGGAGGGATTCGTGAAGAATTTGTGTCGCACTTATTCAAGTCTATGTGTGTGAGTGGAGGAAGGACGAAAATGGACAAGATGGCGCGAGCTTGGTTGAGACAACCCATACCCACGTGCCTCAGAAGCAATAATAATCAATGGAATATAATACATAAACATAATACCAGAACAGTATAAATACATTACACAACATAATGTACATCAAATTATAGCGGAAATAATATCATCAACAGAATTACACAACATAACATGATCCACTTATTACAATTACAGTTTCAACATAAGATAATAAGTTTGCAGCGGAATCAAACATAATATACGTAATAAAGTCCGAGACATTCAAATAGAAATGATAAAAGTCCATCTTCAGCTTCCATGGCTTCCATACGTATCCCAAATGAACCAAGCTAAACCTAAATACAAGGCTACCCATGTAGAAATATAGGCACCCGAGTTTGCAAGGGAAAAACAAACTACGAGTCAGTCATGGGACTGGTATAAGAAATCCTACAGTTACTTAATTTATTTAAAGTAAGGCATATCACGGGGCCACACCGTATAACACCGTATAAAATAATTTCAACATAAATGTATCAATCTTATATGGCATAGGTACCATATATTATGTCGCCGATAGTATACAACTAAAACCGTAGAGTCTCGGATTGGAAATTAGATTCCATCATGAACCAGGGAAAGGGATCTTTCCTTCCGAGCGGGACAATCTAGCCCATGTCCCAGGACTCACCTGCAAGTGCACTTGGAGCAGCAGGGCTGACCCATTCTTACGTTTGTGGATTAGTATTTCCTGAACAATTTGTTTCCCGGTCCTATGGGACCTAAAACCTGGTCAGTATGTCAAACACTGTGGCCATATGCGGCCATATCCGAGGTACCTCTCTTTCCAACATCCGCATAAGTAAAATGTCTGGGCTCCATATCATGACATCACTCCTAGTTAGAAAGAAACGCATGTCCTCCCTGCCGTCCCTCATCCCATTTTTGGTTCATACTGGGATATGATGCTCACGAATTAACGCTATACACAAAGCTACGCTATACCAAAGCCGTGCTTTCCTCATCATCCACAAAGCCTTGCTATTCAACAAAAGCTTTGATCAATGCATGCCACATTGACAATTCAAACTACAAGACCAACGTCTACCAATATATAACCTCTAAGCTGATACATCTCAGAGAAGGGTGTTAAGCGAGAGAATAAATTCTCCGTCAACAAACAGATATATTGTAACGTCCCAGGATTTTGAATGTTTATTTGGAATATTTAAATCGGTTTTAAGTATTGATGTTGTAATGTTAATGAATATTATATTTAATTTAATATGGAATTTGAATATATATAATTTATAATATAATTAAAACGAGCTCGTAAACGACGCGGTAGTTCGTAATTTTCGATTTGAACTTCAATTGAATATATAGGATCCGATATAAGTTGGAATTTCGTGAAATGAGAAACGTTTGAATCTGTTTGATGATAATTTTCTAATGAAAGAGAAAATTCAGGATTTTAGTATATAGATTGTTAGTTATGTCCAATTCAAATTTTAAAATAGTCGCTATGGAAATCGTTAATAAACGATAACGTTTATTTAATAAATTTAATAACGTCTTCTATACATATTAGATTTCGGTTAACTTGGAATTTTTGATACTGAGTTATAATTCGATATTGATTAAATCTAAAGCGATACTCCATTCGGACATATCTGACGATGATATTAATTTATTTTCGTTAATTTAGCTGTTCAAACTGAATTTATAATATGTCGAGATTATATGAGTTTTAAAATAGAGCTTGTACACAACATATATATATATATATATATATATATATATATATATATATATATATAGTCCGATCGAACGCAAACACAAAGAAAAACAATATATTCATGTACAAGATTTTTGCAAAGTACCAATCCAAGTAATTAAAGGAGAAAAGAGGGAAATACAGAACCAGCATGTGTAGACTCATTACAAAATGTTTGACAAGCCGAATTACAACGCTAATACTGATACAAACTTATGTCAAAACAAATATCACATACAGTAGAAAGAAGAAAAAAGAAGCATACATGAAGCAAAGTACCAAATATATATATATATATAAATTAAAAAAAGAGAACAATATATTAAGGCAACTCGCCCATGTGCTTCCTATACAAAATCTTTTGCCATGTCAAACCTTACAACTGACTTTATCACTGGCATGAACTATTTCCAAATCAACAATCACATACACTAGAAAAAGAGAAATACAACAAGGAAGAAATAGCCATATACAAAATCGAATAGGAATTTCCAACCAAATCTATTCCATATCAAAGCTAAATATTGAATCAGATACCAATACTTCCTATACAATATCTTTAGAACAGTAGAAAGATTTTCAGAACAGTAGAGAAATTTTCAGCATATATGGTAATCAGATACAATAAGAAGAAAAGGGAAATACAAAATAAAACAAGAGAGAAACAGTCCTTTACTTCCATGTGCCTTCCGTACCCAGATTTTTTCCAAATCTAGCAACCTAAATACTGACGTGAAATAGTGCAAACCATCAAACAAATAGCATGTGCTTCTACAAACCCCTGCTTCAATGTTGAGAGACAACTCTCTTCAAAAATGGTCAACTGGTACAAACAGGAAGCCTAACCTATCCCGCTCTGTAGCATGCCATACTCTATTGGAGGTAACAACTCAAGTCTGAAGCCCTCGATCCATCAACACAACCCTCAAATCCTCTCACATCAATGGGCGGACGTGCAACAGCTATTGAAGAGAAAATTCGTAGCTGCCTAAGCCTACCAAAAAGACATTGTTCTTATCTAAAAATCCTGTCACCTATATATACCCACTATAATACCAATATTCCCAAGCCAGACACTTCACAACTCCTTCAATTCGTGACATACAAATCACCAACAAAGTCATGCATTAAGAAATGAGACGGCAATAAGCCATTCGATCCTTTCTCCCCATAAAACACTAGATCTATTCACTAATTCACCAATTATTGAACAATAAATAATTAAAAGATGATGAGATCTATGCTGACCTATTTTTGAGGAATTCGATGTGATGTTGGTGACCAGATCTCGCCGGAGAAGCATGGACTTTGTGGGCGAACAGCGGGCTAATGGAAGCGCCAGGGGTGAAGATGTTGAAGCCGGGGGGGGGGGGAGATGAAGAGGATGCGTGGTTTAGGGGTACTTGCTGGATCTCCGATCAACGGAGTAGTGGGTAACGGCGTGATTTACTTTGGGTAGCGTGGTGTTTATTTTGGGGCGAGAGCGTGAAGAAATGAGGAGCTGTTAGGGTATAATGAGGTGGCTACTTTCTTTTATTGGGTAAGGGTTGTAGTGGACCCGTTTTGGAGGGTGACGTGAGGAGTATGGGCCGCGAGAATAAATGGATATGCAAAACGTGGAGCCCAATTCCAGTGAATGCAAATACATGCCTTGCTAAGGTTATATGAACTAGTAATTAGTGCCAATTTATTATGGAATTAAAGGTTAATCAAATTATATTTTTAAATTATTAATGATTTTATCATATTTGAATCATGACAGGGTTTTAACAAGTAGGCTAGAGGGTTGAAATTTGCGGTCATGGTAAGACGAAGCGCATGGTAAAGGAGTCAAGCTACAATGATTTAAAAAAAATATTATTTTGATTAATTAAATTAATTTAGAATTTTATTAGTTTTTAAATCAAAGTTAATTTTAAATATTAACAATGTATTCGTATTTCTATCAGAATAGGCCGATTCAGAACGGATTGGAAACCATATTTACAAGCAGTACAAAATGTAATTGAATCGAATGAGTTAGAATTCATCTGGAACGACCAGTGTTTACAACGCAAATCAGGTGAGTTAATCTCACTCAGTTCCCATTTATAATAATTATGAGTCGAGTTTATCATTTGTTTGCTATGGCTACTGATCATTGGTTATTTGATGATTAATTGGATGCGTGTTAGATATTTTTATATCAATCATTTTTAAATTAAACGGTTGTTTAATTTAAATGGAATGACATCGTTATTCCTAACGATTATTCCAAACTGATAATTTACCCTGTTGATTACATTTATAATTCAAATAAACAAATTGAATTTAAAACGATGATCAAATGGTCATATTGGTTGATTGTGATTAGTTAAATTAATCCATCATGATCTGTTGTTTTTGAGACAACCGATTGGATGCAGGAAAGGATAGGTTGGAGGAATCCAACCGAATTCCTCAAATTTATTGTTATTTTCATATTATCACTCATGAAACTGTGAACACGTATGATTGGATTGGTTATTGATCATTAAAACTGAATTCAACATTTGTTTGGTTAATTAACCAATGGTAGTATTGGTTGAGAAATTTATAGCAGATGGCCAAAATACAAACTGTTTTGATTTACCGTTAGTAATGAAGTTATGAAATTATTTTTATAAATGAATATAGATTTTAAAATATATTATTTTAAATGAAGTTTATAAAAGAAAGATAAACCATCCATATATATATATATATATCATTTGTTTTAACCGCTATTTTTGTACCAAATTCTACCGTGTGCGAAGCACGTGCTTCACCATAATTACCGAATAATTTGATCAAGGGGATTCTTATATTAATAAGATTGATGGGCAGGTAGGCAAGAATTAACTTGATGATTAATAACCATGATTTATTGTTTTAAGAAATAATTTAATGAGATTATTTGGAAATAGATTATTGTTTAATAATAATCGATGTAAATGAGATTTATGGATTAATAAATGTTATTTGTTATTTCCAAATGAGAAGATTTGTTAGAGTTGATTAATGGTTTAATCATGTTTTAAGCTTTACCAAGCCAACTGTTTTGATCAGTAATTAATTATTTAATTGAATTAGATTAGGCCGATTAATCTAATGAAATGATTTAGCGAATAATTGTTTAACCTAATGAGATTTTAAAAAGGAAATTTAATTACAGTAATGATGAAGTAAATTATAATTTAAGGAATTATTTCTTAAATAAAGTTCATTTAAGTAATTGAAGTTAGGGATAAAATATAATTTAATGTTAAAGGAAATTGATGAACGGGTTTATATTTAAACCAAATTTGGTAAACGAAGTTATAAAGCGTTTTTAAACGAATATGATAAGCTAAAAAAGAGGTATTACTCAATATTTTGGGTAAAGGGAATCGAGATGGGAAATGGTTCTATACTGAACTAGAGATGTGTAAACAAATGTGGATAAGAAGATGGGTAGTTAAAAGCAAGATTAATGCCACCTAGGATGGTATTAAGTGTAATGGATGAGATTAAAGTACGTTGCCTAGAGAAAATGATTTAAGGAATTAGGAAAGGGATTTCTGTAATTGAATTTGGTAAAATATTTGGGAATAGGATTTGAAATAAAAATCCAAATGATGGGACAAATAGTTTCAAAGGAGTTAAAGTTTAAAGGTAAATGTTTATTATTCATTTACTAAATAAATTTAGTAATGACCATATATTTAAAAGGAGATTTCAAAAGCAAGAAGGTTATAAAACAATATTTTAATAAAATAATGAGGTGGTATCAAAATGAATGTGGGTTCTTGAATTACGGTTCATATTTATCTTAAGATAAGAACGTTGCTGATCAAGGTCTGAGAGGTAACTAAAATACCCCAACTTGAACAACTTCAGGATTGTCGAAGGATGGTATGAGTCATGATAGTAGAGATGTTAAAGAAAATTGTTTTGGAAAATAATAGTGAAATGTTATTTGAAGAATTTGGATATATATATATATATATATGATGGAATTTCAAAATAAAGGAAATAAAGAGGGGCGTGTGAATATGAAATGATATTTTCGTAGTAATGAAATAAAAAGGGATTTTGTAACAATTGTTTTACAATGGTAAGTAAATTTAATAAAATAATTTGAGAATATTTATATATATTAAAACTAATATATTATCTTTGGTATTACAATGATATATTATTTTAATGGCCAGGTGATGCTGTGGAATAATACAATGGATTTATTTTGTTTTTATGATTGTTTATTTTGATAGTTAAATAACCGACTATCAAAATCATGTCCAATACGTTGTTGGTACGGAAAGAATGGGATCAAATTTATATTCGGAAACCATTCCGAACCAGCAAATACGTTAAGGATGTTGATTGAAGATGGAGCAGTTGAAGACCGTGGATCTTCATAAGCGAAAGGGCTACTTGATAAATTTCTCTGATGTTGCAACCAGAGATATTTTGATAGTAATTCGGTCGTGGTTGAAATCTATGGGTTGCAAGGACTTCTCGCTACTGATCCATAGGGCGATTCCTAGGATGTGGTAGGAGGATGCCTTCGGTTCATCCTATTCCTGGATGACTTGTATGGACGAATGTCTGACGAAGTATTTCCAAAGGACCACGTACGTTGATTTCTTCAAACGTATCATAGTTGGTTAGCTCCCAACTAGAGTATTTTTGTGGATGTCAATTAGTGATATCTGATGGATCTGATGATGTGGCATTCAAAGTGAAAGCTGACTAGATGTTCCAAAAGTCGATTATAACCTCAAGCCTCATCAACCGGGAAATGACAAAAATCGGGCAGGCAACATGGCTATGTGGGTCGCACCCATTAGGGTGTATAATCACCTATCTAGAGAAATTCTGTTTTGCTTCTTTAATCTATTGATGCTGTCCCTTTTTAGGAAATAGTGGGTAGCTCCCAACCATTGGTGATATACATTCGATACACTCAAGCGAAATGAGTGGTCGGTCATGTGAGGGTCGGGTTCCAAGACGTTCTTGTTGAACCCAGTGTATTTGCCTCTAAAGATACACTATCGGCAGGTGGTCCTGTACCTTGCCATAGTCGGAATCCAATCTCCAATAAGTGCCCGAGGTTTTGTTTGTATACTATATATGTGGAGCGTGAGATGCAAGTGTTCCGCTAGATTCTCTTTATTTGTATTTAGACACTATTATAATATCAGACAAAATATGCTTCTAAACTGTTTGGGTTATAGTAAGGTATAAACCGTCCGTGTTTATGTGTGGACTGGTCTTACTATTATTCTTTTCTTTTAGAAGGATTTTTGAACTTTAAAATCAAGATGGTTGTTATATAAACTTTGCAAGATTTTCTCACTCTGGTTCACCAGACTGACCCGGTATTTGAAATGCTTGGGTTAGCCCGGGTCTATAGGTTCTGGTTATAGAATGCCATGAAGTCCAAAGTCGTGTTGGAGAAATTCAGATATATGATATTATCCAGTATTTTCCGCTGTGTATTGTAAATGAGGACAGGTTATTATAACTGTCCGGATGTGTGATTTACTCTGATAAATGTAAGTATTTTTAAAGCTCTCAGTAAAGATTTATTTTTGTATTATATTTTGTTCTGCTGCGATGTGAGACTCTGTGTTGTGTTGGATCTTCTTCTTCTTCTATTCTAATATTTCTTTCTTTCTTATCTCACCCTTTAAATTCTTTCTAATAACTATCTGGTGGTTTTCGATACTGGAGTTTTGGCAGGTAAATAAAGGGTTTATGTATTATTGTCAGAATTCGGGTGTCGGATCCCTACCGGGTCATTACATATATATTTAAGACCAATCAATCAATATGTAACGAAATTCAACGTCAAATCCATTTACAAGCCCGTTCTGGGTCTGAACGAAATCGGAGGCACGTTATTCCTTGTCCCATATGTAACGTCCCAGATTTCCCGCCATTCAAATTGGAATGTTTAAATCTGTTTTATATATTATATTGGAAATATAACGGATTTCATATCAAGTTTATTGATCAAAAATGGAGTTCGTGAATACTGGTACAGATTTAGAGCATTCAATGTAAATTCTATTATATATATTTGTATTTACCGATTGAAAATATTAATTGGAAAATGTATAACTAATTTTTGCTATATTTTCAATTTGGAGCCAAACGGAGTTGTTTTGTCGGTAGACAAAATTTAAAGGTGAACTGATAAATCAAAATAATGTCGTTGTACAAACGGAGTCCGTTTTCAATAAAATTAGTTTTATTGGGGCTGGAACGTCAAGGCATAGCGGTACAACCATTTATGTTACAATTGGAACACATGCATGTCTTTATGAATTTAAGAATGCTTAATGATCGTTAGCGGTAAAATTTCAATAACCGTATATAATAATTGTGCCATATACACTTTTAAGCAATAAGGTACAACCAAAATCTACCCTAAATCAAACCTACTCTAAGTTAAAGCAATGCTATGCCTATATTTTGACACCACAATCCTACCATCCCTACTTGCAACTGCCGGTTCTTTCTCCAGACCTTTGCACAGGCTTGTGTTGAGAACGTATAGGACATGTTGTGTATTTTATATCTCCATTCACAAGTCCTCTTCAAATGGATGGATACTGTGCCTATCTTATCTTGTATCTACACTGAAATAAACATTGCCGACATAAGGAACACACCGACAAACCGTTACTGCTACCCTGCTACAGCCGACCTAAGTGTAAAAAAATCAAATGGCAGACCAAAAATAAGAGGCACACTACTCCATATTTTATACTGTCCTGTATCTTAAGGAGTAAGCATCTAAACGCAACATACAAAACTTACCCTGTCTAGAAAACATCATGTTGCCATTCCTTAAAAGAAAAAAAAAATCCTACTTTGCTGTTATGAAAGGGAACAACGCGCATACATTAGCTAGTACCATACGATTGATGTTCATCCTATGCGCAACTTTTTTCATTTATATATACGCTTTGCTCATCTGTTTCGTTCCACTTCCAGCAACCTAAAATACGCCACCCATTTCTAAAGCTGTATATATATATATAATGCAAATGGATTGATCCAAGGAAAAGAGAGAGAAGGCCGAGGATGAGAGAAGCTGACACTCGACAGGGGTGGTGTGGGCGTGAGTCAGAAACTGAGAGGAGGGGTGGCAAGTAGCAATGTAAATGGTAAGATATTTTCATGTAGGGATGATGAAAAAAGAAGGGCAACGAAAGAAGAATATGGTGAGGGGTGATTTGAAATGAAGTGAATAACAGTAGTAGTTTGGAAAGTTTAATAACAGAGGAATGTGGGAGAGCCTGACAGTTGAAATGCCAAATGGAAAGAAGTGTAGTAGGGGTGTTTCGTTGATGGGTGTGGTGGAGTAATGAGATACAGTCGTGGTGACATGGCGTACTGATGGTAGTTAGTGTCAGTGGAGAGGTGGCGACTATAATGAGTGGTGCGTTTTGTCTTAGGTTCAAATTGAAATAAAAGTGAAATAAGAACATGGAATATAAAATGAATAGGAGAGGGGGAGTTGCTCGTACTGTATAAATGCAAATAATGGCAGGTTGCGTGGACTTTCTTTTTCTAGGTGGAAAATAGAAACAGTGGAAGAAAGTGAATGGTGGTTGGCGCTGTTCTTATGTGGCCGTAGTTCTGACGAAGCCACAAACGACCGGGATTTGATGGGAGCTACTCACGTTCAAGTGGAGATTGGAGGAGAGGTCAGTGAATGGAGAGGTGGAGCTGCATGTTTTGAACAAGTGCGATGGCATGTGTATTTTGGAAGTGGAATTGCTTCATAGGGTAGTTGTTAGCATTGAAACGGGTTAGAGGTGAGTGGATGGACTAGATGCAGCTAATTATTAGACATGAGTACGCATGGAGATGGTTTGGGGAATGCTTAGGTACGGTGAAACAAAAGAGATGAATGAACAGTGAAGTATATATTTGCTTAAGTATAATTAATATACTGCCTAATCTAATTTAATGGCCTAATTACAGTATTAATATATAACGTGACTGAACAATATTCTTATGTGGTCTCGAGAATGATCTGGAAGGCATAAAGGATTTGAATTTAGAACAAACTATCTTCATGAACGTATACTGGAAGACGAGCAGAATTTGTATACAATAGTGAGCGGAAGTCGGGCCATTTTCTTTGCGGACGAGCAAAAAATATAAGTAATTAGTCTTATAGATAGTTAAGAATTAATTTAAACTAAAAACGTGAGTGGATAATTTATGTAGCGTTCCCATATGTTGGCAGAATCAACGTTGGAATCATATCAACAGGCGTAACATTTTGAAGTTGGACTGGACGGAGTTGAAAACAACCGAGGCAAACCCTTTTTGACGACGAACGAAAATCAAGGTGAGTTCAACTCACTCAGTTATCCTGTTTATATTCTCTATAAACAGGGTTTTTAATTTGTGTGCAATGTTTGCTAATGATTGATGGTTTGATGACTATTTGAATGGACGTTGAATATTTTTAATATTCATTGATAGTTTAAACATTTGTTTAATTTAATCGAAATTAATAGTTATTTTAACGATTATATTTTGTAACGACCCGGGGTTTCGTGATCCTGGTTATCGATATAAACACAATGTCGGCTATCCAAGCATCGGAAATATCGGATAGATAATAGAAAGAACTTAGAGGGTGAGAATAGATAAGATAGAAAATTAGAATAGAAGAAGAAGATCATAACAACAGAATCAGAGTAACACAAATCTCATAGTGGAACGAATAAAATATAACATAACTTTGCAATAAAACTAGTATATGTATACAATAACATTTATCAGAGTACAACACTTACAACGCAGCAGAAATAAACAATTGCTATAAAATCTTGAAGCCTCCTGCTCCAAGCTCTCAGTATCTGTAAAATCTGGACTACTTGACTGCCCATACAAATTTGGGCACCCAAGAGTTTAAGGAAAACAAAACAAAATAAACTCCGGGTCAGTCATGGGACCTGTATGAGTAAACAATTAAAAACGGTTTGAGAAAATAAACGATATCTCAAAAGACCACGCCGTATAACACAGAACGGGTTTTTCCCTTATGAGAATCCAAAACACTTGATTTAACATTTCATAATCCTCTGGTAAGAACAATAATCTTTATATCAAAACTCTGTTGATATTATAATAGTGTTTACCAACCACAACTAAATAATCATTTAGGAGAACGCTTTCATCTCACGTTCTATATACATAATATATAATCAAAATCCACAGGCGCTTATTGGGTAATGAATTCCAACTAGCAAGGTATGGGACCACCTTCCGACAGTGTATCTCCAGAGAGGAATACACCGGGTTCAACAAGAACATCTTGTAACCCAGGCTAAACATAACCAGTCACTCATTTCGCTTGAGTGCACCGAATGTATTATCACCAATGGTTGGGATCAACAACCGTTTCCCGAAAGGGACAACATCGAAATAGATTATAAACGTAAATGGAATTTCTCTAGATTAGGTGACAATACACCCTAATTGGCAGCTAACCACTTAGCCATGCGACCTACCCGATTCTATACCATTTCCTAGTTGAGAGGCTAGAGGCCATAACATATCCTTTTACAAACCACGCCTTTCTTCACTTTGAATGTCACATCGTTATACCCGCCAAATCACAAATTGATTTTTCCAAACATACCACGGGTAAACAGTTAAAAGAAACGAATTCCTCTGCCACCAAACGTAAATACGTTTGAAGAGATCAACTTACGCTTTCTATTAAATATACTCAGTCAGACATTCTTCCATACAGGTTGTCCTGGAACTGGACAATCTGAAGGTACTATTCTGTAAATCCATCTTAGGAAATTTCTACCTAGGATTTACTGAACCTCCCTTGCATAACTCCGTCTTCAATTATCTTCATGATATTTGGTTCGCAACGCTAATGCCAAACGGAGTGGTTTTCAGATAATATATCTGATCCAGGTCTCTCCGTACTGACAATGGAAATGGTCAAAATCTTTGATAGTCGGTGATTTAACTATCAAAGGAAAATATGTGTACAAACAACGGCCGTATTTCCAAATGGAAATCTTACCAATCAATCATCATTTCATTTCCCAATTTCCCATTTATCATTTCCATATATTCATAAATTCCTTATTTTCTAAAATTAGAAAATATACTTTATTTACTTTGGAAAACGTTTCCATTTCTGATCCACGCATCAATGTATTCCTACTTCTATCAGTCTCTAACTGTAAACTAGTAAGAGAACAACTTCCTAAGCATAAACCCCGAAGGTCGAAACCAACATCAGATTGATATCCAGAAAGCCATTCAACTCAATAATCTACTATCAGTTTCTAATTTCAGTAATTCCATTTAAATTCCTAATTCAAACCCCAAATTCCTTTATAATATTTTATTTGCAAAATATTTACTTTAACCTAATTTTTCACATAGAATGTGAAAAATATTTCTTTATATAATCCATTAAGTTTGATTTCGTATTTAAAATAATATCCCATCTCCAAATTCTATTTATACTTCTATTATAGAATTATTCATACGAAATCTCCTTTTTATTTCTAACACTTAAATCTCATTTATAATCACCTTTATAAATGCTGCTCAAATTCCATTTAAAATATCGGTGTTAAAACCGATTCTTTCTTCTCTATATAAATTATGCCTTATATATTCCGTTTATCAAATGATAAGTATTTTATTTAATTTATAAAACAATATTTATAAATTAAATCTTCTAAGTCTATTTGTTAAAACAGATTTCTATTTGATATCCACTTTAAATAATCTTCTCATAATTCCTTTATATCTCATCAATTTCCTTTTATAATTCAATTTATTTTCTAAACAAATATTCCTTTTATACTTCTATTTATTTTCTAAATAAATATTCCTTTTATAATTCTATTTATTTTCTAAATAAATATTCCTTTTGTAATTCTATTTACTTTCTAAATAAATATTCCTTTTATAATTGTATTTACTTTCTAAATAAATATTCGTTTTATAAATTCTTTGATTTTATAAATATCTCCTTTTATAAAATTCTTTGATTTAACAGGTATATTGTTTCAATTTACACTTTGAAAATTCCCTTTTCACATTCCGGTATTTCTTATGGTATTTAAAATACCAAATAACCATGATCAACATCATCTACACACCCATAAACAATCACAGATTATATATCACATCATATATCACGATATATGAAAACAAACAGTATTATAAATATTGTGGAATCATGTTGGATCCCTCCAACCTGTTTTCCCTGCATCACAGATGTTAAACAATATAAATAACATCGATTTCATTTCAATATGAAATATTCCGATAAACAGAATCAATATTTGATTAACGATATATATATATCGTTATCTATAATTTCAACTACAAAATCAGCAGTTCAACCAAACAATCATCACACAGCAATCAATCATCATTTATCAACACTAGATTATATTTATAAAAATATAAACTGGCAGGGTAAGTTTGTTTTACTCACATTGGATGTTCATCATTAAATAACGATAACTGTCGGTTGATTCAGACAGACAATTTATTTTGCCATAAATTATAACGAGCTCCAATTCACTCCGAATAAGTTCCATTGTGTAGTCGTCGTCCATACGATCCCAACGGATCTTGTTTTGCTGAATTTGGATAATGTATGAGATAGATATTGTGTTTACAAAATTATACGTTATTTAATTTAACAAAAAACTTAAATTATTTACTAATATTGGGCTTCATCTTAAAATCATTATTGGGCTTCACGTTCCCAGTCCATTATTAATTCAAACCCAAACTTCTTCTTCCACATGAGATCAAACCGCACTCCAACTTTCTTCCTCCTCCATTTTCGAATTTCCTCTGACCCGTTCTCCCTCCATACACACTCGTTTCAACCCAAACCACTTCCATCCTCTTCCTCTTTCGCTTCTCCATCTCTCCGCAACAATCGATCGCAACTCGAGCTCTTGTGACAGATCGCGACTTCTAACAACTCGCGCGAGATACAAGAGTAATCATCGATATCTTTTAATTTGTAAAAATCCCAAAAAAAATCAAACAAACTCGTTTCTCCTGTATAAGCACCACCCCATACTTTGAATCTGTCATAAATGCCTGTATTTCTCAAAAAGTCGAGCCCTAGGCTCCCTGGTATGAAATCGATCATCTGGTGAATACGTAGCTCCTTATAAAACTTATACGACGGTGAAGCTCGAGTTTATGCGAATCCAACAAAACAAAAATCAAACGATTTCATCGCGGTTTAGATTTTAAATGCATTTTTGGAGTGGAAGAGTATTTCACTTGTTTACTGGTAACGTGAAAACAATGGAGGCTTTGTGTACTTGATATGTGTGGGAAGGAAATGAAGCACAGTAGTTCAAAAATATAATTGATAATTGGGTAAAGTTTATAACAAACTGTTGGTGTTATTATATATACCCAGCATGACTTAGGCCTTAAGGAAAAAGAAAGGAATTAAATATAACCATACTTCTTTGCTAAGGAAAAAGTACCCAGGCTTCTTAGGAAGGGACGTGAGGTTACATTATAGCTTGCTCCTAGCTGCAGTGTTAAGGTTAGGCTCATTCCTATCAGTAAGTCTAGTTTGAAAATACTTGAGTTTTCACTTCACAGACATGTTCTTTTGAGTTCCTTAGGGACTAAGATATACATATATCTATTCATTAGTTTGCTTAAGGTGTAAGCGACTTCATTCTTTACTACGTATATATATTTTGTCTTGCATATGGTGAAGTCGGTGGCCTGTCTTTTATATGTATATAATATAATGGTGCCTTGGAGTTTCAAGAGAAATAGAGAAAGAAATAGTAAAATAAAGAGCAAATGTATACCAAAGGGTATGGCATTAGGTCACAGCGTGGAATGTAGTGTTGCTTGGATCCTTTCATGTTTATTTTCTTTATGTACACACATCATGTTCCCTTTGTTTTCTTTTTCCTTTAAAGTTCAAAACATGCCAGCAAACCAAAAATGTGACATGTAGACGTGAACAACTAAATGAGCATATTTATACTCGCTCTACACTGGTTTGAACGAACCATTTCATTAGATTTTTGTTAAGGGCACCTCTTGTGTAAATTTTCATTCGTTTATGGATTGCTATTGACAAAAATAAAAATATGGTCATATCCAACGAGGTGCCATGATCCCAAAAGTATAATAATATCGATAACTTAACTCATATTGTGAAACCCCCAAATATTGATATGGAGTGAAAAATACTCCAAATAAAAAGTTGCGTATTAGTTAATTAAAAATTACAGTAAAATTCTAAAAATTAAATTATAATTACATTTCAAATATCTTGTCCAAATGTGAATCCGATATTTAAATTACTATTATGGCCAAAACGATTATGCCACTGTTTTTCTAAATATTTAATTTGGACATAACTTATAAAATATAATCCGAAATCTTGGTTTTTCACTTCCATTAGAATAATGCAGTTTATTAGATTCAAACGTTTCTTGTTTCGAGAAAATCCGATTTATGACAAACCCTACATAGTCGTTTGAAGTTCAAACTTTAAATTACGAACTGCCGTGACGTTATGTGCTCGATTATATTTAATATTTATTTATATACGTTCAAATTCATTTTAATTAATATATAAATCCACTTATATTACGAACTCAATATTTAAACTGATTTAAATATTCAAATAAAAATCGATGAAAATGCAGGATGTTACATTCCTTCCCCGTTAAAAGAATTTCGTCCCCGAAATTACTAAGGTAGAAAAGGTTACAATCCAAATTAATTTGGTTAAAAATCATCTGTTTTACTTCATACCTTCAGTTTCAACTGAATCGATTAACTTTAATTAAAATATTCGTTTTTTTATTAATGAATATTTTCAAATTTCTGAAAATTTCCTGACACTTTAAATTTCGGAGAATTTCGCTAGCATTTCCTCTGCATGGCTCATTCGGTACTACTACAACTTGCCTCTTTGGGCATTTTCCAATCCAAAACAAAATAAAACAGCCAAGCGGCTTGCCAAACAGGCTCATCAGCCTCAAATTTGAATATAATATAAACTCGTACATTTTTGTCGAGCACTCAACTCTATCACCTTAGTTTGATACCCCTTCAACACATACAAATGCATTACCAATTCATCTCCAATCAACTTATCTTTAAGTCCAGTCATTTATACCCAAGCTAGAATCTGTTTCAAACTCCAGTTCCAATCTCAATTCCAAATTCTTATTCAACGATTCAATTCCATTCCATATTCTCTTCAATCCACTCCAGCTTTTATTTAACTTAGTTTCTAATTTATTTATTCACTTTTACCATTTTAATCTATTTAAATTCATAAGTTAAATTTAAGTTTTCGAACTTCAAATTCCTGGGTTTATTTTAAATCAGTTTGAAATCATATTTATTTACATATATAATAACAAGTCAAGACATTTGAATTTTTGAATATTTATTTCCTCAAAACAATTCAAAAACAGAATCTTTGGTAGTAATCCATCACGTAATCTTTGGTAGTAATCCATCACGTACAAACTCGAAAATGAATACCGATGATGTCTGGATCATCATCATAATTATTTTCCAATGACCGAAGTGATTTCAATACTATATCACATTCAAAATCGTTTCTAAACATTTCCATTTTGAAATACATTTCAAAATATTATTCACAATGCTTGTAAAGCAATTTAAAATCTCCCAGGATTTTAAAATTCTCATTTATTAAATCCAAATCCATTTACAAACACTTATTCAAATTTCTAGGGTTTCAATTCCAATTCTGATTTAAATTCAAATTTAGTTCATCTGATTTCACATATTACACTTATACAATTTTATTTGGTTATACATATATAACCATCTCAATTATAATCTTACTCGATTATAATGACAACTAACACATCCAATACTATAATATTTCAAATATATAATTTCTTTATATCAAAATATATTTTGGGTAAAATTATTTCATTTACCCCCTTTTCAAAACATACTGTATCGGTCCATCGTATTCAAGTGTTTATAAATCCATACCGATACAGTGGATCAAACTGATCGACCAGAACCCATAAACAACTCAACCAATAAATCTCCACAATATAAAACCATTTCTATAAAATCTACAAATACGTTCACTCGTGTATATACACTTAAACTCAATCTAAGGCATTCCTATCCCCATCTCTATTGAGTTACGCCACAGAGCCAAGGTAATTACTTTACCTTCAGCTCTGATACCACTGTAATGACCCGGGTTTTCACGATCCTGGTTAACGACATAAACTCAATGTTGACTATCCAAGCATCGGAAATACCAGATAGTTAATAGAAAGAAGTTAGAGGGTGAGAATATATAAGATAGAAAATTAGAATAGAAGAAGAAGATCACAACAAAAGAATTAGAGTAACACGAATCTCACAGCAAAACGAATAAAATATAACATAACTTTGCAATAAAACTAGTATATGTATACAATAACATTTACCAGAGTATAAAATTTACAACACAACGGAAATAAACAATTGCTATAAAATCCTGAAGCCTCCTGCTCCAAGCTCTCAGTATCTGTAAAATCCTGACTACTTGACTGACCGTACAAATTTGGGCATCCAAGAGTTTAGGGAAAACAAAACAAAATAAACTCTGGGTCAGTCATGGGAATGGTATGAGTAAACATTTTAAAATGGTTTGAGAAAATAAATGATATCTCAAAAGACCACGCTATATAACACGGAACGAGTTTTTCCCTTATGAGAATCCAAAACACTTGATTTAACATTTCAAAATCCTTTGGCAAGAACGATAATCTTTATATCAAAACTCTTCTGATATTATAATAGTGTCTACCAACCATAACTAAATAATCATCTAGAAGAATGCTTTCATCTCACGTTCCACATACGTAATATATAATCAAAATCCACGGGCGCTTATTGGGTAATGAATTCCAACTAGCAAGGTATAGGACCACACTCCGACAGTGTATCTCTAGAGATTAATACACGGGTTCAACAAGAACATCTTGTAACCCAGGCTAAACATTATCGGTCACTCATTTCGCTTGAGTGTACCGAATGTATTATCACCAACGGTTGGGATCAGCAACCGTTTCCCGAAAGGGACAACATCGAAATAGATTATATAAGTAAATAGAACTTCTTTAGATCAGGTGACAATACACCCTAACTGGCAGCTAACCACTTAGCCATGCGACCTACCCGATTTTATACCATTTCCTGGTTGTGAGGCTAGAGGCCATAACGTATCCTTTTACAAACCACGCCTTTCTTCACTTTGAATGTCACATCGTCATACCTGCCGAATCACAAATTGATTTCTCCAAACAAACCACGGGTAAATAGCTAAGAGAAACGAATTCCTCCGCCACCAAACATAAATACGTTTAAAGAGATCAACTTACACGATCTATTAAATATACTCTATTAGACATTCTTCATAAAGGTTGTCCTGGGACTGGACAATCTGAAGGTACTATTCTGTAAATCCATCTTAGGCAATTTCTATCTAGGATTTACTAAACAGCCCTTGCATAACTCTGTCTTGAATTATCTTCATCTTATTTGATTTGCAACATTAATGTCGTACGGAGTGGTTTTCAGATAATATATCTGATCCCGGTCTCTCCGTATTGACAACGGAAATGGTCAAAATCTTTGATAGTCGGGGATTTAACTATCAAAGGAAAATATGTGTACAAACAACGGTCTTATTTCCAAATGGAAATCTTACGAATCAATCATCATTTCATTTCCCAATTTCCCCATTTATCGTTTCCATATGTTCATAAATTCCTTATTTTCTAAAATTAGAAAATATACTTTATTAACTTTGAAAAACATTTCCATTTCTGATTCACGCATCAATATCTTCCCACCCCTATCAGTCTCTACTGTAAACTAGTAAGAAAACAACTTCCTAAGCATAAACCCCAAAGGCCGAAACCAACATCAGATTGATATCCAGAAAGCCATTCAACTCAACTAAATTCCAGTCAGTTTCTAATTTCAGTAATTCCAATTAAATTCCTAATTCAAACCCCAAATTCCTTTATAATATTTTATTTGCAAAATATTTACTTTAATCTAATTTTTCACATAGAATGAAGCAACCCGAACTTCCCCGTAAAGGAAAGCCCGGATTGAGTTGAGAACACGACAAATCAGAATAAAAACAGAAGAACATTTTATTATTTATTACAACAATTCCATCAGAATACAAGAATATAACAGAGTATGAATAAATAACATACATTTAATAAATATCAGAGATTTAAATACATTACTGCAGCAGAAAAACAATACATAACACGACTGTAAGAAATACACGGATACAGAGCTTTCCCTATATAGTTCTAGATGTAAACCAGGATCCTGTAAGAATAAATCTGCAAAACCAAAACTACTAGCTGCCCGTGTGGAAAATAGGGGCTCCCAGAGTTAAGGTTGAAACAATAAACTCTAGGTCAGTCATGTGACTGGTGTGAGAACTAAAACCGTTATTTAAACCTTTACTTTAAAATAAAGTAAATTCTGGGACCACGCCGAATAACAAGTAACGGGTTTCCTCCCAGGAATACCAGTGCATAAAATAAACAACGCAATGCTTTTTGGAAAAATGAAGCTATTATAAGACTCAGGTCCCATCACACAATGCAACGCAGGCCGTAGGATATTGTTTTACCTTATAATAGCCAAACATGCTTGGTACGTTTAAAACAAATCGTTTTGATACTATTATAGTGTAAAGTGTATGAAAACAACTTCAAATATAAATGTATCAATCATAGACGGCCTAATGCCCCATCCCACTATGTCGCCATACCAGGCTCTGCAAATAAAACCGAATGTCACGTACTAGAAGTTGGATTTCCATCTATGAACTAAGGCAAGGGATCGTCCTTACCGCTTCGAGACAATCTAGCCCATGTCTCAGGACCCAGACACAAGTGGGCCCTTGGATCGTCAGGGCCGGTCCACTCGATGTGGATTAAAATGCCTGAACACTACGTTTCCCCGCCCTATGGGGCGTAAAATTGGTCTGTATAAAGACCATACCATCCATCGGCTCCGCAGAGACCGATATAACCGAGGTGCCTCACTATCCATCATCCATATAAGTAAAACATCTGGGCGTACAAAACCCAAACACCACTCCTAGCTAGAAGGAAACGCATGCCCTCCCTGAGGTCCTCTCCTGTTTCTGGTTCACACCGGGGTACGAGGCTCGCGAATTAACGCAACACAAAGCCATGCTATATTAAAGTTGTGCTTTGATCATCAACCATAAGACTCTGCTTTTCAACAGAAGCCTTGATCATTTGCATCTCAACATGCCACACAGGCAATTCACGCTATGCAATTGATGTCTATCAACCACACAGAATGAAATCCTATGTTAGACACACATCCCTTTACAAATTCGTTCTGCGTCTGAACGAAACTGGAGGCACCTTATTCCTCGTCCCATATGTCCAATACATGAGAGAGGTCCTCGCATATCCGGTCGATCTCCAAGTACGTCTGGATGATTACCACTTATTACCTCGTCTTGGGTGTATAACCCAATCAAGACATCAATAATCATCCAAACGATGTGAAGACCTCCGGTCTTCAACCACCGTCTTAATCGTCGACTCATCGCCGATTCAGTTATTTAGAATGGGATAAACCCGGTCTTTCTGAAAAACTCGCGTATATAATAAACAAGTGCTATAAAAACACAACATACGCCTCATTCCAATTCTGAATATTCTTTTATTTAAATATTCATATCCTTTGGGAAAGGTTCCCATTAATTTTATCAAAGATAAATTCTTTAAATTTATTCTTTAATCTTCCTTTGGAAATCAATCCATAACAAATTATGGTTTATCCAAACTAGTCGGGATTAGCGAACCTCACCAAAGTAATCATTTGTTTAATTTCCCAATCCCAACCTATTCATCCCATGAAGTAAAACTGGTAATACTTCATATCTAACACCACGATGTTATCAGTAAAATTAATTACCATTTCATGTTAAAATCTAAATAAAGATTTAACTAAAGCTTGGAGCAAAATTGGTGATACTCCATTCCCAATCATTTCTTGGATTTGATAATTTTAGTTATCAAATTCACCTTTCAATCTATTTAAAGATTCATTAAAACTCTAATTCAGGTTTAATTTCCAACAATCATTACTTAATGATTTTTCCAATTAAGGAAATAAATCATATCTTTAACTGGTTAAAGAACTAATTTCATTTAAAATACAGTTCATGATAAACCCAAAATCACATTCCATTAATTATGGAATCTTCATGGAAAAACAAACCAATACATAATCGATATCAATTTCCGTATCCGACTAAAATTATAAATGGAATAACGGCAAAGCCTTTTAAATTCCATATATATTACCAGTCTTCCTCCATAGAAGTTCATTTCGATTATTATCAAATCGAATCCCATTTCATTCCAATTTATTTTATTAAACTGAAAAATTTTACTTTGGAAATTCCATTAAATCTTAAAATAAAGATTTATAAATTCCAAATCACATTTCACTGCAAATCGGGTTAAAGAACGATGGTCGTTAAAACACAGTTCACAATAAACCCGATTTACATTCCATTTCATTTCCAATTAAATTTTCATTAATTGATAATTCTTCTTTAAATCTTAGTTAAAAGACTTATTCTTTTCACACGGGGTTTCAGAACAGTGTTAATGAAGACACCATTCCATCAGTCTCTAACCGTAAATTAGTAAGAGAACAATTCCCTAAGTATTAATCCCGAATGCCGAAACCAACATCAGATCAATACCCAGGAAACCATTCAACTTAGCTAACCTCCAGTTAGTTTCTAATTTCCTTAACTCCATTGGGTTTAAGAATAGTGTTAGTGAAGACACCTTTCACGACAAACCCAAAATCCCATTTGATATTAAATACAATGCTCTAAATAGAAAATATATCGGCTTATATTCATTATCAAATTTTGAACTCAACAAACATCGTATTCGAATAACGATATATATATATATATATATATATATCTTCCAAATTCCTCCACAATGCCCGTATAATCACGGAATCCAATATCGAAATATTCTGAAGATAATTTCGATTCAAATCCATTCCAATTAATATATTAGAAATTCTGGTTATTTTTAAAAAACCATTTCAAATCCAATTTATTTATTTAAAAATAATTGGATTATAATTCTAGTTCATAACTAGTTCATTTCGATAAAAATATATTTTTATCTTTTCAAATATGGAATTTTTCATCCCAATTCTTTCCAAAACATTTCTTATGATTTTGCACTAATTATTGATATTTTAAATAATTGTATCAAGGCCCATACAGTCAATTTCCATAAATGGCCATCGAACTGCACTTATAGCGACCTTTTCCAAATTTGATTTGGACATAATTACAAATCCAACCGTTAGATTTCAAATCTCTTATATTCATTAAAAAGCTCTTTTCGATACGATCCCAACGGTTCCGGTTTTAGGAGAATCCGACGGTCGGATCTCCCATAACATCAATTCGAAGTTAATGGTCAAAATTCGCGAACTGCCGCGGAGCGGCGCATTCTATTCAGGCCATTATATATATATATATATATACATTTCATCAGTTTCCATTTAAAAAGTATTTTATAAATTCGTTTTAAATTCGTTTTCAAAACGATTTCAACTTTATATTCAATTTCAAATCAAAATTGAATATTCCATATCATTAATATATAAATGATAATATTTTCAAAACATTAGATTTTGAAATCACTTCATTTTCAATATTCATTATAAAAATGAATAAAATCGATATAAATATCATTCGCGTCAAAATGGCGCATATCTAATCAACACGGCTATATATATTTTAATATATTCATGTCCATCCCAAATCGGACATCAAAATCAGATTTTGATCTTTTACTGAATATTATTTTAAAATATTCATTATTTTAAAATATTCGTTATTTTAAAATATTCATTCTTTCTGAACTGGAATCAGACACAACCAATTATCATATAATGTTATTATATGGATTTCATACAACACATGTATACAACAACAGTAATAAATAATCATCCATTAACCAGAGTGCGTTTTACACTGTATAAGCATTAAATATAAATATTTAATGCTTACAACAGCATGTCAACCAATCGATCGGCATACAACTAACACTTAGGATTAGTGTACGTCAAATATCATCCCAACACCCGTGTGGGATTTCAACCAACAAATACTGAATATTATTTGTGCAGTTGGGCGATGTGTAAAATTTATCGTCCCAATCAATATCAGTCAAATAGGTGCACATAAACAAATCGTCTGATTTGTAAATGAATATTTATTCTATTTCAACACATGAATATTTTATTTAATTCAACACATGAATAATATTTATTTTCCATTCCACATCACAAACCAAATTCACACAAACAAATCAATCCAAACACACAACAAACAAGTCGTCCATGGTCTGTGGAGGACGGGGAGCAGTTCATATATGCAGTTATAAATAAATAACTGTACAAGAAATTTCAGTGAGGAGTTCTCACCTTAGGTTTCCCTCCGCCATCCTTTAGTGGACGATTTCGATTCCGTGAAGCTTCCAGTTCGTTCAATCGCAGTCTGTTTCGCGTAGTTCATGTTAAAAATCTCATTTTTACTTTGCTAACTTCATAATAAAAATCAAATCTTTATCGTTACTTCATATATATAAAAATTATATTTTTACATCGCTACTTCGTTATAAAAATTATATTTGTACAACGGTGTTCATATCATACACATCAAATCTTAATAGCGATGTTCGTATCATCAAAATAAATTTTTTATATCGGTCTTTACATTATAAAAATCATATTTTTATGTTACTAAAAATCTAAAATTTATGTTAATAAAAATCTAAACTTTCTTCATATAAAAATCTCGCCTTTCTATAAATAAATCTCGCCTTTCTGTATATAAAAATCTCGCCTTTTCTATCACTAAAAATCATATTTTTATTCAAATAAAAATATAAACTTTCTTTATATAAAAATATAAAAAAAAATCAAATATTTTCATGCCATATAAATGTATTTTTAAAAAAACTGCATGTTTTAAAAACCACTATGTATGTATGAAAAGACTATTTTATAAACATTAAAACTGATGTTATAACTTAAAAACTGACAGAATAAAATAAAATTTACCTTCTTCTATTTCTGGCCAACTGGAGGTGGAGGGAAAGAGGCACCGGGGTCAAGTGGGCAGAGTCTCGCGCTGTGGAGGGCCCTCAGGCGGCACGTCAAGGCCGGAGGCAGCAGACTGTGGGCCAGGCACGGCGGTAGGGGCTCGAGGTTATGGGGTACAATTTAGGGCTGAGGGTTTTAGGGGGAGTGCAGATTTCTGACGGAGGAGAAGGGGAGAAGATCGGAGGTGGAACTGGAGGGAGGCGCGGCGGCCTTGGGTAGCGGCGACGCTCTGATGGTGCAGCGGCGAGACTGCAATGGGAGGGGCGACGGATTTTAGCTGAGCGGGAGGGGGTTTCTTTTTTTTATTTTCTTTCAGATCAATAATGGGAGAGAGAAACAAGTGGAGGGGAATATATAACTAATTAATTGTTTAATTTATTCTCCAAAAGGTTGGTTTTACATTCGAACCCCGAATCGCACCCAACGACTGTCGTCTCTAGCGTATTGCCCCCATTACGAACACAATTGGATATGTCGGGTAAGCCAATTCGACCGTTTCGATCAGTTTCTATCAAAATTTAAATATAAATTAATATAATATTCAAATTTGACTTTAACGTACATTTTAATTTACCGGGGCCACATACAGACTCTAAAAATTCCAAAAAAAATATTTCTAGCTTCATATTGACGATACGGTCCTAACAAAACTAATTTCGTTAAATTTGAAGACCGTTTGGAAAATGGTCATTTTCTGGACGATCCAATTCAATTGAAATGGTCAAAACACGTTTTCTTTTGCCGTGCTCACATATTGATTTCGAAAATTATGCAAATTGGAATCTAGCAATAATTCGACATCCCAGATCCAACCAAAGTGGTTTCGTCGAAAACGGAGGACGTTTGCAAAATCTCTATTTTTAAGGGCTATATTTCCACAGCGACTATTCTGAATTTTCAACTGGGCATAAATTTTTATTCCCACTATGAAATTTCAAATTTTCAGATTCGTTGAAAAGATATTTTCGAACAGATTCAAATATTTCCATTTTCACTAAAATCCGGCTTATTTTGAATCCTGTACATTCATTTGAAATTTGAAATCGAATTTTCAAACTACTGCTCCATTTCCAATTCCTTTTATAATTAAAATAAATATTTATATTCTAACTTCGATTTAAATAAATATTATACATTCTAATTCTATTCAAAATAAATTTCTAGTTGTTATTACTTAAAATAAATCATTTTAAATATTCAAAATTCATTAAAATTGCCCAAATAAAAATTTAAATTAGTTCTGATTTTCCGGGTTGTTACATAGAATGTGAAAAATATTTCTTTATATAATCCATTAAGTTTGATTTCGTATTTAAAATAATATCCCATCTCCAAATTCTATTTATACTTCTATTTAGAGAAATATTCATATCAAATCTCCTTTTTGTTTCTAACACTTAAATCTCATTTATAATCACCTTTATAAATGCTGCTCAAATTTCATTTAAAATATCGGTGCTAAAACCAATTCTTTTTTCTCTATATAAATTCAGCCTTATATATGCCATTTATCAAATGATAAATATTTTATTTGATTTATAAAACATTATTTATAAATTAAATCTTCTCAATCTATTTGTTAAAACAAATTTCTACTTAATATCCACTTTAAACAATCTTCTCATAATTCCTTTATATCTCGTCAATTTCCTTTTATAACTCTATTTATTTTCTAAACAAATATTCCTTTTATACTTCTATTTATTTTCTAAACAAATATTCCTTTTATAATTCTGTTTACTTTCTAAATAAATATTTCTTTTATAATTCTATTTACTTTCTAAATAAATATTCCTTTTATATTTCTATTTACTTTCTAAATAAATATTCCTTTTATAAAATTCTTTAATTTTATAAATATCACCTTTTATAAAATTCTTTGATTTTATAAATATATTATTTTCAGTTTACACTTTGAAAATTACCTTTTCACACTCCGGTATTTTTTATAGTATTTAAAATACCAAATAACCATGATCAACATCATCTACACACCTATAATCAGTCATAGATTATATATCACATCATATATCACAATATATGAAAACAAACAGTATTATAAATATTGAGGAATCATGTTGGATCCCTCCAACCTATTTTCCCTGCATCGCAGATGTTAAACAATATAAATAACATCGATTTCATTTCAATATGAAATATTCCGATAAATAGAATCAGTATTTGATTAACGATATATATATATCGTTATCTATAATTTCAACCACTAAATCAGCAATTCAACCAAACAATCATCACACAACAATCAATCATCATTTATCTACACTAGATTATATTTATAAAAATATAAACTAGCAGAGTTAGTGAGTTTTACTAACATTGGACGTTCATCGCTAAGTAACGATAACTGTCAGTTGATTCAGACAGACAATTTATTTCACCATAAATTGTAACGAGCTCCAATTCACACTGAATCAGTTCCATTGTGAAGTCATCGTCCTTACGATCCCAACGGATCTTGTTTTGCTGAATTTGGATAAAGTATGAGATAGATATCGCATTTACAAATTTATACGTTATTTAATTTAACTAAAAACTTAAATTATTTACTAATTTAGAGCTTCACCTTAAAATCATTATTGGGCTTCACGTTCCCAGCCCATTATTAATTCAAAACCAAACTTCTTCTTCCACGTGAGATCAAACCGCACTACTGCTTTCTTCATCCTCCATTTCCTAATTTCCTCTGACCCGTTCTCCCTCCATACACACACTCGTTCCAACCCAAACCGCTTCCATCCTCTTCCTCTTTCGCTTCTCCATCTCTCCGCAATAATCGATCGCAACTCGAGCACCTGTGACAGATTGCGACTTCCATAGCTCGTGCGAGATATAGGAGTAATCATCGACATCTTTTAACTTGTAAAAATCCAAAAAAAATCAAATAAACTTGTTTCTCCTGTATAAGCACCACTCCATACTTTGAATCTCTCATAAATGCATGTATTTCTCGAAAAGTCGAGCCCTAGGCTCCCTAGTTTGAAATCGATCATCTGAAGAATATGTTGCTCCTTATAAAACTTATATGAAGGTGAAGCTCGAGTTTATACGTATGCAACAAAACAAAAATCAAACGATTTTATCGCGGTTTGGATTTTAAATTCATTTTTGAAGTGCAAGAGTATTTCATTTGTTTATTGGAAACGTGAAAACAATGGAGGCTTTGTGTACTTGGTATTTGTGGGAAGGAAATGAAGTATAGTAGTTCAAAAATATAATTGATAAATGGGTAAAGTTTATAGCAAACCGTTGGTGTTATTATATACCCAGCGTGACTTAGGCCTTAAGGAAAAAGAAAGGAACTAAATGTAACCATACTTCTTTGCTAAGGAAAAAATACCCAGGATTCTTAGGAAGGGACGTGAGGTTACATTACAGCTTGCTCCTAGCTGTAGTGTCAAGGGTGGGCTCATTCCTATCCGTAAGTCTAGTTTGAAAATACTTGAGTTTTCACTTCACAGACATGTGCTTTTGAGTTCCTTAGGGACTAAGATATACATATATCTATTCATTAGTCTGCTTAAGGCGTAAGTGACTTCATTCTTTATTACATATATATTTTTTGTCTTGTATATGGTGAAGTCGGTGGCCAGTATTTTATACGTATATGATATAACGGTGTCTTGGAGTTTCAAAAGAAATGGAGAAAATATAGTAAAATAAAGAGCAAAAGTATACCAAAGGGTATGCCAGCAAACCAAAAATGTGACATGTAGATGTGAACAACTAAATGAGCATATTTATACTCGCTCTACACTTCTTTGAATGAACCATTTCATTAGATTTTTGTTAAGGGTACCTCTTGCGTAAATTTCCGTTCGTTTATGGATTGCCATCGACAAAAATAAAAATATGGTCGTATCCAGCGAGGTGCCATGATCCCAAAAATTTAATAATATCGGTAGCTTAACTCATATTGTGAAACCCTAAAATATGGATATAGAGTGCAAAATACTCCGAATAAAAAGTTGCGTATTTAATTAATTAAATATTACAGTAAAATTCTAAAAATTAAATTATAATTACATTTCAAAGATCTTGTCCAAATTTGAATTCCATATTTAAATATATTTAAATTATTGTTATGGCCAAAAACGATTATGCCGCTATTTTTCTGAATATTTAATTTGGACATAACTTACAATCTATAATCCAAAATCTTGGTTTTTCACTTCCATTAGAATAATGCAGTTTATTAGATTAAAACATTTCTTCTTTCGAGAAAATTCGATTTATAACGAACCCTGTATAGTCGTTTGAAGTTCAGACTTTAAATTACGAACTACCGCGACATTATATGCTCGATTATATTTAATATATATTTATATACGTTCAACTTCGTGTTAATTAATATATAAATCCACTTACATTACGAACTCAATATTTAAACTGATTTATATATTAAAATACAAACCGATAAAAATGTGGAACATTACATATTTCAAACGAGGTAATTTACCTTGTTGGTTACGTTTATAATAATATAAACGTATTTAATAAATAATTGAATGTTTGAATGGATGTTGTTGACTGATTATTAATCGTTATTAGTTAAATTGTTATTCCTGTATTGAAATAACCCATTGTTATGCAGGGAAGGACAGGCTGGAGGGATCCAACCAGATTCCTCAACATGTTGTTTACTTTAATATTAAATAAAATGTTCGATCAATCTGATTGATTGTTGATTGTTGAATCTTGTTCGATATTAATCAATAGGTGATATTGGTTGTGTAATTATTGGCAAATGGCCTAAGAATGAATCGTTTTACAAAGATGAATTTACCTTCAGGAAATTTAACAAAATAAAGTTATAAAAATTTATTTTATAATTAAAGATAGTTTTATTTTACCTATTTTACATATTATTCTTAAATGGAGATTCATTAAAGGAAATGAATAATAGTTTTGATTATAAACTGAGTATATTCTTATGTTAACGAGTTCTATAAGCGAATGAGTATAAATTAACCAAATGGTTAAGGGTTTAGTTTATTGTTTCAAATAAACAATTAAATGCAGTTAATTAATTTAATTAGATTGTTAATTAACCTTTAAAGAAGATTTACTATTATATTAATAGGAAATAATGAAGTAAACTGTTGGATTCAAGGATCTTAAATAATTAACAAGGAGTTGATTTGTAAACGAGATTTTTAAATAAAGTATGAGCATGAATTTATAAAGTGACTCAATTTGTATCTATAATAGTGGTTTCAATGAAATCAAGTTGTTTTGATATATTGAGTCCATATTCTATAAAAGGAATAATATTGACCTTTTTAAAGGGAATATCGTTTGAAAGTAACAATGTCAAAAGATAATGGTATAAAGGAATTTGAGTCGACCTAAACAACAATTATGAGTTAGAATTTTGAATCTATTTCCTAAAATAAGTTCTATAAAAGAGGAAGTTTTAAACACGATTTAATATTAGTTTAAACGCGATTTAATATAAGAAGTGAGAAAACAATATTTCAAAATGTTGGAACATTTAGAATTTAATTAGCAACTATTTAGCTTAAGAGGCCAAGGGACGTTATATACTGAGCCAATGAATCCACTTTATTCTTTTATTGATGAATGATTGATTTATTTTGATAGTTAAATAACCAACTATCAAAATCTGGCCAACGATTATTGGTACGGAAAGTCCGAGATCGAATTTATATTCGAAAACCATTCCGACCAGCAAATACGTAACATGAAGATAGAAGATGGAGCAATTAAAGATTGTGGATCTTCATGAGCGGAAGGATTACTTGTCGAATATTCTCTATGTTGCAACACAGAGGCATTCTGACGTGATTCGGTCGTAAGTGAGATTTTGCGGGTTTGCAAGGACTTCTCGCTACCGATCTTTTGGATGCATTAGGAGAGTGCCTTCAGTTTGTCCAATCCCAAGACAACTTGTATGGATGAATGTTTGACAGAGTATGCCTAGCAAATCACGTACGGTTGATCTCTTAAAGGTATTACATTTGGTGGCAGAGGAATTCGTTTCTCTTAGCTTTTATACCCGTAATATTTTTAGGAAATCAATTAGTGATTTGACGGGTTTGACGCTGTGACGTTTAAAGAAAATGGTGGTGTGATGTTCTAGAAGATAACGTAGCCTCAGGCCTCATAACCAGGAAATGACAAAAATCGGGCATGCGCATGGCTAGGTGTGTCATTCCCAAGCAGGGTGTGTTATCACCAATCTAGAGAAATTTCTTATTTGTTCTTCTTTCAAGTCTGTATCTCCGCGGATGGACAGTGGGCCCTTAAAGCTGCCGGGTGATAATACATTCGCTACACTCAAGTTAAATGAGTAGGCAATCATGTGTGGCCGGGTTGCAAGATGTTCTTGTTGAACCCCAATGTATCACCTCTAGAGTACACTGATCAGAAGGTGGTCCCATACGTTATCATAGTTGGAACCCAATCTCCAATAAGAGCCCCGCGGTTTTTGATTTTATATTATATATGTAAAGTGTGAGATGCAAGCGTTCTACTACTTGGTTATTTACTTGATTTACATCACTATGATAATAGCAGAACAATATTGATTTCAAAAATGTTTTTGTTATAATAAAGTAAAAACCGTCCGTGTTTTTGTGTGGGCTGGTTTTACTATTACCCTTTCTTTCAAAAGGACCTTCAAAGTTAAGCAATATGGT
Organism: Allium sativum; assembly: GCA_030737875.1. Taxonomy (NCBI): domain Eukaryota; kingdom Viridiplantae; phylum Streptophyta; class Magnoliopsida; order Asparagales; family Amaryllidaceae; genus Allium; species Allium sativum. The sequence continues at coordinate 215,133,196 of CM060915.1, read as the reverse complement.
TGTAATCTATAACTTAGTGAGTTTTACTCACGCTTGTTCTCCTGACTGATCCGTGGCATTTGTAATGTCTCGAGTCAGCCCCAGTTATAGGTTCAGTTTATCGGATGCTATGGAGTTCAGAGACGAGTTGGAGGAGTCCAAACGTATGGTATATAGTATTATTAGATGGGGACTCGTGCTTCGCACACGGAGAATGTTGGAAGAATCCAGACGAATGATATATGATATTATTCTGCTGTGTATTAAGGATATGTTGTTACAACTGTCCCGATTTGTTTTAACTTCTATACTATGAGGATGTGAGGATGTAAGTATGATTTTAAGTTTTCAATAAAGTTATTTGTGTATTATACTTTATTCCGCTGCGATGTTAGATCGTATATGGTGTTGGTTCTTCTTCTTATTCTTCTATTCTAATAATTCTTTCTTTCTTTTCTCATCCTCTACTTTTCTTTCTATTAAAGATTCGTATTTTCGTGCAATTTGGGTTGGATATGTGTAATATTAGTCAACTCAAAGTGTACAGATTTACGGGCCTTTACAGTTGGTATTAGAGCTATCGGTCGAGTAGTAACCTTGGCTCTGTGGTATAACTTGATAGAGATGGAGTTAGAAATACCCTAAATTGAGTTTAAATGTATACGAGAGCGTGTATTTGTAATTGATTATAAAATTATTTTTAAATTGTTTTGTAAAGAGGGCAAATGAAATAATTTTGCCCAAACTATAATTTTATATATAAAAGAAAATAATTTTCTCTCTTTATAGCAGTATTGGTTGTTTGAATGATTTGTTTGGAATTCAGAATGAATAGTGAAATTGAATGGGTTAGAAAATTAATTAGTTAATTAAATTAGCTTTGTTAAATGAAATAAATTGAGGATTGGATATAGAAATTTAATAAATTTGGAGTATAGATGGATAATAAAATGAACAGAATCATTGAAATTAGACCGAATGAATTAACCCTATATCTATTACTTTTGTTAAAAGTTGTGCTAAGAGCATATTACAGAAGGTCGTAGGAGTTGAAGTACATGTTGGAAGATTGCAGAGTTGTTAGTTAATTTGCTTCGAAACTGAAATTGAGTTACCCGACAAATAGGTAAACCATAATAATATTGGTTGGTGATTGATTTTATACCCCTGAGTTGGGTAGCCTTTTGGATTTTTTTGTTTTCTTTTGGAGAAGTTGAGGTACGGAGTGGCATTAGCAGTCGTACCGATCGAGCCACATAGAGGAGGAGCTGGCGAAATTTTTCGGGAAATTTGATAACTTAGGAAATTTTGTTGATAATTCAAAAACAATTATTTTAAAATAATCGGGTTTGGAGCATTCTTCTTACCTTGTAATTTCGGGGATGAAATTATTTTAAGGGGGGAAGAATGTAACGTCCCAGATTTTTCCGCCATTTAAATTGGAATATTTAAATCTGTTTTATATATTATATTGGAAATATAATGGATTTATATCGAATTTATTTATCAAAAATGGATTTCGTGAATATTGGTACGGATTTAGAGCATTCAACGTAATTCTACTAGATATATATGTACTGGGATGAGGCCCATGCTCCGCACATGGGAAGATACTCGTATTTACCGGTTGAAAATATTAATTGGAAAACGTACAACTAATTTTTGATATATTTTCGATTTGGAGCCAAACGGAGTTGTTTTGTCAATAGACAAAATATAAAGGTGAACTGATAAATTAAAATAATGTCGTTGTACAAATGGAGTTCGTTTTCAACGAAATTAGTTTTATTGGGGCAGGAACATCAAGGCGTAGTGGTACGACAATTTATGTTACGGTTGGGATTCATGCATGTCATAATGAATTTAAGAATGGTTAATGATCATTAGCGGTAAAATTTCAATAACTGCGTATAATAGTTGTGCCGTATAAAAATATAGTTTCTTCACTCTTAAGCAATAAGGTACAACCAAAATCTACCCTAAATCAAACCTACCCCAAGTTAAAGCAGAGTTGTGCCTATATTTTGACACCACAATCCTACCATCCCTACTTGCAGCTGTCGTTCTTTCCCCAGACCTTTGCACATGCTAGCACAAGCTTGTTTTGAGAACCTATAGGACATGCTGTGTATTTTATATCTAAACGTTGTACAGAAAACCTACCCTGTCTAGAAAACATCACGCTACCATTCCCTAGAAGAGAAAAAACATCCTACTTTATTGTTATGAAAGGGAACAACGCACAGACATTAGCTAGTACCATCTGATTGACGTTGATCCTATGCACAACTTTTTCCATCTATATATACACTTTGCTCATCTATGTTTTGTTCCACTTCCAGCAACCTAAAATACACAACCCACCATGATTTCTAAAGCAATACATATATATATATAATGCAATTGGATTGTTCCAAGGAAAAGAGAGAGAAGGCCGAGGAAGAGAGAAGCTGACGCTCGACAAGGGTGATGTGGGCATGAGTCAGAAACGGAGGGGAGGGGTTGCAAGTGGCAACGTAAATGGTGAGATATTTTCATGCAAGGATGATAAAAAAGGAGGGAACCGGAAGAATAATATGGTGAGGGGTGATTAGAGATGAAGTGAATAACAGCAGTAGTTTGGAAAGTTTAATAACAGAGGAATGTGGGAGATCCTGGAAGTTGAAATGCCAAATGGAAAGAAGTGCGGTGGGGGTGTTTCGTTGATGGGTGTGGTGGAGTAATGGGATACGGTCGTGGTGACATGGCGTACTGATGGTGGTCAGTTTAAGTGGAGGGGTGGCGACTATAATGGAGTGGTGCATTTTGTCTTGGGTACAAATAGAAAAAAAAGTGAAACAAGAACAGGGGATATAAAACGAATAGGAGAGGGGAAGTTTCTCATATTGTATAAATGTGAAGAATAGCAGGTTGCATGGGATTTCTTTTTCTGGGTGGAGAATAGAAACAGCGGAAGAAAGTGAATGGTGGTCGCATTGTTCTAATGTGGCCACAGTTCTGACGAGGCCACAAACGACAGGGATTTGATGGGAGCTACTCACGTTCAAGTGGAGATCGGAGGAGAGGTTTGTGAACGGAGAGGTGGAGCTGCATGTTTTGAACAAGTGCGGTGGCATGTGTATTTTGGCAGCGGAATTGCTTCACAGGGTACCTGTTAGCATTGTAACGGGTTGGAGGTGAGTGGATGGACTGGGTGCAGCTAGTTTCAGACATGAGTACGCATGGAGATGGTTTGGGGAACGCTCAGGTATGGTGAAACAAAAGAGATGAATGAACAACGAAGTATATATTTGCCTAAGTATAATTAATATACTGCCTAATCTAATTTAATGGCCTAATTACAGTATTAATATATAATGTGATTGAAAAATATTCTTATGTGGTCTCGAAATGATCTGGAAGGCACGAAGGATTTGAATTTTGAACGAACTGTCTTCATGAACGTATACCGGAAGATGGGCAGAACTTGTATACAATAGTGGGCGGAAGTCGGGCCAATTCCTTTGCGAACCAGAAACAAGTCAAAGTAATTAGTTATATAGATAATTAGTTAAGGATTAATTTAATTAATTTAAATTAAAAACGTGAGTGGATAATTTATGTGGCATTCCCATATGTTGGCAGATCAACGTTGGAATCATATCAACGGGCGTAATATTTTGAAGCTGGATTGGACGGAGTTGAAAACAACTGAGGCAAACCGTTTTTGACGATGAACGAAAATCAAGGTGAGTTCAATTAACTCAGTTATCTCGTTTATATTCTATATAAACTGGGTTTATAATTTGTATACAATGTTTGCTAATGATTGATGGTTTGATGACTGTTTTCATGGATGTTGAATATTTTTATTACATTGATTAAATTAAACGTTTGTTTAATTTAATCGAAATTAATTGTTATTTTAACGATTATATTCCAAACGAGGTAATTTACCTTGTTGGTTACGTTTATAATAATATAAACATATTTCATAAATAATTGAATGTTTGAATTGATGTCGTTGACTGATTGTTGTCAGTTAAACTGTTATTCCTGTATTGAAATAACCCATTGTGATGCAAGGAAGGACTGGTTGGAGGGATCCAATCGGATTCCTCAACATGTTCTTTAATTTAATATTAAATAAAATGTTCGATCAATCTGATTGATCGTTGATTGTTGAATCTTGTTCGATATTAATCAATAGGTGATATTGTTTGGGTAATTATCGGTAGATGGCCTAAGAATGAATCGTTTTACAAAGATGAATTTACCGTCAGGAAATATAGTAGAAATGAAATTATAAAAATTTGTTTTATAATTAAAGATAGTTATTTTTATCTATTTTATATATTATTCTTAAATGGAGGTTCATTAAAGGAAATGAATAATAGTTTTGATTATAAACTGAGTATATTCTTATGTTAACGAGTTCTGTAAGCGAATGAGTATAAGTTAACCAAATGGTTAAGGGTTTAGTTTATTGTTTCAAATAAATAATTAAATGCAGTTAATTAGTTTAATTAGATTGTTAATTAACCTTTAAAGAAGATTTTCTATTATATTAATAGGAAATAATGAAGTAAACTGTTTGATTCAAGGATGTTGAATAATTAACAAGGGGTTGATCTGTAAACAAGAATTTTAAATAAAGTATCAGCATGAATTTATAAAGTGACTCGATTTAGATCTATAATAGTGTTTTCAATGAAATCAAGTTGTTTTGATATATCGAGTCCATATTCTGTAAAAGGAACGATATTGACCTTTTTAAAGGGAATACTGTCTGAAAGTAACAATGTTAAATGGTAATGGTGATAAAGGAATTTGAGTCGACCTAAACGGCAATTATGAGTTAGAATTTTGGATCTATTTCCTGAAATGAGTTCTATAAAAGAGGAAGTCTTAAACACGATTTAATATGAGTTTAAACGCGATTTAATATGAGAAGTGAGATAACGGTATTTCAAAATGTTGGAATATTTAGAATTTAATTAGCAACTATTTAACTTAAGAGGCCAAGGGAAGTTGTATACTGAGCCAACGAATCCACTTTATTCTTTTGTGGATGAATGATTGACTTATTTTGATAGTTAAATAACTGACTATCAAAATCTAGCCAACAATTGTTAGTACGGAAAGTCCGGGATCAAAATTATATTCTAAAACATTAGAGCCCACAAATAGGTAACGTTGAAGATAGAAGATGGAGCAATTGAAGACCATGAATCTTCATGAGTGGAAGGATTACTTGTCGAATATTCTCTGTGTTCAACACAGAGGGATTCTGACGTGATTCAGTCGTAAGTGAGATTTTGCAGGTTTGCAGGGACTTCTCGCTACCGATCCTTTGGATGCGGTAGGAGAGTGCCTTCGGTTTGTCCAGTCCCAGGACGACTTGTATGGACGAATGTTTGACAGCGTATGCCTTGCGAATCAAGTACGGTTGATCTTTTAAAGGTATTACGGCTGGTGGCGGAGAAATTGTTTCTCTTAGCTTTTATACCAGTAATATTTTTAGGAAATCAATTAGTGATTTGACGGGTTTGACGCTTTGACATTCAAAGAAAATGGTGGTGTGATGTTCTAGAAGATAACGTAGCCTCAGGTCTCACGACCAAGAAATGACAAAAATCTGGAAGGCAGCATGGTTAGGTGGGTCAATCCCGAGCAGGGTGTGTTATCACCAATCTAGAGAAATTCTTCATTTGTTCTTTTTTCGATTCTGTATCTCCGCAGATGGACAATGGGCCCTTAAAGCTATCGGGTGATATTACATTCGCTACACTTAAGCTAAATGAGTGGGCGGTCATGTGTGGCCGGGTTGCAAGATGTTCTTGTTGAACCCCAGTGTATCACCTCTAGAGTACACTGATCGGAAGGTGGTCCTATACCTTGTCATAGTTGGAACCCAACCTCCAATAAGTGCCCTGTGGTTTTTGATTTTATACTACATATGTAGAGCGTGAGATGTAGGTTTTCTACTACTTGGTTATTTACTTGATTTACATCACTATGATAATACCAGAATAGTATTGATTTCAAAAATGTTTTGGTTATATTAAGGTAAAAACCGTTCGTATTTATGTGTGGGCTGGTCTTACTACTACCCTTTCTTTCAAAGGGACTTTCAAAGTTGGGCAATATGACTGTAATCTATAACTTAGTGAGTTTTGCTCACGCTGGTTCTCCAGACTGATCCATGGTGTTTGTTGTCTCGGGTCAGCCTGATTTACAGGTTCAATTTATCGGATGCTGTGGAGTTCAGAGATGAGTTGGAGGAGTCCAAACGTATGGTATATAGTATTATTAGATGGGGACCCGTGTTTCACACAAGGAGAGTGTTGGAAGAATCCAGATGAATGGTATATAATATTATTCCGCTGTGTATTGAGGACAGGTTGTTATAACTGTCCAGATTTGTTTTAACTTTTGTATTATGAGGATGTAAGTATGATTTCAAGTTTTCAATAAAGTTATTTGTGTATTATATTTTATTTCGCTGCGATGTGAGATCCTATGTGGTGTTTGCTCTTCTCTTTATTATTCTATTCTAATAATTCTTTCTTTCTTTTCTCATCCTCTACTTTTGTTTCTATTAAAGATTCGTATTTTCATGCAATTTGGGTTGGACATGTGTAATATTAGTCAACCCAAAGTGTACGGATTTATGGGCCTTTACACCATATGTCCATTATAGGAGAGAGGTCCTCACATATCCGGACAATCAACATGTACGTCCGGACAACAACCACTATAACCCCTTCAATGGAGCTACCCATATCTAAGGCATCAGTAGTATTCCATTTGAGGTGAAGATTTCCAGTCTTGCACCTTCTTCAATATATTTGACTTCCAATCGTCGTTGAGTTATTTGAAATGAGATTTAACTCGGTCTTTTCAAATAATTATTGCATTAATAATTCAGATCAAATTCTTCTCTTTGGTTAATTTATTGGCCTTTACCATTCATTTCACTACCTCACATAAAAAGGTTTAATTGAGAATTTAGTTCGGTCGTCGAATTAAATACTCAAGTCATAACGCATCTAAAATTCATTTTATAAGTTTTCATGCCAAATCGTACTTAACCATTTTTATTTTATAAACCAAGTAATATTGGTTCACCCACATTCTAAATCCCTTATAATAATTTAAAAAGTTTTTTCGCTATTTTGATTTATATAAAAATAACTCAATTTAGTCAAACGACATTCAGTTGCATTAGCGTTGTTTTCATTCAATTTTGAATTAAACATTTCTAAAGATCTAACCATTTGATCTTAACATATTTATTATAGTTGGAAAGATTTTTTTGAAATGAACCCAATGGTTCTAATTTTAGGAAAATTTTATGGTCGGATCTCCCGGTATACTCATTTAAAATTACGAGTTGAAAACGCCAACTACCGCTACGCAATTAGTTTAATTTAATTTATATTTTTCATATAAAAATATAATTCGTTAAATGACTTCCAAACTATTTAATTCATCAAATATTTGGCTAACGCTTTAAATTTTCGGAAATATTCGCCATAACCTCCTTTGTACGAAGTGCTAAGAAAAATCACAAATTGCCTCTACAAGCCTCAATAAATCCCCATATATCTATACAACATGTATACGCTAGGAGATGTGTAAAAAGTCCCAACACCCATTTGGGAATTAAAAATCATGTGAACAGCCATTGTGAGTTACATCCCACCCTATGCCCATGTGCCGCAACTACACAAGAGTGACGTGTAAGTTTTGTCATCTCAAGACCTGTATAGGGTTTATTATTAAACCTGTAAATTTATTTATAGGTTTAATTTAGTCCAAATAATGTCCTTTGCTCATATCTGATCAATGTGCGGTATACCTAATCTCTAGTCATTTGTTCTTGTCGTATAATATCAAATAAATGAATGCAATATGGTTCACATCATATAAGCATCAAGCTGCTACATGCTTATATGGGTATGTTGGTCTATGCTTATGTAGTGTAGTCCAATACCTATATTCTATCCTATGGTGTGCTTTAGTTAATCCAAGAAACCATCACTCGCATACAATTCACACACAGTAGTCATAAATAAATACTCAATCATCTAATGTCATTTAAGGCACCACAAGTGTCCATCACGTAGTATGAAATGCGAGTGTCACATATTCATAGAACGCTTCTGATGCAAATAATTTGTGAATAGTTTATGTGTTGAACTAATAAGAATATCAGTGAACTCATATAAGCAGTGATGTGCACCAACAAACATGATTAAATATTTCTAATCTATAACTGATAGTCAAATAAATTTGCTACCCTACTTCACAAATTCTAATTTAAGCGCGACTTAAAAATTCACTTCGCATAACAATTAAAAATAAGATTTTTACATAGCTAATCGCTTGCTAACAGCATAATAATTCTTTGTGATCATTCATTGTGCATCGTATTACTTCACAATTAATTTTTATTTTTAACGATTACCAATTAACACTTAAATGGTTAATTTTACTTAATCAACTGAAGTTACAATTTCATGATATCAATACAGATTTATTTACATATCACGTATCTAATCTACATCTCATACTTTAGTTAAAAATCATATTTTTAACTAACTAAAAATTATTTTATAACTTAATAAATTTTATTTATTAGCATACACTAATTGTTTAACACAATAATTAACTTAACGATTGATTTTCTAACAACTTAATTTCAAATCTAGCCCTTTCTAAATGTTATTCCAGATTTCTCACCGAGATTTCCACTCGACCAAATTTTTATGCGGAGCAATGCAATTTTGTCGAGCTCCTACTCAGCTTTACGAAGGTTCAAAGTGTTCAAGCTTCGCTCCCATGCTCTTTGATACTTGTGTATTGATAGATCAGGAGGTATAAAGCTTATTGGAGGCGGAAACAGGCATGAACGGTGCAGAGTCTCTATTGTGCGGAATTGGAACGACAAATAGAGATAGTCTTAGCGAGTTTAGAGAGGTCTAGAGGTGCTAGGGGAATGTAGCAAGCTTCAGGAAGAGGAAATTTGGAATTTTTGAAATGACCCGAACTTCCCCGGTAAGGAAAGCACGGATTGAGTTGAGAACAAGCCACATCGGGACGTAAAGAGAAGAACATTTCATTGTTAATTACAACAATTCCATTAGAATACAAGAATATTACAGATTATGAATAAATAATACATAGAAAATATCAGAGATTTAAATTACATTACATAGCAGCGGAAAAATAATACAAAACACAACTGAAAGTAATACACGGATACAGAGCTTTCCGAGTATCGTTCCAGCTGTAAACCAGGTTCCTATGAATATAAATCTGCAAAACCAAAACTACTAGCTGCCTGTGTCAAAATAAGGGCACCCAGAGTTTAGGTTAAAACAATAAACTCTAGGTCAGTCATGTGACTGGTGTGAGAACTAAAACAATTATTAATCTTTATTTTAAAGTTAGGTAAATCAAGTGACCACGCCGTATAACACGGAACGGGTTTCCTCCCAAGAATACCAGTGCATAAAACAACAGCGCAATGCTAAATAAAGAACAATGAAGCTATTATAAGACCCAGGTCCCATCACACAATGCAACACAAGCCGGAGGATAGGGTTTTTACCTTATAATAGCCAAGAATGCTTGGTACGCGAAATTTCAAGTTTTATTATTACTATAAGTGTATAGTGTCAAAACAATTTCAAACATAAGTATCAATCATAGATGACATGAATGCCCCATTCCACTATGTCGCCATATATATAGGTATACAATCAAAACTGCAATTGTCACATATTGGAAATTGGGTTTCCTTCTGTGAACCGAGGCAAAAGATAGTCCTCTACCGAATTCGAGACTGTCTGGCCCGAGTCTCAAGCAAGTACTCAGTCAAGCCTTTGGAGCGACAGGGTTGGTCCATCGATGCGGATTAAAATGCTTGAACACTGTGTTTCCCCGCCCTTAGGGGCGTAAATGATCCCAGTGGCTCCATCGGCTCCACACAGTCACTGATATATCCGAGGCGCCTCGCAACAGCAACATAAGTCAAACTCGTTAGGGTGTGTAAAACCACTGACGCCACTTCTAGCTAGAAGGAAACGCATGCCCTCCCTAAGGTCCTTCTCCCGTTTCTGGTTCACAATCGGGGTGTGAGGCTCGCGAATCAACGCTAGACAAAGCTATGCCACACAGGCTGTGCTTTGATCATCCACCACAAGACTTTGCTTTTTAACAGAAGCCTTGATCATTTTGCCACTTAGGCATGTCACACAGGCAATTCACTCCATGCTTTGATATCCGTCAATATATAACCCCTGAGCTCGTACGTCTCAAAGAAGGGCGCTAAGCAAGAGAATAAATTCTCCGCTGCCAAACAGATATATATTTAATAGAAATCAATCACACAGAATAAAATCCAATGTCAGGCACACAGTCCATTTACAAGTTCATTCTGGGTCTGAACGAAACCGGAGGCACCTCGTACCTCGCATATCCATCGATCTCCAAGTACGTCTGGACGATCACTAACTGATTCCCTCCTCTTGGGTGTACAACCCAATCAAGATCATCAGTAATCACCCAAACGATGTGAAGACCTCCGGTTTTCGACCACTGTCTTCATCCTCGACACCACGTTGAATCAGTTATTCAGAATGGGATAAACCCGGTCTTTCTGAATAACTCCCAAATATAATAAACAAGTGGTACACAAACACAGAATACGCCTCATTCCAATTCAAAATATTCTTTTATTCAAATATTCTTATACTTTGGGAAAGGTTCCCATTAATTTTATCAAAGATAAATTCTTTAAATTTATTCTTTAATCTTCTTTTGAATATCAATTCAAACTAGTCGGGATTAGCGAACCACATCGAAGTAATCATTTATTTTATTTCCCAATCCCAACCTATTCATCCTATGAAGTAAAAATGGTAATACTTCATATCTAACACCACAGCGTAATCGATAAATTCAATTACCATTTCACGTTCAAATCTAATCAAAGATTTAACTATCGCCTGGAGCAAAACTGGTGATACTCCATTCTCGATTATTTCAATCTAATTAAAGGTTCATTAAAACTCCACTGGGTTTTAATCTTCCCAAAAATTATATTAATGATTGTTTAACTTGGGAAACCATATTCTGTCTTTAACTGGGTTAAAGAACCAATGTCATCTAAACACGGTTCATGATAAACCCAAAATCACATTCCATTAATTATCGGGTTAAAGAACAAGTGTTATTTAAAACACCGCTCACGATAAACCCAAAAATCAATTCAAATTCAATTCCAATTAAATACCATTTAATTGGTACACTTCATTAAATCTAAATAAAAAGATTTAATCTTTTTCTCAAGTGGGTTTAAGAACAGTGTTAATGAAGACACCATTCACGATAAACCCAAATCCCATTTGATATTAAATACAAGGCTCTGAATAGAAAATATATTGGTTTATATTCAATATCAAATTCTACAACCAATAAATATCGTATTGGAAATAACGATATAAATAAATCTTTCAAATTTCCATAACAATATCTGTATAATCACGAAATCCAACATCGAAATATTCCAAAGACAATTTCGATTCAAAACCATTCCAATTCACTTATTGGAAATTCTGGTTATTTTCAAAACCATTTCAAATCCAATTTATTTATTTTAAAAATAAATGGAACTATAATTCTAGTTCAAAACTAGTTCATTTCGATAAAAATCTATTTCTATCCTTTCAAATGTGGAATTTTTCATCCTAATTCTTCACAAATCATTTCTTATGATTTTACACAAATTATTAATATTTTTAATAATTTTATCAAGGCCCGTACAGTCGGTTTTCAATAACGGCCACCGAACTGCACTTACAGCGACCTTTTCCAAATTTGATTTGGACATAATTCCAAATCCAACCGTTGGATTTCAAATTTCTAATATTCATTGGAAATCTCTTTTCGATACGAACCCAACGTTTCTGGTTTTAGGAGAATCCGACGGTCAGATCTCCCGCAATGTCCATTCGAAGTCAATGGTTGAAATTCGCGAACTACCTCGGCGCGGCGCGTTCTATTCAGGCCATTATATATATATAATATATATTATATATATAATATATATTATATATATTTCGTCGATTTCCTTTTTAAACGTATTTTATAAATCGTTTTAAATTCGTTTTCAAAACGATTTCAACCTCATATTCAATTTCAAATCAAAATTGAATATTCCACATCATCGGTATACAAATGATAATGTTTTCAAAATATTATATTTTGAAATCACTTCTTTTTTTATAATCATTATAAAAACGAATATAATCGATATAAATATCGTTTACGTCAAAATGGCGTAAATTTAATCAACACGGCTTTTATTCAACACATGAATGTTTATTTTTCTATTCAACACATGAATTTATATTCTCTATTCAACACATGAATATTTATACTTCTATTCAACACATGAATATTTATTTTCAATTCAACACATGAATTTATTTTCAATTCAACACCTGAATATATTTTCTATTCAACACATGAATTTATTTTCTATTCAACACATGAATTTATTTTCAATTCAACACATGAATTTATTTTCTATTCAACACATGAATTTATTTTATAAATTGGAATGAGGCCCAATCAATTACCATATAATGTTAATTATATGGATTCCCTACAACACATGTATATAATAGCAACGATAAATCATCAACCATCATCCAGAGTGCACCACACAACTGCATAAGTATTAAATATAAATAATTAACGCTTACACAATCTGTCAATCCATCGATTGACATACAACTAAACAATCATGATTAGCGTACATCAAACCTCATCCCAATACCCGTGTGGGGTTTCAAATCAACAAACATAGATTTTATTTGTGCATTTGGGCGATATGTAAAATTTATCATCCGAATCAATATCAGTCAAATTAGTGTATATAAACAAATCGTCCGATTTGTTTATAAATGTTTATTTTATATACACGTTAAAAATTATATTTTTAACCATAAAATATTTTCCACCATAAAATATTTTATTTCATTCCACATCACACAATCAAATTTCACAACACACCAATCAAACAAACAAGTCATCCATGGTCTGTGGACGACGGATGTCGGTTGCTGCTAAGCACCGTCTGCATCCTGGTATATATTTTAAACTGGAAATAGAAATAAAAGTGAGGAGTTCTTACCGACTACCTAAACCAATACACCGCGACTCTTTATATGTGGAAATCTTCGTCGTGCTCGCCTTTCGTCAATTTCATTGTCCGTAGTCACGTTGAATTTGGGGGTTTGAATTCGAAGAGGGAGGAGGTAGCAGGCTGTGGCGGCGCGTCGGAGGCTGGCGGTGGCGGCAAGGAGTGAGGCGGTGGTGCTCAGGCCAAGGGGTCGTGGGGGTATCGAAGTTGGCATCGTCGTTTGGGGTTCAGGGGGGGTTTCGCGTTCGATTTCCAGGAGAGGGAGGGGGAGAGACGAGGGCGAGAGGGAGGTGGTGGCGCCTGCTTGGGGCGACGCGAGGGCGTCAGGGGGGAGACACGGTCGTCCTTGCGCGATAGGGTGAGCTCATGGGGGAGGAGGCGACGGGGTTTTCTTCCTTTCTCTTTTTTTCTTTGATTTTATTTTTGCAAAACTGACGGTGAAGGGGAGGGAGATTAAAGACGGATTAGGGTTTATTTTTATTTATTTAAATTTTATATTATATTTAATTCTAAAGGTTGACTTTTTTATCCGGACTCCAAATCGAACCCAACGACTGTCGTCCATAGCTAATTACCCGCTGTGACGACCCCAAAACCCTGTGACAACGGTGTTAAGGATAATCATTGGAATATAACACATTAATCATCATTAGCAGAGTACAGATAATAGCATAAACAAGAAATAGAATAATTTACACACATATGACAGCGGAATCATATAGATATCACCACATCAGAGAGCACAGTGCAGGATACTACTTAGTGCATAATATTACATAATCAGTCATCATCGCCAGAGGCGGAATCATACATAGAGAGTACATAAACTAAACATCAGTCTACATCGCCAGAGGCGGAATCATAATACATATACAATATTGGCGGAAGAAGTCATAGTCATCACGGTGTAGTCAAGCCTCGCCATGAGTCCAAAAGTGCACCTCTACTGCGGTGCCAAGCCAAAATATACCAGATACCTGTAACTAGGCTGCTCGTGTGAAAATCAGGGCACCCGAGTTTGCAAGGTGAAACAAACTACGAGTCAGTCATGGGACTGGTATGAGAAATCTATTTAACTTATTAAACAACAATAATAAGGCAAATCAAAGGACCACGCCACTTTCGCGGAACGGGTTTACTCCAATGAGTGCTAGTGCATGAAATAAAGTAAATGATTAAATCATCGCAATGCTTTTTATAAAATGAAGCCATTATAAGACTCATGTCCCATCACACAATGCAACGCAAGCCGGAGGATAGAGTTTTACCTTATAATGGCCAAAAATGCTTCATACGTATAAAACAAAAGTGTTTGATATTATTACTAGTGCATATAGGTTTCAAAAGCGATTTCAATCATAAATATCAATCCTAGACGGCATAGGTACCATATATCATGTCACCATACTAGTAATACAATCACATCCGCATATTTCGTATTGGAAATTGGATTCCGTCATGAGTCGAGGCAAGGGGCAAGCTCCTCTCCGTTCGAGACACTCTAGCAAATGCCTCAGGACCGCACACAGCAATCCCTGGATCTTCAGGGCCGGTCCTCTCTTACTTTTGAGGATTAGTTATTCCTGAACACACGTTTCCAGGTCCTTACAGACCTATAATCGAGGCGCCTCGCATTCCAACAACCACATAGGTGAAAAGTAGATATCAATGTCAGGGCTGGTAGGTCACTGACACCACCTTAGCTAGAAAGAAACGTCGTGCTCTCCCTGCAGTCACTATCCCATTTTTGACTCATACCGAGGTGTGAGGCTCGCGAATTCACGTTAACACAAGGCTACGTCACACAGACCATGCTTTGATCATCAACTACAAGAATTTGCTTTGCAACAGAAGCCTTGTTCATACGCCACTTAGGCGTGCCACACAGGCAATCCACTCCATGCGATTGATTTCTATCAATACATAACCTCTGAGCTCGTACGTCTCAGAGAAGTACGTTAAGTAAGAGAATAAATTCTCTGCCGCCAAACAGATATATATTTACAGAGATCAATCAGCACAGAATAAAATCCAATGTCAGACACACAGTCCATTTACAAGTTCGTTCTGGGTTTGAACGAAACCGGAGGCACCAAATTCCTCGCTTATCCGCACAATCAACAATACGTCCGGACGGCTACTACTTCAGCTCCTTCAAGGTAGCTACTCCAATCATGAGCATCTTCAACTCTTCGACTTCTCACCGTCGATCGATTATTTGAAATGAGAATGAACTCGGCCTTTTCAAATAATCCACGTATATTTAGATTTTCAAATCAATTTGTCATATGGTTAAATTATTCAACATTCACATTTCAGTTCCTTAGTATAACTTTCATGCTAAACACATTCAACCATCACATATCAAGCAAACACAACAAAATTGGTTTATTTCCACTCTATATCGTCTATAATATTTTATAACGATATATCGCCATTTTTATTTATTTAAAAACAGCTATATTTACTTAAACGACGTTTCAGGTCGTGCCGAGGCACTGGCGCTGTTTTTCACTAAATTTGTTTTACACATATCTGAAAATCTAACCGCTGGATCTTCACAAATTTTATATCATTAGGAAGATCTTTTCAAAATGAATCCAACGGTTTCAGTTTTGGGGAAAATTCGATGGTCGGATCTCCCACACTAGTCGTTTGAAGTTACGATTTCTAATTACGAACTGCAGCGTCGTTATTCGATTTAATTTCATTATATTTATATTTATATATAAATATAATCGATTCTGGCGCTGTTTTTCTTCAGATTTGAATTAAACATTCCATACAATCCAACCGTCGGATCTTTACAAAGTTGGTGCCGTTGGAAAGATATTTCCAAGGCGAACCCAACGGTTGCGGTTTCGGGAACATCCAATGGTCGGATTTCCTGCACTAGTCGTTTGAAATCACGGTTTCAAAACACAAACTGCACGGCCACGATTCGTTTTAATTTTATTTATATTTATATAAATATAGTTCATTCAAAAATTCCTATATCGTTTTAAATTCAAATATTTCACTAACGCCTTTAAATTTTGGAAAATTTCGCCATAACCTCCTTTGTACGGGAGGGGCTGGGAAAATTCCCAAATAGCCACACGGGCGTCTCATCTCAAAAAGAAAAAGAAAAAGCCAAGCGGCTAGCCAACAGGCTCATGAAATCATCACCTAAGCAAAACAGTAAACATGTACCTATTTGTCGGGCAAACAATTTTAATCCTCTTCTCTAGCCTCTTTGCTATAACCTGTTCAATAAATATGCATGTATATATGTGCAATTTTTATCACTTATCATTTTCCATTCAACTTTGTATTTGATTCAATTTGGTTTAAAGACACCATTCATTCACATGTTGCATACACAAGCAAAAATCATATCATTAGCTAATTAATGAATATTTCAACTCATGCATATTTATTCGAACAAGTGGTTATTTTAACCTTCATTTCAAAAATGATAATTTTGGCGAACTAAAATATATTTCAATATATGACTATTTTATTTAGTTCCTATGCATGTTAAAAATAATATTTCTTTCACAAATATTTATTTCAACGCTCACATATTTTTAGCAAATCACATATATGATAAATATGGTATTTTTATCATCTAAAATATTTATTCAACACATGAATGTTTTTAACACATCATAATTTTAATAAAAATTTAATTTTTATTGTTCAATCTTTTATTCAACACATGAACCTTTCCAACACACACACACACTTCTCAACACATGAGCATTTCCACACATGGATATTTTATATAGTTTGTTCATATAAGAAAGATGAAATTTTTATTGTTGAAACTATTTATTTGTATAAGGCGAATATTTTACATACTTCATATATATTATAAAAATGTGATTTTTATTGTTTAAACACTTTATTCATTCACACATGAATTTAATTTTCACACATCACTTCTCAACACATGAGCATTTCCACACATGGGTATAGTGTCAACACATGACTTTAGTTTCATCGCATGAAAATAATTTCAACAAATGAAAATAATTCTAACACATGAATATTTTTCAAAATTTCGGCAGCATAACGGCAGGGTAGTTAAAACCGGCACTGTCCCGAGTACGGCTCCTCGCTCTACCTTAAAACCTCGCGGTTTTTGACAATGAGAATTTCATGCATCTAATTCGCACGCGGGCGACATGTTTTATTTTCATTTCCACAATTATTTCCAATTTGTTTCAATCACCAATGGGTATTTTTCAACCACAACCAATCAATATCAACCACAAACAATTATTCAACCATTCGCATTTTTCATCCAATATTTCACAACAATAAATATCGTCCATGGTTTGTGGACGAGGGGAGTATATATATATATATATATATATATATATATATTATTTTTACATTTAACTTGCATTTCAACACACATATCATTTATACTATGCATGTATAATTCATACTTCACTCATATTGCTTACACAACGCATGTACATGAGGTATACAATAATTGTATAATTTATATTTCGCTTGTATAATTTATACATGACATTTTCCATTCACATTTCATTTAATTTAGATTTCTCACATTGGTTTTCGGAGTGCTAAAAATCGTAGATGGCTCAGAAAAATCCGCGGTCTCTTCTATGTGGTAGAGAGCCTCCTTGCGGTCCCGATGTTTCCTGTTTCATCGAATTTCGTCAACACACCATAAAGATATGATTTTTCAAAGTTCAAATATAATAAAGGACTCACCTTTCACGATTGTTCAAAACTAGGTTTTCAGTTTTCGCGAAAACCGAGGCACGATACGATGATCGGAGGGTACAGCGTGGAAGAGGGAAGAGAGGGGAGTCGGTAGGTGGCGGTCTTGGCCGGATCGAACGCCTGTAGCGGCGGAGGCGGCGCTGGGAAGGTCGGAACTTCCTCAGCCTCGTTCTCGTCGATGGGGAGGAGGGAGGTGACGAGGGTGGGTCGGATTTGAAGTGGGGAGGCGGCGGCGTCGATTGCAGGTGGTGGCGGCGTCGGCAGAGGACTGAGGCAGCGGCAATTTGGCTGGGAAGGGAGGTAGTCGTGTCGCCGTCGATACGAGGGCTTCTGACTTTTTTTTATGAATGGAGAATTCTAATTGGCCGATGGTTTTATTATATTTTAAAATATTGTTTCTCCACACAGACACCAATTCAAACCCAACGACTGTCGCCCCTAGCTAAATACCCCCATCCCGGACACAATGGGATATGTTTCGTAGGCCAATTCGGCTGCTACAGTCAGTTATTTCTCAAATTAAAGTATAAAACATTTTATATTCAATTCGAATGTACATTTCAATTTGCCGGGGCCACAAACTGATTTGAAAAATTCCAGAAAAATAAATCTAGCTATGTTTTGACGCTACAGTCCCAACAAAAATAGTTTCGTCGAATTCTGAGATCGTTTGAAAAATGGCCCTTTTCTGGTCGATCCAATTTAACAAAAATTGACCAAACACATTTTCTTTTGCCACGCTTACATATTAGCTTCAAAAATTATGAAATTTGAAACCTAGCAATAGTTTGACATCCCGGACCCAACAAAAGTGGTTTCGTCGATTTTCGAGGTCGTTTGCAAAATGTCTATTTTCAAGGGCTATATATTTTATATAGCGACCTTTCTGGAAATTCATTTCGCCATAACTTTTGATTCCCGCTATGAAACTTCGATTTTTCAGATTCGTTAGAAAGATATTCACTAATAGATTTAAATATTTTTGGTTTCACTAAAATCCGTTACATTTTGCACCCGGTGTTGTCAGTCAAAGTTTGAATTCAAATTTTCAAACTGACACACTATTTCTAATTCACTATTTTATTGAAATATTCTATTTCAATTGTTCAAATTCCTTTGAAATAACCAATTTAAAATTTTTAAATTGGCTCGTATTTTCCGGGTTGTTACAATCTCCCCCACTTAAAACTTTTCGTCCCCGAAAAGGAAACAACAATAAAGTAGGAAACAAAATGTAAATGCAAAGTATTGTAAAGGTACCTTGCACCGAAGTTAGTCAGAGATGTCCACTCTGCATTTGGGTTAAGCTTGCTTAATGCTCTCCTCGGTCTCCCAAGTACAGTCTCTAGGATCACTACTCCACTGCACTTTAACTAGATGAATCTTTTTGCTTCTTAGCTCTCTAGTTTCTTTGCCAACAATCTTTAATGGCTCTCTCCTGACTGCTAATTCTGGAGTAATTTCCAAGTCCTGTTGCGCTGCTTCTTCTACAACAAGATCCGGATCATGCACATGTCTTCTAAGTTGAGATACGTGAAATACATCATGCACTCCAGGAAACCAATCTGGTAATTGAACCCTATAAGCAAGAGTTCCAATTCGTTCAAGTATAGGAAAGGGACCAATAAACCTCGATGCCAACTTACCAGTTTTTCCAAATCTGATTACTCCTCTCATCGGAGAAACTTTCAAATAAACATGGTCACCAACAGCAAATGTCAAATCTCTTCTTCTAGAATCTACATAACTTTTCTGTCGGCTTTGTGCGGTTCTCAATCGCTTTTTGATGAAGTCGACTTTATCAGACGCTTCTCTAATCATATCGGGTCCTAACACAAGTCTGTTGCCAGGTTCTACCCAACATGCTGGAGATCTGCACGGTCTACCGTATAATGCTTCAAATGGCGACATTCCCAAACTTGCTTGATAGCTATTGTTATATGAGAATTCTGCCAAATGTAAGTGATCTTCCCATGACCCACCAAAATCTATTATACAAGCCCGCAGTAAATCTTCTAGAATTCTATTCACACGCTCAGTTTGGCCATCTGTCTGAGGGTGATAAGCGGTGCTCATATTCAGTTTCGTTCCCAATTCTGTCTGGAATGCCTCCCAGAATTTGCTAGCAAATATTGGGTCTCTATCACTGACTATGCTGATGGGAATTCCATGCAGCTTTACGATTTCTTTAAAATATATTTGTGCTAGACTTTGAGCGGTTCTATTGGATATGACAGGTATGAAATGGGCAGTCTTCGTGAAGCGATCTACGATTACCCAAATACTGTCATTACCTTTTCTGGTTTGAGGCAAACCATCTATTAAATCCATGGAAATCTGTTCCCATTTCCAACCTGGGACTTCCAACGGTTGCAACAATCCTGCTAGCTTTTGTTGGTCGCTCTTGACTAATTGACAAGTAGGGCATCTGCTAACATATAAAGAAATGTCCCTCTTCGTTGCTCTCCACCAGAAAGTGCGTTTAATATCGTTGTACATTTTACTTACTCCAGGATGAATGCAAAGCTTGGATTTATGGCATTCATCCAGAACCTCTCTTTTGAGCTCTGGGATGTTGGGAACACATATTCTCCCTTTCAGTCTCAGAACTTCTTCTTTATCTATCTGAAAACTTGAGGGCTCGCCCTTCTGGATTCTCCCTCTGATCCTTTGAATGAAGTGATCATTCTTCTGGAGAGCAGATATCTTATCAACCAACGAAGATGTAGTAGTCAAAATAGCGATGATTTCAATCTTTCTACTAAGTGCATCTGCTACAACATTAGCCTTTCCTGGCGTATACAAAATATCCAGATCATACGCGGCAAGAAATTCTAGCCAGCCTGCTGTCTCAAATTCATATCTTTTTGGGTGAACAAATATTTTAATGATTGATGATCTGTATACAGTTCAAATTTCTCACCCAGCAAGTAATGCCTCCAGATTTTCAAAGAAAAAACGATGGCTAGCAACTCAAGATCATGAGTTACATAATTTTTCTCATGCGGTTTTAGCTGGCGGCTTGCATAAGCGACTACTTGGCCTCTTTGCATTAACACTGCACCAAGACCTCTAATAGAAGCATCTGTACAAACCTTCAAATCCTGATTGCTATCGATAATGGTTAACACTGGAGCAGTTGTTAGTTTCGATTTCAATTCCTGGAACGCTTCTTCACAGTCGGAAGTCCACTTAAATTTCTCATGCTTCTTCGTAATCTTTGTAAACGGACCGGATATCTTCGAAAAATCCTTAACGAACTTTCGATAATAACTAGCCAACCCCATAAAACTTCTAACCTCTTTGCATGTAGTGGGTCGTTTCCAGTCTTGAATCGCTGTTATTTTGCTCGGATCGACAGAAATTCCTTCCTTTAACACGACATGGCCAAGGAACTTCACTTCTTCCTGCCAGAAGACACATTTTGAGAATTTGGCTTTGAAGACGTTCTTTCTCAGAATCTCCAATACTTGTTCTAAGTGTTTTTGATGCTCAGGTTTTGATTTGCAGTAGATTAAAATATCATCGATGAATACGAGGACAAATTTATTCAGAACTCCCCTGAACACTCTATTCATTAGATCGACAAAGTATGCTGGAGCATTGCATAGGACGAATGGCATTACTAACCGTTCATAAAATATGTCTGGACCTCTGAAAGCCGTCAAAGGAACACACTCCTCTGAAATTCTCAATTGATGAAAACCCATAGCTAGATCCATTCGGGAAAATACTCTTGCCCCATTTAATTGGTCTAGCAGATCATCGATGCGGGGTAATGGGTATTTGTTTTTTAGCGTCTGTTTGTTGAGGTCTCGGTAATCAACACACAATCGAAGAGTACCGTCTGACTTTGGGACAAACTCTACAGCTGCACCCCAACTAGAAAAGCTAGGTCTGATCAGACCCTTCCATAGCAGTTGACGAGTTTGATCGCCTAATTCTTCCTTTTCCTTTGGATTCATTCTGCGAACTGGATGTACTACTGGTCTGGCATTGGGAATTAGATCAATTCTAAATTCTATTTCTCTTTGCGGAGGTAAGTTTTCGACTTCTTCAAACACATCCGCATAGTTTTAACAACAGGAATCTTTTCTAAGGAAGTGGGGATAACTTCTGACGCAGACCAAAATTCCTTTCTATCTGGATTCGAACCATGACATGGTACAGTAATTAGTCCAAGCTTCGTTCGAATTTTTACTATCCTTTCTGCTTAGCTCATTCTAGGACATTACTAGTCCTATCTCTAATGAGCTACTCGCCTTAGAATACTACTGATTCTATTTTGACGAAGGGTTTAATGTGTTAGATTCCAGAACTAAGGTTAACCAAAGCTCTGATACCAGCTGTGACGACCCCTAAACCCTGTGGCAACGGTGTTAAGGATAATCATTGGAATATAACACATTAATCATCATTAGCAGAGTACAGATAATAGCATAAACGAGAAATATAATAATTTACACACGTATGACAGCGGAATCATATAGATATCACCACATCAGAGAGCACAGTGTAGGATACTAGTTAGTGCATAATAGTACATAATCAGTCATCATCGCCAGAGGCGGAATCATATATAGAGAGTACATAAAATAAACATCAGTCTACATCGCCAGAGGCGGAATCATAATACATATACAATAATGGTGGAAGAAGTCATAGTCATCACGGTGTAGTCAAGCCTCGCCATGAGTCCAAAAGTGCACCTCTACTGCAGTGCCAAGCCAAAATATACCGGATACCTGTAACTAGGCTGCCCGTGTGAAAATGAGGGCACCCGAGTTTGCAAGGTGAAACAAACTACGAGTCAGTCATGGGACTGGTATGAGAAATCTATTTAACTTATTAAACAACAATAATAAGGCAAATCAAAGGACCACGCCACTTTCGCGGAACGGGTTTACTCCAATGAGTGCTAGTGCATGAAATAAAGTAAATGATTAAATCATCGCAATGCTTTTTATAAAATGAAGCCATTATAAGACTCATGTCCCATCACACAATGCAACGCAAGCCGGAGGATAGAGTTTTACCTTATAATGGCCAAAAATGCTTCATACGTATAAAACAAAAGTGTTTGATATTATTACTAGTGCATATAGGTTTCAAAAGCGATTTCAATCATAAATATCAATCCTAGACGGCATAGGTACCATATATCATGTCACCATACTAGTAATACAATCACATCCGCATATTTCGTATTGGAAATTGGATTCCGTCATGAGTCGAGGCAAGGGGCAAGCTCCTCTCCGTTCGAGACACTCTAGCAAATGCCTCAGGACCGCACACAGCAATCCCTGGATTTTTAGGGTCGGTCCTCTCTTACTTTTGAGGATTAGTTATTCCTGAACACACGTTTCCAGGTCCTTATAGACCTATAATCGAGGTGCCTCGCATTCCAACAACCACACAGGTGGAAAGTAGATATAAATGTCAGGGCTGGTAGGTCACTGACACCACCTTAACTAGAAAGAAACGCCGTGCTCTCCCTGCAGTCACTATCCCGTTTTTGACTCATACCGAGGTGTGAGGCTCGCGAACTCACGTTATACACAATGCTACGTCACACAGACCATGCTTTGATCATCAACTATAAGACTTTGCTTTGCAACAGAAGCCTTGATCATATGCCACTTAGGCGTGCCACACACACAATCCACTCCATGCGACTGATTTCTATCAATACATAACCTCTGAGCTCGTACGTCTTAGAGAAGGGCGTTAAGCAAGAGAATAAATTCTCCACCGCCAAACAGATATATATTAACAGAGATCAATCAGCACAGAATAAAATCCAATATCAGACACACAGTCCATTTACAAGTTCGTTCTGGGTTTGAACGAAACCGGAGGCACCAAATTCCTCGCTTATCCGCACAATCAACAATACGTCCGGACGGCTACTACTTCAACTCTTCAAGGTAGCTACTCAAATCATTAGCATCAGTAGCACCCATCCATCCAATGTGAAGATCGTCGGTCTTCAACCGTCTTCAACTCTTCGACTTCTCACCAATGATCGATTATTTGAAATGAGAATGAACTCGACCTTTTCAAATAATCCACGTATATTTAGATTTTCAAATCAATTTTTCACATGGTTAAATTATTCAACATTCACATTTCAATTTCTTAGTATAATTTTCATGTTAAACACATTCAACCATCACATATCAAGCAAACACAACAAAACTGGTTTATTTCCACTCTATATCATCTATAATATTTTATAATGATATATCGCCATTTTTATTTATTTAAAAACGTCTATATTTAATAAAACGACGTTTCAGGTCGTGCCGAGGCACTGGCGCTGTTTTTCACTAAATATTTTTTACATATATCTGAAAATCTAACCGCTGGATCTTCACAAATTTTATATCATTAGGAAGTTCTTTTCAAAACGAATCCATCGGTTTCAGTTTTGGGGAAAATCCGACGGTCGAATCTCCCACACTAGTCATTCGAAGTTACGATTTCAAATTACGAACTGCAGCGTCGTTATTCGATTTAATTTAATTATATTTATATTTATATATAAATATAATCTTTTCTGGCGCTGTTTTTCTTCAGATTTGAATTAAACATTCTAGACAATCCAACCGTCGGATCTTTACAAAGTTGGTGCCGTTGGAAAGATATTTCCAAGGCGAAACCAACGGTTGCGGTTTCGAGAAAATCCAATGGTCGGATTTCCCGCACTAGTCGTTTGAAATCACGGTTTCAAAACATGAACTACACGGCCACGATTCGTTTTAATTTTATTTATATTTATATATTTATATAAATATAGTTCATTTGAAAATTCCTATATCGTTTTAACTTCAAATATTTCACTAACGCCTTTAAATTTTGGAAAATTTCTCCATAACCTCCTTTGTACGGGAGGGGCTGGGAAAATTCCCAAATAGCTACACGGGCGTCTCATCTCAAAAAGAAAAAGCCAAGCGGCTAGCCAACAGGCTCATAAAATCATCACACAAGCAAAACAGTAAACATGTACCTATTTGTCGGGCAAACAATTTTAATCCTCTTCTCTAGCCTCTTTGCTATAACCTGTTCAATAAATATGCATGTACATATGTGCAATTTTTATCACTTATCATTTTTCGTTCAACTTCGTATTTGATTCAATTTGGTTTAAAGGCACCATTCATTCACATGTTGCATACACAAGCAAAAATCATATCATTAGCTAATTAATGAATATTTCAACTCATGCATATTTATTCGAACAAGTGGTTATTTTTAACCTTCATTTCAAAAATGATAATTTTGGCGAACTAAAATATATTTCAATACATGACTATTTTATTTAGTTCCTATGCATGTTAAAAATAATATTTCTTTCACAAATATTTATTTCAAAGCTCGCATATTTTTAGCAAATCACATATATGATAAAAATGGTATTTTTATCATCTAAAATATTTATTCAACACATGAATGTTTTTAACACATCATAATTTCAATAAAAATGTAATTTTTATTGTTCAATCTTTTATTCAACACATGAACCTTTCCAACACACACACACATACTTCTCAACACATGAGCATTTCCACACATGGATATTTTATATAGTTTGTTCATATAAGAAAGATGAAATTTTTATTGTTGAAACTATTTATTTGTATAAGGCGAATATTTTACATACTTCATATATATTATAAAAATGTGATTTTTATTGTCTAAACACTTTATTCATTCACACATGAATTTAATTTTCACACATCACTTCTCAACACATGAGCATTTCCACACATGGATATAGTTTCAACACATGACTTTAGTTTCATCGCATGAAAATAATTTCAAAATATGAAGATAATTCTAACATATGAATATTATTCAAAATTTCGGCAGCATAACGGCAGGGTAGTTAAAACCGGCACCGTCCCGAGTACGGCTCCTCGCTCTACCTTAAAACCTCGCGGTTTTTGACAATGAGAATTTCATGCATCTGATTCGCATGCAGGCGGAATGTTTTATTTTCATTTCCACAATTATTTCCAATTTGTTTCAATCACCAATGGGTATTTTTCAACCACAAACAATTATTCAACCATTTGCATTTTTCATCCAATATTTCACAACAATAAATATCGTCCATGGTTTGTGGACGAGGGGAGTGTATATATATATATATATATATATATATATATATATATATATATATATTATTTCTATATTTCACTTGCATTTCAACACACATATCATTTATACTATGCATGTATAATTCATACTTCGCTCATATAACTTACACAACGCATGTACATGAGGTATACAACACGTGTATAATTTATATTTCGCTTGTATAATTTATACATGACATTTTCCATTCACATTTCATTTAATTTAGATTTCTCACATTGGTTTTCGGAATGCTAAGAAACGTAGATGGCTCAGAAAAAACCGCGGTCTCTTCTATGTGGTAGAGAGCCTCCTTGCGGTCCCGATTTTTCCTGTTTCATCGAATTTCGTCAACACACCATAAAGATATGAATTTTCAAAGTTCAAATATAATAAAGGACTCACCCTTCACGATTGTTCAAAACTAGGTTTTCAGTTTTCGCGAAAACCGAGGCACGATACGATGATCGGAGGGTACAGCGTGGAAGAGGAAAGAGAGGGGAATCGGTCGGTGGCGGTCTTGGCGAGATCGAACGCCTGTAGCGGCGGAGGCGGCGCTGGGAAGGTCGGAACTTCCTCGGCCTCGTTCTTGTCGATGGGGAGGAGGAAGGTGACGAGAGTGAGTCAGATTTGAAGAGGGGAGGAGGCGGCGTCGATTGCAGGTGGTGGCGGCGTCGGCAGAGGGCTGAGGCGGCGGCGATTTGGCTAGGAAGGGAGGAAGTCATGTCGCCATCGATAACGAGGGTTTCTGACTTTTTTATTTATTTTATGAATGGAGAATTCTAATTGGCCGATGGTTTTATTATATTTTAAATTACGGTTTCTCCACACGGACACCAATTCAAACCCAACGACTGTCGCCCCTAGCTAAATACCCCCATCCCGGACACAATGGGATATGTTTCGTAGGCCAATTCGACTGTTACAGTCAGTTATTTCTCAAATTAAAGTATAAAACATTTTATATTCAATTCGAACGTACATTTCAATTTGTCAGGGCCACAAACTAATTCGAAAAATTCCAGAAAAATAAATCTAGTTATGTTTTGACGCTACGGTCCCAACAAAACTAGTTTCGTCGAATTCTGAGATCGTTTGAAAAATGGCCCTTTTCTGGTCGATCCAATTTAACAGAAATTGACCAAACACATTTTCTTTTGCCACGCTCACATACTAGCTTCAAAAATTATGAAATTTGAAACCTAGCAATAGTTTGACATCCCGGACCCAACAAAAGTGGTTTCGTCGAATTCCGAGGTCGTTTGCAAAATGTCTATTTTCAAGGGATATATATTCTATATAGCGACCTTTCTGGAAATTCATTTCGCCATAACTTTTGATTCCCACTATGAAACTTCGATTTTTCAGATTCGTTAGAAAGATATTCACTAACAGATTTAAATATTTTTGGTTTCACTAGAATCCGTTATATTTTGCACCCGGTGTATTCAGTCAAAGTTTGAATTCAAATTTTCAAACTGACACACTATTTCTAATTCACTATTTTATTGAAATATTCTATTTCAATTGTTCAAATTCCTTTGAAATAACCAATTTAAATTTTTTAAATTGGCTCGTATTTTCGGGTTGTTACACCCCGATTCCGAACACAATGGGATATGTATCGTAAGACAATTCAGTTGTTTCGATCAGTTTCCGTCAAAATCAAAATATAAATCTATATATTGAATTTGAACTCGAGTTCCAATTTATCGAGCCACATACTAACTCAATAAATTCTAGAAAAGTATTTTCTAGCTTCGTATTGACGATACGATCCTAACAAACTAATTTCGTGAATTCTGAGACCGTTTGAAAGATGGCCATTTTCCAGTCGATCGAAATTGACTAAAACTGTCAAAACACGTTTTCTTTCACCACGCTCACATATTGATTCGAAAAATTATGAATTTTGAAACCTAGCAATAACTTGACATCACGGATCCAACAAAAGTGGTTTTGTCGAAAACCGAGGTCGTTTGCAAAATTTCCATTTTTAAGGGCCAAAATTCCATAGCGACTATTCTGAAATTTCAACTGGGCGTAACTTCTGATTCCCGCTATGAAATTTCAATTTTTCGGATTCGTTGGAAAGATATTCTCAAATAGATTCTAATATTTTTGGTTTCGCTAAAATTCGGTTTATTTTGAATCCTGTACATTTATTTGAACTTCGAAATCGAATTTTCAAACTACCGCGCCATTTTCAATTCCTTATATAATTAAAATAAAATATTTATATTCTAATGACGATTCAAATAAATATATATGTTCTAATCTATTCAAAATAAATTTCTCGTCATCTTTAATTAAAATAATTCATTTTAAATAATCAAAATTCACTAAAATTGCCAAAATAAAAATTTTAAATTGGCTCGGATTTCCGGGTTATTACAGTTTTGGTGGAAAGAGGGGCTAGGGTTAGGGGGTACTCGGTGGGGCGTCGTTTGTAGGGGAGGGGGCGCCATGGGTAGTGGTGCAGCGGCCTAGAGGGAGGAGGGAGGCGGTGGTGGAAGCTTGGGGCAGGGAGGCCATTAATTTAAGGAGGAGGAAGAAAAAGGAGGAGGAAAATGAAGAAGGAAAGGGAGAAAAGAGATTATATGCACATTTTTATCTCCCTCCCTCTCTCCAATTACCCGACTGTGAACTATCTCTGTTTGCTATGAAATTTCGGCATAAGATATTATACGGAATTACGAATCCAATGAATCAAATTTCGTCAAATTTCGAGTTCGTTTGACCTTCCGTTTATTTTTCGATCTAGCTCAAATTAGCTTCAAAAATGCGATTTTAACATGCATTTTCTTCTTGCACGCCGACATGCTAACTCCAAAAAATATGAAACTTAGGATTCTTCCATTATTTAATGATACGAATCCGAAAAAAAGTGTCGACGAATTCTGAGATCGTCTCAGTAACGTTGCTTTGTAAACTGATCGTAGGTTTCTTAGCAAATGTGTTTGTCTCTCACGGCCGCACACTAACTCCATTTAACATGAAATTTGAAATATGGCAATGATTGATTATTCCGAATCCAACAAAAATTTTCTTGGTGGATTCTGAGGTCGCCATAAAAATTTCACTTTTTAAGGGCTATGCGATGATTTAAAAATCGAATTTTTAAATTTTGATGTATTTTCCTATAAAATTATACTAAAAATAATTTTTAAATTGGGTGTGAAATTCCGGGTTGTTATGTTGGTGATGTGGGTTCAAGCAGGAGGAGTTCGAGAAGAGAAAAGTGCTGGCGCAGACAATTTGCTAAATAGTGAAGGGAATTGCCATGTCATAAAAATTATGCGTGCTGGGTAAAAGTTTCGAAATTGCACAGGAGGAAACATATTGAAGAAAGGGGATGAAGATGGATATTGGGCGATGTGGCAAAAGGTAAGTGGGTGAGGTATCTTTTTTGTTTATTTTATATGTATTTTAAATTCAAATCATAAAAAAAATATAACTTTTGCATGCGAACTTGGATTTACTCGAGGTTTATTTCGTTAGGATCGTATTGAAATTTCAGACGAAATGGAGCTAGTTTGGTCGAATTCAAATGCGTCCGGAATCAAATGTGAGTGATTAAACCCACTCACACCTAACTAAATATTCAATTATTAGTTAAATTTAAATCATCTTATGATATAATTTATTTTTTATTGTTGTTTGGTAGGAAAAAATTGCATATTTATGTTGATGGGAAACGGTAGTGTAATTTAATTTGACTATTAGTTTAAACTTTACATTTAAGTTAAAATTTGACATTTACATTGCTAGTTTAAAACCCGACATCTCATAAACAGTAAATTTATATGATATTAATTTTTTTCGGATGTATTGATTTGATGGTCGGCTCGAATTGATATGTTTGATATATTGATGTTTAATTGTGTGAATTTATCCATTATTCACCTTGATTATATATGACCATTGTTTGTGTTGATTATTCTCAATCGTTTACCTTAAATGTTACGTTATCAAATAAACCCGAGATTAATCAGTAAAATGAATTAAGAATATGCATTGAAAGGATAAATACCTGTGACCCCTGATTTGATTGAAATGATATATCCATTCCCAAAATACTGAAATTTAATTTTAAGTATTACTTTGCCATATGATATAGAATTTTATACGGATGCCTATTGGTTAAACAAAAATTTGTTTTAACGTTGAATCTTGAAATATTGTTTATAAATTGATTTCCTTTGAATTTGAATTTTAAAATCTAAAAATTTAAGGGAAATTTGTTAATGTTGTTAACTGAGGTTAAAAATGAATTGAATATGAACTGAATCTATAGAAATTGAATTGTTTATCCATCTTTGAAAAATTTACTTTCAATTAACATGATTTAAAGTGATATTTGAATTATGAACTCGAGATTGTTATAAATTGATATAATTTAAAGTGAATTATAATTGAAACTTCAAATATCTGAATCGAATTGAAATTTAAATTGGATGTTGAATCGAATTAAAATATCGAAGTAGAGTTGATTTGAAACGAGAAAATGACTTCAAGTATAATTGAAATTTGGTAGAAACGATTCTAATTCCAACTATATTATTTTAAACCATTTTTGTAAACTATTTTAGTAGATAAATATTTTACTTATAAACTATTCTATTTTTAACTTGTATATATATATTGTAACTATTTTAAACTACTTTAAATAATAACCATTTTACTTTACACATTCTTTTACTTTATACACTCTTTTACTTTATAACTATTGTATTTTTAAGTTATATATATAAATTATTTTAATAAACCATTTTTATAATCAAATAATTTAATATTTTAACTATAGACTTTACCAAATTTTGATAATTCTATTTTAAATACAAACTATTTCAATTTTTTCTAAACTATATTAATATATGTATACAATTAAACTATTTTAATTATTCAAATTAACTTAAAATTGAAATTGTTTCAATATTCTAAGCTGGTTGTAAATTGAGATTTTAATACAAAAGTATATCCTATTTTGTATATGAATGGATTTAAAGCAAATCTGAAATGTCGGAATGAATGATGAACCATTTGAAATGTACAGAAAATCGACTAGTGTGAAAATGTAACCTTTGGTTGTTAAATAGACCGGGATTGGTTATTGTCATACTCTCTGTCAATACTGAAAACCACTTTAATAATTGTGCGCATGGTGGATAATCCATAACGAAGAAGGATGGTTTGGCGAATGATTCTGATACATAGTAATTATGTGACCTGACTCACATGAGTTAGCTTGATGTGATTTAAACAGGAGCTACGCCAAACCCAAATAAGGTTATTCCTCCTATCAAGCATTCTTCTTCGATGTCTTTATATTACTTTTTTGATAAGATTTCTGGCCACCCTTCGATTTTCATTATGGGAGTATGTCTCGAAGTGGGCGGTAGTAGCTGCTATGCATTACCACTAGCTTGACTCTGCAAAGGGTGTATCCACCTTCCTCGTGTGCCTTGTCACATGCCTTATACGAATCCACTACGATTTTGTTTTATACTGTTTTATATGGAGTGCCCTCTGATAGACCTCCAGTTTAAAGAGGAATTACGGTACTGTATATACTATGGGAATATATAAATGGCGTAAGGGTAATAATGGTAATCCTGCTTACGTTATTTTGATACTTTACTTTATTGAATAAACACTATTATAATAGTGAAATTATATTATATAGTACATAGTTTGACGGATCCTTAAGAGATGGAAATTCCCATAACATTTGTTAAGTTATTGTGCTAACGAACATATTGAATAGGAGATTTGAATTACCGTAAGCATCTCTGAAGTTGTGACACTCATATTATTAAATGGTTTTGATTTTACTGATATGCGAATATTTTAGTTTTGATCCTTGTCTTTTTGTCTTTTTATTGGTGCTCGGGTCAGCCTGAGTTTTTCAGTTAGCGAAGGCCACCTTATATTGGAGCATGAAGGCGGAGTTTGGTATATTATCTACTATATTTTCCTACTACATTATTTTTATTCCATTGCATTATTGTATTATGTTTAGTGTGTATAACTCTGATAATTGTTGTAAAGTATAATCAAATGTATATTTTAACAGCTTCATAAACTGTTATTTATTTATTATATTTTGTCCTTCTGCTATGAGATTTTGTGATTGTTTTTCTTCTTTCTTTCTTTTCTTATATTTATCCAATGACTATCTGTGTTTTAGATTTATTTGGGTTGACATGTGTGGATTATTATCGACTTAAACGGTCAAAAATGCAGGCCGTTACAGTATAGTGATTTGTATAACAGAGAGAAACAGAATTGTGTACTATTCAAAGTGTAACAAAAATAATAAAATATCTATTTAAAATTATAAATTCGGAGTTAAATAATTTAATTCTCACAAATATTTTATATTATAAATATGAAAACCCCTTGCAAGTTTTAACTTTTTTACAATTGGGGCTAATTGTTGTCATAGAGTCTATTGCAACGGCCAATAACCATTGTGAAAAGGTGTATTATAACAGCCTTTGATAATGTTTTCTGCCCATTGTAAAATACAGCCTTATTACAATGTGGCCTAGTATAACGGGCGTTTGCCCATTGTAAAAAGATTGTTTTTTTGTAGTGAAAACCTTGACTTTTTTTTATCATCTCTTAGTAAATTTTTTTTTCAAAACATTATAGAATTTCAGAAAAACACATGTTTTGTATGTGAAACATTTGATGGCAACATTTAAATGTCCATTTAATATATCAAGCATAATTTTTTTTCTAGTAAAAGACGATGTCCTCAAAGGTATGCTATTGATAATACTTCCACTATTAGCAATTAAATAGCTAAACATCATCATATCATCAATATCATCAAATGCATGGTTATTTATTATTATGAATCGTCATTGCTTAATCCATCGTTAAAGATGTTAGAAATTTCATCATACTCAGCAGGTATCTTATTGGAAAAAGACTTATCAAAAATTCATTACTTAATGGACTTATTATTAGTAATAAATATTCAGAAGATTGCCAAAATTACGCACAATTTAAATTGTTAATTTATCCAGTGGGATTCATATATTTTACATCCACGTAATGGTGACTTCAATACAAAAAATGTTAGTAAGGACAAAATTGTAGGCTTTTTCAAGCTTATCGACAACTGGCCTAATTTTTTTTGAAAATAACAAACCGTTAATAATTTTAAATGAGCCCTAACTTTCATATGTTATTTCTCGTCTTTTCTTCATTGTTCTGTTTTATTCTTTCCCGATGCTGTATTTCCATGAACCCTAATTTGTGTGCGTTCATTGAAATTGAAATTGAAATTTCCATGCATTCAAAATTGTTCGATCTCCATTTACGACTGAATAATTGGGTTAGAATCAGACTCTAAATTGTAGCTTTTTTATTTTATTTTGATCGGCGTATTAATTCATTTTGTAAAATTGCGATCAGGTATAAAATTTCTTGTTCTCTATTGATGATTAATGACATGTTTGGTTAGCAGCGGCAGCTCCGATATGTGTTTCTTGTGTTATCAATAGAGAAATGTTAATTTTTATTTTTGATTTGAAAGTTGCTTAGGTATTGTTCTATAGTTATTTATATGATTTACATTGTTGTATTTTATTTCATTTATTTCAGGTTCTGATTATCAGTTCTTGTTTTTTTAAGTATCGATTTTAATTAAATGGAAAGTATATTTTTGTTTTCAAAAAATCTTCTAGTTTAGGAAATGTAGTTGATACATAGTTCATATGATTGCATTCATTATAATTGTATGAATTGAAATGTTGATTTTTTAATCAAACAATCCATGATCATTGGTGATGTCTCATTTTTGTTTTAAAATTTGTAGCAGTTATCGGGTATCAATTTTATATTATGTAGGTATCAATTTTATACTTCCTTCATTTCTGATAGAAATACCACCATAATCAGTCTTCTCAAACAAAATATCATCTTTTCTAAAACCATTTCTCACCATCACTAAGAATACGTTTAACTACTTCATTATGCTCTTGCATACTATCCTTAGTGACTATTAATACCACATAAGGATTAGACTTGCTTTCTATTTTGTCCTGAGGTGTAATATGACCACCACTTGAATGAAAGTTATCTACCCTTATCTTAGCTACTATTATTTCCTTTAGGATCCCTCACAGTAGTCTCTGAGGGAGTATTGCAAATCTTAGCCTGATTTTTGATTGTTTCATCAGTATCCATCCCACTTAATAAATTAGAATTCTTTTTTAGAATCCATACCTTAAAGGCTTTAAAAACAACATTAGAATGACCAAAGATTCTACAAGTAAAACACACTGATGGAACCCATTCACATGGGACCTTTCGCCAAACAATATTAGCTTCATAATGCTAAATTGGAATAAACACAGGAAACTTAAAATCATAATCAAATTCAACTAAAATTCTAACATATGATATACGAACTAATTCCTCAGTAACACTGTCTAGTTTAATAAGATGACCGCATAAGGAAGCAATTTTATTTATGGCCACTTCTGACAAGAAATCTAGGTCTAAACTAGGAAGTCTAATCCATATTAGTATAGAATGAAGGAATTCCCCATTTAACTTCACACAGAGGTTGCCATTTTTTCATGAAAATCAATCTCTTGTTGTAAAAATATGAGCCAGATGCTAAAATTCTTTCATAATCATGAACACTATTAATTTGGTAATAAAGAACCCATTTTCTAGTGTAAATAAATGATAATTCCCTTTCAGATTCCAGTTCCTATCAATGTATTCCTTTAAGAACTTGTAGTAGGGTTTATTTCCATATACATAAAAGACTATAAAATTAAACCATTTTTCAATTGCTCTGTTAACCAGGTTTTAATCAATAATAACTACTTTGATGTTATCTTTATAAAAGGGTTCGAAATACTTAAGTTGTATAAAATTTTGATGATACTTATTTTCCGTAACAACTTCAATCCAAGGTTTTGATTATAACGAACTAATTTTATTTATAATAGACTGATCTTTTGAAACTAGTTCTGGAAACTCCGATTTAGAATCCAAATTAGAGGAAAAGGAATTACCTTAGATTGGAGAAGATACTTGCTTTGCATCTTTCATAAATGGATTTGGATTAAGTGGATATGCCATACGATGATCCAAATCGAAGAGAATAGATGCATTTGTTTGAGAATCGATTTTGATAGAGACAAGATCGCCATTATATGACTCCAATTTTATCTTTTTCGATGGCAGATACGTTATAAGGTTTTTTTTTCTTTCCATGTTTATTTTTTGCAGTATCAGTTGTTAGCAATAGTATCAGATTTATATTTTTAGTTCTTAGGTATCAATTTTTAGTTATTAGCTGCAGATTTTAGGTATCAGTATTTGATATGATCATTGATTTATTTATTTTTTAATTTTTATTTTGGAACGTCATTTGCATAGTTTTTTCCCTTTTGCAATTGGCAGTAGCGTCAGATTTTTGTGTCATTCAAAGAAAATGTTTCAAGTCATTATTTGGTTTTTATGTCGGATCGTCATCAAGGTTTAATTTTAAGTATTTATGAATTTTTTTCCCATGACATTACACATTTGTTGCTACCTATATATGGAACAAATTTACTTTCAGCCGTTAAGTCGAAAAATGAAAATATTTTTATTATTAGAGTTCTCTAAGACGTTATTTAGAGCTTTAGATGTGTATGAATATGAAGAAGCACGTTCTAAATTTTTGGAAATCGACGGTGTTGTAGCTGTGAACCTTTTGAAAGATAAAACATTCGATAAGTGGTTTGACTTATTTTTTTTGGGTAAATGATATAGAGAATATAGTACTAATGTGGATGAAAGTTTTAATGGTTGGATATTAGATGAAAGGGAATTGCCTGTTACATCATCCTTGGATGAAATCTTGTTAAAGTTATGGAATAAATGGCTAGAAGGAGAGAGGAGTGTTGATTATGGAATATTATTCTTTTCCTTTTATGGAGTATTGATTAAAAGGGTTGATTGAAGAAGGATTTGGGTGGGAAGTTTAAAAGTTATTGGGGTTTGTTTCGAAGTGAAATCTTCATTCTCTTATCGTGTTGATCTTAAGGAGTGGACTTGTAGTTGCAATTGGTGGAAAGTGATAGGATCCCCATGCTCATGCTATTAAATGCATCAATATACCGAAATTATGTGTATATAATTTTGTTGAATAATATTTTACTATTGATGCTTATTGATCTTCCTATGATAATATTGGGAATCCTATTCCTAGTGATGATAAGTCTGTTGTTGGTTCTAGCATTGAAAAGGCCATTAGGCTGCCTAAGGATAAACATGGTGCCAATAGAACTTCTACAAAACAAAAGGGAGGTCGCATTGTTTTTTTTATATAAAAAAAATAGATTTGGCATGTGCAAATAAAATGACCATAACAAGCATATTTGTCAAGCTTCAAAGAAGTTGTGAATTTCTTTTAGATTGTATTAGATTTTATAAATATTTATTAGATATTATTCGATTAAATTTGGAAATATAAGTACATTGTTATAGGACATATTAGAGATATGCTCTATTTTTTTTCTTTGTAATTGAAATTCATTATAAGTATCATTTTAGTTAATTGTTGTGCGCTATGTGTTTGTTTTTTAATATACAGCAGTGGAGTATTAGTTTTGAACCTACATCAGTATCTATTTTGTTACACTTTTGTTTCATTTACTTTAACAAGATATCAGTTTTAGATCCATATTGATATTAGTTTTTAATATTGTTGTATTGTTTATGGTAGCAGGGTACCTATTTTATATCCTCACTGATATCAGTTTTGTTATGATGTTTATTGTTTACAGTAAGTGGGTATCAGTTTTATAACCAAATTGATTTCACTTTTGTTATATTGGTTACAGTAAGTGAGTATCAGTTTTATACCTATATAGGTATATGTTCTGAAAAAACAGTTAATTATGTATAGTGACATGGTATTATTTTGGATAGTGAAAATTAAGTTGAAGTGCATTTTATTTCAAGACAATAAGTTTTAAGGACAACACTTCTGAATAATTAGTTTTAAGGACAAATTTACAGGAAAGAGATAAATTCCTTTATCTTTTTAAGTTATACAGGAAAATGATAAATTCTATTATCATTATTTATATATAACTAGAATGATAAATTCTTTTATCTTTTTCCCGTAAAATTTCCTTAAAACTAATTTTTCAGAAATGTTGTCCTTAAAAATTATCATCTTGAACAAATAAGCCTTTTAAATGAAAATCCCCTTTGGAATATGTTTATGCATCAATTTTGCTACAACATTTCATTCAATTATGTAAGAAGGCATCAATTTTGTGTGTATGTAGGTATGATTTTTTAGAAAATAATATGGTATACGCAGTTACACATTATCATTTTTGCATGTAAATGTGTATCA
Organism: Allium sativum; assembly: GCA_030737875.1. Classification (NCBI taxonomy): domain Eukaryota; kingdom Viridiplantae; phylum Streptophyta; class Magnoliopsida; order Asparagales; family Amaryllidaceae; genus Allium; species Allium sativum. Next base: position 215,095,754 of record CM060915.1, on the reverse strand, counting down.
GTGTTATGAAAAAACATATTAAGTAATCAGCAGTTGAGTACTATTTACACAAATATAACAAAAAAACACTTTTTAATACAAATAGCTTAATTTCAAAAAAAAAAAAAAAGAACAATAGCTGGACATGTAATTTGTATATAAAATACGGCATAGTGGTGAGTATATAGAAATTTACACATTGTTTGCAAGAACAATAATTGAGCATAAATATTAACATCATCATATCAACATTCAAAACAGCTAAAAAACTATACTACTCCACATAAAAATCTTTTTAACACCAATAAAGATTTTAGTTCATCTTTTTTCTGTTTATGAAAATTTGACTTAAAGTAAACTAAGTCCCAACAGTACCCTGTATTTGTGAATATTTCATAGACTATGCATGCTCTTGTTCTTAACATGTCTTGTGGACAAACTATCATTGGGACTTCTAACATATTCAGCGATATGATAAAAATCATCGCATATATCCACGATCCACCATGCATGAACGAAAAAAGTTGGTGAGAAAAATGGTTATAGTATATGTTATAAGCAGGGATAATATTGTAATGCCCAAGTATCATTTGTACGCCGTCAGTATCATTTTTATGTGTGCTAATAATAATTTTAGTACTAGTTATTATTTGTGTAGGAATTAGTTTTTATGTTGTTTGTATATGCCACATTTAAAAATTGATAAATAATTTTGATAATTTTAAGAAAGAAAAATATAGGGGAAAAGATTTCATATCAGATGCTTGTTGTGCACATTCTAATTAATGTATTTCAATTGTTTAAGCTACATGTTGTTAATGTTGAGATTTTTCCATAGCTACAACATTATTTTTTACACTTCACTTCATTGCAAAAATTGAAATATTTTTTGTTTTTAAATTTCTAACGTATATCTTAGTTTGTTATTTCGGGAATTATTTCATGTCAGTGTCATAGCTACTTTTATACTTGGGTAGTTGTGCTCGTTTAATCTACATGGGCGCAAAGAATCCAAATGTGACCATTGGATTATAGCATATGTCAAAATTTCTAATGTTCAATAGTTTTCATAGTGCAATGGGAAGAATATAACATATGTACATTTGTTTTGCACCTCTTCTTCCAACATTAGGTGTACTAAATGTTTTACTATTATACTATTTTCTTAGCTAATCCTTTCTGGTCAGAATTAATGTACATAGGCAATATTTTGTAGATATGTATTAGAACTATATTTACCTTCATTGTTGTTTTCATTGCATAATTGTTTTGGATCAAAGCACATTTTACGTGAACCATCAGTATTAGGAATCAAAAGAAAAATAAGGCAAACTAAATTTCAGTAAATGGTAGTGATAGTATATTTACTGTACTGTGATTGTAAACCAAAAAGGAATCTTTTTTTTATATGTATGTATCATTTTTTTAATGGATGGTGGGTATTGGTTTCATATACGTGTAGCTATCAGTTTCATGTATGTGTTGGTACCAAATTTTAAATGAAGAAAATGTGTGTCAGTTTGTTAGTCTTAAAGGTAGTTTCAATTTTTTGAAGGTATCATATTTTATATACAGAAAGTGGGTACCAGTTCCATTTGTACTTCAATATCAGTTTCAACATTTTTGAATGTTTTTATATTTCATAAATAGATACTAGGAATCAGTTTCATATGTACTTAGGTATTAATGCATTTTTTTGAAGGTATCATATTTTGTATTCAATTTCTAGGTATCAGTTTCATATGTACTTAGGTATCAGTTTCATTTTATTGAAGGTATCAATTTCATAAACAAATTCTAGGTATCAGTTTCATATGTACTTAGGTATAACGACCCAAAAGGATTCAACGCTCGAATTTCGACAATAATACATTATCCTGTGTTCACTTGCCAAAAGTCAAGTATCGGAAACCCAGATGGTTAATAAAAGGAAGGTAGAGGGTGAGAAATGAAGGAAAGAAATGTTAGAATAGAAAAAGAAGAAGAATAGCAGTACTACAGAATTATAGTAGAATAGAATCTTACAGTGAAACGAATAAAATATAATATACCAAAACTCTTTACTCAAGAGGAAATTGTACACATATAATTACAACATCTAGTACACACTAGATCAATAAAACACATACATCGGAAATAATTTAATACCGAAAAATACGGAAATACGCCTCGACTCCAGCTTATCTCCTGAGGCTCGAAGCAAAATCTGAACTGAAATATACTCGGTCTGACCCAAGCAAATTTTGAAGTAAAGCAAAATCAACTTGGATAGGTCTGGAATACTTTCAGTGATAAAACTCATCACAAACAACTTGCTTAACGTTAGAAAATCCTTTAAAATAATGGATCACTTGTAAGACACGACCACACATAAACATGGCACGGGTTTTTACCTTATGATAACCAAAATCACATTTGATATCAAAATCCAGTGATATTATAATAATGTCCATCAATCAACAAATAAAATAGGAATATAGTCAGAAAGCTTGCATCTCACTTCCCAGCATAGATGGTTTACATCCAAAAACGTACGACTCGTATTGGAGTTTGGATTTCCAACATGATAAGGTATGAAATCTCCTTCCGATCAGTGTTCTCTAGAGAGGAAACATTGGGGTTCAACAAGAACATCTTGCAACCTGGCCATACATGACCAGCCATTCATTCAACTTGAATGTACCGGAATATTTTATCACTAGCGGTTGGGCTCAAACCACCATTTTCCGTAAGCATGCGGAAGTGACAGAAGAAGGAACAGATGAATTTTCTCTAGATGTTGATAATACACCCAAATAGGAATGACCCACTTTGCCATGCAGCCTACCCGATTTCTGTCATTTCCCAATTGATAAGGATTGAGGTCACGATTATCTTTTAGAACATCACATCATCATTTTATTTAAATGTCACATTGTTAGATCCAAAAAATCACTAATTGATTTGCATAAATATACTCTGGGTGTTTTTGACGTCAAAACTTAGTCAGTAGCGACAGTCAACCCCCAATCGTGCGTAGAACACACGAATAACATTCATAGAGTATAGTAAAGTAAGTAAAAAGAGGAACATGCAGAATTTTTATAGTGGTTCGGCAAAGATGGTGCCTAGTCCACTTTTTATATATTGATTTTCCTTGGATTACAAGTACAATATGATTTTCTTTTATGGAGAAAGTGGGAGATGAACACAAAGTGACCGTCTTACAGAAGGAGATTTGGCTACTTCAGAGTTAGCCATGGAAAGAAGAAGGAGAGGAGATCCAGGAGAAGTCTCCAAAGTCGAGGACCCCTTTTTCCATTCTTGGTATAGAGGTATTTGTAGATGAAGAGGTGGGCTGATTGAGGTGCAACGTGGCCTTCCTTTTTTGCGGAGCTCGGAAACGTGGCGCATGATCATTTGAAGTAGTTGCGATGGTGGGACCCGATCTACTGTTGATTAATAGTATCCTCGAAAGTTGTGGCTTGAGTGGCAATCAAGACGAGGTGTATCAAAAGTAGAGCTTTGTACAAAAGCGTTTGACAGCCTTTATTGCCTTGAGAATTAGGCTAAGCAATAAAAGACTCATCTGGATATTTCCACATAGATCTGGTGATATCTGATCGATTCGGTCTTTAAGAGAATGATTGACTCGGTCTGTAGGGGTGAGCGATTATTTCGGAACTCATTAAGCGGCTATCCGAGGGAGACCGACTTAGGCTATATCTTGCTCGGGATTTCTAGAATGCGGGTTGTTCGAATTGATCGATCAGTCAATGCTGAATAGTGAGTTTCTGGACACTGGGCTTCGATTCGTTGAGCCATGATAGCTTTTGCCAAAAAGTTGATCAACACTTTTCCCCTCAGAACATATCTTTCTTGGTAAAATGAAGGTGTTTTCTGGATAATACATTAGAGCTCAATGTGTGGGTTGCAATGGTTACGCCGAATCATATTAAGACCAGAAATCTGATGGCCCTGATGGTTGTATTAAGGCCAGAAAACCGAAGATCGGTATAGATCGTATTAAGGGCGGAAAACCGACAACCACCGAAGACCATATTAAGGCTGAGGGGTACAATATCCAGTACCTGCAAAGCTAGTATAGACCATTCTCAGTTTTAGAGATTGCTTGGAATTTGTTTGGGAGAGTATGGATAATACTCGGCTTAAAAGGCTGGCGAGCAATAATCACACTTGGCTTAGAGGGACAGTGAGTATCAACCATGCTCGTCTTACGGATGTGACGGGTATTAACCATACTCGGCTTACGGAGGTGGCAAGTATTAACCATACTCGGCTTACGGAGGTGGCGAGTATTAACCATACTCGGCTTGTGGCAAGTGTTAAATTAAGCTCGACTTATATATTTTTGTGTATGTTCGACTTAATGAGATTAGATATAGTGATGGGTGTTGACCATATTTTCATTCAAGTATTTGGGAAATTCGTCGAGTGGACGGTACACTCGATTTTGTAGAGGGGGCGAGTATAATCCACACTCGGCTTACAGAAAGCTAGCCATACTCGGCATGAGGAGATGGTTCAATATGATGGTAGGTATCGACCGTGGCTTAGCTACGGTGGCTAACACTGACAATGTTTGCATCGGCGAGCGTAATTCATGCTCAGCCTGAACATAATCCATGTTCTCTAAGGAAATTTTATTGATGCTAAAGAGCTATTACAAGGAAATAAATTCCAACTGGGTGAAGGCTGAATCCAGAGCACGCCTAGGAGCTAAATCCTAACTCCGTACGTGTGTACTTCAGCATACCCATATTATTGAAAGAAAAAAATACATTCTTAAAGAAAAAATTTAGATTCTATTTAATTGTTGATAGTGCCACGATTGTTGGGCTCAGGGTCCTTTCCTTTTCTAGGAGCTCGAGGACCGACCTGAAGAGCTTGGGCAGTAGATTATGGTGGCAGGGTATGTGCGAGCTTCTTTATGTACTCGGGTAGTTCTCCACGCCCGACCCTATCCTCGATGAGATCGCGCAAGTGCCTACATTCACTGGTGCTATGGCCTGCCATGTTGTGGTACATGCAGTGCTTCCTAGAGTCGAGTTCCTTTTGCGTCGGCTCTCTTCGAGGAGGTTTTGGGAAGGGCTGAGATCCTCGTACGTCAAGGAAGATGTTGAGCAGGGAGGAGTTGAGCTCAGTGAATTGATTGTACTTGTTCTCTCCGGAGCTGTACGTTGCGCATTCTTTTTCGAGGCCTTTCCTCTTCCTTTATTCTGGCCAATGGTGTTGGATGGACCTCCATCTTTGGAGGCAAAGACCTCGAGGCTCTCCGTCTCAATGTTGGCGTCTTCTTGTCAGAGGAACCGATCGGCCTCGGCATAAATGCCTTTGATGTCCTTGGGAGGATCTCTGGTCAAAGACATCATGAATTCAAACTGGTTCTAAACACCAGCGATGGCGGCCATAAGTACCATCGATGGCTCAGGTCGATCGACTGATGCTATGGCCACGTTTAGTTTTTGTAGGAAGGACCAGAGGGTTTTACCGGGTCGTTGCTTGATGGAGGTCAGGAACATGACGCACTTTGGTCGAGAGATGTTGTTCGCAAAACGGTTATTTTATCACTTAGAAAACCATCGCACGAAATATTGTAATAAGACCGCAAGCTCACGACGTACAATTATTAGTACGGGGCGAGTACGGATCGATTCGCGGGGAAAGAAATAACTTCAATCTTACTCAATCAAATTAAACCAAACTTTGGATTGTTTACTAAAAAAACTAAAGTAAACTAGAAACTAAGTTGATGGCTAAATATGAGATTAGAAAGAAATTTAGAGGTAAATCCCCTCTCATATTTATGTAAATCAACAAACATACATCTATGACCTCTATTTTTAATATTAAGTGACATAAATGTTGCATTTATCATAAGCATAGTTTATTTATGTTATTAGTTAACATTACATAAACTATCAAACTATAACATAAAACTTAAACCACTCATTGTTCTCATGAAAATGTCAACAAAGCAAAATTTATTTTAGGTCTATTCACTATTGTAATTAGTAACATAGATCATCAAATTTTGTTCTTTCTTATATTTCATAATCAAAAACCACTTAGCAAATATTGATGTAACTTGTGTTTATATTGAATAAGAATAGCTCATTTGCAAATGAAACATAAACTATCAAACCCATATGTATAAACTTACATCAAAATCCATTATCATGAAGCACAAAATGAGAGATCACAAATCATATAAATGTTGAACTCACATAAAATTAGAGAGCTTCATTACCCCTGAATTGCAGGGGCTTAGCTTCTAACGTATGTTATCATATTAACACATGTAAGTTTCAACATTGGAAAATAAAGCAAAATGAGAGAAAATCTAAATAAAACAAGAAAAAACTAAACTAAGTGCATGTAAATAAATCTAAACTATGAACATGAAGTAAAGAGCTTGTAAATAAATCTAAACTATGAACATAAAGTAGAGCACAGAATTAAAAGAGACATAAGATAGACATAAAAGAGATAGGCTTGGAAGACATTTTTATTTATTTGATCACTTACACTTTCATATGCTAAAAAGGAGATGCCAAAATACATGAAACAAAGGGGTATATATACATGATCAAAAATCCTAATCACTTTCCTTGGGAATTCCGCAAAATGCCCATTCATGAAGCTTCTAATTGTCGTTAGCCACTAATAAGTCATGTAGAATACATGAGGCCTTTTGTCTCATTCAATTAATTTTTAATATGAAGCTTAAAAGCAAGTGGGCTAGTGGGCCTCTAATATCCATACAAGGAATTAATTCATTGCCTCCTTTTGTATATGCATGTTTTCCTTCATCTCTTCATGTGTGTATATCACTTTAGCTCCTAAATTCCTACAAGAGATAATCACAAGTAACAAGTAAAAGATTTCACAAATTAAAACATACACGAGTGACCACTTTTTCCCAAAATGAGTGATGATTTTGAAAATGTTTAAAACATGGTTTGATCGTATAAAATACCCAAAAATGTTCATTTATTCTACTAAACAAGAATAAATATGTGAATATAAGTGTGCATTTTTACGTGCACATTAAATACTCCCACACTTATCTTTTTATTCGTCCTCGAATAAAGTAAAAACTAAGATAAATCCACTTTAGTAAGGAGCATGATTGCATAGAGCGTATGCAACAAGCCATTAAACCTCTGAGTGTCCCCAGTAGGACGAGTGTTGTCTCATGAGGGTTTTCAGCGGATACTACCTGCAAAATCCAAATGTTAAATGTAAAAATATTTACAAAAATGCATTTTTCGAAGGAATATTTACACATTGGCACTTTTAAAAATGACACGAAGAAGTTAATAGAAGTTTGGTCGTCAGAAATTTTAGTCCGTTACTAATGAACACTTCAAACAAAAGTCAGTTATCGTTACAGACTCCTCCAGCTTGGCCAGTTGTTTTGGTAGAAACATAGTGCAAATATGAAATGAATTCCATAACCGATATCAACAATCGTAAAATGAGCTCTTCATTTACTTTTGGTTAACAAGTTAGGTCAAATAAGTGAAGAGTGTGCTTGGATTTCAAGTGCTAACTCTCTCTTTATTAAAAAATATTTATATTATTACTATTTACAAACACCTAGGTATATTACCCCTATACTGCATTACGACTTACGTGAGGGTCGGTAATCCTTCGGTTTCCAACTCATGAAATGAGACCAAGGTATACCGACGCTGACTTTGTCAACAAGGTGTCGGAAAGAGCTTGGCGGGTTTGCACACCAACGCCAGATGTACCAGCAATGTTGGATACCCTTGGATTATTATATCTATATACATTTCTTCTTCTTCTTTTTTCCTTTTTTATATACTTTTTTACATGAGAGAGAGTTAAGCGAGAATATCTTAGCACAACTTCACTTAAAAGATCTAAAATGTTATTGCAAGTAATCTAAATTAACCATTCATTTAATCAGATTACAATTTAGAAAATATTTTATGCTCATCACCTATGAATCTCCCTATATACCAATTACACTAAATTTGCTCATAATTCAAACTTTTCTTCTGTTATCCATTAAGAGAAGTAAATTTCCAAACATTTTAGTTGAACGACTAGAATTACATGCTAACTTCATCATGTCTGATTTAAAAGTAAATAAAAATGGAAATCTTTTTTTGTTTTTTGTTTCTTTTTTTGTTTTGTTTTTTTAAAGAAAAAGGAAAAAAAATGCAAACTATAATTATGCAAAGTAGAATGAAAATGAGACTCCCCCTCCCCCACGCACACACACTTAATTTTGACTGTGTCCCCATAGTCAATGCATGACACAATGAGTGAACGGAAGGGAAATATTTACATATTTACAAAGGAGGGTTAAACTTAACTTTCTTACTTGACGTAGCATGGCTCGTGAAGAATCATGAGCTCCTCCTCTCTATCAGTGGGCAATTCCAAGAATGGTTTTAGTCATAGACCACTGACTTTGAAAATGGATCCATCCCTCTGGTTTTATATTTCGATGGCGCCGTGTTGAAAAATAGTTCGAACAACATAAGGTACGGTCCATCTTGACTTTAACTTCCCAGGGAATAAATGAAGTCGTGAGTCATATAATAGAATTTTTAGGTCTGCCAAAAATGTTTTTCTTAGGATTGACTTGTCATGAAAAACTTTGGTTTTTTCCTTGTAAATTTTCGCGTTTTCATATGCGTCATTTCTGAGTTCTTCTAATTCATGGAGTTGCAATTTTCGATTTTCGCCAGCTTGTTTAAGACCAAAGTTTAAGTTCTTTACTGCCCAAAGTGCTTTATGTTCAAGTTCAACGGGTAAATGACAGGCTTTGCCGTAAACCAATCAGAAAGGGGACATTCCAAGATTAGTTTTAAAAGTAGTACGGTAAGCCCAAAGCGCGTCGATCAATTTCCATGACCAATCTTTTCGATTTTTATTTACAGTTTTCTCCAAAATCTGTTTTATTTGACGATTCGACACTTTGACTTGACCACAAGTTTGCGGACGATAAGGAGTGGAGAACTTATGGATTACCGAGTATTTTTTTTATTAAGGATTCAAAAGATCAATTACAGAAATGTGTTCCATTGTCGCTTATTATTGTGCGAAGTGTGTCGAACCTCGAAAAGATGTTTTCTTTTAGAAATTTGACAACAATTTTATGATCATTGCTTTTACATGGAACGACTTCGACCCATTTCGAAACATAGTCGACGACGAGAAGGATACACAAGTTTTTGAAAGATTTTAGGATAGGTCCCATGAAGTCAATACCCCAAACATCGAAGGATTCGATCGTAAGGATGGGGTTCAAAGGCATTATATTTCGTCGAGAAATCTTTCCTAGCATTTGGCAACGATTGCAAGTTTTACAAAATTCGAACGCATCTTTAAAGAGAGTGAGCCAATAAAAACCACATTGAAGAACCTTTCTTGCAGTTTTCCTAGGACCAAAATGTCCACCGCACGCATGATCATGGCAGAACGAGAGAACACTCCTAATTTCGCTATTAGGGATGGATCGACGAATGATTTGGTCCGGACAATACTTAAATAAGTATGGGTCGTTCCAGTAGAAGTATTTCACTTGGGAAAGAAATTTGTGTTTATCTTATTTGGACCAAAACGAGGGGGTTTCCTTAGTGACTAGATAGTTCACTATGTCGGCAAACCAAGGATAAATAGAAAGGAATTGTTCGTCTGGAAAGTTTTCGTTGATTGGCAAAGAAGATGGCGCATTCGGAAGACGTAACAAGTGATCGGCAATGACATTATCAGATCCTTATTTGTCTTTGATTAGAAGATAAAATTCTTGAAGTAAAAGGATCCATCAGATTAAGCGTGACTTAGCGTGTCGAAGAGCAGAATGGTCAGTGTAGACCGTGATGTAGGAACCAATCAAGTAAGATCAAAACTTCTCGAGTGCAAAGACGACAGGTAAAAGTTCTTTTTCGGTGGTCATATAATTGAGTTAAGCGTCGTTCAAGGTCATACTTGCGTACTAAATTACATGAAGGATTTTATTAATGCGTTGTCCTAAGATAGCACCAACTGCAAAGTTAGAGGTGTCACACATGATTTCAAAAGGAAGTTCCTTATTGGGCAAGCAAATTATCGGGGCAGAAATCAGTTCGTTTTTAAGACGTTCAAAAGAAGCGACACATTCAAGTTAAAGTCGAATGGGATGTCCATTCCTAGAAGAGTGGTCAAAGGGTGAGCGATTTTACTAAAATCTTTCACAAAGTGTCGGTAAAAGCCAGCATGCCCAAGAAATGAACAAATGTCCTTAACGCATGGTGGAATTGGTAGTTTTGAAATAACGTCAACTTTCGCTTTATCTACCTCGATGACATTATTTGAAATTACATGTCCAAGGACAATGCCTTTTTTGACCATAAAGTGACACTTTTCCCCAATTAAACGTTAGGTGTTTTTCTTTGCATCGATTTAAAACAAGCTCAAGATGATGTAAGTAAGAGGAAAAAGAATCGCCAAAGATCAAAAAATCATCCATAAAGACTTCAAGAAAGCGTTCGATCATATCGGAAATAATGCCAACCATACATCGTTGGAAAGTCGCGGGAGCGTTGCAAAGTCTGAAAGGCATACGTCGATAAGCAAAGGTACCAAATGGTCATGTGAAAGTCGTTTTCTCTTGATCTTCCGGAGCAACTGGAATTCGGTTATAGCCGGAATAACCATCAAGAAAACAATAGAATTCGTGATCAGCTAAACATTCAAGCATTTGATCAATGAAGGGGAGAGGAAAGTGATCTTTACGTGTTATAACATTTAATTTGTGATAATCAATACAAACATGCCAACCCGTTTGAGTACGAGTTGGAAGCAGTTCATTTTTTTTCATTTGCGACAACCGTGAGTCCCGACTTTTTAGGAACTACATGAATGGGGCTGACCCATAAGTTATCAGAAATAGGGTAAATGATACCTTTGTCAAGGAGTTTAAGAATTTCTTCACGAACTACTTCTTTCATTTTAGGGTTAGGCCTACGCTGCGCCTCGCGAGTGGGGTTGGCTTTGTTGGTTAAGTGAATACTATGCTGAACGATTGCAGGGCTAATTCCCTTAATGTCAGAAACAGACCAACCAATTGCGTCTTTTATTTTAGAAAGTGTTGAAAGAAGAGAGATTTCTTGATCACGAGTAAAATTTGAAGAAATTATGATAGGACAAGTTTCGTTATCATCTAAGTAGACATACTTAAGGTGATCGGGAAGAGGCTTAAGATCCAACTTTGGTGGTTTCTTGATCAAAGAACTTGGTTGATATTTGGACACAACTGAAAGCAATTCAAATGGAAGTGTGTATTCGACTTCGTTAGGAGTGTCTTGGAACAATTTTTCGTACTCGGCCTCACATTCATCATTAAGGTCAATTGATTTGTTTTCGGACTTTTCGTGAATGGCATTTACTTCCAAGGTTTGGTCACATGATTCATTCGAATGACTTTCAAGATTGAAAATATAAAGATCTAGAGTCATGATTCTAAAAGAGATTTTCATTGAACCATTGTGATAATTTATTAAAGCATTTGAAGTAGCCAAAAAGGATCGACCTAAAATCAATGGAGTTTGACTCGTCGGATTATTGACAGGTTGAGTTTCCGAAACAACGAAATCGATAGGGAATATGAATTGACCCACTTTTATGAGTACGTCCTCAATTTCTCCAATGGGTTTTTTTAATTGAACGATCAACAAATTGAAGAGTTATTTTCGTTGGTTTAAGTTCACCCAAACCAAGTTGTTGGTAAACGGAATATGGAATCAAATTGACACTCGCACCCAAATCATCTAGGCAATTGTTAATTGTTTTATATCCTTTCGTGCACGTAATCGTAGGGAATCCAGGATCTTTGTATTTGACGGGGATCAATTAGGTCAAGACTTCGCTAAGTCCGACGGCTATGAAGACTTTTTTGGGTACATGAGTGTGCATTTTTGGGTACACAAGTCTTTGAGAAATTTAGCGTATGTGGGGACTTGTTGAATGATGTCAAGAAAAGGGATGTTAACTTTCACTTGTTTGAAAATTTTCAACATCTTTTCCATTTGGTCGGATTATTTCTTTGGTCGAAGACGATAATGAAATGGAATATAAAACTCAATAGGTCGGTTTACTTGAGTTAGGGAAGAATTAGACTCGGAATTTGGATCAAGATCATTCGTTGTTTTAGAAGATTCGAGAGGAAGATTCGCTACATTATTTGGGTTTTCAACTTGATTATCGATTTTCTTACCGGATCGTAAAGTCATGATAGCATTCAGTTGAGTTAGATTGCTACCCTGAACGACATGAGCTTGGTTTGGATTTGGATTTTGGCTCTTGGGGTTTGGAATGGGTTGAATCGAGAAAGTGCCTCTTTCCCGTTCACTTACGAACGTGGTTAACTGACTCATTTGCATTTCAAGTTTAGCGATCGATTGACTCGTATTTTTCATGTACGAAGTTAATAAATTTTGCAAGTTGTTATTTGATTGGATATTTTGAGCCATTGCTTTAGTCAATGTTTTGAGACTTTTCTCAGGTGAAGTCAATTGTTTTTCGTCTTGGGGAACAAAAGATTGTTGCGCTTAATTTTGAGAAGGTGGCACAAAATTTTGGAATTGATCTTGTTGAAAAGGGGGATTCGAAGGATCATTTGGAAATGGTTGAAATGGGGGTCGAAACAAATTCGAATTTGAGTTGTTTTGGGTCCAAGAGTAGTTAGGATGATTTCTCCAATCAGGATTATAGGTTAGAGAGAATGGGTCGTTCCTAACTTTGTTGAAAGCGTTGAGTTGTTCCAACGAGTGTAGGCATTGATCAGCAATATGGGTAGGATCATTACATTTAAGACATAAGGGCTAAGAAGTTTGAGCTTGATTCATTTGATTTGATGAAAGGACATTATCGAATTTGGTTAACATCGCATTGATTTTCGCTTCTAAAGCCGATGAAGATCCTACCGAATGAGAATTTATCGGGAATAAATCGATTTCTCATTAAATTGTTCCCATTGAGCTGATTTTTTGGCCAAGTTTTTGAGAAATTGCCAAGCGGCATCATGATTTTCGTCTAGAAATGTTCCTTGGCACACCGATTCGAGCATGGTTCGAGAGTTATTTTCGAGTCCATCATATAAAATTTGACAAAAAGTCCATTTTTCAAAATTGTGATGTGGACATTTGACTAGAAGTTCCTTAAATCTTTCAAAATATTTTGCAAAGGATTCACCCCCAAATTGATAAAAATTAACGATTTCAATTCGAATTTTGGATGTTTTTTCCAAAGGGTAAATTTCTTAAGAAAAACTTTCACAAATTCATCCCACGTTTCAATTGTATTTGAAGGGAAGCTATACAACCATTTTTCGGCGTAATCGGTAAGTGCAAATGGAATTAACCTAAATTTGATTCCATCGTCACTTAGTTGTTGAAATTTCATGGCTGCACAAACTTTTTCAAATTTGGTTAAAAAAATGTAAGGGTCATCACGTTCAAAATTACCGAATTTTGGAAGAGTATTTATGTGATTTGAATGAATTTCAAAGTGGTTAACCGTTGGGGCAGGCAATATGATGCAAGAAGGAATAGAAACTCGATCGAGGAAGATTCTACCCATAAGAGTTCGAGGGGGGTTTTCTTTGCCCATGGTTGAAGGGACGTTCGTTCGAACTAAACGATTAGTGGAAGAGTCACGTGTCCAACGATTCGTATTATTGTCATGAGTCCAAATAATCATGCACTAGCGAGAAGAATAAGAGAAGAAGAGAAAGAACAAATTTAAGAAGAGAATAAAAGTGAATGTTTTCTTTACAAAACGAGAATTGTTTTGATTTTTTTTTTTTTTGGTTTTTGTTAGAAAGAAAAAAAAAGGAAAGAGATGTTAAAAATTTTTATAAAAGGATTTTTTTTAGGAGAAAGGAAAGATTATTTTTACAAAATGAAAATCTCTTTTTTGTTTTTTTCTGGATAAGAGAAAAAGGGTTTGATTTACAAATGAAGATGAATTTTTTTTTGTTTTTGATTTTTTTTTTTGGTTTTTTACATATGCATGAATCTAACGTAACTAAATGAATGCAAAGATTAACAACAAATTTTCTATCCTTAGTGGCTCCTAACCCAAAATTATAAAGTAATACGTTTGATTACTTAAAACAAAAGATTTCTCAGCCAGTTAATGAACAAGAGTTATCGATGCACCAGGACCCACTCTAGAAATGCAACCGAAAGTTTAAATTCCTTAAGAGTAACAACCGATATAATATTTACGGATCACCGTAATATTTATAAGTTGTTATTTTTTTGTCGTAGTCCAGACGCCAAGGAATAATTTGTTCCAAATATATCAACTATCATAATATAATTAGGCCCTAAATGAGCCCGCGACTCCCTTAAGTCCAACGTCTAACCGTTATTATTAGTCAGATTCTACGATGATATGCAATTTTCTGGGCTAAGCAAGGGTAGTGAACTCCCCACCTTATGTGAATTGGGGTATGCTCTTAAGAAAATAAAATAAGATGATATGAATGCAAAACAGAATTAAACGTGATAAGAACAATGCAACTACGAATGAAATTTTGTTTTGTTTTTGGAATTTTTTATGCAAATGCAAGCAAACAACAATGCAATTAAAATAAAGGGGTTAAAACACGATACCTGAGCATGCAGAATGTATTAGCAATTTCTTTTAAGCGTAGCATTTTTTAGTAAGCAAGCGAAGCGGTTTTTATGCAAATCCAAGCAAAGCAAAGTGATTCCTCTTTTGATTTTCTTCTTTGACTACCTGAAAAAGGAAGACGATATATAAACAAATGAATGGAATGATTTTTTTTTAAAAGAGAAAATCAAAATGAAAACAAAATGAAATTAAAATTAAAATGAGTGAAAAACAAAAGAAATCCAAATAAAAACAAAAGAAATGACTTTTCTTTTTTAACAAACTCAAGTGAAAACAAAATTACCTCTATGGGAAAAGGAAATCAAAGGAAAACTAGAACAAGAAAACAAACTCTTTTTTTTCTAGAAAGATAAAACCAAACTAAAAATAAAATAACACTAAAATACTTTCTAAAATCTAAAATTTTAAACAAAAACAAAAAAATTACAACACTTTCATAAACATGAAGCCCGCAAGCCCTGAAAAAGCCCACCCGAATACACGCTTTGACTTCCGGAAAGAACTATACGGTTTTAATTTCTTTTGAAAACAGAAAATGAGATCGAAAACAATTTCAGACCAAAACAAAACAAAATAAAAATAAAAATAAAAGTAAAAAGAGGCTTCCGAATTCAAGAACAAAGAGGGGAGGGGAAAGCTTTGATTCTTTGGTGATGGCGGTTCGTGATTTGGTGACTGAATACGGGGTGACAGGTGACTAAGGGATTGCGATTTGAGGAGTGCGATTTGGTAAGGGGACGATTTGCAGTGGGTGGAAGTGAGTGTTCAGGAGATTTGGGGATTTTGGAGAAGGCTGATTAGGTTTCGATTTTGGTCTGTGTTTTAGTTCGGGAGGGAAGTTGAGCATGGAGCTGAATATGGTGATGGTCTGTGATAAATGTTGACAATGGTGGGTGGTAGTTATGGTTTCTGTTGGGCGCAGGTGTTTGCTGTGGGGTGTAAATTGTGGCGTGGGCTATTTATTTGAGGAAGGTGGACAACGATGATGTTATAGGAGATGAGGGAAGCTTGTCGAATGGGGATTGGGGTGTTTGTATTGGGAATGGTATTGGAATTTTGTGTATGATGATTTGTATGGGTAGTATGGTTTGAAATGTAGGCCTGAGGAGGTTGTAACAATCACATCATGTCAAGTTGGTAACACTGATGAAGTGCAGGGAAGGGTTCACTGAAATGATTGGGAATAGAGCTTTGGATCAAGAGAATGACGTGGAGTTGATGGATAATGTGCCGAAGAACTTTAATGATGTAATGGAGACGATGGATGATAAAGGAAGTGAATAAAAAGCTTGCTGGAATGATATATTCATGGTGCATATGTGTGTGCATGTTATTTCTGTGCATGTTGTGTACAGTGAAGCATCATTGTAATAAATGGGTCAAATATTAGTTGTTATGTGAAGTCCATTTGTGTTCGACCCATTATCTGTGTATATAAAGGATAGCAAGCTCTTTTAATGAAAGTAACGAATGATTCTGAGAAATTGCTTTTTGTCCATTAATTCTTTTCTCTTGTTATGTTCATATTATTTCGAGTGTTTGTTAAATTTCTTCTTGCATTAGTTCTTGTTAAGGAAGCGGTATTTGGGCCCTAGTAGTGGTGAAACTAGGGTTTGCTGGATTAATTCAGTGATTTGTTCCAGTTCTTGATCATTATTGTAGTTCACTTTTCAATTGAAGTGAATTGTGGTGAATTGCCAGTTATGCTCTGTTCGTGTTTGTATGAATTCCCCTCCAAGAAACGTCATTTTATTCCATCAAACACCTTGTCAAACGCCTCCACCTCAGCATCGCCACGTCAGACACCCATTTCTACCACCGGTAATTCCTGCACCTTCCACCATATATAAACCCAATCACTCTTCTTCCTTATCGTCCACCCTCATTCCCGCTTTAGAAACTGTTTGACAAAATTCCTTGAAACCCTAATTTCATCAAACAAAAATGTTAATCAATAAAGATCGTAAAGGGCCTTCCAAAGTGGTATCAGAGCATGCATCAGGGGTCGGATCTACTGATGGTCATCGGAATAACGGCGGTTCCCACGCTCCCCCCAAATTTTGAATCCTGATCCTAATATATGGCAACGTTAGTTTGAAAACAATGACAGACTTGAGCACAATGTTTTACAATTGAATCATAGACTTGATGACATTGTGTTGTAGTTGAATCAAAGATTGGATGACATGAATCTGAGATTCGACGAGAAGATGAAGCGGTTGAACAGAAGGTCAAGATCCAGATCCCCATAATCTGATGCATCATCGCCAATTCCAAATCCACCGCCACGGCCTCCGATTCGAAATCCACCACCACCAATTCCAAATCCACCTCCACCAATACCAAATCTACCACCACCTCTAATACAAAATCCTCAGGCCCTAAATCAAAATTTACCCCCTCCTCCTATTCAAAATGCACCACCTCTTCCTCCAAGGCCACAACTACCTATCAGACCTTACACACCTCAACCGAGAAATCCTCCACAATCTTTGCCACGTTATGCTCCTCGATACAATAATCCACCACTTCCTCCTTGTTAGATCCAAAAATGGCTCTAACATCCAAACTAGAAATAATTTCTGATGAAATGAAATTAAAAATGAAGAAAACACACAATTTATAGTGGTTCGGCGTTAAATAGCCTACGTCCACTTTCTACTTTTTCTATTGATGACCTGAATGTAGATACAACAATGATTCTTACTCACTTTCACTTATATCATACATAGATTCACTCAATTCTCTCTGAAATGTACTTTATAAGATGGTTGCAATATGAAAACGATGATGGAGTTCGGTTCTCAAAGGGGTTTCAACTCTGAAAATGCCAAAAGGTCCCCTGAAATGTGTCTTGGAGGCATATTTATAAGTGGAAAATGCTCATGGAACAGCTTCGGTTCGGATCCACGTGGCGCCCATCCCGTTACTATCGGGTTCGGATGGGATATAATAGAGACAACACATCAGGTTAGTGGTGAATGTGGGGGAGAACGTGGGTAGAACCGTTCCGCTTCTTTAGGGAAACGTGGCATGAAACTGTCATGACTCTGGGCTCGGATCGGATATGCTAGTGGTTAGGAGGTCGGATCGGTTTTTACCCTTCCGATCTGGTTCAACTTGTGTCCTCTACTTGTTTGCTTTGTGTTGGTCTGCCTTCACTAAGAGGATTTCGATCCGATCCAATTTTTTGACTGAGCGCTTTTCATTATTTGATCTTTTAACTTCGTGTAGCCTAGTTTACAAAGTAGGCTAACATTTTGCCTCCTCAAAGTACGCTTCTATTGAAGATGGAGCGTGCTTTGACATTATCTGTCCATTGGTCTCTGAATTTGAACCGTTGAATAGTTGCTTTTGTTCGCGCGTATGGATGCATTGCTTCACTAATTCATATCTCTTGCGGCCTATAAATACACCGAAAAGTCCATAAATTTCTTTCTTCATTTCAGACAACTTTGAAAACTCTGCTCGATGTCCAGCAGCTCCTCCAGGTAAAATATATATATATATATATATATATATATATTTCTTTGAGTTCAACTTGTATGTCTAGTTCATGTGCATGATTCTATTGGGATTTTGTCTCCGATCCGAACGGCTTCCCTCACCCCGCTACTACTGGATTACTGGGCCAAATGTATGTGGGCCAGCATATCGGTCCAAGCTAGATGAAACGTTGGGAATACTAAGAGCCACCTCAAATCCATGTATAAATCCTCTATACTTCCATCTCCCTTCTCTTCCTTCCATTCTTGCCGTCTTTTTAGTTTTGCACGGAAAAGCCCTAACTCTCAAAAACTCCAGAATTCTCGTTCTAATCTGCACATCGAACATATAGGTAGGTTTATAATTTCAATTAACTATGTTATGGATGATTTCAATTGGAGTTCGTGGTCAATCTGAGCGATTAAGGTATAGCGCCTAGTTTATCTTGATGTCGTGACCTCCTCCCATCGCCACCATCGTCAATGGCTTGGACCCATCTCGAGGCAATTATGGAGGGGGCTAGAACCTAATCCTGGCCAAGCCGACACATGAACACTTGACTTTGACTCAGTTTTTGGCATAAAGTTGGGTTCGGTGTTGGTTGAGAGATAGAGAGGATGGAGAAGAAGAAGAAGAAAAGGAGGTATGGGATCGGTTCGGGTGAGGAGGCATAAGAGTGAAGGAGAGAGAGGGGTTCATCTGAACGGGGCGGGTCGGAGTGAGAATTAAAGAGGAGAAGAAAAACTAGGTGTGTCCAACTAGTTCAGGTCGGAGCGAGAGAAGTAGACAAGGGAAAGCATAGGTCCTCGAACCGATCCGGACGTCTTGGAGAACCCATTTCCGAACCGAACCGATTTTTCCTGTAAGGCATTAACTTTTGCTCTGAATCAAACATGATGCTGCCCTCAACCTGAACCCCTTTTCTTCGTGAGGTATCCGATCCAGTCCTGGCATATGCACCCAGACCGAATTGAAATCATTTAAACCAGTGCACAAGAAATATCCTACTTGCCCAATCAATGTCTGCCGTTACCTATAACATAATGAACAGTTAGGACAGTACCTTATGAACATGAGCAAACATTTGAGACTATTGTGAACACTACTGCTTCGCCAAACTTCTGCATTATGCTCTTACGTATCTACTTTGTATCTCTTGCACACACTGTACACACCATAGTTCACACATATGCACGGGGGATACGGGCTATTTTTCTCTAACTTATGCTATTGCTTCTTCAATAGTTTAGCGACCATGGCAGAGAGACGTTCATGTAGATTAGTAGAAAAGGATGAAGTCACAGAAACATCCGAGAAACTCACTCTTGATGACATATCCTCTTCCTCAGACCCTGAATGGGATGATGAGGGTCCAGATTATGAAATGGAAGCGCACAATAGTGAAGTATCTTACGAGGGTTATGTCTCTCTTGGTGAGGAAGAGGAAGGAGAGATAGGAGGTGATCGTGCTCCCGACGAGTTTGAAACTGCCACCATATTGGAGTCACCCAAAGATTCCGTTGAGTCGACGATCGATGATGATAGACTCATCCGAATATGTCTGAAGCATAGGATATTAAAAAGAGATACACAGTTGCCTTCGAAAACAGGTCGCCCCCACAATCCATCAGAAGGATTTATGGATATTACCTGATTAATGTGTCTAGTTGGGGCAATACCTCCGTTTCTGCCTTTTGTCGTCGATTTTCTGAGACAGATGCGGATTGCCCCCATGCAGTTACATCCCAACTCTTATGCTTATTTATACACCTTGTATATAACATACAAATAGATTTTAGGTATGGAGCCTACCTTCGATGACGTCCACTTCTTTTATAATTTCAAGCATCGGACTCAAGAGACTCCCTCCTTCTAATACTTTGAATCAGTTCCAAAAAGGAAAATTATCACTGTTCCATATAGCAACAAGGCTGGTGACTCAAAACCTGAATGGTTTTACATCAGACAGCAACTGGGGTGCGCCAGGAGATGGACCAAATCACGTAAAGCACCGAATTTCTAGATTTCAACTTTAAATGTTTACGCCAACACATTAACTTAGTTTCATTTTCATTTGCAGTTGATAACCCAAAGCAAATATCGAGTCAATTATACTTTGATCATTTGCACCAACTGCTCAATGGTGACCAAAAGTTCTTAACCATCGACGATGTTCTTAAGGATAAGTATCTCCATCATCACGGGTTACTATCTATTACCCGTAGTATAGGTCATGGGATAGGTCCATATGTGTACATACCCCCGATCGGCATTATTCCTGAGACCGGTGAAGGCTCGAAAGGTCCAACGATACCTCTTAGGACTCCTCCCTCTCCGTCCTCAACTCAGGACGATGAATTAGCCAACATTGCTGAAAAGTACAGAGAAGGGTATACCATTCCTGATGACACCATTTCTCCTGAAAAGTCAACATCCCCTAAAGAGATGCCACTAGATGCTCCTCAAGGAGATGCTCCTACTACCGACGATTCTACATTTAAGAGTTTAGGAAATCTTCCCCTGCCCGAAACTATTTATACTTCAGAGGACTTCAGAATGAATCCTTTAATCTTCACTTCTTCAGAAGAGAGTACTCCCGTGAAGACCAAAGAGCCTACTCAGGCTAGTCTGGCTTCAGGCTCTGGTTTGTTGGGGGGGAACGTCACTTAGGATGCACATAACACATTAGCACCGCACGTCACAACACTTATGTCTTATATGAACGTCGATTCTAAAATCTACTTATATTGTTGTGCAGGTACAATGTCACGCTCGTACTATGATGTCGGGAAAATTCGCCGTAGCATGTCCAAACCTCCTTCTGACACCGAGCATGATCTCCGTGAGAACTGGGGTAGAGATGACATGAGGCATCATGATTCCCATCGACCTCACACTTCACGCTCTCGTTCTCCTGTTCGGTCGGATCCAGACAGATATAAGAGCCACCAAAGTCGTCGTGGGGGAGACACATCACAGTCCAAAGACCGAATTTCTCCCCAAGATAAATATTCCCGAGAAAAAAGTCCACCGAAACACACTGATTCGCGAGACAAGCACAAAATCTCTGAGAAGCGATCTAAAAAAGATGATGCAGCCATCATCCCCGCCAAGCGGAAACATTTTGATCTATCTTATTCCAAATCCCCACCACTGGACTCTGATTCCAAAACGAAACTGGCTTATCTGAAGGAGCAATTCCCAGATCACTACTTTGAGCATTTAACTTTCCTACCTGCACTTGAGCCCATTTCTTCAAAGTGGGCAGATGATGCTAAGGCAAAGATCGACGCAGTAGAGAAACAGTACTCGGAGATGTACATGTATTCACACAATCTCTCTAGAATCATTCGAGCCCTAATTGCAGACGTCGATGCAATGAAGAAAGTTGCAGACTCCGATGAGAATGTTTTGAAAAATCTGGAGAAGGACTTGGAAGATACACAGGCTCAACTTGCCATTGCTCAACGAGATGCCAACAAAGTACTCTTGAGACAGAAAAGGCCGAGTTAGCGAGAAAGAATGCCGAGTTGGAGAAACGAAATGCTGACTTGGAGGCCAAGTAAATGGAGGCCGAGACTAGAGCTGCCTTAGCTAAGGGGAATGTGGATAGCGTTATTAAGTCTGCTGAAGAAAACCATAAATAGATATCAGAGGCTCAAAAAGAATTACATGGCTTTGGCGAACTGATGATAGAGTTCTTTGCACATATAATCCGTCGTTGAAACATCTCTTGGATCGAAGACTACCGACTACCTTAGTTCATGTATGGAATCAAATCATCGAATGGGAAAAAGGTGAACTTAAGGTAGACTTCGTTGATGAAGACAATCTCAAGGAGAAGTATTAGAAAGATGATGAACCTGCACGCCTGGCCGAGGGGCGTCGCCTCATTGCTGCTGCCATGGAGGAGGAGAAACGCCAGGTCAAAGGAAAGAATATCCTTGAAGTTAGTTCCTCTTCTGTTACCGTCGAAGTTACTAGAGTAGAGGAATATGATCCTGAGAATCTGGGAATTCCTAAAGCGCCTCTTTTATCTCCTATACCCGTATCAGCATCAGAGACGATAGTCATCCCAATTGAGAAATCATCAGAAGGTATTTCCACCTTTTCACCCCAATTTGCCAAGGCAGTCTCCACCTTTCGTCACATCATTGGGCAATCGATCGAAGACTCCTTGTTTTCACCTGAGTTGATAACTGTTGCTTCTCATTCTGTAGGTGTTGAACCAACCGAGAAGACTAACGAGCAACAGGGAACCGCCACTGGGGAAAAATCCGTCGAAGAGACTCAGGAAGGACAGGATAAGGCTACCATCGTTGAGTCCGGAGGGGGAGATGAAGGTAAAAAGGAGGAGGCTATCAATAAGACTCTCATACCGCCAAACGCCGACACTTCTCATGATGATGAAATGATAGACGTTTTGAAAGATGATGGTGATAATGATGGACATGAAGAAGATCCCGATGTTACTATAATTGGGGATTCGAAGAATGCTGATGACGTGGCTTTGGCTGAGATGAAGGCCAAACAAGACAAGCACATGCAGCTGAAAGTCGAGGAGATAGACCCCGAAAGCCTTAAGCCCCTTCCAGTGGTGGATGCTAGATCGAGGTTAGTTGTTAAGCTTTCAACTAGGTCAATTACAGAGGAGCTTGCTAAAAAATCTTCTCTTGATCGCAACGCTCCGACTCTTGGGAAGAAATCTATTGACTCTGGTACCTCAATTACAGAGAAGAATAAACAAAAGCGTCTCATGTCCGATGCTGAAAAAGAAGCTGAAAAAGCTCTTAAGGCTGCCAAGAAGCACAAGTCTACTCCAAAGTCCAAGTGACAATGCGTTTTGTTTTTTGTTTTGATATTCCATTGGTCCGCTATTGTAGTAGCGAGTGTTCCCCTTATTTTCCTATACAAACTCACGTATTTGTGAATAAAGCAGTTAATTTCCCGCAATATCAAATACTTGTAAATTTATTACTTAAGCAAGAATGCAGATAAACAACATGTCATATCGCAGTTATACAATAAAGTCATTATCAGGGAAACATGTACATATGTATGCCCCCAATCAATTTTGAATAGACTGACTAACTGAGGTTTATTCGAGATTGATTAAACTTAATATTCAGTTGCCCCCGGCTCTCTGGCGGAGCTAAATTTCTTTTGTCGTTGATGCTTATCCTTCTAGCATCTTTATACTCTCCTGTTTCATAACCAGGTTAGAGTTTTATCGAGGCCGTCTCTTATCGGGGTGCACCTTCACGCCTCAAGGGACGTCGTCTTCCCGTCCTTTATACTCTCTCTCTCAATTCGTGGGCATTAGAGTTAGGAATGTCGTCTTCCCATTCCTTCTATCCTATGATGCAAACGGTCATTTCGCTTGCTCCTGCATATGAATTATTCTTAATCTTTTTTTAACTTAATTCAATATTTAGCATTTCATAATCAAGACAAAGCAGTCACAAAATATAAGAATAGTGCAGGAAGGTTAAATGACACACGATGTTTTTATAGTGGTTCGGCTAAGTCATAGCCTACATCCACTTCATAATCCTTTGTTCATATAAACAGGCTTTTAAGGCAAGTCGTGCCTTTTTACATAGTTTACAAATACGAAAAGGACGACATTTCATATTTAGCTCAGATATCGTCGCAAGTGCTGAGCATTCCAAGCTCTGAGAATCTCTTCACTGTCCACGGTCGTTAGCTTGAATGCTCCTGTATCAAGCTTCCATTGGATGGCATATGCCCCTTCCCATTTTGGACCCAACTGGGTTGAAGGTGGGAAGACTCGTTTCAATACTAAGTCTCCTGGTTCGAAGGTTTTGAAGCGAACTTTCCAGTCATAATAACGTGCTACTTGATGTCAATGTCTTGAGGCATGCAAGTCTGCTTAATCTCATTTTTCTTTAACCATATCAAGAGACTCTAGGAGGAGTGTTCTATTCGTCATTGGGTCATAATATGCTACTCGATGAGAAGGGACTTCTAGTTCTATCGGGATCACTGCTTCTGACCCGAAGGAGAGTGAAAAAGGGGTATGGCCAGTAGCCATCTTAAAGGTTGTCCTGTAGGCCCACAAAGCTAGTGGAAACTCATCTACCCACATGGCTTTGGCACGCTCCAACCACTTCTTAAGAATAGATTTAATGACCTTGTTTACTGCTTCAACCTAGCCGTTTGACTGCGGGTGAGCTACAACGATGTATCGTTTATCAATCTTGTATTTCTGGCAAAAGTTTCTAAATTCAGTACTGTAAAATTGGGTTCCATTATCAGTTATGATAGTTTTCGGTATCCCAAATCGACAGATAATGTTTCTAACCACAAACTAATCACCTTCCTTGCTATGATCATGGTTAAAGGTTCAACTTCCACCCATTTCGTGAAATAGTCCACGGCGACGATCATGTACTTTGCTCCCCCTTTAGCAATAGGTAACACTCCAATAATATTAATTCCCCACATGGAAAACGGCCATGGGCTTACCATTGACTTAAGCTGAGCCGGAGGTGCTCTGGGAATTTTGGCGAATCTTTGACATTTGTCGCAGCGTCGTGAATAATCAATCGTGTCTTTATTCATGATAGGCCAAAAATATCCATACCACAACACTTTCTTTGCTAGGTTTTGGCCCCTGGTGTGGTCCCCACACTCACCTTCGTGTGCTTCTTGCAGTACACGTTTGATGTCGCCATGCGCGATACATCGTAGTAGGGGCATTGAAAACCCTTGGCGATAAAGGACGTCGTCCTGTAGAACGTATCTTGCAGCCTTACGTGTTACAACTCGTCTTTCGCTTTTTTCAATGGGAGGGTTCCACTCTTGAGGAAGTTCTTGATCGGTGTCATCCATGATTCTCTCTCTCGATCAACTTCTAAGGCTAGTTCCACCTCCATCAGGTCGAAACTTGGTGATTCCAAAATCTCTATTGGAACCATTTCAGTTTCTTCAGGGTTGTCAGAACTTGCTAGTTTTGCCAACCGGTCTGCTTTTTGATTTTCTATTCTTGGAATGTTTGTTATGCTGTAACGCTCCAAATTACCCAGCAACTCCTTTACTTTTTTGAGATAAGTAACGAGCCGAGGTCCTTTAGTAACAAACTCCTCCCGTACCTGGCATACAACTATCCTGGAGTCGCAGCATATATCCCGTGTCTTCACTCCTAGTTCTTTGGCTAGCTTCAGCCTGACAATTAGGGCTTCATACTCAGAATCGTTATTGGTAGCAATAAATTCTAATCGCAAGGCATAGTAAATAGATCATCCTTCAGGAGTGATTAAAACAACTTCGGCGCCGGACCTTCGATCATTCTTGGCTCCATCCGTATATAACTTCCACGGACTAAGCTCTAATTCTGGTTCTAAAGTAACCACCTTGTCACCCACTATTTCCTCTTCGGGAATCGTGAATTCAGCTATGAAGTCGGCCAATGTTTGCCCCCTTATTGATCTCCGTGGCTGAAAATTCAAATCGAATTGACTCAACTCGATGTTCCATTTAAGGAACCACCGCTGATGCTTCGGGTTTTTGCAACACTTGCCTTAAAGGTTGATCGGTGTATACAACTTTCGGGTGAGCCTGAAAGTAATGACGAAGTTTGCGAGAAGCAATCAGGAGGATATAAGCAAGTTTTTCTGTTTTTGGATAATTACGTTCTGCAGCGGCTAGATTCTTGCTCACGTAGTATACGGGCCTCTGGACTTTATCTTCTTCACGTACCAAAGCTGTACTGACGGCATGAGATGATGCCGCCAGGTAGACAAACAAATCCTCATGTTCCACGAGTTTTGACAATATTGGAGGCTTCTCTAATAAGTCTAATAGGCTCTGGAAAGCTTCCACACAATCAGAAGTCCACTCAAATTTTCGTTTCCCTCGTCTTATCAGATCGAAGAAAGGTATGCACCTATCTGTGGCTTTGGAGATAAAACTGCTCAATGCAGCAACTTTTCCGGCAGCCTTTGAACATCCTTAATCTTTCGTGGTTCCTCAATATTCCTTATTGCTGCTATTTGACTAGGATTTATCTCAATTCCTCGAGAACTCACGATGAACCCAAAGAATTTCCCAGATGTGACCCCAAATGAGCATTTTAGAGGGTTTAACTTCATCCCTTACCTTCGAAGAATGTGAAACATTTCGGCTAAGTCCTTTGTATGGTTGGAAGATTGTCTAGACTTCACAAGCATGTCGTCCACATAAACCTCCATGGTTTTTCTGATTTGATTATAGAACATGCGGTTCACCAAATGCTGATACGTGGCTCCCGCATTCTTTTATCCAAATGGCATTACCACATAATAATATAACCCCAAGTCTGTGATGAAGCTTGTGTGCTCCTGATCTGGTATGTGCACAGGAATTTGATTGTACCTCGAATAGGCACCCATAAAGGATAAAAGCTCGTGTCCGACCATCGAGTCTACTAGTTGATCAATCCTGGGAAGAGGAAAGCTATCCTTCGGACAAGCCTTGTTCAAGTCAGAGAAGTCAATACATGTACGCTACTTCCCGTTAGATTTTTTGACCAGGACAGGATTTGATATCCAGTCGAGATATTTCGTATCCTTAATGAATCCATTATCCTTCAATTTCTCTACCTCTTCCTTCAAAGTTGCTGACCGCTCTGGGCCTAACATCCATCTCTTCTGCTTGACCGGCGGGTGCTTTGGATTGATGCTTAAAGAGTGGCTCATAATAGCAGGAGAAATTCCACACATGTCAGCGTGAGTCCAGGCAAACACATCTAAATTTGCCCTTAAGAAATCAGCCAACTCTTTCGCTTGAATTGGATCTAGCTACGATCCAATCTTTAGTACTTTTGTCGAATCTGTCTCATCAATAGATATATCTATTATCGTCTTGTTGGGAGTCTCCTTTCTGTCCTCGGGTTCTCTATCCTCTCTGGGATCTATATCCTCGAGCACATCTAAGGGTGACTCTCTTGGGGCTGGACACCTTAATTGCTATGCTGAGTTTTCCTTCGAAGGGGGAGAAACATCCTTAGATTCTACATTCAACCCCTTCATTAGCATCTTCAACTCTATCATGTAACAAGCTCATCCCGTAGCTTGATCACCTCTCATCACCTCTATTCCTGCATCTGTCGGGAATTTAAGCAGTAAGCACCAAAGTGCAATACATGCCCTAAACTCGGCGAGGGCCGGTCGGCCTAGGAAAGCATTGTAGGGTCACTCAACATCCAAAACTACAAATGGCAGGATTCTCACTCTCTGGCGATCTCCTTGTCCTAACGTCACTGGTAATTCTACGTAGTCGATCGGAGCCGTTGACGCACCATTGAAGCCCCGTATCGATCCTTCGCAGGGCTTTAGATCTTTTGCTTCGAGTCTCATTTGTTCAAAAGCTTTCACGAAGAGGATATTGACTGAGCTTCCATTGTCCACCAACACCTTATAGACTAAAGCGGGGTCGATGACCGTCGTAATTACCAGTGGGTATTTAGTTGGTGATTGAATTCCGGTATCATCTCTACTACGGAATATGACGTCATCTGACATCGTCTTTTGTTGTTTTACTGGAGTAATGTATTCGAGGTTACTGCATTCTCCTACCTCAAAGTGCTTGGCGGCGTTAACATACTGATCCATCGCTTTGAAACTATGGCTGGCTAGATGGGGTCTACCTATAATAGTATTGATAACGACCCCCTACCTTTCTGCTAGGCTATGGGTTTAGAAGTAGGCTGGTTTTGGTTCAGGGCTTGCCGTCCTTGCCCCATGTCCCGTGGGGCAACCTTATATTCATCTAACTTCCCTTCCCGTAGCAATTTCTCAACTACATCTCTCAAATGACGGCATTCGTAGGTAGAATGGCCGTGGGTTCCATGGGACAAACAAAACTTTCCCGTGGCGATCTCTTTTTCAGTGGAGTCTCTGGGTGGCGGCTTCTTATATTGCAATATGTTGTATGTGTCCAAATAAATGTTTTTCAAGGTATCATTGAATGGCGAACAATTCTCAAAAGTTTGGAATCGAGGACTTTTGCTGGAATGTTCCCTCGGTTCCTACTCCTCCTATTGTTGTTTCCATTGTTGTTATTATTACCTCCGTTCTAGTTGCCGACGTTCACCTCAACCTTCCCCGAACTATCACCGGATTGCTTCACAACAACATTACTTTGGACACCTTCCCTCGAGGCCCCTTCAGACTTTCTCTTCCTATTTGCATGAGCTTCTTCTCGCCTTAAGCGAATATTAGCCTTTTCTTTGAACAATTCCCTAGTGAGGGTGGTTTCCCGGATAGATAATCCCTGAATTCTGTGTCCGGTTCAACTCCTTCTTTTAAGGCCATTAGAATAGTGGGTTCATTAGGGTCACTAACTTCAGTGACAGCCAGGTTGAAGCGGTCCAAATATGATTTCAGAGATTCACCTAGAGCCTGTTTAATCCTTGACAACTCTATGACGCTTTTGGATTTTTGGCATGAAGTCGAAACTGGTTCATAAAGTGCTCACTTAATTCTGTGAAATTTGATACTAACCGTGGAGGGAGTCGGGTGAACCACATTAACGCCACGTCTTCTAGATAAATCAAAAAGGCCTTGCATTTTATAGTGTCTGGAGCTGCTGCGGCATTCATAAACCATGCATACCTCATCAGATGTTGTCCTGGGTCCGTTCTCCCTGAATATCGATTCATCTATGGCAAGTTGAATCGCCAAGGGAACTGGAAGTCCAATATATTATCTGTTAAGGGGGTGTGACTTCGCTCAATGCCCTTGTCCTCATTAGTATATCGTCGGCTTTCGGACATGATCTGACGCACCATTGCCCACACATCAGCATTTGTTAACGTTTGCACAGGTTCTCTTGGTCTGATATTCGGATTACCCATGGGTTCCTGATTAGGGGATAACCTTCTGTTTCTAGCGGCGGTTGCTCTACACTGCTCCCTATGCTCCCGGTCGATCTCAGGAGGAAGGGGTTGGAGAAGTTATTGTTGCGTAGGATTAGTAATATTAGGATCCCTAGGTAGAATGTGGGATCCACGCATGGGCAGCAACATAGGCTCTTACAGGCTCAGGTCATCAGGTCCTAACACACGAGCAACATCTTCACGGGATCCTAAATATCCAAAGGTCAACTGATCAAAATTTTGAGGTCACTCAAGCGACCTTCTTTCACGAGGACGTCCCTCATCTGAAGAAGATGAATAGTCTGCAGCAAGGCAACATGTTGGGGAAGGTGTCTTTTGCCTCCGGGGCTCATTGAGTTCCCAATTCATGGTGATCATGTTCTCTTGCATGCGAAGACTGTCATGCTTATGGGCTTCCAATGCATTTCTAGTACTCTCCAGCATGTCAAGAAAACGCGTTAAATCCCGGTGTGTGATAGGTGCAGATGGATCAGGTTGATCACCAGTTGTCGTGGCCGGCATTGGAGCGTTGGTGGGTGCTCGAGTTGAAGTACCAGCTTCAGCCTCATTCGGTTCGGATCGGAGTAGGGTGTCAGAGGCGATTCGGTTCGGAGGGGTCTGAGCAGCTCCAGTACTTCATAATTGGCTCGGGTTCTCTGGTCAGTTTGGTTCGGAACGTCCGGTTCGGATCGGGTTTATCCAGAACTTTGCCCCCGCGACCTCGTCAATACGATGGCTTGTTGATCTTCTCTAGCATTGTTCCCCCTAGCGCCTTGCAGTTCTTTTCCTTTTTCTTTAGCCATAATGTCCAATTTTTCAATAAGTAATCAGCAAACGCTCGAAAGTGTCGGAAATAAAGGATTAACTTCTTCGAACTTGAGGGTCCAAATAGTAGAATGATAATCCCAAAAAGCGAAGAATTCAAAGATTTCTCAGTGAAAGCACCAAAATATTAGATCCAAAAATGGCTCTAACACCCAAACTAGGAATAATTTCTGATGAAATGAAATTAAAAATGAAGAAAACACACAATTTATAATGGTTCGGTGTTAAATAGCCTACTCCACTTTCTACTTTTTGTATTGATGACTTGAATGTAGATACAACAATGATTCTTACTCACTTTCACTCATATAATATATAGATTCACACAATTCTCTCTAAAATGTACTTTATAAGATGATTGCAATATGAAAATGGTGATGCAATTCGGTTCTCAAAGGGGTTTCAACTCTGAAAATGCCAAAAGATCCCCTGAAATGTGCCTTGGAGGCATATTTATAGGTGGAAAATGCTCATGGAACGGCTTCGGTCGGATCCACGTGGCGCCCATCCCGTTACTATCGGGTTCAGATGGGATATGATAGCGACAGCACATCAGGTTAGTGGTGAATGTGGGGGAGAACGTGGGTAGAACCGCTCCGCTTCTTTAGGGAAACGTGGCATGAAACTGTAATGACTCTGGGCTTGGACCGAATACGCTAGTGGTTAGGGGGTCAGATCGGTTTTTACTCTTCCGATCCGGTTCAGCTTGTGTCCTCTCCTTGTTTGCTTTGTGTTGGTCTGCCTTCATGAAGAGGAATCCGATCAGATCCGATTTTTTGACTGAGCGCTTTTCATTATTTGATCTTTTAACTTTGTGTAGCCTAGTTTACAAAGTAGGCTAACAGTCCTTAAGAACCACAACCATACCTTCAGCCATATGATTACCAGCCTTACCATTACCTACGACCTCCACCATTACCACCCTATTACCAACCTAATCCCCATCATTATCCGATCATGAAGTTGGACTTCCCTACCTATTCTGGAGAGGAGACTGTAGCTGAATGGTTGAGGCAGGTGGAGCAGTATTTCAGGCTTCATGGATATGATGATCGTACTTGGGTAGATATCTGTTCTTTTTCTCTGAGACAGGAAGCATTACAATGGTATTTCTAGTATAAGGGGATAGTGGATCATGCAGAAACTTGGCCTGTTTTCAAGGAGGAAATTCTGGTAAGATTCAGTACTGAAGGGATGGAAAGACCTTATGAAACGTTGTGCAAACTGAATCAAACCACTACTGTGAGAGCTTATTTAAATAAGTTTAAGCAGCACTGTGAGATCTTATTTAAATAAGTTCAAGTAGTTGAAGGATGTATTGGAGACTTAACCTCCTAAATTCATGATGGACCGATTCAGTGGTGGTCTGAAGGATGAGATTAGGTTTGATGTGTTAACATCAAGACCTAGTGATTTCAAGGAGGCAGTAGCCATGACCAAACTATTGGAGTCTAAACACCTTCTTTCTAGAAGAAACCCTAAACCCACCTAACTTCAAAATCCAAATACCAAACCCATCTCCTTACCACACATTACCAAACCTAGCACTACCTAATTCCCAACCCCATAACACAAAGAAAAACTCATACCATTAGAACAGTTGGCCAAGAGTAAAGGATTGACTCCTAATCATTTGATTGAAAGACGAAGGCAAGGGATATGTTATGTGTGTAATGACAAGTGGACCAAAGATCATAAGTGCAAAAATTCCCAAGTATATGTGTTAGAAGGGTTAATGCCACTTGAATCAGGGGAATTTGAGGATGATGAAGATTTTGAGGTTGTTGAAGCTAATGAAGTAGCACAAGTGATTCAAGAAACACTTTCTATCACCTTGCCAGCTCTTTGTGGGATTCCTGCTCTCTCTACTATAAAGGTGACTGGAAGTATCAAAGGTAAGCCGGTTCAGATTTTAATCGATTCTGGTTCTACTCACAGTTTTATTAATGAGGATCTCGCAAAAAAAATTAAATCTGAAAGTTGATGAGACCCGAGAGTTTGTGGTGACTGTGGCCAATGGGGATAAGCTGTCTGGATCTAGCATTTGCAAGGGGGTTATTTTGAAGTGTCAAGGATTTGTAATGCCCATGGACTTGTTGCTATTTCCTCTCGAAGGGTGTCAGATTGTATGGGGTGCGCAGTGGATGAAAGCCATAAAGGAAGTGATGCTTAACCTAGAGCAGCGATAGGTTAGATTCTACTACAATGGTAAAATGTACACCTGGCAAGGCATGTAACAAGATGAAGTAAAGATGGTTGACAAGAAAAAGATTAGTAAGGAGAGCCAATAAAGCCAGCTAACCATGATGGTAAGCCTGCATAGTGCCATTACCCAGACCCATACTAAACCCAATACCGCTTCCATACCCACTGAAATTCAGGAAATTCTAAAAACCTACCCTTCAATCACAAATCCAAACCCTACCCTACCTCCTCTAAGAACACATGACCATAAAATTCCATTAATCACCAATACCAAACCTATTAGCTTGAAGCCCTATCGACATTCCTACTATATAAAAAATGAATTGGAGAAGATTGTGAAAGAAATGCTGACGGCTGGCATCATCAGACCAAGTAGTAGTCCCTATTCCTCTCCTGTGGTGATGGTCAGAAAGAAAGATGGCACATGGTGGATGTGCATTGACTATAGAAGTCTAAATGCTTTAACTATTAAGGATAAATTCCCTATACCATTGATTGAAGACCTGTTTGATGAGTTACATGGCTCTAAGTTTTTTTCAAAGCTGGACTTAAGATCGGGATATCATTAGATTCATATGCATGAACCAGACATTTTTAAGACAACCTTTAAAACTCATGAAGGCCATTATGAGTTCGTGGTAATGCCATTTGGTTTGGTCAATGCTCCTTCCACCTTCCAATTATTGATGAATGAAGTTTTTAAGCCTTACTTAAGGAAATTCATCTTGGTGTTCTTCGATGACATACTGGTGTACAGCAAATCCTGCGCAGAGCACTTGGAGCAACTTAAAACTACATTTTAGGTGTTGGACCGTAATCATCTCACTATCAAATTGTCCAAGTGTCAGTTTACAAAACCCACTATTTAGTACTTGGGTCATGTTATATCTAGTGAGGGTAGCCACTGATCTAGAAATGGTGGTAGATATTAAAGAGTGGCCAGTTCCCAAAACTGTTAAGGCATTAAGAGGATTCTTGGGCCTTACCGGTTATTACAGAAGACTTATTAGGGTTATGGAGCGATTGCCAATCCTTTAACAAATTTGTTGAAGAAAGATGCTTTTTTATGGAATGATTCAG
The DNA here is from genome assembly GCA_030737875.1 of Allium sativum. Classification (NCBI taxonomy): domain Eukaryota; kingdom Viridiplantae; phylum Streptophyta; class Magnoliopsida; order Asparagales; family Amaryllidaceae; genus Allium; species Allium sativum. The sequence continues at coordinate 215,062,636 of CM060915.1, read as the reverse complement.
CGGCTCTAGCATTTGAGAGACTGAAGAATTGTTTAATGAATCCTCCAATGTTGGCATTACCTGACTTCACTTTGCCTTTCACGCTGGAGTGCGATGCTTGTGATAATGGCATTGGGGTTGTGTTGACTCAAAAAGGGAAGCCAATTGCTTTTCTGAGTAAAGCTTTACATGGTAGAAACTTGAGCTTGTCTACTTATGAGAAGGAGCTTTTGGCGATCATAATTGCGACGAAGAGATGGAGTCAGTAATTCATGGGAAGGAGGTTTGTGATAAAAACTGACCATTAAAGCCTTAAATACCTGCTTACTCAAAAGCTATCAACAGGGCTCCAGCATAAATGGATGGCTAAATTACATGGTTTCGATTAAGTTGTGGAATACAAATGCGGCAAGGAAAATATTGTTGTTGATTAACTTTCAAGAAAAGAGGAGTTGATGCAGATTAATGAAGTGTCATGTGTGCAGACTCCATGGTTTGATGAGTTAAAGCAAACTTTGATAGCCTCTCAATGGTATCAGCAACAACTGCGGAAGTAAAAAATAATGAATTATCTGATAAGTATAAGGCAATGGGTGATATGATTTATTACAATGGGAAAGTATTCATAATCATCATTTGAACACTTTAACTCACATCCTTATCAAAGAACATCATTCAACCCCCCCTGGGTGGACATTCAGGTGTGAAGGCCACTATGAAGAGATTGAAACTGGTATTTTACTGGAGTAAAATGAAGAAACGGGTAGAATAGTTTATCAAATCATGTGATGAATGCTAGCGTACTAACAGCGAGAATGTGAGTTACTCTGGTCTCTTGCAACCATTGCCTATCCCAGAGAGAATATGGATAGATCTATCCATGGATTTCATCACGTGTCTGCCCAAAAGCCAGAAATACACAGTGATATATGTAGTAGTGGATAGGTTGAGCAAGTATGCCCATTTCTTTCCACTGGGTCATCCCTATTCAGCCAGAGATGTAGCCAATGTTTTCTTTCAGGGTGTCTTCAAATTGCATGGAATGCCGAAGACAATTGTAAGCGATAGAGACACAATATTCTTGAGTACTTTCTGGCATGAGTTATTTAGGTTGTAGGGAAGCTCTTTAAACTACAGTACTGCTTACCACCCTCAAAGTGATAGGCAAACTAAAGTGGTAAACAAGATTTTGGAATGTTACTTGAGGTGTTTTCTGTGTCATAAACTAGGGGAATGGGTTAAGTGGTTGCCTCTAACAGAGTATTGGTACAATACTATATGGAAGCAACCCACTAATGTCACTCCTTATAAAGCTGTATATGGTACGAATTCGCCTACCCTACTGTCTTATGTTCCCCATACTGCTAAAGTGGCGCTGGTTGAAGAAGAATTGTTCAATAGAGATATTGTATTGCAATCTTTGAAAAGATAGCTTGAAGGTTTCTCATGAAAGGATGAAGAGGGTGGCTGATAGGAAAAGAAGTGAAAGAATCTTTGAAGTGGGGGATTAGGTGTACTTGAAACCGCAACCTTATAAGCAGCTCACTATTAAAGATCTAAGGACCCATAAATTGTCGTCAAAGTATTATGGGCCTTATAACGTCATGGAGAAAAGAGGAGAAGTTGCTTTCAAACTGCAGTTACCTGATAATGTAAAAATCCATCCTGTTTTTCATGTGTTGAAGCTCAAGAGGAAGGAGGGTGATCAAATCATAATACAACAGGATGTTCCCAGCTTTGTAGAAGAAATTGTGGATATGCCAAAAAGGCTTTTGGATAGGCGAATAGTTCCTAGAAATAATGATGTTGTAGTTCAAATTCTAGTGAAATGGAGGAATAAAACTAATGAAGAGGCTACCTGGGAAGATTACTGGCCGATGATCAGGAAGTTTTCGATGCCTAAGGTCCATTCTTCAAGAATAGGGGAGTTGTAATAATCATATCATGGTCAAGTTGGTAACGCTGATGAAGTGCAGGGAAGGGTTCACTGAAATGATTTGGAACAGAGCTTTGGATCAAGAGAATGACGTGGAGTTGATGGCGAAGGTGCTGAAGAACTTTAATGATGTAATGGAGACGACGGATGATAAAGGAAGGGAATAAAAAGCTTGCTGGAATAATATATTCATGATGCATATGTGTGTGCACATTATTTCTGTGCATGTTGTGTACAGGGAAGCATTATTGTAATAAATGGGTCAAATATTAGTTGTTATGTGAAGTCCATTTGTGTTTGGCCCATTATCTGTGTATATAAAGGATAGCAAGCTCTTTTAATTAAAGTAACGAATGATTCTGAGAAATTGCTTTTTGTCCATTAATTCTTTTCTCTTGTTATGTTCATATTATTTTGAGTGTTTGTTAAATTTCTTCTTGCATTAGTTCTTGTTAAAGAAGCGGTATTTGCGCCCTGGTAGTGGTGAAACTAGGGTTTGCTGGATTAATTCAGTGATTTGTTCCAGTTCTTGATCGTCATTGTAGTTCTCTTTTTCAATTAAAGTGAATTGTGGTGAATTGCCACTTATGCTTTGTTCATGTTTGTATGAATTCCCCTCCAAGAAACATCGTTCTATTCCATCAAACACCTTGTCAAACGCCTCCACCTCAACATCGCCACGTCAGACACCCATTCTACCACTGGTAATTCCTGCACCTTCCACCATATATAAACCCAATCACTCCTCTTCCTTATTGTCCACCCCCATTTCCTTCTTTAGAAACTGTTTGATGAAATTCCTTGAAATCCTAATTTCATCAAAAAAAAATGTCAATCAATCAAGATCGTGAAGGGCCTTCCAGAGGTTTTGGCTATCGAGAGAGACTGGTGATAGTGAATCCAGAAGTTTGAAGCAGGACTTGGTTGTATGTGAGGGAAATTGTTTGCGAAGGTGAATGCTTGTCGAGGTGGAAGTAGTTGGTATGTGGTGCAAGGGAATTGGGATGGTGCTTGTGTGTATGGTGTATAGGTTGAGGAGTGGTCTTGTTTGAAAGTGCAAGTTGATGGTTTGAATGTGTATATGGTGGTGTGGTGCAGCAAGTGTTTGTGGGTGAGGTTTTGACAAAAGAGATGGAATTTCGAGTGTATTGTGAATGTTCTGGTGATGGCGTGGAGTAAAGAGTGGCTTTGTGTGAGGTGGTGCTTAATGCTTGTTGACTGCCTGGAAATATTTGAAATGGATATAATGGAAAAATATGAGCAGTTTTGGTTGTATGGCAATTTGACAGTAAATAGTTGGGAGTTGAAGAAGAGGTAAAGCTGATGTGTCCGTTGAAGTTAGTTTTTGAAGGGGAACTGGTGAATTGCGTGACCACTGGAGTGCTTGAGGAGGAAGGCTTGTTTGTAGAGGGAAGTGGACTGTTGTTGGTCGGATGGACCTACCGTTGGTGACCAAAACAGCAATGAGAGAATGGTGATGTGTCGAGGAGATTGCAAGGTGGTCAGTTATGTTTGAATGTAGTAGTAACTTTTTTGTGATGGGTATTGAGTTTTCTTGGAAGTGGCGTTGATGGTTTAAGGGAATGTCAATGATGCATAGAGGTTTTGTTTAAATGTAGGCTTTGGTTATATGAAGGTGGAGGGACAGTTTGTTGTATTGGAAGATGGTGGTGATGTTGTGTTGAAGGATGGAATGCAGGCAATTCTCTCTTCTTCTTCTTCTTCTTTTGATTTTTGTTTTTTTATACAGAAGTGTAACTGTAAAAAGAAGAAGAAGAGAAATATGTATTTGAGAAATAGTTAAAATGCAAACCTGTTTGTGCAATAAAATGTTGGACTGTCCAGGGTAGAAATGAACTTACAGACATGCACAATTAACAGTGCATAATAGACAATCCAAAATTGATCAACAAAACATCAAATGAAGTTAAACTAACAGAAAATGCAAAGCAGATGAAGCAAAAGCTAAAGCAAATGTAACTACCAAGGCTTTATAAAGTCTGTAAACAAGATATGATTGCGCAGAATGTTTCAAACAGTTTGGAAACAAGATGCAATTGATGTTTAAGATGCTGAACTGTTTTTATTTTTTTTTATTTTTATTTAAAGACCTAAAACAGAAAATGAGCAAATGCAAACTAAAACAGAATAACATAAGGTGAACAAAATGAAAAGAGAACTGATGGTGAACAAGTTACAGAATTCGGCCCAGGGAGTGGACAACAGAATGCAAATTCAACAACAAAACAGTGAAAAATAAAATACACAAACTCTGTTTTTTTTAAAGAGAAAGAAAGCAAACTAAAAGACACACAAGCTAAAACAAACAAAATGAACACAAATGACTGTCAACACAACAACTAAATGAACACAAATGCTCAAGAAAAACAAACAAAAAAAATGAAACAAAAGCATTGCAACTATTTTTTTAAGTTGAAGAAAAAGAGAACTAACACACTAATGAAACAAACACACACAAAATTTATACAAAAGACACAAAATGAACACAAACGGCAACACACAATACCCCTTTTTTGTTTTTTTTAAAAAGAAAAAAAGAACAAACAAGAAAATTAATTCAAAGAATGAAATCAAAATTTAGTTCTCTCCCCGGCAAAGGCGCAAAAAACTTGTTCGCAAAATGGTTATTCTATCAGTTAGATAACCGTCGCACGGAATATTGTAATAAGACCGCAAGCGCACGACGTACAATTGTTAGTACGGGGTGAGTACTGGTCGATCCGCGGGAAAAGAAACGAATTCAATCTTACTCAATCAAATTAAACCAAACTTTGGATTGTTTGCTAATAAAAGCTAAAGAAAACTGGAAACTAAGTTGAGGGCTAAATATGAGTTTAGAGAGCAATTTAGAGGTAAATCCTTACTCATTTATGTAAATCAACAAACATGCAATCTATGATCTCTATTTTTAATATTAAGTGACATAAATGTTGCATTTATCATAAGTGTAGTTTATTTATGTTATTAGTTAACATGACATAAACTATCAAACTACAACATAACACTTAAACCACTCATTGTTCTCATGAAAATGAGAACAAAGCAAAATCTATTTTAAGTATGATCTATTCACTATTATAATTAGTGACATAGATCATCAAATTTTATTCTTGCGTATATTTCATAATCAAAAACCATTTAGCAAATATTAACGTAACTTGTGTTCATATTGAATAAGAGTAGCTCATTTGCAAATGCAACATAAGCTATCATACCCACATGTATAAACTTATATCAAAATCCACTATCATGAAGCACAAGATGAGAGATCACAAATCATATAAATGTTGAACTCACATAAAATTAGAGATCTTCATTACCTCTAAATTGTAGGGGCTTAGCTTCTAAAGTATGTTATCATATTAACATATGTACGTTTCAACATTGGAAAATAAAGAAAAATGAAAGAAAATCTAAATAGAACAAGAAAAGAACTAAACTAAGTGCATGTAAATAAATCTAAACTATGAACATGAAGTAAAGAGCATGTAAATAAATCTGAACTATGAACATAAAGTAGAGCATAGAAATTAAAAGAGACATAGGATAGACATAAAAGAGATAGGCTTGAAAGACATTTTTATTTATTTGATCACTTACACTTTCATATGCTAAAAAGGAGATGCCAAAATACATGAAACAAAGGGGTATATATACATGATCTAAAATCCTAAAACCCTAATCCTTTTCCTTGGGAATTCCCCAAAAATGCCCATTCATGAAGCTTCTAATTGCCATTAGCCACTAATAAGTCATGTCGAATGCATGATGCCTTTTGTGTCATTCAATTAGTCTTTAATATGAAGCTTAAGAGCAAGTGGGCTAGTGGGCCTCCAATATCCATAAAAGGAATTAATTCTTTGCCTCCTTTTATATAAGCATGCTTTCCTTCATCTCTTCATGTGTGTATATCACTTTAGCTCCAAAATTCCTACAAGAGATAATCACAAGGAACAAGTAAAAGATTTCACAAATTAAAACATGCACGAGTGACCACTTTTTCCCAAAATGAGTGATGATTTTGAAAATATTTAAAACATGGTTTGATCATATAAAATACCCAAAAATGTTCACTTATTCTACTAAACAAGAATAAATATGTGAATATAAATGTGCATTTTAACGTGCACATTAGATGTGGACTCTGAACTGCTCGATGAAACTAGTGACCAGCATGTTCCAACTGCTGATCGACTCCGTTGTTAGTTGCCGAAACCGCATGACGGCTATATCTCTAAGGAAGAGTGGGAAGCACTTAGCCATGATGTTGGTCGATTCAGAGAGTACTTCCATATGATGCATGTATCGCATAAGATGGATGATCGGATCGGTTCGGCCATTGTAAGGCTCTATGGCTGGTAACTTGAAGTCAAGAGGGTTTCGGGAGTTTCTGATCTCCTTGGTGAATGGGCTATAGTGGATATCATCTATATCCTGTTGAGAAGACGTTCCCCGGGTGAAGTGCCTGATGATGCTTGCAAGTTGGCTTCCATATCTTAGGAGTCGCTACCATGAATCCAGTTCAGCATTAGGGAGGACTCCAGTTCTAGGATTCGCTGAAAGCATGTTTGGAAGGGGAGCCATTGGTTGGGCTCGACTTCTGAGAGTTTAGTGAAGGTGAGTGTGAGAATGAGCCCATGCTGGTGGTTCTAACAGAATGGCCCTCTTGAATTTGATGAGAGTTGGTCCGGACCATTCCCGCGGTGGAAGGTGCGGGATGATCCAGCATAACATGTGATGTTTGAGGCTCCTTGTTGCCCTCGGTTGGGGAGATGTTAGGAGGGTCCGCAGTAGTATTTTCCTCTGCCCCGATGGTGATTGGCATGGTAGAGTGGTCTCCGTGGTTCAAAAGTAATGCTGCACCACCTATTCATTGGAGGGGAGGAGGCGTAAGACGAGTCTATGGTAAGATGCCGGGTCGTAATATAAATGGAAATGATCCCAACTGACCCAGCTGTTATTTAGTTAGTTCAGGGAGCTAAGCTATCCTTGGAGTGGGGGTAGAATGGCCGTCAGATCTTGATCTCGATCGCGGGCCTCCTATAATCCTGCGGATGTACGGTCGCTGGAAGTGACACTCCTGACAGTGGTCAGTCTGGAAGTGAAGCCGAGCCAGGAATAAGCAAAGGTGTAGCCTGATCTACGACTTGTAGTTGTGCAGACAAAAGATCAGTTGTTGCCCCATCCCCGGTCGGTGGAGGAATTGATGTTGAATCATTAAATCCCATCTTTATTCGGCCGAGAAGGAGATCCATCAAATGTTGTTGATGGTCGAGGAGTTTAACCTGAGATGTCATCTGTCCTTGAACTTAGCCAGAATCTTATCCATGTAGTCCCGGGTAAGATATCGGGATGTGCCTTCATGTGAGGAGGCTTCCTGACATGCTTCTGTAGTGTTTGTCTCGGCTGCATCAGCATTTGTGGGTCAGAAAGATGTTGTATACTTCTTCTGCTTGTTCGCCATGCTTGGCTAGGAAATTACTGAAGGTCGTAGGGTATGTCTTGGTGACAGCTGCCCCTACCTGGCGCGCCAAAGTGTTGACGTCAAAAATTGGTCACTAGTGATAGTCAACCCCCAATGGCGCGTAAAACGCACGAATAACAATCACAAAGTACAGTAAAGTAAGTAAAAAGAGGAACATGCAGAATTTTTATAGTGGTTTGGCAAAGACGGTGCCTAGTCCACTTTTTATATATTGATTTGACTTGGATTACAAGTACAATATGATTTGCTTTTATGGAGAAAGTGGGAGATGAACACAAAGTGACTGTGTTACAGAAGAAGATTTGGCTATTTCTGAGTTAGCCGTGGAAAGAAGCAGGAGAGGAGATCTGAGAGAAGTCTCCAAAGCCGAGGTCCCCTTTTTCCATTCTTGGTATGAGGTATTTATAAATGGAGAGGTAGGCTGATTGAGGTGCAACGTGGCCTTCCTCTTCTGCGGAGCTCGGACACATGGCGTTTGGTCATTTGAAGTAGTTGCTGCGGAGGGACCCGATCTACTGCTGATTAATAGTATTCTCGAAATTTGTGGCTTGCGTGGCAACCAAGATGAGGTGTATCAAAAGTAGAGCTTTGTACGAAAGTGTTTGACCGCCTTTATTGCCTTGAGAATTGGGCTAAGCAATAAACCAATCATCTGGATATTTCCACTAGATCTGGTGATATCTGATCGATTCGGTCTTTAAGAGAATGATTGACACAATCGGTCGGGGCAAGCGATTACTTCGGAACTCGTTAAGAGGCTATATGAAGGAGACCGACTTAGGCCATATCTTGCTCGGGCTTTATGGAATGCGGACCGTCCGAACCAATCGATCGGTAAATGTTGAATAGTAAGTTTCTGGACATTGGGCTTCGATTCGTTGAGCCATGATAGCTTTTGCCAAAAAGTTGATCAACAGGAATCACTCCAAGGATCAGTAGCGAGTAGTCCTTACAATCCAAAGATCTAATCATGACAGAATCACCACTGAAATATCTCTGGTTGCAAATCAGAGAAATTCAACAAGTAGTTCTTTCGCTCATAAAGATCCACAGTCATCAATTTTCCACCTTTATAAGCATCCCTACAAGCTAGTATTCGAACGCAAAGTCGGTTTGAAGTGGTTTTGGGTCCAGTTCTCATCCCAGTCTCTTCAAACTAACACGTCAATTATTAAATGGGAATTTATTTGATAGTTAGTTCTTTAACTGTCAAATCATATTGTATAGATAAGTATATCAGCAACTCAAGCCCTTTTATTAAAACTATTCATTAAAACCATTTCCTTGATTTTTAAAATCGATTTCATATATATTTATCTCAATTAGATACAAATCTCTCTCTTATTCCCATTTATTTTGAAAACCAAAACCATACATATATCTTATCTCTTCATACTAAGCGTATTCACAAAACCTCTTTTAATTTACTTTACTTCGAAATCACCATTGTTCACTAACTTATTGAAATACGTATATTTACAAACCATACTATTTTCATTTTTAGAAAATAGTGTTATATACTTAACCAAATGGTATAAGTATAATTATATTTCATAATTGGGTCAAACAATGTTAAGTAATCCATTGTTTATTATTAAAATCTAATTCTTTATTAATCACTAAAACCATGCAATTTTGGTTGCAATGTTTCTCTTATGGAAAAAATAAATTATTTCCAACATCATAATTCTTACAAATTAATGCCAACCCTTGATAACAGTGAAGTCATTCGAATGGGGGTATTTTGTTTACCTCCCAGATCTAGACTCGACAACAATTTTATATTGAGATAAATAAAAGTTTGTAACATAAAAACTAATATTAATTATAATATCACAAGTTCTGGTTTGCTTTATTATTTAAGATATGGTTTTATAAACCATTAATTTACTTTTGTAAATCTTTTTTTCAATCATAATTCACATTACTTAATTTGATTATTAAGTAAAGCCTTACTATAACACAAACCTTAAGATTTAGATCCTTTTTAATACAATTCAATTATAACTTGGATTTATCATCGAATCCTTTACGCTAATCCATTTCATATCCTTTATTTTTGAAACATCTCTTTTTGATTACATTTCTTTTACTTAATTCAATTTATTAGGTAACGCTTATTAAAAAAACTGCACATTAGCTTCACATCCATTTTTAAAAGCTTTGGTATAAACTTGAGTTTATTATAACATCTCTTTTTAAACCCTTAACAAAATTCAACTAAGTTTCATTACCAACTCGATTACTTCTTGAATGAATTCCATTTAAAGAGGTAATCACTTTAATTATTATTAATTAAAATAATAATTGATCTTCACCATTAACTAAATTAGTTTCCTTCGTAATTAACTAAGATAGAATAGCTAATTTCCTTTAAAAGATCATTTAAATATTAACTAATTTTATTAATAATAAATTGTTCGATATTTTTTTTTATACATAGTTAATCAAAAGATTAATTAAATTTTAAGAAATCTTATTGAGTTTAAATATCTGTTTGTTAAAACTATATTTATTAATTTAATTAAAACAAATTAGTCTAGTGACTAATTTCAAATTAAACAGTTTGTTAGTCAACTTGAAAACATTAGTTAATCTTGTTAACTGATGTCCACTAATTCTTTCTCTTAAATTAATTAATGACTTAAATAATGTATGAATATCACTTAATTTGTTTCCTTAAACAATTATCCTAAATGATTAAACCTTAGGTTAATTTCTGACTTTAAAACTTATTTAAAACGTAAAAAATTACTATAATAAATATCTATTATTACTTTATAAATATTGATTTATTTATAAAATTATAGAATATAAACTTACATAAAGTAAACCTGAAAACTTTGATTTAGTTGTAAAATTAAATTTTATAACTTAAACTTCATCAATTAGCGTAACGACAAATCAACATCTTAAAAAGATGAATTTTAGGCCATCTACTGTCAATCACTTAATCAATACTATTATTGTTAATAACACATCAAATGTTGAATTATAAATAAACAACCAACATCCAATTCAAGAATCAACATCCAAGCAGGATTTAACGTTACTTGGGTGAAACAGTTCATATATGAATAATATGAAAAACAAGTAACATACAATATATTTGAGGAAACCAGTTGGATCACTCTAACCTGTTCATCCCTGCATCACAGTTCATCGTATCATTTAATAACTGCATATGAAATAGAAATTTAAATTTAATGCATTTAACTGATGGAAATATAAATAATGTCAATTATCAACAAGCAATAAGCATCCAATACATCCAAGCATCTAATTTATACTATCGACGATAAATTATAAATATATGAAATTAATCATATTATAGAATTTTAGAAGGCATAAGATTTAACTCATAATATATTTCGATTGATGATTTTAGGTCAATTTCATTTTATTTTAAATGAATGATTATAACTAAATGAATTTTTGTCTAGCACTAAATTGAACCTGACTAGCTCGTACTTGTAGCTTTCGCCAATACGATTCAATTATAATTTATTTCGTCCAAATCTGTTATTATAAAATTGAGATAAACACGTTTCAATGTTCCATTTGAATTTAAAATAAATAATTATATTATAATTAACATAATTAGATTAGCCGAATTACCATTATTAGGCATTCTAACCCACGATTACATTATCTTCTCCTGTTAGAACAAAACGCGACCTCCATTTCAGGCAATAGTCGATGCCTTTAACCCAGCGTCGTTCCTCCACTCAGAAAATCCAAGCCACCGCACCCCCTTCATTAACCTCGTCACCTCACCTCCTCTAAACTGACCCCACCATCCTAGTCTCGATGCCTCCTATTATGCCTAGAGTAAAAGCAAAACCCACAATCTTTAAACAATATTCATTGATAGAAATACCATTTCCATTCACCAATCATTACCAGCTGTTAATTCCAAAATTAGAATGAACGACAAAGGTGCAAAAAATTGCACTACACCATTCGGTAGGTAAAGAGGCCAAAATTCACAATTAAAGTAAAGAGACACAAATTTTATAGTGGTTCGATCTTAAGGAAGATCTACATCCAATTTAATAGCAATTTCCATTATCAATTCAAGAGTTACAAGTCTAGGATCACTCAAAGGTACATTCATATTGTTCATTACACAACAAAAACACCTTGATCAACATAAATCAACGATGAAACAAGTGAATTCCGCAATATGCAAGGAGTATGGTAGAGAGTCTTTGGTCTCTAAGAAGCTTGATCACTTTTGGTTGATTTCATGATAAACCTCATGCTTGATCTTTAATTGTTGGTGTTAGGAGAGATGGAAATCACTTGGAAATGCTTAGGAAATAATTGGGCAGCCCTTCGGGGTCCTAAAATTCGGTCCACCTTCATCAAGGAATGAGGGGGGTATTTATAGGTGATTTTCAGGCCAGGTGGAAGTTCTGTAAATATCCTGCTCGTGATTTAGCTTGTTGGGCGACCTAAAGGCCCCAAGTCAGTATTTCGCGGTCTAAGAGCACCAGTCTTGGGGCGGAACAGGCTAAAACCAGGTGGAGTGATCATATACAACAGCGACGCGAGCTAGATCAAGGCGGGGGGAGCCAATGCAAAGCGGAGCGACCCAAAACCTCTGGGGAAAAGGTGGACCGGGCTAAAGCCATCATATGAAGCAGCGATACGACCCATAGCTTGGCGGAGCGGGCCAAAGACCTCTTGCAAGCTAAAGAGCGGGACGAGCTAAGAGGCAGGGTTTGTTGTGAAGTTCCAGCGGGCCAAATAGTTGGCGGGCTAAGGGAATATCGAGCTAAAAGATCTGAGGTGTTGAGGACTTTTAACAGGCTAAGAGCATTGTGATCCAAAGAGCCTTTGCGGGGTAAGGTGTTTGGTAGGTTATCTTAGTGTGTCTGCAGTGACCTAGAATATCATAATAGCTTGGAGCTCCGGAACGTCCCAAGTCTTTGTAACGGCTTATAACTTGGACGAACTAAGGCTTAGAACAAACTTAGCGCATTACAACCCAAAGATATACGAACTAACATTGCTTTCCCGAGAACGACCTACCATGCTTTATATCTCTAAACCATACTTTCATGAGTAAACATTTGCCCCTCAAAGTTTGTATCTACTGAAAATAGTGTAGGCATTGACCCAAATAATTTTGATATATGTCAGGTCATTCCCTCCATGTTTAATGCTAGATTGTGTTAAGCTTTAAGCCTCTTTGGGCTTTTAGATCATTTAAAGTTTATGGTCGTTCTTGACCCCTAAACCGCGCACACTCTCAAGTCTTGCTTCTTTTGCTTAGGTCGCTATGAGCATGGGTCGTTGATGGGCTTCAGGCTCGAACCAAGCCTGCTAAATCGTTTATATATTCAGTTAGACTGTCTATCATCCTTTCTCTTTCTTTAAGCTCCTTGAAAAAAACTCATTAATGGTGAACTGCCTCTGAAACTCAATCAACTTCCAATCCAACATCTTGAACCATCGTCAACTCTTCCCATTTCATCGCCATCATCTAGTAACTTCATCGCCATTGTCATCTTGCAATTCTAATTCTAACGAACTCGATTCATCGACCTATTGAAGGTGATTTGATTTACCCCAAATTCGAAGACCGTACTGCTTGAGTTTAAAACTCCATGCCAATAGAAGTCAGGTTCGGTTTTCCCTTATTTTCCTTGATTTTTAGGAGATGACTCTGAGCTAAATTCATGTTGAAACTTTTTGAGTTGTAAATTTTTGTAATCAAAATATGTATTCGATGATGTTGCTGGGATGGTTTGTAATTTCGGGTTGTATGACTTTGTTTATTGACGACCATAATTTATAATCATGTACTATGTTGAGTTGTTAATGGCTTCAACCCCTTAATTTCATTTTTGAACACTTTATACCACCATACTTTGGTATGTTTCAAGTGTCGAGCCATCACTGAGCATATCTCCTTTAGGTTGCTATAACAATTTCATGCTTTAGGTTGTGAATCAGGTGATGATTTGATTTTGGCTCGTTATTACAATCTAGAACTTAGGTCGTCAGGACGAACTGAGTTTTAAGTCGTTATCATAACCAGACTTGCCTAGCCATCAAAGGAAAACAACCTACAACTTTAAACAATTAAAGTGGTTTAAGGTTTTTATCAGAATAGTTCAAACACTTAGATCGTAGAAGCCATAGCACATTTTAGGCCGTTTGACGTGTTGCTGAATCATAGAGTGAACTAAGCCCTTGAGCTGCGCAACGATCTACACTCGAGCTTCGGAACGACTTATACTCTTGGGGCTTGTTAGCTTGAACATTTCAATTCTCATGCACTTTTAGCTTACGCATTTTCGTTTCCTTTTTTTCTTGGATTGTTTACGCTATCCATAGGTTTTATATCACCCGTAACATAGTCACTAGGCCATTGTGACAACTTTGGCTTTAAGTTGTTACTATAGACCTAAGCCGTAGGTCGTGAAATAGTTGGGAGCTTTTGCGAACTCAAATCTTAGTAAGCTAGATCCTAGGTCATTATTGCAAACTTATACTTTAGGTCGTTGAAGTGAATAGAGCTTAGGTGGTTATGACGAACTAAAGCTTAGGTCGCTATGGCGAGCTAAGTCTTAGTTCGCTATCACGCTTTAATTCACCGGAATGACCCAATTGCTTTGAGTAGTTATAACAAACCAAGTCTTTGGCTCGCTTGGATGATTCAAAATGGTCAGGTCGTAAACCCAACATTTTGTATTGCAGAACGACCTAGGCCTATAGAACGATCTAAACCTTAGAAGATCTCGAGCGACACAAGCTCTCACATATGAATCTAAACCTTTAATCTTTGTACTTCTTCATGGTGTAGATTATCAAAATGCATGGATTTGTACCTGTTTCCTGTCTGTGATTCAATTATAAAAAAAGATCTTTTTGTAGAATGACTATTAAGCAGAAAACATGTGCTCATACTGAAGAGACACCGTCTGCTCCAGTAGATACTTCTACAGCAATCGCAGACCCTCTACCTTTTCCAAATCCTATTCCGCTTAGTAGCCTGCCGACAGAAAGACAATCTACCACACTTGACAAGGAACACTTTGAAAAGTTATGTAGTCAACTTTGGATCCCTATCACAGATGCACTCTTGCCAGATAAAGATGTATCTGCAGATCAACCCCCGGTAAGGTATATAACCGTGAATAGCTATGTGCTAGTAGGTGTTGGTGTTCCTCCTTTTAACCCTTTCATAGAAACAATTCTGAATCACCTATCCTTTGCCCCTTTTCAACTCCACCTGAATGGCTATACCATCTTATTAGGACTTTATATCCTTTTTATGCAAGTTAAGGAGCGTGAATCGACTTTTCTAGAGATTTGCTATATTTACTCGTTTAGGAAAAGGAAGGACACCTCATTATCGTACATGTTGAGGGTGCAAGGAATCGCAGACTTATAACCTATCTACCAGAAAGTATTTCAAGGTACTTAATTTTGTTTTTCTTCGTCCGTTGTCCTGAAACCTTCCGCGGGAATTAGATGGAAGGAGGTAAACACATTCTGTGGGCAGTTTTGATTCTCTTTTCTTCAATAACAGTCCCTTTTTAACCTTTTCCCTTTAACTTCAGTTGTCCCAGCTCCAAATAAGGACAACAAGGCATCTGCCCCACTCAAAGCCATATTTGATACCTTGAAAGCAGTCGATGAGGCTAGGAAAAGTAGGAAAGTTCTAGTTACTGAAGCAACCCTCCATCAATATGAATTACTTCATCCAATGAGGAAGTTTCTCTCTAAAGCTGGGCCTTCAACTCCCAAACCTAATCCCGCTGAACTAGACGCTTGTACTTCTGGTGGCGGTAATGAGACTCAGGACCAAATTATCGATCAGGACCCACCTAATGACCCTGCTTTAAAGAAGTGTTCGGAGCCTGTTGGTTGTAGAATATTGCCATTGTCACTGACTTCGAATAAGGATGAAACTTCTAACCAATGTGAGGGCAACGGTCTTCTGATACCAACTGAACCAGTTGAAAAAGAAGATGCGTCTTTAAATTCTGAATCAGAGACGGAGTCTGAGGAGACTGAAAGAGACAGCAGAGAGGACAATACTTTAGATTTTGCACATGAAACTAAGCATGCGGGAGGAGGTGAAATCAAATTAGAGGGCGACCTAAACATTGAGACGATGGTTGATGAACCTCTTGTTCAAAATGAAGCATAGGAAGGTTCCACATGTACATTTGATAATTTAGGTGATCTCAATTCTGCAAAGTGCCTTATCTAGAGCATATCATTACCCAACCTCTTGATCCTCAAACCATAGAAATCGGAATAAGGATGCTGCCACTACTCGGCCAGGAAAACGTCTCATATCTCTGGGAATTTCCCTAGATCCAACTAAAAGAACTGGTTAGTCGAGTAATAACACTTTAGAAACGCATCTAATAAGCATGTTATTTCAAAATCCTTTACAACTTTTACGATTTACCACTGTATTATATTTTTCCAGTTTCAGATATGCACGGGAAACGTTCATCAGATTTTAGGTCCAATTTTAGGAGTAAGAGTAAAGCACTTAATCCAAAAGTATTTGTTATAATCTGGTCCCTCACAGCCATCGCATCATTATAAACAACATAACCCTCATCCTCCTCCGAAGTCTTCTCACAAGCCTTTGCATGTATCAGAACCAGATTTGACTGAAGAGTAAAGATGAAAGATATAAGAGGAAGAGGATAAGGAAAGAAAAAGGCGTGCTTGGCTTAGGGAAGATGCTCCTGGTGATAAGGGTCGCATAGAGAAGCGAGGAAGAGATGACCAAGGGAAAAGCGGCACACACAAACATCCTCGATTAGAGAATTTTCCCATTAAACCCCAATCGGTTCCATCTACTGGTCCCCTGGTCCTCCTGCTGAAATCCATTCGATCATTCATAAGCCTTGTTATGAACCTGAACCATAGGTGCTTCTCTCTCCGAATGATTCCCAGATTTGAATTTGAAAGGGCATGTGTTTGATCATGGTGTAAATCCGATTGATTCTGACGATATAACAGATGAAGTAAATGTCGTGATACGGAAAATGCGTGCTCAACTCGAAAATGGTAAGAGCCAACTTGACACGAAGATGAGTATCATCAGGGACAATGCCCAGAAGAAGCTGCGCAGATGGAACAAGTTTGGCTACGATCTCGAAAAGCGCAATTATGTTAATCTCAGTAAGATCACATCTTCGGAGAGTGATAAAGCTTAGTGGGAGGAGGTTTTAGATTCTCGCAATGCCACCATCTCTTCTCTTAATAAAAGATTGTGGAATTTGAAGGATTAGATACCGAGAATAAGAAGCTCAGGGAAGAACTCGAAGCTACCAAGCAACGAGAAAAGGAAGCTCTTACTGCCAAAAGCAATGCTGAAGCTACATTGCCTATAGAAAAATACTTCTCCACACAATATCGGAAGGAGGCTGCTCAACTTAGAGAAACTATCAATTCCTTGAGAGCCTCCAATCTCACTTTATTAACCAAGGTTGAATCCCTTGAAATAGACAAGAAAATTGCTGAAGAAACCCACCAAAAGGCTATGGACGAGGCCGAAGCCGATATCTTCCGGTTTTATGTTTATAGTGTCATGAGTCGCGGGAGTTTGCACTACTTGGGAGATACCTTTTCAACCACTTTAGCATTTGTTTGGGAACGAATACTTGAGATCATCAGTGATGATCGTAGCACGGAAGATCTTATCAATGAACTTTTGGATGATAGATCCAAAAAGGCTCTAGCTGAGGGAAAAGTCCAGTTGACAAACGACAGGGCTGGTACTTCTGGGGAAAAGGTTCAAAGTCCAACTGACATTGCTCCTATCATCGATTCTGCGAATATTGAGGCTTCTAGCTCACAGATCCATGTAACTGCTCCCGTTATCTCAATAAAAAAAGATGTAGGAACTAAAGAGCAGATTGTTACAGAAAACATTACAGAGGAACATGGTGGGGACGATGAAGGTGATGACGAAAATGTAGACAAATGGAGAATTGAGCAGAGAAATGTCCAGGAAAACCTTCTAGATGTAGGTAAAATTGAAATTGACTATACGGTGTCATACTTAGAATCCATTTTTGATTCTCCTGGGTCTCTTGCCTCTTATGCTCATTGCTTCCATAATCTAGGTTTAATTTCATCCCTGTCGTCTCTCACTATAGGCGAAGCAATGACATTTGAAGCCACTATAACTAACTCACCCCTGATGACTATTCCACTTGTTTCTGTTATCACTTCCCTTCCCCTTAGTGCTACATCCTTGCTTGTCGTTACAGTTCTTGGATCACAAGATGCTAAAATCAGTGCACTCTCCGACCTAGAAGATGCCGATTACATCCTTAGTGATGATCCTAAGGCCATAGGAATAGAAAAAAGCCCGAAAGATGTCGCAAAGGGTAAAGGGACGAAAGCTGCCAAGTCCTCATCATCTAAGAAGCACAAGAAGAAGAAGAATACAGAAGCTACCACTTTATCTTCTCAAGAGAATCCTAGTGATGTGGCAGAGACCCCTCCTCCTTCTCTCAACAAACCGGTTCTCAGGTCAGGCGGTACAAAGAAGTAGGGATGCTCGATACCAGTCTATTTTTCTTCTTGATTATTCTTTATTGTATGTTGTGCCTAGACCGGTTGTATATGCGCCTACTGCTTTATGCTACTATATGTCTGAGACTCACGTGCTAGGTTCATAATTCTGTGACTTGACTTGTGATTCTGCAACCTGGTCTTGTGTTACTATGATGAAAGTGTGTTCTTCTTGTTGTACTTTAAGCTTTTGTTTTAGCTTTGTCGTACCGTATTGTTTTGCATTTCACACTTGCTTCTTTTTCGTTACTGTAACTTGGTTTTTTAGTTGTAGCCTTGAATTATTACTGGCTGGGTTATCTTGACCGGCTTTGTTAAATTTCTTTAATTTTGATTGGGGCAATACGCAAGACTTCTTTTTTACGACTAACCACTTTTGTGCTCATCACATCATCGAAGTTTCTGAGTTTGCCTTAGCCATTTCGAGATTCAACTTTATTGGTTAAAATAACCCTTGTAGGTACCAAATTTTTAATGTAAAGTTATGATAAGTTTGTGGTATGTTCAAGTAAGCATTATTGACTTTTCTTTAATGCGGTGGTAATGCCCGTATACCAAAATTCATCACAAACTTTTAAAGGTTAGGCATGCTTGATTTTGTTTGGAATCCTCTGACTTGTTTATGAGCCAAAGGGTTTTCGGTTTAATCGAGCAAACTCATGCTTTTAGTGAGGAAGAATCTTTGTCATTATGCCCCTGCCTGAGTGGTATTATATTTTTAATACATCAAATTACATTTCTCACTAGCCGGGCAGTCCTCGCCCTTCGGAGATTTGATTCGAACATATGCCCCTGGAGAGGTCTCGGTTTTCGTACCTCCAAAGACGTGCTTTGTAAACCCATTACTCATTGTGGTTAAATGATTTAGCCACTTGTAGAATTTTTAGGGCACCTTCGAAAAGGTCTTTGGGTCCGTCATTTACCGAATCTTGGTGGATTCGGCCTATAGTCGGATGCCCTCGAGGGGGTCTTTTAAATCCTGGGGTTTTTCGTAATCGGGCCATGTATAAATGGCACTGACGATCAACCTGGTTCCCCTCGCGGAGGTCTTTGGTTTAATAGCCCAGTGTTTGTATTGCAATCTGACCATATATAATTGGCGTCGACGATTAACTGGGTGCCCCTCGGGGAGGTCTTTGGTTTAAAAACCTTGTGTTAGTTGTAGTCGGACCATGTATCAATGGTTTTGGCGATCAATTAGGCACCCCTCTGGGAGGTCTTTGGTTTAGAGTTGCACTGTTTCACAGGGCGGATGCTATTTCGTTCATCGGGTCTTGCCCCAATTTGTTGGAAGAAGGTGCCCCTTTGGTAAAACTGACAACCTTATTTGTAACTTGAATGCCGCATTATTTGACTGTCCAATTCTTAGTGTCCCATTTTTGCTATGTTGTGTTTAACACCTTAACATTTATTACAAGTGAAACTCTAAGCATTGAGCAATGACCATTTGAACGATCCCAATCAGGATGTGCTGTAACTGTCATCAGGTTTTATTAGGTCTTGGATGCGTTAACGTTCTTTTAGAAGACAATTACTTCAACTGGTTCCCCCTTCCTTCCCCCTTTATCGGTGAACTTAGCGATGAAACTAGCTAAAGCTTTCTCAAAGCTTAGGGGCGAAAGAGAACTTGCTTTAGTGGCTGATCGATATGAACTTTGATAGAGTAGGCTTGGAAGCATGGTCTTAGCTTCTTTGAGTCGATGGGCAGACATTATGCAAACTTCTCCAACTTAGAATAGTTCAGCTTTGCCCCGGTAAGCTTTTCACTGATGTAGTATGATGGCCATGGAACCTTTTCTTGAAGAGATGCCCTTTCAATGAAATGTATAGTTTTCTGGCTCGTTTGCTGTGGCATTTGTTCAATGTTTGACTCTTTACGACTTCTCCCATCCACTTTTCAAGGCAGTGCTTTTTATTGTTGCTCGCACTTGGATTAGTGTTGTTGGGCGGTCATGAAGTATTGTCGATTTTCAAAGGAACAAGTTCTCATTAGGCGTCATTTGTCAAAATCAGGCCGAGTAAATCTGGCTTTGGCGATCTTGTTGAGTACATTTCTTGCTCTCTTCTTTGCCATGGGACCTTAAGTGACTCCCCTTTTTGATTTTCTAGATGGTGCATTACATCTTCGCTTTACATGTGGAATGATGCTTGTTGCACCCGACACTTGGAATATCATTGTCAAGGTGTGTTGCAAGTATCACTCAGGCTCTCTAAACTACAAGGAAGTGGACATTCTTTGAATTGCATGGTGTTTGTCCTGGTAAGTGACCCGCAGCTGGAGATTTGATGTTTCTAACTTCCTGCTTCAAGTAGTACTCTTTTTAATGAAATGTGCAGCTTTATGACATAATGCCTATTTGTTACGCTTTTCATTGTTTGTCTCTAGACATATTTTTCTTTTGATTTGCAAGGTGGTACTTTACATCACTGGGTTCACTCCATATGATCCTTTTGGTACCCAACACTTGAAACGTCCAAACGGGGTATGCTAGCAAGGGTCGGCAGAACTTATCAGAACGTGAGCCAGTAAGTGCCCTGCAATATTAAATCGATTTTAATGACTTTCTATCCAATGGAATAATTGAAGTAAAGCAAATGCAGACTTCTTATTATATGAAAATTGACATATTAATTGCTCAATTACAATTCCTCCCTTTACCATAAGAGGTTAATATTTGTAAAAGAAGGCATAACAATTTTTCATAAGGACTAAGAAGTGCTTTTGTGTAGAATGTTGACAAAAGCGGTCATCATTGCCGATTCCCGATCGACAACTTGTAGATGCTATTCAGAGGCTTTTGGCTGATAACATATGACCTTTGCCAGTCTGACTCAAATATTTCAACACCGGCCTTTACAAGCTTTGGTATGGAAGTGCGGGGCAATTATTGGATGAACAGAAGTTCTAACTCCATTGGGATCGTTGCCTCCGTCGAGCTATACCCTTGAGAATTTGCATAGCTTTGCATCTTCTCCCAACTTTTATTGGATGAACGAGAACTATTTTCCATAGTATTGAACATTGGCTTCGCACTATTTCTTGTTGGAGCCTCTCCACCTGGGCTTGATCTTTTGACGGATAAGCTTCACTTTTGAGGAGTTGAAAAAGGATTTCTTGTATGCGATTTCATGACATACTTTTGTTGCTTGCTCTTCCTAATCAACATCTCGATCAAGCTTTTTAGATGTCTGCAATCATTAGTATCGTGACCAGGCTGGTTGTGATAATGGTAGAAACTCCCAGACGCCATTGCTTTGTTCAAGATTTTTAATATTGGTGGTAGCTCCGGAAAGAACCCTGCGCCTTTAGTAGCAAAGAAGATGTTCTTCGAGGTATCATTTAGTGGAGTTAACTCTTTAGATTTGAGGAAGTGAAATCTCTTGTCCCCTTTTTCCTCTTTGTCTTCATATGTTCTTTTTCGCCCTCCAACATCATTCTTGTTGCTTACCAAAAGGGTAGGGGAGAAAGGTTGAATGGACTTATTTTTCATATTACCATGATGACCACAATTCTCCATGTGAAAATCCGAAACAGTGAGGCACATGCTCCTTTCTACACCAAGTTGTTCCACACGGTTTGTGAGACTGGCTTGAGCGGCTTCGAGAGCCCATATTTGGTTTAGCAACATCTCATTTGAAGCATCTATTTTCTGGTGCAAATTGGTCATAGCGGCAACGAACTCTTTTTGAATTACATAATCCCTTGGAGTTTCATTCGCAATTAAATTGTTGGCTTGAGAAGCAACGGAGGTATCCATAATGACATTATTAAAGATTCATGCAAGCTTAATGTTATTCCTTGAGAAAGGCTCCTTGTCTTTACATTGTCCCATGAGGCAGATATCGGACCTTTTCCTTGACATCTGTTCGGGCAATGTGATGATAGCTAGAAAACTGATGGCTTGTACTCCCGGTCTGAAGAGATGCCTCTTTGTTAGGAAACCTTCTGGGAAACGTACTTGTTTTCATGCCTTTTCTCTGATGGGACTTGTTTGAACAATTCGAGATCTGTTTTGGAATCTTCAATATCGGTTTCATTTCCAATATTCGATTGAACATCAACTTCCTTTACGTCGTGATCACGATTATGATTTAACACCAATGAGTGCTCATTCCCACTTAGGTCGATCTCAATTTTATGAGATGCCGGACTGGCTCGAGCAATAAGGAGAGTTTCCATCTTATCCATCACAGTATTACTTTGCTTATTGAAACCGGTGACAACAGCTTTGAACCTGCCATGGGTTACTCTAGCTTCCATAGTTTCAGCGGCAGTCGGGTTATTGGTTTGTGGAATGGCGGAGAAATCTTTTACAGTTTTACCGCACTTTTGCAAGTCATCTTTCAGAAATACGAGATTCGTTTGAATGGCCAGAAGCGTATCAAGCTTATCCATTAAGGCTTTGTTTGAAATCGCCACTTGTTGATTCAAGTTGCCCACAACCGTATCCAACCGATCTTGAGTTATGCCAACTCCAATTCCCAAGGATCGATCAATATCTCGAAGATTAGCTCGTGGAATGGTGATAGTTTCATGATCGACACTCCTCGAACTTCCGGCGGACGTATTGTTGTATTTCTTTATTTAAGGCATGACTTCGTGCAACTTTTCTGAATTTGGTAGAAACGTTTTGAATTTGAAAGAGGGTTCGTTGATTAGCTTAGATCTTTGATTTGTAGGATCTATGGTAGAAGTAGGCTTAGGACTTCAATGCAAGGCTCTTAGGCTTAAGAGAAATACGAAGGAATGAGATGCGAACGCGACCCCACGGTGGGCGCCAAATGTTAATTCTGAAATTAGAATGAACACCAAAGGTGCAAAAATTGCACTTCACCAATCGGTAGGTAAAGAGGCCACAATTCACAATTAAAGTAAAGAGACACAAGTTTTATAGTGGTTTGATCTTGTAACATCCCACCTCCGCTAGGGTCACTCACAAAGGGAATGCACTAGTTTTGGTGGAGTATTATCTAGGTAAACATGCACAGAGATATCACAAGGCAGAACATAAATAAAGCAGCGGTAGAAATTAAAAACCAACTTTTTATTGCTTTCAAGAAAGAGTCAAAAAGCTCAAATATCCAAGATACAAATTATTCCATTACATCAAGTTTCAAAGAAGCATAAACTTAAGATAACCAAAAGTAAAATATTCCCCATAAATAGCAGAAGCAGCCATAGCATAGCTTAAGACCAAACCGTACATGAGCTGTCAGAAAGCAAGCCAAATCCAAGCTAAGAGCTAGTGTTTCCTCCCTGAGAACCTGGGGGGAAAACGAAAGAAAAAGAGGCGAAAGAAAAAGGGTCAGTCATAAGGACTGGTAAGCCCTAGTGACTTTCAGCATGAAAACTAGTAAATGTAACATGATATGTGAAAACTGGAATTAAACATAAGGATGATAACAGAACTGGTAGGATAATTAAGATAACAAGATAAGTCAAGTCTAGCATCGCATGTTCAAGGTTCGATGCACCAACTGTACTAGTATTCTAACCCATGTCAAGTATTAACCATGAAATGATCCCTTGGCCTAGTACCATGAAGTGACCCATTACGGGGTCCTACAGTACGATCTACTAGTCGATCGGCTCCCTACAAGTCCTAGCTCGTCATGTGTCTGTGTCATACGGCCCTATCCAGAAATGTAGTTACCTGTGCTAGGTCCACCATAGGGTGTATCAAGTCCTATAGTGCCAACCACCGACACGAATCAAGCACGCACAATGTAAATCTACGGGTGCCCAATGCCTGCTTTTTCAACTCCGGACTACATGCACGACCATAGCCCGCCTGAACCTACAATGTCGCACCTACTCAGCCGTCGTTCTGGTCGCTTACAATCAGCCCAGTAATCCTGCCCCACCCTGCCTAGTTCCAGGGTATCGTGATACATCCAGGTGGGTTACTGCTGAAAAGGACCGCGTAACTAGGGTTTCTAATAGGTTAAGTGTTGTCATTCAAATTCGTGACTTAACCCTATCAAGATCATGTATCAAGTTGGTTAAGTGTGTTCAAGCAGTTCATGACTTAACCCTATCAAATCATCGTGTCAAGTTGGTTAAGTATATTCAAGTGGTTCATGACTTAACCCTATCATGTGGCATTAATTCATTAGTGCACGCCAACCTCTCACATTAGACTAACTGTTGTGGTTACTGGATTTGCCGGGCGGTTCCGGGTAGATTTACACCACAACATAGTCTAACCTCGGGTTTTTATGTGCGATATGACCAACTACCCACGTTGGATCCTATTGTTTGCAGCCACTGGATTTGCCGGACGGTTCCGGGCAGATTTACACTTCAAACTCAACCCAACCTCGAGTTGGCCATTTTCAAGTTTATCTAATTGTCATGCCCACGTTCAAGTTTTCATGTCTAAATTCATGTCCAGTTTTCAGGTCATATTTCATGTCAAATCGTGTCAAGTTCATGTCCATATCCAGGTCCAAGTCATAACAATATTCATGTTCAAGTTTAAAGCTAATTCATGTTTTACCTAGTCTACCCAAATCGTATTACCATCGCACGTAAGCTCGAATCGATACAAATAAATCTAATTAGGGAATAACATAAAAAAAGAACGGGTATAAGGTGGCAAAAGTGACTACTAGCATAGCATAGTATGACTTGAAATAAAAGATTAAAACATTACTGGCATATGGAATATTGGCCTTAAACATAAAGATTCCAAATCTAGCAAAATAAGGTACTAGTCAAGATAACAGTTGTCATAAGGTGATAGTATAGTCATGGTAACGACTATCGTAAGGTGATAGTATAGTCATGGTACGACTGTCATAAGGTGATAGTATAGTCATGGTAACGATTGACATAAGGTGATAGTCATAAACATGTGACTAATAGCAGATTCAACATGATAATATGAGGGGTTTCTCTTTTTGGTTTACAACATGAATAGGCCACAAATCAATGTCATAGTAATATCCAAGAGTCAAGATTCAAGATGAACAAGAATGGATGTAAAGCAGTCATCATACATAGGTCCAATTTCAATTTACAACATATTCATATTACATTTACAGTTTAAATCTAAACATAACTGGGGCTTACAGATCGTGGTTCGAGAATTAGAAAAAGAGAGTTGATGTTGAATATGCTTAGTCAAGTCTAATAGAAGTCCCCAAATCAGCAATTCCCTTAACGCAATCTCAATGTAGAAGAAGCAGTCCCTCTCTCAAACTTTTCAACCAGAATTAGAGCAGCATAAAGTCAGAAAGAATTTTGTGTAGAGAGGCTGGTGTTAGGGGCTATATTTATAGGGTCAGGTCAACAAATGTGGACAGAAACGAGGCCAAATACATCAAAGTGAATCCAGCTTCAGAAATGGGCTCGGGCACCAGGTCGACACTATGGTCGACCTGGCCCTGAGTAGGTCGACTACATAGTCGACCCCCAGGTCGACCTGGTCCTGGGAGGGAAATTTCTCGCCCAGTCCATTTGGAGGTTCGAATTTTGAATTTTGAACTCGAATTGAACTGTTTTTGAACTTGAAAACTTCTGAAAACTTCGAATGGTCATAACTTGGTCATACGGACTCCGATTTTCGAAAACTCGGACTCGTTTCCAAGCAAAATTTCGAGATGAACGCAATGGCATAACCCGTTTCCCTTGATTCTTATTTTAAAAATTAATTCTGCCTTGATTTATGGTTATTACCCATTATAAAAACACGGGTTGTTACATTCTCCCTCCCCCTCCCTTAAAGGATTTCATCCCCGAAATCTCTAAGTTAGGGAGGATGTGTCCTACCATCCATCATCCATCTACTCAAAGAATCATCCACAAGCAACCATTGTCCTTAAAAGATTTCTAGTGCTGTATGAACATATGCAGAAAGTGTGTGTATATGTACTTACCTAATGCAAAAGATCAGGCGGTTACTGATTCAGTAAACCTCCTTAATGCAAAATATGTTAGTGTCATGAATCCAATATGTATGCAAATTCCTAGCATAGTTTATAATCTCTACATGAGTGCACAATCAATCATCCATATGCAACATCCAAGTGATAGCATAGCAAGTTCTATCCATGAACAAGTATAATCACTCATGCATATGCAACATGAAAATGTGCCTGAGCGGATCTAGTGCCTAATGTGTGTCATGCATCCACTAACAACCACTTGCAACCACTTGCAACCATTTGCAAACATCAACCATAACATGTTTCAATCACATGTTTACATCCATATGGTCCTACCTAAGGTTCGCAAGACAAGATCGAGAAGATAACAAGACAAACGTAGATATTAGAAGCATGATACGAAAAGGTTTTCAAGTTTATAGGAAAAAGAGAATGAGAATGTACCCTCAAAAAGAAATGGGTAAAGCGCGCGTATCTTCTCTTCGGTTTCCCAAGTTGCGTCTTCTTGGGTTTCACTCCACTGCACTTTCACTAGCTTGACTTCGTGATTCCTTAGCTTCTTAATCTCTGTTCCTAAGATACGAATCGGAACTCGCCTCAATGTCGCTTCTTTTTCCACTTCTACGTCTTCAAGGATGCTTGGCTCAACCACTTCGGCTGACTCATGCAAACACTTCCGGAGATGCGAGACGTGAAAGACATTGTGCACCCCAGCCAGCTTCTCGGGTAAGTCTACCTTATAGGCCATCCGTCCAATCCTCTCAGTGATGGGGAACGGTCCTACAAACCTTGGTGCTAGCTTTCGTACGGCTCCAAAACGAACTACATTGCGTAACAGAGAAACCTTTATAAAGACCATATCTCCGACTTCGAATTCTAGGTCTGTCCTTCTTTGGTCCGCATAAGATTTCTGTCTATCTTGGGCCGTTTTCATCCGTCTTCGTATCAACTCAGTCTTCTCAGAGGTGTCCCTTATCATGTCGGGCCCAAGTATAAGTCTGTCTGTCGTCTCCCACCAACAAGTTGGTGACTTGCACGGTCTTCCATACAGGGCTTCGAACGGTGCCATTCCGATGCTAGCTTGGTAACTATTGTTATATGCAAACTCCACGAGAGGAAGATGGTCTTCCCAAGTACCACCAAAGTCAAGAATACATAGCCTCAGGAGATCTTCTAGTACCCTATTTACCCTTTTGGTTTGTCCATCCGTCTGTGGGTGATAGGCCGTGCTCAAGTTCAGTCGTGTTCCCATTGCTTCTTGCAGACTATTCCAGAACTGGCTAGTGAAAATCGGGTCACGATCACTAACTATACTTGAAGGAACTCCATGCAATCATACTATCTCTCGAAGGTAAATAGACGCTAGCCCTGATGCAGTCCTATTGCTTTTCACCGGAATGAAGTGAGCACTTTTTGTGAGTCTATCAACAATGACCCATACGCTAGTATTTCCCTTCCGTGACCTAGGTAGTCCATCCACGAAATCCATCGAGATACTCTCCCATTTCCATTGCGGAACCTCCAAAGGATGTAATAGCCCACCAGGCTTCTTCGACTCGGCCTTTACATGTTGGCACACCATGCACTTCGAAACGAACTCTGCCATGTCCTTTTTCATTCCAACCCAAAAGAAAATGCGTTTCATATCCCTGTACATCTTATTCGCTCCAGGATGTATAGTCATCTTCGAGTGATACGCTTCTTCGAGAACTTTCCTTACTAGGTCTCCCACTTATGGGACACATAGCCTTCCATCGCGCCTTAGCCATCCCTTGTCATCTATGGCATACCTACTGAGGTGACTCGACGTCTCACCCCTAATCAGCTTGTCCATGATTTCGACTATCTGTGGGTCTTCCTTTTGTGAAGTCCCTACTTGATCTAGAAGTGTAGGCCTTAACTCAAGAGATGCAAACGTAGCAGTCAATGACTCAACAACAGGTGTAAAATCAAAGGTTGCTATAAACTCAAGGCTTTTCCTTTCAACAAACAAGGGGCTCAAAGTCAACCTTTTTCTACTTAGCGCGTCCGCCACCACATTACCCTTGTCAGGGGTATAAGCTATATCGAAGTCATATGATGCCAAGAACTCCATCCACCGCTGTTGTCTCAGATTCAAATCTTTCTGTGAGAAGAGGTACTTAAGCGATTTGTGGTCGGTATACAGCTCGAACCTCTCACCTAGAAGATAATGGCACCAAGCTTTAAGTGCAAAAACAATCGCGGCCAACTCCAAGTCATGCGTGGGATAGTTTTTCTCATGAACTTTAAGTTGTCTGGCCCCGTAGCATATTACTCTTCCTTCTTGCATTAGGACGACGCCTAATCCCATGCCACATGCATCTATGTACACGGTAAACTTCTTACCTCCATCGGGTAATGCTAAAATTGGAGCTGTTGTGTGGGCTCTCTTGAGTCTCTGAAAAGCAGCGTCACACTCTAGGTCCCATGCAAAAAAGGTAGGTTCTTCTTTGTTAACTTAGTAAGAGGGGATGAAATCTTAGCGAAGTCCTTAATGAACTTCCTGTAGTAGCCCGCCAAACCGAGAAAGCTCCTCACCTCTGTTGCATTCTTAGGAATTTTCCAGTCCTGTACTGCAACTACCTTTGTGGGGTCCACGGCTATGCCTTTCTTAGAAACTACATGCCCAAGGAACTGAACTTCCTTCCTCCAAAAATGGCATTTGGAGAACTTAGCCTTTACCTGGTGTGCTCTAAGTTTTTCCATGACCTCCTTGAGGTGTCTAGCATGCTCTTCTTCATCTTTTGAGAAGATCAAAATATCATCCATGAAAACTACCACAAACTTGTTAAGGAACTCCCGAAACACCATACTCATCAAATCTACAAAGTACGCAGGTGCATTCGTTAACCCAAACGGCATGACGCACCATTCAAAGAACCCATCTGGAGTCCTAAACGCAGTTTTTTCAATGTTATCCTCAGCCACTCTATGATGATGGTATCCTGTGGCTAGATCGAGTTGAGAGAAAATGGATGCTCCCACAAGTTGGTCAAACAAATCGTCGATTCTTGGTAGCGGGTGCCTATTATTCTTTGTCAGCTTGTTTAACTCACGATAATCTACGCACAGACGAAGCGATCCATCCGCCTTAGTAGCGAATACCACTGGAGCACCCCATTCAGAAATGCTTCGCCTTATGAAATTTTTCTCAAGCAACTCGTTAATTTGTTTACCGAGCTCTCTTCTTTCTCGCAGGGCCATGTGACGTAATCCCCTCACTTCATCAAAGACATCTGGATATTCTCGGACCACTCTTACATATTGCAAATGGTCGTTGGACGAGTCAAGAGATTCAAGATAACATAACATGACCGGACCCTTAGGGTTACAAGAAATTTCAAGGGTATTACCAAGGAGAGTCATGAGCCTCACTACCATTCGTTCACAATCAAGAATGGCTCCATAATCGGACAGCCAATCCATACCTAGGATCAAACCGTATCCTATGAATCCGAGAACATAAACATTACACGTGAATTCTACGCTTAAGATAGAGATCCTCAAATCCACACACATCATAGATAAATGGGCGGAGCCCCCAATTGGATTTGAAACTATAACGGGATCCTCAACCAGACTAGTACTTAGGTGCAGATTTTCAACAATATCAGAAGAAATAAAAGTATGCGATGCGCCCGAGTCAAATAAGGATCGAATAGGAAAGTCAGAAATGTAAACAAGGCTTTCTACGGAAATATTACTACCTCGGTCAAGAGATGGAGTGGTGTTGAGAGCATGCAACTGCCCTCCAGAAGGTCCTGCTCGCTGGGTCTGCCCTTGCCCCTGCCCTTGCTTCTTAGGGCAATCCTTGCTGATGTGTCTAATATCTCCACAATGAAAGCATTCACCCAACTTCCTCTTCTTCTTTCTACAGTCTTTAGCTAGATGTCCAGTAATACCACAGAAGTTGCACTTCCTCGTCTCACGTGATTTGTTGTTGCTCTTGTTATTTTTGTTATTTTTGTTGTTCCCCTTCTTGAAGTCAGCTTTCTTATTCTGAGTTTCATTAGGCTTAACCTCCTTCTTGCTATTTTTGTCTTCCTCACGGAGTAGAGCCATATCCACTAAGCTTTCAAAGGTCACCCCCATGGGTATATGAGTTAGGGCCAAGCTATGTAGTGGCTCGTTCAATCCTCGAGCAAGGCGTACAGCCTTTTTCTGGGCTGTGTTGACCAAATCCAAACCGAACCGAGCAAGCTGATTAAACTTATTTATGTACTCCCTCACAGACATATCCCCTAGCTTAAGTGCTAGAAACCTCTCCATCTGAAGGTTCTCCTCTGCTGACGATAAGAATTTAAGCCCAAACCTCTCTCTAAAGTCTGCCCAAGTCTCAACTGGCCTTGTAGCGTTGGTGACTTCCCACCAAAATGCAGTTTCCTCTTTCAACAACCATGCTGCCAACTGAACTTTCCTACGGTCCTCCATATCAAAGATAATGAACAAGTCTTCTGTCTCCTTTAGCCAGTTTCGTGCCTTAACGAAGGTTTCAGTTCCAACGAAGTTCTTGCCGCCCATTGCTTTAAAGTCTTTGCATATGTTGGAAAAGGCGGTACCAGGAGGAGGAGGAACCGCGGCCAATGGGGGAGGAGGAGGGATGTCTGCCGTGCCCGCGTCGTTGGCCCTGGCTTCTAAGTACCTTCGGAACCATCCATTCACGGGTATTCCCTCAGGAAGGTTAAGATCGGCCATGCTGAAAAGCAAAAAGAAAAGATTCAAATGAGGGGACAAAGGAAAGTGCTAATAGCTTTTGGGGAATAGCCTTTTTAAACATAAAACTTTTCTTTAAAAATGCTTCTTTATAAATGTTTTTTGAAATTAGTTTCAGTAGGTTTTTAAAACTTTTTGCCCAGCTTGGTAACCTGGCTCTGATACCAAATGTAACACCCCACCTCCGCTAGGGTCACTCACAAAGGGAATGCACTAGTTTTGGTGGAGTATTATCTAGGTAAACATGCACAGAGATATCACAAGGCAGAACATAAATAAAGCAGCGGTAGAAATTAAAAACCAACTTTTTATTGCTTTCAAGAAAGAGTCAAAAAGCTCATATATCCAAGATACAAATTATTCCATTACATCAAGTTTCAAAGAATCATAAATTTAAGATAACCAAAAGTAAAATATTCCCCATAAATAGCAGAAGCAGCCATAGCATAGCTCAAGACCAAACCGTACATGAGCTGTCAGAAAGCAAGCCAAATCCAAGCTAAGAGCTAGTGTTTCCTCCCTGAGAACCTGGGGGGGGGGAAAACGAAAGAAAACGAGGCGAAAGAAAAAGGGTCAGTCATAAAGACTGGTAAGCCCTAGTGACTTTCAGCATGAAAACTAGTAAAGGTAACATGATATGTGAAAACTGGAATTAAACATAAGGATGATAACAGAACTGGTAGGATAATTAAGATAACAAGATAAGTCAAGTCTAGCATCGCATGTTCAAGGTTCGTTGCACCAACTGTACTAGTATTCTAACCCATGTCAAGTATTAACCATGAAATGATCCCTTGGTCTAGTACCATGAAGTGACCCATTACGGGGTCCTACAGTACGATCTACTAGTCGACCGGCTCCCTACAAGTCCTTGCTCGTCATGTGTCTGTGTTATACGGCCCTATCCAGAAATGTAGTTACCTGTGCTAGGTCCACCATGGGGTGTATCAAGTCCTATGGTGCCAACCACCGACACGAATCAAGCACGCACAGTGTAAATCTACGGGTGCCCAATGCCTGCTTTTTCAACTCCGGACTACGTGCACGACCATAGCACACCTGAACCTACAATGGTGCACCTACTCAGCCGTCGTTCTGGTCTCTTACAATCAGCCCAGTAATCGTGCCCCACCCTGCCTAGTTCCAGGGTATCGTGATACATCCAAATAGGTTACTGCTGAAAAGGACCGCATAACTAGGGTTTCTAATAGGTTAAGTGTTGTCATTCAAATTCGTGACTTAACCCTATCCAGATCATGTATCAAGTTGGTTAAGTGTGTTCAAGCAGTTCATGACTTAACCCTATCAAATCATCGTGTCAAGTTGGTTAAGTATATTCAAGTGGTTCATGACTTAACCCTATCATGTGGCATTAATTCATTAGTGCACGCCAACCTCTCACATTATACTAACTGTTGTGGTTACTGGATTTGTCGGGCGGTTCCGGGCAGATTTACACCACAACATAGTCTAACCTCGGGTTTTTACGTGCGATATGACCAACTACCCACATTGGATCTTATTGTTTGCAGCCACTGGATTTGCTGGACGGTTCCGGGCAGATTTACACTTCAAACTCAACCCAACCTCGAGTTGGCCATTTTCAAGTTTATCTAATTGTCATGCCCACGTTCAAGTTTTCATGTCTAGATTCATGTCCAGTTTTCAGGTCATGTTTCATGTCAAATCGTCTCAAGTTCATGTCCAAATCCAGGTCCAATTCATAACAATGTTCATGTTCAAGTTTAAAACTAATTCGTGTTTTACCTATACCTAGTCTACCCAAATCGTATTCCCATCGCACGTAAGCTCGAATCGATACAAATAAATCTAATTAGGGAATAACATAAAAAAAAGAACGGGTATAAGGTGGCAAAAGTGACTACTAGCATAGCATAGTATGACTTGAAATAAAAGATTAAAACATTACTGGCATATGGAATATTGGCCTCAAACATAAAGATTCCAAATCTAGCAAAATAAGGTACTAGTCAAGATAACAGTTGTCATAAGGTGATAGTATAGTCATGGTAACGACTGTCATAAGGTGATAGTATAGTCATGGTACGACTGTCATAAGGTGATAGTATAGTCATGGTAACGATTGACATAAGGTGATAGTCATAAACATGTGACTAATAGCAGATTCAACATGATAATATGAGGGGTTTCTCTTTTTGGTTTACAACATGAATAGGCCCTAAATCAATGTCATAGTAATATCCAAGAGTCAAGATTCAAGATGAACAAGAATGGATGTAAAGCAGTCATCATACATAGGTCCAATTTCAATTTACAACATATTCATATTACATTTACAGTTTAAATCTAAAAATAACTGGGGCTTACAGATCGTGGTTCGAGAATTAGAAAAAGAGAGTCGATGTTGAATATGCTTAGTCAAGTCTAATAGAAGTCCCCAAATCATCAATTCCCTTAACGCAGTCTCAATGTAGAAGAAGCAGCCCCTCTCTCAAACTTTTCAACCAGAATTAGAGCAGCATAAAGTTAGAAAGAATTTTGTGTAGAGAGGCTGGTGTTAGGGGCTATATTTATAGGGTCAGGTCAACAAATGTGGACAAAAACGAGGCCAAATACATCAAAGTGAATCCAGCTTCAGAAATGGGCTCGGGCACCAGGTCGACACTATGGTCGACCTGGCCCTGAGTAGGTCGACTACATAGTCGACTCCCAGGTCGACCTGGTCCTGGGCGGGAAATTTCCCGCCCAGTCCATTTGGAGGTTCGAATTTTGAATTTTGATCTCGAATTGAACTGTTTTTGAACTTGAAAACTTCTGAAAACTTCGAATGGTCATAACTTGGTCATACGGACTCCGATTTTCGAAAACTCGGACTCGTTTCCAAGCAAAATTTCGAGATGAACGCAATGGCTTAACCCGTTTCCATTGATTCTTATTTTAAAAATTAATTCTGCCTTGATTTATGGTTATTACCCATTATAAAAACACGGGTTGTTACATTCTCCCTCCCCCTCCCTTAAAGGATTTCATCCCCGAAATCTCTAAGTTAGGGAGGATGTGTCCTACCATCCATCATCCATCTACTTAAAGCATCATCCACAGGCAACCATTGTCCTTAAAAGATTTCTAGTATTGTATGAACATATGTAGAAAGTGTGTGTATATGTACTTACCTAATGCAAAAGATCAGGCGGTTACTGATTCAGTAAACCTCCTTAATGCAAAATATGCTAGTGTCATGAATCCAATATGTATGCAAATTCCTAGCATAGTTTATAATCTCTACATGAGTGCACAATCATTCATCCATATGCAACATCCAAGTGATAGCATAACAAGTTCCATCCATGAACAAGTATAAGCACTCATGCATATGCAACATGAAAATGTGCCTGAGCCGATCTAGTGCCTAATGTGTGTCATGCATCCACTAGCGACCACTTGCAACCATTTGCAAACATCAACCATAACATGTTTCAATCACATGTTTACATCCATATAGTCCTACCTAAGGTTCTCAAGACAAGATCGAGAAGATAACAAGACAAACGTAGATATTAGAAGCATGATATGAAAAGGTTTTCAAGTTTATAGGAAAAAGAGATCGAGAATGTATCCTCAAAAAGAAATGGGTAAAGCGCGCGTATCTTCTCTTCGGTTTCCCAAGTTGCGTCTTCTTGAGTTTCACTCCACTGCACTTTCACTAGCTTGACTTCTCGATTCCTTAGCTTCTTAATCTCCGTTCCTAAGATACGAATCGGAACTCGCCTCATTGTCGCTTCTTTTTCCACTTCTACGTCTTCAAGGATGCTTGGCTCAACCACTTCGGCTGACTCATGCAAACACTTCCGGAGATGCGAGACGTGGAAGACATTGTGCACCCCAGCCAGCTTCTCGGGTAAGTCTACCTTATAGGCCATCCGTCCAATCCTCTCAGTGATGGGGAACGGTCCAACAAACCTTGGTGCTAGCTTTACAACGACTCCAAAACGAACTACATTGCGTAACGGAGAAACCTTTATAAAGACCATATCTCCGACTTTGAATTCTAGGTCTGTCCTTCTCTGGTCCGCATAAGATTTCTTTCTATCTTGGGCCGTTTTCATCCGTCTTCGTATCAACTCAATCTTCTCAGAGATGTCCCTTATCATGTCAGGCCCAAGTATAAGTCTGTTTGTCGTCTCCCACCAACAAGTTGGCGGCTTTCACGGTCTTCCATACAGGGCTTCGAACGGTGCCATTCCGATGCTAACTTGGTAACTATTGTTATATGCAAACTCCACGAGAGGAAGATGGTCTTCCCAAGTACCACCAAAGTCAAGAATACATAGCCTCAGGAGATCTTCTAGTACCCTATTTACCCTTTTGGTTTGTCCATCCGTCTGTGGGTGATAGGCCGTGCTCAAGTTCAGTCGTGTTCCCATTGCTTCTTGCAGACTATTCCAGAACTGGCTAGTGAAAATCGGGTCACGATCACTAACTATACTTGAAGGAACTCCATGCAATCATACTATCTCTCGAAGGTAAATAGACGCTAGCCCTGATGCGGTCCTCTTGCTTTTCACCGGAATGAAGTGAGCACTTTTGTGAGTCTATCAACAATGACCCATACGCTAGTATTTCCCTTCCGTGACCTAGGCAGTCCATCCACGAAATCCATCGAGATACTCTCCCATTTCCATTGCGGAACCTCCAAAGGATGTAATAGCCCACCAGGCTTCTTCGACTCGGCCTTTACTTGTTGGCATACCATGCACTTCGAAACGAACTCTGCCATGACCTTTTTCATTCCCACCCAAAAGAAAATGCGTTTCATATCCCTGTACATCTTATTCGCTCCGGGATGTATAGTCATCTTCGAGTGATGCGCTTCTTCAAGAACTTTCCTTACCAGGTCTCCCACTTATGGGACACATAGCCTTCCGTCGTGCCTTAGCCATCCCTTGTCATCTATGGCATACCTACTGAGGTGACTCGACGTCTCACCCCTAATCAGCTTGACCATGATTTCGACTATCTGCGGGTCTTCCTTTTGTGAAGTCCCTACTTGATCTAGAAGTGTAGGCCTTAACTCAAGAGATGCAAACGTAGCAGTCAATGACTCAACAGTAGGTGTAAAATCAAAGGTTGCTATAAACTCAATGGCTCCATAATCAGACAGCCAATCCATACCTAGGATCAAACTGTATCCCATGAATCCGAGAAAATAGACATTACACGTGAATTCTACTCTTAAGATAGAGATCCTCAAATCCACACGCATCATAGATAAATGGGCAAAGCCCCCAATTGGATTTGAAACTACAACGGGATCCTCAACCAGACTAGTACTTAGGTGCAGATTTTCAACAATATCAGAAGAAATAAAAGTGTGCGATGCGCCAGAGTCAAATAAGGATCGAGCAGGAAAGTCAGAAATGTAAACAAGGCTTTCACCGGAAATATTACTACCTCGGTCAAGAGCTGGAGTGGTGTTGAGAGCATGCAACTGCCCTTCAGAAGGTCCTGCTCGCTGGGTCTGCCCTTGCCCCAGCCCTTGCTTCTTAGGGCAATCCTTGATGATGTGTCTAGTATCTCTACAATGAAAGCATTCACCCAACTTCCTCTTCTTCTTTCTACAGTCTTTAGCTAGATGTCCAGTAATACCACAGAAGTTGCACTTCCTCGTCTCACGTGATTAGTTGTTGCTCTTGTTATTTTTGTTATTCTTGTTGTTCCCCTTCTTGAAGTCAGCTTTCTTATTCTGAGTTTCATTAGGCTTAACCTCCTTCTTACTATTTTTGTCTTCCTCATGGAGTAGAGCCATATCCACTAAGCTTTCAAAGGTCGCCCCCATGGGTATATGAGTTAGGGCCAAGCTATGTAGTGGCTCGTTCAATCCTCGAGCAAATCATACAGCCTTTTTCTGGGCTGTGTTGACCAAATCCAAACCGAACCGAGCACGCTGATTAAACTTATTCACGTACTCCCTCACAGACATATCCCCTTGCTTAAGTGCTAGGAACCTCTCCATCTGAAGGTTCTCCTCTGCTGACGATAAGAATTTAAGCCCAAACCTCTCTCTAAAGTCTGCCCAAGTCTCAACTGGCCTGGTAGCGTTGGTGACTTCCCACCAAAATGCAGCTTCCTCTTTCAATAACCATGCCGCCAACTGAACTTTCCTATGGTCCTCCATATCAAAGATAATGAACAAGTCTTCTGTCTCCTTTAGCCAGTTTCGTGCCTCAACGAAGGTTTCAGTTCCAACGAAGTTCTTGCCGCCCATTGCTTTAAAGTCTTTGCATATTTTGGCAAAGGCGGTACCAGGAGGAGGAGGAACCGCGACCACTGAGGGAGGAGGAGGAGGGATGTCTGCCGTGCCCACGTCGTTGGCCCTGGCTTCTAAGTTCCTTCGGAACCATCCAGGCACGGGTATTCCCTCAGGAAGGTTATGATCGGCCATGCTGAAAAACGAAAAGAAAAGATTCAAACGAGGGGACAAAGGAAAGTGCTAATGGCTTTTGGGGAATAGCCTTTTTAAACAATAAACTTTTCTTGAAAAATGCTTCTTTATAAATGGTTTTTGAAATTAGTTTCAGTAGGTTTTTAAAACTTTTTTCCATGCCTGGTAACCTGGCTCTGATACCAAATGTAACACCCCACCTCCGCTAGGGTCACTCACAAAGGGAATGCACTAGTTTTGGTGGAGTATTATCTAGGTAAACATGCACAGAGATATCACAAGGCAGAACATAAATAAAGCAGCGGTAAAAATTAAAAACCAACTTTTTATTGCTTTCAAGAAAGAGTCAAAAAGCTCATATATCCAAGATACAAATTATTCCATTACATCAAGTTTCAAAGAAGCATAAACTTAAGATAACCAAAAGTAAAATATTCCCCATAAATAGCAGAAGCAGCCACAGCATAGCTCAAGACCAAACCGAACATGAGCTGTCAGAAAGCAAGCCAAATCCAAGCTAAGAGCTAGTGTTTCCTCCCTGAGAACCTGGGGGGAAAACGAAAGAAAAAGAGGCGAAAGAAAAAGGGTCAGTCATAAAGACTGGTAAGCCCTAGTGACTTTCAGCATGAAAACTAGTAAAGGTAACATGATATGTGAAAACTGGAATTAAACATAAGGATGATAACAGAACTGGTAGGATAATTAAGATAACAAGATAAGTCAAGTCTAGCATCGCATGTTCAAGGTTCGCTGCACCAACTGTATTAGTATTCTAACCCATGTCAAGTATTAACCATGAAACAATCCCTTGGCCTAGTACCATGAAGTGACCCATTACGGGGTCCTACAGTACGATCTACTAGTCGATCGGCTCCCTACAAGTCCTAACTCGTCATGTGTCTGTGTCATACGGCCCTATCTAGAAATGTAGTTACCTGTGCTAGGTCCACCATAGGGTGTATCAAGTCCTATGGTGCCAACCACCGACACGAATCAAGCACGCACAATGTAAATCTACGGGTGCCCAATGCCTGCTTTTTCAACTTCGGACTAAGTGCACGACCATAGCCCGCCTGAACCTATAATGGCGCACCTACTCAGCCGTCGTTCTGGTCGCTTACAATCAGCCCAGTAATCGTGCCCCACCCTGCCTAGTTCCAGGGTATCGTGATACATCCAAGTGGGTTACTGCTAAAAAGGACCGCGTAACTAGGGTTTCTAATAGGTTAATTGTTGTCATCCAAATTTGTGACTTAACCCTATCCAGATCATGTATCAAGTTGGTTAAGTGTGTTCAAGCAGTTCATGACTTAACCCTATCAAATCATCGTGTCAAGTTGGTTAAGTATATTCAAGTGGTTCATGACTTAACCCTATCATGTGGCATTAATTCATTGGTGCATGCCAACCTCTCACATTAGACTAACTGTTGTGGTTACTGGATTTGCTGGGCGGTTCCGGGCAGATTTACACAACATAGTCTAACCTCGGGTTTTTACGTGCGATATGACCAACTACCCACATTGGATCCTATTGTTTGCGGCCAATAGTTTTGCCGGACGGTTCCGGGCAGATTTACACTTCAAACTCAATCCAACCTCGAGTTGGCCATTTTCAAGTTTATCTAATTGTCATGCCCACGTTCAAGTTTTCATGTCTAGATTCATGTCCAGTTTTCCGGTCATGTTTCATGTCAAATCGTGTCAAGTTCATGTCCATATCCAGGTCCAAGTCATAACAATGTTCATGTTCAAGTTTAAAGCTAATTCAAGTTTTACCTAGTCTACCCAAATCGTATTCCCATCGCACGTAAGCTCGAATCGATACAAATAAATCTAATTAGGGAATAACATAAAAAAAAGAACGGGTATAAGGTGGCAAAAGTGACTACTAGCATAGCATAGTATGACTTGAAATAAAAGATTAAAATATTACTGGCATATGGAATATTGGCCTCAAACATAAAGATTCCAAATCTAGCAAAATAAGGTACTACTCAAGATAACAGTTGTCATAAGGTGATAGTATAGTCATGGTAACGACTGTCATAAGGTGATAGTATAGTCATGGTACGACTGTCATAAGGTGATAGTATAGTCATGGTAACGATTGACATAAGGTGATAGTCATAAACGTGTGACTAATGGCAGATTCAACATGATAATATGAGGGGTTTCTCTTTTTGGTTTACAACATGAATAGGCCCCAAATCAATGTCATAGTAATATCCAAGAGTCAAGATTCAAGATGAACAAGAATGGATGTAAAGTGGTCATCATACATAGGTCCAATTTCAATTTACAACATATTCATATTACATTTACAGTTTAAATCTAAAAATAACTGGGGCTTATAGATCGTGGTTCAAGAATTAGAAAAAGAGAGTCGATGTTGAATATGCTTAGTCAAGTCTAATAGAAGCCCCCAAATCAACAATTCCCTTAACGCAGTCTCAATGTAGAAGAAGCAGTTCCTCTCTCAAACTTTTCAACCAGAATTAGAGCAACATAAAGTTAGAAAGAATTTTGTGTAGAGAGACTGGTGTTAGGGGCTG
Organism: Allium sativum; assembly: GCA_030737875.1. Classification (NCBI taxonomy): domain Eukaryota; kingdom Viridiplantae; phylum Streptophyta; class Magnoliopsida; order Asparagales; family Amaryllidaceae; genus Allium; species Allium sativum. The sequence continues at coordinate 215,023,047 of CM060915.1, read as the reverse complement.
TATTTATAGGGTCAGGTCAACGAATGTGGACAGGAACGAGGCCAAATACATCAAAGTGAATCCAGCTTTAGAAATGGGCTCGGGCACCAGGTCGACCCCCAGGTCGACACTATGGTCGACCTGGCCCTGGGTAGGTCGACTACATAGTCGACCCCCAGGTCGACCTGGTCCTGGGCGGGAAATTTCCTGCCCAGTCCATTTGGAGGTTTGAATTTCGAATTTTAATTCGAATTGAACTGTTTTTGAACTTGAAACTTCTGAAAACTTCGAATGGTCATAACTTGGTCATACAGACTCCGATTTTCGAAAACTTGGACTCGTTTCCAAGAAGAATTTCGAGACGAACGCAATGGCGTAACCCATTTCCCTTGATTCTTATTTTAAAAATTAATTCTGCCTTGATTTATAGTTATTACACGTTATAAAAACACGGGTTGTTACAGATCTTAAGGAAGATCTACATCCACTTTAATAGTAATTTCCATTATCAATTCAAGAGTTACAAGTTTAGGATCACTCAAAGGTACATTCTTATTGTTCATTACACAATAGCAACACCTTGATCAACACAAATCAGCGAAGAAACAAGCGAATTCCACAATATGCGAGGAGTATGGTGGAGAATCTTTGGTCTCTAAGAAGCTTGATCACTTTTGGTTGATTTCATGATGAACTTCATGCTTGATCTTCAATTGTTGGTGTTAGGAGAGATGGAAATCACTTGGAAATACTTAGGAAATAATTGGGCAGCCCTTCGGGGTCCTAAAATTTGGTCCCCTTCATGAAGGAATAAGGGGGTTATGTATAGGTGATTTTCGGGCCAGGTGGCAGTTCTGTAAATATCCTGCTCATGATTTAGCTCTTTGGGTGACCTAAAGGCCTTAAGTCGGTATTTCGTGGTCTAAGAGCACCGGTCTTGGGGCGGAACGGGATAAAACCAGGTGGAGTGATCATATACAATAGCGGCATGGGCTAGAGCAAGGGGTGAGCCAATGCAAAGCGGAGCGACCCAAAACCTTTTGGGAAAAGGCGGATCGGGCTAAAGCCATCATATGAAGCAGCGGCATGACCATGGCTTGGTGGGGCGGGGCAAAGACCTCCTGTGAGCTAAAGAGCGGGAGAGCTAAGAGGCACGACTTACTGTGAAGTTCTAGCGTGCCAAATAGTTGGCGGCTAAGGGAATAACGAGCTAAATGATCTGAGGTGTTAAGGACTTTTAACGGGCTAAGAGCAGGGAGATCCAAAGAGCCTTTGCGGGCTAAGGAACTTGATAGGTTATCTTTGTATGTCTGCAGTGACATAGAATATCGTAATAGCTTGGAGCTCTTGAACGTCCCAAGGCTTTGTAATGGCTTATAACTCGGGCGAACTAAGGCTTAGAACAACCTTAGCGGATTACAACCCAAAGATATATGATCTAACATTGGTTTCCCAAGAACGACCTAACCATGCTTTATATCTACAAGCCATACTTTTATGGGTTAACACCAGTCAGCCACAATAGCCACTTCAACCCTCAACACATCAATCCCTACCCCCAATCCAACATCTCCACCACCTGAACATTTCTACTCCCTCTGCTATCACCTTCAACCACAAAGAAAAAGCCACCCTTCTTTACAAACAATCATACGTCACACAACATCTAAACCACCAAGTTTACACACTGTAACTTTATTTCATCCTCAGCACTTCCCATCTCCGACAGCCAAGGCAAGCAACGATAGAGACATCAAAACCAAACAACTGGAAACTTGAATATATATATATAATAAGAGTGCCGAGAAAAATAGGGGTGCTGCTACTGGGTAGACTATCTGGGCATGCTCTGATTTCAAGTGGTAGGCTTGATTGAGGATGTGAATTTGAGGAAGTGGTGGCTAATTTTGGATAAGGTCATATTTGAGTTTGTGCCTGGGAAGGTGAGGAGTGGAATTGGACTTCGACGTGATGAGTTGAAATGTTGCATGATGGAGGAATGGTAGGAGGTGCAGTCATGGTGATGGAAGGGTGTAGCTAGGTCAGAAGCGGTGGAAGGGATCGGGAATTTGATTTGGGGAAAAGAAAATAGGAATGGTGGATTTCTAGGAGAAAGGAATGGGGTGGAGAAGAAAAGGAGGTAGCATGCGTTTTAAAAGGTGAATAATTGAAGTTTTTGACCGTAAGTTCAGCACATAGATTCAGATAGGATTAGATAAGATAATAAAAAGATTTGTAACGTGTTTCGAAGAGATAAGCTGTGCAAGATATACTTAAGGATTTGGCTAAAATACGCTGGGATTTGAAAACGACAGGGTAAGGGTTTGAAAACAACTTTGTAAGATTTTGATAAAGTTTTGCAATGATACGGCAGAGATTTGCAAACTATATGGGTAGAGATTTTTAAAGGATTTTTTATTTAAAAGCAACCTTGATTTTATTATTTAATGCATAATTAACTTCTGACATTTTTAATTCGTACAATCATGTACAATTCTAATCATGATGAAAGTTTGAAACTTTACCATAACTTAATATTTCAGATATAATGGAACTGGTTTCGTTGAATTTCGGGACTGTTTGAAAAATCACTATTTTTATTTCAAGCGGTTAATTAATTTGCATTTATATGGCGCACGTTCACATAATAAATCCAACTGTCACGAAACTTGAATTCTAGTTATAATTATCCATCATGGATTTTAGGAAAATAAATTGGCTATTTTCATATTTTAAATTAAAATGATAAAATATAAATAGATTACAAAACAATCAATCCATTGATAATAAATTATTATTATCATATATATATTCAAACAAATTTTTATATAACTTCAAAATAAACTTATTCGGATTTTGAACTCAACATGAAATTTATATCCTATTTATTTAAAATCCTTTTATTTTCGTTATAGCGCATAAACGATTATACCTTGAGTTTGGCATAACCCAGAATCTATAAGAGGAAATCTCGATTTTTCTCTTTCATTAGAAAACTATAATCCAATAGATCTAGAATATTCTTCTTTCAAGAATTCTGACTTATACTGAATCCTGTATACTCAATTGAAGTTCAAATCTTAAAACTACAAACTATCGCGACGATGCGAGCTCATTTTTAATTAAATTAAATTTATACGATCAAATTTCGTTTAATTAATAAATTCATTAGTAAAATTTCAAATATGAACTCAATTTTTCTTAATAAATCATCACATTCATACGTATCTCAAATTCAATTTATTCTCAATTACTTTGGAATTAAAATAATTATTTTACTATTCATAATAAACTAATGAATCAAAATCGTAGAATTCGAGTTATTTAAATTTCTAAATCAAGATTTAGAACCAATTTTAAATGTTCAACTTAATGGCTACAAATATGGATCATTACATTCCTCCCCCTTTAAAAGAATTTCGTCCTTGAAATTACTAAGGTAAGAAAAATGCTACAAACCCCTTATTTTCACAAATACATTTAGTTAAAATCTTCCATTCTACCCTCTGAATTTTTAGTTTCAGCTCATCTAATTAGCTTTAATCAAAACAGTAGTTCATTTATGTTAAAAAAAAATTCTAACACCTTAAATTTTTGGCAAAGTCTCCCTTGTACAGAGATACGTTCACAATATGACGATAGACAATATATATATATATATATATATATATATATATATATATATAGACACACACACACACACACACATACTAGTACTTGGGCACACCCGTTGGGCGTGTGCATAGATGTATTTGACCAAAGCTGAAAAGTTTGTTTAAAATGGGGAATTGTTGCAGCGCTTTGAATGAATAACTTTAGGATATCGCATGTTGGAAAAAACAAAACTGAATAAAACAGTAAAATTGGACGAACAAATGAAGGAATTTCTATCTCAAGTACAAATACATGTCAATGCTTTTATTTCGTATACCATGGTTCTATATAAAAGGACCAAGCATGTCCCTAAGGTGGAACAATCAAAATGACAACCAAAGAAAATATCTATACAGAAGAAAAACAATAAAGCATACACAAAAAATATCATTGTACATAAGACATGCATTTCTATCTGAAGTGCATTTCATTTTAAACATGCCAACATCAATCTGTCTTATAATGAAGCAAGTATTTCTTCCTTCACTGTAAAATCAGAAAGACTAATTTAGCATCACAATATATGACATGTATCTAAGCATACATAAGCAAGATAATAAATAACATTTGTTGTAGTTTTCAGCGTAGCATCAGTTAACAGATTCAAGCATCAATTGCGTTTCCCTTCTACAACCTAGTCTTTTCACATGATTTGTCTTTAATTCTTGCCACATTATTACTTTTATCTGGCAGATCTCTTCCACGTCATTCACCCAGTATCAGTGTTAATAATAATATGCAAATAGCCTAGTACTACCCTGTAGCTTTCATGTAGTAGCTTGCACCGTCCATCTGGTACCGGTTAACTTTTGATCATTGATCTTATATCAGAAGACCATGACTTAGAAAAATAATTTTGTTATTGAATATGAGCAGGAGAGAAAAACATTAGCAAGGCCCTTTGCTCATATTCTTGAACTCCTGTATATTAGTGATTTTAAAAAGTGTACAGATGTTAACTCTTATGATTAGTTAAGTATGCAATTCTCTGACATTTAATATACCAAATTTAATGTTAGCGAAGTTGAAAATTTCATTTGTGTACATGAAAATGTATAACAAATTACACTGAGCAAAAATATATTCAAAGGAAATGGAGAAAATAAATGCACTTATCAAATAGTATATGCATTGAATGGAGAAATATTAAGAAATTTGCTATGATTAAAAACCTTGAACTTTGACTTGCCGAACTCAAAGGAATTGGGAAAGACACATGCCATCCAAAGAATACTCATTGGCAACAAAGAAGAAGAACAGTAAGAACTGCGCTTTAAAAAAAAGTAACAAAATTGGAAGAAAATACATACCTACAGTACAACATTTATATATTGATCCATTAATGTTGCCTTCGTTATTACCTAATCAAACATGGACCGCAATTGAATTAATTTATATAATTAGCACATATGGTCCATCACAATAAGCAGCAACCACAAAATCTTGTATTTATCTTATATGGATGCACACCACAGGAATCCTGCATTTTTATATTGAATTTCATGTCTGAAAATTTTAAACATATAATATATATCGAAGTTTTTGATATTGATCTTACTATAGACATATGATATCTTAAACGGAGAATCAAACCTCTTTTTTCCTACTTTTAACTGAATAACTGTATCGTTGGCGTTTCCAAAATATGTTGCCAAGAGAAAAATATTTTTATAATACTTGATCTAATATACTTGATCGCCTTGCATATATGCTATTGATGGTACACAGACTCGCAAGATTTAAATTGAATATACTCAGTCTGAGAGTTATACAACATTGTGTTAATCCAAAGGGGAAAAGACGGATTTATTTATATTATTCTACAGTATTGGTAAAATGTGACTGTTTTATTTTGCACTAATCACAATTTTGCATTTCATAGCTTATTGAAATGTAGAAATTCACAGTTAAAAGGAATTCACTTTATTGCCTTATTACAAAATCCATAATTGTACCAAATAAATGATCGATAAATTATACAAACTAATTTAAGAAATGTTTGAAAATCAATTCAAGATCAAATTATACCAGATAAATGAGAAAATTTGAGGCTAAATTTATAGAATCTTATTTAGGAATGTACAAAAAAATAACTAAGATAAAAATATCAAAGCTAAAACAATTATGTTTCAACAAAATGTATGTAAATCTCTATAAAAAAAATTGATTGATTATATAACTAAATTTCCCTAACGGTTATTTATTTAAACATAAAGTATGAGTACAGTTATTAGTATGGTAGAATATATATGATTGTAGTCTTCAATTTCGATATGAACTTATAATTGCAAACAACACCTTTAATGTCAAATAACAGAAACTAATTTACTTAACTAAATATGTTTAACTAAATTAGTGGCTAAATTATGTTCTAAGATGAAATGATTTTGCTCCAATTAAGTAAATGTATATCTGTATAACATATTTTGTATAAAAATTTAATTGATTTCATAATTAAATTTCCATAAAAAATTATTATTTAAACACGAACATTGAAAACTCAACTAATTAAAAAATAATCATAGCAAAATCTAAGTCTTCAAAATACTTTTTGCTTATAGATACATCCATATGTAATAGCTTTTTTCAAACATAATGAATATCATATTAGAAATAAAAATGTTGAAAACTAACTTTACTTTTTATTTTTATGGCGATTCCAAAATATGTTGCCAAGAGAAAAATATTTTTATAATACTTGATTTGATATGCTTGATCTGATATACTTGATCGCCTTGCATATATGCTATTGATGGTACACAGACTCGCAAGATTCAAACTGAACATACTTAGTCTGAGAGTTATACAATATTGTGTTAATCCAAAGGGGAAAAGACGCATTTATTTATATTATTCTACAGTATTGGTAAAATGTGACTGTTTTATTTTGCACTAATCACAATTTTGCATTTCATAGCTTATTGAAATGTGGAAATTCACAGTTAAAAGGAATTCTTTGCCTTATTACAAAATCCTTACAAAACTAGTATAATCGCATAACGGTGGGAAAACCGACTTAGTAATACATCTTGATTTACTTTCCATATAATGAAAAAAATACATTCCATGTTGTTGTTCTTTATATATGGACATATTGAAAATTTCACCCAAGTACCCTATCATTTGTTCATTCATAATTAATATTTATGACTAATTTGCGCATGGAATTCAAAAGTGATAAGAGAAAATAATTATTACAACCAGGAAAATCTGAACCAATTTAAAATTTTTATTTTGGCTATTTCAGTAAATTTTGAATAGTTAAAATAATTATTTTAAATAATAACGATTAAAAATTTATTTTAATCGAAGTTAGGGCGAATATATTTATTTTAGTTTCAAAAGGAGTCGGAAATAGTACGGTAGTTTGAAAAGTCAAACCTGAACTTTGACTGAATGTACCGGATTCAAAATTTAACGGATTTTAGTGAAACCAAAAATATCTAAATCTGTTTAAAAATATCTTTCCAATGAATTCGAAAAATCATAATTTCATAGCGGGAATCAAAAGTTATGTCCAGTTGAATATTCAGAATGGTCGTTATAGTATAATTTATAGCCAGTATAAAAGGCCATTTTTCAGACGACCTCCGTTTTTGATGAAACAACTTTTATCGGACCCAGAATGTCAGATTATTGCTAAGTTTAATTTTCTAGAATTTTTGGAATTAATATGTGAGCGTGGCAAAAGAAAATGTGTTTTGTCAATTTCAATCAAATTTAATCGACTTGAAAACGGCCATTTTTCAAACGGTCTCGAAATTCGACGAAATTAATTTTCTTAGGGCCGTATCATCAAAACAAAGCCATAAATAATTTTTCTACAATTCTTAGAGTCCGTATATGGCTCCGGTGAATTTAAATATACGATCAAATTAAATTAGTAAAAGATTTAAATTTTAAATTAAAGAATTCAGGCCACAGACGGTCGTTTGGGCTGACGAGACCTGGCCTATTGGATCCGGAACGGGGTTTATTGGGTAGGATCAACTCCTGTTGGACGAAATTAGAATTGTTTAGAACTTATGAGTTTTTTTGTAAAATTAACAATAAAATATTATAAAAATACGTTCATCTTCTTCAAACCCTAAAGCTACGGTAGCACCGCCACCTTCATCATCCATGGCCGAAATTGCACCAACCTTCCCCCACTAAATTCTCTCAATCCTTTCATTGAAACCCACTCCTCCTTTAGACTTATTTGTAGAGATTTTCCACCTCTCTCCGTCCATACGGACATTAGCACCTATAGTGAGGTATTTCGAGAGCTCCAGACCCGAGAACCTACCGCGATCGAAGCTCCGCCCAGCCCCGTCCCTGCATGCGAGTTCAACCGTAGTGGGCCCCCTGTGCGCCTCACTTCCCCCTTCATCGTTCCAGTGTCTGATCGACCTCCAGTGCCTCCGAACCGCGAGCAAATTCCAACCCTAGAATGGAACCTAATTTGAAAAGCTACGGCCTTAACCTGTATTGGAGAAGAAAGGGTATTTCCCCTTTTAATTTCTTTACTAATTTAAATTGTTAATAACCTAAAAAAATCATAACTCATTCATACTGACTCAGAATAACACGATTTCTGAAGCGTTGCAATCGTAGACACGAGATCTACGATTCTAGACTGAAAAGAAGCAATTTTGAGCTGGTTGAATTTTGGGCCAAATTTGCAGATCTGAACTATTCAGATTCAAAAAAACAGTGAGAAATCCTATTTTATTTTTATCATTATTTATTTTAAAATAATTATAATAAATCGTAATTGTGTTCTCATTTATTCGCTGAATATTTTGACATGCTATACCACATGATTTGTATGTGATGTGTTAATACAGATCTGTTAGTTTAGATATTTTGTTAATATAAATCTATATGTGATGTGTTAGTTAGAATAAATCATGTTTTTTTTGATATTTTGTTGAATCATATATATTCAATATAAAAATTTCACCTTTGTCTATTTTATTGAATTGAATTGGAATTTTCAATTCAATATAAAAATTTCACCTTTGTCTATTTTATTGAATCACCTTTGTCTATTTTATTGAATTGAATTAGAACTTTCAGTTCCACATAAAAATTTCACCTTGTTTATTTTTTTGAATTGAATTGAATTGAATTAGAACTTTCAATTCAATATAAAATATATCACTTTGTTTGTTGATTGAATTAAAATTTTCAATCAAATAAAAACATCACCTTTGCTATTGTTTGATTGAACTAGAGCTTTCAATCAAATAAAATATTATTTTTGATATAATTAAACTTGAACAAAAATGGACATTTGGGTAAATAGAAAAAATTTAGTTAAACGAAAATCCTTATTTTGTTTATTGAACTTGTGACACCAAAAAAATGAAATTTATGTAAATAGAAAATATGTTCATGTTTTTAATCAAAACATGAATTCATTAAAATATACAATTTTAACGCTAAATAAAATATTATATTAAAAAGTTAAATTTTTATTTACATTTTAGATGTAAATAAAAGATTAGATTAAAAATTTACATTTATATGTAAATAAAAGTTTAGATTAAAAAGTTACATTTTTATTTAAATTTTAGATGTAAATAAATGATTGGATTAAAAAGTTACATTTTTATTTACATTTTAGATGTAAATAAAAGATTAGATCAAAAAGTTACATTTTTATTTACCTTTTAGATGTAAATAAAAGAATAGATTAAAAAGTTACGTTTTTATTTACATTTTAGATGTGAATAAAAGCATAGATTAAAAAGTTACATTTTAGATGTGAATAAAAGCATAGATTAAAAAGTTATATTTTTATTTACATTTTAGATGTAAATAAAAGAATAGATTGAAAAGTAACATTTTTATTTACATTTTATATGTAAATAAAAGAATGGAATTAAAAGTAATATTTTTATTGTCATTTTAGAGACATTAAAAAGAATAAAATCGAAAGTTGCATTTTTGATTGACATTTTAGTTGTAATAAAAAGAGTAGATTTAAATGTTATATTTTTATTATCATCTTAGAGACAATAAAAAACATAGGATTAAAAGTGACATTTTGATTGACATTTTAGTTATAATAAAAAGAGTAGATTTAAATGTTATATTTTTATTGTCATTTTAGAGACAATAAAAAAAACATAGAATTAGAAGTGACATTTTGATTGACATTTTAGTTGTAATAAAAAAAGTAGATTTAAATGTTACATTTTTATTGTTTAATTAGAGACAATAAAAAGCATAGAATTAACATTACATTTTCATTGCCATGTTATATGTAATAAAAAGAATTGTTTTAAATGTTACATTTTTATTGTCATTCTAGAGACAATAAAAAGAATAGTTTTAAATGTTACATTTTTATTGCCATTCTAGAGATAATAAAAAGAATAGTTTTAAAAGTTACATTTTTATTGTCATTTTAAAGACCATAAAAAGAATAGAAATAAATGTTTTATTTTTGTTGTCATTCTAGAGACAATAAAAAGAATAGTTTTAAAAGTTACATTTTTATTGTCATTTTAGAGACAATAAAAAGAATAGGTTTTAAATTTACATTTTTATCATCATTTTATATGCAATAAAAAGAATAGATTTAAATGTCACATTTTTATTGTCATTTTAGATGGAATAAAAATAGTAGAATTAAAAATCATGTTTTTTATTGTCGTTTGGTTTCAATAAAAAGAGCGAACATTAAAAAAAAACAAATACAATTTCAATGTAATTTAGTTTCCATTGAAAAGAATCAGACATTAAAACATGATTTGTTTCAGATTGTCACTTTTATCATGTTAATTAGGATTTAGGAAATCATATGTAAAATTTCTAACATGAATATGGACTATGCTTGGCTTGCATGTGATCGATTGAAAGTAGTTGAAATTGCCAAACGATTTATATTATATATATATTAATTAAAATTAAACGAATCGCGCGCAGTAGTTTGTGTTTCAAAATCGTAACTTTAAACGATTATACCGAAAGATCCAACCATCGGATTTTCCCAAAACTGGAACCGCTAGGACCGCTTTGGGAAGATCTTCCACGATATAAATTTTGTTAAAATCCAACGGTTAGATTTCGAGATAAGTGTAAATCAAATTTCAATAAAAACAGCGCCAAGCCCGCCCATTGACCCGAAGCGTCGTTAAATAAATTTAGCTATTTTTAAATAAATAAAAATAGCGATAAATCGTTATTAAATACTATTAACGATATAAAATGATTTTAAACTATATATATGCGAGAATCATTTGAAAATACCGAGTTAAATCTCATTTCAAATGATTGAATGACGATCTAAATTGAAGATCTTAAAGACGGCGATTGAAGACCGGCGATCTTCACATCGAAAGGATAACTACTGATGCCTGGCATTGGCTAGCTACCAATAAAGGGATAAAGTGGTAGTTGTCCGGACGTACTTGTGTCCAGATACGCAAGCACCTCTCTTCCGTATTGGACATACGGGACGAGGAATAAGGTGACTCCGGTTTCGTTCAGACCCAGAACGGACTTGTAAATGGATGTGTGTCCAACATTGAATTTTATTCTGTGTAATTAAATTGATTTCTATTAATATATATATGTGGTGGCGGAGAATTTATTCTCTTGCTTAACACTCTTCTTTGAGATGCTTCATAGATAGACGAATTGGTTCAACAATAAATATGCCTCTTTTTACCAACTCTGTAAGAGGTAGATCTTTCTGAATCAACATTACATCTAGAAGCATCTCTCCTCTTTGAATTGAAGATATAGCTATTTCCTTTAGATCTATCAGTCCAAGTAGAAGACAATATACCTTTATATTATTGATCGTTCTTTGATTCAAGGGATCATCCCATCTTAATTGAAAAAGAAAATATTTTTTCAAGAAGAAATTGAGTTCTGCTTCTTTCTTGCTCTTAGATTGCTTTTTTCCTACCCTTTTTAATGTCTGCATCTGTATAATCTGTCTCAGCATCTTTTTCTCCTATATAATCTGTCACAGCATTTTTTTCTCTTGTATAATCTGTCACAGCATCTTTTTCTCCTGTACAATCTGTCTCAACATCTTTTTCATTTTGTTTTCATAAATCTAATACAAGATTTCCCTGATCTTGTTATTCATTTTTTTACATTAATCTTTTTACTTTTAATATTTTGCAAAGGTTATATATTAGTAGTTATCGATCGCATGGCCTGAACTGTCAATGTGGCATGCCAATATTTAATTGATCAGGTTTTGTTGAAAAGCAGAGCCTTGTGGATGATGATCAAAGCATAGCCTATTTCGGCATAGCTTTGTGTACTACGTTACCTCGCGAGCCTCACGCCTCGTTTTATTTGGTCGGCAATGGAAAATTGTAGGTCCAATAGGATTGGAGAGCATGTGTTCAGGCATAACTAACCCACTAACGTTATTTGTGGACCGGCCCTGCAGTATCCAAGGGTTGCCCATAGGTATGATCTGAGACATTGATAGAGTGTCTCGAATCGGTTAGGAGATTGTCCCAGGCCTTGACTCGTGATGGAAACCCATTCTCCAATACGACATCACGGTTTTGATTGTAAACCTATATGTGGCGATATAGTATATGGTAGCTATGCCGTCTAGGATAGATACATTTACTTTGAAGTATTTTTGAAACTTATTAAACACTAATAATAATATTAAAAATATTATTTTCTATGTATCAAGCATTTTTGATCATTATAAGGTAAAAATCTATCCTCCAGTCCGCGTTGCATTGTGTGATGGGACATGAGTCTTATAATGAGTTCATTTTCTAAAAAGCATTGCGTTGTTTTTAACTTAAAATTCATAAAACTTATGCACTGGCAATCCAATGGAGTAAACCCGTTCCATGTTAGCGGCGTGGTCCAGTGATTAGCCATATTGTTAGTTAAGTAAGATTTGTCATACCAGTCCCATGACTGACTCGTAGTTTGTTTCACTTTGCAAACTCGGGTGCCCTCTTTCCACGCGGGCAGCCAAATGACAGGTTTTAGGTATGGACACATTCTGGATTGGAGCTTTCTTATGGAGGAGATGAAGAACCCTTTTCTTTTATCTTTTTATTTACTTCTTGAGACATTTAGACAATATTGAGTATTGATGTATTTTGGTGGATTTGAGACTTTATTTCTTTCCTTGTTTTGGACATCTATTTTGCTAAGTGTATCCTGTATTGCGTACTCTGATGTCTGTGATGCTATATTGTAATGACATTTCCATTTCCGATGCAATGATTTATATGTTATGCTATTATCTGAGATCAGTTGTTGTTTTAATTATGTTATGGTCCTATGATTATCCTTACTTTCGTACCATGGAAGTTTGGGGTCGTCACATTTGGTATCAGAGCTAAAGGTTAACCTTAGCTTCGGAGTATAACATTTTTAGGATAGTTCATCTAGATAGAATCAGTAGTATTCTAAGATGAGTATCTCATTAGAGATCAGATTTAGTAATGTCCTAGAATGAGCACAGCAGAATAGCACGTATTAATCGGTAATTACTTCATTATCATCTTATCATATGTCTCTACTATTAACCTTTCCTTTGAAACTATCGTTTCTCTTAGTCTGACTCTTTCCTTGATGATACAGACTGATTGAAAAATGAGTACGAGAGCCAGAGCTAGAGGAAGAGGTCGAGGTGGAGCAGCAGGCAGGGGTGGAGAAAGAAATACAGTCCCAGCTGCTCAGGACCAACCAAATTTGGATGCTGAGGTGCCACCACCACCACCTCCATGTGCTTTTGATCTTGACAAGGTGACAAAGAAAATCAAGAATCTAGGAGGCCTGCATTTCACAGATCAAGAGAAGGTGACAGAGGCACAAGCGTGGCTTAATACAATTGAGAAAATCTTGCGAGGATTAGAACTAGAAGATCATAGGAAGCGATTTATGGTGACATGGTTCCTGAAGGACCAGGCTCAGATTTGGTGGGAAACGGCTATGATTGGTGGTAATGAAGCTGATATAACTTGGGAGAAACTTAAAAAGCTCTTCAATGAGAAGTTTATTCCACCTCAAGAAGTTGAACGCCTTCATTATGAGTTTGCCAAACTCCAACAGGGAAGTATGACTATTGCTGAATATGTGAAGAAATTCGACGAGCTCTCCAGATATGCCCCTGAGTTAGTTCAAGACCCGCTTCATAAGAATAAGAGGTTTATTAATGGTCTTGCAAGGAGGTATCATAATAGAGTGACGGCACACATTGAGCGTCCATTTGCAAAAGTGATCGAGATGGCCTGCAAATATGAGGAGATTGACCAGAAAGGTTCTCAGCAAGATCGAGAAAAGAGTCAACCAATAATAAGAGAAAAGAGTCTGACAAGAAACCTAAGGCGGGCAGCTCTTCTACCGCCAAGCCCCAAGAGAAGAAGAGGAGGGACAAATCTAAGGTCAAATGCTTCAATTGCCAGAAGATGGGGGCATTTTGACTATGAATGCCAAGCCCCGAAGAAGCCTAGAAGAAATGAGTCTAGACCGAGTCAGAACAGCGGATAACGGCCACAAGACTGGACGCTTTATCAAAAATTACCGTCTGCTCAAGAAATCTGAAGTGGCACATGTCTATGACGGAGCGGCTGCACCGGCTTCTTCCGAAGGAGCAGGTAAACCTGATGTTTTAGGAGGTACTCTTAATATTAAGAACATTCCTATTACGGTTTTGTTTGACACTGGTGCATCTAGAAGTTTCATATCTAACGACACGATTAAAAAGTTGAAATTGAAACGAAGAAAACTTAAAGAATCGATTATGGCCCATAGTCCGATAGGAGGTTACTCATTCTCGATCAGTATTGTAGAGTGCCTGTTTCTTATTCCTATTTCTAACTTCCTTTTAATTTAACCATCATGAATTTCTCCGAGTATGATATCATATTTGGAATGGATTGGCTAACGAAATATGAGGTTGTGGTACTATGCACAGAAAGAGTAGTCAGAATTAAAACCAAATTCGGAAATATGATGACTATACCATGCCACGACTCAACCACAGATAGGAAAGAATTTTGGTCTTCTCTAGAAGTCACTCCTGCTTCTATTGAGGATATTCCCATTGTCAGAGACTATTCGGATGTGTCTGAAGAAGTTGTTAGCTTACCTCCACGCAGAGAAATCGACTTCAAGATTGACTTAGTTATGAATGCAAGGCCCATTGTACACCCTATTCGGAGAATGTCACTGAAAGAAAAAGAGGAGCTGAGCGATCAAACTAAGCAACTTTTGTGGAAAGGTCTGATTAGTCCTAGCTTCTCAAGCTAGGGTGCAGCAGTGGTGTTTGTCCCAAAGTCAGTTGGTACCCTCAGGCTATGTGTGGACTACCGTGACCTAAATAAGCAAACTCTGAAAAATAAATACCCACTGCCACACATTGATGATCCGCTAGACCGCTTGAATGGAGCACGAGTATTCTCTAGGATGGACCTAGCTACAGATTTCCACCAACTACGCATTGCCGAAGAATGTGTGCCTTTGACAGCTTTCAGGGGACTCGACTTATTTTATGAATGGATAGTGATGCCCTTTGGCTTATGAAATGCTCCAGCATACTTCGTCAATTTGATGAATAGAGTATTCCGTGATGTTTTAAATAAATTTGTGCTGGTGTTCATCAATGATATTCTGATCTTTTCTAAATCCACTACTGAACACAAAAGGCATCTGAAAGAAGTCTTGGAGATTTTGCCAAGAAATGTGTTGAAAACCAAATTCTCCAAGTGCATATTCTGGCAAGAAGAGGTGAAATTCCTCGGCCATGTTGTATCAAAGGAAGGCATTTCAGTAGATCAGGAAAGATCTCAGCCATCCAAGTTTGGAAGAAGCCTAGCATGCCCACAGAAGTCAGAAGTTTCTTAGGACTGACTGGCTATTATCGGAAATTCATTAAGGATTTCTCGAAATTATCTTGTCCATTGACAAAGCTGACTAAAAAGCATATAAAGTTCATTTGGACACCCGAATATGAGGCAGCTTTCCAAGAGCTGAAACGGAGGTTGATCACTGCTCTTGTGTTGACCGTTATTGATGGCAATCAGGATTTGAAAGTCTAGATCGACGCTTCTAGAGAAGGTTACTCTTTTTATTCTAAATAAACATGTTGAAATGACATTTTTCTAATGTCAAATATTATTTTAACATGTTATCCTTTTATCCATTTAAGGTATTGGTGTGGTGCTAATGCAAAGAGACAAAGTTGTCGCATATGCTAGCCGCCAGTTAAAACCACATGAAAAGAATTATTCCAATCATGATCTCGAACTAATGGCCATCGTATTTGCTCTAAAGATATGGAGGCACTATCTCTTGGGGGAGAAATTTGAGCTGTATACTGATCACAAATCCTTAAAGTATTTGTTTGCCCAAAGAGATTTGAACTTGAGACAGCAGCGTTCGGTTGAATTACTTGCACCCTATGACCTGGACATCTTATATGCTCCAGGGAAAGCCAATGTAGTGGCAGATGCTCTCAACAGGAAGAATATGGCCATCACCAATCTTATCCTCGCCAATCTCATTATTACACCTTCCTTGATCGATAAGATCTCTGCTCTTCAGAAGAAGGATGAATTTATTCAAAGGATCAACAAAAGAGTTAGGGAAGGCGAACCCACGAGTTTCCAAATTGACGACAAAGGGTTTCTGAGGCTATCATGCCGAATTTGTGTTCCGAACCTCCCTGCGCTCAGAAAAGAAGTAATGGATGAATGTCACAAATCTAAGCTCAGTATTCATCCAGGGGTGAGCAAAATGTATCATGACCTCAAGCGCACTTTTTGGTGGAGGTCTATGAAGAGAGATATTTCTATATTTGTTGCTAGATGTCCCACCTGCCAGCAAGTCAAAAGCGATCAGCAGAAGCTAGCATCATTGTTGCAACCGCTAGAGGTTCCAGGTTGGAAGTGGGACCAAATTTCTATGGACTTCATTGATGGCTTGCCTCGGACTAGGAAAGGCAATGACAGTATATGGGTGATTGTAGATCGCTTCACAAAGACTGCCCATTTCATCCCTGTTTAATCTAATAGGACAGCTCGAAGTTAGGCACAGCTTTAGTTCAGAGAGATTGTCAGACTACATGGAGTTCCCAATAGCATTGTCAATGACCACGATCCGATATTTGCTAGCAAATTCTGGGAAGCTTTCCAAGAAGAGCTTGGGACCAAGTTGAATATGAGCACAACTTATCATCCTCAGACAGATGGCCAGACTGAGAGGGTGAACCGCATATTGGAAGATTTGTTGCGAGCATGCATTCTTGATTTGGTAGGTCATGGGAAGATCATTTGCATTTGCTTGAATTCTCTTATAATAACAGCTACCAAGCGAGCTTGCAGATGTCGCAATTTGAAGCTTTATATGGCAGGCCATGCAGATCTCCCCCATTTTGGGTGGAACCCAGCAATCGATTAGTATTGGTTCCTGACATGATTCGCAAAGCATCAAATAAAGTTGATTTTATTAAGAAGCAATTACTGGCTGCTCAAAGCCGACAGAAGAGCTATGCAGACGCTCGAAGAAGGGATTTAGAATTCTCTGTGGCGATATGGTATACGTGAGGGTTTCCCCACTGAGAGGGGTAATTCGATTTGGGAAAACTAGGAAGTTGGCTCCGAGATTCATTGGTCCATTTCCTATTCTCGAAAGGATTGGGACTCTCGCTTATAGGATACAGTTGCCTGACTGGTTGCCTGGGGTTCACGATGTATTCCATGTGTCTCAACTTCGGAAGCATGTTCTTAGTCGTGGAGGAAGCAGCACAACAAGATTTGGAAATTACCCTGAGCTTAGCAATGAGAAGGGAGCCAGTGAAAATAGTTGGAAAAGAAACCCGTATTTTGAGGAACAAGAGGATCCACCTAGTCAAAGTGCAGTGGAGCGGGCATCCTAGAGACTGTACATGGGAGACTGAGGATAGCATCAAACAGGCCTATCCCAAGTGCAGAGTGGACATCTCTGAGTGACTCTTGTGCTGAGGTACATTTACAATATCTTACATTTCCCATCTTGTTTCCTACTTTACTATTGTTTCCTTTTCGGGGACAAAAAGCTTTTAAGTGGGGAAGATTGTAACAACCCAGAAAATCTGAACCAATTTAAAATTTTTATTTTGGCTACTTCAGTAAAATTTGAATAGTTAAAATAATTTATTTTAAATAATAATGATTAAAATTTTATTTTAATCGAAGTTAAAGCGAATATATATATATTTTAGTTTCAAAAGGAATTGGAAATAGTACGATAGTTTGAAAAGTCAAACCTGAACTTTGACTGAATGTACCAGATTCAAAATTTAACGGATTTTAGTGAAACAAAAAATATCTAAATCTGTTTAAAAATATCTTTCCAATGAATCTGAAAAATCGAAATTTCATAGCGGGAATCAAAATTTATGGCCAGTTGAATATTCAGAATGGTCGCTGTAGTATAATTTATAGCCAGTATAAAAGGCCATTTTTCTATCGACCTCCGTTTTCGACGAAACCACTTTTATCGGACCCGGAATGCCAAATTTTGCTAAATTTAATTATCTAGAATTTTTGGAATTATTATGTGAGCGTGGAAAAAGAAAATGTGTTTTGTTAATTTCTGTCAAATTTAATCGACTTAAAAATGACCATTTTTCAAACGGTCTCGAAATTCGATGAAATTAATTTTCTTAGGACCGTATTGTCAAAACAAAGCCAGAAATAATTTTTCTAGAATTTTTAGAGTCCGTATGTGGCTCCAATGAATTTAAATATACAATTAAATTAAATTAATAAAAGATTTAAATTTTAAATTAAAGAATTCAGGCCACAGACAGTCATTTGGGCTGACGAGACCTAGCCTTTGGATCCGGAACGTGGGTTATTGGGTGTAATCAACTCCTGTTGGACTAAAATTGGAATTGTTTAGAACTTATGGGTTTATTTTGTAAAATTAACAATAAAATATTACAAAAATACATTCATCTTCTTCAAACCCTAAAGCTACAGTAGCGCCGCCACCTTCATCATCCGTGGACGAAATTGCCCCAACATTCCCCCACTAAATTCTCTCATTCCTTTCACCGAAACCCTCCTCCTTAGACTTATTTATAGAGATTTTCCTCCTCTCTCCATCCATACGGACATTAGCACCTATAGTGAGGTATTTCGAGAGCTCCAAACCCAGGAACCCACCGCGTTCGAAGCTCCGCCCAGCCCCTAACGCAGTGGGCCCTCCTTGTGTGCCTCACTTCCCCCTTCGTTGTAATAACCCGGAAATGCGAGCCAGTTTAAAAATTTTATTTTGGCAATTTTAGCGAATTTTGAACATTTAAAATGAATTATTTTCAATAATGAGGACGAGAAATTTATTTTAAATGGAATTCGAACATATATATTTATATACGTCGTCGTTAGAATATAAATAATTATATATAATTATAAAAGGAATTGAAAATGGAGCGGTAGTTCGATAATTCGATTTCAAACTTCAATTGAATGTACCGGGTGCAAAATAAACCGGATTTTAGCGAAATTGAAAATAATAGGATCTAATTGTGAATATCTTTCCAACGAATCCGAAAAATCAAAATTTCATAGCGGGAATCAAAAGATATGTCCAGTTGAATTTTCAGAATAGTCGCTATGGAATTCAGGCCCTTAAAAATGGGAATTTTGCAAAAGACCTCGGATTTCGGCGAAACCACTTTTGTTGGGTCTGTGATGTCAAGTTATTGCTAGATTCCAAATTTCATAATTTTTCGAATCAATATGTGAGCGTGGCAATGGAAAACGTGTTTGACCAGTTTTGGTTGATTTTAATCGACTGGAAAATGACCATTTATCAAACGGTCTCAGAATTCGATGAAATTAGTTTTGTTAGGACCGTATCGTCAATACGAAGCTAGAAAATATTTTTCTGGAATTTTTCGAGTTAGTAGGTGACCCCAGTAAATTGAAATGCGCATTCAAATTCAATATATAGAGTTATATATAGATTTTGACGAAAACTGATAGAAACGATCAAATCAGCGTACGATACATATCCCATTGTGTTCGGAATGGGGGTAATTAGCTATGGACGACAGGCGGTGGGTTTGATTTCGACTTCAAAATAAAAAGTAACTTTTTAAAAGAGAAATTAAAATAAATTAATATATATTTTATTATATGCCCCCCTTCATTCTTCTCCGATCAGAAAAAAAAAGAACGCGCCCTAGCGCCTCGATCCCTGCCCAAGCCACCGCCACCCACCCTCCGTCCACCGCGCAGGATCGCCCCCCACCCTCAGGCGCCGATCACCCCCCTCTTCTTCTCCTCCTCTCCTTCCCGCTCCCCTCCACTGCAGTAGCTCCGACGAGCCACGACCCTCCACCATCGAACCCTTTTCCGAATCGAAACCCCAAAGCCGCCTGAGACCAACCCATTACCACCACCGCGCAAACTCCGATGCGCCACCCTCCTCCTGCACGAGCTCAAAACCCCACCACCTGTAGGAGCAACCGCGACCCCCCTCTTTCTCTAATTCGATCTGCAAATCCCCTCCTCTGCTGAAGAAAAATGCAGTGAGTTTTATTTATTCATTTCTCCTTTAAAAGGGTTTTATATTTTTAGAATAATAAAAATATGATTTTTATTTAGTTAGACTAATAAAAATATGAACTTTATTTTTATCGTGAAATAGTGAGGATAAAGATTCGATTTTTATAATATAGGAAGGATAAAAATATAATTTTTATAATATAGAAAGGATGAAAATATAATTTTTATAGAGTAGAAATGTTAAAAATATAATTTTTATATTAGTAAAAGATTAAAAATATGATTTTTTTATTATATAGATAGTAAAGATTTGATCTTTATTATATGAACAACGATATAAAAATAGAATTTTTATCAATATAGCGTGATAATAAAATATGATTTTTACTTGTGTAGAGTATTAAAAATATGACCTTTATATAGTAGAAGATATAAAAATACTATTTTTATATAAGTAGTATATTGAAAATAAAATTTCTATATAATATAGAATATAAAAATATAATCTTTATATTTGAAAAAAAGCAAAATCTTTATATATAAAATAGCGATGTAAAAATAGAATTTTTATCTATATAGTTGCGTAGTAAAAATAGAATTTTTATCTATATAGTTGCTATATAGTTGCGTAGTAAAAATAGAATTTTATCTATATAGTTGCGTAGTAAAAATAGAATTTTTATCTATATAGTAGCGATGTAAAAATAGAATTTTTATCCATATGGAGTGATTATAAAAATATAATTTTTATATACATAACAACAATATAAAAATGTGATTTTTATATATGTAGTGGCTACGGGCAACGAAAGTGACAAAAGGCGAGAACAGCGATGACTTCTACATGAGAAGAGTCGAGATGATTGGATTAGCTAGTCGGTGAGAACTTCTCACTCTAAATTTCTTTTTCTAGTTATATATATATATACTAGGATGCAGACGGTGCTTAGCAGCACCCGACACCCGTCGTCCATAGACCATGGACGGCTTGTTTGTTTGATTGATGTGTTGTGAAAATTGATTGTGTTGTGGAATGATTGAATAATAAAATATTCTTGTGTTGAAAGGAAATAAAATATTTATATAGTTAAAAATATTTTATCGTTAAAAATATAATTTTTAACGTGAATGTGAATAAATAAATATTTATAAACAAATCGGCCGATTTGTTTATATACACTGATTTGACTGATATTTATTGGGATGATAAATTTTACACATCGCCCAACTGCGCAAATAATATTCAGTGTTTGTTGATTTGAAACCCCACACGGGTGTTGGGATGATATTTGGCGTACACTAATCCCAATTATTTAATTGTATGTCGATCGATTGGTCGACAGATTGTGTAAGCGTTGATTATTTATATTTAATGCTTATGCAGTTGTGGTGCACTTTGGATGATGGTTGATTGTTTATCGTTGCTATTATATACATGTGTTGTATGGAATCCATATAGTTTACGCTATATGGTGATTGATTGGGCCTCATTCCAATTGGAAAAATAAAGAACATTATAAAATAAAGGTTCATGTGTTGACCGTACTCATCCGTTGAGATTAGTCATGTGTTGAACGAAATATTTTAACAAAAAGATTTACATCTTTATCATATATAAAATTAGAAACTAACTGGAAAATAGATAAGATGAGTGGTCTCCTGGATATTGATCTAATGTTGGTTTCGGCCTTCGGGGTTAATATTTAGGGAATCGTTCTCTTACTAGTTTACGGTTATTGTCTGATTTGAAATCAAACGATAGATACCATAATTTTTGTAAAATATATTAAATAACAAAAATAGTCACACGTGGACAGTACTCATTCGTTGAGATTAGTCGTGTGTTGACAAAAATATAGAGTCATGTATTGAAAGAAATATAGATTCATTTGTTGAATAGAATAACGAAGTTATTGAAATATATAAAGCCGTGTTGATTAGAGATGCGCTATTTTGACACGAACGATATTTATATCGATTATATTCGTTTTTATAATTTGAATTGAATTTGATTTGAATAGAAAACGAATTGAATTTGATTTGAATAGAAAACAAATATAATTTGATTTGAATAGAAAACGAATTGAATTTGATTTGAATAGAAAATGAATTGAATTTGATTTGAATAGAAAACGAATTGAATTTGATTTGAATAGCAAACGAATTTGAATTGATTTGAATAGAAAATGAATATAATTTGATTTTAATAGAAAACGAATTGAATTTGATTTGAATAGAAAACGAATTGAATTTGATTTGAATAGAAAACGAATTGAATTTGATTTGAATAGAAAACGAATTGAATTTGATTTGAATAGAAAACGAATTTGAATTGAATTGAATAGAAAACGAATTTGAATTGAATCGAATAGAAAACGAATTTGAATTGAAGAAAATGAATTTGAATTGAATTGAATAGAAAACGAATTTGAATTGAATCGAATAGAAAACGAATTTGAAATAGAATTGAAATCGATTTGAATTTGAAATGAATGTTGAAATTGTTTTTGAAACAAATTTGAAACGATTTATAAAATTAGTTTAAAAAAAAGGGAAATCGACAAAATATATAATATATATATATATATATATATATTATATATAATGGCCTGAATAGAACGCGCCGCGCCGCGGCAGTTCGTGAATTTCGACGATTGATTTCGAATGGACTTTACGGGAGATCCGACCGTCGGATTCTCCTAAAACCGGAACTGTTGGGTTCGTATCGAAAAGAGCTTTCTAACGAATATTAGAAATTTGAAATCTAACGGTTGGATTTGGAGATACGTCCAAATCAAATTTGGAAAAGGTCGCTGTAAGTGCAGTTCGATGGCCGTTGATGGAAATCGACTGTACGGGCCTTGATAAAATTATTAAAAATAGTAATAATTTGTGTAAAATCATAAGAAATGATTTGGGAAAAATTGGGATGAAAAACTCCATATTTGAATAGATAAAAATAGATTTTTATCGAAATGAACTAGTTTTGAACTAAAATTAAAACTCATTTATTTTTAAATAAATTGGATTTGAAATGGGTTGTAAATAGAATTGATTTGTGGGTTTATCGTGAAGGGTGTTTTAAATGACACTTGTTCTTTAACCCGATAATAAATAGAATGTGATTTGGGGTTTGTCGTGAACTGTGTTTTAAATGACACTTGTTCTTTAACCCGATAATAAATAAAATGTGATTTGGGGTTTGTCGTGAACTGTGTTTTAAATGACACTAGCTCTTTAACCCAGTAAAAGGAGTTTTAATGAATCTGCAATTAGATTGAAATGTGAATTGATAATCTAAATTATCAAATTTAGAAAGTGAGCGAGAATGGAGTATCACCAGTTTTGCTCCAAAACGATAGTCAAATCTTTAATTATATTTGAACGTGGAATGGTAATTAATTTTACCGATAACACCGTGGTATTAAATATGGAGTATTACCAGTTTTTCTTCATGGGATGAATAGGTTGGGATTGGGAAATAAAATAAATAATTACTTCGGTGTGGTTCGCTAATCTCGACTAGTTTGGAAAAGCCATAATTTGGTTTGAAATGACATCTAAAGGAAGATTCGAGGATAAATTTTAAAGGATTTATCTTTGATAAAATTAATGCGAACCTTTCCCTAAGAATTGAAATTTAGAA
This sequence comes from Allium sativum, assembly GCA_030737875.1. Classification (NCBI taxonomy): domain Eukaryota; kingdom Viridiplantae; phylum Streptophyta; class Magnoliopsida; order Asparagales; family Amaryllidaceae; genus Allium; species Allium sativum. The sequence continues at coordinate 214,999,278 of CM060915.1, read as the reverse complement.
ACTAGCTGTAGTTTAGTTAAGAAGAATGGTTTCCTGGGTATTGATCTGATGTTGGATTCGGCCTTCGGGGTTAATATTTGGGGAATTGCTCTCTTACTGATGTACGGTTAGTGACTAATGAATTGGAATGAGGCGTATGTTGTGTTTGTGTAACATTTGTTTTAATATATGCGGGATGTTCGGAAAGGCCGGGTTTATACCCATTCTGGATAACCGATTCGACGATAAGTCGAAGATGAAGACGGTGGTCGAAGACCAGAAGTCTTCACATCGTTTGGATAATTACTGATGATCTTGATTGGGCTGTACACCCAAGATGAGGGAATCAGTTGGTGGTCGTCCAGACGTACTTGGAGATCGATGGATATGCGAGGAAAGTGCCTCCGGTTTCGTTCAGACCCAGAACGAACTTGTAAATGGATTGTGTGTCCGATATTGGATTTTATTCTATGTTGATTGATTTCTGTTAAATATATATCTGTTTGGCGGAGGAGAATTTATTCTCTTGCTTAACGCCCTTCTCTGAGACGTACGAGCTTAGAGGTTATATATCGATAGATATCAATCGCATGGCATGAATTGCCTGTGTGGCACGCTGAGTTGCATGGATCAAGGCTTCTGTTGAAAAGCAAAGTCTTGTGGTTGATGATCAAAGCACGACCTTTGTGGCGTAGCTTTTTGTATAACGTGAATTCGCAAGCCTCACACCTCGGTATGAGTTAAAAACGGGATAAGTACTGCAGGGAGAGCACGACGTTTCTTTCTAGCTTTGGTGGTGTCAGTGACCTACCAGCCCTGACATTTATATACTTTTCACCTATGTGGTTTTTGGATGAGGCGCCTCGATTTTAGGTCTGTAAGGACCGGGAAACGTGTGTTTAGGAATTGCCAATCCTCAAACATAAGAGAGGACCGACCCTGTAGATCCAGGGGTTACCCAGAGTGTGTAGTCCCGAGGCATTTGCTAGAGTGTCTCGAAGCGGAGAGGAGCTTGCCCCTTGCCTCGACTCATGACGGAAATCCAATTTCCAATACGAGATACTTCAGTTTTATTTGTAGAGCCTAGTATGGCGACATAGTAGCATGGGATGCTATGCCGTCTATGATTGATATTTATGATTGAAAATTGTTTTGACACTATACACTTATTATAGTATCAAATGATTTGTTTTTAAACGAACCAAGCATGTTTGGCTATTATAAGGGAAAACCCTATCCTCCGGCTTGCGTTGCATTGTGTGATGGGACCTGGGTCTTATAATAGCTTCATTTTTCAAAAAAGCATTGCGTTGTTTATTGATATGCACTGGTATTCTTGGGAGGAAACCCATTCCGTGTTATACGGCGTGGTCCCTTGAATTACTCTCTTTTAAAGTAAAGTTTTAAATAACTGTTTTAGTTCTCACACCAGTCACATGACTGACCTGGAGTTTATTGTTTTAACCTAAACTCTGGGTGCCCCTATTTTCGACACGGGCAGCTAGTAGTTTTGGGTTTTGCAGATTTATATTCACAAGATCCTGATTTACAGCTGGAACGATGCTCGGAAAGCTCTGTATCCGTGTATCACTTTCAGTTGTGTTTTGTATATTTTTCCGTTGCTATGTAATTTATTGTAATCTCTGATATTTATCGAATGTATAGTATTCATTTATACTCTGTATATTCTTGTATCTGATGGAATTGTTGTAATAGCAATGAAATGTTCTTCTGTTTGCGTTCTGATTTTTCCTGTTCTCAAAACGATCAGGGGTTTTGAACGGTCTTTGTCGGTTTAACGACCGATGCGGATCGAGCGAAATTCCTTGCCGTTACATTTGGTATCAGAGCTTTGGTTTACAGAGCTCGAGAACAAGACACATTAGAACTATACGAAAGAATTCATCAGATATTGGATTAGTAATGTCCAATTAGAATGACTCGTTAGAGATAGGATCAGTAGTATCCTAGAACGAGTGTGAAGAGTATATTTTTCAAATGAAAACAATTTTGTTTTGAAAATTTAAATCGTTTTATACGTATTTGAATAATTGATTTATATTGATTTGGACAATCTAGTATATAAAGATTTTGCATATACGCGTCATGAACATATATTCGAAGTTTCAATATATTGGATAGATATAGAATCACATTCTAGTTGCCCGGAGATGGTATTGATAATTGTCATGACATCATCAGTATTAATGTTCGAGTGACGAAGGTGTGATATCTATATATTTCCATTAGACTGGTGAGAGAACCAAAACTTATATAGATAGATTTATTGTGTGATTTGGCATCAAAAACATGATTTTTAGTATATATATCAAAATTATGAATTTGAAACGTTAATCCACTAATTGATTGATGTTTGTGTTGTTCGTTTATTTGTTTGATAATTATGAACCATTAAGCCTAATTGAATCAAATATTGAATTGTATTGAAAATTAGACGCACTTGCTTACATATACATGTACTTACATTGAACAGGTCATAGCAAGGAGGCTAGAGCCGAAGAATAAAATTTGTTTGCCTGACAAATAGGTACATGTTTACCATAATTTACTGTTTTGTTTGGGTGATGATGATTTTATGAGCCTATTGGCTAGCCGCTTGGCTTTTTCTTTTTCTTTTTGAGATCAGAGGGCCTGTATGGCAATTTCGGGATTTTCCCGTGCTCCCGGTGCAGGGGAGGTAATGGCGAAATTTTTCGAAAATTTAGGGTGTTAGCCAAATTTTTGAAGAATTTGAAAATTCTCAGAAACTGAAAAGTTGGAGAATGGAAGCCAGATCGAACGTAGAGTTGATTGATCAAACCACTTTCGACTTTGTTCCTTTTCGGGGACGAAAAGTTTTAAGTGGGGGAGATTGTAATAACCCGGAAATGCGAGCCAGTTAAATTTTTTTATTTTGGCAATTTTAGCGAATTTTGAACATTTAAAATGAATTATTTTAAATAATGAGGACGAGAAATTTATTTTAAATGGAATTTGAACGTATATATTTATATATGTCGTCGTTAGAATATAAATAATTATATATAATTATAAAAGGAATTGAAAATGGCGCGGTAGTTCGATAATTCGATTTCAAACTTCAATTGAATATACCGGGTGCAAAATAAACCGGATTTTAGCAAAACCGAAAATAATAGGATCTAATTGTGAATATCTTTCCAACGAATCCGAAAAATCAAAATTTCATAGCGGGAATCAAAAGATATGTCCAGTTGAATTTTCAGAATAGTCGCTATGGAATTCAGGCCCTTAAAAATGGGAATTTTGCAAACGACCTCGGATTTCGACGAAACCACTTTTGTTGGGTCCGTGATGTCAAGTTATTGCTAGATTCCAAATTTCATAATTTTTTGAATCAATATGTGAGCGTGGCAAAGGAAAACGCGTTTGACCAGTTTCAATTGATTTTAATCGACTGGAAAATGACCATTTTTCAAACAGTCTCAGAATTCGATGAAATTAGTTTTGTTAGGACCGTATCATCAATACGAAGCTAGAAAATATTTTTCTGGAATTTTTCGAGTTAGTATGTGACCCCAGTAAATTGAAATGCGCGTTCAAATTCAATATATAGAGTTATATATAGATTTTGACGAAAACTGATAGAAACGATCAAATCAGCGTACAATACATATTCCATTGTGTTCGGAATGGGGGTAATTAGCTATGGACGACAGGCGGTGGGTTTGATTTCGACTTCGAAATAAAAAGTTAATTTTTAAAAGAGAAATTAAAATAAATTAATATATATTTTATTATATGCCCCCTTTCATTCTTCTCCGATCAGAAAAAAAAAGAACGCGCCCTAGCGCCTAAATCCCTGCCCCAATCCGCCGCCGCCCACCCTCCGTCCACCACGCAGGATCGCCCCCCCCCCCCTCTCAGGCGCCGATCACCCCCCTCTTCTTCTCCTCCCCTCCTTCCCGCTCCCCTCCACTGCAGCAGCTCCGACGAGCCACGACCCTCCACCATCGAACCCTTTTCCGAATCGAAACCCCAAAGCCGCCTGAGACCAACCCATTACCACCACCGCGCAAACTCCGATGCGCCACCCTCCTCCTGCACGAGCTCGAAACCCCGCCACCTGTAGGAGCAACCACGACCCCCCTCTTTCTCTAATTCGATCTGCAAATCCCCTCCTCTGCTAAAGAAAAATGCCGTGAGTTTTATTTATCCATTTCTCCTTTAAAATATGGGTTTTATATTTTTAGAATAATGAAAATATGATTTTTATTTAGTTAGAGTAATAAAAATATGAACTTTATTTTTATCGTGAAATAGTGAGGATAAAGATTCGATTTTTATAATATAGAAAGGATAAAAATATAATTTTTATAATATAGGAAGGATGAAAATATAATTTTTATAGAGTAGAAATGTTAAAAATATAATTTTTATATTAGTAAAAGATTAAAAATACGATTTTTATATTATATAGATAGTAAGGATTTGATCTTTATTATATGAACAACGATATAAAAATAGAATTTTTATCAATATAGCATGATAATAAAATATGATTTTTACTTGTGTAGAGTATTAAAAATATGACCTTTATATAGTAGAAGATATAAAAATACTATTTTTATATAAGTAGTATATTGAAAATAAAATTTCTATATAATAGAGAATATAAAAATATAATCTTTATATTTGAAAAAAAGCGAAATCTTTATATATAAAATAGCGATGTAAAAATAGAATTTTTATCTATATAGCTGCGTAGTAAAAATAGAATTTTTATCTATATAGTTGCGTAGTAAAAATAGAATTTTTATCTATATAGTAGCGATGTAAAGATAGAATTTTTATCCATATGGAGTGATTATAAAAATATAATTTTTATATACATAACAACAATATAAAAATGTGATTTTTATATATGTAGTGGCTACGGGCAACGAAAGTGACAAAAGGCGAGAACAGCGATGACTTCTACATGAGAAGAGTCGAGATGATTGGATTAGCTAGTCGGTGAGAACTTCTCACTCTAAATTTCTTTTTCTAGTTATATATATATACTAGGATGCAAACGGTGTTTAGCAGCACCCGACACCCGTCGTCCACAGACCATGGACGACTTGTTTGTTTGATTGATGTGTTGTGAAAATTGATTGTGTTGTGGAATGATTGAATAATAAAATATTCTTGTGTTGAAAGGAAATAAAATATTTATATAGTTAAAAATATTTTATCGTTAAAAATATAATTTTTAACGTGAATGTGAATAAATAAATATTTATAAACAAATCGGCCGATTTGTTTATATACACTGATTTGACTGATATTTATTGGGATGATAAATTTTACACATCGCCCAACTGCACAAATAATATTCAGTGTTTGTTGATTTGAAACCCCACACGGGTGTTGGGATGATATTTGGCGTACACTAATCCCAATTATTTAATTGTATGTCGATCGATTGGTCGACAGATTGTGTAAGCGTTGATTATTTATATTTAATGCTTATGCAGTTGTGGTGCACTTTGGATGATGGTTGATTGTTTATCGTTGCTATTATATACATGTGTTGTATGGAATCCATATAGTTAACGCTATATGGTGATTGATTGGGCCTCATTCCAATTGGAAAAATAAAGAACATTATAAAATAAAGGTTCATGTGTTGACCGTACTCATCCGTTGAGATTAGTCATGTGTTGAACGAAATATTTTAACAAAAAGATTTACATCTTTATCATATATAAAATTAGAAACTAACTGGAAAATAGATAAGATGAGTGGTCTCCTGGATATTGATCTGATGTTGGTTTCGGCCTTCGAGGTTAATATTTAGGGAATCGTTCTCTTACTAGTTTACGGTTGGAGTCTGATTTGAAATCAAACGATAGATACCATAATTTTTGTAAAATATATTAAATAACAAAAATAGTCACACGTGGACAGTACTCATTCGTTGAGATTAGTCGTGTGTTGACAAAAATATAGAGTCATGTATTGAAAGAAATATAGATTCATTTGTTAAATAGAATAACGAAGTTATTGAAATATATAAAGCCGTGTTGATTAGAGATGCGCTATTTTGACACGAACGATATTTATATCGATTATATTCGTTTTTATAATTTGAATTGAATTTGATTTGAATAGAAAACGAATATAATTTGATTTGAATAGAAAACGAATTGAATTTGATTTGAATAGAAAACGAATTGAATTTGATTTGAATAGAAAACGAATTGAATTTGATTTGAATAGAAAACGAATTTGAATTGATTTGAATAGAAAACGAATTGAATTTGATTTGAATAGAAAACGAATTGAATTTGATTTGAATAGAAAACGAATTGAATTTGATTTGAATAGAAAACGAATTAAATTTGATTTGAACAGAAAACGAATTGAATTTAATTTGAATAGAAAACGAATTGAATTTGATTTGAATAGAAAACGAATATAATTTGATTTGAATAGAAAACAAATTGAATTTGATTTGAATAGAAAACGAATTGAATTTGAATAGAAAACGAATTGAATTTGATTTGAATAGAAAACGAATTTGAATTGAATTGAATAGAAAACGAATTTGAATTGAATTAAATAGAAAACGAATTTGAATTGAATCGAATAGAAAACGAATTTGAAATAGAATTGAAATCGATTTGAATTTGAAATGAATGTTGAAATTATTTTTGAAACAAATTTGAAACGATTTATAAAATCCGTTTGAAAAAAAGGGAAATCGACGAAATATATATAATATATATATATATTATATATATAATGGCCTGAATAGAACGCGCCGCGCCGCGGCAATTCGTGAATTTCGACCATTGATTTCGAATGGACTTTACGGGAGATCCGACCGTCGGATTCTCCTAAAACCGGAACCGTTGGGTTCGTATCGAAAAGAGATTTCTAACGAATATTAGAAATTTGAAATCTAACGGTTGGATTTGGAGATACGTCCAAAGCAAATTTGGAAAAGGTCGATGTAAGTGCAATTCGATGGCCGTTGATGGAAATCGACTGTACGGGCCTTGATAAAATTATTAAAAATAGTAATAATTTGTGTAAAATCATAAGAAATGATTTGGGAAAAATTGGGATGAAAAACTCCATATTTGAAAAGATAAAAATAGTTTTTTATCGAAATAAACTAGTTTTGAACTAAAATTAAAACCCATTTATTTTTAAATAAATTGGATTTGAAATGGGTAGTAAATAGAATTGATTTGTGGGTTTATCGTGAAGGGTGTTTTAAATGACACTTGTTCTTTAACCCGATAATAAATAGAATGTGATTTGGGGTTTGTCGTGAACTGTGTTTTAAATGACACTTGTTCTTTAACCCGATAATAAATAGAATGTGATTTGGGGTTTGTCATGAACTGTGTTTTAAATGACACTAGCTCTTTAACTCAGTAAAAGGAGTTTTAATGAATCTGCAATTAGATTGAAATGTGAATTGATAATCTAAATTATCAAATTTAGAAAGTGAGCGAGAATGGAGTATCACCAGTTTTGCTCCAAAACGATAGTCAAATCTTTAATTAGATTTGAACGTGGAATGGTAATTAATTTTACCGATAACACCGTGGTATTAAATATGGAGTATTACCAGTTTTTCTTCATGGGATGAATAGGTTGGGATTGGGAAATAAAATAAATAATTACTTCGGTGTGGTTTGCTAATCTCGACTAGTTTGGAAAAACCATAATTTGGTTTGAAATGACATCTAAAGGAAGATTCGAGGATAAATTTTAAAGGATTTATCATTGATAAAATTAATGGGAACCTTTACCTAAGAATTGAAATTTAGAAACTAGCTGTAGGTTAGTTAAGAAGAATGGTTTCCTGGGTATTGATCTGATGTTGGTTTCGGCCTTCGGGGTTAATATTTGGGGAATTGCTCTCTTACTGATGTACGGTTGGTGACTAATGAATTGGAATGAGGCGTATGTTGTGTTTGTGTAACATTTGTTTTAATATACGTGGGATGTTCGGAAAGGCCGGGTTTATACCCATTCTGGATAACCGATTCGACGATAAGTCGAAGATGAAGACGGTGGTCGTAGACCAGAAGTCTTCACATCCTTTGGATAATTACTGATGATCTTGATTGGGCTGTACACCCAAGATGAGGGAATCAGTTGGTAGTCATCCAGACGTACTTGGAGATCGATGGATATGCGAGGAAAGTGCCTCCGGTTTCGTTCAGACCCAGAACGAACTTGTAAATGGATTGTGTGTCTGACATTGGATTTTATTCTGTGTTGATTGATTTCTGTTAAATATATATCTGTTTGGCGGCGGTGAATTTATTCTCTTGCTTAACGCCCTTCTCTGAGACGTACGAGCTTAGAGGTTATATATCGATAGATATCAATCGCATGGCATGAATTGCCTGTGTGGCACGCTGAGTTGCGTGGATCAAGGCTTCTATTGAAAAGCAAAGTCTTGTGGTTGATGATCAAAGCACGGCCTTTGTGGCGTAGCTTTGTGTATAACGTGAATTCGCGAGCCTCACACCTCGGTATGAGTTAAAAACGGGATAAGGACTGCAGGGAGAGCACGACGTTTCTTTCTAGCTTTGGTGGTGTCAGTGACCTACCAGCCCTAACATTTATATACTTTTCACCTATGTGGTTGTTGTATGAGGCGCCTCGATTTTAGGTCTGTAAGGACCGGGAAACGTGTGTTCAGGAATTGCCAATCCTCAAACGTAAGAGAGGACCGGCCCTGAAGATCCAGGGGTTACCCAGAGTGTGTAGTCCCGAGGCATTTGCTAGAGTGTCTCGAAGCAGAGAGGAGCTTGCCCCTTGCCTCGACTCATGACGCAAATCCAATTTCCAATACGAGATACTTCGGTTTTATTTGTAGAGCCTAGTATGGCGACATAGTAGCATGGGATGCTATGCCGTCTATGATTGATATTTATGATTGAAAATTGTTTTGACACTATACACTTATTATGGTATCAAATGATTTGTTTTTAAACGTACCAAGCATGTTTGGCTATTATAAGGGAAAACCCTATCCTCCAGCTTGCGTTGCATTGTGTGATGGGACCTGGGTCTTATAATAGCTTCATTTTTCGAAAAAGCATTGCGTTGTTTATTGATATGCACTGGTATTCTTGGGAGGAAACCCGTTCCATGTTATACGGCGTGGTCCCTTGAATTGCTCTCTTTTAAAGTAAAGTTTTAAATAATTGTTTTAGTTCTCACACCAGTCACATGACTGACCTGGAGTTTATTGTTTTAACCTAAACTCTGGGTGCCCCTATTTTCGACACGGGCAACCAGTAGTTTTGGGTTTTGCAGATTTATATTCACAGGATCCTGATTTACAGCTGGAACGATGCTCGGAAAGCTCTGTATCCGTGTATCACTTTCAGTTGTGTTTTGTATATTTTTCCGCTGCTATGTAATTTATTGTAATCTCTTATATTTATCGAATGTATAGTATTCATTTATACTCTGTATATTCTTGTATCTGATGGAATTGTTGTAATAGCAATGAAATGTTCTTCTGTCTGCGTTCTGATTTGTCCTGTTCTCAAAACGATCAGGGGTTTCGAACGGTCTTTGTCGGTTTAACGACCGATTCGGATCGAGCGAAATTCCTTGCCGTTACATTCGTCGTCCCAGTGTCTGATCGACCTCTAGTGCCTCGAACCGCAAGCAAATTCCAACCCTAGAACGGAACCTAATTTGAAAAGCTACGACCTTAACCTGTATTGGAGAAGAAAGGGTATTTTCCCCTTTTAATTTATTTATTAAATTGTTAACAGCCTAAGACAAATCATATCTCATTCATACTGACTCCGAATAACACGATTTCCGAAGCGTTGCTATCATAGAGACAAGATCTATGATTCTAGACTGAAAAGAAGCAATTCTGAGCTAGTTGAATTTTGGACCAAATTTGCAGATATGAACTATTCAGATTCAAAAGAACACCGAGAAATCCTATTTTATTTTTATCATTATTTATTTCAAAATAATTAGAATAAATCGTAATTGTATTCTCATTTATTCGCTGAATATTTTGACATGCTATACCACATGATTTGTATGTGATGTGTTAATACAGATCTGTTAGTTTAGATATTTTGTTAATATAAATCTATATGTGATGTGTTAATTAGAATAAATCATTTTTTTGTTGATATTTTGTTGAATCATATATATTCAAAAAAAAAATGAAGCATCATGTATATTATATTGAATTGAATTAGAATTTTCAATTCAATATAAAATTTTCACCTTTGTCTATATTATATTATATTGAATTAGAATTTTCAATTCAATATAAAAATTTCACCTTTTGTCTATTTTATTGAATTGAGTTATAATTTTCAATTCAATATAAAAATTTCACCTTTGTCTATTTTATTGACTTGAATTAGAATTTTCATTTCAATATAAAAATTTCACCTTTGTCTATTTTATTGAATCACCTTTGTCTATTTTATTGAATTGAATTAGAACTTTCAATTTCATATAAAAATTTCACCTTGTTTATTTTATTGAATTGAATTAGAACTTTCAATTCAGTATAAAATATATCACTTTGTTTGTTGACTGAATTAGAATTTTCAGTCAAATAAAAACATCACCTTTGCTATTGTTTGATTGAACTAGAGCTTTCAATGAAATAAAATATTGTTTTTGATATAATTAAACTTGCAACAAAAATGGACATTTGGGTAAACAGAAAAAATTAGTTAAACAAAAATCCTTATTTTGTTCATTGAACTTGTGACACCAAAAAAATGAAATTTATGTAAATAGAGAACATGTTCATGTTTTTAATCAAAAAATGAATTCATTAAAATATATAATTTTAATGCTAAATAAAAGATTAGATTAAAAAGTTACATTTTTGTTTACATTTTAGATGTAAATAAAAGATTAGATTAAAAAGTTACATTTTTATTTACATTTTAGATGTAAATAAAAGATTAGATTAAAAAGTTACATTTTTATTTACATTTTAGATGTGAATAAAAGCATAGATTAAAAAGTTATTTTTTATTTACATTTTAGATGTAAATAAAAGCATAGATTAAAAAGTTACATTTTTATTTACATTTTAGATGTAAATAAAAGAATAAATTTAAAAGTTACATTTTAGATGTATATAAAAGAATGGAATTAAAAGTAATATTTTTATTGTCATTTTAGACACAATAAAAAGAATAAAATCAAAAGTTACATTTTTGATTGACATTTTAGTTGTAATAAAAAGAGTAGATTTAAATGTTATATTTATATTGTCATTTTAGAGACAATAAAAAGCATAGGATTAAAAGTGACATTTTGATTGACATTTTAGTTGTAATAAAAAGAGTAGATTTAAATGTTATATTTTTATTGTCATTTTAGAGACAATAAAAAAAACATAGAATTAAAAGTGACATTTTGATTGACATTTTAGTTGTAATAAAAAGAGTAGATTTTAATGTTATCTTTTTATTGTCAAATTAGAGACAATAAAAAGCATAGAATTAAAGTTACATTTTCATTGCCATGTTATATGTAATAAAAAGAATGGTTTTAAATGTTACATTTTTATTGTCATTACAGAGACAATAAAAAGAATAGTTTTAAATATTTCTTTTTTATTGTCATTCTAGAGACAATAAAAAGAATAGTTTTAAAAGCTACATTTTTATTGTCATTTTAGAGACCATAAAAAGAATAGAAATAAATGTTTCATTTTCATTGTCATTCTAGAGACAATAAAAAGAGTAGTTTTAAATGTCACATTTTTATTGTCATTTTAGATGGAATAAAAATAGTAGAATTAAAAATCATGTTTTTATTGTCATTTGGTTTCAATAAAAAGAGTGAACATTAAAAAAAATAGAATTTCAATGTAATTTCGTTTCCATTGAAAAGAATTAGACATTAAAACATGATTTGTTTCAAATTGTCACTTTTATCATGTTAATTAGGATCTAGAAAATAATATGTAAAATTTCTAACATGAATATGGACTATACTTGGCTTGCATGTGATCGATTGAAAGTAGTTGAAATCACCAAACGAATTATATTATATATATATATATATTAATTAAAATTAAACGAATCGCGTGCGGTAGTTCGCGTTTCGAAATCGTAACTTTAAACGATTACACCGAAAGATCCAACCGTCGGATTTTCCCCAAACTGGAACCGCTAGGACCGCTTTGGGAAGATCTTTCGATATAAATTCTGTTAAAATCCAACGGTTAGATTTCGAGATAAGTGTAAATCAAATTTTGTTAAAAACAGCGCCAGGGCCGCCCATTGACCCGAAGCGTCGTTTAAATAAATTTTGCTATTTTTAAATAAATAAAAATAGCGATAAATCGTTATTGAATACTATTAACGATATAAAATGATTTTAAACTATATATATGCGAGAATCATTTGAAAAGACCAAGTTAAATCTCATTTCAAATGATTGAACGATGATCTAAATTGAAGATCTTAAAGACGACGATTGAAGACTGGCAATCTTCACATCGAAAGGATAACTACTGATGCCTGGCATTGGCTAGCTACCAATAAAGGGTTAAGTGTTAGTTTTCCGGACGTACTTGTTGATTGTCTGGATACAAGAGCACCTCTCTTCCGTATTGGACATACGGGATGAGGAATAAGGTGACTCCGTTTCGTTCAGACCCAGAGCGAACTTGTAAATGGATGTGCGTCCGACATTGAATTTCATTCTGTGTAATTAAATTGATTTCTATTAATATATATCTGTGGTGGCGGAGAATTTATTCTCTTGCTTAACACCCTTCTTTGAGACACATGAGCTCAAAGGTTATATATTAGTAGTTATCGATCGCATGGCCTGAACTGTCAATGTGGCATGCCAAGATGCAATTGATCAAGGTTTTTGTTGAAAAGCAGAGCCTTGTGGATGATGATCAAAGCATAGCCTATTTCGGCATAGCTTTGTGTATTACATTACCTCGCGAGCCTCACACCCCGGTAGACTCAAAAACGGGACAAGGGAACACAGGGAGTGCACACGTTTCTTTCTAGCTAGAAGTGGTGTTTGGGTTTTTACAAGAGCCGACATTTTTACTTCTGTGGTTGATGGAATGAGGCGCCTCGATTTTATTTGGTCGCCAATGGCCAAATTATAGGTCCAATAGGATCGGCGAGAGTGTGTTCAGGCATAACTAATCCACTAACGTTATTTGTGGATCGGCCCTGCAGTATCCAAGGGTTGCCCGTAGGTGTGATCTGAGACATTGCTAGAGTGTCTCGAATCGGTTAGGAGATGATCCCTAGCCTTGACTCATGATGGAAACCCATTCTCCAATACGACATCACGGTTTTGATTGTAAACCTATATATGGAGACATAGTATATGGTAGCTATGCCGTCTAGGATTGATACATTTACTTTGAAGTATTTTTGAAACTTATTAAACACTAATAATAATATTAAAAATATTATTTTCTATGTATCAAACATTTTTTATCATTATAAAGTAAAACTCTATCCTCCAGTCCGCGTTGCATTGTGTGATGGGACATGAGTCTTATAATGATTTCATTTTCTAAAAAGCATTGCGTTGTTTTTGAGTTAAAATTTATAAAACTTATGCACTGGCAATCCAATGGAGTAAACCCGTTATGCATTAGCGGCGAGGTCCAGTGATTAGCCATATTGTTAGTTAAGTAAGATTTATCATACTAGTCTCATGACTGACTCGTAGTTTGTTTCACTTTGCAAACTCGGATGCCCTCTTTCCACACGGGCAGCCAAATGATAGGTTTTAGGTATGGACACATTCTGAACTAGGGTTTCTTTTGGAGGAGATGAAGAACCCTTTTATTTTATCTTTTTATTTACTTCTTGAGACATTTAGGCAGTATTGAGTATTGATGTATTTTGGTGGAGTTTGAGACTTTATTTCTTTCCTTGTTTTAGACATATATTTGCTAAGTGTATCCTGTACTGCGTATTCTGATGTCTGTGATGCTATGTTGTAATGACATTTACATTTCCGCCGCAATGATTTATATGCTATGCTATTATCTGAGATCTGTTGTTGTTTTAATTATGTTATGCTCCTATGATTATCCTTACTTTCGTACCATGGAAGTTTGGGGTCGTCGTAATAAGCATCATGATTTTGGCTTAAAAACACAATTATCCATAATTAGAAATTCGTTATACCAAATTGAATCATTAAAAATACAATTATCCATATTAGTTATTTCATATTAATTATGAATCATTAAAAATAATAATTATTGATTATTATTTCTTATTCATCAATTGTTAATTAGTAACTACTACTTAATTATAATCGAATATTGATTATTCAATCTTAATTATTAAGAACTATTAATCATTATTTATTTATTACTTCTTATTTAAGTTATTAATTTATTTTAAAACAAAATATATTTTTTGGAAACAAAAAATATATTAGTAAATAAAATAAACTTTAAAATAATAAAATTTGATATGAATTATATATATTTGTTCAAAGGTTAATGAATTATTTTATCATGAAAATTGAAATTTCAATTAAGGAAACATTAAAAATAATCGTTGTACTTTAAATATATTGATATTTTTCTTCTAAAATTTAAGCAATTCTATTAAAATCGAGAAATTTTTGAAAAATTTAAAAAATTATTGCAAGAAGTAAAGCCTGTTTTGTTAAATTTTATTCAATTTGGTATAACGAATTTCTAATCATTAAGAATGATATGATATTTATCCGTAATAGGAAAAAGATATTTTGATTACATTACTTTATAGAAAATAGGTGGAACTCAGGAGTAGCTATCTGGTTAATTTTATAAATCTCAAATTTTCCCTAATGGGGCATGGTAATTGTTTACCTTATTTATATCCATATACGTCATGCAAGAAGTTGTCCAGGAACATTCATTTCATATGTAAAGTTATTTCACATTAATTGCAGCCTTTGCCGTCTTTTTTACCATATATATATATATTAGTTATTTCATATTAATTATGAATCATTAAAAATAATAATTATTGATCATTATTTCTTATTCATCAATTGTTAATTGGTAACTACTACTTAATTATAATTGAATATTGATTATCCAATCTTAATTATTAAGGACTATTAATCATTATTTATGTATTACTTCTTATTTAAGTTATTAATTTATTTTAAAACAAAATATTTTTTTGGAAATAAGAAAATATTAGTAAATAAAATAAACTTCAAAGTAATATAATTTGATACAAATTATATATATTTGTTCAAAGGTTAATGAATTATTTTATCATGTAACTTGAAATTTCAATTAAGGCAACATTAAAAATAATCATTGTAATTTAAATATATTGATATTCTTCTTCTAAAATTTAAGCAATTCTATTAAAATTGAGAAAATTTTGAAAATTTTAAAAAATTATTACAAGAAGTAAAGCCTGTTTTGTTAAATTTTATTCAATTTGGTATAACGAATTTCTAATTGTTAAGAATGATATGATATCTATCCGTAATAGGAAAAAAATATTTTGATTACATAATTTGTTATTACTTCAAAGAAAATAGGTGGAACTCAAGAGTATTTATCTGGTTAATTTTCTCTTATCACTTTTGAATTCCATGCGCAAATTAGTCCTAAATATTAATTATGAATGAACAAATGGTAGGGTACTTGGGTGAAATTTTCAATATGTCCATATATAAAAAACAACTACATGGAAATGTATTTTTTTTTCATTATATGGAAAGTAAATCAAGATGTATTACAAAGTCGGTTTTCCCACCGTTATGCAGTTATACTAGTTTAAACATGAAGTATAAGTATAGTTATTAGTACGGCAAATTATATATGATTCATAGTCATCAATTTCGATATGAATTTATATTTGCAAACAACACCTTTAATGTCAAATAAGAGAAACTATTTTACTTAACTAAATTTGTTTATATAAACTAGTTGCTAAATTATGATCTAAGATGAAATGATTTTGCTCCAATTAAGTAAATGTATATCTGTATAACATAATTTGTATAAAAATTTAATTGATTTCATAATTAAATTTCCATAATAATTTATTATTTAAACACAAACTTTGAAAACTCAACTAACTAAAAATAATCATAGCAAACTCTAAGTCTTCAAAATACTTTTAGCTTATAGATACATCAAGATGTAATAGCTTTTTTCAAACATAATGAACATCATATTTAGAAATAAAAAGGTTGAAAACTAACTTTACTTTTTAGTTTTGTTTTTATAAATATTTTGGAAACATTATATTGAATTTAGAAGCCTTTTACAATAAAGTAGTAAGTAAGGACTTTTCAAGTTTAACATCACCTTTGTTTATCTGTCACTTTTATATGTTGATTTCAAACATAGCTGCAAAATTTGAGCGTAGACCACATGCATTGAGACAGTTTAAGCAAGATTTTCCATTTCATGTAGTGAGAAAAATTCAATGCACATAGCCAATGTTTGGCAACGTATAATATGCATGGCCCAATAGATAAAAAATGAAATGCATTAGCATACAAACCACAATGGCTTTGTTCAAAACTGGTTACAGTTTTGTCTGGTAATAAACTATATTGAAATGTAACGTTGGTGTAATAATAACATGTTGAATGTAATTTACGAATAAGAAACATTATCGCATATGTGATTGTTATTATGAACTAAATCAGTACCTTTATTGATAGGCACACGAAAAAAATTCATGTCATCTCTAGGCATTACATCTATATAAGAAACATTAGTTGTTCACAGCGGACATTTTCCCTTCTAATGTAGCGGCTTCTGTATCATCCTTTTGGTCTTCCTCTCCATCTAAAGCAAAAATATCATACTAAATGTATACTACATACTATCTTGCTGGATAATAAACTGCAGGAATGAGATAAGTTACATATATATATATATATAAATATATATATATATATGCCATTAAGTTCATTAATCAAGATGTAGGCAGCTGTAGTTTGCTAACAAAAGAAAATATTGAGCATATACTTTTTTTATGCAAAATTAAAAGCAACAACCTAGATGCTACATTAAAAACCGGTGTGTATTGTTCCATGTTGTTCAGCACAATGTCATACAAAAACTGGAAGCAGTAAAGTTGCATGAAGTTATATAAAAAGCGTACACCATGTAAAACTTGGCACAATTTTGTACATGGTAGTCCATCTGTTTCAGACTTTCAGAGATCATCAATAAAATTAACTATTGGATTGCATAAATATGAATGTTCAATTGCATATATATATGTGTTAAATTGCATACAAATAATGACATAGAAAAAATAAGCATTGAATTGCAAACCGCAAACAACTATATATCTGGAAACCAAAATGATGAATATGATATCCAAATTTTTTCTGATCATTTGGTATTAACTGGTTTGAATGACAAAATATAAGCAGCAGTAGCAATTAGTAACTGGTGGAGATACCTCAGCCACGTAATGTTGTACTATGCGTATCTAGTAATATTGAAATTATGTATATTATTATGAATAAAGAGCATTTATATTTGAGTGCTAAAAAAAAGGTTAACTAACTCAAAAAAATGTAATTCACCAATTTTCTCTCTCATTCATATGACAAAAAATAGAAACCATAATTAATAGAAATAGGCAAGAAAATCTACAATCCACGAACAGATAATTTCATAATGAATGATATATATATATATATATTAAAATAAAATATTCTATGATAGAACGGTATCTTATTTTCCTTCACTAAATAGTTATCTGAGTGAAGCGCCTTCGTTCCCGAACGCTTATAGTTCCAGCCTATTATTTCCCAATCCACTTCTTATTAATCAATTGATTATCGAAGGTTGACCAAAAGGCGTAAGTGATGTTGTGGAAATTTCCATAAACTAAGTAGTTAAATTTTTTATTTCTTTGAAGCGATTGATGAAAAAATTAATGTTAATTGAACAGAAGTAAAATAGATCAAACTCAGGCATGTAAGAGAAGCAAGTAGTTTTCCTAATTAATAGTCGGTGGCAACCTCGTCGATTTGTGTCAACAGACCTCTAACTTGAAAATTAGAAAGAGGAATAAATCATAGTAGTTTGAAGGTACAAATCCAACATCAAGGCGAATCGACACCGGCTTAGAAGAACAGAACACAATCTCAGTTAGCATGGGAGGTCGAGCCATTGCTTCCACTCCAAAATTGTAAACTCTTTGGTCGAAGATGAAAGTCAGATCGAATTTCATGAAGGGCGGTGTAGTCGATGGAGGGCTTGGGAAATTTGGATGACGAATTGGAGGATTCTTTTTTAATGGAGAAGAAGAAACTGTTTTGACGACATATCAAGAAAAAAGGGAAGATGGGAGAAAGTAGGGAGAGACCGATGGATGGATCGTTGAAATGTTAGTGGGACAGAGGAAATAACGTATAAACCCCTATTGTCTTTTTTTTTGATGCAAAAAGGTAGTGAATCGCTAGATTCACGCCTTCATTCATTCATTAAACATAAAACTAGTACAACGTGATCAGCATGCATAGGGCTAGCTACTAGTTACAAATATTTACATAAATATGTACAATTAAAATACATGCACGCAGGCATGTTTACATAGAGCCCAAAAAATATATGAAACGACTACAAAACAGCATGCAGACCCAGTAAAATGAAGCATGGCATCATCAAGCTCTGCTACCACGAGCCCTGTCCATCACTCGAGCTCCAATTGTGTCAACAAACTTGATTTCTTCCTTGCCTGACCAAAGAGAAACAAAATTAAGGATGCGAACAATAACTGAGTTGGGCCGTTTCATTTTGCATTTAAACTTTCGTGAGTTGCGTTCATGCCAGAGGGTCCAAACATAAGCAAAGTTCAAAAGAGCAAACATATGGCGCATGTTAGTGTCAGGTAATGTAATAATAGTGCTATTACAGAAAAGAAATTGATCAGTGATGAAGTGAGACCAGTCTAAGCAGATATTAAGGCTAACTAAACACTTCGTCCACACGTAAAAGGCGAAATCGCAATCAACAAAAAGATGCTGATAATCCTCGTCGTCGTCCGTGCAAAAAACACATCCCCCAGTAACATGAACACCTTTTTGCCGTAATCTTTTCACTGTATTGAGCTTGTTGTGCATGATCATCCACATATGTATCTTGACCTTAGCAGGTACAGCCTTAAAACCCCACATTCTCATGAATCCATCATACTTTCTTCCTGCGAAGTTTATCAACTTATAAAGTGCACTCACGCAAAAGTTACCACCAATCTTCCACACAAATTCATCCTCCTCATTGCTATGAAGATGTACATCTTCTAGCAAACGAATCAGGCCACATAGCTGAAGCAAAGCATTACCAGCCACAATGCGACAGAAGGACAGGTTCCATTTAAAATTGGCAGAATTCGCATTAAACATTGCACAGACTGAAGCACTTTTGTTGCATGCAATAGCAAACAGATCGGCAAATTCATCACGCAAAGGGATAGGGAGCAACCAACAGTCATACCAGAAAGAGACGCTGCGGCCGTTTTTAACTACAATCTCAGTCCCAATATTCATCCAGTGGACATTTGCCATAACACCACGCCAGAATATTGAGCAATGAGAAACATCCGCATTCCAGTCGAATCTACCATCATAGCAAGTGTTTAAGATCCACTCCTTCCAAAGAACTTTCTTTTCGCTAAGCATAATCCACAGCCATTTACAAAGTAATGCAGAGTTCATGTTTTTCAAGTTGATGACTCCCAAACCTCCTTGATCTTTGGACTTGCACACCTGGTCCCACGACACTAGACAACAGGCTTTACGTGTGTCCTTCGTACCGGTCCAGAAAAAATTTCGGCGAACAACATCAATTTTCTGAACAACCCAACCCGGGCACGAATAAAAAGAGAGCCAGTACAAAGAGATAGCCGCCAGAACAGAGTTCACCAGCACCAGACGTCCAGCCCTTGATAGACAATTTCCTTTCCACCTCGCTAATCGCCTATCAACTTTATCAATCACATATTGCCAATCACTCTTCATCAATCTTTTTGGACGGATGTAAGCTCCAAGGTATTTGAGGGGGAAAGAATCCGCCATGCAGTTGAGCATTTCAGCACATTTCCTGTTCACATCAACGCTACAGCCCAAAGTGTAAACACTGCTCTTATGAAAATTAATCTTTAAGCCAGATAAACTTTCAAAAGCATAAAGCAAAAATTTTAAAGAAGCAATATTCTTGCAATCAGGGTTGCAAAAAATAATAGTATCATCAGCATATTGTAGTGAATTAATACCCCCAATGATGTGATCACGCCCAAAGCTTTGAATAATCTCATTAGCACTTGCCACCTGAAGGATCCGACAAAAGACATCGGCAGCCAAGTCAAAGAGGAGTGGGGAAAGTAGGTCACCCTGGCGCAGCCCTCGCTTGGTTACAATAGTTTTGCCAGCCACTCCATTCACACAAATATTGGATCTGCTTGATGTTAAAATGCAATGAATCCAGTTTAGCTATTTACTCGGAAAGCCTCTCGCGCTAAGAAGATCCATGATAAACCTCCAGTCAACTGTGTCAAAGGCCTTAGCGAAGTCCAGCTTCAGGATTGCGCAAGGCACATTATGTCTATCACTATGGGAGATAACTTCCTGGACAAGTACCGCTCCATCAAGAATGAATCTTCCCCTAATAAATGCTGTCTGCGAAACATCGATCAGGTCATCCATCTTCGCTTTCAGTCTGTTTGCGAGAACCTTAGTGATCAATTTGAAGCTACTATTCAAAAGACTAATAGGTCGAAAATCCGCAGCCGAGACATTTCCTCCTTTCTTAGGGATCAAGACTACATTAGCGTACCCCAACATGTCCAATCTCAAGGAACCATAATGAAATTCTTTGAATATGTTAATAACATCATGTTTAATCACATCCCAATATTTCTTATAAAAAAAATTTGGAAAACCATCAGGGCCAGGGGCTTTATCACCAGGCATTTCGTTTAAAGCCGCGACGATTTCCTCTTCCGAGAACTCAGTATCAATGCCACTAAGATCAACAGACGAAGGATACAGCATCTTCCAATCAACATTCACACGATTCTCAATGCGTTCACCAAAGATTCCCTTATAAAATTCAGTAAAAACCTCTTCTATCCTTTGATGATCACAAATTTCAACTCCGTCTTTCCAAATGCTACATATTGTGTTAGTACGCCGTCTACCGTTTGCAACTTTGTGGAAGTAACTTGTGTTACTATCACCAAGCTTAAGCCACTGAGTTCTCGACCTCTGTTTCCAAAAAATCTCTTCTTGGTCAATCACCGTTAGAAGCTCCTTTTCTTTAGTTTTTAACAAGGCTCGCTCAACCTCACTTAGATTACGCCCTTCCTCAAGCACATTAAGCTCCATAATCTCAGATTCAAGTCTCTGCTTCTTAACTCTGATGTTTCCAAAGACTTCTCGATTCCATTTGGCTAAAAATTTACGCAATAGTCTCATTTTCCTACAGAAATTGCTAGTTGCATCCCCAAAGCTACGAAATTCTACCCACTTCTGGCGCAACATCACATCAAAATTTGGCTCAATGCACCACATATTTTCGAACTTAAAAAAAGATTTCCTTCTATGATCGACGTTAGTGTTTAGAACAACAGGGCAGTGATCAGAAATAAGGGAAGTAAGACCTCTTTGAAGAGTCAGGGGGTGCAAGTCATCAAAAGCAGAATTAATGAAGAAACGATCGAGGCGAACTAAAGTAGGAGGGGTCCTACCGTCAGTCCACGTATATTTTCTATTAGTCATGGGCAGGTCAATAAGGCCATAGTTACCAACAAAGTCACTAAAATCTTTCATGTCGCCCAAGCCAGCGTTTTTCACTACATTACGTTCAGACATAAATCTTGTAACATTAAAGTCGCCGCCAATTACCCAGGGACCATACATGAGTTTATAAAAGTCCAAACCCTCAGCCCATAAAGTCATTCTTTCTCGTCTTGCATTGGGTCCATAAACATTAGAAAAGAAGTAAAGTACATTTGTAGATTTACATTCCAGGGCCAAATGCAGACAGTAAGTTTGTTTGATTTCTTGCTTAATCAACCAAGAATTACTATTCCAGCCAGTAAAAATGCCACCCGAGGTTCCCACAGCAGGTATAAAGGCCCATTCATCAATAACACCCCACCCCAGACATTTAAAAATAAATGGATCAGGGTTCTCAAGCTTAGTCTCTTGAAGCATAATGATGTCAGGTTTTACAGACTTGAGGTAGTTTTTAACCCTAAGACACTTATCAAAAGTTCCTAGGCCTCTAACATTCCAAGTGACAATTATCATGATGAACCATTAGCCCTCTCATTTTCTTTGTTCTTAATATCACTTATCACATCATCATTCAACACAAAACCAGATTTACTTGCAATATCATGAAGTTGATCACTAGACAAAGTATTAAGTATAGCAGGAAAAAAAACGCTACCTGCCAATGGATGACCCATCCCTCTTGCGCTGCGACGTAGCATGACCACACCATGATCCATTGCACGCTTGCCTTTACCACTTGTAGCCGAGCATTCCCCTGAGCTGGTTGGGGCCAGCGCCAAATCCCCAGCCAAATTTAAATCTTGTGATTCGTTGTCCATGACTTGTTCTTCCACCGCCTCCCTGGCACCTTGCATGTTGCCTCCCTCCCCAAGATCTTGCAAGCCTACTCCATCATTTTCATTGACGGCTATGATCTCTCTGGAGTTTGCACCCACTCCCACAATGTTGCCAACCTCATCAACCTCTACGGCCACCCCATCATCAAATCGAACCACATAATTATCATTATTCCTCCTTGCGAAAACATCCCCTTCTCCTTCAATAGCTGAATCTGCCACCGAGGCAATAACTTCCTCCACATGCATTTTGGCACCCCCATCCTTGCTACTCAAAACTTTAAGCTTCCCCTCGTCATCGGTTGCAAACACCCTCTGCTTGAAAAGAGGGACATTGATTTTCGGTGGCGAGTCTTCCTCACATCTTTCAATCTGCACTACATGGGAAAAACCCTCGATTGGAATTGCCACTGCATCCGGCAATGGGGTGCCCACCTCCTTCGTAAATTTGGCACGCAAACAAGTATAATCCACGTCATGAATTGCACCGTATTGGACCCTCTCCACGTCTCCATAATCTTCCAGAGCTGCTTGGAGGACGTCAAGTTTACGACATACTAGCTGGGCATTTTTCAAGAGGATCCAAAAGGTTTCCTTCTCCCTCGAGACACTACCGAAACGCGGACTCCACCTCCTCAGGTTAATTCTCCCCATGGTAAAATTGAAGTTATATTGGAAGTTTACTGTCAGCAGATGCTGTGGGAACCGAACAACAAAGACATCGCCCATTCGCTTGACGTTCCAGTCCCAGGATGGGGCACGACGGCCATATCTGGCTTTCAAAATCTCCTCAATCTGCCGTATCGAGAAAGATCCACTCACAATGGAGATGATTACCATCGATCGAGCCCAATCAAAAGAATTTTGGTAGCGATTAGCGGAAATTTGTTTTCTGGATCTTTCTGCCATTTTTGGGGGTGGAGAACGAAAAGATTTGCAATTGAAACCCTTATGCCCGGTTTTATGACATTTAAAACAAATAACTGGATTTCGACATGATCTCGCCCAGTGATCTGTCGATCCACATCTGAAGCAGCCATTTTTTGATTTGATGTTATTGAGATTTTCATTATAGCTGTGGAGAATGCGAGGAGACGGTTTTGACAAAGGCCTTTTATTGTTTAAAAAAATCGGATCTGGATTTCGCTTTACAGCTGGCCTGAGCAGAATATCCTTAAAAGATGGATTAGCAGAAACGTTTTTAACGTTATCATCTTGGTCAACGTGTAAAGAAGAGATTTGTGAGGAGAAAGACGATTTGAGAGAAGAAAAAGCGTGTTTTGAATTTTCGAAAAGAGATCGCCACGAAGTCGCCATTAGGGCTTTGTTTTTCCCCTATTGTCTTTTTTGTGCGAAAGTTGTATGAATTAGAATTAGCATGGGCTGTTTGGGAACTCCTAAAAAGCTTCACCACACTAAAAGTATTCCTATTATTATAATAAAGAAGATAAAGATATATATACATATATATTTTATTTGTGTTGTATTTGTTTTGTTATGGTTTTATGTTGTTCACCAAATTTATAAGTACTCTTTTTCCTTGTAAGGTACCCATCTAGGTTAGGGGGATTACAAGGTTTTAACGAGGCTTATAAAGGAGGGCTATTGGTTTTTTTAGAAATAAAGTCAACCAATTTTCATATATATATATATATATATATATATATATATATATATATATATATATATATATATCGACCCACTCGGTCGAAAAACATAATTCATATGCCAAATTTTATATTTTTGCGTAGTCGTACCTATATGACCATTATTAAGAATAAGCAATAAGCAATAAATGAGCTCGCTTAATTAGTATGCAGTTATAGACAAACTAGATCTAATTAGCTCGAGAACTCAATTTAACAGATTCAAAGGTGAATTATCCCCTGCACTTGTTCTTAACTCAGATGAAAACTCATTAATTCCATAATCATGCGATATATATATATATGTGTGTTCAAACATTCAGATTATCCAAATTAATGTATTTTATATACTATTCAATTCACGTTTTATTTAGAAACAAATTTTTAGCAATCCATTTGGATACATAAATCAATTCCTTTATATTCCATTCAGATTCATTGTATTTGAATTCATTTTAATAAATTGTATTTATTCATTCTAGATTGGTTCCCAATCAAGTTTATTCACCTTTAAATCTGTACCGATGCAAACCATTTCAACTACACAATTTAAACTGATTCCCAACTATTCCACTCAGATTCGTTAATTTGCATGTATTTCAATTTTCCAAACTTATGCCAGTTTCTTAACCTCTTAAGTTTTGTATTGAAATGACTTATTCTTGTTGACTTAAGTTCAATTATATATCAAAACTCAAGTTCAATTACAACTTATACGATACATTTTAACACAATCTTGTTAACTACATGAGTTAAATTAAATATTAAAATTCTCGTTTACACATCTCAAATTTGACATCTCCTTTTGGTTAAACCACTCCAACTTCTTAATCCAATTTGAATTCCATTCAAATCAACAATGGTGTACTTGGTTGATTACTAATATTATAATAATTTGAGAAAAATTATTTCTTGACAAATTCTGGAAATCATTGAACTGGGCAACTGACATAACATAAAAACAATTTTATATTCAATTACAAATACACGCTCTCATACATATATATACACACACACACACTCAAACTCAATCTACGGTATTATAAACCCTATCTCTATTGAGTTATGCCACAAAGCCAAGGTTACTTAACATTATGCTCGGATACCAACTGTAATGACCCGGAAGGATTCGATGCTCGAATTTCAACAATAATACATTATCCTGTATTCACTTGCCAAAACTCAAGTATCGAAAACTCGGATAGTTGCTAGAAAGAAGTTATAGGGTGAGAAAAGAAGGAAATAAATGTTAGAATGGAAGAAGTAGAATAGCAACACTACAAAATCCAAGTAGAAAGAATCTCACAGTGGAACGAATAAAATATAATATATCAAAATTCTTTACTACCATATATATAATTACAACATCAGAGTATACACTAGATCGATACAACACACAGAATGGAAATAATTTAATACCAGAAAATATAGAAATACACCTTCACTTCAGCTTCTATCCTGAAGCTCCAAGTGAAACCTACCTATAAATATAATCGGTTTGACTCGAGCACATTTTGAAGCAAAGCAAAATAAACCCGGATCAGTCTGGAATACTTTCAGTGATAAAACTCATCACAAACAACTTTCTTAACTTTAGAAAATCCTTTGAAAGAATGGAACTCTCGTAAGACACGACCACATATAAGCATGACACATGTTTTAACCTTATGATAACCAAAATCAGTTTTTATATCAAAATGTAGTGATATTATAATAATGTTTATCAATCCACAAATAAAATAGAATATATCCGGGAATCTTGCATCTCACTTTCCTACATAGTTGGTTTACATCTAAAAATGTATAGTTCGTATTGGAGTTTGGATTTCCAACATGAAAAGATATGGAACTACCTTCCAATCAGTGTTCTCTAGAGAGGAAACATTGGGGTTCAACAAGAACATCTTGCAACCCGGCAACACATGACTGGCCACTCATTCAACTTGAGTGTATATAATATATTATAACCAACGGTTAGGCTCAAACACCGTTTTCCGTAAGCAAGTAGAAGTGATAGAAGAAGGAACAAATGAATTTTTTCTAGATAGCGGTAATGCACCCTAATGGGAATGACCCATAAAGCCATGTTGTCTGCCCGATTTCTGTCATTTCTCGATTGATGAGGCCTGAGGTCACGATTACCTTAGAGAATATCACATCATCAATTTATTTTAATGCCATATTGTCAAATCCATCAAAACACAAATTGATTCGCACAAATATACTTTGTATGTTAAGCTAAAAGTTGTTTCCTTCTTCGCCACCAACACTGGTATATTTAAAAAAAGTCAACGTACGTGATTCTTAGGAAATACTCCATCAGACATTCGTCCATACAAGTCATCCAGGAACAGGATGAACCTGTAACATCCCAGGATTTCAGAACCAATTTAAAAATTTTATTTTATCTAATTTAATGGGTTTTGAATATTTAAAATGATTTATTTTAAATAACAATGATTAAAAATATATTTAGATCAAAGTTATAACATATAAATTTATTTTATAATAAAACGAGTTTGAAATGGCATGGTAGTTTGAAAACTCAATTTTAAATTTTGGTTGAATGTATAGGATTCAAAATAAATCGGATTTCAGTAAAACTAGAAACATTAGAATCTGTTTAATTATATCTTTCAAACGAATGTAAGAAACTAAGATTTCATAATATAAATTGAAAGTTATGTCCAGTTTAAAATAGTCGCTATGGAATTTATATATATTTTAATATAATATATAGCCCTTAAAATAGCCATTTTGCAGATGACCTCCGTTTTTCGATGAAACCACTTTTGTTGGATCCGGAATGTCAATTTATTGTTAGGTTTCAAATTTCATAATTTTAGAAATTAATATGTGAGCGTGGTGAATTTAAACGTGTTTTGTCAATTTAGTTTAAATTTAATCGACTGGAAAAACGGCCATTTTTCAAACGACCTCCAAATTCCATGAAATTAGTTTTGTTAGGACCGTATCATCAAAACAAAGCTAGATTTATTTTTCTGTAATTTTTGGTGTCAGTATGTGGTTTCGGTAAATTAAAATGTACGTTTAAATTCAATAGATATTGATTTATATTTTAATTTTGATGAAAACTGATTGAAACAGTCGAATTTGATTACGAAACATATCCCATTGTGTCCAGAATAGGGGTATTTGGTTAGGGGCGATAGTCGTTAGGTTTGATTTGGAGTTAGGAGCAATAAACAAGAACAAATTGGAATTCATTGAATTAAATAATAATAATAATAAAATATTATAAAGGGGCAAAACCCTAGGAACCCGTCCATTATTTCCAGAGCCGCTGCTCTTTTCGTATCAAAGGCCGATTTCTTCAGATCCTCCTCCTCCGATTTCTGCATCCATTCGAAAAACCTATAACGTCAAAACTCTTCGTCTCAAAGAGATTACACTCCCAACGGTCAGGATCTGATTTGGTATGGTGGATAGCTCAAAATTCGAGCTCAATTGTGGTTCATTCACAGCAGTTTTTGAAGCCAATGGGACCGTTGATATCACCGTACCTCCTGCCATAGGTGGCTTTCGCATTGGCGCTCCGCTCTGTGGCATCTGATGGGCTCCGATCATCCATTTGAGGCGACGGTTTGGGATTGAAGGGTTTGAGCAAGGGCGGTTTCCAATTTGAGGAAGACAATGTATTAGGGGTGGGATTAATTATTATTAATTAATTTAATTAATTATATATCAAATTGTATATTAATTAATTTAATTAATTATATATCAAATTGTATAAAAGTTTAAAATGCCATAATTGTCTACTGTGATATCAGAATCCGACGAACTTGAGTCTGTTGGAACCGGCTTGAAGAGCACTAGACCATGGAACTGACTAGGACAGATTCTGAACTAGCTACAATTTCCAGTAAATTTGAACGTCCAGTTCATTTTGATTCAAAGGAAAATTATCCAATAAAGACTGACGGAGTGGAACCCAAAGTGAGAACTCCTTCTCACTAAAAATTATTTCATTATGTTATTGTATTCATGTATAAAAATATATAGAATTGTCAGTGTAGATTTTTATTAGTTTTAATCATTATTAATTGTATACGGTGCCTATTAGCTCACCTCCCTCATCCACAGACCATGGACGATTTAATCGATTGTATTATGTTTTGATTGGGATGCTGAATTGTTTAAAATATTAAAAACAATTTAATATTATTTTGTGTTAGTTGAAATTAAATTATAAATATTTATTTCTAACTTAAACAGTGAAAATTGGATAATTAGAAAAATAACTCAAATTGAATTAGAACTGGTTAAATTTATTAACCAGTGATTATTTTGAATCGACTGTTGTTGTTTGGAAACCCCCACACGGGTCTGGGGACGATAATTTATTTACATCTCCCCTGAATTTAATTATATGTCAATTGATTGATCAACAGACTATGATAAGCGTTATTTAATGCTTATACAGTAGTAGATTGCACTCTGGATGATGTTTGAATGTGGAATGCTTATTTATCATTATTGTGGAATCGATGCGATGTATGAAATCCATATAACTAAAATTATATGGTAATTGATTGAGTCGCATTATGATTCAAAAAGAACAAATATTTTAAAATAAAGAATATTTTAAAATAACGAATATTTTAGAATAATATTCAGTGAGAAATTAAAATATGATTTTCGATGTCCGATTTTGGATGGACACTAAAATATAGAAATATATGAAGCCGAGTTAAATAGTTAAACGCCATCTTAACTCAAACGGATTTTTATCAATTTTATTCATTCTATAATGAATACGAAAAGGAAATGGATTTCAAAATATGATATTTTGAAAATATTATCATTTTAATATTATAATGATTGAAAATATTCAATTTTGATTCAAAATTGAAAATGAAGTTGAAATCGGTTTAAAACGAATTTATAAATGATTTACAAAATATGTTTTAAATAAAAATCGACAATATATATATATATATATATATAATACTTAATGGCCTGAATAGAACGTGCCACACAACGACCGTTCGCGAATTTCGACCATTGATTTCAAATTGACGTAATGGGAGATCCGACCATCGGATTCTCCTAAAATCGGAACCGTTGGTTCGTATCGAAAAGAGCTTTCCAATAATTATAAGATATTTGAAATCTAATGGTTGGATTTTGAAATATGTCCAAATCAATTTTAGAAAAGGTCGCTATGAATGCAGTTTGGTGGCCGTTAATGAAAACCGACTGTAAGGGCCTTAATAAAATCATTAAAAATATGGAAAAATTGTGTAAAATCATAATAATTGATTTGGAAAGATTTTGGATGAAAAATTCCAAGTTTGAAAATATAAAAATATATTTTTATCAAATTGAATTAGTTATTAACTAGAATAATAATCCAATGTTTTTAAATTAATAAATTGGATTTGTAATGGTTTTGGTATAACCAGAATTTTCCAACATAGGGATTGGAATGGATTTGAGTGGAAATAATCTTTGGAATATTACAATATTGGATTCTGTGATTATACGAATATTGTTCAGGAATTTGGAAGATATAAATATCGTTATTCCCAATACGATATTTGTTGGTTTCAGAATTTGATATTGAATATAAGCCGATATTATTTTCTATTTAGAGCCTTGTATTTAATATCAAATTGGATTTTTGGGTTTTTCGTGAATGGTGTCTTCACTAACACTGTTCTTAAACCCCGTTATCGTGAACGGTGTTTTGAATAACATTTTTTCTTTAATCCAATTAAATGTGAAGAGATGATTTGGAATTTATAAATCTTTTTATTAAGATTTAATGGAAATTTTCCAAAGTAAAGTTTTCCAGTTTAATATACTAAATTGGAATTGAATGGAATTCGATTCAGTAATAATCGAGATTAGCTTCTGTAAAGGAAGACCATTACTATATATGGAATTTAAAAGGCTTTGCCGTTATTCCATTTATATTGTTAGCCTGATACCGAAATTTATATCGATTATATGCTGTTATGATTTCCATGAAGATTCCATATTGATGGAAGATGATTTTGGGTTTATAGTGAACTTTGTTTTAAATGGCATTGATTCTTTAACCCAGTTAAAGGTGGGATTAATTTCCATAAAATTAAACAATCATTAAGTAATGATTTTTGAGATTAAAACTAGACTAGAGTTTTAATAAACCTGTAAGTAGAATAAAATGAGATTGGGATAATTAAAATTATCGAATTCATGAAATGATTGAGAATGGAGTACCACCAGTTTTACTCCAGGTGATTGTTAAATTTTTGAGTAGATTTGAACGTGAAAGGGTAATTAAATTTACAGATAACACAGTGGGTGATAGATATGGAGTACTACCAGTTTTTCTCTATGGGATGAATAGGTTGGGATTGAGATTAATAAATAAATGATTACTTCTATAAAGTTTGCTAATCCCGAAAAGTTGATAAACCTTAATTTGGTTTAGGATTGTGAAAGGATAATAAAACCTTTTGAAATGATGTCCAAAGGATGATTAAAGAATAAATTTAAAAGAACTTATCTTTGATAAAATTAATGGGTACCTTTCCCTAAAGAGGTGAATATTTGAAAAAAGAACATTCTGAATTGGGATGAGGCATAAGATGTGTTTTTATAGCACTTGATTATTGATTATAAAATACGCGAATTATTCGGAAATACCAGGTTTAACCCATTCTGAATAATTAATACAATGACTAAAGGTCGAAGATGAAGATGGTGGTTAAAGACCAGAGTTCTTCACATCGTTTGGATAATTACTGATGTCTTGATTGGACTGTACACCTAAGACGAGGTAATAAGTGGTAATGTGGTGATCATCCAGACGTACTTGGAGATCGACCGGATATGCGAGGACCTCTCTCCTGTATTGGACATATGGGACGAGGAATAAGGTGCCTCCGGTTTCGTTCAGACCTAGAACGGACTTATAAATGGATGGTATGTCTGACGTTGTATTCCTTTATATTGTATTCGTTGATCTCTGCTAAATATATATCTGTTTGGTTGTGGAGAATTTATTCTCTTGCTTAACACCTTTCTCTAAGATGTACGGGCTCAAAGGTAATATATTGGTGGAAATCAGTGATACGGTATGGATTATCAGTGTGACACGCTAAGATGCAAAGGATCAAGGATTTTGTTGAAAAGTAGATTCTTGTAGATGACGATCAAAGCACGACTTTAATAGCATTTCTTTGTGTATAGCATTAATTTGTAAGCCTCACACCTCGGTATGAGTCAAAAATGGGATAAGGGAGCGCAGTGAGTGCACGACATTTCTTTCTAGCTAGAAATGATGTTATGGTATGGAGCCCAGACATTTTTACTTATGTGGATGATGGATTGCGAGCCGCCCCGATATTGAGTCCTTAAAGGCTCAGAGATAGGTCCGATAGGACTGGGAAACGTGTGTTTAGGAACAACTAATCAACTAAAGTAAGTGGACCGACACTGTAGGATCCAAGGGTTCACTGCGGGGGATCCTGGGTCATTCCGCTAGAGATGGCCCGAATCGGTAAGGATTACATCCCTTGCCTTGACTCATGATGGAAATCCAATTTCTAATACGACATTCTTCGATTTAGTTGTAGAACTAGTAAGGCGACATAATATATGGTACACATGCCGTATATGATTGATACATTTATATTTGAAATTGTTTCCAAACTATGCACTTTTAGTAATATCAAAATGATTTGTTTTAAAATGTACCAAACATGTTTGGCTATTATAAGGTAAAACTCTATCCTCTGGCTTGCGTTGCATTTTGTGATGGGACCCGAGTCTTATAATAACTTCATTTTTCTAAAAAGCATTGCATTGTTTTGTTTTAAACTAAGATTCATGTGGAGTAAACCCGTTCCATGTTATACACCGTGGTCGCATGATTTCCCAACTTTTAAAGTAAAGATGTAATAACTATTTTAGTTCTCACACCAGTCCCATGACTGACTCGGAGTTTGTTGTTTTAACCTAAACTCTGGGTGCACATATTTTCCACACGGGCAGCTAGTAGTTTTGCAGATTTCTATTTCATAGGATCCTGGATTACTGCTGGAGCTATGTTCGAAAAGCTTTGTATCCGTGTATTTCTTTCAGTTGTGACAGTTGATGTATTTTCGCTATGCATTGTATTTATACATTTTATTTTCCGCTGCTATGTATTTTAAATCTCTAATATTGATTTTCCGCGGTGTATTATTTATTCATACTCTGGTACATTCTTGTACTCTGATGTAAATTGTTGTAATAACAATGAAATGTTCTATTGTTTGTGTTCTAATGCGTCTTGTTCTCAACTCAATCCGAGCTTTCCCATACGGGGAAGTTTGGGTCATTTCAGAACCGAAGGCACTTCTTACCACATCCAATATAGGAATAACCCCAAGGATCGGTAGCGGGTAGTCCTCGCAATCCGAAGATTTTCAATCACGACAGAATCACCATCGGAATATCTCTGGTTGCAAATAAGAGAAATTTGACAAGTAGCTCTTTTGCTCATCAAGATCCACAGTTTTCAAATTTCCACCTTTACAAGCATCCCTACAAGATAGTATTTGAACATAATGTCGGTTCGAACTATGTAACAACCCGGAAAATACGAGCCAATTTAAATTTTATTAAATTGGTTATTTCAAAGGAATTTGAACAATTGAAATAGAATATTTCAATAAAATAGTGAATTAGAAATAGTGAGTCAGTTTGATAATTTGAATTCAAACTTTGACTGGCCGTGCAGGGTGGAAAATATAACGGATTTTAGTGAAACCAAAAATATTTAAATCTGTTTATCAATACCTTTCTAACGAATATGAAAAATCGAAGTTTCATAACGGGAATCAAAAGTTATGGCCGAATGAATTTTCAGAAAGGTCGCTATATAGAATATATAGCCCTGGAAATTTGATATTTTGCAAACGACCTCGAAATTCGACGAAACCACTTTTGTTGGGTCCGAGATGTCAAACTATTGCTACGTTTCAAATTTCATAATTTTTGAAGCTAGTATGTGAGCGTGGCAAAAGGAAATGTGTTTGGTCAATTTCTGTTAAATTGGATCGACCAGAAAATGGCCATTTTTCAAACGATCTCAGAGTTTGACGAAACTAGTTTTTTTGGGACCGTAGCGTCAAAACATAGCTAGATTTATTTTTTTGGAATTTTTCGAATCAGTTTGTGGCCCTGCCAAATTGAAATGTAAGTTCAAAGTTAAAATTAAATGTTTTATACTTTAATTTGAAGAATAACTGACTGTAACAGTCGAATTGGCCAACGAAACATATCCCATTGTGTCCGGGATGGGGGTAATTAGCTAGGGACGACAGTCGTTGGATTTGAATTGGTGTCCGTGTGGAGAAACACTATTTAAAAATTTATTAAAACCATTGGCCAATCAGAAATTTCCTTTCATTATTTTAAAAATAAAAAAAAAAGCGAAAACCCTTTTTCTCTCTCGACCTACGGCGGAAATCGTTCGCCGCTTCTCCTCCAAATCGCCGCCACCACAGGCGATTTCAGCCGCCGCCACCACCACCAGTCGACGTGCCTCCCTCCCCTCTTCCAATTCGACCCTACCCCGACCCCTATCGCCTCCTCCATCGCCAGAACCGTCGACCCAAACCTCGTCACTTCCCAGCGCCGCCACGTGCGCCACCGACCACCGAACCACCTCAAATCACCCTGCGCCGACTCCCCTCTCCTCCCTCTTCCACGTCATCACCTCTGATCATCCCATCGTGCCTCGGTTTTCGCGAAAACTGCAACCCTAGTTTTGAACCATCGATAAAGGTGAGTTCTTTTTGATGTTTGCACTTTGAGAAATCATACCTTTATGGTGTGTTGACGAAATTCGATGAAACAGGAAACATCGGGACCGCAAGGAAGCTCTCTACCACATAAAAGAGACCGCGTATTTTTCTGAGTTATCTACGATTTTTAGCACTCCGAAAATCAATGTGAGAAATATAAATTAAATGAATTTGAATGGAAAATGTCGTGTATAAATTATATAAGCGAAATATAAATTACACACGTGTTGTATACCTCATGTACATGCGTGGTGTAAGCTATATAAGCGAAGTATGAATTATACATGCATAGAATAATTGATATATGTGTTGAAATGCAAGTGAAATATAGAAATATATATATATATATATATATATATACTCCCCTCGTCCACAAACCATGGACGATATTTATTGTTGTGAATTGGTGTGAAATATTGGATGAAAAATACGAATGCTTGAATAATTGTTTGTGGTTGATATTGATTGGTTGTGGTTGAAAAATACCCATTGGTGAATGAAATGAATTGGAAATAATTGTGGAAATATAAATAAAACATGCCACCTGCGTGCGAATTAGATGCATGAATCCCCATTGTCAAAAACCACGGGTTTTAAGGTAGAGCGAGGAGCCGTACTAGGGACGGTGCCGGTTTTAACTACCCTGCCGTTATGCTGCCGAAATTTTGAATAATATTCATGTGTTAGAATTATTTTCATATGTTGAAATTATCGTCATGCGTTGAAATTAAAGTCATGTGTTGAAACTATATCCATGTGTGGAAATGCTCATGTGTTGAGAAGTGATGTGTGAAAATTAAATTCATGTGTGAATGAATGACGTGTTTAAACAATAAAAATCACATTTTTATATTATATATGAAGTATGTAAAATATTCGCCTTATATATAAATAGTTTCAATAATAAAAATTTCATCTTCCTTATATGAACAACATATATAAAATATCCATGTGTGGAGGTGCTCATGTGTGGAGGTGCTCATGTGTTGAGAAATGTGTGTATTGGAAAAGTTCATGTGTTGAATAAAAAGATCAAACAATAAAAATTACATTTTTATTGAAATTATAAAGTGTTGAAAACATTCATTTGTAGAATAAATATTTTAAATGATAAAAATATCATTTTTATCATATAAGTGATATGCTAAAGATATGCGAGCGTTGAAATAAATATTTGTGGAAGGAATATTATTTTTAACATGCATAGGAACTAAATAAAATAGTCAGGTGTTGAAATATATTTTAGTTCGCCAAAATTATCATCTTTGAAATGTGAAGTGTTAAAAATAGCCACTTGTTCAAATAAATATGCATGAGTTGAAATATTCATTAATTATTTAATGATATGATTTTTGCCTATGCATGCAATATTAGAATGAATGGTGTTTTAAAACCAAAGTGAATCAAATATGAAGTTGAATGGAAAATGATAAGTGATAAGAATTGCATATATGTACATGCATATTTATTGAACAGGTTATAGCAAAGAGGCTAGAGAAGAGGAATAAAATTTTGTGCCCGACAAATAGGTACACATTTACTGTTTTGTTTGGGTGATGATTTTATGAGCCTGTTGGCTAGCCGCTTGGCTTTTTCTTTTTGACGTGAGACGCCCGTGTGGCTTTTTGGAAATTTTCCCAGCCCCTCCCGTACAAAGGAGGTTATGGAGAAATTTTCCAAAATTTAAAGGCAGTAAAATATTTGAAGTGAAAACGATATAGGAATTTTTGAATGAACTATATTTATATAAATATATAAATATAAATAAAATTAAAACGAAACGTGGCCGTGCAGTTCGTGTTTTGAAACTGTGATTTCAAACGACTAGTGCGGGAAATCCGACCATTGGATTTTCCCGAAACCGCAACCGTTGGGTTCGCCTTGGAAATATCTTTCCAACGGCACCAACTTTGTGAAGATCCGACGGTTGAATTGTCTGGAATGTTTAATTCAAATCTGAAGAAAAACAGCGCCAGAAACGATTATATTTATATATATATATAAATATAATTAAATTAAATCGAATAACAACGCTGCAGTTCGTAAATTGAAATGGTAACTTCAAATGGCTAGTATGGAAGATCCGACCGTCGGATTTTCCCAAAACTGAAACCTTTGGATTTGTTTTGAAATGATCTTTCTAATGATATAAAATTTGTGAAGATCCAACGGTTAGATTTCCAGATATGTGTAAAACAAATTTAGTGAAAAACAGCGCCAGTGCATCGGTGCGACGTGAATCATCGTTTAATTAAATATGGTTGTTTTAAATGAATAAAAAAATGGCGATATATCGTTATAAAATACTATAGACAATATAGAGTGGTAATAAACCAATTTTGTTGTGTTTGCTAGATATGTGATGGTTGAATGTATTTAACATGGAAATTATAACTAAAGAACTGAAATGTGAATGTTGAACGGTCTAACCATGTGATAAATTGATTTGAAAATCTAAATATATGTGGGTTATTTGAAAAGGCCGAGTTCATCTCATTTCAAATAATTGATCGACGTTGAGAAGTCGAAAAGTCGAAGACGGTTGAAGACCGACGATCTTCACATTGGATGGATGGGCGCTACTGATGCTCGTGATTGGAGTAGCTACCGTGAAGGGGCTGAAGTAGTAGCCGTCCAGACATACTGTTTATTGTACGGATATGCGAGGAATTTGGTGCCTCCGGTTTCGTTCAAACCCAGAACGGACTTGTAAATGGACTGTGTGTCTGACATTGGATTTTGTTCTGTGCTGATTGATCTCTGTTAAATATATATCTTTTTGGCGGCGGAGGATTTATTCTCTTGCTTAACGCCCTTCTCTGAGTCGAACGAGCTCAGAGGTTATGTATTGATAGAAATCAGTCGCATGGAGTGGATTGCCTGTGTGGCACGCCTAAGTGGCATATGATCAAGGCTTCTGTTGCAAAGCAAAGTCTTGTGGCTGATGATCAAAGCATGGTCTGTGTGACGTAGCTTTGTGTATAACGTGGATTTGCGAGCCTCACACCTCGGTATGAGTCAAAAACGGGATAGTGACTACAGGGAGAGCACAACGTTTCTTTCTAGCTAAGGTGGTGTCAGTGACCTACCAGCCCTGACATTATATATACTTTTCACCTGTGTGGTTGTTGGAATACGAGGCGCCTCGATATAGGTCTGTAAGGACCGGGAAACGTGTGTTCAGGAATAACTAATCCTCAAAAGTAAGAGAGGACCGGCCCTGAAGATCCAAGGATCATAGTGGGGTCCCGGGACATTTGCTAGAGTGTCTCGAATCGGACAGGAGCTTGCCCCTTGCCTCGACTCATGATGGAACCCAATTTCCAATACGAAATTCCGGACGTGATTGTATTACTAGTACGGCGACATAGTGGTATGGGTCATTTATGCCGCCTATGATTGATATTTATGATTGAAATCGCTTTTGAAACATATATGCACTAGTAATAATATCAAACACTTTTGTTTTATTCGTATGAAGCATTTTTGGCCATTATAAGGTAAAAACTCTATCCTCCGGCTTGCGTTGCATTGTGTGATGGGACCTGAGTCTTATAATGGCTTCATTTTATAAAAAGCATTGCGATGATTTAATCATTTACTTTATTTCATGCACTAGCTCTCATTGGAGTAAACCCGTTCCGCGAAAGTGGCATGGTCCTTTGATTTGCCTTATTATTGTTGTTAATAAGTTAAGTAGATTTCTCATACCAGTCCCATGACTGACTCGTAGTTTGTTTCAACTTGCAAACTCGGGTGCCCTCATTTTCACACGGGCAGCCTAGTTACAGGTATCTGGTGCACTTTTGGCTCATGGCGAGGCTTGACTACACCGTGCTGACTTTGACTCTCTCCGCCATTATAGTATATGTATTATGATTCTGCCTTTGGCGATGGTGACTGATTATGTATTATTATGCACTAAGTTGTATCCTGCACTGTGTTCTCTGATGTGGTGATATCTATATGATTCCGCTGTCATATGTGTGTAAATTATTCTATTTTATGGTTATGCTATTATCTGTGATCTGCTAATGATGATTAATGTGTTATATTCCAATGATTATCCTTAACACCGTGTCACGGGGTTTTGGGATCGTCACAAACTAGTTTTGGTCCAGTTCTCATCCTGGTCTCTACGAACTAACACGTCAGTAGTCAAAAGGGAATTTATTTCGTAGTCGGTTCTCTAACTATCAAATCAATTAGTACATATAAATATATGAATAGCTCAAGCCCTTTTAATTAAAACCATTCAATAAAATCATTTCCTTGATTTTTTAAAATCAATTTCATATATATTTATCTTAATTGGATACAATCTCTCTCTTGTTCCCATTTACTTTTAAAACCAAGCTAATCTTATCTCTTCAGACTAAGCGTATTCACAAAACTTCTTTTAATTTACTTTACTTTGGAATCATCGCTATTAGCTAATTTCATAGAATACGTATATTTGCAAACCAAACTATTTTTATTTTTTTGAAAATTGTGTTATATACTTAACCAAATGGTATAATATAATCATATTTTATAACTAGGTCAAACAAAGCTGAGTAATCCATTGTTTATTATTAAAATCTAATTCTTTATTAATCTCTAAAACCTTATAATTTTGGTTGCAATATTTCTCTTATAGAAATAATAAATTATTTCCAACATCATTGTTCTTACAAATTAATACCATCCCTTGGTAACAGTGGAGTCGTTCAAATGGGGTATTTTATTTACCTCTCAGACCTAGACTCAACAACATTTTTATCATGAGATAAATAAAAGTTTGTAACATAAAAACTAATATTAATAATGATAACAAAAGTTCTGATTTGCTTTCTTATTTAAGACATGGTTTTATAAACCATTACTTTAATTTTGCAAATCTCTTTTTCGACCATAATTCACGTTACTTAACTTGATTATTAAGTAAACCCTTACTATAACACAAACATTAAGATTTAAATCCCTTTTAATACAATTCAATTATAACTTGGATTTATAATCGAATCCTTTAATAAATTCCATTTCACATCCTTTAATTTTGAAAAATCTCTTTTTGGTTACATTGCTTTTACTTAATTCAATTTATTAGGTAACGCTTATAAAAAACTGCACATTAGCATCACATCCCTTTTTAAAAGCTTTGTTAAAAACTTGAGTTTATTATAACATCTCTTTTTAAACCCTTAACAAAATTCAACTAAATTTCATTACCAACTCGATTACTTCTTGAATGAATTATGTTTAAAGTGGTAATCTTTTAATTATTATTAATTAAAATAATAATTAATCTTCAACATTGGCTAAAGTAGTTTCCTTCGTAATTAACTAAGATATAGTAACTAATTTCCTTTAAAAGATCATTTAAATGTTAACTAATTTTATTAATAATAAATTGTTCGATAATTTTTTTATACATAGTTAATCAAAAGATTAATTAAATTTAAAGAAATCTTATTGAGTTTAAACATCTATTTGTTAAAAACTATATTTATTAATGACTAATTTCAGATTGAACAGTTGACTTTGTCAACTTGAAAACATTAGTTAATCTTGTTAACTGTAATAACCCGGAAATCAGGGCCAATTTAAAATTTTTATTTTGGCAATTTTAGCGAATTTTGATTATTTAAAATGAATTATTTTAAATAATAACGACGAGAAATTTATTTTGAATAGAATTCGAACGTATATATTATATAGATCGTCGTTAGAAATATAAATATTTATTTATAATTATAAAAGGAATTGAAAATGGCGGGGTAGTTCGATAATTCGATTTCAAATTTCAAATGAATGTACAAGATTCAAAATAAACCGGATTTTAGTGAAACCAAAAATATTAGAATCTAATTGATAATACCTTTCCAACGAATCCGAAAAATCAAAATTTCATAGCGGGGATAAAAAGATATGTCCAGTTGAAAATTCTGAATAGTCACTATGGAATTCAGGCCCTTAAAAATAGCCATTTTGCAAATGACCTCGGATTTCGACAAAACCACTTTTGTTGGAACCGTGATGTCAAATTATTTCTAAGTTTCAAATTTCATAATTTTTTGAATCAATATGTGAGCGTGGCAAAGGAAAACGCGTTTGACCAATTTCAGTTGATTTTAATCGACTGGAAAATGGCCATTTTTCAAACAGTCTCGGAATTTGACGAAACTAGTTTTGTTAGGACCGTATTGTCAATATGAGGCTAGAAAATATTTTTCTGGAATTTTTAGAGTCCGTATGTGGCCCCAGTAAATTAAAATGTGCGTTTAAAATTCAATATATAGATTTATATTTAATTTTGGTGAAAACTAATCGTAACGGTCGAATTGGCTCACCGGACATATCTCATTGTGTTCGGAATGGGGGTATTTGGCTAGGGGCGACATTTGTTTGGTTCGATTTGGAGTTCGATGCATGAAGTTTCATAAAAAAGAGATGAAAGGATTAAATATATTATTAAATAATTATATATACCTTGTTCTCTAACTAAACCCTAACTCCACTCTTAACAAAATTCGCAGCCGCCTCCTACCGATTCAAAGGTGAAAAACGCTCGATTCTCCTTCTCCAATTTACGGAAAATCTGTTCAAGGATTTTTCCAACTCCCAAAACATAATCAAAGACCTCGGTGCTCTTGACAACACCAACGGTCAAGATTGAATCTCGAAGACCACATCGGCCAGAATCGTGGCTCAAAGGCCGCCACTTCCGCACTCAATTCGATGGCCCTGGGGAGCTCGAGCTGGCGGATGACACTGGCGTGGAGAGGCGGTACTGCGCCGCTTCCGGTGGCACATTGGGATCAACTTCTAACGCAACGACGTAGAGGAATTTCTGAACCCTAGCTTGGGACTGGGTCACGACGTGGTCTGTGAGTGTTTAAAAGGAGAAAATCAGCTGTAAGCTTATATTTTTTTTATATATGAAAAACATAGAGAAAAAAATTCATTTTTTATTTTTTTATAATAACATTGTTTAAAAATATAATGTGATAAAAATATTATTTATTTATATATAGCTGGAAATGAAAAATATGATTTTTATAAATAATCATATCGAATAAAAGTGTGGTTTTTATTACCGAATTGTATCGCGATAAGAATAAGATTTTTATATAAAAATTAGTATAGT
Organism: Allium sativum; assembly: GCA_030737875.1. NCBI lineage: Eukaryota > Viridiplantae > Streptophyta > Magnoliopsida > Asparagales > Amaryllidaceae > Allium > Allium sativum. The sequence continues at coordinate 214,958,096 of CM060915.1, read as the reverse complement.
TTTGAAAATATATTTACAAAGTTTAAAATTCAGTTTTGAAAATATATGTATAAAGTTTGAAATCAGTTTTAAAAATATAAATTAGCCTTGTTTTAAAAATATAAATTAGCTTTGTTTTAAAAATATAAACATCATTTTTTTAAAAATGTAATTATCATTGATTTAAAAATAGAAAAAGCATTGTTGTTAAAATGGAAATAAATAGCAGTGATAAAAAATTTGATTTTTATAATGAAGAAGTGAATATAAAAATGTGATTTTTATATGTGTAGTGAATACGGAAGACGAAAGTAATAAGGGCGAGCACTACGAAGATTTTCCATATATGAAGTGTCGTGGAGTTGGGATAGCTTTGGTGAGAACTTCTCACCTTTTAAATTTAATTTTTCTAGTTATAAATATATACTAGGATGCAGACGGTGTTTAGTAGCACCCGACACCCATCGTCCACAGACCATGGACGGCTTGTATGCTTGTTTGTTTGATTTTGATGTGTAGTTGATTGTGTGATGTGATGTGAAATGAAATAAAACATTTATATAGTTGAAATAAAAATATTTTATAGTGGAAAATATTTTATAGTTAAAAATAGAATTTTTAACGTACATATGAAAGGAAATAAAAATAAACAAATCGGACGATTTGTTTATATACACAACATTTGACTGATATTGATTGGGACGATAAATTTTACACATCGCCCAACTGCACAAATAAAATCTGTGTTTGATTGTTTGAAACCCCACACGGGTATTGGGATGATATTTGACGTACACTAATCCCAATAGTTAGTTGTATGTCGATCGATTGATTGACAGACTGTTATGAGCGTTAAATATTTATATTCGATGCTTATACAGTGTAGAATGCACTTTGGATGATGGTCGATTATTCATCGTTGTTATTGTATACATGTGTTGTAGAAAATCCATATAATTAACATTATATGGTAATTGATTGGGCTTCATTCAATATTTGAAATAGAAATATTTGAATAGAAATATTTGAAATAGAAATATTTGAATAGAAATATTTGAAAAGAAATATTTGTAATAGAATATTTGAAAACAGAAATATATGAAGCCGTGTTGATTAGATTGACGCCATTTTGACGTGAACGATATTTATATCGATTTTATAATGAATATCGATTTTATTCATTTTATAATGAATATCAAAAGTGATTTCAAAATCTGATATTTTGAAAAGAATTGAAATTCAAACTGAATTCGAATTGAACTGAATAGAAAACGAATTCGAATTGAATTGAAAACGAATTCGAATTGAATTGAATAGAAAACGAATTCGAATTGAATAGAAAACGAATTTGAATTGAATTGAATAGAATAGAAAACGAATTCGAATTGAATTGAAAATGAATTCGAATTGAATTGAATAGAAAATGAATTTGAATTGAATTGAATAGAAAACGAATTCGAATTGAATTGAATAGAAAACGAATTTGAATTGAATTTAATAGAAAATGAATTCGAATAGAATTGAATTGAAAACGAATTTGAATTGAATTTAATAGAAAACGAATTCGAATTGAATTGAATTGAAAACGAATTTGAATTTAATAGAAAACGAATTCGAATAGAATTGAAAACGAATTTGAATTGAATTTAATAGAAAACGAATTCGAATAGAATTGAATTGAAAACGAATTTGAATTTAATAGAAAACGAATTCGAATAGAATTGAATTGAAAACGAATTTGAATTGAATCGAATAGAAAACAAATATGAATTGAATTCAATTCAATTGAAAATGAATTGAAATAGAATTGAAATCGATTTGAATTGAAATCAAATAGAAGTGAATGTAGAAAGAAATTATATGGGAAAATTCAATTTTGATTTGAATTTGAAATAAAGGTTGAAATTGTTTTTGAAACAAATTTGAAATGATTTATAAAATTCGTTTTAAAAAGGGAATCAACGAAATATATAATATATATATATTATATATATATAATGGCCTGAATAGAACACGCCGCGCCGCGGCAGTTCGTAAATTTCGACCATTGACTTCGAACGGATATTGCGGGAGATCCGACCGTCGGATTCTCCTAAAACCGGAACCGTTGGGTTCGTATCGAAAAGAGCTTTCTAACGTATATTAGAAATTTGAAATCTAACGGTTGGATTTGGAATTATGTCCAAATAAAATTTGGAAAAGGTCGCTGTAAGTGCAGTTCGATGGCCATTGATGGAAATCGACTGTACGGGCCTTGATAAAATTATTAAAAATAGTAATAATTTGTGTAAAATCATAAGAAATGATTTGGGAAAAATTGGGATGAAAAACTCCATATTTGAATAGATAAAAATAGATTTTTATCGAAATGAACTAGTTTTGAACTAGAATAATAATTTATTTATTTTTAAAATAAATAAAGTGGATTTGAAATGGTTTTGAAAATAACCAGGATTTCCAATATATAGATTGGAAATGGATTTGAATCGAAATTGTCTTCGGAATATTTCGATGTGGGATTTTGTGATTATACAGGTATTGTTATGGGAAATTTGAAAGATATATTTATATCGTTATTTCCAATACAATATTTGTTGGTCGTAGAATTTGATATTGAATATAAGCCGATATATTTTCTATTCAGATCCTTGTATTTAATATCAAATGGGATTTTTGGTTTGTCGTGAATTGCGTCTTCATTAACGCTGTCCTTAAACCCAGTTGAGGAAAAGATTAAATCTTTTTATTTAGATTTAATGAAGTGCACCAATTAAATAATATTTAATTGGAATTGAATAGGTATTGATTTTTGGGTTTATCGTGAACAGTGTTTTAAATAACACTTGTTCTTTAACCCGATAATTAATAGAATGTGATTTTGGGTTGTCGTGAATGGTATCTTCAATAATACTGTTCTTAGACCCAAAGGAGTTAAGAAAATCAGAAACTAACTGGAGATTAGTTAAGTTGAATGGTTTCTGGGGTATTGACCTGATGTTGGTTTCGGCCTTCGGGGTTAATACTTAGGGAATTGCTCACTTGCTAATTTATGGTTAGGGTCTGATTGAAATGTAATGTGATTTTGGGTTTATAGCGAACCGTGTTTTAAAATGACACTGATTCTTTAACCCAGTTAAAGATTAAAACTAAGTGGAGTTTTAATGAATCTTTAATTAGATTGAAAAGATCGAGAATGGAGTATCACCAGTTTTGCTCCAAAGCGATAGTTAAATCTTTAATTAGATTTGGACGTGGAATGGTAATTAATTTTACCGATAACACCATGGTATTAGATATGGAGTATTACCAGTTTTGCTTCATGGGATGAATAGGTTGGGATTGGGAAATAAAATAAATAATTACTTCGGTGTGGTTCGCTAATCCCGACTAGTTTGGAAAACCATAATTTGGTTTGAAATAATATCCAAAAGAAGATTAAAGAATAAATTTTAAAGAATTTATCTTTGATGAAATTAATGGGAACCTTTCCCTAAGAACGTGAAATTAGAAACTAACTGTAGGTTAGCTAAGAAGAATGGTTTCCTGGGTATTGATCTGATGTTGGTTTCGGCCTTCGGGGTTAATATTTGGGGAATTGTTCCCTTGCTAATTTACGGTTAGTAACTGATGAATCGGAATGAGGCGTATGTTGTGATTGTGTAACATTTGTTTACTATATACGCGGGTTGTTCGGAAAGGCCGGGTTTATACCCATTCTGAATAACCGATTCGACGATAAGTCGAAGATGATGACGGTGGTCGAAGACCGGAAGTCTTCACATTGTTTGGGTGATTACTGATGATCTTGATTAGGCTGAAGATGAGGGAATCAGTTAGTGGTCGTCCATACGTACTTGGAGATCGACGGATATGCGAGGAAAGTGCCTCCGGTTTCGTTCAGACCTAGAACGGACTTGTAAATGGATGGTGTGTCTGACATTGTATTCCTTTATATTGTATTCGTTGATCTCTGCTAAATATATATCTGTTTGGCGGCGGGGAATTTATTCTCTTGCTTAACGCCCTTCTCTGAGACATATGAGCTCAGAGGTTATATATTGGCAGAAATCAGTGGTACGATATGGATTGATAGTGTGGCATGCTGAGATGCAGTGATCCAGACTTTTGTTGAAAAGCAAAGTTTGGTGGATGATGATCAATGCGCAGCTTTGATATAGCATGGCTTTGTGTATAGCGTTGATTCGCGAGCCTCACACCCGGTATGGTGGTAAACTGATGGTTTGATCAGTATGCTTTTTAGTGGATGGGCACCTTAGGGGTGTCGTGGATTCGGTCGACCGAGATGAGCTTAGTGCTCAGGGATATATAGAGTAAGCGGTGTTTTCTCTCGCTGGGACGTAAGCCACGGTGATACTCTGGTCCCAAAAGTGCGGATGTGCATTACGGTGTTTTCTCTTGCTGGGACGTAAGCCGTGGGGAATTGCACTACGTGATCGATCTTTCGAATCAGGAGCCACCATGATGGAAATCCAACTTTCCAATACGTGTATTTCGGCTTTATTTGTAGAGCCTAGTATGGCGACATAGTGGGATGGGGCACTTATGCCGTCTATGATTGATATTTATGATTTGAAGATGTTTTATACAATATGCACTTATAATAGTATCAAATGATTTGTTTTAAACGTATCAAGCATTCTTAGCTATTATAAGGTAAAAACCCTATCCTCCGGCTTGCATTGCATTGTGTGATGGGACCTGGGTCTTATAATAGCTTCATTTTTCTTTATTTAGCATTGCGTTGTTTGTTTTACGCACTGGTATTCTTGGGAGGAAACCCGTTCCGTGTTATACGGCGTGGTCCCTTGATTTACCGAACTTTAAAATAAAGATTAATAACCGTTTTAGTTCTCACACCAGTCCCATGACTGACCTGGAGTTTATTGTTTTGACCTAAACTCTGGGTGCCCTATTTTGACACGGGAAGCTAGTAGTTTTGGTTTTGCAGATTTATATTCACAGGATCCTGGTTTACAGCTGGAATGATATCCGGAAAGCTTTGTATCCGTATATCTCTTCTAGTGGTGTATTGTATTAGTTTCCGCTGCGATGTATTTAAATGTAATTAAAATCTCTGATATTTCTGTGTAATATTTATTCATACTCTGTATATTCTTGTATTCTGATGGAATTGTTGTAATAACAATGAAATGTTCTCCCGTCTGCGTTCTTTTGTGGCTTGTTCTCGAACTATCCGCGCTTTCCTCACCTGGGAAGTTACGGGTTTTCACATTAACTGATGTCCACTAATTCTTGCTGTTAAATTAATTAATGACTTAATTAATTTAAGAATATTTCTTAATTGTTTCCTTAAACAATTATCCCAAATTATTAACCCGCAGGTTAATTTCTGATTTTAAACCATATTTAAATCGTAAAAATTTACTATAATAAATATTTATAATTACTTTGTAAAAAACTATTATAAATATTGGTTTATTTATAAAACTTCTATAAAATAAACTTATATAAAGTAAACTTGAAAACTTTGATTTAGTTATAAAAATAATTTTTATAACTTAAACTTCGTCAGTTCTCCTAATAGCAAATCAACATCTTAAAAAGATGGATTTTAGGTCATCCTTTATCAGTCACTTAATCATTACTGTTATCGATTAATAACACATCAAATGTTGAATATTAATTCAACAACCGACATCAAATTCAATAATCAACATCCAAACAGGATTTAACGTTATTTGGGTGAAACAGTTCATATATTAATAATATAAAAACAAATAACATACAATATTTAAGAAATCCAAATGGATCCCTCCAACCTGCTCTTCCCTACATCACAGTTCATGATATCATTTAATAACAACATATGAAATAGAAATTTTAATCTAATGCATTTAAATGACAAAAATATAAATAACGTCAATAAACAACAAACAATAAGCATTTAAGACATGCAAACATCCAATTTATACTATCAACGTGAATTATAATTATATGAGTTTAATCACATCATAGAATTTCATAAGGCGTTAGAGTTAACTCACAATTTATTTTGATTGATGATTTTAGGTCAATTTCATTTAATTTTAAATGATTGTTTAAAATTAAACTAATTTCTATGCAGCTCTATTGAACTAGACCAGCTTGTACGCGTAACTTCCGCTAATTCCATTCCAACGTAATTTATTTTGTCTAAATCTATTATTGTAAAATTGAGATACACACGTTTTAATATTTCATTTGAAATTAAATAATAATTAACATAATTAGATTAGCCTAATTACAATTTTTAAGCATTTTAACCCACATTTACATTATCTTCTCCGGTTAGAAGAAAACACGACCTCCATTTCAAGTAATAGTCGATGCCATCAACCTAGCGCCGCTCCTCCTCTGACAAGCTCCAACTTACCACACCACCATCATCAACCTTCTCGCCTCACATCCTCTATGCTAGACTCTACCATCCTAGGCTCGATGCCTCCCCATGATGACTAGAATAAAAACACACCCCACAACCTTCGAACAATATTCCTTGACAAAAAACACCATTTCATTCACCAATCATCACCAGTCCGCCACCATTGCCACTTCAACCCTCAACACATAATTACCTTCCCCCAATCCAACTTCTCCATCACTCGAACATTTTGACTCCCCTTGATATCACCTTCAACCACAAAGAAAAAACCACCCTTCTTTACAAACAATCATACATCACACAACATCTAAACCATAAATTTTACACACTGCAATTTTATTTCATCCTTGACACCTTCCAGCTCTAATAGCAAAGACAAGCAATGTCGACGACATCAAAACCAGACAACTGGAAACTTGAATATATGTATAATAATAGTGCCAGGAAAAAGAGGGGTGATGCCGTTGGGTGGACGAAGTGGGCACGCACTGATTTCAAGTAGGAGGCTTGATTGAGGGATGTGAACCTGAGGAAATGGCGGCTAATTTTGGATAAGGTCGTATTTGGGTTTGTTCCTGGGAAGGTGAATGGTGGAACTAAACTTTGATGTGATGGGTTGAAATGTTGCACAATGGAGGAATGGTGGGAGGTGCGCTCACGGTGATGAAAGGGTCTAGTTAGGTCAGAAGCGGTGGAAGGGATCGGGATTATGATTTGGGGAAAAGAAAATAGGAATGATGGATTTCTATGAGATAGAAATGAGGTGGAGAAGAAGAGGTGGTAGAAGGCATTTTAAAAGGTGAATAGCCTAAATTTTAGAACGTAAATTTTGCGTAGAGATTCAGATAGGATTAGACATGATAATAAAAGGATTTGTATAGTGTCTCGAAGAGATAAGCAGCACAAGATATACATAACGATTTGGCTTTGAAAACGACAGGGTAAAGGTTTAAAAACAACTTTGCAAGATTTTGACAAGGTTTTTCAATGATTCGGCCGAGATTTACAAACAATTTCGCCAGAGATTTTTATTAATTTTTAAAGGATTATGTTTCTTATTTTATGAAAGCGACCCTGATTTTATTAATGCGCAATAAATGTTTGAATTTTTTTAATTCGTAAGATCACTGCAAACTCCATTTACGATGAAAATTTGAAACCTTACAATAACTTAATATTCCGAACATGATGGAATTGGTTTAATCGAATTCCGAGACTATTAGCAAAATCATTAATTATTTCAAACTGTAACGCCCTGCCTCTATACCCACTATCGTTCAGTTCATTTCAGAGAAATGTCGTAGACCATAACGGAAAATGAGGTTTGTGAAGGGTGACCGATTGTATGATCACTTCATGTGAGGAATGCACATTGAATTCTGATACCGATTAAAATTTCGACATGACCATTCGGCACATAGGGCAACTACACAACGGCTATATGAAATTCGGAAAGCAGTTAAAATAGACAACAACAATAATATAAATATGGTATATCTCAAAGACAGACACAGAATAATCATATCACAAAGGCGGAATAGATATGAATAAACCAAGGATGTGTACAACAAGATGTGGTCAACAAAGATCCACTAATCCCAAAAGAATAGATACATGCACCATGATCTAAATAAAAGAATATGTACACAACAATATAATTTCATAAGCATAAAAGTACATAAAGCGGCAGAGAAAGAGTAGCAAGCTGAAAGTGGAAGATCAATCCTGCAAGGAGCCCCAGAGGAGTACCTAAAATGACTCGGTCTGACCCGAGTATTATTTATAGGAATAAACAATAAATGGATCAGTCTAGCTATACTCATCAAATAAACCGAGATAACAAGAGATATAACAAAGGATGACATGAACATGGCATGTCAACAAAATCAAGAAATGACAATGGGATGTCAGCACACAAATATCTCTAAATAATCTCCTAGCTAATATAGAATGCAACATTCAAATAATAGCACATAACAAGAAATGACAGCGGAATGCCAAATAAACTAAACACATGAGTGACAACGGGATGCCAAATACACATCAAATCGATGACCATCGCATCAAAGAAAATCATGAATCATAAATCATTTCTCAAATTGACGCGCATCACGTCAAAGTAATCAAGAATCCAGAAATCACTCGAAATCCAGAAAATATCACAAAGGGGCAGACCTGTTCATAGATGAGATACGATCTCTAGGTAGCGAACCCATATATTTGAGCCGAAGCTCCCCACAGAGCCAGGTCGTGATCCCAGAAGAGAGAAAACACCTAAATCGTGAAATCTCTAGAAAACATCATAAAGAGGGGGCAGGTCTGTTCATAGATGAGATACGATCTCTAGGTAGCGAACCCATTGGTTTGAGCCGAAGCCCCCCATAAAGCCGGGTCGTGACCCCCGTAGAGGAAAACATAAGTCATAGAAAATCATAGAAAGTCAGACAGAAGTCTCATAGATGAAGGTCACAAATCGTAATTTCCCACTCGGGCGATCGCGAACCAAACAACTATGTTATAGAGGCGGATACCGTGGATCCGGGTGAGTATGAATTACGCCGAGATAGTTAATATAAGAAAATAGCTAAATGTCCCATAACCACTCGCTATTCTCGAATATTTACTAAACCGTTGTTAGTTCATTCTCAAAACATAAATCATGAAGGTTGGACCGAAGTCCCATAGGTGAAATCCAAGAATCGTAAATCCCACTCGGGTGATCGAGGACCACAAAACACAAGTCATAAAGGATCACATCGATCTGGGTGAATAGAAATTATTCCGAGCTAGTCAATATAAGGAAATAGCAACATGACCCATAACCACATGCTATTCTCAAATATTTACAAACCCGTAATTGGTTTCTATTCAAAACAGAGAAAATCACCACACATGTTCGAACGAACGAGTCCAAGAGTTATTCGCCGAAGTAAACATATACGGGGTCATAGTCCTCAGTTTTATTAAGGTAAATAAAATAAATTTCTCGTCCGATTGATAGGATAAGGAATCGTATATAAATCAATAGAATCATAACCGAGTTTAGAAACCGAATTTATTTTAAAAGGATTTGAATTTAAAAACTGATTAAACGTTGGTTCGATGCCCATTGACAATATAAAACCCCATTATCCATTGTGGTTCAATTATTCATAAAAATAATCGCCGCAGCGAAGGGAACACAAAAATCATAAACCCACATTACAACAACATACAGGAAATCTAAGGGATAACGGTTGTAATTTCGATCAACGAACGAATAGAACTTCCAAACTAGCACCCAAAGGTTTTAAGCTAGATTGGAATAGACTTGAAGGATATCGAGTCGATAATTCACGTTTTAGAGTCGTGAATCATACTAACAAGAGTATCGAATAATTTCGATATACAAAATAGAGCACACAGGCTCTAGAATGATCACTTATTCAATTCATATCATAAACAATGTGAATAGGCCAAAAAGAATCAACATTGGAAGAATCAATCGAGAATCAAAGACGACGAATCGAGCTGCTGGAATCTGTGAATTCGTGAAGCTGAAGTTCACAAACGAAGTTCGAACGGCCCGAGCTCCGGCCGGCAAAGAGCCCAGATGGGGGTAGACTGTGGACCGAGGTCCCTCTGGTCCACAGCACAAAACCGGTCGACCGGTCAAAGAGGGGCGGTCGACTGTATTCAAACATCAAGAAAACCGGTCGACCGCCCCATTTGGGTCAGTCGACCGGTTTTGGCCTAAGCTGTTGCCCAGGCAAAAAAACTAGGGGGATTCGTCCCCCCACGAGCTTCCGGCGCCGATCATTGAGATCTGTGACTTCTTCGGGACATCAACGAGGCCTCTCCGATCCACCGTATCAACTCGCAAAGCTCGAATGCAAGGATTATGATTATAGGTTCTAAACGAACCAAATTTCTAAACCAAAACGAATAAACGTAATATAAGAAAATTGTGAAGTCTTAGAACTTAGTCTGGGGACCATCGAGCTTCACAACATCGCCAAATCAACTCTTAGCATATGCATTGGGTCATATGAATAACATATGTCATAATTTATACTTCAAATGAAATTCAAACTAATAAACCGAAAAGTGTAAACTCTCCTAACCAATTCAACAAGCAAATGCAACATGAAATGGTCCTAAATTACACTTGTGCAAGCCATAGACTTGCGGCATAGATGTGAGTTCAATAAAGAACTCACCTTGGTTTCAAATGACGAAGAACAAGCTCCAATTCAAGCAAAGAACCCATATTTCTTCATTAGTTCCTCCAAAATCACCTAATGAACATAAATGAAGACTCATGATTGTTAGGGTATGATAAAAATCCGAAATTGACAGGAGAATAAGGTAGAGAGGGAGACTAGAGAGCTTACCCATGTTTCTACACTTGATTTCCTCTTGATTTGGATCCCAAGGAGCTAACCCTAGCTTAGGAATTTCTATTTCCCATTCCCTTATCCATTTCTATTTCTTTTCTAAGTTTGGAGAATGAATGGAGGGAGGAAGACTTGGGGTTATATGGTGAGCTAGTTAGCTCAACCAAGGCCCAACCCTAAAGTGCCAAAATTCCGAACTCGGAACATATCGATGCTTATAGTCAAAAAGGTCGTAAACGATGATCCAGACTCAATGGAAGTGGTTTCGAGTCCAAATTCGACCATATGCAAAATTTCACTTTTTGAACACACATCGATTAATGATTAACGACGTTATATTTAAATAAAATATTTTAATATATTATCGTCGAATGAGAGGGTTGTTACAGACTTCCCCCTTAAAAGAATTGCGCCCTCGCAATTCCTTAAGATTGAAGTAATGAGTAACAACAAAAAATAATACCATGGAGTGGTACCACAAGAACCGACACGAAATGGAAAGATCACACCAACGGCTAGGTGAGATCCCAATTTCATCTCGCAAGATCGTAAAAGATAGAGTTCATTCTCGAACTCCATTACCCATGAAGGTAGTCATCCCAAACAGGTAAAATAATTTCAGAAAAATTCATAAGCACTATGAATTCGTATTGTTTGGCCTTTCTTATTACAATTCTCAAAGGAATGAGAATTTGTATAATACATAAGAATCTTGCAAATCAAATTCGGAATTTTCAAGAAGCGACAATTTTGGGTCTTATAGACGCGAGATATCAATAGTAGATATTTCTCTCAGGATATGAAATGGGAAATTACGATGGTTGACTAGTCCATTCCCAAAACTCAATCATGACGATGTAGCGAACACCGAACCTTAGCACTTTAGTCTTGCGACAAGGTAGCTGACACCAACAAAAGCACAACACAGAGATTCCAACGAACTTAGCTAAAGAAAGCAATTTTCGAAGGAATAATCAATTTTTAAGTATCAATGATTCAAGGTTGGTAACGGAATACCAACCAGCTAGAAACCGATAAACAAATATTGGTAACGGAATACCAATGAACTACAAATCGATAATCAAATATTGGTAACGGGATACCAATGAATTAGAAATCGATACAAATCTTGGTAATGGAATACCAATGAACTACTCGGGGAAATCAATTTCTAACCAGGTACTAAATCTCATTTAGTAACCATAAGGACGAATCATTAGGAATTATACGAAATTCCCAATATTTAGAGACTCGAGTATCAGTTCTAGAAAACCAGAAACATCGAGAAGATGATGGATAAGTAGTGCACAACTTACCACTTCGGAACATCAGGATTTAAGATAATTTTCTGCCAAAAATCCCAAATCACAGAAACATCAACAATTAATCAATGAAGCAATAGACAATTTCTCTACAAGATGAGATTAAACCAAAGAGGTTATAATCCCCAAAATTTTTGATTCACAAGGGTTAACAAACGTGCGGAGACAATTGTCAGCCCAAATGATTCGAGCAAACAAGGGGTGAATATAAAAAGAGTTCATCCTTTCGATATACGTTTCTAAGAACGACGCAAGGCTAAGTCCATAAGTGAATTGACTATAGAACTTTCGGATGATCGCAGATCATAGATTCGAAGAAAGGAATTATTGAGTTTGCCGTGGATCGCAAAAACTCAAATTTTCCTCCCTACGAGATTCCTATTCTCTCGAGTAATCGTTCACTAGAGAAAATAAGGAGACCCATGGAATCACAAGAATACAAAATTCTCTTTAGAAAATTGAGACAAGGATTAAGAATTAGGCAAGATTCTCAATCACTAAGAATTCTCGAAAATCAAAAATCTGAAATCCAGAAACAAGAAACATAAATAAATAACTTTTTGGGTTGTTCGTGGAGTTATTTAATTTACTCAAAGAAAAGATTCAAGATAATTTCTAATTAAAAATCTTGAACCACTCAAATTCTTGGAATTGCTTCAAGGAATAGAATAAATTTTCTAGAAAGATAACAAACGATTACGAAAAATCGCCAAAGTCCAATTTTTTTAATTAACTTATTAATAGTTAATTTAATTTTAGGGATCATTTCAAATGTCGGATTGTCATATAATGGTGTTTAGGAATTCCAAACTACAACATAGCGTCCCATATCTCGTTCGAGATCCTTAACGCACCCGATGGACAAGTTAACACAAGAAAGTCCTCACAATTTCTAATGTTCACGCAGATCTCGTGAAAATATAAAAATTCAATAAATTGTTCGGAATGGCATAAAGGAAATAGGATTCCTTTATCAACTTACGAATAAAACACAATTGATATCTTTTCATAACGAAGAACACGGTCGACGTATATCAAAAGAACATAAATAAAATAATCTCTGAACAAGATAAATGACATTAAGGAATTAATGACACATACCTTGACTCAAGAATTAACGAACGAATTGTTGAATCCCACTCGAATATTCAAAATGGTTATTATCATAGTTTTCAAACGCATAAGTCCAGTAATTATCCGTCAAAGCAAACACAAGGGTTCATAGTCCTCATGTTTACTAAGGCGTTTAATTAAATTTTTCATACGATTGAAGTAGTCATGACAATGTCGAAATACGATCGCCGAAGCAATCGACAACTTGAAATTTATGTTTTAATAACGTAATTTATACAAAAACAGACATCGATTAGCAACTCGAGTCACAGAATGAAACAGAAGCACCGCTAGAGCAAACGGGCCCTAGATGGACTATAGAAATCAACCGAAGGAGAACGAGTCGATAACTATTCAAAAGACTAAAAATAGTCCACTCGAGACATATTCACCCCTCTCGTATGAGGTACACTGGGTGAACCGGCACTTGCACGGCCACGACCAACTATTTCACTTCTTTAAGGAAAAGAAGGAGAAAAAAGTTAGTTACAAGTTGAATTCAAACGACACGAATTCAATCAAAATGGAATCGTATTGGAAGATAAGCTATGACGGGTCTTAAGACTCTAACTAAAACCCTAAAGCACGATTCCCTAAAGAGGCTCAAGACAATACCATCGTCATGCTATCTTACACTGTTCTGAAAAGTTGGCTTTGATACCAAACTGTAACGCCCTGCCTCTATACCCACTATCATCCAATTCATTTTAGAGAAATGACGTAGACCATAACGGAAAATGAGGTTTGTGAAGAGCGACCGATTGTATGATCACTCCATGTGAGGAATGCACATCGAATTCTGATACCGATTAAAATTTCGACATGACCATTCGACACATAGGGCAACTACACAACGGCTATATGCAATCCGGAAAGCAGTATAAAATAGACAACAACAATAATATAAATATGGTGTATCTCAAAGCCAGACACAGAATAATCATATCACAAAGGCGGAATAGATATGAATAAACCAAGGATGTATACAACAAGATAGTGGTCAATAAAGATCCACTAATCCCAAAAGAATAGATACATGCACCATGATCTAAATAAAAGAATATGTACACAACAAGATAATGTCATAAGCATAAAAGTACATAAAGCGGCAGAGACAGAGTAGCAAGCTGAAAGCGGAAGATCAATCCTGCGAGGTGCCCCAGAGAAGTACCTAAAATGACTCGGTCTGACCCGAGTATTATTTATAGGAATAAACAATAAACGGATCAGTCTAGCTGTACTCATCAAATAAACCGAGATAACAAAAGATATAACAAAGGATGACATGAACATGGCATGTCAACAAAATCAAGAAATGACAATGGGATGTCAGGACACAAATATCTCTAAATAATCTCCTAGCTAATATAGAATGCAACATTCAAATAATAGCACACAACAAGAAATGACATCGGAATACCAAATAAACTAAACACATGAATGACAACGGAATGCCAAATACACATCAAATTGATGACCATCGCATCAACGTAAATCATGAATCATAAATCATTTCTCAAATTGACGCGCTTCGCGTCAAAGTAACCAAGAATCCAGAAATCACTCGAAATCCAGAAAACATCATAAAGGTGCAGACCTGTTCATAGATGAGATACGATCTCTAGGTAGTGAACCCATATATTTGAGCTGAAGCTCCCCACAGAGTCGGGTCGTGACCCCGGAAGAGGGAAAACACCTAAATCATGAAATCTCTAGAAAACATCACAAAGAGGGGGCAGGTTTGTTCATAGATGAGATACGATCTCTAGGTAGCAAACCCATTGGTTTGAGCCGAAGCTCCCCACGAAGCCGGGTCGTGACGCTGGTAGAGGAAAACATAAATCATAGAAAATCATAGAAAGTTGAACCGAAGTCTCATAGATGAAGGTCACAAATCGTAATTTCCCACTCGGGCGATCGCGAACCAAACAACTATGTCATAGAGGCGGATATCATGGATCCAGGTGAGTATGAATTACACCGAGATAGTTAATATAAGAAAATAGCTAAATGTCCCATAACCACTCGCTATTCTCGAATATTTACTAAACCGTTGTTAGTTCATTCTCAAAACATAAATCATGAAGGTTGGACCGAAGTCCCATAGGTGAGATCCAAGAACCGTAAATCCCACTCGGGCGACCGAGGACCATAAAACACAAGTCATAAAGGATCACATCGATCCGGGTGAATAGAAATTACTCCGAGATAATTAATATAAGGAAATAGCAACATTTCGCATAACCACATGCTATTCTCGAATATTTACGAACCCGTAATTGGTTTCTATTCAAAACAGAGAAAATCACCACACATGTTCGAATGCACGAGTCCGAGAGTTATACGCCGAAGTAAACATATAAGGGGTCATAGTCCTCGGTTTTACTAAGGTAAATAAAATAAATTTCTCGTCTGATTGATAGGATAAGGAATCGTATATAAATCAATAGAATCAGAACCGGGTTTAGAAACCAAATTTATTTTAAAAGGATTTGAATTTAAAAACTGATTAAACGTTGGTTCGATGCCCATTGACAATATAAAACCCCATTATCCATTATGGTTCCATTATTCATAAAAACCATCGCCGTAGCGAAGGGAACACAAAAATCATAAACCCACACTACAACAACATACAGGAAATCTAAGGGATAACAGTTGTAATTTCGATCAACGAACGAATCAAAATTCCAAACTAGCACCCAAAGGTTTTAAACTATATCGGAATAGACTCGAAGGATATCGAGTCGATAATTCACATTTTAGAGTCGTGAATCATACTAACAAGAGTATCGAATAATTTCAATATACAAAATAGAGCGCACGGGCTCTAAAATGATCACTTATTCGATTCACATCTTAAACAATGCGAATAGGCAAAAAAGAATCAACATTGGAAGAATCAATCGAGAATCAAAGACGACGAATCGAGCTGTTGGAATCTGTGAATTCGTGAATCTGAAGTTCACAAACGAAGTCCGAACGGCCCGAGCTCCCGCCAGCAAAGAGCCCGGATGGGGGTAGACTGTAGACCGAGGTCCCTCTGGTCCACAGCCCAAAACCGGTCGATCGGTCAAAGAGGGGCGGTCGACCGTTTTCAAACAGCAAGAAAACCGGTCGACCGCCACATTTGGGCCAGTCGACCGGTTTTGGCATGGGTTGTTGCCCAGGCCAAAATCTAGGGGGATTCATCCCCCATGAGCTTCCAGCGCCGATCATTGAGATCTGTGACTTCTTCGGGACATCAACGAGGACTCTCCGATCCACCATATCAACTCGCAAAGCTTGAATGCAAGGATTATGATTACAGGTTCTAAACGAACCGAATTTCTAAACCAAAACGAATAAACACAATATAAGCGAATTGTGAAGTCTTAGAACTTAATCTGGGGACCATCGAGCTTCACAACATCGCCAAATCAACTCTTAGCATATGCATTGGGTCATATGAATAACATATGTCATAATTTATACTTCAAATGAAATTCAAACTAATAAACCGAAAAGTGTAAACTCTCCTAACCAATTCAACAAGCAAATGGAACATGAAATGGTCCTAAACTACACTTGTGCAAGCCATAAACTTGCGGCATAGATGTTGGTTCAATAAAGAACTCACCTTGGTTTCAAATGACGAAGAACAAGCTCCAATTCAAGCAAAGAACCCATATTTCTTCATTAGTTCCTCCAAAATAACCTTATTAACATAAACGAAGACTCATGAGTGTTAGGGTATGATAAAAATCCGAAATTGAGAGGAGAATAAGGTAGAGAGGGAGACTAGAGAGCTTACCCATGTTTCTACACTTGATTTCTTCTTGATTTAGATCCCAAGGAGCTAACCCTAGCTTAGGAATTTCTATTTCCCATTCCCTTATCCATTTCTATTTCTTTTCTAAGTTTGGAGAATGAATGAAGGAGGGAGGAAGACTTGGGGTTATATGGTGAGCTAGTTAGCTCAACCAAGGCCCAACCCTAAAGTGCCAAAATTCTGAAGCTCGGAACATATCAATGCTTATAGTCAAAAAGGTCGTAAATGATGATCCGGACTCAATGGAAGTGGTTTCGAGTCCAAATTCGACCATATGCATAATTTCACTATTTGAACATACATCGATTAATGATTAACGACGTTATATTTAAATAAAATATTTAAATATATTATCGTCGAATGAGCGGGTTGTTACACAAACGGTTAATCAATTTTTGTTTATATGGAGCATGATTACATAATAAATTCAGTTGACACAAAACTTGAAATTTAGCAATAAATATCCATTACGAATTTTATGAAATTAATTTTATTGAAATCCGAGATTGTTTGAAAATTGGCTATTTTCCTATGTTAAATTAGAATGATAAAATACAAATCGAAACAAAACAATCAATTCCATTGATAACAAATTATTATTATTATTATCGTATATATATATACAAATAAAATTTTATATAACCTCAAAATAAAGTAATTCGGATTTTGAACTCAACAATTTGAATTCCAAGTTAAATCGATATCTGATTTATTTAAATTCCTTTTATTTTATTTAATAAATGTTATAGTTCATAAACGAGTATACTGCGATTTTTCTGAAACATTGATTTTGATATAACTCAAAATATATAAGATGAAATCTCGATTTTTCTTTTTCATTAGAAAACTATAATCCAATAGATCCAGAAGATTCTTATTTCAAAGAATTCCGACTTATACTGAATCCTATATACTCAATTGAAGTTCAAATCGTAGAACTATGAGCTATCGCGATGCTGAGAGCTCATTTTAATTTAATTAAATTTATACAATTGAACTTCGTTTAGTTAATAAATTCTTGGTTAAAATTTCAAATCTGAAATGAATTGTTCATAATAAATCATCACATTCATACTATATCTCAAATTTAATTTATTCTCAATTATTTCAAAATTAAATTTATTATTTTACTATTCATAATAAATTAATGACTCACAATCATAGAATTCGAGTTATTTAAATTTCCAAATCAACATTTAAAACCAATTTTAAATGTTCAACTTAACGGCTAAAAATCTAGGTCATTACATTAGGTATTATTTACATTATAGATGAATCTTACGACTTAACAATAATAAATATCAGTTTTGAACTACTTGGTATTATATTTAGCAAACATTGTTACGATATAAATAAATTAATTTATACTAGAATGAAATAATGTATTCCAAAAAATGTTTAAGAATATTCTTTGTTGTGATGCACCATCCTTTAATTATATTAGTATTGGTCCAAACAACTTCACTGTTTTGTGTAAAAAAAAAAGGATTTGAGTTAACTTCTCAACAAGTACTAATAACAAAAAAATTTCTACTTACTTTTCTGATGATTTGGCTAAAGGGAAAAAAATTAACAACACTTTATTGTTGTTCCCTTGGTAAATTTACTGATTTTCAATAGGAAAGGCGCAAATCTGCACATAATGGTTTTATGATTGCTAGTGGATTTATTGCTTGTCCTAATTCTTGCATTGTTACTTCTTTTTGTTGTTCTTTTACCATTTCTTTTCTTTTTATGGATTTGGTTGTTCTATTACTTCTTCTTTTATTTGTCGTATTTTTCCACTACTTCTTCATCCTGTTTTTTAGTGTGAACTTCAGTTTTTGCCTCCTCTTTTTTACTCTTTTTTTTTTTGAATACTTAAGCGAATCACTCTTTTTTGGTCTTCTTGCTCCTTGGTGTACTCTTTTCACATATGAAAGTGTTTTTCTTTTGGTTGGCGGATTCTTTTTCCTTTTTGAGTTGGTTTGGTTTGTTGTTCTTCATGCATTTTTTTTCTACCGCACGCTCTTATGTGATATCAAGTTGAAATCTAAGGATAAAATTCAAGTATTGATTTTTCATAAGGGATGATTTTCTTGTTTGTGGTGCGATCCTTTTTTTCTTCCTCACGTTTCTTTCCATTTGTTGTTTCTCTTTTTCGGTTATTACTTTTTCATCAATATAAGTACTCTCTTTTTCTTTAGTTTGATTTCCTATTTCTGGGTTAAGCTAAATGTTTTCTCTTTCTATTTCAGCTGTAGTATCCAGAACTGGTATATCGTCAATCGTTGTATCAGAATCAATGTTGTTAAGTTTTGTAATGACCCAAAATTCCGGTCCAATTTGAGCTGACCAAAAACACAAGTCCAACCCCAAATTAAACTGAAAATCGGGAAATTAATAGAAAGAAAACAGAGGGTGAGGAAAGATAAGGTAGAAACTTAGAATAGAAAAACAAGAAGAACACAACATCAGAGTAACACGAATCTCACAGCGGAACGAATAACATATAATATATGTAAAATAACTTTGAAATATAATTATGTACTTGAATATACATATCATTATCAAAGTACAGCACTTACAACACAGCGGAAATAACTATAGCTATATAAATCCTGAAGCCTCCTGCTCCAAGCTCTTCCAGTATATCTATAAATCCCGACTACTTGACTGCCCATACAAATTTAGGCACCCAAGAGTTTAGGGAAAACAAACAAATAAACTCCGGGTCAGTCATGGGACTGGTGTGAGTAAAACAGTTTAAAACAGTTCAAGCAGGTAATTGATATCTCATAAGACCACGCCGTATAACGGAATGGGTTTTTTCCTTATGAGAATCCAAAATATCTTTATATCAAAAACATTTTTGATATTATAATAATGTCTATCAACCACAATATAATATTCATCTAGTAGAAACGCTTTCATCTCACGTTCTACATATATGGTATATAATCAAAACCGCAAGCACGTATTGGTTGATGGATTTCCAACTATGACAAGGTATGGAACCACCTTTCGCTAGTGTACCTCTAGAAAGGAATACACTGGGTTCAACAAGAACATCTTGCAACCCGGCCACACATGACCGACCACTCATTTCGCTTGAATGTATCGAATGTATATCACCAACGGTTGGGATCAGTAACCGTTTCCCGAATGGGACAGTATCAACAATAGATTTTTAGAAGTAAATGAAACTCTAGATCAGGTGATTATACACCCTATTAGGTGCGACCTACATAGTCATCCTGCCTGCCCGATTTCTGTCATTTACCGGATGTGAGGCCAGAAGCTACGCTTTATCATCATACCAGATTCACTTCGAATGCCACATCGTCAAATCCATCAGATCACCGATTGACGCCCCCAACAATACATTATGTGTTAGCTAAAAGAAGTTTCCTTCTCCGCTTCCACTCTTGGTACGTTTGGAGAAATCAATATACGTGATCATCTGGAAATACTCTGTCAGACATTCATCCATACAAGTCATCCAGGAACAGGATGAACCGAAGGCACTATTCAGTACATCGATCTTAGGCACTGTTACCTAAGACTTATACAATAGCCCTTGCACTTTACTCTGTCTTCAATTATCTTTGGCATAAATGATTCCCAACGCTTATGCCAATACAGAGTGGTTCTTTGGATAATAATCCAACCGGTCTCTCCATATTAGTAACGTTAAAATGGTTAAAACTTCGATAGTCTGTGATTTGACTATCGAAGAAAAACAAGTGTGCAAACAACGATATTATTTCCAGATGGAAATTATATCGAACAAACATCATTTAACATTAATCTCTTTAGTTCATTTTACATCTCCTGTTTCCCTATATCCAACATTTGCTATTTTCTATATTTAGAAGTAAAATTTATTAACACTGGAAAACATTTCCATTCCTTGTTTTATGTATTAGAAAACATTTATGATTCTTGTTTGGAAAATATTTCCAAACTCCTACGTTTGGATTAAGCAGATGTTTAGATAAAACATCGCTATGCCAACTCAAACCATTTCCTTTAATTACTAAATTCACTTAACCATCCTTTACTGCCGAACCTTAACCATTCCTTAGTTAAATACGAAGCCAATCAAGTTGGGGTAGAACTACCTCTCAGACCTTAACTGAACAACATTTCTAACTTTGAAATAGGCAAAGTTCACTTTATATTTCTTTAACTCTTCCTTACCTAACCTTTCTTTCGAGTAACTATATTCGATTAACTCTTTTCAATTAACTCTATTCGATTAACTCCTTTGGATTAACTCTATTCACTTAACTCCTGTCGAATAAACTATATTCGATAACTCCTCTCACTCTATTCGAATAAACTATATTCGATTAACTCCTCTAATTCCATTCGAATAAACTATATTCGATTTATTCCTTTAACTCCATTTAACTCTATTCGAATAACTAATATTCGATAATTCTATTTAACTCTTCTTCGAATAACTAATATTCGATAACTCCTTATACTTTATTCGAATTACTAATATTCGATTAACTCAATTGATTCTATTCGAATAAACTATATTCGATTAACTCCTTTATTTTAACTCTATTCGATTAATTCTAACTGGTTAACTCTTATTCGAATAACAAATATTCGATTAACTCTTTTTCGGCTAACTCGACTCGATTAACCCCATATCGAATAACATATTCGATTTACTAACTTTCGAATACCTTATTCGATTGACTCCCTTCAAATACCATATTCGATTTTACTCTATTTGAATAATTAAATTCGATTAACTCCTTTTCGAATAAACTATTCATTTATAAAGATTTACTTTTTGTAACGGTTCTTCATTTTACAAATGATTTCCTTTTTAGTAACGTTTTCCTTTTTATAATGTTTTCCTTTTTATTACATCCTACTCGGTTATAAACAAATTTCCTTTTTATAACTCTATTTATTTTCTAAATATTTCCTTTTTATAAAATCTCCTTTGATTGTTATAAATATTATCTCTTTTATAAAATCCTTTGATTTTATAAATAATCTATTTTCAATATTCATTTTGAAAATTTCCTTTTCACCATTCCGTTATGTTATGGTATTCAACATATCAAATCACGATGATCAATATCGTCCAAACACATATAATCGACAACAGATTATATATCACATCATATATTACAATATATGAATCACAGTAAAATAAATGTTGAGGAACCCGGTTGGGTTCCTTCAACCTGTTTCCCTGCATCCACAAATGTTACACAAAAAAATCAACATCACTTTCAGTTCCATATGATATATTCTGTTAAACAGAATCAATATAAAAATTCACTAACTGACTAACAGTTCAATCAAACAGTCAACACACAGTCAATCAGCCAATATTTAACGGTTCTAAAAATACAACATAAAATTATAAACTGTTCAGAGTTAGTGAGATTTACTCATATTTGCAGTTCACCATTAAAGAACGATAAACGGTTGTTTGATTTGAAGCAAACAATTTATTTCGCCGTAAATTCAAACGAGCCCCAATCCACTTCCAGTCAGCTTCATTGTGAAGCTCTCGTCCATACGATCCCGACGGATATTGTTTCGCTGAATTCCGATATCATACAAGAAACATACGATTATTTAAAATTATTACACTAATATAATTTAAATTTTAACTTAATTAATTTTTCCTATTGGGCTTTACCTATCCAAGCCGGCCCATTACACCCCATACCTAAACGGCCCTTCCACGTTTCCATCTTCCCCGGTAGTTAGAAACCAGTCGCTCCTCTTTTATCATAACCGAACATCCCCCAAGCTCAATCCTACTTGCTCATCCACGGATTCAAGAATCAAGGCCACATTCTACTCCCGCTCGAAATCCGCATCATCCCCTTACACCAGCATCGAACTCGAACTCACCCAGGCACTTCCATCTTCGAGCCTTCAACCGAAGACGACAGTGATCCTACTGAACTCAAAACTCCTCAAATCCATCCAAACTTCGTACTCTAGATCAATAACAACCCCTCACCCCGAATATCAACACCAATTTCAGAATTAAAGCCTCAACATCCCAATCGGTTCAACCCTAACCCATTAGAACGCACGCTGTACATATTTCCACCGTCGGAAGTCTTCACCGAGCCCCTACAGAGCTACACCAAATCGAAGAGGGTCGTATGAGGATTACATATATATATACCTCATAATATTTTGGATTTTATTTCTTTTGTTCTTGAATTTTGAAGGATTGGTTTTCACGTTTTGAGATAGAGGAACAAAAATAGAAACCATGGCCGGTTTCTATGCTTTGGTTTTGGTCTTAAGGAAGTTGGTTAAGGTGCTTTTATAGTGTAGATATTTTTTTATATTCAATATTATATTAATTTATATTGAACTGCTGTTTGTATTCGGCTTTAAAAATCCCCATGATCACATACGACACCCAAAAATCACGAAACTGGACATGCAGCTACAGTTCAACATAACGGTCCCAACGAAACTGGTTTCGTCGAATTCCGACTTCGTTTGCAAAAGTGGCTATTTTTGAAGCTCTAGATGACCCATTTAAATATATAAATATATTTAAATATAATTAAATTAAATACAAATAAATTTATATTATCGTATATACTCACAATGGAATATCATACAGCTCCAGGATAATTATATACTCGCTATTCCGAGTCCAGATTGAATCGATATTCAATTTACATTAAAAACCCTTTATAACGTATATAAAGCGTTACAAATTATAAAGGAACTCCACAGCGACTTTTCTGAAATTTGATTTGGATGTGATTCAAAATCTACACGACGAAATCCCGATTTTTCTCTTCCAATAGAAAGATATACTCCACCAGCTCCACACGGTTCTTGTTTAACAGAAATCCGGCTTAAAACGAATCATGTACATTCAGTTTAAGTTCGAATCGCCAATTTACGAACTACAGCGCCATTTCAAGCTCGATTTTAATTATAATAAAATTATACGTTCAAACTGTCGTTCAAATAATATATTCGTTATTCAAATTCAATTCCAAGCTGAATTAAATATCACGGATGATCCAGTTCACACTATATCGCCATTTCAGCCAATTCTGATTATTTCAGAATTAAATATATTATTTTGATTAAATATTCACCATTATTTAATTAAACCACCTTTTAATTCACCATATCACTATATATATAATTAAATTAATTAATTATAATACCTCTGCAAATGCGGGACATTACAATCTTCCCCGCTTAAAATAATTTTGTCCTCGAAATTGCTAAAAGGTAGAGGATGACCCTATCGACTGGTTAGAACTTATTTGTTCACTTCTTAACTTCAGTTTCAACTGAACCAATTTAATTTCAATTAAATTATTAATTAATTCTTAACAACGAAAATTTTCAAAAATCCTGAAAATTTTCTAACGCCTTAATCTTTTTGAAAAATTTCGCCAGCACCTCCTTTGTACTGGTCAATAGGTCAAACTCCAACTCGCCTCTCTGGGCCATCTCCAACCCAAAAGAAAATCAAACAGCCAAGCGGCATGCCAATTCGGCTCATAAATCTTATATCCAATAGAAATATAAACTTGTACCTTTTGTCGACATATCCTTATATCCTTTCCACTTGTTATCAATTCAGCAGATACAAGGGTCATCCCAATCAAATTCCAATCTGCTTTTATCCACGACACAACCATTCGCTTATATCCGAGCCAAATATCATTTCAACTCGAGTTTCTTCTCGATTCCCAACTCTTAACTTGATTATCACATTACACTTCAAATTTGAATCTTACAATCAAATTTGTCTTGATATCATTCTAATTCAATCTCAGTTACCACTTTACTGGCTTTACTTTAATTCAATTTTGCTTTCACAAATTTCTGTTAAATTTGTTTTTAATTCAAACAGTCTTTCCCTGGGAGTTTTTAAACAGTTTACTCTTTTCAAAAATCAAATTTTCCTTTTGAACATGTCACTGAGCCCTTAATTAATATTCCATTAGTTAAATCACTTCTCTATTTCTTTATCAATATTTGTTAACCAAATATTTTCAATAACCATTTTGGCCTTTTATGTTATTTGGAAAACTTTTCCGAATATCGCCTTCCTTTATTTTCTAAACTTTAGAAAATATATGCTATTTATAATTGGAAAATATTCCAATTACTTATCTCTTTTCCGATCTCGTTTATTTCTATACTTAGGAAATATTCTTTATTATATTTCCAAGCTTACACTTATTCGGGTTAAAACGGATGTTGTGTAAAACATCATTACGACAACCCAAATACTATATTCAACTAACTCTGATTCAACATTGATCTTCGAGCCTGAAATCTTACTATTTATTTGTTAATAATGAAATCAATCAAGTTGAGGTATAACTACCTCTCATACCTTGACTGAATAACATTTATAACGTCAAAACAGATATGACTACTTACTCGAATAATCAATACCATACAACTACTTATTCACTTTTAAACACGTATACGCTTCCCCTTTCTATTCTTACTAGATTTTATTCTTAGTCTTCCTTTTTGATTTTACTATTCTATTTCTAAGTTCGTTTCCTTATCGACTTCTATATATATATATCGATACGTTGATTTCTAACTATCAAATTATCTTAAAAATATTCTAACTCCTTAAATTCCCGGAAAAATTCGCCATAACCTCCTTTGTACCAGGAGCATCGGGATATTTCAAATAGCCTCCCATGGCCCTCACCAATCCAAAAGAAAAAGAAAAAGCCAAGCGGCTAGCCGATACGGCGCATAAAATCTCATATATGAATTAAATACATACCTTTTCGTCGAGCATTCTATTTATATACCTTCATACCTTATCCATACCTATCTCATGTATATTTATACCTGCCTAATCTATTTTAACTATACCTGATCATTTTAACTAAGTTCGTTAATTAATTTGTTAATTAACTCTTTAGTCTATTTCACTTTTATATTTGAACATGACATGTTCAAATATATTTTAACTTGTTTATTAACTAATTTGAATCCAAATTTCAAATTTAAGTTCTATATTCGATTTCGAATATCCATTTACAAATTCAATTCACCTTTCAAAGTTCAACTTCAAATTCAAAACTCTATTAACTAATTCCTCTTCGACTTAGTTAATTCTATTCAATTTCTATTCAAATTTTATACCACTTCTATTATCCGAATCTACATATCAAATTCTATTCAAATTCTATATTATAAATCCCATTTTGAAATTCAACACAACTTGTCTTTCCCAAAACAAATTCAAAACAGTATCTCTGGTAGTAATTCGTCACTTACAACTCGAAAATGAATATTGATGATGCAGCTGTCATCATCGATTCCATTTTCCAGCGATTGAAGTGAGTTCAATACTATAAAACCATTTCTAAACATTTCCACTTTGAAATTCATTTCAAAATATAATTCACACTGCTTGTAAAACAATTTTAAATCTCCCAGGATCTTAAATTTTCCTTATTTTTAATCCAAATTCATTTACAAACACTTATCCAGTTCTCCAGAGTTTTAACTCAATTTCTGGTTTAAAATTTCAGATTCAACTCATTTGATTTCACGTATTTCACTTATATGAATTCTGATTGGTTATTTACATAACCATTTGATTTATAATCTTACTTGATTATAATAACAACCAATATATCCATTACATTAAAATTTTGATATATATATCTTCTCTATATCAGGATATACCTTGGGTAAACTTATTTTAATTTACCCTCTTTTCAAAACATATCGTGACGACCCATCGTATTCGAGTGTTTAGTAACTCCTACCGATATAGTGGATCAAACTGATCGACCAGAACTCATAAACAACTCAACCAATGAATCTCCACAATATAAAACAATTTTTATATCAATAACAAATACGTTCACTTGTATATATACACTCAAACTCAATCTAGGGTATTACTAACCCTATCTCTACCGAGTCACGCCACAGAGCCAAGGTAATTCACTTAACCTTAAGCTCTGATACCAACTGCAATGACCCAAAATTCTGGTCCAATTTGAGCTGACCAAAAACACAAGTCCAACCCCAAATTAAACTGAAAATCGAGAAATTAATAGAAAGAAAACAGAGGGTGAGGAAAGATAAGGTAGAAAATTAGAATAGAAGAACACAACATCAGAGTAACACGAATCTCACAGCGGAACGAATAACATATAATATATGTAACATAACTTTGAAAAATAATTCTGTACTTGAATATACATATCATTATCAAAGTACAACACTTACAACAGAACGGAAATAACTATAGCTATATAAATCCTGAAGCCTCCTGCTCCAAGATCTTCCAGTATATCTGTAAATCCCGACTACTTGACTGCCCGTACAAATTTAGGCACCCAAGAGTTTAAGGAAAACAAACAAATAAACTCCGGGTCAATCATGGGACTGGTATGAGTAAAACAGTTTAAAACAGTTCAAGCAGGTAATCGATGTCTCATAAGACCATGCCGTATAACGGAACGGAGTTTTTTTCCTTATGAGAATCCAAAATATCTTTATATCAAAAACATTTTTGATATTATAATAATGTCTATCAACCACAATATAATAATCATCTAGTAGAAACGCTTTCATCTCACGTTCTACATATATGGTATACAATCAAAACCGCAAGCACGTATTGGGTAATGGATTTCCAACTATGACAGGGTATGGAACCACCTTTCGCTAATGTACCTCTAGAAAGGAATACACTGGGTTCAACAAGAACATCTTGCAACCCAGCCACACATGACCGACCACTCATTTCGCTTGAGTGTATCGAATGTATATCACCAACGGTTGGGATCAGCAATCGTTTCCCGAATGGGACAGTATCAACAATAGATTTTTAGAAGTAAATGAAACTCTAGATCAGGTGATTATACACCCTAATAGGTGCGACCTACATAGCCATGCTGCCTGCCCGATTTCTGTTATTTACCGGATGTGAGGCTAGAAGCTACGCTTTATCATCATACCAGATTCACTTCGAATGCCACATCGTCAAATCCATCAGATCACCGATTGACACCCTCAAAAATACATTATGTGTTAGCTAAAAGAAGTTTCCTTCTCCGTTTCCACTCTTTGTACGATTGGAGAAATCAATATACGTGATCGTCTGGAAATACTCTGTCAGACATTCATCCATACAAGTCATCCAGGAACAGGATGAACCGAAGGCACTATTCAGTACATCGATCTTAGGCACTGTTACCTAAGACTTATACAATAGCCCTTGCACTTTACTCCGTCTTCAATTATCTTTGGCATATATGATTCGCAACGCTTATGCCAATACAGAGTGGTTCTTTGGATAATAATCCAACTGGTCTCTCCATATTAACAATGTTAAAATGGTCAAAACTTTGATAGTCTGTGATTTAACTATCGAAGAAAACAAGTGTGCAAACAACGATTGTCGGCTAGCTTTTTGAACCAAGCCACCAAGATCGATATATGCGGTCCACACAGTCTCAGATATAGAAGCTATCAAGTTCAGACCATACGGATCATGGATCGCGGATCGCCCGCCTTGCGCAAGTCGCACTAATGATCACGACCCGATCAGATCCCATGAACCACCACGTGAAGACCTTGACTAAGTCAACCGCGATCCGATCCGAGCTGGAAGACACGATGTGTAACACCCCACCTCCGCTAGGGTCACTCACAAAGGGAATGCACTAGGTTTGGTGAAGCATTATCGAGGTAAACATTCATAGAAATATTACAAGACAGAACATATATAAAACAGCGGAAGTAAAACAAATTTCATTACCTTATAAAATAAGGTCTAAAGCCTTTTACATCAGAATACATCAAAACCTGTCTTGCAACAGTAAAGAAGCATAAAACCTTTTCATAAATCATTCCCCAAAATAAAGCGGTGAAGCAACCATAGCCAAGAGAAGACCAAGCTATACATGATGACCTTCAAGCATAAGAGGTCCGAACTAAATAACATCATTCCCTCCCTGAAAACCCGGGGGGGGGGGGGGGGGATGGAAGACAAAGAGGCGAAACAAAACGGGGTCAGTCATAAAGACTGGTAAGTCCTATCTACTTCCAGTATAAAAACAGGTAAAGGTAACATGACATGCATAAACTGAAAGTAAACATAAGGATGATGACAAGATAGATAAGCTAAACCAAGATAACTGGATGAACTACTGTAACAAGATAAATTAAGGTATCATGATAAACTACGGTGTCAAGATAAATCAAGGTATCACATCGTCAGGTTTCTATCAAGTCTACCATCCCAAGGTATCTATCATGTATAACATCCCACGGTATTTATCATGTATATTTGCTCTGAACCTCTCATACTAGAATCCCAACCCGCGTCATGTGTTAACTTTGAATGTCCCTTGCCCAATGTCATGTAATGGTCCATGTCAACCTAATATATAGCATATGTAGGTTTTCCCCACTCGTATGTTTCTTTCCATGTGTAAGTTCAGTCCTTTACCGTAGGCCGTACGGGCTTTCCCATGTAAATCCATACCACCTCAAAGTGGTACCCTTTTATCCTTGAAGTTATTTTGGACTGCTACCCTTGATCTAGTTATGTTTTCTTACCATGAACTATCGCGTGTTCACTTAGGATTTATGCCACCTAGGACCACTAGGGATTATGCTACCTAATGAACATTTCCGTGTCTCGGTTTGGGTTCAAGCCACCTAGGGCCACTAGGGATTATGCCACCCGTCAACCGCGCCCTTTATCCCGCGTATGTATCGTGAATCGTTTTCCATGTCTAGACGCACATGTTCCTCAATGTGCCATCTGAGTTCCGTGCCAGGGCAAATCAAGAAATACGGAACTCGGTCGGGAGCTTTAAGTCGTCTGCTGATGCAGATATCAAGGTCTGTTTTTGTATCCGTGGCTATGGTCCCACATGACCCCTCCCTCAACTACTGAAAGGCAATCCAAGAAAAATCATGTATGAGAACCACATCCCGGCCCCTCTATAGCCCCACTTTCCTATGGGCCAACCTCACCCATGACTCGATAGCAAGAACATGGTCTGTTGGGGGTTCTCTGCCTTTCCGTTCGTACACGATTGACTTAAGATGGTAGGTAGTCGACGACGTGCTATCCAGGGCAAAAGTCAAGTATCGTCGACTCCACGCTAATCCATCCCAGTCTTTAGGTCGCTCGCATAGCAACCAAGGCATACTCTTGGCTCTTCTACCGCAGACCTTAACCCCTGTGAGGCCGGGTTTCATGGACCATCTGCCACCTCACAGAGGGATACCATGAGTACCCTCACGTCTCCCGAAGCTACCGCTTCGTCACCCAGTTCGTTGGAGCCTTTATCTAAGTCAGATAATTTGCTCCTCCTCGTGTTTTAAGCGATGACCTACCGTATCGGGTTACTCATTCATTCATGAACTAGTCCCATGTCCTTGGCTAAGAATTATTACTTAGTTATACTTAACTAAGGTTTACCACTTAGCTTCTTTTCCCCGTTACCCTTGATTAACCACGATTTTCTACCTAGTTCCTCTCACTAGGGTTTTGTCTATTGGGTTAAGTGTTGTCATTCAGGTTCATGACTTAGCCCGCCTACGAATCATGTCAAGATTGGCTAAGTATTTAAGTTCAAGGATTAGCCCTACAAGTTGGTTAAGTATACCCAGAAGCGCATGACTTAACCCTATCAAGTCAAATTGGTTAAGTATTGGTTTGTCTTAACCCTATCAGATTATCATGTTAGATTGATTAAGCATAGATTATCTAAATCGCATCAGATCATCGAGCCGGATTGGTTAAGTATGGGTTAACTTAACCTCATCCACTAATCATACTACAAGGGTTAAGTATATTCAAAAGGTCTTGTGACTTAACCCTATCATGTCCACATGTTAGATTGGTTAAGTATAGGTTACTTAACCTCATCAAATCATCATGTATAATTGGTTAATTATAAGTTACTTAACCCCATTAAATTATCATGTTAAGTTGGTTAAGTATTGGTTGCTCAACCTCATTGAATTACCAAGTTTAGATTGGTTATGTGTTTAACTTAACCCCATCGAATTACCGTGTTTAGATTAGTTAAGTATAGGTTACTTAACCCCATCTAATTACCGTGTTTAGATTAGTTAAGTCTAAATTACTTAACCCCATCTAATTAGCAAGTCGGATTAGTTAAGTGTAAATTACTTAACCTCATCCCCTAATTATCTTGTATGGTTAAGTGTCATTAAGAAATCAAGCCCGGTCCCACTTAACTTACCCATTCGTGTCATATCGGTTAAGTGTCATTAGTCAAATTTACTTAACCTTATCATGTGGCATTAATTTAGTTAATGCACTCTCAACCTTTCACATTAGACCTTGTTGTGGTTACTAGTTAAGTCGGGCGGGTCCGGGTAGTTTTACACCACAACCTAGTCTAACCTCGGGTCTTAAGCGCGACATGACCAACTTCTCACATTGGATCCTATTGTTTGTAGCCACTAGTTAAGCCGGGCGGGTCCGAGTAGATTTATGCTACAAACTCAACCCAACCTCGAGTTGGCCACTTTCATGTTTGGCCTAGTGTCTTATTACACTTACAACCCACACATGTCTAGTTCAAGTTCCATGTTTTCCTATGTGTCATGACCACATTTAAATGTATCATGAATGTCATATTCTCATGTAAACCCCATGTCAAGTTTTCGTGTCATATTCACAGTTTCCCTAAGCTACCCAAACGTATTTCCAACCCAAGTGGAAGCAAATCACATGGTAAGGATACTATGCTACATATTGGCCTCAAAACATGTACGATGTCAAAAGGGGTTGGCCATAAACATGCGTATTATCATAAGGGAATTTGGCCACAAACATGCATATTATCATAAGGGAATTTGGCCACAAACATGCATGATAACATAAGGGGTTTGGGTTCATTTACATGCATAAGCCCCAAAGTCAAGTCTTTGCCAATGTTTCACAAGTCAAATGGTTCCCAAAGGTTCATGCTAACATTCCATAGATAGAGACTCAAACTTGCAAGATAAACTAGGCTAAGCATAACATGAGTGGCATGATTAAGTCGCTAAAACTTAGCCCAAGGTCATAGATCATAGAAAAGAGGCAAAGTTAGGTTCACATAGGCTAGCATACTTATGTTTCATCGCATTTTATCCCATGTCACATTAGAACCACCGTTAGAATCTACAAGTAGCTAGAACTTACATAGCGAGGCTTAGGGAAAGATCATGAATCGTCTTGACCAAGAAAGGTGGCTCCTTTGTTGAAGAATCGTCATGAAATTGGCCTAGCAACGTCGATCCCTCCTTGATTTGGTGTAGAAAGCTTGCACCTTCTTCATGGATCTGGCTTTGGATGCTCAAGCCCTTGGAGATGAAGATGGAGGCCATGATATGAAGGTGGAGGCCATGGTAAGGGAGCATTTTGGAATAACTTCATTGTAGGAATGAATTAATGAGGGTTTAGGCTAGGTCTAGGGGTCTTTTTATAGATTTTAGGGGTAGTTTAAACCATAGGATTAACCCCAAATCAGATCTGAGCCATCAAATTCCGTCGGAAGCTTCCAGAACAAGACCAGAGACACAAGCAGGCGCACCCAGGTGGCCTGGGCTCGACCACCCAGGTCGACAAGGGTGTCGACTTGCAAGTCGACACCACCTTGGGTGTGTCGACACCCAAGTCGACACCCATGTCGACTTGGGTGCTGGGCGGGAAATTTTCCCGCCCAGTCTTTTCGGCTCCAGATTTGAATTTTGAACTGTTTTTCGGACTTGGAATTTTTTGAAACTTCGTTGGGCCATAACTTGGTCATACGGACTCCGTTTTTCGAAAACTCGGACTCTATTTCGCGTATTTTTCCGAGACGAACGCAATGGCACAGCCCGTTTCCCTTGATTTAGATTTTAAAATTTAATTCTGCCTTGATTTCTGATTATAACACGTTATTAAAATTCGGGTTGTTACACGATGATGGCCACAGACTTGGTCATCCACGATCCGATGTTTAAGGAGATCGCGACACCTGTCCACAACGGCTAATTTGACTAATTCTTCATCAAGCTACGAACCAGTCCGAGATCTTCGAGATGTGGGCCACGTATGACCGCGATCCGTCACCAGAAATCAGCTATAAATAGCCCAGAGCTTGGCATTTTTCAGGATCTTTTGGCAGTTTTAAGGATTGATTCCACCATTACTGTCATACCACTATTTCATACCAGATTTACTTCGAGATAACTGAGAGAAATCATAATTGTAAGAGTGAGTTTGAGAGAAATCATTGGTTGTACTAGCATCCAAAGTATAATCAATAGCATATAAAGTGGACGTAGGCTCGTTAACGCCGAACCACTATAAACCGTGTGTGTTTTCTGCTTTTTTCTCATTTTTCTGTTATAATTCCCTACGAATCAGAACAATTTGGGTGTTAGAGCCAAATTTTTATCTAACATTTTGGTGCTTTCACTGAGAATTGATTTCTCGCCATATTGGATTGTTTCTCCGTTGTTTGGATATTCAAGTCCCAAGGAAACAGTCCCGAAACTTCACTGTTCAGATTTTTGAAGATTACAACGACATCTGATATCATGGCCAGAAAGAAGTCTAAGGAAGTACGAGCTTCGCAGGTGATTGAAGTCGCGAATGAAGCAGTTGAAGAAAGTGTACATGAACAGGTTGAGGAGGGCCTCGTGGATCGCGGTGACATAGGGGCGGACTGATCCGGACGCAGCGCCACGATCCGAACTGAAGGGGTCGTCACTCGATCCCACGACAACGCCGCGAACCCTCCCCCTAATGTTACCACGATCCGACCCCAGGGGGGCGCTACGAGCCACAGACACAAGTCCACTGCGATCCGAAGTGATGACCAGGCTACAACTCGACCTGGAAAGGAGGTTATGGCTCACTCTTCCCGTCCCGGTACCTCTGTTCGACCTGGCTCAAGTTCTCTGCGCATAAGAGAAAATGTTGATGATCAATATGACCCCTCTACTCCGGTCACTGAAGGAGATCTCTCTCGCTTCTCTGAAATGTGGGATAGGCTGTTTGATGAATTAGTTGCTCAAAGGCAGCAAAGCTCTGTGCTGCAGCAGAACTTAACTGCTACGGATAGAAGGATCGATGATCTCGCAAGACAAAGAGCAATCCCAGTTCGCCCACTCACCCCAGAGTACTCTTCTTTGTCAGAGGAGTCGCCAAGACCTCCGCAGCGACCGTATGAGAGGGATGAAAACATAGAGCAGCTCCGATTTGGAACCTTGCCATCACGAGAGGAAGAGACACTTGGTGTAGGACCCTCAACCCGCAACTTGAATAATCGTGCCGCAACTCCTAGAGCTCGAGTTGTGGACAATCTTGTTGAGAATAGACCACATCAGCCCCTTCGCCATACAAATACTCATGATAATAGGGGGCAACGAAGCCCAATCCGAGCTCCGGACTTCGTGGATGTTCCTAGAAGAGAGATCGGAGAATTCCACCGAGCAAGAAGCGCTGATCCCGAACCTCCGATGACCAGTGCAAATGTTGCAGCTATGGTACATCAAATCCTGGTGGATAGCCGTGGACAAAGGAATGAAGATTAGAGAATTGACCGCAGTCACACCCCTTTTTCTGATGACATTCTAGACGTAACTTTCCCGAGGCGCTTCAACATGCCCTAGATTAACCGTTACGCGGGTAGATCTGATCCAATCCAACATCTAATGAGATATTCTTGGTCAATGACCGCTGCCGCAGCCTCTGACGCTGTAAAGTGCAAAGCATTCCCTATATTCCTGGAGGATGTAGCGTTATTATGGTTTACTCGCTTACCAGCAAGATCAATTTTCAGTTTCAGGGAGTTGAGTAAAAGGTTCGTGGAACAGTTCTGCATTTATGCACAGAGGTCAAAGAGTGTGATTGATCTGTTCCTTGTCAAACAACGACCAGGCGAGAGCTTGAGGGTGTATCTAGATCGTTTCAACCTAGCCGCCACCGAAGTCAAGGATCCCCATGAGCCAACTGTTGTGGCAGCCCTGATTGATGGGGTAGATAAAGATACTGAATTTGGGAGATACCTGGCCGGGAAGCCACCTCATACTAGAGAATTGTTCTACGAGAAAGAAAACGTACGCTTACGTCAGGAGGAGGTATATGCAAACCGGAAGATGAAAATGGAAAATAAGGAGGAAATCCAAAGTAATGTGGCCATCAAGCAAACCAGAGACAACTCGAGAAAGGTTGAAGTCAATGTTGGAAACCAAAACCAGGGAGGCGACCACCAGTCAGGAAACAATGGTAACAACAGTAATGGCAATAATTAGAAAAGAAATTGGGGGAACGACTCCCAGAGAAGGACCCGTCCCAGGTCTTTCGAAAATTATACGCCAATAAATGATACTTTGGAAAATATATTCGTAGACTCGTACAATGTTCTTCAACATAAAAGGCCTCCTCCAAGAGATTCGATGGAGAAAGAATGTGAGACGGGGAAGTTTTGTCTCTTCCATCAGACTCACGACCACTCTACAAATGAATGCCGTCATCTGAGAGACGTTGTTGAGAGGCTGCTCCGGGAAGGGAAGTTGGATGAGTACCGGGTGACTCCTAGAGACAGGGGGAAAGCTATTCAGACCCCGAACCAAAACCAGAATCAACCTACTGCCAGGCCAACTGTCCAGCAAAAAGGAAACGATCTTGTTATCAATACCATAATCGGTGGGCTTCACCTAGCCGGGCATAGTTTCAAGGCGATGGATCAGTACGTAAACGCAGCAAAGCAGCATCTTGAGGCAGGAGAGTGTAGCAACCCTGAGGACAATGTCCCGGTAAAACAACAAAAGATGATGTCAGATGACGTCATTTTCCGCCACCGAGAGAGTATTGGAGTCCACGCTCCGACCGAAGATCCATTTGTAATCACAGTTCCTATTGGCCCGGCCACTGTCCATAAAGTTTTAGTGGATAACGGGAGTTCAGTCAACATTCTATTCAAAAAGACGTTCGATCAAATGAACCTTGAATTGAAAGATTTAAAGCCGTGTGAAGGATGGATCTGTGGATTTAACGGAGCTTCAACTGCTCCAATGGGATATGTAGAGCTACCGGTAACACTTGAGGAAGGAGAACGCCAGAGAGTGAGAATTCTTCCCTTCGTGATTTTGGGTATTGAATCGTCTTATAATGCCTTCTTGGGCCGACCGGCCCTAGCAAAGTTTAGAGCTTGTATAGCCCCCTGGCGCTTGTTATTGAAGTTTCCTACGGAAGCTGGTGTTGGCATAGTCAGAGGAGATCAGGTTGCTGCACGAGCATGTTACATTGCAGAGCTAAAGCTACTCCATAAAGGAAGAGATATAGAAACTAAAGACGCTTCTTCCCCCACAAGGGAGGAGACGTCATAGCAATTAAAGAGAATGACTATGGGTGAGTCGCCC
Source organism: Allium sativum (assembly GCA_030737875.1). Classification (NCBI taxonomy): domain Eukaryota; kingdom Viridiplantae; phylum Streptophyta; class Magnoliopsida; order Asparagales; family Amaryllidaceae; genus Allium; species Allium sativum. Next base: position 214,921,688 of record CM060915.1, on the reverse strand, counting down.
AGAGAACTGCCCGAGGATATAGATCCCAAAGAGGACGAAAAGATTGGGGGCAGAATGGCTGCTCCCAACGAAACGACTGTGGATGTACCGATCGATGATAGTGACCCAGAGAAGGTCCTGAAGATTGGATCCCAGTTGGATCCAGTTCGAGCTAAAGAACTGATGGATTTCCTGAAAGATAACTTGGATGTATTTTCTTGGACCCACGCGGACATGTGTGGGATATCTCCATCAATCATGAGCCACTCATTGAGCATTAACCCAAAGCATCTCCCTGTAAAACAAGAACGGTGAATGCTGGACCCAGAGAGGTCTGCAGCCTTGAAAGAAGAAGTTGGAAAGTTAAGAAGTAACGGATTCATCAGAGACTCAACCTACCCAGATTGGATTTCAAATCCAGTTTTGGTAAAGAAGGCCAATGGGAAGTGGCGTACGTGTATTGATTTTTCGAATTTGAATAAAGCCTGCCCAAAAGATAGCTTTACGTTACCCAGAATTGATCATTTGGTAGATTCAACGGCGGGTCATGAGCTTCTCTCTTTCATGGATGCTTATTCAGGATATAACCAGATCCCTATGCATGTTCCAGATCAAGAACACACTAGCTTCATTACGGATCTGGGATTATACTGGTACGTGGTAATGCCTTTTGGTTTGAAGAACGCAGGCGCTACATATCAACGGTTAGTGAACAGAATGTTCTATAACCAGATCGGGAAAACGATGGAGGTGTACGTTGACGACATGTTGGTTAAGTCCAGACAATAATCCAATCACAATACAGACTTGGCAGAGATGTTTGGTATTCTTCGAAAGCATGGGATGAAACTCAACCCAATGAAATGCTCATTTGGGGTTGCCTCCGGGAAATTCTTGGGATTCATTGTCAGCTCGCGCGGGATTGAGATTAATCCAGACCAGATCGCAACAATCAGAGGCATTCAGGAGCCTAGACAAATCAAAGATGTGCAAAGCCTTGCAGGGAAAGTAACAGCATTAAGCAGATTCATCTATAGAGCGACAGACAAATGCATTCCATTCTTTGAATTGATAAAGCGAGGAAAACGCAATTTGAAATGGACTCCTGATTGCATAGAAGCATTTCAGAACCTGTTGAATCATCTGGAGAGGCCTCCGATACTGTCTAAGCCAGTGGACCACGAGGATTTATTCGTGTACTTAGCAGTGTCGTCCCATGCGATCAACTCAGCATTAGTGAGAGAAGAAGACAAGGTTCAAAGGCCAGTGTACTACATGAGTAAAAAATTGGCGGCAGCTAAGCGCAATTATCCGAGGATAGAAAAGCTGGCGTACAGTTTATTGATTGCATCTAGGAAGCTTCGACATTATTTCCAAGCTCATCCTATCACCGTATACACTGATCATCCGCTCAAGCAAGTTCTACAGAGACCAGAAGCTTCTAGAAGACGGCTCAAATGGAACATTGAATTGAGTTAATTTGATCTGAATTTTCAGCCCCGACGATCGATACGGGGGCAAGTGCTGGCAGATTTCATAGCAGAATTTTCTGTCCCGGAGGATGACATAGTAAACAAAGAGGCTGACCCACAAAATTACTTCTCGATCCTAGTGCATGGAAATTGTATATTGATGGTGCTAGGAATGATAAATGATCCGGTGCCAGAGTGGTGCTTGAAACTCCTGAGAAACAACTGATATCCTATGCTATCCGGTTGGAATTTCACGCCACTAACAACGACTCCGAATATGAAGCCCTAATAGCCGGGCTGAGGATCGCAAAGGAATTAGAGATCGCGAAGCTGGACATATTTTGTGATTCCAAGTTGGTTGTAAATCAGGTCACTGGAAAGTTCTGAGCTAAGAGCCTAAGATTGATTTCGTATTTGGAGAAAGTGAAGGAGTTGTTGACTGGCTTTGATCACTACAGTATATCTCATATTCCACGGTCAGAGAACCAACAGGGGGACAAGTTAGCGAAGATGGCTAGTTCCGACGATCCTGAAGAAGCCGGGCTAGCCCCAGTTGAAGTACATCAGTTCCCTAGCATAGGTCAGATGGAAATTGATCTGATACTAGAAACTGAGCCAGAAAGGGAGTCATGGATGACCCCTCTAAAGAATTTCTTGATGAATGGAACGCTTCCGACCACAAAGAGCGAGAGGCGTAAAATAATCCGTAAAGCTTCCCGATATGTTCTGCAAGGCGGAGTCCTGTACAGACAGGGATTTTCGATGCCTCTTCTCCGGTGTATAGCCCATGATGACATCAAGCGTGTACTACAGGAAGTACATGAGGGTGAATGTGGTGACCATACTGGAGGACAAACATTGGCAAAAAAGGTGTTGCGGTATGGTTACTTCTGGCCTACCATAAACAAAGATGCGGCAAAATACGCACGACGTTGTGATGCATGCCAAAGATTTTCAAAAATTCCCAGGGCACCTCCTGGTCAGTTAAAGACAATGTCGAGTCCATGGCCTTTCGCTATGTGGGGAATTGATATCATCGGAAGCCTCCCTAAAGCAAAGGGTGGAGCAAAGTTCGTTATTGTAGCTGTTGACTACTTCACCAAATAGGTCGAGGCTGAGCCGTTAACTACAATCACAACCAAGCGAGTGATTAATTTTGTTGCTAGGAACATTATTTGCCGGTTTGGGATCCCGAAGATCGTCATAACTGACAATGGAACCCAGTTTGATAGCAACGAGTTCAGGGACTTCTGCTAGAAGTACCACATTGAGAAACGATACACCTCTGTGGCACATCCGCAGTCGAACGGATAGGTCGAAGTAGCAAATAAAGTGATTAAGTCCATTATCAAAAGAAGATTGAAGCAGGCCAAAGCCATGTGGGTCGATGAATTACCCTTGGCATTATGGGCCTACAGGACAACGTATAAATCGGCGACAGGCCATACTCCCTTCTCTCTTGCTTTTGGAGCAGAGGCAGTTATCCCGATTAAGCTAAAAGTACCATCTCACCGAGTCACTTACTACGATCCGATGACTAATAACGAGTTGCTCCTTGAATCCCTAGATACAATAGAGGAGAAAAGGGATCAAGCAGACCTGCGTGCCTTGAGACACAAGCAACAGGACGCTAGATACTACAACAAAAGAGTTCGAGCCCGAACCTTTGAACCCGGAGACCTGGTTCTGAAGCGTGTCTTTATACCCCCAACTCATATGGGTGCGAAGTGGGAAGGACCATACTCCGTTCTACGAAGGCTTGATAATGGAACCTTCAAGCTAGCAACCGTAGATGGAGAAGAAATCCCCAGAGTGTGGAATGCCCAACATTTGCGGCCTTATCTGACGTAAAGTCATCAGATTTATCCTTTTGTTTCATAGGACCATGTAAAAGGCATGACTTGCCTAGAATAGTCCAATGTCTTGAGCAAAGGATTATAAAGTGGACGTAGGTCATGATTTGACCGAACCACTATAAAAATATTGTGTGTCGTTTACCTTTATTGGCACTATTATTTATCTGCTCTTCTATCTTTATAAAGTTTGCTGTAAAACCATATAGCGATCACAGAAACGTGTAATTTTAAGTGCCTTCCACCAGAATGGAGAGTAATCCGCAGCCAGAACGCTGAAGTTGCAATAAAGTGAATCACACCATTGATTGCCCTCTAAATCTCCAGAGCCGAGAGAGAACGTAAAGGACGCGAAAATAACGTCCATATGCCAAGGAGACACACCATGATAAGAACCGCCTTGACAGAACTCTAACCTTGGCGACCGCTAGGAGAGTATAAAAGCGTCTATGATTAAGCGCTGAGAAAGAGCTCTTACTCCGCTGAAGGATCGGGGGGCGACTGAACAACTGAGATCGAACTCTAACCTTGGCGACTTCCAGGAGAGTATAAAGGCATCTATGATTAAGCGCTGAGAAAGAGCTCTTACCCCGCTGAAGGATCGGGGGGCGACTGAACAACTAAGCTCGAACTCTAACCTTGGCGACTGCCAGGAGAGTATAAAGGCGTCTATGATTAAGCGCTGAGAAAGAGCTCTTACCCCGCTGACGGATCGGGGGGCGACTGAACAGCTGAGCTCGAACTCTAACCTTGGCGACTGCCAGGAGAGTATAAAGGCGTCCATGATTAAGCGCTGGGAAGGATGCTGGAGACTCAGCACCCCCAGAATTTCTGCCCCGCTGAAGGATCGATGAGCGGATCATGGTACGAGTTTGAACTTTAACACGCTGACGGATCGGGAAAGTATAGAGGTACCGGAGATTTGGCGCCTCAAGGACTATAATCCTACTAAAAATTCCAAGTCCCCATATTCAGAGATAGGGGGCAACGTGCATAGAAATTTTTAAATTTTTTCTGTCGCTTGAAGGATTTGTAATATAGTTTCAACTTGATTATAGTCAAATGACTTGTGACTAAGTGTGAAGAGTTTATTGAATGCAGGTACACGATGATGCAAAAGAAATAAACTTTCATTCATAAACTGCAAGCTTACAAGATAAAGAGGAACCTAAACAAAAGTGAGGGCCATTCTCACAATGACATTTCATGGCCAGTGGAAAGCCTAAAAATCCTAAGGACAAAATATGAACTAATATCTGCATCCTACTCATGCTGAGGGGGAGGCTATGTTGGCTTCTTGCTCTTCTTCTGCCTCCCCGACTCCTCCTTATCAACATCCGAACGATCACCTTTTTTCCTCTTCCTCTTATCAACAAGAGGCTCTGGCGAAGAACTAGAGGATTGAGAGACTAGTTGTGAAGTTATTGATCGGGAGGAAAATCTTATGACCAACCCAGTTTTGGGATCGATCTCGGAAATAGGGGGCACATATACTGGATCATGTTCCACTTTCATAAGGAGCAACTGCCTCTCCTCTTCAGCCTGTTGTTCAGCCAAGGTTTCCTCATCATCACCTCTGGTTTCTTTGGTAATGGAGACTTCCTCTTCATCGTCTTCGTGGTGCCCGTCCATATCTCTCAAAGCCTCGATGGGCTCAGCATCTCGGGAAATATCAGCACTGGGTGCGAGAATGACTTTCTCCATCGTCGCACCTTCGGACTGCTTGGGAGCGTCAGTACTAGCACTTGGTGGGGTGACAACCTTCTCCGCCTCTGTCTTCTTCTCAGCATCCTTATCGGCTGGCCCGCCACCTGTAACATGAGAAACAAATGTTATTTCAGGGGAGAATGCGGTTTGCTCAGTTGATTGTTCGGCAAGATGGCGACAAGTGACGATTGCTTTGACAAATTGCGGAGAGAATATAGAGATACCTTCCGCTGATCCTCCATCCAAGCTAGCAACAGAAGCTCCGACAGCTGGAGAATTCGGACCCAAAGGAATCAATGGATCATCGGGACTGTATGCCTCAATTTCGGAGGCCTTGGGCTCTACAGCTGAGCTCGAGCCTTCTTCGATTTTATTTTTGCCCTTGGCCAGAGTTTTCTCCTTATCCATCTCTTCTTGGAGTAGGCGTCTGCCTTTCTCTAAATCCTCGGGTTCATTATCCTTAAGAATGGTCCGCATCAACTCATTCTCATCAATCTCATCGACTCCTAATCGCTGTTTCTCGCTCTGGACGATGGCATCCCATATGTTGGCTAAAGTGACATGGTAGTCCGGGATCCAGGAGATGTTACGGGTCTTGATGACCTGGCCAAGAAAGTCAAACATCATTACATCATTTCTTCAAATACTTCAATATCTTTCTCTCTCTCGAGGAGCTTTTCATTAGAAACAGTAGCCATTTCAATGGCACTTTCCACAATATTTTCAGCAAGAACTGCGCGCTTCTCTGCACGCGCGAGTTGATCATTCAGAATCGCCCTCTCTTTTTCGGCCAGAGCTAAACTATCTTTCAAGCTTGCCTTTTCTTTCTCCCAAGCAGCTTTTTCAGCTTCGAAATGATCCTGTGTTGTTTTCAGTTCAGTGTTGGCCATCTTGAGATCTTCCACCTCCTTCTTCAATGACGCACGCTCTTTGCTGTTAGAATCGAGCTCATTATGAAAACGTTGCCTGGCCTCCTCCAGCTCTGTCCTGTAATTTTTAGCATCTCGTTGAGCCAAGGCAAGCAAAGATTATGCATCTTCCGAGTCCTTTTCCATTTTCATCCTGGCCCTTTCATTGTTATCTATCCTCACTTTGGACCTGTGCGCTTCCATCTCTAGCGTTCGGATGACGTCTGAAAGGTTGGCAGCGTGTTTCTTCATCGCCTCATATTGCTTGGCTACATGGCGAACATGTCCGATGACTTTAGTATCCCAATTCCTAGTAACTGGTTCCAGAGTTGGAACGAACATCATCCTCTCGAAGAAGATATTGGGGAATAGTTCCCGTAATTTCCCCAGTTTAGCTTGAGCCTCAGGACCATGGACATAGTCTCTCTCCCCGGGGGCACTTAAACTTTGTTGACTGGAGGGGACGATGCCAGTTTTCTCCTTCTCAGAATCCTTGTTTGGATCTTTGTTTTTATCCTTAGGCTCGTGGTGTTTTTTGGATGATCTGCTGTGAGATGGCGCGCTCTTCGGAGGAGTTAAGTCTTTGGGAAGTTGTTTTCCCCCTGTAGGTGGCACTGGATGACTATGAGGCTTTCCATAGGTTAGTTTTGACGGAGATCTGGACCGTGAAGAAGGAGGCTTGTGAGAATCCCGGGACCAATGGCTGTCTCCCCCTCGGCTGCTGCTACGAGCACGCTCAGGATTTGGATGAAGACTAGGTGTACCTTTACGAAGAGAGCGATAAGAATAAGATCGTTTGCGAGATATCTTTCCTACAAAAGAAACAAGTACATATTAAAACCTTGAATACTGTTGGTATAAAAGTGTGGGGTCAGACAGTGCATGTGATTTGTGCATCCCATATAATTCCCCCTAACAGACCAGGGCCCGAAGTTAGGCTCGTCTGGGTAGTCTCTCGTTCTTCAACTGGAACAGTTGTTTCCTCAGAGATAGGAAAAAATGGCTCCCCTTCGAAGTCTTCCTGTGTATATACATCGTCGGGTATAGGAATCTTGCTCAATTCTTTAAATAACTGCTCCTTTATTAAATCATCGGGAGCAGCAGGTTCAACCGGTAGAGAGGCCCTTGAGGGGAAACCCCATGGAGAAGCTGGGATTTCCTTAGACTCGTCAGCACGGGCCTCATCCCCTCTATATACATTTAAATCTTCGCCGTCCTGGTTAATTATCAGCGAAGGACTCTTATGAAGTTTAGTTGTCTCTGCTACCTGTGACGTTCCTTCTCCCTCGGCCGGGGGCACGTATTTGTTAGGTTTGCCACCCGTGCCAAGTCCAAACCTTATATCCAGAAGGCGGTGCTTGTGAAAATTCTCGTCAGTAATACATTTCTTGATCTTTAGGAAGTCGGATTTGCTTTTCAGAAGAAGGGATAATCGATTACTGTACACCGAGCCTTCCGTGTTTGGAAAGGTGTGATCTGCATAGAGAAAAGAAGCATGTTAGCGCTTCAATTTCTTAAACAGGTTATTCATTCAAAGGTTTAAAATTTACTTGATTTAAGCCATCTTCTTGCACACCCAGCATGTCTCTTTATATAGAACCAATCGGCCTTAGGATCCCCTATGTTGCTGTAACCGTCAGATAAGACCTTCCTATTTGCTACCGATTCGAAGAAAGAAAAATTTGGGGTTGCCGTAGAGCGATGCTTGAAAAGGTAATAGAATTTCAAATCTTTAAACGTGAGCTCAGTTTGCAGGATTTCCGCATATGCGATGTATAGAGTGTATAGGGCTGCGTAGGCATTGGGATGAAGCTGCATCGGAGCAATACCCAATCGTTTTAAGGTTTCAATGACGATTGGAGGAAAAAGAGGAATAGCGCCTACCCAGCACATGAGTCGGCTAACTGTTATATACCCCTCCGGACCCAGATGAGGTCTATCTTCGCTACCAGGTGTCCTCACATCATCCCAGGGGATCCCGTGTTTCAAGCAAATTTTCTTAAGCTTTATGTCATCAAGTTTGGAAGCTAAAGAGTCAGTGAATTTCTCTATTTCTAGTGCACCAGGAATCTCGTCGGGAGCTCGGTCATCTACTTCAGACTCCTCATCAAGCGAGGTACTCTCAGATGAATCCAATTCCGTTTCTGCCTCATATTCGGATCCAGAATCCTCAACCTCTGGATTAATTGGAAGAACTTCGGGGTTGTGGTGCTCAGACGTCTCGGGATCCATCTTTGTATCAGATCTTGAAGGGGAACGGTTATCCGACATTACTGTTTAGGCGAGTAAACATGAGAAATAAGAATATAATTACACGCCCCCCGTGTGTGTAAGTGCAAGTGTGTGCCTATGCATACATAGGAGAAAAGCATAAAGATTAGCTACATAAGCAAGGTATTGGTCGTAATGCGCTATCAAGTTACGCTGTCATTTAGTCCAGAGGGATCATCTCGTAGGCTCTAACCTAACTGTCTATTGGTGTATCAAAGTTAAGTCGCATTGTTTGTGTAGCAAGTAAATCAGATCGCACAACTTCCCGAATCGCAAGTCAGGATTCGGATCGCAGAGCATCAGCGGATCGCGAAGCAAGCACAGATCTGTAGCGAAAACATCAGTTCAAGTATGAACGTCGGATCGTGAAAACGGAGCGGGTCGCACTGACCCCTCACGATCCGCCTCTATTATATCGATCCGACCTGACATTCAAACTTAGGGAGCATTCGTTTATTCCCCTCGATCTGATCCGCCCTTGCTACTACGAACCGATCTATTCTCCGAAACCCACTCCTTCCGTCCACCACGATCCGCTGCCTCGTCATTGATCCGATCCATCCCACCGTGCTTCTCCTCCTTCTTCCTTTTTTCCTCCCTTCCACCTCCGAGCTAGGATAGCCGGCACCTATGGCGCCAGATCAACCTCTAAAGCCTTGAACGCCGCAAAATATCGCAGCTTTGCTCTCTTAAATCAGTGAAAATTGGAAAGAAACGAAAAAGAAGGCACATTAAAGCCTCAGCAGCGTAATTAACTATTTTATCTAACTTAAAACGGCAGAAGAATGTGCAAGTTTGGATAGAAGGAAGGGTTGATGGCGGCTGCGGAAAAGGAAGAAGAAAAGGAGGAAGAAGGGTTCGGCTTATATAGGGAAACCCGTGGCCTTTGGCCTTCCGTTTTTTGTCTCGTCCGAACCGTGGGGGGCCTGTTGAGCCATGAGTCCAAGCCCATCGAGAAAAAGATCGCGGCCCGTTTCACTGGAGACCCATTTGAATGCCGGTTCGCGACGAGCCCCCTTCACCCGATCCGCATCACGTGATGACGATCTAAGCCCTAGAATGATCGTTAATAGAAGAATATGAACGAAGTTTGGAGGATTAAAAAGTTTACCCGACAATCGCCCGACAACTTTGCAATGAACTCTCCAAAAGAAAAATTCTGGACAACCAAAGAAATGGTCAAAGATATAACGGGGTATTTACACCAATTGAGAGACACAACTTTTTGGAAACGGTGCGACACTACAGACAGACACAACCTTCGCTTTGCATCGCTTCAGGAAAAGACAGTTCAGAAATTTCGAAGCATGTTCCATCCTCGATAAAACATACTTCGAGGGGGCAAAATGTTGGCTAGCTTTTTGAACCAAGCCACCAAGATCGATATATGCAGTCCACACAGTCTCAGATATAGAAGCTATCAAGTTCAGACCACACAGATCATGGATCGCGGATCGCCCCCCTTGCGCGAGTCGCACTAACGATCACGATCCGATCAGATCCCACGAACCACCACGTGAAGACCTTGAAGTCAACCGCGATCCGATCTGAGCTGGAAGACACGATGATGGCCACGGACTTGGTCATCCACGATCCGATGTTTAAGGAGATCGCGACACCTTCCACAACGGCTAATTTGACTAATTCTTCATCACGCTACGAACCAGTCCGAGATCTTCGAGATGTGGGCCACGTATGACCGATCCGTCACCAGAAATCAGCTATAAATAGCCTAGAGTTTGGCATTTTTCAGGATCTTTTGGCAGTTTTAAGGATTGATTCCACCATTACTGTCATACCACTATTTCATACCAGATTTACTTCGAGATAACTGAGAGAAATCGTAATTGTAAGAGTGAGTTTGAGAGAAATCATTGGTTGTACTAGCATCCAAAGTATAATCAATAGCATATAAAGTGGACGTAGGCTCGTTAACGCCGAACCACTATAAACCGTGTGTGTTTTCTGCTTTTTTCTCATTTTTCAGTTATAATTCCCTACGAATCAGAACAATTTGGGTGTTAGAGCCAAATTTTGGTCTAACAACGATATTATTTCCAAATGAAAATTATATCGAACAAACATCATTTAACATTAATCTCTTTAGTTCATTTTACATCTCCTGTTTCCCTATATCCAACATTTGCTATTTTCTATATTTAGAAAATAAAATTTATTAACACTGGAAAACATTTCCATTCCTTGTTTTCTGTATTAGAAAACATTTCTGATTCTTATTTGGAAAACATTTCCAAACTCCTACGTTTGGATTAAGCAGATGTTTAGATAAAACATCGCTATGCCAACTCAAACCATTTCCTTTAATTACTAAATTCACTTAACCATCATTTACCGCCGAACCTTAACCATTCCTTAGTTAAATACGAAGCCAATCAAGTTGGGGTAGAACTACCTCTCAGACCTTAACTGAACAACATTTCTAACTTTAAAATGGGCAAAGTTCACTTTATATTTCTTTAACTCTTCCTTACTTAACCTTTCTTTCGAGTAACTATATTCGATTAACTCTTTTCAATTAACTCTATTCGATTAACTCCTTTGGATTAACTCTATTCACTTAACTCCTGTCGAATAAACTATATTCGATAACTCCTCTCACTCTATTCGAATAAACTATATTCGATTAACTCCTCTAATTCCATTCGAATAAACTATATTCGATTTATTCCTTTAACTCCATTTGACTCTATTCGAATAACTAATATTCGATAACTCTATTTAACTCTTCTTCGAATAACTAATATTCGATAACTCCTTTTACTTTATTCGAATTTCTAATATTCGATTAACTCAATTGATTCTATTCGAATAAACTATATTCGATTAACTCCTTTATTTTAACTCTATTCGATTAATTCTAACTGGTTAACTCTTATTCGAATAACAAATATTCGATTAACTCTTTTTTGGCTAACTCGACTCGACTAACCCTTTTTCGAATAACATATTCGATTTACTAACTTTCGAATACCTTATTCGATTGACTCCCTTCAAATACCATATTCGATTTAACTCTATTTGAATAACTAAATTCGATTAACTCCTTTTCGAATAAACTATTCATTTATAAAGATTTACTTTTAGTAACGGTTCTTCACTTTACAAATGATTTCCTTTTTAGTAACGTTTTCCTTTTTATAACGTTTTCCTTTTTATAACATCCTATTCAATTATAAACAAATTTCCTTTTTATAACTCTATTTATTTTCTAAATATTTCCTTTTTATAAAATCTTGTAACAACCCGAAAATCTGGGCCAGTTTAAAATTTTTATTTTGGCAATTTTAGCGAATTTTGATTATTTTAAATGAATTATTTTAAATAATATCGACGTGAAATTTATTTTCAATATAGAATTCGATGTATATATTATATACGCCGTCGTTAGAATATAAATAATTATTTATAATTATAAATGGAATTGAAAATGGCGCGGTAGTTCGATAATTCGATTTCAAACTTCAATTGAATGTACCGGGTGCAAAACAATCCGGATTTTAGTGAAACCAAAAACATTAGGATCTAATTGATAATATCTTTCCATTGAATCCGAATAATCAAAATTTCATAGCGGGATTCAAAAGATATGTCCAGTTGAAAATTCTGAATAGTCGCTATGGAATTCAGGCCCTTAAAAATGGACATTTTGCAAATGACCTCGGATTTCGACGAAACCAGTTTTGTTGGGTCCGTGATGTCAAGTTATTGCTAGATTCCAAATTTCATAATTTTTCGAATCAATATGTGAGCGTGGCAAAGGAAAACGTGTTTGACCAGTTTCAGTTGATTTTAATCGACTGGAAAATAGCCATTTTTCCAACGGTCTCAGAATTCGGCGAAATTAGTTTTGTTAGGACCGTATCGTCAATACGAAGCTAGAAAATATTTTTATGGGATTTATAGAGTTAGTATGTGACCCCGGTAATTTGAAATGTACGTTTAAAATTCAATATAATAATTTAAATGCCAATTTAACGGAAACTGATTCAAACAGTCGAATCAGCCTACGCGACATGTCCCATTGTGTTCGGAATGGGGGTATTTGGCGAGGGGCGACAGTCGTTGGGTTTGTTTTGGTGTCAGAATTGAAAAACTGCTATTTGTGGAATTAAAAGAAAATAAATATAATTATAAATATCCCTATTGGCCCATTTAAACCCTAATCTCCCAGACAAATGAAGCCGCCGCCAGATTGAACGATTCACATCGTTCGAAAGTTCTTTCTCCAAAATCCCACAATCTGCACGATGTTTTCACCAATCTCCGACGCGAAATCGATGGAGATTCTCATGATCTTCTGATTCACGGTGGTCTGACCGGCTATGGAGGCGCGTGGCGTTCGAATTGGGGGCGGGAAGTGCTGCCGTTTCGAGGCAGTTTCTGACGAGGGCGGGGGTTCGATCCGACTGTGGTTGGTGGCGCAAGGAAGCTGACGCGACGCCAGAAGTGGTGGTGTTCTCTGATTGGACCCACGACAACCGAGGCGATGGAAATCGCCAACCCTAGGGGCGGTGCGATTTTGAGTGGTTACAATTTTGGGTCCAGGCAATTCAGAGGAGGAAGATGCAGTGTATCCTTTTGAACCCTAGAACTGATTTTTTTTTTAAAATAGAAATTTACCTTGTTTTTAAAATAGAAATTTACCTTGTTTTTAAAATAGAAATTTACCTTGTTTTTAAAATAGAAATTTACCTTGTTTTTAAAAATAGAAGTTTACATTGTCTTAAGAAACCAAATTTGCTTTGCTAAGAAATGAAATTTGCTTTGTGTTATAAAACCAAATTTGCTTTGCTAAGAAATGAAATTTGCTTTGTGTTATAAAACCAAATTTGCTTTGCTAAGAAATGAAATTTGCTTTGTGTTATAAAACCAAATTTGCTTTGCTAAGAAATGAAATTTGCTTTGTGTTATAAAACCAAATTTGCTTTGCTAAGAAATGAAATTTGCTTTGTATATAAAATAGAAATAAACTTTTTTTTTAATAAAAGAGGATATGAACTTTGTTTTTAATATAAAAGTAGATTTTTCCTATGCTATAAAAGTATGATTTCCTTGAATTGGAATATACGATTCTCATGTAAAGGAAAGGCCGAGATTTTTGTAAAGGAAAAGGCGATATTTATATATAAAGAAGGGTGAAATAAAAATAGAATTTTTATTGATGTAGAAAAATAAAAATATGATTTTTATATATTGAACTTCGAAATAAAAATATGATTTTTATATATTGAACTTCGAAATAAAAATATGATTTTTATATATTGAACTTCGAAATAAAAATATGATTTTTATAAAAATATGATTTTTTATATATTGAACTTCGAAATAAAAATATGATTTTTATATGTTGAACTTCGAAATAAAAATTCGATTTTTATATATTGAATAGCGAAGTAAAATTCGATTTTTACATATGTAGTGAAAGCGGACAACGAAAGCGACAAAAGGCGAGTTGGCGAAGATTTCCTGCATTAGAAGTGCCGTGGAGCTAGGATAGCTATATGTGAGAATTTCTCACCTTTCAATTTCATTTCTATTTATATATATATATACTAGGGTGCAGACGGTGCTTAGTAGCACCCGACACAATCGTCCACAGACCATGGACTTGTTTGTTTGGTTGCATAGCTTAGTTATATGATTTGATTTGAATTTGGTTGTTTGGTGATTTTGATTGATGTGTGAATGGCGTGGGCCTTCACTAGACCGGGGATAAGGCTAGGCCTCGTCTGGTTTCTAGTATCGTGCCGTTATGCCGCCGAAGTTTTCTAAAATAGGTTAGAAAAAAAATATCATTTTATTGAATAAATGAACCGAATAGAATATTCATAGGTTGAATAAAATGTTTTATCGTTAAAAATATAATTTTTAACGTGAATATGAATATAGTGAAGTGAGTAAAATAAAATATTCATTTATAAACCAGACGGTTTGTTTATGTACACCTATTTGAAGGACATTGATTGGGACGATAAATTTTACACATCGCCCAACTGCACAAATAAAATCTTTGTTTGATTGTTTGAAAACCCCACACGGGTGTTGGGATGAAATTCGAAGTTCACTCATCCTGATTGATTAAATATGTCGATCGATTGATTGACAGGCTGTTATAAGCGTTGAATATCTATATTTGATGCTTATACAGTGTAGTGCACTTTGGTTGATGGTTGATTATTTTTCAATGCTATGATATACATGTGTTGTATGAAAATCCATATAATTAACTTTATATGGTAATTGATTGGGCCTCATTCCAATTTGAAAAATAAAGAATATTATAAAATAAAGGTTCATGTGTTGACAGTACTCATCCATTTAGATTGGTCATGTGTTGAACGAAATATTTTAGTAATAAAATTTACATCTTTATCAATATAAAATAAAAGTTCATGTGTTGACAGTACTCATCCATTGAGATTGGTCATGTGTTGAACGAAATATTTTAGTAATAAAATTTACATCTTTATCAATATAAAATAAAGGTTCATGTGTTGACAGTACTCATCCATTGAGATTGGTCATGTGTTGAACGAAATATTTTGATAATAACAACTATTTTGAAAAAGAAATATTTGAGATAGAATATTTGAAAATAGAAATTTATGAAGCCGTGTTGATTAGATTGACGCCATTTTGACGTGAACGATATTTATATCGACTTAAACGATTTCGAAATGAAATGAATTGAAAACGATTTCGAAATGAAATGAATTGAAAACGATTTCGAAATGAATTGAATATAAAACGAATTCAAATTGAATTGAAAGCAAATTGAAATGAATTCAAATTGAATTGAAATTTGAATTGAATAGAAATGAATTTTAAAACGAATTTATAAAGAAGAATTCAATTTTGATTTGAATTGAAATGGAGGTTGAAATTGCTTTTGAAACAAATTTAAAACTATTTATATAATTCGTTTTAAATAGAAATCGACGAAATATATATTATATATATAATATAATGGCCTGAATAGAACGCGCCGCGCCGCGGCAGTTCGTGAATTTCGACCATTTATTTCAAACGGACATTACGGGAGATCCGACCGTCGGATCCTCCTAAAACCGGAACCGTTGGATTCGTATCGAAAAGAGCTTTCTAACGAATATTAGAAATTTGAAATCTAACGGTTGGATTTGGAATTATGTCCAAATCAAATTTGAAAAAGGTCGCTGTAAGTGCAGTTCGATGGCCGTTGATGGAAATCGACTGTACGGGCCTCGATAAAATTATTAAAAATAGTAATAATTTGTGTAAAATCATAAGAAATGATTTGTGAAGATTTGGGATGAAAAACTCCATATTTGAAAAGATAAAAATAGATTTTTATCGAAATGAACTAGTTTTGAACTAGAAATATAATTCTATTTATTTTTAAATAAATAAATTGAATTTGAAAAGGGTTTTAAAAATAACCAGAATTTCCAATGATTGCATTGGAATGGATTTGAATCGAAATTGTCTTCGGAATATTTCGATGTTGAAATTCGTGATTATACAGATGTTGTTATGGAAATTTGAAAGATATATATATTTATATCGTTATTTCCAATACGACATTTGTTAATCGTGGAATTTGATATTGAATATAAGCCGATATATTTTCTATTCAGTGCCTTGTATTGAATATCAAATGTGATTTGGGTTTGTCGTGAATGGTGTCTTCATTAACACTGTTCTTGAACCCAGTTGAGAAAAGATTAAATCTTTTTATTTAGATTTAATGAAGTGTACCAATTAAATAGTGTTTAATTGGAATTGAATTGATATTGATTTTTGGGTTTATCGTGGACAGTGTTTTAAATAACACTCGTTCTTTAACCCGATCATTGATGAAATGTGATTTTGGGTTGTCGTGAACGGTATCTTCAATAATACAGTTCTTAGACCTAAAGGAGTTAAGAAAATCAGAAACTAACTGGAGATTAGTTAAGTTGAATAGTTTCCGAGGTATTGATCTGATGTTGGTTTCGGCCTTCGGGATTAATACTTAGGGAATTGCTCACTTGCTAATTTACAATTAGGGACTGATTGAAATGTGATGTGATTTTGGGTTTATCGTGAACCGTGTTTTAAATGACACTGATTCTTTAACCCAGTCACAGATTAAAACTAAGTGGAGTTTTAATGAATCTTTAATTAGATTGAAATGATCGAAAATGGAGTATCACCAGTTTTGCTCCAGGCGATAGTTAAATCTTTAATTAGATTTGAACGTGAAATGGTAATTGAATTTACCGATAACACTGTGGTGTTAGATATGAAGTATTACCAGTTTTACTTCATGGGATAAATAGGTTGGGATTGGGAAATTAAACCAAATGATTACTTCGGTAAGGTTCGCTAATCCCGACTAGTTTGAATTGAGATT
Source organism: Allium sativum (assembly GCA_030737875.1). Taxonomy (NCBI): domain Eukaryota; kingdom Viridiplantae; phylum Streptophyta; class Magnoliopsida; order Asparagales; family Amaryllidaceae; genus Allium; species Allium sativum. Next base: position 214,905,103 of record CM060915.1, on the reverse strand, counting down.
CAAAAATAGAATAAAGAATAAATTCAAGAATTTATCTTGGATAAAATTAATGGGAACCTTTCCCTATGAACGTGAAATTTAGAAACTAACTGTCGGTTAGCTAAGCAGAATGGTTTTCTGGATATTGATCTGATGTTGGTTTCGGCCTTCGGGGTTAATATTTGGGGAATTATTCTCTTGATTAATTTACGGTTAGTGACTGATGAATTGGAATGAGGCGTATGTTGTGTTTGTGTAACACTTATTTAAAATATACGCGAGTTATTCGGAAAGACCGGGTTTATCCCATTCTGGATAACTGATACGACGATAAGTCGAAGATGAAGACGATGGTCGAAGACCGGAGGTCTTCACGTCGTTTGGGTGATTACTGATGATCTTGATTGGGCTGTACACCCAAGAAGATGGAAACAGTTGGTGATCGTCCAGACGTACTTGGAGATCGATGGATATGCGGGGTACTAGGTGCCTCCGGTTTCGTTCAGACCCAGAACGGACTTGTAAATGGACTGTGTGTCTGACATTGGATTTTAGTCCGTGTGATTGATCTCTATTAAATATATATCTGTTTGGCGGCGGAGAATTTATTCTCTTGCTTAACGCCCTTCTCTGAGACGTACGAGCTCAGGGGTTATATATTGATGGATATCAATCGCATGGAGTGAATTGCCTGTGTGGCATGCTAAGATGCAAATGATCAAGGCTTCTGTTGAAAAGCAAAGTCTTGTGGTGATGATCGAAGCACGGCCTTTGTGGCGTAGCTTTGTGTAACGTTGATTCGCGAGTATCACACCCGGTATGAATCAAAAACGGGAGACGGACATCAGGGAGGACATGCGTTTCTTTCTAGTTAGGAGTGGCGTCAGTGCTTGAACTGGCTGACGAGTTTGACTCATGTGGATGTTACTTATTATTACTTGCTGAAAAGCGAGGCGCCTCGTGATATCGGTTTCGGCCGATGCTTCTGGTCGGCTGACGGGCCAGATTTACACCCCATAGGGTGGGGAAACGTAGTGTTCAGGCATAATAATCCACATCGGTGGACCGGCCCTGACGATCCAAGGCTTGCCTGCGCGCTTGCCTGAGGGGCGGACTAGAGCGTCTCGAATCGGAGAGGATCTTGCCCCTAGCCTCGGTTCATACCATAAATGATAACCCAACTTCCAATACGACGTTTGCGGTTTTATTTGTAAACCTATATATGGCGACATAGTGGGATGGGGCGCTCATGCCGCCTATGATTGATACTTATGATTTGAAGTTGTTTTATACACTATGCACTGACTATAGTATCAAACGATTTGTTTTTAACCGTATCAAGCATTCTTTGGCTGTTATAAGGGAAAACCCTATCCTCGGCTGCGTTGCATTGTGTGATGGGACCTGGGTCTTATAACAGCTTCATTTTTCTTTATTTAGCATTGCGCTGTTTGTTTTATGCACTGGTATTCTTGGGAGGAAACCCGTTCCGTGTTATACGGCGTGGTCCCTTGATTTACCTAATGATTTAAAATAAAGATTAATAACTGTTTTAGTTCTCACACCAGTCACATGACTGACCTGGAGTTTATTGTTTTAACCTAAACTCTGGGTGCCCTTATTTTCGACACGGGCAGCTAGTAGTTTTGGTTTTGCAGATTTATATTCACAGGATCCTGGTTTACAGCTGGAATGATATCCGGAAAGCTTTGTATCCGTATATCTCTTTCTAGTTGTGTATTGTATTATTTTCCGCTGCTATGTATTTAAATGTAATTTAAATCTCTGATATTTCTGTGTAATATTCGTTTACACTCTGTATATTCTTGTAATCTGATGCATTGTTGTAATATACAATGAAAAGTTCTATTGTATGCGTTCTGTTGTGGCTTGTTCTCGAACTATCCGACGCTTTCCTTTACGGGGAAGTTACGGGTCTTCACAGTTGGTATCAGAGCTTTGGTTTACAAAGCAGAGAACAGGACACATTAGAACCATACGGAAGAATTCATCAGATATTGGATTAGTAATATCCAACGGGAATGACTCGTTAGAGATGGGATCAGTAGTATCCTAGAACGAGTGGGAAGGGTAAATTTTTAAAATGAAAACAATTTTGGTTTTGAAGATTTAAATCAATTATTCGTATTTGATTATCTATTTATATTGATGTGGACAATCCAGTATATATAGATTTTGCGTATACGTCTGATCCACGTGTATTCGAAATTTTAATATACTGGATAGATATAGAATCACATTCTAGTCGTCCGGAGATGTTCTGATGGTGGTTCGAAACATCATCAGCATTTATTTTCGAGTGACGAAGGTGTGATATCTATATATTTCCATTAGACTGGTGTGAGAACCAAAAATTAGATAGGGCCTATTTTTGTGATTTGGCATCAAAAATGAGATTTTTGTCTATATATCAAAGTTATGAATTACAAATGATAATTCACTAATTGATTGATGTTTGTGTTGTTTGTTTAATTGTTTGATAAATTTGAACCATTTAGTTCATTTGAATCAAATATTGAATTATATTGAAAATTGGTTGCATTTGCTTGCATATGCATATATATCATTGAACAGGTCATAGCAAGGAGGCTAGAGCAGAGAATAAAATTTGTTTGCCCGACAAATAGGTACATGTTTACTACACAATTTACTGTTTTGTTGGGTGATGATGATTTTATGAGCCTATTGGCTAGCCGCTTGGCCTTTTCTTTTTCTTTTTGAGATCTGAAGGACCGGGGAAGCTATTTGAAATTCCCCGATGCTCCCGGTGCAGGGGAGGTTATGGCGAAATTTTTCGAAAATTCCGGGTGTTAGCCAAATTTTTGAAATTTTGAAAATTCTCAGAAACTGAAAAGTTGGAGAATGGAAGCCAGATCGAACGTAGAGTTGAATAATCAAACCACTTTCGACTTTGTTCCTTTTCGGGGACGAAAAGTTTTAAGTGGGGGAGATTGTAACAACCCGAAAATCTGGGCCAGTTTAAAATTTTTATTTTGGCAATTTTAGCGAATTTTGATTATTTTAAATGAATTATTTTAAATAATATCGACGTGAAATTTATTTTCAATATAGAATTCGACGTATATATTATATACGCCGTCGTTAGAATATAAATAATTATTTATAATTATAAATGGAATTGAAAATGGCGCGGTAGTTCGATAATTCGATTTCAAACTTCAATTGAATGTACCGGGTGCAAAACAATCCGGATTTTAGTGAAACCAAAAACATTAGGATCTAATTGATAATATCTTTCCATTGAATCCGAATAATCAAAATTTCATAGCGGGATTCAAAAGATATGTCCAGTTGAAAATTCTGAATAGTCGCTATGGAATTCAGGCCCTTAAAAATGGACATTTTGCAAATGACCTCGGATTTCGACGAAACCAGTTTTGTTGGGTCCGTGATGTCAAGTTATTGCTAGATTCCAAATTTCATAATTTTTCGAATCAATATGTGAGCGTGGCAAAGGAAAACGTGTTTAACCAGTTTCAGTTGATTTTAATCGACTGGAAAATAGCCATTTTTCCAACGGTCTCAGAATTCGGCGAAATTAGTTTTGTTAGGACGGTATCGTCAATACGAAGCTAGAAAATATTTTTATGGGATTTATAGAGTTAGTATGTGACCCCGGTAATTTGAAATGTACGTTTAAAATTCAATATAATAATTTAAATGCCAATTTAACGGAAACTGATTCAAACAGTCGAATCAGCCTACGCGACATGTCCCATTGTGTTCGGAATGGGGGTATTTGGCGAGGGGCGACAGTCGTTGGGTTTGTTTTGGTGTCAGAATTGAAAAACTGCTATTTGTGGAATTAAAAGAAAATAAATATAATTATAAATATCCCTATTGGCCCATTTAAACCCTAATCTCCTAGACAAATGAAGCCGCCGCCAGATTGAACAATTCACATCGTTCGAAAGTTCTTTCTCCAAAATCCCACAATCCGCACGATGTTTTCACCAATCTCCGACGCGAAATCGATGGAGATTCTCATGATCTTCTGATTCACGGTGGTCTGACCGGCTATGGAGGCGCGTGGCGTTCGAATTGGGGGCGGGAAGTGCTGCCGTTTCGAGGCAGTTTCTGACGAGGGCGGGGGTTCGATCCGACTGTAGTTGGTGGCACAAGGAAGCTGACGCGACCCCAGAAGTGGTGGTGTTCTCTGATTGGACCCACGACAACCGAGGCAATGGAAATCGCCAACCCTAGGGGCGGTGCGATTTTGAGTGGTTACAATTTTGGGTCCAGGCAATTCAGAGGAGGAAGATGCAGTGTATCCTTTTGAACCCTAGAACTGATTTTTTTTTTAAAATAGAAATTTACCTTGTTTTTAAAATAGAAATTTACCTTGTTTTTAAAATAGAAATTTACCTTGTTTTTAAAATAGAAATTTACCTTGTTTTTAAAAATAGAAGTTTACATTGTCTTAAGAAACCAAATTTGCTTTGCTAAGAAATGAAATTTGCTTTGTGTTATAAAACCAAATTTGCTTTGCTAAGAAATGAAATTTGCTTTGTGTTATAAAACCAAATTTGCTTTGCTAAGAAATGAAATTTGCTTTGTGTTATAAAACCAAATTTGCTTTGCTAAGAAATGAAATTTGCTTTGTATATAAAATAGAAATAAACTTTGTTTTTAATAAAAGAGGATATGAACTTTGTTTTTAATATAAAAGTAGATTTTTCCTATGTTATAAAAGTATGATTTCCTTGAATTGGAATATACGATTCTCATGTAAAGGAAAGGCCGAGATTTTTGTAAAGGAAAAGGCGATATTTATATATAAAGAAGGGTGAAATAAAAATAGAATTTTTATTGATGTAGAAAAATAAAAATATGATTTTTATATATTGAACTTCGAAATAAAAATATGATTTTTATATATTGAACTTCGAAATAAAAATATGATTTTTATATATTGAACTTCGAAATAAAAATATGATTTTTATATATTGAACTTCGAAATAAAAATATGATTTTTTATATATTGAACTTCGAAATAAAAATATGATTTTTATATGTTGAACTTCGAAATAAAAATTCGATTTTTATATATTGAATAGCGAAGTAAAATTCGATTTTTACATATGTAGTGAAAGCGGACAACGAAAGCGACAAAAGGCGAGTTGGCGAAGATTTCCTGCATTAGAAGTGCCGTGGAGCTAGGATAGCTATATGTGAGAATTTCTCACCTTTCAATTTCATTTCTATTTATATATATATATACTAGGGTGCAGACGGTGCTTAGTAGCACCCGACACAATCGTCCACAGACCATGGACTTGTTTGTTTGGTTGCATAGCTTAGTTATATGATTTGATTTGAATTTGGTGATTTTGATTGATGTGTGAATGGCGTGGGCCTTCACTAGACCGGGGATAAGGCTAGGCCTCGTCCCATTTCTAGTATCGTGCCGTTATGCCGCCGAAGTTTTCTAAAATAGGTTAGAAAAAATATATCATTTTATTGAATAAATGAACCGAATAGAATATTCATAGGTTGAATAAAATGTTTTATCGTTAAAAATATAATTTTTAACGTGAATATGAATATAGCGAAGTGAGTAAAATAAAATATTCATTTATAAACCAGACGGTTTGTTTATGTACACCTATTTGAAGGACATTGATTGGGACGATAAATTTTACACATCGCCCAACTGCACAAATAAAATCTTTGTTTGATTGTTTGAAAACCCCACACGGGTGTTGGGATGAAATTCGAAGTTCACTCATCCTGATTGATTAAATATGTCGATCGATTGATTGACAGGCTGTTATAAGCGTTGAATATCTATATTTGATGCTTATACAGTGTAGTGCACTTTGGTTGATGGTTGATTATTTTTCAATGCTATGATATACATGTGTTGTATGAAAATCCATATAATTAACTTTATATGGTAATTGATTGGGCCTCATTCCAATTTGAAAAATAAAGAATATTATAAAATAAAGGTTCATGTGTTGACAGTACTCATCCATTTAGATTGGTCATGTGTTGAACGAAATATTTTAGTAATAAAATTTACATCTTTATCAATATAAAATAAAAGTTCATGTGTTGACAGTACTCATCCATTGAGATTGGTCATGTGTTGAACGAAATATTTTAGTAATAAAATTTACATCTTTATCAATATAAAATAAAGGTTCATGTGTTGACAGTACTCATCCATTGAGATTGGTCATGTGTTGAACGAAATATTTTGATAATAACAACTATTTTGAAAAAGAAATATTTGAGATAGAATATTTGAAAATAGAAATTTATGAAGCCGTGTTGATTAGATTGACGCCATTTTGACGTGAACGATATTTATATCGACTTAAACGATTTCGAAATGAAATGAATTGAAAACGATTTCGAAATGAAATGAATTGAAAACGATTTCGAAATGAATTGAATATAAAACGAATTCAAATTGAATTGAAAGCAAATTGAAATGAATTCAAATTGAATTGAAATTTGAATTGAATAGAAATGAATTTTAAAACGAATTTATAAAGAAGAATTCAATTTTGATTTGAATTGAAATGGAGGTTGAAATTGCTTTTGAAACAAATTTAAAACAATTTATATAATTCGTTTTAAATAGAAATCGACGAAATATATATTATATATATAATATAATGGCCTGAATAGAACGCGCCGCGCCGCGGCAGTTCGTGAATTTCGACCATTTATTTCAAACGGACATTACGGGAGATCCGACCGTCGGATCCTCCTAAAACCGGAACCGTTGGATTCGTATCGAAAAGAGCTTTCTAACGAATATTAGAAATTTGAAATCTAACGGTTGGATTTGGAATTATGTCCAAATCAAATTTGAAAAAGGTCGTTGTAAGTGCAGTTCGATGGCCGTTGATGGAAATCGACTGTACGGGCCTCGATAAAATTATTAAAAATAGTAATAATTTGTGTAAAATCATAAGAAATGATTTGTGAAGATTTGGGATGAAAAACTCCATATTTGAAAAGATAAAAATAGATTTTTATCGAAATGAACTAGTTTTGAACTAGAAATATAATTCTATTTATTTTTAAATAAATAAATTGAATTTGAAAAGGGTTTTAAAAATAACCAGAATTTCCAATGATTGCATTGGAATGGATTTGAATCGAAATTGTCTTCGGAATATTTCGATGTTGAAATTCGTGATTATACAGATGTTGTTATGGAAATTTGAAAGATATATATATTTATATCGTTATTTCCAATACGACATTTGTTAATCGTGGAATTTGATATTGAATATAAGCCGATATATTTTCTATTCAGTGCCTTGTATTGAATATCAAATGTGATTTGGGTTTGTCGTGAATGGTGTCTTCATTAACACTGTTCTTGAACCCAGTTGAGAAAAGATTAAATCTTTTTATTTAGATTTAATGAAGTGTACCAATTAAATAGTGTTTAATTGGAATTGAATTGATATTGATTTTTGGGTTTATCGTGGACAGTGTTTTAAATAACACTCGTTCTTTAACCCGATCATTGATGAAATGTGATTTTGGGTTGTCGTGAACGGTATCTTCAATAATACAGTTCTTAGACCTAAAGGAGTTAAGAAAATCAGAAACTAACTGGAGATTAGTTAAGTTGAATAGTTTCCGAGGTATTGATCTGATGTTGGTTTCGGCCTTCGGGGTTAATACTTAGGGAATTGCTCACTTGCTAATTTACAATTAGGGACTGATTGAAATGTGATGTGATTTTGGGTTTATCGTGAACCGTGTTTTAAATGACACTGATTCTTTAACCCAGTCACAGATTAAAACTAAGTGGAGTTTTAATGAATCTTTAATTAGATTGAAATGATCGAAAATGGAGTATCACCAGTTTTGCTCCAGGCGATAGTTAAATCTTTAATTAGATTTGAACGTGAAATGGTAATTGAATTTACCGATAACACTGTGGTGTTAGATATGAAGTATTACCAGTTTTACTTCATGGGATAAATAGGTTGGGATTGGGAAATTAAACCAAATGATTACTTCGGTAAGGTTCGCTAATCCCGACTAGTTTGAATTGAGATTCAAAAATAGAATAAAGAATAAATTCAAGGAATTTATCTTGGATAAAATTAATGGGAACCTTTCCCTATGAACGTGAAATTTAGAAACTAACTGTCGGTTAGCTAAGCAGAATGGTTTTCTGGATATTGATCTGATGTTGGTTTCGGCCTTCGGGGTTAATATTTGGGGAATTATTCTCTTGATTAATTTACGGTTAGTGACTGATGAATTGGAATGAGGCGTATGTTGTGTTTGTGTAACACTTATTTAAAATATACGCGAGTTATTCGGAAAGACCGGGTTTATCCCATTCTGGATAACTGATACGACGATAAGTCGAAGATGAAGACGATGGTCGAAGACCGGAGGTCTTCACGTCGTTTGGGTGATTACTGATGATCTTGATTGGGCTGTACACCCAAGAAGATGGAAACAGTTGGTGATCGTCCAGACGTACTTGGAGATCGATGGATATGCGGGGTACTAGGTGCCTCCGGTTTCGTTCAGACCCAGAACGGACTTGTAAATGGACTGTGTGTCTGACATTGGATTTTAGTCCGTGTGATTGATCTCTATTAAATATATATCTGTTTGGCGGCGGAGAATTTATTCTCTTGCTTAACGCCCTTCTCTGAGACGTACGAGCTCAGGGGTTATGTATTGATGGATATCAATCGCATGGAGTGAATTGCCTGTGTGGCATGCTAAGATGCAAATGATCAAGGCTTCTGTTGAAAAGCAAAGTCTTGTGGTGATGATCGAAGCACGGCCTTTGTGGCGTAGCTTTGTGTAACGTTGATTCGCGAGTATCACACCCGGTATGAATCAAAAACGGGAGACGGACATCAGGGAGGACATGCGTTTCTTTCTAGTTAGGAGTGGCGTCAGTGCTTGAACTGGCTGACGAGTTTGACTCATGTGGATGTTACTTATTATTACTTGCTGAAAAGCGAGGCGCCTCGTGATATCGGTTTCGGCCGATGCTTCTGGTCGGCTGACGGGCCAGATTTACACCCCATAGGGTGGGGAAACGTAGTGTTCAGGCATAATAATCCACATCGGTGGACCGGCCCTGACGATCCAAGGCTTGCCTGCGCGCTTGCCTGAGGGGCGGACTAGAGCGTCTCGAATCGGAGAGGATCTTGCCCCTAGCCTCGGTTCATACCATAAATGATAACCCAACTTCCAATACGACGTTTGCGGTTTTATTTGTAAACCTATATATGGCGACATAGTGGGATGGGGCGCTCATGCCGCCTATGATTGATACTTATGATTTGAAGTTGTTTTATACACTATGCACTGACTATAGTATCAAACGATTTGTTTTTAACCGTATCAAGCATTCTTTGGCTGTTATAAGGGAAAACCCTATCCTCGGCTGCGTTGCATTGTGTGATGGGACCTGGGTCTTATAACAGCTTCATTTTTCTTTATTTAGCATTGCGCTGTTTGTTTTATGCACTGGTATTCTTGGGAGGAAACCCGTTCCGTGTTATACGGCGTGGTCCCTTGATTTACCTAATGATTTAAAATAAAGATTAATAACTGTTTTAGTTCTCACACCAGTCACATGACTGACCTGGAGTTTATTGTTTTAACCTAAACTCTGGGTGCCCTTATTTTCGACACGGGCAGCTAGTAGTTTTGGTTTTGCAGATTTATATTCACAGGATCCTGGTTTACAGCTGGAATGATATCCGGAAAGCTTTGTATCCGTATATCTCTTTCTAGTTGTGTATTGTATTATTTTCCGCTGCTATGTATTTAAATGTAATTTAAATCTCTGATATTTCTGTGTAATATTCGTTTATACTCTGTATATTCTTGTAATCTGATGCATTGTTGTAATATACAATGAAAAGTTCTATTGTATGCGTTCTGTTGTGGCTTGTTCTCGAACTATCCGACGCTTTCCTTTACGGGGAAGTTACGGGTCTTCACAAATCTCCTTTGATTGTTATAAATATTATCTCTTTTATAAAATCCTTTGATTTTATAAATAATCTATTTTCAATATTCATTTTGAAAATTTCCTTTTCACCATTCCGGTATGTTATGGTATTCAACATATCAAATCACGATGATCAATATCGTCCAAACACATATAATCGACAATAGATTATATATCACATCATATATTACAATATATGAATCACAGTAAAATAAATGTTGAGGAACCCGGTTGGGTTCCTCCAACCTGTTTCCCTGCATCCACAGATGTTACACAAAAAAATCAACATCACTTTCAGTTCCATATGATATATTCTATTAAACAGAATCAATATAAAAATTCACTAACTGACTAACAGTTCAATCAAACAGTCAACACACAGTCAATCAGCCAATATTTAACAGTTCTAAAAATACAACATGAAATTATAAACTGTTCAGAGTTAGTGAGATTTACTCACATTTGCAGTTCACCGTTAAAGAACGATAAACTGTTGTTTGATTTGAATCAAACAATTTATTTTGCCGTAAATTCAAACAAGCCCTAATCCACTTCCAGCCAGCTTCATTGTGAAGCTCTTGTCCATACGATCCCAACGGATCTTGTTTCGCTGAATTCCGATATCATACGAGAAAGATACGATTATTTAAAGTTAATACACTAATATAATTTAAATTTTAACTTAATTAATTTTTCCTATTGGGCTTTACCTATCCAAGCCGGCCCATTACACCCTATACCCAAACGGCCCTTCCATATTTCCATCTTCCCCGATAGCTAGAAACCAGTCGCTCCTCTTTTATCATAACCGAACTTTCCCCAAGCTCAATCCTACTTGCTCATCCACGGATTCAAGAATCAAGGCCACCATTCAACTCTCGCTCGAAATCCGCATCATCCCATTACACCAGCATCGAACTCGAACTCACTCAGGCACTTCCATCATTGAGCCTTCAACCGAAGACGACAGTGATCCTACTGAACTCAAAACTCCACAAATCCATCCAAACTTCGTACTCTAGATCAATAACAACCCCTCGCCCTGAATATCAACACCAATTTCAGAATTAAAGCCTCAATATCCCAATCGGTTCAACCCTAACCCATTAGAACGCACGATGTACATATTTCCATCGTCGGAAATCTTCATCGAGCCCGTCCAGAGCTACACCAAATCGAAGAGGGTCGTATGAGGATTACACATATATATATCTCATAATTCTTTGGATTTTATTTCTTTTGTTCTTGAATTTTGAAGGATTGGTTTTCACGTTTTGAGATAGAGGAACAAAAATAGAAAACCACGGCCAGTTTCTGTGCTTTGGTTTAGGTTTTAAGGAAGTTGGTTAAGGTGCTTTTATAGTGTAGATATTTTTTTATATTCAATATTATATTAATTTATATTGAACTGCTATTTGTATTCGGCTTTAAAATCCCCATGATCACATACGACACCCAAAAATCACGAAACTGGACATGCAGCAACAGTTCGACATAACGGTCCCAACGAAACTGGTTTCTTCGAATTCCGACTTCGTTTGCAAAAGTGGCTATTTTTAAAGCTCTAGATGACCCATTTAAATATATAAATATATTTAAATATAATTAAATTAAATACAAATAAATTTATATTATCGTATATACTCACAGTGGAATATCATACAGCTCCAGGATAATTATATACTCGCTATTCCAAGTCCAGATTGAATTGATATTCAATTTACATTAAAAACCCTTTTATAACGTATATAAAACGTTACGAATTATAAAGGAATTCCACAACGACTTTTCTAAAATTTGATTTGGACGTGAATCAAAATCTACAAGACGAAATCCCGATTTTTCTCTTCCACTAGAAAGATATACTCCACCAGCTCCACACGTTTCTTTTTTCATAGAAATCCGACTTAAAACGAATCCTGTACATTCAGTTGAAGTTCGAATCGCCAATTTACGAACTGCAGCGCCATTTCAAGCTCGATTTTAATTATAATAAAATTATACGTTCAAACTGTCGTTCAAATAATATATTCGTTATTCAAATTCAATTCCAAGATGAATTAAATATCACGGATGATCCAGTTCACACTATATCGCCATTTCAACCAATTCTGATTATTTCAGAATTAAATATATTATTTAATTTATTATTTTAATTAAATATTCACCATTATTTAAGTAAACCACCTTTTAATTCACTATATCACTATATATATAATTAAATAAATTAATTATAGTACCTCTGCAAATGCTGGTCATTACAAGTTTATTCCGGGTCTTCATTTTCATTTCTACCTTGTCCTTAAATTGTAATGTTTTTTGCTTCTAATTCTTGTCTTTACTTGAGTAATTTATCCTCTACCTGTTTTCTCATTCTTCTTGTCCTTTTCAATTCTTCATTTAATTTTTTTGTTCTTTTCATCTACTTTTTAAATGTGTAGTTGTTTAATTCTTATGGAGACATCTTAATCTATTGATCCAATGGTTATTTTATCTTCATCATGTTTTCTTTTCTTTAGTTGTCTTGCCTTCTCTTTTCTGGTTCTTGTAGATAATGCCTCCATTGTTTCCAAAAGTTTCCTTTATGTGGATGAATGTTCGTTGTTTCCTGAACTTTCATATTTTGAAAATAATAAGAGAATTATAATGTGTATTTATAAAATTGATACTCTGCATTGAATAAACTAATATTGTACAATGATAGGTATCAATTTTTCATCTAATTATGTATCAGTTTTGAAAGGCATACTAGTACACAGTAATAAGGCATCAATTTTTCTTCCACTTCGATATCAGTATTGAAAAGTGTACTAATATACAGTAAGAGGGTATCATTTTTACATTCATTGAGGTATCATACTGACAAAAATACTAATACATAGTAATAGGGCACTGGTTTTGTATCCACTTATGTATTAATATTGAAAAACATATTGGTACACATTAATAGGGTAGTAATAGGATATCAGTTTTAATCTACTTAGGTATGTGTGTTGAAAAGTATACTGATATGCGGTGATAGGGTATCAGTTTTACATGTACTTAGGTATCAGTATTGAAAATGTTGAATTTATGTGATTCAAATATTTGTCTAAGAGGGAGAAATTAATTAATTGATTCATTCAATCAATTATGCCATATGCGGAAATATTTGAGAGGATGTTTTGAAAAGAAACAAATTGATTACATAATTAATTAATTAATAATGGATTTATAAATGAGGAAAGAAATACATTTATAAATTCATTAACTTTATAATATGAAAAATAAATGATTAGGCTTGGAGAATCAAGCAAAGGAGGAAACACATGGAAACCAAGATCCTTAATTTTTATTTACACTGCAATCAAATCATGGACATTGAAATGGTTTCAAGACAATCAGGAACTTAATTCTCTTTATTTCTAAGCAACCTTCCATTTTGAAGCTAATTTAAATGAAGAAAGTTCATCTGTATATTAGTGGAGAGTGAATGTGATAGAGCATCCACTATTATTCTCTTCTTCAATTAACCCTAATTTCTGTAGTCAATCAATTAAGGGTTTTGAGTGCATACAAGTCTTTATTGAAATTGATTATTCAATTTGTAGTTATAGGTTAGTTTCACGATCTGCTAAATATAATTTTGTAACTTCTCTCTTGTGTTCTTTTTTATACCCTCTTCAGTTAATAAAGAATTGTTGTTGGATCCGTGGACGTAGGCATAGCCGAACCATGTTAAATCTTTTTCATCTTCTTCTCTTTTTCTATTTTACTTTATTTGGTATTTTTTATTGAGTTGCCAGTTGATAATTAAATGCCAAGCTAGATTTATTTTTTGTATTGCGTCTGTGCCTTTTGTATTCCACCGTGCAGTTTTGGAGTTTGTGCAAATCAAATCAATATTTTGCACAACTGATTGGTATTAGAGTAATTTGTGCAATTATTTGCAAAACGATTGGTACTATAGAAAATTGTGCCATTATTCACACAACACATAGTAATACTTAGTGATAGGTATCCGTTTTTGTGTTCTTTATAGACATAATTGAAACTTGAGTGGAAAATGATAACGCATTTTGTTATAAGTTGATACCATGCATGTATAATTAACAAGTAAGACATATTCAATTGATATATGTCTTTCCTCTATGTAGTACAAAAATTGTTTAACAACAATTGTTTTTAAGCTCCTAAGATCTCACTTTGCAGATCATGGGAGTGCATTAATGACGTTCGGCTTCATCTTTTCACACATGCAATGCTGTAGGCAAACAAAATAATATTAGAGATGAAAAAATTGTGTTCTTTTATAATGCCTTAGAAGTTATTAATTATTTATTTCACCAACGGATGCATTGAACAACCCGGTATGTTTCTCGGGTTATGAATGAATTTTTTAACGAACTTGCTGATTTTTTTTCTATTGTTTGAGGCCAATAAATAGTATTCATTAATTCAAAATCAATTAGGAATGGAAGAAATTCCCATCATAATTTTTGCTGGTTGCTAGAGAAGAAAAATGTTAAAAGAATCTTTATTATGATCAAAATTGGTAAGTCTTCATCGTGTTGTTTCTTCTTTTCAGTGGTTTTTTGCTTAATTCTCCTTTCTATCAAATTCCTTATGACTTGATAGAATTTACACAAATCTTGCATTATGCAATTTGATAGAGAATTGAGTGAAAGTTTTGTAATATTATTGAATGAATAGATATGGTAATACATAAGTGTATTGATGGAAATAATGATGGGCTGTTAACATAACCCAAAGCCCAGTTACAAAATAAAAGTGGGTATAAGACTATAACCCGTATAACATAATATAGATGCTTCAGCTGATATATGCTATTTACACTATGCTTTATTTCCCTCTTTCAAACTAGGGTTGGGGTTAATGTTGAACCCTAATTTGCTTCAAATTCCAATAACTGCAGAACTCTAGAGATTGATACTTGTAAATCGAGCATGATAAACTTCAGGAGAGGCTTCGAATCGACACGGATGGAAGCAAACATCGGCAACTATGAAATCATGTTGTATCATTCTTTAATTTTCAATCCGTCTCTGAATCGATTGAAGTTTTTAGCTGAAAGTGACCTGGTAAAAATATCTACTCTTTGATAATAAGTTGGTATTTGGTTAATCTATAGATTTCCCTTTTGTACTTGCTCATGAACAAAGTAAATGTTGATCTCTATATGTTTTGTTCTTGCATGTTGTATAGGATTAACAGACATATATATATATATATATATGGTGCTTTGATTGTCACACCAAACATTAGGTTTTCTTTCGGTTGTAAACTTTAATCCTTTAAGTATGGATTGTAACCATATCATCTCTGTTGTAGCATCAGCTAAACTTCTATACTCTGCTTCTGCACTCGACCTTGAATTTGTAGGTTGTTTCTTTGAACACCATGAGATTAAGTTGTCTCCAACATTGATACAGTAGCCGGTTACAGATCTTCTATCATCTATATCTAAGGCCTAATCTGAATCTGTGTACGGTATGATGTCAAATTGCTTGCTAGCTTTTACAGTAAAGCCATAATTGATTGTGCCTTTAGGATATCTGAGAATCCTCTTTACAGCCTTCCAGTACTCGTCAAGGGGATTCTACATGAATTGAGAAAATTTATTAATGTTAAATGAAATATCAAGTCATGTTATAGTTGTATATTTTAATGCACCTACAACACTTCTATTTTGTTTCATATTAATTATGGGTTCTTCCCTGTTTTTGGAGTAATGCCGATTTAACATCATTGGTGTTGGTTGTGAGTTTGCATTATCTGTTTTAGTTTTGATCAACAGTTCTGAGATATTTTTTTCTGATAAAGATGTTTCTCAGATTCTGATCTTCTTTTAACTTCAATGCCTAGAAAGTATGAAATATCATCCATGCCTTTGATTAAGAATTGTTGTCCAAGTATATTGTTAGTTGTTTGATCTCATCTTCATTGGAACCTGTAATAATTAAATCATTAACATATATTAATATGTATATTGTTGATGAATTATTAAATTTAACAAAGAGAGAGGGATTATATTTTGTTGGGTAATATCCTGTAGTGCCCATAGTAGTTTTCAACCTTTCAAACAATGCTCTGGGTGCTTGCTTTGATCCATATATAGCCTTGTTGAGCTTGCAGACTTGTTCTGAATTTTGTGTGAATCCTTGTGGTTGTTGCATATATATATATATATATATATATATATATATATATTCTTATAAGTTTCCATTTAATAATGCATTATTGACATCTAAATGCTTTATTTTCCACCCTTTGGTTAGTGATATAGTAAATATTAACCTGATAGTTGATGGTTTAACCACTGGGGAAAAGGTTTCATCGAAGTCGAACCCATATTCTTGTGTGAATCCCTTAGCCAATAACCTAGCTTTGTATCTGTTTATAGTTCCATCTGAACTCTTCTTCGGTCTATAGGTCTATTTGCAACCTATTATATTTATTAGAAGAAGGATACACTAACTCCCATGTATTGTTTTTGATCAATGCTGCATATTCTTCATGCATGGCTTTTCTGCAGTTGTTGTCTTTGACTACTTGAACGTAATTTGTTGGTTCATCAGTGGTGACAATGGATGAGTATATTTTAGGCTTAAAAAGGTCACTCTTATCTCTTGTCATCGTTGGATGTCCAGTTTGATGTTGATTGGAACTGGATGGTAAGTTTTCCGTATCAGCTATTTGATGTGCCTTCTTCATTGCTTCTTCTCATATGAGTATTGTTGTCTGTATCTGATACTCTGTGTTCACTTTGACATGTTGCAGGTGATTCATTGGCGTGGCTGGGTGGCTCTCTGTGATCTTGACTTGATTGTATTTCATTTTGAGCATCAGTAGCCATGGCATCATCCACATTATCCAATTGTTCCCCAGATTTGGCATTTCAGGTATTACTACATTTGGATTGATAACTTTCTTTGATGTTTTCATATTGGATTCTTTGTATGTACAAATATATTTTCATTGAACACAACATGCCTACTGATATAGAATCTGCCACTAGTATCAATGCACTTGTATACTTTTTGATTTGAACAGTAACCAATAAATGTACAAGGCTTTGATCTAAAGTCAAGTCGATTAGAATTATATGGCCTTAAATAGGGAAAGCATAAACATCCATACATTTCGAGTTTGGTATAATCTTGTTTAACATTATGGAGCTTCCATAATGGAATTATTCCATTAAGTACTTTAGTGGGCATTCTGTTCATCAAACACACAGATGAGTTAAAAGCTTCTGACCAAAATTTCAATGGTAAAAAGGCTTGAGCTAACAAAGTTAAACCATATTCGACTATGTGTCTATGCTTTCTCTTAATTAATCAATTTGACCAGAGATATAAGGACAAGTTACCCTATGACTTATGCCCTTTTTTAGAAAGAAATTGCTGATTGGTTAGAATTCAGCTCCACCATCTGATTGAAATTTTTTGATGGTATAGCTGAATTGATTTTCAATCATTCTTACATAATTTATTACAATGTTTTGTGTCTCTAACTTTGACTTTAGTAAATATAACCATGTATATCTTATATGCATCAATAGATAATATTTGTATCCAAAATCTGAACTTATTGGACCTGGACCTCATAGCTCAACAACTATAAGTTCAAATGGTTTATAGCATGATAGAGAATTAGAGAAGGGCAATTTAGAACTTTTCCTATTTGGCAATAGGTGTATATATGAGGTAATTTTACATTAGTAAATGATATATTGTTATCATGAAGAATTTTCTTTACTATAATTAAATTAGGATGACCTAATTTACAATGCCACATGTTAAGCGTAAGTCCGCTATTAGAATCAAGATCAGTTTTAACATTATTAACAGTATTGCAACAGGATTGAAACTTTGTAGAATTATTACAGTCATTAAATCTAAATTTATATAGTCCATTAACTACATTATCCTGTAAGAGAACATCTATAGTCAGTATGTCTCTAACCAAGCAATAACTTGGATAAAATTCAAAGTAGATGTTATTATCTCTAGCATACTGTGAAACACTAATTAAATCTGTCTTAATTGCCAATATGAGATATCTACCATTACCTATGCTGATAGTTTGTTTACCTTTGTATTCCCTCCTGCAAGATTTAAGTTCTCAAGGTTGTTAGTAATATGATTTGTTGCTCCAGAATCATGATACCAACTATCATCATTAATATGCTCCATTCCGGCGGTTTCATTCTGACTTCTTGAGGATTCTGATTGATTGTTGTTGTCAGTCTGAGTTTGGGGTGTATTTGCACTAATGTTTGGCCGCCTTTTGATTGCTTTGACCTTGATTTTAGCATAATTTGGATTATACCCAAAATTACATTTGGGTGCAGTATGACCAATCTTCTCACAAATTTGACACTTAGGTTTATAACTATTGTTCCATCTTCATCTTCCTCTTCCATGATTTGAATAGCCACATCTTCCATGATTTGAATAGCCACATCTTCCATGATTTGTATTTGCACTAATGTTCGTGCATTCATCTTTTCACTAATGTTATGCGATGAACTTAGTCTATGATGGATGTTAGTGTTAGAAAACAGGCTGATGATACAAAATCAGTTTAAGCTTTTTATCATTTTGTGGTTTTTTGCACGTACTCAGGGTGTTATGGTGATGGTTAATGCTTATGGTGATGGTTAATGCTCATGGTTAATACAAAGTATATGGTTAATGCGCATTAGTAATGCTTATGGTGATGGTTAATGCTCGTGGTAAATGCTTGCTCATGCTTATGGTGATGGTTATTACAAAGTCAGTTTAGGCAATAGGCGCTAATACAAAGTCAATTTAGTCAGTCAATGATTGATGATAGTTTGTGCTTTCTGTTTATGTGGTTTTGGATACTTAGCCACTGATACTTTTTAAGATGATTGGTTCTCATTTTATCATTTGTATTATGGCAAGGAGCAGAATGGGTTTGTGGATTATGAGATTACAGGGTTCTCATTGTAAGAGTGCAAGGTACAAAAAGTTTGGTACTCATGGTAAGATGATAGTATACAGGAAATTTTTGATGATTGTGCAAGGAACATGAACTTCATTGATGCTACGTGATGATTTTTTAAGCTTTTACACTAGGTTATGCTTGCAGTTTGCTCAAGGTAACTTGTGATAGCTTTCGAATGAGTTGAAGCTTTTATGCCATTTCTTCATTGATATTCAGGTTTAACAAGCATATGGAGCTGCATGGTGTTGTTGTTATTCTTGTTTCTTGTCAATGAAGGTTCCAGGAAATTCTAGATGTTTGATGTCAATCTGCATTGCTTTGCAATTGAAATTAGTTAGTTTTCTTTAGTAATTCAGTTTGTATTGTGTTTGTTAATTTGTTGTTTGTTTTTGGTAATTCTAGGCTTTGGTTATGTTGAAAGTATGTATTAGGTTAATGTTTATGTTGTAATTCTGTTGTTATGAATAAAAAATTCATGCTTACCATTTTAAAAATAATATTCATATCATTTTCTTGTTCCCTCTTACTTTCAATTCTGACTTCATGAGACAACAGTATTGAATGTACATCACCCGTTGATGAGAATAGCTTTTGTGATGATATGATAGTTTGAACAGCTTCATATTCTTCACTTGGTCTATTCAAGATGATAAGAATATGTTCTGATTCTAGAAGTTTGTGTCCAGCAGCTTCTAACATATCACAAAGGGATTTTATCTTGCTCAAATACTCCCTCATCATACTATTTGCTTTCCTTATTTTCTGCAGTTGTCTCTTATAATGCATAACCCTTTGGCAAATGACTGATTTTTGAATCCTTTTTCTATGTTCTACCATATTTCATATGAGGTTTTGCAACCAATTACCCAAGATAACAAATTTTGACTTATAAAAGACATTAACCATGAGCTAATCAATATGTCATGTCTATGAAACTTTGTGTATTCATCATTTGCAATCACTTGATTTTCTTGATTGGTAGTGACCTTTGGTGGTATAAAAAGAGTACCCATAATGTATCCTTCAAGGCCATAGCCTGGTTTTGCTGTCTCGATTTGTAATTTCCATAACAAGCATTTACTTTCATCGAGTTGTATAGTGATAAGTTGTGATTGAGGACTAGCAACGTTTTTTATTAACCTATCTGCAGTACTGGTTCCTTCTTGAGGGCCAGAGACATTGATGGAGGCGGATGAAGAGTTATTGTTTTCCACAATGAAAACATTGTAGTGCAAAAGATTGATGGCAGAAAATTGGATCAAGTGTATTGATCAAGGAGGAGGAGAAACTTACACCAAAACTGCACTATATGCAATCAGGTTAATTATGACATTGATGAAATATACTCTGATTTGAATTCATGAATGGCACAGTTAAGTTCTTGTTGCTTTTCTACACTTCTTCAATAATTTTTTGACTTAGAAAGAAGACTAATGGCCTGAGATTCAGTTGCAGCCACAGGTTTTGTATTCAGATCAGTAGATGGCCTGAATCTGATCTGATATTGGGTGTAGGCGAGGCACTGATGATCATAATTCCTCTTCTCCATCTCCGATGATGAAACGTAACTAAGGAGAGGAAAAAAATCACGCCAATTACAGCGTGAATCTATGCTATCTAATCACGATTAGGATCTTGAAGCTGTGAGGCTGAAATATTGCTCCGATACCATGATAGAATTTACAGAAATCTTGTGTTATGTAATTTGATAGAGAATTGAGTGAAAGTTTTGTAATATTATTGAATGAATTAGTATGGCAGTACATAAGTGCATTTATAGAAATAATGATGTGTTGTTAACATAACCAAAAGCCCAGTTACAAAATAAAAGCGAGTATAATACTATAACCCATATAACATAATATAGTTGCTTCAGCTGACATATGCTATTTACTCTATGCTTTATTTTGAAAGTTATCTTACCAAAATTTCTAAAAGCAATTCTTTGCATTTTGCTGGAATAGTTCCATTTGTCATCTTCGGTGTTGGTTGAATATTTTTTTATTTTTCATTACCAAATATGAATGCATGTTGTTCTGTTGAATAGTATTTGTACACATCATCCATATTATGTTGACGTTTCCCACATTCTTTCATAACAATCTTACCTTCATAGAAAACGCTGAAAAAGTTGTAGAAAGGATTTTCTTTAATATGTCTATTTTCTTTTTAATCATCTGATTTCTATCTTTGATAAGTTTAATAATTTTAAAGATTGCTTCAAGTCTACATTTGTTTGTTGCTTATGTTTTTGAGTTTAGAAAAGTTATATTTAGTTCCTCCATTGTAGATATGACTTTGTTGTCTCTTAGTGGAGTATTAACAAAATTATCATTCTAATATATACACTACGTCATAGTTCGCATACTGCAACACCAGAGAAGTAATGCAGGAAGTGCCAAAAAAATGTTGATAGGCCAAAAATAATATGTGGCAACACTTTCTCGGTGTTGCATTTTGCCGGGTTGCCTTAGAGTCAAAAGCAACATCTTTACCATCAAATGACAACGTTTTCCTGATGTTGCCACAGATACTAATTTTACTTAAAAGTAGACCATACATTATCTATAGTAACACTTTTACCATCCAATGACTCACTAAATACTTGTACTCCTCCTCCTGCTATGCGAAACTCGACGAGAACTTGTTCTAATCTATTCCATATCGCTGTCCTTTGGGCTACTTGCTCTTCTTGCTGGTTTCCCGTAGCAATGACTGGGGTTCCCGGAACAACTTGGTCTTCTTCTTCCTCATATTCTTCTTCATATTCTTCCTCATATTCTTCTTCATATTCTTCCTCTTCTTCGCCACCCTCATCTCCTTCACCATAACCGTCAACACTTCCTTCATCTCCTATCACTTCATCCTCATCAGTAAAGTCTTGGTGTCCTCCATCTTGTTCTATTGGTTCGTTCCTGCCAAGCACTGATCCTTCTGATGATATGTGTGTACCTTCGTCATCGATGGGTGATCTCTCTCGGTTGTTGTCGGAATCTCCTACTCTTTGTCTCTTTGCTCGTAGCATAAGAAACTGGAGTGGTGTCACCCTCTTTCTTGCCGTGGTCTTCCGCACTGGAGCCATCTAACTCGTAGGAAAATCTGGGTATAATTTCTTTATCTGCTTCTCGGTCTCCCACGTACAGTCTTTCGGGTTTTCGCTCCACTGGATCTTTAGTAGCCTCACCACTTTGTTGCTAAGTTGCTTTCCCTCTCGGTCAATAATACTGAATGGATGTCTAATCACTGTCAAGTCTGGCTCAATCTCTATCTCTTGCTGAACAGAGGGTTCCAGAATAAATGATGGATTGTGCATACATTTTCTCAAGTGTGATACGTGAAATACGTTGTGAATTCCCGCCATATATTCTGGTAATTCAACTTTATATGCTTGAAAACCAATTCTTTCTAAGACGCGGAAAGGTCCAACATACCTTGGTGCTAACTTTCCATATTTTCCAAATCTTACTACTCCCTTCATTGGTGTAATCTTCACAAAAACTAGATCTTCTATTTCGAATACTAAATCTCTTCGCCTTTGATCGGCATAACTTTTCTAGCGATCCTGGGCTTCTTTCATTCTCAGTTTCACTAATTCCACTTTAGCTGTCGCTTCTAGTATCATATCCGGACCAAGTACCAATTTGTTTTCGGACTCTACCCAACATGCTGGCGCTTTACAAGGTCTTCCATATAATGCTTCATATGGTGCCATCTGTATACTCGCCTGGTAACTGTTATTATATGAAAATTCTACTAGGTGTAAATGATCTTCCCACGACCCTCCAAAATCTAAAATACACGCTCTTAGAAGATCCTCCAATATACGATTAACTCTTTCCGTCTGACCGTCCGTTTGAGGATGGTAAGCTGTACTGAAATTTAATCTTGTTCCCAACGTTCTCTGCAAAGCTTCCCAAAATCTACTTGTGAAAATGGTATCTCTGTCGCTTACAATGCTCGTTGGAATACCGTGCAGTCGTACTATCTCTTTCATGAATACTTCGGCTAATGTTATGGCAGTGCGCGTTGGTTTCACTGGAATAAAGTGCGCACTCTTAGTTAACCGATCTACGATTACCCAAATCCCTTCGTAGCCTCTCCTTGTTCTTGGCAAACCATCGATGAAGTCCATCGATATCATTTCCCACTTCCAGTTGGGAATCTCTAATGGCCGTAATAGTCCAACAGTCTTTTGATGGTCTCCCTTGACTTGCTGACAACATAGACATTCATTTACGAAAGTAATGATATCTTTATTCATTCCTGACCACCAGAATACTCGTCTCATATCGTGATTCATTTTATGAATTCCTGGATGGATGCTCAACTTTGATGCATGGCACTCTTTTAAAACCTCCTGTCTTATCCCATCCACGTTAGGTATGCATAATCTGCCGTTTATTCTCAATACTCCTTGATTGTCCAACTCGAAGTCAGTCTCTTTTCCGTTTGTGACTCCTCGAATAATCTTTTCCAGTTTGGGATCCCTTTTCTGATTACTCATTATCCTTTCTTGGAGAGTCGGTGTGACTTCCAAAAGTGATAATATCGCATTTCTACTCAAGGCATCTGCCACTACGTTCGCTTTTCCCGGTGTATAAATGATATCTAGGTCATATGATGTAAGAAATTCCAACCACCGCTGTTGTCTTAGATTTAAATCTTTTTGAGTGAACAGATACTTCAATGGTTTATGATCGGTGAAAAGTTCGAATCTCTCACCTAGCAGATAATGTCTCCACATTCTCAATGCGAAAACAACTGCCAATAACTCTAGGTCGTGAGTTGCATAATTCTTCTCGTGAATCTTTAACTGCTTACTTGCATATGCAATCACTTGTCCCTTCTGCATTAACACCGCTCCTACTCCCTTTCCACAAGCATCGGTGTAAACCGCAAATCCGCTCGTTCCATCGGGAACAGCTAATACTGGTGCTTCCGTTAATCTTTTCTTTAGTTCTTGAAACGATTCTTCACACTTTGGGTCCCAAATAAACTTTTGGCCCTTCTTTGTTAACTTGGTCAGATGTGACGATATTTTGGAGTAGTCTCGGATAAATCTTCGATAGTATCCCGCCAGTCCTAGGAAACTACGAATATCTGTTGGTGTTTGAGGTTGTTTCCATAGTTAAACTGCATCTACTTTAACTGGGTCTACTGATATCCCATCTCTGTTTACTATGTGCCCCAAAAATCTCACTTCCGATTTCCAAAGGTGACATTTTGAAAACTTTGCCTTCAACACGTGTTTCCTTAGAGTTTCTAGCACTACTCTAAGATGGCCACGGTGCTCTTCTTCGGTTTTTGAAAAGATTAAGATATCGTCAATGAAAACGAGAACGAATTTATTAAGAATTTTCCTAAAGACTCTGTTCATCAGATCTACGAAGAAAGCTGGTGCGTTGGTTAATCCGAACGGCATAACCAACCATTCATAAAAGAAATCTGGGCCTCTGAATGCTGTTAAAGGAATACAATCTTCAGAGATTCTCAATTGGTGAAATCCTGTTGCTAAATCCATCTGGGAGAATACCGTTGCTCCGTGCAATTGGTCGAAAAGGTCATCAATTCTAGGTAATGGATATCTATTTCGGATGGTTACTTTATTCAACTCTCTATAGTCTACACACAGTCGCAAAGATCCATCCGACTTCACTACAAAAACTACCGCAGAGCCCCAACTAGAAAAACTTGGTCTACTCACCAAATACTTGTACTCCTCCTCCTGCTATGCGAAAATCGACGAGAACTTGTTCCAATCTATTCCATATCGCTGTCCTTTGGGCTACTTGCTCTTCTTGCTGGTTTCCCGTAGCAATGACTGGGGTTCCCGGAACAACTTGGTCTTCTTCATTATGGAGTATCCATACTCACCAAATTTGTTGAATGAGTTGCTTAGTTATCTGTTCAAAGAATTCTTTTAAGAATTTGTTCAAAGAATTTGTTCAAAGAATTCTAATTTGTTGAATGAGTTGCTTAGTTATTTAGCTGTCATTGTCCTTAATTATATTACCCTTCATATATTTCTGTTGCAAATCCCCTGGAAAAATAGTCACTGTAAAAGACAGTATCATTTTTTTCACCGAACAAAACCACCTTGACCTTTCGACGTAATAGAAACCCACTTGATTTGCTTTTACTTGGAATGATTTTTGTGATGAATTCAATTATTGTTGACTATCTGGGAAAACCAGATCATAGTGAAAAAGTTCAAATATGTATGAGGAGGAAATGTATCGGATATTATTCGTGTAGCTATTTATGATTTATTCTGAGGTTTGTTGTCAATTCGAATTGTTGAAAAAACGGGGGTAATATTCTCAAACCTCCAGGATTTTTTAGACCGTGGCCTCACCAATCTTCCCACTATGTTCCAAAACTAGAAGTTTCCAAAATTACGACATCAGAGTTAATTTGGTTTAAGCTTTGATTGGTTCAAGTATTTACTGATTTTATGGCTCTTGGAGTAGACTGTGTACATGATTGCTCTCTATTATATCGCATACCACAAATTAATGTGACCTGTCTCTTATAGTTTAGTTATCACTTTATTTTTTTTCATTACCATCAACTTTTTTATTACCAGGCTTGCTCGGACCAAGGATGAAGGGAAAAATTGAAGAACTAGAAGAGGTACAACAGAGCTCTTATGTTTTTTATTTTCACGACGCTCTTTCTGTCAATTATCCGACTTCCAATATGTTGAATTTGTAAAGTAAACTATTTTGAAGGGCAGATATTAAAAAACAAGCTGCATCATAAATGTTTGAAGTATTATCAGCTTACATATTTTATTTATAATATCTAAGTGATATCAAAATCGAACTTAACTCGGGGCAGATACATTGAATGATTTCGATAGCCAGTTTATTGTTATAGTTTATAGTTTAAATTTTTAAAGTGATTTGCATTTTTACTTCAATGTTTTATGATAAATATGACATGCACAATCAGACGATCTTTCTGGATCGTAGAAATTTATCATACCAGCTTATTTTCAAGGTCTATTGACTGAATTTGAAACTATATCTAGGTGATTGTTGCTGGAGCAAATAAAGGATCGACTTATGCTAATATCAATATTGGTGCAAAACAGCAAGCAAGTTCTACTGGAGCTGGTGTTACTTAGAGAAGATAAGGTAATATGCAGAGTCTTGATGGTTAGGATGGGTGTGATATTGTTTGGTTCTGTATATTTGAGCTCCGCATTTTTCATTCCTTCAGCTGTGAATGGAGAAATGATTGAAGCTAATTCATAGTTGGAAATGATAACGTCATGTAAAGTATTTTTTTTCAACGTGTTGAATCTTTTTGAATGTAAGCTTTGATGAAAGGATTGAAGAACAAGGGAAAAAAGTGATTAGTTTTGTTGACGATAAACACATAATATCTTGCATTTATAAAGCTCTTGGGATGGGATAACAAGATGTTTGCAAGCGTCAAGCATTATTATGGAAACAATGAGTCATGCTACAACAGATCATCTCTCTTTGTCTGGATAACTTGAACTAGCTGCATTTATTGACTATACCGTCCATGCTTTTCAATATTGCTTCATCCGAACCATTAACAATTTAGAGCCCCATCATTTTCAGTAAATGATAAAAGTTCAAACCACTCAAAATAAAAGTATTATATTCAAATGATTCACATAATATAAGCTTAATCTTTTATTTATTTATCATTTAACATAAGATACCTATATTTAAAATGGTAAATATATATGCATGACGTTATAAAATCCTACATTTAACTTAAAATACCTATATTAAAACTACCATAATTATTTACAAAATTCACCCCACTTTCTCATGTGTTTTACGTTTCAGTTCATATGTTTCAATTAATTATGCAATTTTAAGTTTAAAATAATAAGATAATGTATTTAAGAGAAATTCATTAATTCGGATGATAATACGAAAAATTCAATAATATACATCACACTCATATCAGTGAACTATGATAAAATTGCATTTTGATTAAACTAAAATATGTAAGTCACACGACATACAATTAGGGCTGTCAACGGATGCTTTCAGATTCGGATAGTGGCATAGTGCCATATCCGTATCCATACCCGAAATTATTTTCGGATATCAGATATCCGTATCTATTTAATTTTCGGATATCGGATATCCGTATCCGCTTAATTTTCGGATACGGACGGATATCGGATATTTATCCGCTCCGCCTGTAATTAATAAATTTAAGAGTATAAATAAAAAAAATTGGATCAACATCAAATAATTTTTGTATTAATGTTTATAAAAAACAAGGAAATAAATATAATGAGGAAACATTGTTTTATTCTAATATCCATAAGTATAGCCAAAAATATTCCAAAATTAAACAATAATACTATAATTTTTCACTAAAAATGGGCAAAGAATTATGTCATAGTAACATTCAACAGTTAAAAAATAATTATTACTTCTGTTTTTCTGTTTTGAGTTATATATATTACATCAATCAGTCGAACGGATATTTTTCGGATACGGATATCACTATAACCATATCCGTATCCGAAAAGCTTTTCGAATATCGGATATCCGTATCCGCTTTTCGAATAATGCTGGATAACGGTATTTCGGATACGGATTCAGACGGATATGGGATTTTTCGGGTATCCGTTGACAGCCCTACATACAATAAAACATAAACAACAGGGAGCACCCTTTAAATTTTGAAATACCCATACATTTTTTTCTCAAAAAACATACTTTAAAAACATTGTCACTTTTTGTTCCAGCCAATCTGCGAATAATTGCATTCATTTTTGCAAAAAAAGTGCATTTGTGCAAAGAAAAATTAAAACTAATGTTTATAGAAACATGAGATTAAGTACAAATTTAATTTTTGAAATAAAACAGAAAATAGTAGCAAAAAATATCAGAATAAATATCTATAATTATGTCATGCATTACAAAAATACGTTTTTTGTACAACAAAACCTTAATTTTAACCTTTTACCGAGCTATCTCAATTCTCTTCTAATATTTTATATTTAGGATCATACATTAGAGTTAATCACAAATCTTAAAACTATAATTAAATTTAATAAACAATTAGTTGCTGATGTGTCAAGTAAATCATAAAAAATGAAATATTCAATATTTGCACAATATTCATATTAAATAAATGGTATAAATTCATTTGGATATACAAGTACATAAGTCACATAACTTAATTATATACGTAGGCAAGTTTCACAAATTTAATTTATGATTCAATTATATCGATACATTAGTGCATTAAGCTGGGAAATTCTTATTTTAATTAAAGTGCATACCTTCTTAAATATCTATAGTTCTCCAAAAAAAAACACCTCAATATCACATAATTTTATACATTTACATCCATATATTTTCAATTAATCACGTAAATGTTGGTTTTAAATTAGTTGAATAACTTTAACTAAATTATTATTCACTAATTTATCTAATAAATCCTTAAATGTGATGGTTTCAATACGCACATGATATTCATATTAAAACAAGGGAAAGTCTATCTAGACACAATTTTAGTATAATTGGTAACACAGTTAATCTCCACTATTAGATTACCCCCCCCCCCCTCGAATTCTACCTCTCTATATAAAGATAAAAAGATTCAGCGTCTCAGATCTCTTATGCCACCAACTATGTCTAATTTTGTCCAAATAGTCGTTCTCTTAAAAAAATAGTCAAGTGAAATTTTCATTTAAATATAAAAATATATAATTTAGATATCATAAATAGTATACATGAGCAACATTAACAAAGATAATTTATTATCATATATCTCAATAAATTTATCTACATTGTAGAATTCTATTTTTGACTTTAAATATCCACATTTTGACATTTCTATAGTTATGTGCACTTCATCGACTATATACTAATTTTTTATATTTAGATCCTATGTATCTAATTTTCTTACGAAATCTCGAATTTAAAGTATTTCAATAATCTATATATCAGTCACATATGTGTGGACTTACATATTAATAAAAACCATAATAAAACATGTATGTTTAACTACGTAGAGGTATAGATCACATGCATACGTTTATGTACATAAACAACAATAGTAAAGTTAGTTTGTAAATAACTATGATCAGTTTTGTACATAAACAATAAATTTATCTCACACTACGTTAAAACAAATTGTTTTTAACTTCAAATTACTCTACAATATAAGACCTATATAATTTACAGGAAAATAGTGTGAAGGATAAAAAGAACAAAAAATTATTCCATAAGGATAAAGGGTTAAAATTTTATCCATAAGGAAAAAATTTAGTGTAAAAGGAGGAATTTATGGAACAATTTTTTGTTCGTTTTGTCCATGAGGCTAAAAACCACTATAATTTGTTATAAAATTCTTCTCGATTTATTCAGATTATTTACTCTTAAGATGATATATTTTAACCAATTACATAATTTCAAAGTTAACATATTTTCAAAGAAATAAATAATATTTTTTTAATGTATCTAAAATAATTAAAATATTTTAGTTTCAGCATAAACACTTGCTCATAGTAATAAGAACAATAAAGTTATTTTTCCTTAAACAAATAAAAGTTATATAATATATATTTTATATAAACAACAACTACAATAATAATTTATAGTTTATTTATTTTGTCAGATTCATCGTATGTTATATGATAAAGTTTCAATTTTAACAATAAAATTATAAATATTATATTTTATAATACTATCGTGTGCAACGCACGGGTTACACACTAGTTGAATAGGATAGCAGTAAATATTTTGTACCTTTATCTTACGAACCGGAATCTAATTCGTCCAAAAGATGTGAAACGAAGAGAATTACAAAATTAGGAATTAGGAGAATGATTTATTTGGTCCAGATTCGACAAATTAGTCCAAATGCTTCCACGCGATGATCCTCCTCTATAAGCAGTCGTCGTGGACACCGCTTTAAACATCGTGATTTCTATCCCGATGGATTCCACCATTCGTTTTTCCCTCTTTCTCTTTCGTTGATTTTATCTACTGAGAGAGCTTTAGGGTTAGTCTCGGAAATGGGTTTATTGGTTAAGTCGCGAAGCGGTATAATTTTGGAAATTTGGGGACGAAAACAAAATAAAAAGGAAAGTGGATTGAGTTGAGATTTTGTTTTAAATGATGGTGTGGATTGCTGAGGTATAATTTTATTTTAATTTGAATATATTTACAGCTACTGCAACATTAAAAAAGCGTGTGTTGCAATAGACAAAAATCAGCATAGCTATCATTATATTGTAGCTAGCAACACATTGTATTTTCGTTACAGTAGGTCATCTACGACATAGTGAAAATATATATTAGTATCATGTAATATTATATATATATATATATATACACACACATATATATATATACATATACATACATATATATATATATATATGTGTGTGTGTGTGTGTCATTTGTTGATCATATATGGGTGTGATATTGACTGGTCTCAGTTATTGCTACTAGTGATATCACATGCATAATTTTAGTTTTTTATATACATCAACAGCATATCAGTTTTGAGTGGTCATAGATATTAGTTTTGTTGATTTTTTTACAATATACACAGTAGCATAGTATCTGTTCTATATATTAATATGTATCAGTTTATTTAAAATGATTTGATACATACAGTAAGTGGGTATCATTTTTACAGGGACACAAGTATCATTTTTGTAAAATTGTTGTATTATTTCCAATAAAAGGGCATCATTTTTAAACAAATATGTTTATCGGTTTTGTTAGAGCAATGTATTATGCATAATAACAAGGTATTATTTTTTCATGTAGTTTGACATATATATTATCTATTATATTATATGAAAGCACAATTCTTTCATAAGGTCTTTTCGGTTCCATTTTCACCAAAAAAACAAGGTGCTGCCATCTGTCCTCAGCCAAAATCTAACGGCTTAGCGTTCCTATCGATGTCCTCTTTCGTCTCTCTCTTTATCTCACTTTCTATACCTACCCCAATCGATAACCCCTCCCATTCCAGCTATTATGCATATGCTAAAAAAATTATGACTCATCCGCTCCATCCCTTCTGCTCAGCCCGGCTTCGTTAGTCTCCTTTCCCTTCTTCATCCATTACAACAACGTCGGCAGTTCCCAGTCTTCTGTCGTTGCTTTTTTTGGAAGCTACCGTCTTCTAACTCAGAATGATTCCTTCGCAGACTGCGCTGTCGATTCGATGTCACTCTGCCTTCGTTAACCTACTTATCTATCCAGGTAAAAGTTCTTATATCTTTTTTCAGTTTACACAATCTTAACTGTGCTGGTACTTGCTAGGTTTTCTGTGTTGGTTTCCTATGGGCATAGTTGTTCATCCATATCTGGTACTCGATCCAGATCATTTCCGGCCAATACTTTGTAAGTGTGCTTTACAGTATATCAAAGGACTTTTTCTGAAATAGATATAGTTGATTTATTATTCTATAATGGATATACTTGACATTTTTTGTTCCACTCTTCTCCTGCACTGTGTGCTTACAAAGTTCAAACATATTGCTGAGATATTATACCTATTTGGGAATTAGATCTTCTGATTTTTGATGATCGACTTTTGTTGTTTATTTTTTTTGCTTAATCTATGATATAAGTGTACTTATTTGTGAATTATTCTTATTTGTGTACTTTACTACATATCCTATTTTGATGTGAAAAGAGTAGCATAATTTGTATCGTGCTTTACTTCTGGAAATGGAAAGAGTAGCACAACCCATTGTTCAAACATTGTAAAATAATGTGTGTATTCTAATATATTACCTGGTATTGTTATCCCGTGTTAGCCAGGAACTTATATTTACAAAAACCCTTCAGGTGATTATGTATTTGTGTTATCATTTTCCTAAAAAATCATGGAAAAAGTGAACCCTCAGCAGTTTTTGACATCAAATAAAAAGCTTATGCTTTGCATATTGTTCTTAATTAACTATACTTTTTTACAAACCCTTTTTGTATTATTTAAGACTCATTTGCAAGAAGTGTTCAGGACAAAGATATATTTTTTGTTTAGATAGGGATTTCTCCTAATAAATATTCTCGGTTTTCATTTGAAGTGTATAGAGCTCATATTGAGATAATGTGGTGACGCCAAGTAAATTATAAAAGGGCCAGTTAGTTTCCTTTCCAATTTTTACCAAATATTGTCATAATGCTCTAGCGTCTCTTCTCGACCCTCTATTTAGTTTGCTGAAGGATTCTGTTGTTGTGGAGTACAATTTTTTTTTTACAAGGCTGTTGTACGCTATTATGATTAATTATAAGTAAATCAATATGAGGTGAACACTTACAATGTTCATGAAGTGGTGTCTATTTAAAATAATAATAATTTAATCTTATTGTTTTGGGTCTCTCTTTGTAGAAAGAAGAGAAAACATCTATCAAGATTGATTTTTCCAATGTATGTGATCGTGTACCAACATCCGTAAAAGGAAAAGCCCTATACACAATGAAGAAGAGTTCCATCCACTGAAAGTGCTACAATGGTCAATGATATATCTGAAACAATCAGTTTGGATCTGCCTTTCGAATATAAGGTAACTATTTTCCCATATTGATAGACATGCTCATTTTGTATGGACATAATATAATCGAAGACTTAGTTTTTTCCCCCGTAAGCAATGAAATAATTTAACCTTTTCTCATTGACCTAAAACACAAATATGCTGCTTGGAATAGCCTTTGTTTCTTCCCAGCCACTATTGGAGACTATCCCTCTTACGATGCAACATTGTAATATTAGCAGGGTTTTCTTACCAGGAGCTAATTTAGGACTGTTGATGTGATAAAAATGTCTGATTGATTGGATATAAATTGTTTTACCATTCTTCAATTATGACTTGAATGTATACCATCTTTCAACAATGAGTACCCTCCAATTGAACTCCATGTATATGCGTAGGAATGTCAACCGTATACATATATGCACATATGTGCATGCATCATATATGTGTTTACGTGTATTTATTAATGAAGATTAACCTTAACCTTTCATTTCTAATCCACTCAAAAATTCATGATCTTGCCATATGTGCACACAACACATCTAGACCATTCAATTTATGTCAACAACGAATAGAATAAAACATGTCAGCCAAACTCACCCGTTTCAACCCCTATCCTTTTAATTTTCTCTACCTTGATATTCTCCTCCCAACTCTTTCGCACTGTTTTCAATCAGACCCCTAATGTGGTTGTCGCCCTAGCACCTTCATGCCGGCTACATGGTCAATTTGCGCACCCTTTTAAAGAAAAGGCGGCTTCCTTTTTTCCCTCATCGCCTCTTTCTATTTTTGTGCTTTTTCTTGCTAAACTTAACCTGTTCCTATTGACCTAGCGCTGCGAGTTCTCTTGCTTGCCGCATCTGGTTTTGCCGTAAGTGACGCTGCAATTCAGCTATTGGTTTTGATTGAACCGAATCTGAATAGGTAGTAAATTCAATAATTGTACTGAAATCATTTTCTTATAAGTATGGGTATCCACCTTATTTGATGAAATATAGCAATCACTTTTGGCCATGATATTTTAGTAATATGCATTTGAATATACCTGTAGCCATCAAACAATGACAAATGATCATGATAGTGGCCTGAAGTAAATTAATGGTGATGGTACCCAAAAACGGGAGGGGATCACCTGGACCCAATATTCCACGTTCCCATGGACCCAACCAATCACAGCCCCCTGATTTCCTCCATTTTGCAGTTAAGCCCCCGAAATAATATGGGTTTAATTGCAAAATGAACAAATCAGGGGACTGTGATTGGTTGGGTCCATGGGAACGTGTAATGTTTGGTCCAGAGGATCCCCTCCCGCTACATACTGCCTATCAACAACGGCTGTACTTGCAACACATATTATATTATAGTTTACCTTTAAAGGTAAAGCTATAAAATATCCACTGGTCCTCATATTGTCCTTTATTTTATTTTTATTTTTTTATTTCTTATATTCAAAAGGCTATGCAGTTCAAGTGATCTGATTAAACTTCACATTGTAATCTGTGATTTTATTTTGTGTATTGCCTAGATCAAATTATTATTTTCAGAATTGGTGAATACTATATGATTTTGACTATGCGTAAGTTGTCAATTATGTATGTCATAAATTTAAAGTTGCATTCATGCAGTGCAAAAACATATTGCTTCTGTAAGCTATTACCTCCATCTTGTGTATTGCATTTTTTTCCAATACTTCATATAACAAGCTATGTTAATAGCATTTACTGCTTTCGTATAAGGAATTTATGTACTTATTTCCTATTTGGATTGGGTATTAGAAGCATGAAAGTTTGTTAAATAATTATTTTGGTGTAGCTAGGGTCTTAGTTAATTTCATGTTAGGTTCGACTTGATTTCCCTATTTTTCAAGTTGCAGGATACATAAGCATGAGGATATGATCAGACTTCAGAAACTATGGCAACTATGATATATGACATTTAATTTAGGAGATGTAAGGTAAAATTTCCACCATTATCCTTTTCTTTTAATTGCACGGAAAAGTTTTATATTTTGTTCATGTATGCACAATTTATTTTTGTATAAAATGAACTAATATTACATTCTTATGTTTGGCATTCACTCAATCATTGAATGGGAGAATAATCTTTGCTCTAATTCATATATATTGAATAATGAAATAGGGTTCTACTCCACTGTATATAATATTTGTGAAGTTTATTTGCTTGGTTTTGATTTACTTACGTGTCATCTCTCATAATAATGGAAGTGCTGAAGCACTAGCACCCAAGCAATCTGAAATTTTCCAATGAACCTTAAGACATGCTCTCCTTTACCAAATGCAGAAGGGAAATTATTTGCGTCTCTAACTAAATTATCGGATATCAGTCTACCTATTTCATCTGATATTTAGATAATCTATTTAATCATTTTGTGTTTATCTTTAATTTTTGTTTTCTACCCAGTATTATCATTTCACGAAATTTTTTCTACAGCGTATACAAACCTGCAGACGGTATAATAATTCACAATAAGCTTTCAAGAATTATATTCCAATGGTAAAGGATTAAGTATCTCAAGAAATACCAGATCTTTGAACTATGCCTAAATGTATACGGTTTCTCTTTTATGTTGTTAGCTGTTCAACATGTCCGTTGTTTTATTATGTTTGCTGTTCAACATGTCTGTTGTTCCAAGTTTTCTTCAACTGCATTTGCTCTTTGTTTCTGTATGTAATATCATTAATGATTAGCTATTTATTTCTATATCGTGTAATGTACTTATTTTCTGTTTGGATGGGGTGGACTATATACGTTCGCCAAATTGTTATATGTGCATCGTTAAAATTGCCGGCCAAATATTCAAGGAAAATATACGACTTTGTTGAACTGAAATTTTACTAGATTTAGTGGGTTTTATTTTATAATTTGATTGGCTTTTGTTGAACTGAAAAAAAAATCATCCGGATCTCATTTTGCAAAATTAACTTCGATAAGTATTTTCAGCTATTTGGTTAGAAACCAAAGAGGAATTTTTTTCTTGGGCTTCGATGACACCAAATTTTATGGCACCATTTTCAATTCTAATATTATAACCAAAATAAAATGAATTAGTTTTCGAAAACACAAAAAATATTCGTGGACATCAAACCAAGAAATTGTAGTTTGCAAAGACTAAATTTAATATGTACGCCAGACACCAAAGGCATATTTTCTTTGATACATAGTTCCCAATTGAAAGTTATACCTATTGTAAGTTATTAAACTATAATTTAGTCATTTTCAGCAAATTTTGTAGAATAATTGTGCGTTTTTAGCTTTTGTTTTTTGGGTATATTTTTTAAGGTGAATTTTGGTCTATACTTTGGTAGCATTTACTAAAATGCTTTTTATCCATGTCTTTACTTGGAAATGGCTTGATGTTATCTTTGCAGTAATAACATACTTCCTTGGTATACTTCGGTTATAATTTATCTGATATATAACAAATATTTAAGACGGATTGTTGGACCTGCAGTTATCATTATATTGGTTCATGCATAAACTGTTGTGCTTTGCTTCTAATTTATTTACATTATTTGGACCTGCAACATGTCATGCAAATAAAATAACCTTTAAGATTTAAATGAAAAATTATGGGCATATTAACATGTCAACCTTTAGGGGTAGTACTATGAAAAGAAAAAAAAATCATTTTAATGATAATTGTTTGGTTATATTATATGATAGTTGTTTGGTTATATTATATGATAATTTCATGGTTTATTGACCAGTTTCTTTCCCAATCTCATGCCTGGAATTTCGTTACTTCTACTTTATAACAGCAAAACGTTTTCTTTTTTCAATTAAATGATGAAAGATTTAGCTATCTTCCAGAGCATATATTTTGTACAGGTAAGAGTGAACATTTTCGCAAATATTTACTCATTTAGATGATTTTTGGTAAATGATGAATCAAAGGACAGTTCTATATATTTTACCCTATTGCCAACGTTGTAACTTTTATTTTACGTGGATTTTTTTTCCACTAAACATGATTAGCTATTTATCTGATGATGTAATTTTTTCTTCCATCCACTATCAGTTTTCGCTTCCTTTTTCTTTGTATGGTGATTTAGAGCTATTTATTCTTAGAAGGGGAAGCTCAAGTTTTTTATGTCATGTGGTGATTTGGAGCTGTGAAAGTTGTAAGATTTTAATCAAAAATCAAATCAGACGCGTCAAGGATAATTATATTGAGTTTCAGGTACTTCCATTTGCTCACTGTGTTTCCGGTTTTATTTTCGTTGGCTATATTATTTCCGTTGAGTGGACTATATACGTTTGCTAAATAGTTATATGTGCATCGTTAAAGTTGCTGACCAAATACCTAAGGAAAATATATGGTTCATGTGACGATACCAAAACCCCGTGACACGGTGTTAAGGATAATCATTGAAATATAACACATTAATCATCATTAGCAGATCACAGAAAATAGCATAAACAGAAAATAGAATAATTTACACACATATGACAGCGGAATCATATAGATATCATCATATCAGAGAAGCACAGTACATGATACAACTTAGTGCATAATGATACATAGTCAGTCACCATCGCCTGAGGCGGAATCATACATAAAGAGTACACAAAATAAATATCAGTCTACATCGCTAATGGCGGAATCATAATATATATACAATAATGGCGGAGAAAATCCAAGTCAGCACGGTGTAGTCAAGCCTCGCCATGAGCCAAAAGGTGCGTCAGAAACCTGTAACTAGGCCGCCCATGTGAAAATGAGGGCACCCGAGTTTGAAAGGTGAAACAAACTACGAGTCAGTCATGAGACTGGTATGAGAAATCTACTTAACTTATTAACAACAATAATAAGGCAAATCAAAGGACCACGCCACTTTCGCGGAACGGGTTTACTCCAATGAGTGCTAGTGCATGAAATAAAGTGAATGATTAAATCATCGCAATGCTTTTTGAAAAATGAGGCCATTATAAGACTCAGGTCTTATCACACAATGCAACGCAAGCCGGAGGATAGAGTTTTTACCTTATAATAGCCAAAAATGCTTCATACGAATAAAACAAAAGTGTTTGATATTATTACTAGTGCATATATGTTTCAAAAGCGATTTCAATCATAAATATCAATCATAGGCGGCATAAATGACCCATACCACTATGTCGCCGTACTAGTTATACAATCACGTCCGCATATTTCGTATTCGAAATTGGGTTCCTTCATGAGTCGAGGCAAGGGGCAAGCTCCTCTCCGATTCGAGACACTCTAGCAAATGCCTCGGGACCGCACACAGCAATCCCTGGATCCTCTAAGGCCGGTCCTCTCTTACTTTTGAGGATTGGAAATTCCTGAACACACGTTTCCCGGTCCTTACAGACCTATAATCGAGGCGCCTTGTATTCCAACAACCACACAGGTGAAAAGTAGATATAAATGTCAGGGCTGGGAGGTCACTGACACCACCATAGCTAGAAAGAAACGTCGTGCACTCCTTGGGTCCTTCTCCCGTTTTTGACTCATACCGGGGTGTGAGGCTCGCGAATT
This sequence comes from Allium sativum, assembly GCA_030737875.1. Classification (NCBI taxonomy): domain Eukaryota; kingdom Viridiplantae; phylum Streptophyta; class Magnoliopsida; order Asparagales; family Amaryllidaceae; genus Allium; species Allium sativum. Next base: position 214,867,108 of record CM060915.1, on the reverse strand, counting down.
CACGTTATGCACAAAGCTACGTCACGCCGACCATGCTTTGATCATCAACCTCAAGACTTTGCTTTGCAACAGAAGCCTTGATCATATGCCACTCAGGCGTGCCACACAGGCAATCCACTCCACGCGACTGATTTCTATCAATACATAACCTCTGAGCTCGTACGTCTCAGAGAAGGGCGTTAAGCAAGAGAATAAATTCTCCGCTGCCAAACAGATATATATTTAACAGAGATCAATCAGTACAGAACAAAATCCAATGTCAGACACACAGTCCATTTACAAGTCCGTTCTGGGTCTGAACAAAACCCGAGGCACCAATTCCTCGCATATCCGTACAATCGACAGTATGTTTGGACGGCTACTACTTCAGTTCCTTCATGGTAGCTACTCCAATCACGAGCATCAGTAGCGCCCATCCATCCAATGTGAAGATCGTTGGTCTTCAACCGTCTTCGACTCTTCGATTTCTCAACGTCGATCGATTATTTGAAATGAGATGAACTCGGCCTTTTCAAATAACCCACGTATATTTAGATTTTCAAATCAATTATTCACATGGTTGGACTATTCGACATTCACATTTCAGTTCTTTAGTTATAATTCTCATGTTAAATACATTCAACCATCACAAATCAAGCAAACACAATGAAATTGGTTTATTTCCACTCTATATCGTCCATAGTATTTTATAACAATATATCGCCATTTTTAATTAATTTAAAACGACCATATTTAATTGAATGACGTTTCAGGTCGTGCCGATGCACTGGCGCTGTTTTTCACAAAATTTGTTTTACACATATCTGAAAATCTAACCGTTGGATCTTCACAAAATTTATATCATTAGGAAGGTCATTTCAAAACGAATCCAACGGTTTTAGTTTTGGGAAAATCCGACGGTCGGATCTTCCACACTAGCCATTTGAAGTTACGATTTCAATTTACGAACTGCAGCGTCGTTATTCGATTTAATTTAATTTTATATATATATATATATATATAAAATCATTTCTGGCGCTGTTTTTCTTCAGATTTGAATTAAACATTCCAGACAATCCAACCGTCGGATCATCACAAAGTTGGTGCCGTTGGAAAGGTATTTCCAAGGCGAACCCAACGGTTGCGGTTTCGGGAAAATCCAATGGTCGGATTTCCCGCACCAGTCGTTTGAAATCACGGTTTCAAAACACGAACTGCACGGCCACGTTTTGTTTTAATTTTATTTATATTTATATATTTATATAAATATATTTCATTCAAAATTCCTATATCGTTTTCACTTCAATTATTTCACTAACGCCTTTAAATTTTGGAAAATTTCGCCATAACCTCCTTTGTACGGGAGGGGCTGGGAAAATTCCCAAATAGCCACACGGGCGTCTCATGTCAAAAAGAAAAAGAAAAAGCCAAGCGGCTAGCCAACAGGCTCATAAAATCATCACCCAAACAAAACAGTAAATGTGTACCTATTTGTCGGGCACAAAATTTTATTCCTCTTCTCTAGCCCCTTTGCTATAACCTGTTCAATAAGTATTCATGTACATATATACAATTTTTATCACTTATCATTTTCCATTCAACTTCATATTTGATTTACTTTGGTTTAAAAACACCATTCATTCTAATGTTGCATGCATAGGCTAAAATCATATCATTAGCTAATTAATGTATATTTCAACTCATGCATATTTTATTTGAACAAGTGGCTATTTTTAACACTTCACATTTCAAAGATGATAATTTTGGCGAACTAAAATAGATTTCAACACATGACTATTTTATTTAGTTCCTATGCATGTTAAAAATAATATTTCTTCACAAATATTTATTTCAACGTCCGCATATCTTTAGCATATCACATACATGATAAAAATGATATTTTTATCATTTAAAATATTTATTCCACAAATGGATGTTTTCAACACTTCATAGTTTCAATAAAAATGTAATTTTTTATTGTTCGATCTTTTTATTCAACACATGAATTTTTCCACTACACACACTTCTCAACACATGAGCATTTCCACACATGGATATTTTATTTATATTGTTCATATTAGAAAGATGGAATTTTTATTGTTGAAACTATTTATATATATAAGATGAATATTTTTCATACTTCATATATATTATAAAAATGTGATTTTTATTGTTTAGACACTTCATTCATTCACAAATGAATTAAATTTTCACAGATCACTTTTCAACACATGAACATTTCCACACATGGATATAGTTTCAACATATGACTTTAATTTCAACGCATGAAGATAATTTCAACATATGAAAATAATTCTAACACATAAAGATTATTCAAAATTTCGGCAGCATAACGGCAAGGTAGTTAAAACCGGCACCGTCCCTAGTACGGCTCCTCGTGCTACCTTAAAACCTCGCGGTTTTTAACAATGGGGATTCATGCATCTAATTCGCACGCAGGCGGCATGTTTTATTTTTATCTCCACAAATATTTCCAATTCATTTCAATCACCAATGGGTATTTTTCAATCACAACCAAACAATATCAACCATAAACAATTATTCAATCATTCGTATTTTTCATCCAATATTTCACACCAATTCACAACAATAAATATCGTCCATGGTTTGTGGACGAGGGGAGTATATATATATATTTATTATAATTGCTATATTTCACTTGCATTTTAACACATATATCAATTATTCTATGCATGTATAATTCATACTTCGCTTATATAGCTTACATCACGCATGTACATGAGGTATACAACACGTGTGTAATTTATATTTCGCTAATATAATTTATACACGACATTTTCCATTCAAATTCATTTAATTTAAATTCCTCACATTGGTTTGTTGCTTCGCTAAAAATAGATACGATGTCAGAAAAATCCGCGGCTTCTTCTAGAGTGTAGAGAGCCTCCTTGCAGTCACGATGTCTCCTGTTTCATCAAATTACGTCAACACACTAAAAAGATATGATTTTTCAAAGTGCAGACATCAAAAAGGACTCACTTTCTATTTGGTTCGAAACTAGGTTTGAGGTTTTCGCGAAATCCGCTGACATAGACGACGATCAGGGAGTTGGACGTGGAAGAGCTTCGAGTGGGGGTCATGTCGGTGGTGGTTTGGTGGCGCTCGGTGGCAGATCGGAGCGGCGGCGGCGATGGGAAGCGTCGGACTTCCTGGGCTCGATTCTGGAGTAGGAGGCGATGGTTCTGGTCGTGGGTGGGTCGGATTTGAAGAGGAGGCGGAGACGTGTCGAGGGGTGGTGGTGGCGTTGGCTGGAAGTGGCGGGTCGAAAAAGGGGAAGGAAGCGGCGATCGGGTTTTCGCCGCAGGTTCGAGGGTTACGGGGGTTTTTTTTATTTTTTGAATTATGAAAGAAAAATTCTGATTGGCTGGAATATATATATTTCAGAAAATTAGGGTTTTCACCAACGAACTCCTTTTCAAGCCCAACGCTTGTCGCCCCTAGCTAAATACCCCCATCCCGGACACAATGGGATATGTTTCGTTGGCCAATTCGACTGTTACAGTCAGTTATTTTTCAAATTAAAGTATAAAACATTTAATTTTAACTTTGAACACACATTTCAATTTGCCAGGGCCACAAACTGATTCGAAAAATTCCAGAAAAATAAATCTAGCTATGTTTTGACGCTACGGTCCCAACAAAACTAGTTTCGTCGAATTCTGAGATCGTTTGAAAAATGGTCATTTTCTGGTCGATCCAATTTAACAGAAATTGACCAAACGCATTTTCTTTTTCCACGCTCACATACTAGCTTCAAAAATTATGAAATTTGAAACCTAGCAATAGTTTGACATCCCGGACCCAACAAAAGTGGTTTCGTCGAATTCCGAGGTCGTTTGCGAAATATCGATTTTCCAGGGCTATATATTTTATATAGCGACCATTCTGAAAATTCATTCGGCCATAACTTTTGATTCCCGTTATGAAATTTTGATTTTTCAGATTCGTTAGAAAGGTATTGATAAACAGATTTAAATATTTTTAGTTTCGCTAAAATCCGTTATATTTTCCACCCTGCACAGTCAGTCAAAGTTTGAATTCAAATTTTCAAACTGACTCACTATTTCTAATTCACTATTTTATTGAAATATTCTATTTCAATTGTTCAAATTCCTTTGAAATCACCAATTTAAAAATTTTAAATTGGCTCGTATTTTCCGGGTTATTACAGTTCAAAATTCAAATGTATATTTTCTGCTTAGTTGTTGCGTCAATCATTTCAAAGTATATAACTAAAAATAGAGTAGAAGTTTATGAACCTATAATATAACAAAGTTTGCAGAAGATTCAGTTGTAGATATATTTTGGACAGATATACGAATCAATAAGCAACGGCTATGTTGATCATGAGGAAGGAAGGATTTTTCCATGATGCTTAGTGTTTGATTTTTAGGCTAGAACAAACAGTTTCATCGTTATGGTTGTAATATTAACTATGCGTTGGACATGTAACATGGGTATAAAGATTTACAGTCCAATTGTTAATGAGAAGAAAAGCTTCATATAGTACATAAAATGTGTATTAACTTGGACCTCCTTTATGAGGGATGGATTGGAGCATCACTTTTGCTGAGAATACTTATGTTCATATAATTTGGCATGAATATTTGGAATATAGTTTATATCAAAACATGTTAATACACACATATGTATGTATGTATCTGTTCTGCATACATATCAATCACATTTAGGTAATTTATAGGTTTTTTTCAAACAATATAGATAACATACTTTCATTTTGATTTTTTATGAAAGTTTCAACGTCCTCTCCTGTTAGGTTTATGATAGATACCTAAAGTGTTTGCAACCAGATTCATGTTATCAACTAACTAACGTACACAAGTATATATCCATAACTAGAGTAGTCCAGGTACGTATTATTAATCTGCATATGCAAGTACATGCGTATTGTTGAGGATTAGTGGCTACATAAACCTAGGCCATTTTTTAGAAACACAGTGTCTACTACAAGTTGCCGTCTGATGTCCTTTTAATGGTCATATCAAATACCCTAATTTTTTCTACTGCACCCACAAGAAAATTTAATACAATAAAATATCACTGTAAATAAAGTGTCTTCATCTAATATATTACTTTCTCTATACAAACAAGGACATATGTTATACCTAAAATGTACTATATATTACCTTATTCTTTGCACATACAGGGACAAATGCTATATCTAAAAAGCGTTCTTGATTTGAACTTAGAAGAACAAATGCACACAACAGATATTTCATACGTTTTCATATATTCTATTCTATCAGTTTTGAAACTATTTCCAACTTTAACAAGCAGTGATAAATACTGACACGCAGCCATAGTGCTGATATATCACTCTCAAGCTTATGATCACTACTGCACTCCCTATTTTCCAAGTAAATTCCTGAGCCATGACCACGACCTATTGGTGCTGTTAACTATCGTTTATTCTACTTCATGCCGAACAAGGAATATTTGTGTATATACACACTCCTATTTGATTATGTAACAAAATTATGAATGTTTATGTCCAGTTAGAAGCATTGGAAATTGTTTTAAACTAATTAGAATTGTAATTCAGATTAATCCTAAGTGTAATAATGTTGCTTCGTTATTTGAAATTTGGGTTACTGCTATAGTCATTTTATTGTTAAATCATTTGTTTTGTTTTGTTTGTTGTTCAAGTTGTTCCTCGGTAGAAATGATATTCGACTGCTACTTGAGACGTATGGCATAGTCAAAATTAGAAATAAGCTATATATATCGACACAGGAAATTGAATACGAGCGATGTTCAGATTTGTGTATCCTTCTAGTTTATGATAGATGTTTACAAATGTACACAATCTTTTTTATATTTGCTTGATTGTATTTGGATTATGTAAAACCTTTTGTTTTTTGTGTAAACACTTAATTTGTATTTTTACTATTTTCCTCAAATAAAAAACCATGCATACATTCTTCGGCTAAACAAATTTATTAAAAGTGATGTTCAAAGTTTGGCTACTGGGTTCTCAGTCCGTATATTTCAGTTATACGCTATGTAATAACTATGGCATGATCCAATATAATAATTAAACTATTGGCCCGTATTTCTCTTTAAAAAGAATATATGATAGTCTTATGACTATATTTCTCATCATTTCCTCACGTCATTTTTTAACACTGTTTGCCTACAGCTTTGTTAACATTTTTTTTTGGCACATCTGTTCTTTCTGTGTTCTGGAAGGATTAGTAACAAGTTTTTAATATTGAACAATCATGTCATGCTAAATTTTATTTTCATGCAATTGAAGAAAAGTTTGAAACTAAATGGACGCAACAATTCAATATTATGTTGATTTTGTGTGCGCAGCATGGGTTCGTCCTAGGTTTCCATGTTTTATCCTTTTTATACCATATCCATTTTGTTTGGAAATCAACCTAGGTGAGATCTTCTGCTGCTGCTTGCAATTTGTTTGTGTTTATCCTTAATTTTTGTTTTTTTATCCAGTATTATCATTTCACGAAACTTTTTCTACAGCGTATGTAAACCTGCAGATGGTATAATAATTCACAATAAGCTTTCAAGAATTATATTCCAATGGTCAAGGATTAGGTATTCCAAGAAATACCAAATCTTTGAACTATGGCTAACTTCATTTTTAATGCATGTTGGAATTGACAATTCTAGCAAATTTCTATTTTTAGTGCATGCTTGAAGTCTCAAATTCACTTATGAATGTATAACTTCACTTTAAGTCAACAAGCCTATAAAAAATTTGAATTAATTTTATTAATAATTTATTAGGAAAAAATTGTATAAGATATCTTGATCACTTTCATTTTATATTCATATATTTGATAATAAAAGATATAACTTTCTTATGTATTCATTTTAAATGAGATAGTCTTTAATTATTTCTTTCTTTGTTCCATGGGCTTAAGTTTAAAAGCTACCATAATCATTCAACATCAAAATATTATCAATCTTTCAAACAAGGATCACTCAAGCAGCTTAGGTTGAACTATGAGATAGTCAAATTTGTTTATTTGATCGGATAGCATCATTTAAATGTCTTTTTTGACTTTGTTTTATTTGATGTGGCATGTTTTTTATTTTGTTGCTCTAACACCACTTAGTTTTATGTGTGCTTTCTAGATTCAAGTTATGGAACATAGTTTCTATACACCTATTGTGATTTATTGTAGCTGGTTTTAAATGGCGTTATATAGAACGTATATTACCCTAAAAACATGTTTCCAGTACAACCTAACACAAATTAGTAAATATATTCAAAGAACGCAATGCGCTATATATTAGATATAACCCATAATTATTACTGGTAATTGTATTCTTGGATGCATTTATTAGACTATAATACTTATTTCTACTGACATAATGGATCGCTGTACTAATTCACTTGAATAGAGTGAAGTTATCCAATTATTATGATCTATATATGGGTTTACTTCTGTAGTTTACCGCTTCATTCCCATAATTGACGAATTCTTTAATTTATCCTCAGAATGTCACAATTAATTGCATATAATTGTTCTGAACACTTTTTGTATTTGCTGCCATCAAACATTTGCAGGCAGAGCTCTACATAAAATGTAGAAATCAATGTTTTATGAATGTTTTATTTCATTTTTTTTTTCAGTTTTCCAGGACTTAATCGTGTAGCAGCAGTTGGCCTTTCCTTGAAGGGAGCGGAGAAGACTAACAAATGAATCAAATGATGCATGGTGGCTAAAGTATTTTTGCAATATTACATCATTTGAACTGTATGGTTTAGTCATTACACAGTTAAATTTTCTTGCCTCTTATTACATGCTTTGATAAATAGGGAAGTGAAGAAGTGTCTATCTTATATGATTTACAATAAAAATAAATCAATAGAAATGTATGTACATGCTTGGTCTATAAATTATAGTAAACATGCAGTCATCTTTGACTTATGTAAGAGATTGATTTCCACCTGAATGGTTTGTAAATCTAGCGATTGTGCCTTCCAGCTGACAGTTGGGTATATACTACATTGTTTCCAACATGCACTTACTTTATTCTACAACTTTATAAGTTTATATAATAACATCATTATTTTATATGTTACTTTCTTAGTTAATAGGGTTTTCACACTCTTTAACAAAACTCTTTTGCATCACTGCTCTATGCTATGCGATTGAACGTCAGATGGACCATTATAAAGTTGTGTATTTTGTATTAAACCCATTATTCTTGGTTTTTTATGTTGGGCTTTGTAAACCACATTATTCTTAGTTTTTAACATGGGCCTTTTATTTGAAATTATAAAGGAATTTAAGTTAAAATAAATTGTTGCAAGGTCAAATAATCAAATATTGTACAATATTTCCAGTGCAACCTTATTGAGACAACCCGTGTGCGTAGCACGGGTTCGCACTAGTGTTTTAATAAAACTTTGTAATATGTTTAGTTAAAGGGTATTATTTATATATGTTATTGGATGTCAGTTTTGTTTCAAATTATATTGGAACACTATTTTTAAATCCTCAAAGCTTTAGCTTCACCCAAACAAACTATATTATCATTTTGCATTACGCAATTTATATTAAGACGATACTATTTATGGTATTACTGAATTTGTTTCCTAATCTTCAGAATCTTCGTTTCCATTTTGTTTTCCCTTTTTTCTTCTGCTTTTTGATGTTCAATAATTTTGATAATGTTATACAATGATATTGCTAATATTAGTTTTTAAATTTATAGAATCATTATCTGGACTGTTTCTTTGTTGGTAGGTTTTCTTGTAAAATGTTTGCTTCTATGTTCTTTGTCATCTGATTTTCTTCAGTAGTTTTTTGTTCATTTCTTCCTTTTGTTCTTCTTTATCTAATATACTAAACTTGTGCTTCATTTGCACTTTTTGTATTTTTGTTTCCTTTGGTTCTACTAGGGTACCTATTGAAGCTTTTGTCTGATTTTCTACTCGTAATTTAATTTCAATTTGCGGTTCAACTAAGGTTTCTACTAGTTGTTTATCTTCATGTCGTAGTTGCGATTGAACTTCCAGTTGAAATTGTGGTTCAAATTCGATTGTAATATCAGTTTGTTGCGGAGTATCAATAGTTCTAATTGAACTGGTGGTTGGATTTCATGTTGATTTTGGTCTTACGTTAAAGTTCCGGTAGCGGCTGGCATTGACAGTATCAATTTTGTTTCGATGCCATTGTTATGCATATGATGATTTTGACTATTTTGGTAAAGTCAGAGAGAGTGTGATGGAAGAAGATTCAAAAGAGACTATGAAGCAGAGAAATAGTAATCGTTATTTTGGGCTTGTCGTCCTGGACGTCAAAATATGTTGCGCGTGTCCTTATCCATAATTTTTTAAACAATTTGCGCTTTTCAATTTTTAAATGGAGTAAAATTTTTGCATAGATTAGGGTATCCACAAAGTTTACAAATACATACTTTTTTTGAATTTGTTGAGGAGGAAAACCGACCGAAGTCGTAAAATCCTCTCTAGTGCATTCATCCCGATCCGCAAGCACCACATAAGTGACTAATTTTACATATGTACATTAGTAGTTTTAACTGAACTTGTGGTTGGAGTTCATGTTGATTTTGGTCTTACGTTGAAGTTTCGGGAGCGACTGGCGTTGACAGTGTCAATTTAGTTTCGACGCCATTATTATGCATATGATGATTTTCTTTAGTGCAGATTCAACTGATACATGCATACATAAGCAAATGTATTTTCATATACAAAAATCTGATATCCATACTGAGAATAAGAGCTGGAAAGATACCCTGGCTTCAACTGAAGCACCGCATACACATGAGTCTATTACCATTGATATTGATAAGAAACAATTGTGGTGGAAAAAGAACAACAAGAACAAGTACTGAAACCAAAAATTTGAGTGGCAAAGATGAAAATAAAACCTCAGAGATAGCCTCAAAACATAATGTGTTAACTTTGTCAACATTTGATATAAATAGGAGAAAGAGATAAACGGTAAAACTTAAATGACTACTTTTTTATCGATTACTTGATTGATTATTACAAAAGATGCTTGATTAATTTACAATGCTAAACCTTGCCTCTATTTATACTTTGTTTGTCCTTATCTAAAATAGCATTCTATATAAAAATATTCTAAAGCATATATTTGAGTCAATTATAATAAATAATTCTATACCAAATATAGATCCAAATCATTACAATACCAAATATAAATGGTAATCAATGCAATACCAAATAAAGACAACATATCTTTATTCTTATTTCTAACATATTCTTAATTCTATGGCATATTCCCTGGCATATCTCTTGGCATATTCTCTAACATCACGATGCGGAAAATCGTGAGTTTGCCAAAAAGAAGCTGCAAACTGAGTGAAGAGTAACAAGATTAAGCAACCACTCCACTTCAATATTGTTAGAGTAACACCAAACTCCAAGCACCAAATACCAAATACTTAACAACAACTCAAAAAATATTCAATCTGATCAGTAAGCAAAAGATATGAGCGGCCAAATGACAAAACTGGTTCCGGATGTGTTTGTATGATTGCATCCACCAAACATACAAAGAAAACAAAACAAATCAAAATGGGATGACTTTGCATATGTTTGCATCCCCAAACATATCAAACGAAAAAAAGCAAATCAATAGGGATGAATTAGCATATGTTTGCATCCTCCAAACATACCTTACAGTACCACCTACCACCTTCAATCAACGTCAATTGCCCTCCTAATAAACAGGGTTACTGATACAGATATCAAACGAAAAATAAACATCTTTAAACTAATATTATTCTCTAACAACTCAATCAACTCATCATCACCATCACTCAGCTCTCCATACAGCGCAACATCTCCCCAACAATTCCCTGCTACAATCGGGATCACCATACCCAAAGACGTTAATCACCACAATCACCAGATCAAAACATCACCATGTTCAAACCACAACAGTAACATATGTCTCTTATCTACAATCGACAGCGCCGGCAAGAACCACTGCAATACTCCCTCATCACAACTTCTTCCCTTACTCAAATACTTGCAGCTGCATCACCAATTCACTTTCACAGCATCTCTCTTCTCTGCATACATACCAGGGACACAATCCAAACAACTAACTTTAATAACCCCATCCTCCCAAAACTGCAAACGCCCCACTTCTTCATGCTCAAAAAATAAACAATGGCAAATTAAAAACCATTACAAATCCCATCCTATCACTATTTACCTCCCACAACACTGAAACCAATTAACCAAACCATTACATGAAAACACGGACCTTCATCTACAAACGCACGAACCACATACACCTCAAACAAAATCAATCCAGCCTCTCACCATCGTTTTTTTTTTTCAAACATAAAAGACTACATTAACCACATCCGCCATCCCGAATTCCAATTCAACAAAACCCAAAACAAGTTTTTTTTTAATCTCTCCACCTCTCTAACCTAGCTCTGATACCATGTTAACATTTGATGTAAAGAGAAGAGAGATAAATGGTAAAACTTAAAATGCTATATTTTTATTGATTACTTGATTGATTATTACAAAAGATGATTGATTGATTTACAATGCTAAACTTTACCTGTATTTACACATGATTTATCATTATCTAAAAGAGCATTCTATATAAAAATATTCTAGAGCATATGTTTGGATTAGTTATAATAAATAATTCTATACCAAATATAGATCTAAATCAATACAATACCAAATAAAAACGGTAATCAATGAAATACCAAATAAAGACAGCATATTTTTATTCTTATCTTTAATATATTCTTAATTCTGTAGTTCCTAGTATATCTATTGGTATATCTCTAACAAACTTTTTCACAGAAACCATATAAGAAATGCGTGCATGGTCTTTCACCGCAACATGAGATAGCTTTAAATAGTCTGGGACTGTCTACAATGTGATTAATTTATTTATTGCTCTCCGTGCATGATTTAAAAACTTAAGGGGGGGCCCATGGCCCCTACCCTCCTCCCCAGCTTCGTCCCTGCATGCAGGATTTCGAATAATACGAACATACGTTGTTGAACTTGAACAGAATGCCCATGGAATAAAAAACAGCTCATGCTCAATTGAAAAGGCAGTAGCTTGTCGTAATGACCATTAAATCGAGGTTCAAAGAATTATTATACTTCATGAACTTCATGTTAACATATGACAGTAAAAAGAAATAACAATAAATTTCAAACCAAATTTAAATTTTGATGTGTCAAAGTTCAAAAATAGCGTATAGGTACCATATGAAACTATAAAGCTACTTGGCAAATAAAGAACGAAAACGAATTTCCGTGTGGTTTTCCCCCACATCTGTTGATAACACGATGCCCTAACTTCAGTTAAAAAGAGTAGAATGAAAACGAGTAAATAAGCAAGAGCACATCAAGAGTCAACAATGACAAAAATATTCACATAATTCAGTATTCATGCTTTTATTGATTCTTGTACCCACTAAAGTTGAACATTCCTCCTTTTGTTTGCTGGAAAATTTCATAAATAGCAATGGTATCTGAAACACGTTCAATGTTGATTTTGACCAACCACTAATCAACCATAGTAGACATCTTTCTTTCAAAAAGATGAGCTGTATACAAAGCGACTAGACCAAATGAAGAGTGTGTAAACAGCAAAAATGAACTATTTACGTTCAGCAAAAAGCAATAACGTAAAGAGATTTACTCATACATTCAGCAATATCATGTATATTATCGTAAAAAGAAAGCCCACAACAGAATCACAAGCAAATCTGCTGCATAAGTAAATAAATATCATAAAATGTGATAATAAATAATTACAGTATATATACATGCTAAGTAGAAGTAAATGTATTTCATAATCCCAGACAAAGCAATAAAGATTTCAAATTTTGTGCCTCTAAAATGAGGTGCGTTAGACAAGGAGCCTTAAGCAACGATATTTACACTCTCAGAAAACCGGATTCAATCCTTTTTTGCATGGACAGAATAAATAAATGTGTAACAAAAAAACTAAAACCTTTGAATTACATAGAATTCATGCTTAGTTATAACCATTTCAAGCTTTCATTATGCATTACTTAATTTATGCTCGAACATAGCCGCAGCATTCACAAGAGAAAATAGAATTACTGAAGTTGTAGAGATAAAAAACCCATCACATTTGATACATCAAGAACGCAAAATTATTATGGAATAAGAACTACATAGTTAAGTGGACATAAGCTCAATAAAACATATAAACCTACAATAAAGATATCGTAACAAGTAACACGTAAGATATCGTAACAAGTAACACGTAAGATATCGTAACACGTAACACATAAGATAATAAAAATGATCCAAGCGTTCCAAAATCGATAGCCTTTTATGTTCCGACCGTTGTGATTTGTGATATTTAATCACATGTATGTTAAAGACGATGATGTATGCTTTGTAGCAGAGGAGAAGATATTTCAAGAGAAAGCTTGAAGTAGTTGCAACAAACAGCAAGGGTTTCCAAACCAGTGTCGGCTCTGTGCATGTAAAGGCCCTAGGCCAAAAATTTTGTTAGTGGAGTTTTTCGGGAATATTTTCAGATGTCTGGTTTTCAATTCCTTACGTCTGGTTGCAGTTCCAAACGTTCGAAAATTGGAGTCAGATGTTTGAGTTGGATTTTTTTGGGTTTGGCCGGGTTTTCTCAACTTCTGATTTTGTGATATTTGAAGGGACAAATTGGGTATTTGCCTAGGTCTTTTATTCTCCTTTTTTTTAAATTAATAATATTAATATAACTAAAAGGAGAATCAAGCAATTCTCCAACGGCTCACAGAAACATATCCAAAAAACATGATCTTTACAAACAAACAATGGCAAAAGAACAATAGTAGAAAGGTCTAATAAGTACAACAACTAATGGAGATGAAACAAAACTGGCAGAGCCAAAGCCAGAGGACAACCATCCAGATGCAGACCACAGCAGGGGGGAAAGACGACCCTCTCAGCAAAGAGTCTGCTTACCAATACAGCCAGCTAACCAACAAGACTAAGGATCTATACACAGATCAGGTGAGGGTAGCGATCCAACCATAAAGAAAGCTCCAAAGTCGAGTGGCAAGTCCTCGTCCATAGCATCCAAAATCCAGCAATCCAATAAATCTGAATATCCAGACCTTGTAATACTAGCAAATGATATCAGTCATAAAAGGGGGGACGGAGTGGAGTGGATGGAAGGACGGATCCCGCTAGCCTAGCCTAGGAGTAATAGGTTCACCCAATCCCCGATTTGGAGGTTGCAGGAACTGATGAAACATCAAAGGTTCTAGCAAGCCTTCACGAACGGGAACCCAAGTAACCTCTAAACGGTCTGGCACGAAAAGCAAGGAACACGTCGTTCCTTACCTTTCGGATGATAAATGAGGGTTCTATAGGCACCTCATCAAAAACCGCCTTATTTCATGAGCACCAGATATCCAAGCAAATAAGACAAGGAATGAGCCGATAAAGAATATAACGCATGGATTTGCCTGAGATTCCAGTCCACCAGTTTCTCAGAATATGAGCGAGAGAAGACGCATTACCTCGAAGACTGACCAAATTTCCGAAGTAGTTCCAAACCCAAATGGCAGAAAAGCCAAAGAAAAACAAATATGCTATGGATTTGTATCCCCAGATCCACAACACCTACAACGAGACACCAAAGGGATGTCAGTCCTTTGAAGGTTCTCTTCAATCGGTAGCACCTCGTGTAGGGCTCGCCACATGAACAAAGAAACCTTTGGTGGAATATGGACATCCCAGATGAAAGAGAGAAGAGGGGGAGACGTGGAGATGGCGACCTCGCCGAACTCCAAGCCGCCCTAATCGAAAAGGGACTACCGTCCCATCCGGAGCCACCACCATGTGAATCCAAAAAAACCTTCACTGACTACATCCCACGTAAGATGGAACACTGGAATAATTTGTTGGCTGAAGCCTGTGGTACTTAATGTGAAGGAATGTCGCCCAAAAGGAGCCGTCTACTTCAAATCTAGCCCACAACTTGCTAGCAAAAGCAGTACAGGTGTAACACCCCGTATTTTTTTTAATATAATTAAAAATGAAATAAAATATATGAAAATATGCTTATGATAGGTAAATAATGGTGATGCATAAGGAGAATTAATTAATACATGGAAGAGAAGAAAAATTAGTTCGATAACGGCGTATGTAACGGAAAAGATAGTAAAATAAGGATAACTAATTCAAGAATCAGGAATTAGGTAAAATGGACATCACAATTGCGTTCCTCTCGGAAAAATACGCGAAATAGAGTCCGAGTTTTCGAAAATCGGAGTCCGTATGACCAAGATATGACCAAAACAAGATTTCAGCAGACTTTCTGGCAGACTACCCGTGTCGACTGTAGTGTCGACACCCAAGTCGACTTGCCCCCCCCTGTGTCGACTGTAGTGTCGACTCCCCCCTGTACAGGTCGACCTGGTCGGCCTGGGGTGGCCCAGGACCCATTTTTGAGGCCCGGGACGAGTTTTGATGGTACGGATGAGTTTGAGGGTTAATCCGATGGCTGAAATGAATTGCTACACCTATAAAAGAACACCTAGACCTTGCCTAACTCACACAAATTCATATGACACCTAAATGCTGTTGGAATCTCTCTTGAGCCATGGCCGCCGTCTCCAAATTAAAGCTTAAGCGTTCAAACTCAAATCAAATCAAAGATCAATGCTTCTACAACAAATTCAAGAGGATAGATCAATGACACTGCAACTTTCTACGACAAATTCACTCCCTAATTCATTAGCCGTTCTCTGTAAGTGCTAGTTATTTTCGGATCTAAATATTTAATTTTAATATGGGCATGAAATAAAGTGGAATTGAATCTAAGTATGTTTATCGTTTCAGATCTATTCCTGTTGCTTTTTGAATCTTTAGTTTTGAGACTTGTCTACCTTTATTCTCATGACAAGTTTGTGATTTATTCAGCAGTTTTCTTGATTCGTAATGATGTTATCAGCAAGTTCTAATCTTTATGCTTATCATGACGTTGTTTTTCTCTCTGATCTATTTATTATGCAAATTTCTACCTCCCCATATTTATTTTCTTTTGATGAACCTTGGTCAACTTCGGACCTTGGCCTAAAATCGCGATTCGCATACGAGATGTATACGGGGGAAATATGGGATTATTGCCTCTATGGATATGATTAATAATTGGCAACATGAAATTGGATATTATCATTTAATTTGCAAGTTTGGGGTAGATCTGTGAAGTTTGGTATAACCTCGTTATGATAAAATTTGCATAAATATTATATACATGGAATTCGACACCAATTGGATCTATGTAAATTAAATCAAAAGATTGGGCTTATGTTAATTAGGCATATGTAGATTTGGGAATTTGAGCATGAAAGCGATTGTAAATTTTATAATTGGCATAAACGTGTATTATGAACTTGGGCAACTGGCATGTATTGAAACAAAAAGATTATAGCTTGGGATAACTACATCATGAATCATTGGATTTGGGTATGAAACTTGACCTATGTAAAATATGGCAAGAATATTGATACATATATTTGGCTAAAAATTGATCTATGAGAATTGGGCATAGCTTTGTAAACAGGTAAACTATGAATCTTGATATATGTATAAAAAGGCATGAAACTTGGTATATATGTAAATTGTCTAAGATTAGGCATATATAAATTTGGCATACATGTAAACAGGCATGAACTGAACATATGTAGATTTGGTATGAATTGGGCATAGGTAAAACTGATATGTAATCTAGAACTTGGGCATATGTTAATTATGTGAGATTTGTAGTTGAAACACATATGATAATTTATGTCTTGAAAAAGGGCTAATATGAACATGCCTAAGTGGGTTTTGGGTAGTTGGCATGTAATAGACTTAAAGGAGGGATAAATATAAATTGAGATAAGCTGCCTTTAATGGCATAAGATAAATTGTGATAAAATTGGTATGATTTTGCATACCATTAATAGATGGACATAATTGAGTCAATTATGGACATCGTTAAATTAGGAATTAATTGATAATTTGAATAGGGGAAATAAATTCAAATCGGGGTAAAAGATTATAAGTGATAATCAATGCTTAGGACACGAGGTTGGACTCGTTTGTGACGTAAACCTGCCCGGAACCGCCCGGCGAATCCAGTAGTCACAAATGTCAACCCAATGTGAGAGGTCCTAGGCCCAAATTAAAAGCGTAACAGTTGTAAAGACACGAGGTTAGACTCTTTTATGGTGTAAGACTGCCCGGACCCACCCGACAAATCCAGCTGCCATAAATGTCAGTCTAATGTGAGAGGTCTTTATAAGGTTACGGCCTTAATGAATTAAGAAATACTTAACCAGATAAACTTGTGGTGGGACATGGGGGTTAAGTGGGTGACATGTGGGTGACATGTGGAAATACGAATAGTAATACTTAACCAACGTAACATGGTAATTAGACCAGTGGGTAGGGTTAAGTAAATAAGAACACTTAACCAATACGATATAAATGGGTGGGTTAAGTAATATGATTAGGTTAATCTGGACACTTAACCAATTTAATATGTTGACTACGGGAGTGGGTAAGGTTAAGCAAATGTTTAACCATTATAACATGATTAAACTGGACTAGAGAGTGAGGTTAAGTTAATGAGAACACTTAACTAATACAATGGGTTAATTAGACAAGTGGTTGCGGTTAAGTAGTAACACTTAACCAACATAACAGGACAAGCGGGTGGATTAAGTTAACTTGAATAAGTTGATAACACTTAACCATTATAATATGACTAGTGGATGGGGTTAAGTTAACATGCACTTAACCAATCTGATGTGATGCGTAGTAAGGGTAAGTAACACATGGGGTTAAGTTAACAAGAAAATTCTTAACCAATGTAACCAGATAGACGAACGGGGTTAAGTTAATAAACCACGCTTAACCAATCAAACATAATAAGCGAGAAAGGTTAAGTTAACTAAGGTAAACACTTAACCATGGTAACATAACGAGTAAAAGGGTTAAGTACATATCGGGTTGGTGGGTAATATTAGTAAATATAAGCCCACATACACTTAACCATTAAGTACACATGCTTGAATCAGTAGCGGGGTTAAGTACACATCAGGGTTGGTGGGTAATATCAGAGAATATAGGCCCACAGACTTAACCATTAGAAAAACCTAGTAACGGGGACCCATTTCAGCAGTAACCCACATTAGGTATCAACGGAACCCTGAGCTAGGCAGGGTGGGGCACGATTACTGGGCTGATTATAAGAGGTCAAATTAGCGGTGGTTGGTGCAGCAGTGCAGGTTCTAACGGAGTGCGGGCGTGCACACACTTCGGCGCAGAAAATTTAGCCACTGGGCATCAGTAGGTATAAAGCTGTGCATCTTGATTGTGTCAGGGTTGCCACCATGGGACTTGATACACCCCATGGTGGGGCCAGCACAGGTATCTACAAGTAGGGGGCCGCGTGACACAAACGAGAACTAGGTCAAGTAGGGAGCCGATCGATAAGGTAGTAAGGGTGCATCGAATATATATACACATGGCCATTGGGGTGATCGAGGTGGAATCCTCAAAATCGATGTACACCTGAAGGCTACCATAATTGCAGGGATTTGGATCACGTTGTAATTACTATATAACACGGGCTACTAGTTGGGACACTAGTAGGGCGTGCGGATCCTTGTTACACAGGACACTAGTTGGGACACTGGTAGGAATACAGATCATTCAATGTGAGACACTTACGAGGATGCTAGTTAGGTGGTGCAGAGCAAATAGATATCGTTTTAATGGTAAAGCTTAGAAACCTTGCGATGTTATTCTTGATAGAAACCATGCGGTGGGATTTTTGATAGGAATTATGTGACGTTATACTTGTTTCATCGTGCTCGAAGTTTATCTTGTTACCTTAGTTTATCTTGTTATCATAGTTTATCTTGTTATCTTAGTTTATCTTGCCTACCTTGTCATCATGCTTATGTTTACTTTCAGTTTATTCATGCCATGTTATCTTTACCTATTTTTATGCTGAAAGTCACTAGGACTTACTCAGTCTTTATGACTGACCCGTTTTGTTTCGCCTCTTTTTCTTCCGTTCCCCCCCCAGGTTCACACGGTGGGAATACAGCTTAGTTCAGATCTTACCAAGCTTCAAGGCTCT
Source organism: Allium sativum (assembly GCA_030737875.1). Taxonomy (NCBI): domain Eukaryota; kingdom Viridiplantae; phylum Streptophyta; class Magnoliopsida; order Asparagales; family Amaryllidaceae; genus Allium; species Allium sativum. Next base: position 214,847,939 of record CM060915.1, on the reverse strand, counting down.
TTCATGTATGGCTTGGATTTCTCTTGGCTATGGCTTGCTTTGCTTTATTGGGGAATACTGCAGTTTGTTTTTATGCTTCTTTGTTTTTGAGCAAGACAGATATTTTAACTATGAAATTGGGTATTGGAAGTTGATGGGCTTTTCTTGTAAACATTTATATTTAATAAATGATTTGAAGTACTTCCACTTTATTTTCCGCTGTTTTATATATGTCTGTCTTGTAATATTTCTGTTCCAGTACCCATAATACTCCATTGAAGTTAAAGCATTCCCTTTGTGAGTGACCTTAACAGATGTGGGGTGTTACATTTGGTATCAGAGCAGAAGGTTACCAGACTGGGAAAAAGTTTTCAAAAACCTTCTGAATTTATTTTCAAAACATTTACAAAGAAGCATATTTTCAAGAAAATTTTGTTTTGATTAAAAGGCATATTCCCCAAAGCCATATGCACTATCTTTTGATTCTCTCTTGAAATATCTTCTCTCTCTTTTCACCATAGTTTCGTAGGCATACGACACAAGTCGGAGGGCAAAGGAGTGCCCAACCTCCATCTGTAGCCGCAGTAGTTCCATCTGCGTCTAATCTTATTTCAAGTTGGGTAGAGTTTCCGTGCGTTGGAGGTAGCTTCAAGAGACTTGTCAACAAACTATACAAGGACAGTAAGAACAAAAAACTAGTTGTTATAGCTTAATCCACGAAGGAGGAAAAAGGTGAAAGGAAAGAGGCCAAAGAGAAAGAATAGTAAAACCCATGACAAGAGAGAGTATCTTTAGTGAGAAGGGACATGTAGTTAAGTATTATAGGACAAGGGCAAGGGACAAGATCGTCGAGAGGGCAATTGTATGCTCTCACTACTAGCGTACCTAAGAGAGTGGTAACGTTTCTGTTAAAGGTTCAGCTTTTCTTTTCTATCATCCCGCTAGAACTTTGTTTTTGTACATCGCATCCTTTTAATTCTGCTTCGATAGTTGAGTCTCTGCACCTTAGTACTAGCATGGTAGAGGATCCCATTTTTGTCTCAAATCCTGTTGGGGAATCGGCTCATTTATTTATGACTTGTTAGGATTTGAGAATGTCTATGCTAAGTGTTGAGTTTAGAAGGAATGCTCATGTTTTTGGTGAGCTATGGGTTGATTCTAGGGATGAAGTGGTTATCCGATAAGGGTGTCATTCTCGGTTTCGAAAGGAGGGTAGTTAGACTTTTGACTTGCCTCGGTAATACCCTCGAAGTCGCGTGTAACCTTTAGGGTTCTATTATGATTAGTTACCTAGAATCTCTTGATACATTAGTTGATCCGCTCGAGTAGTGTTCGCCACTAAGGCGGATTGGTCATTTCGCTTATGCATGAGTTATAGAGAGTCACCTAAGTAAGTACATTGGGCAACATGGTCGACATTTGTTTATTTTCGAGAGATAATTCATCTATGTGGAATACTTTCTAGTAAATTTTGGAGAGCTTGTGTGAAACCATGAGTACGCTGTTATGTGTAAGCCGAGTATACAAAAAGGAGAATATGTGAAAGTGGAACGAGAGGCAATAGTGAAATGGGTTCCAACTCATATTTTGGAAACAAGAATTAAGTAGCTACGAAATTGTGAAGTTAAAGATGGTTAAAGCACAACGGAGTTAAGCTCAAGGGAATGTGGCTTAGAAGATTGAAGACTATATTCGTGCATCATAACTCTTTTTAAGGGTATATCTTTGATTCCTTTTTCCTATAGAGCTTACTTGCATGCTATCTTTCGTGTATATCCTCTCGGTCCTATTCTCAATCCAATTTCTATTGCAAACCCCATAGGGAGTATGACTCATCTGTTAGTAACACATGTTGGGGCTTGAGGGTGTTCGTTGGGTTGACTAAACTTTTTGGGTTTTATAGGATACGGGTTGGTCTTAGGAAGGGAATTCCTTGTGACCTAATAGGAGTCCATCATGCTTAGTTTCCTAGAATCATATATATTGGTTGGAATGAGTAATTCTTTGGGTGTAAACATGTGTTTGGGACATGTTATGATTGATGGTTGCAAGTGGTTGCAAGTGGTTGCTAGTGGTTGCTCGTGGATGCATTTACACATTAGGCACTAGATCGGCTCAATCACCTTTCATATTGCATATGCATGAGTGTTTACACCTGTTTGTGGATGAAATTGAATGTGTTATCATGTGGATGTTGCATATGGATGGATGTTTGTGCACACATATAGTCTTTATGTGACTAGGACTATTTGCATACATGTTGGACTCATGGCACTAAACATATTTTGCATCTAGAAGATCAATCAGGCCTGATCATTTGCATTAGACAAGGAACATATACATACACTTCTTGCATATGTTCATACAGCATTAGAAATCTCTTAAGGACAATGAATGCATGTGATTGATGATTGAGTAGATGGATGATGGATGGTAGGACACATTCTTCTTAACTTGAAGATTTCGGGGACGAAATCCTTTAAGGAGGGGAGAATGTAACACCCCGTATTTTTTTTAATATAATTAAAAATAAAATAAAATATATGAAAACATGCTTATGATAGGTAAATAATGGTGATGCATAAGGAGAATTAATTAATACATGGAAGAGAAGAAAAATTAGTTCGATAACGGCGTATGTAACGGAAAAGATAGTAAAATAAGGACAACTAATTCAAGAATCAGGAATTAGATAAAATGGACATCACCATTGCGTTCCTCTCGGAAAAATACGCGAAATAGAGTCCGAGTTTTCGAAAATCGGAGTCCGTATGACCAAGATTTTGCCAAAACAATATTTCTGCAGACTTTCTGGCAGACTACCCGTGTCGACTGTAGTGTCGACACCCAAGTCGACCTGCCCCCCCCTGTGTCGACTGTAGTATCGACTCCCCCCTGTACAGGTCGACCTGGTTGGCCTAGGGTGGCCCAGAACCCATTTTTGAGGCCCGGGACGAGTTTTGATGGTCCGGATGGGTTTTAGGGTTAATCCGATGGCTGAAATGAATTGCTACACCTATAAAAGAACACCTAGACCTAGCCTAACTCACACAAATTCATATGACACCTAAATGCTGCTGGAATCTCTCTTGAGTCATGGCCGCCGTCTCCAAATTAAAGCTTAAGCGTTCAAACTCAAATCAAATCAAAGATCAATGCTTCTACAACAAATTCAAGAGGATAGATCAATGACACTGCAACTTTCTACGACAAATTCACTCCCTAATTCATTAGCTGTTCTCTGTAAGTGCTAGTTATTTTTGGATCTAAATATTTAATTTTAATATGAGCATGAAATAAAGTGGAATTGAATCTAAGTATGTTTATCGATTCAGATCTATTCCTGTTGCTTTTTGAATCTTTAGTTTTGAGACTTGTCTACCTTTATTCTCATGACAAGTTTGTGATTTATTCAGCAGTTTTCTTGATTCGTAATGATGTTATCATCAAGTTCTAATCTTTATGCTTATCATGACGTTGTTTTTCTCTCTGATCTATTTATTATGCAAATTTCTACCTTCCCATATTTATTTTCTTTTGATGAACCTTGGTCAACTTCGGACCTTGGCCTAAAATCGCGATTCGCATACGAGATGTATACGGGGCAAATATGGGATTATTTCCTATATGGATATGATTAATAATTGGCAACATGAAATTGGATATTATCATTTAATTTGCAAGTTTGGGGTAGATCTGTAAAGTTTGGTATAACCTCGTTATGATAAAATTTGCATAAATATTATATACATGGAATTCGACACCAATTGGATCTATGTAAATTAAATCAAAAAATTGGGCTTATGTTAATTAGGCATATGTAGATTTGGGAATTTGAGCATGAAAGCGATTGTAAATTTTATAATTGGCATAAACATGTATTATGAACTTGGGCAACTGGCATGTATTGAAACAAAAAGATTATAGTTTGGGATAACTACATCATGAATCATTGGATTTGGGTATGAAACTTGACCTATGTAAAATATGGCAAGAATATTGATACATATATTTGGCTAAAAATTAATCTATGAGAATTGGGCATAGCTTTGTAAACAGGTAAACTATGAATCTTGATATATGTATAAAAAGGCATGAAACTTGGTATATATGTAAATTGTCTAAGATTAGGCATATATAAATTTGGCACACATGTAAACAGGCATGAACTGAACATATGTAGATTTGGTATGAATTGGGCATAGGTAAAACTGATATGTAATCTAGAACTTGGGCATATGTTAATTATGTGAGATTTGTAGTTGAAACACATATGATAATTTATGTCTTGAAAAAGGCTAATATGAACACGCCTAAGTGGGTTTTGGGTAGTTGGCATGTAATAGCCTTAAAGGAGGGATAAATATAAATTGAGATAAGCTGCCTTTAATGGCATAAGATAAATTGTGATAAAATTAGTATGATTTTGCATACCATTAATAGATGGACATAATTGAGTAAATTATGGACATCGTTAAATTAGGAATTAAATGATAATTTGAATAGAGGAAATAAATTCAAATTGGGGTAAAAGATTATAAGTGATAATCAATGCTTAGGACACGAGGTTGGACTCGTTTGTGACGTAAACCTGCCTGGAACCGCCCGACGAATCCAATAGTCACAAATGTCAGCCCAATGTGAGAGGTCCTAGGCCCAAATTAAAAGCGTAACAGTTGTAAAGACACGAGGTTAGACTCTTTTATGGTGTAAGACTGCCCGGACCCGCCCGGCAAATCCAGCTGCCATAAATGTCAGTCTAATGTGAGAGGTCTTTATAAGGTTACGGCCTTAATGAATTAAGAAATACTTAACCAGATAAACATGTGGTGGGACATGGGGGTTAAGTGGGTGACATGTGGAAATACGAATAGTAATACTTAACCAACGTAACATGGTAATTAGACCAGTGGGTAGGGTTAAGTAAATAAGAACACTTAACTAGTACGATATAAATGGGTGGGTTAAGTAATATGATTAGGTTAATCTGGACACTTAACCAATTTAATATGTTGACTACGGGAGTGGGTAAGGTTAAGCAAATGTTTAACCATTATAACATGATTAAACTGGACTAGAGAGTGAGGTTAAGTTAATGAGAACACTTAACTAATACAATGGGTTAATTAGACAAGTGGTTGCGGTTAAGTAGTAACACTTAACCAACATAACAGGACAAGCGGGTGGGTTAAGTTAACTTGAATAAGTTGATAACACTTAACCATTATAATATGACTAGTGGATGGGGTTAAGTTAACATGCACTTAACCAATCTGATGTGATGCGTGGTAGGGTTAAGTAACACATGGGGTTAAGTTAACAAGAAAATTCTTAACCAATGTAACCAGATAGACGAACGGGGTTAAGTTAATAAACCACGCTTAACCAATCAAACATAATAAGCGAGAAAGGTTAAGTTAACTAAGGTAAACACTTAACCATGGTAACATAACGAGTAGAAGGGTTAAGTACATATCGGGTTGGTGGGTAATATTAGTAAATATAAGCCCACATACACTTAACCATTAAATACACATGATTGAATCAGTAGCCGGGTTAAGTACACATCAGGGTTGGTGGGTAATATCAGAGAATATAGGCCCACAGACTTAACCATTAGAAAAACCTAGTAACGGTGACCCATTTCAGCAGTAACCCACATTAGGTATCAACGGAACCCTGAGCTAGGCAGGGTGGGGCACGATTACTGGGCTGATTATAAGAGGTCAAATTAGCGGCGGTTGGTGCAGCAGTGCAGGTTCTAACGGAGTGCGGGTGTGCACACACTTCGGCGCAGAAAATTTAGCCACTGGGCATCAGTAGGTATAAAGCTGTGCATCTTGATTGTGTCAGGGTTGCCACTATGGGACTTGATACACCCCATGGTGGGGCCAGCACAGGTATCTACAAGTAGGGGGCCGCGTGACACAAACGAGAACTAGGCCAAGTAGGGAGCCGATCGATAAGGTAGTAAGGGTGCATCGAATATATATATATATATATACATGGCCATTGGGGTGATCGAGGTGGAATCCTCAAAATCGATGTACACCTGAAGGCTACCATAATTGCGGGGATTGGGATCACGTTGTAATTACTATATAACACGGGCTACTAGTTGGGACACTAGTAGGGGGTGCGGATCCTTGTTACATAGGACACTAGTTGGGACACTAGTTGGGACACTAGTAGGAATACAGATCATTCAATGTAAGACACTTACGAGGATGCTAGTTAGGTGGTGCAGAGCAAATAGATATCGTTTTAATGGTAAAGCTTAGAAACCTTACGATGTTATTCTTGATAGAAACCATGCGGTGGGATACTTGATAGGAATTATGGGACGTTATACTTGTTTCATCGTGCTCGAAGTTTATCTTGTCACCTTAGTTTATCTTGTTATCATAGTTTATCTTGTTATCTTAGTTTATCTTGCCTACCTTGTCATCATGCTTATGTTTACTTTCAGTTTATTCATGCCATGTTATCTTTACCTATTTTTATGCTGAAAGTCACTAGGACTTACTCAGTCTTTATGACTGACCCGTTTTGTTTCGCCTCTTTTTCTTCCGTTCCCCCCCTCCCTCAGGTTCACAGGGTGGGAATACAGCTTAGTTCGGGTCTTACCAAGCTCCAAGACTCTTTCATGTATGGCTTGGATTTCTCTTGGCTATGGCTTGCTTTGCTTTATTGGGGAATACTGCAGTTTGTTTTTATGCTTCTTTGTTTTTGAGCAAGACAGATATTTTAACTATGAAATTGGGTATTGGAAGTTGATGGGCTTTTCTTGTAAACATTTATATTTAATAAATGATTTGAAGTACTTCCACTTTATTTTCTGTTGTTTTATATATGTCTGTCTTGTAATATTTCTGTTCCAGTACCCATAATACTCCATTGAAGTTAAAGCATTCCCTTTGTGAGTGACCTTAACAGATGTGGGGTGTTACAACAGGTATCCTTTGGATTTCCAAGACCTAAGTCCCTTTCGCTTTTGGGACGACAAATCGTGTCCCAAGAAATCCAATGGTGGCGATTGGCGTTGTCCTTTTACCCTAGAAAAAGGACGAAGCCAAAGACCGAAAAGATCTGAAAAAAGAAGAAGTAGGAGTCATGGCAGCAAAAGCATGCAATCCTATAGAGTCAAGCACAGACTTTATGAAAACCAGCCTTCCTAGCTGGGAGAGATGTGTTGCATTCCACCTTATAATCTTCCCCCGGCTTTTTCGGTTAGGGGGTCAAAAATGGCGTTAAGCTTACGACCTCGGTAAATTACAATACCGAGGTATGGTAAGGGAAGGGAAGCCGCCTTGAAGCCAGTAGTGGTTTCGATCCAAGATGATCTTACCACATGCATATCTCTCGCCGAAACGATTTTTTTTTTGTATATTAACAAATTGGCCTGAACACCTCTCACGCTGTTGAATGAGGCCCATCATATTACGGAAAGAACGACGACTACCATTCATGAATATGTCATCGACGAAGGATAAGGAAGAAATGATAGGGCAGCCCAACAGGATTCCAAAACGATGAATCTGATATCCTATTGTTAGTGAATGCAATCCACAAACAAAAGCCTCGGCATCGATAACGAACAGAGTAGGAGAAAGAGGATCTCACTGACGAAGTCCCCTACAGGCCTTGAAATACCCATTGGCTGAACCATTGATGAGAACGGAGAACCAACAGTTGGAAGTGAGCCTCTAGATAAGATCGATATGGGTCTCGGGATAATGATGAAAAACCACGACATACGATCATAAGGTTTTGCTATGTCCAGCTTAATGACCATGTTCGAACCCTTGACTTTTCTATCAATATGAGACACCAGTTCCTTGGCTAAAAGGACGTTATCCATAATTAAACGTCCTTTTACAAAACCAGCTTGAGAATAAGAAACAATATGCTGAAGAAACGGAGCTAGCCTAGTAGCTAAGACCTTGGATATAATCTTATTAGAAAAATTACACAAGCTGATAGAGCGAAGATCTACACACGTACGAGGACTTTCGCACTTAGGAATGAGGACCAAGTTCGTGGAAGTCCAACCCTGAGGTAGGTCTCCACCTGAGAAAAAGAACCAAATCTTTTGGTAGAAATCTGATTAGATGATTGGCCAAACACTCCGGAAGAAAACCCCGTTGTAGCCATCAGGCCCACTAGCACTATCCTTGCTAAGAGAGAAGACACAGGCACATATCTCTTCCGAAGAAGAAGGAACTGCGAGGTCAACACTCTCCGAAGGAAGAACCAACTTGGGTATAAAGGCAAGGAGAGACGGCTCAGAAACCAAAACAGAGGGAGAACCTAGGAAGGTTTGAAAATGAGAAAGGATGGTCTCTTTGACTTCCACTGGAGTGGAAGCCACAGAGAGATCAGAGCGCTGGATTTGGAGGATTGTAAGAAGTCTATTCTTTTTACGAATAGTGGAGTGGAAGAACTTGAAGTTCGAATATCCGTCAACAACCCACTTTATCCTCGCCTTTTGGCGAAGATAGTCATTCTCGGTACAAAGCTCCGACGAAAAAGCTAAGTAGGCAAGGGCCCACTTCTCCTTGTTAGCCGCAGAGGGATCTTCGTTGAAAAAAGCCTCTGCGAGGATAAGAGTCTCTTTGGTCTATCTGACTCGATCAAAAATATTCTTGAAAACTTGAACGTTCCAAGACTTGAGGAATATCTTGAGTCGTTTAAGCTTATGGGAAAAGACGACAGCAGGCTGGGGAGTTCTAGGAGTCTTCCACCACTAGATGGAGTGAGTGGTGAGACCTCCACATACTCTAGAACCTGAAGGAGAAAGGACCAGAATAGGTATGGGGAGAGCAACAGAGAAGCATATGATCCGATAAGGTCTGATGCAGATGAGAGATAGAGTACATGAACGGAAGGCTGAACCAACTCTCCGATCCGAATGTCAAGTTGGGACAGAATCCGATTAGGGCCTTCTTGGTTGTTACACCAAGTGAAAGCCTCGCCGATGAAAGAGACTTCAGTCAGCCTCGAGGTGACGATGAAGGCATGGAAATCTGCCACAGCTGCATGACTAACGACATTCCCACCCCGTTTTTTAGCTTGGCTAGCGATGAAATTAAAGTCGCCACCCAACATCGAAACCGGAAAACCGAAGTCAAAAAGGCGTACGACATCAGACCACAAAGCCAACCGTTCAATCCTGTCGCACTTAGCATAGACGGCAGAGAACAGAAAAGCCTAGGAAAAGGTAGGAAACGAGTAAGCTACCGAGAGTAACTGGTCGGAGTCGAAGATAGGGTGGGTGACTAAGTCTTTGGATCAAAGGATCCAAATCTTGCCCGACACATTGACTAGACCACCGCGAAAGGCGAGAGAAAGGACGGTTTTGGTAATTGCATTCGGACTTAACATAGGTTCCAAGAGTGCCAACAAAAGGATAGAATGCTTCTTAATAATGCGTTTGAGTCTAGCCACTGACGCATCATTGCCAATACCGCATACGTTCCAAAAAAGAAAATTCACCATCAAAACCAAAATCACATAAAAACCTAAACAAGAAGCAAGAAACAGAGCCAGAACCAACAACAGACTCCACCCAACTCAGATAAGATACGACATGTGTCGAGTAGATCTAAGATCTGCTCAGATGTCACAATAAAGCGTGTGCGGATGGTGCGAGGAGTGTGGGGCGCAGCACTACGGCTACCACAGGATGAGCGGGAAGAAGAATGGATGGAAGCCCCATCGGTAACATAGGACCACAAATATCTCCCACGTCTCTGACGGGGAGGAGAAGCGTCAGAACGACTAGACCTACTAGGGCGGGAATTCTTAGTAAGACGAGATAGACGATCATTAATAATCGTTATTTCCTCCTTACTAAAGAGAGGAGAAGAGGAAGAAACAGAGGCCACTGGGCGAGATAAAGAAGCAGGGGAAGCACTAAAGCATCAGAAAAAGAACAAGCAGACAAAGATAGCAAAAAAGAGCGAACGAAAAGAAATGTGGGATTACCTATAACAGGCAACACTAGTTGTTGTGTGAGCTTTACCAATGCCGAGCTGTCACCAGCTTGACAGCCCTGCCTGATAGGTAAAGATCGAGAGATCAGATAATAACAGCCGGCAGAGGGAGAATGTAGAGTAAGGAGGCAGTCCCCATGGTAAACCTTATAGTGGGCCGTCGAAGGCGCCGCCATATGCCTACAAAAGATAGACCACCCATCGCACTTACACAATACCCTGCTAGGCTACAAGAAAAACCCATAGGACATCGCAAGAAACAAGCAAATGAACTGAGCCACTAACAACACTAAATAGGCTTCGCAATGACTCAAAAAGGCCGCACGGTCGAACCGACAATGCACTAAAAAGCTGAAAAATACCAGTCTAAGCAGACTAGCGAAGAGGAACCGAATCCGATCCAACAAATAAAGCTACCGGGCCAAATAAAGGCCCAAAAAGCCAACCAAACCGAACCAGCACGAGAGCATAACAACAATGCCAGTCAATCCCACAAAGGTTCTATTCTCTTATATAGGCAGCTTCTATGATTGAATTATTAATGCCAGAATTGGATGGGTTTGAGACCTGAATAGTTGGTTCAACGGTTTGTTGTTGTTCTTCATTGCTCTTCTTCTCCAACAAAAGTTGTAGTCATTAAGATATTCTTTCCCTTTCTCAATAAGATTATTGATTCAATTGTAGCTTGTTTACTTTTAGTTTTTTATCCATTGAGTGTAAACAAAATTTATTTTTGGTGAATAAATAAAGAGGGTGCGTGGGTGGAATATCTTATGTTTGTGCATGTAATTTCATATCTATGCTGTTTTCCATTAAAATCATCTTTAAGTAATTGGGTGAATAAGGTCTTGTTCGCTTCCGCAAAGGCGCAACTTTCCTAACAATTGGTATCAGAGCTAGATCATCGCAAAGGTTAGAGTGATTTTGGATTGGAAAAATGGTCTTTATTATGTTTGATATGATGACGTTTCCAAAGATGACTATTTTAAATGGAAGAATTTGGGGGATTGGGAAGCCTAAGATGGAGGATGTGCCTTACCTCAATGATCTTCATGATCTGATTGATGAAGATAGCAAGAATCACTCAGATGTGGATCAGAGAGAGTGGAAGAAGATGGATAAGAAGACGATTGCCTTGATTCGGTCGTACCTTGATGATTCGGTATTCCATCATGTGGCTAGTTGTGGACCGTACAGGAATTATGGGACAAGTTAGTATCTTTTTATGAGTCGAGGAGTGCTACAGGTAAGGCTTTTACTGTTCGAAAGTTGGTACAACTTCGATTGGATAAGGAGAAGTCTATTATAGATCATTTGAACGAATTCCAAGTTGTGATGAATCAATTGGCAAATTTGAAGGTCAATTTTGATGATGAGTTGCAGGCTCGAGTTCTCTTTTAGAAAGTTAGGAGACTTTGGTTATTTCATTGAGTAATTCCAATGTTAATGGAAATATCTCTTTGAAAACGGTATGAAGCAGCCTTTTGAATTAGGAAATAAGAAGAAAAGAGTCGGATTTGAAATCAGTTCAAGTTAAGGCTATGGTAGCAAGGGACTCGAGGAAAGATACAAGATGGAAGAGGAAGGGGCTAATAGTAAAGGAGTTATTACTTATCATCATTGTGGTAAGGAATGTCACACATGCAGAAATTGTTATGGTTATCAAAAGGATAAGAAGAAGGTTGCGGATAGTGATAGTACTAATGATGCATAAGCAGGTTTTGCTGAAGAAACCAGTAGCGATGCTTCTTGTGATGTCCTATTTAGTGAAGCTAATCCTTGGAAGATGGATTCAAAAGCCAGTTTTCACATTTGTAAAGACGTGAAGTGTTTTCGTTTTTATGAGAAGAATGTCGACATAATTAGAACAACCAATGGAGTAGAGCTACAAGTTTGTGGTATTGGATCAATCTGTTACGTATACATGATGGTGTAGTGATGGAAGTTTCTGGAGTTAGATATGTCCCTACTAGTTTGCATAACCACGTTTCTCTCAGTCAGTAGGATGTGTGTGGTTGATCTTTTAATGCTCGAAGTGGAGTTTTTGAGTAAAGAAGGGTGGTCGTGTTATGATGAGATGTGTCTTGGAGGAAGGAAACCTTTATAAATTGATCGGATATGTGGTCGACTCTAGAAGGTAAGTGATAGTTGAAGAAGCAAGTCCATGACAAGATGGAGAGGTTAATGTGGTTTCTGTTGATAATTCTAGGATTGAGGATCATATTTTAAACTTGATTCTTTAAGTTGATAGTGCTTGAGGGATCTGTAAAGATCGGGGAAGGAGCATTAATTAAGCGGTATATATGTGTCATTTTGGAAAATCCACAAGATGGAGGTCCTTGTGGTATTACAAATGTTTTAGACCGTTAGTTTTTCGTGGTGCATCTTAGGGGGTAGATAAATCTTTTGCAGGTAGTGGGTTGTGTTTGTAATGGTTCTAATTGAGAGTAGGTGGTTGTTGAAAGAGCTAGGTGACTTGTTTGTTGATTGTTGGAAGTTTACTTGATGACGTGATTTCATATCACAGTGGAGTGTTGTGATTTGTGATATCCAATCACATGTATGCTGAAGGTGAGGATGTATGCTTTGTAGAGGAGGAGAAGATATTTCAAGAGAGAGCTAGAAGGAGTTGCAACAGGAAGCAAGGGTTTCCAGATGTTTGGAAATTGGTTCCAAACGCCTGGATGATCTCAGTGAAGTTCCACGGAAGTATTTTAGACATCTAGCCTTCAATTTCATACGTTTGATTGCAGTTCCAAACGTCTGGAAATTGGAGCCAGACATCTAAGTTGGAATTTTTTGGGTTTGACCAGGTTTTCTCGACTTTCGATTTTGTGATATTTAAAGGGGAAAATTGGGTATTTGTCTGGATCTTCTATTCCCCTATATAAGCAACTTCCATGATCAAATTATTAGTACCGGAATTGGATGGGATTGAGACCAAAATATTTTATCCAAGGATTTCCGTCGCTTTTCATTGTTCTCCTTCTCCAACAGTAGTTGTAGTCATATAGATATTCATTCTCTTTCTCAATAATGTTATTGATTCAATTGTAATTTGTTTACTTTTGGTTTTTGATCCATTGAGTGTAAACAAAATATGTTTTTGGTTAATCAATAAAGAGGGTGGTTGGATGGAATATCTTATGTTTGTGCGTGTAATTTCATATCTGTGTTGTTTTCCATTAAAATCATCTTTAAGTAATTGGATGAATAACATCCTGGTCGTTTCAGCAAAGGCACAACTTTCCTAACACTGGCATCATAATAATTTGCATCCTGTAATCGAGATGTTTAAATATTTCATTGCCTTTATGTAGACGTCATCCGAAACACCATTGATACAATTTAGTATATTCATACACAACATACTAGGACAATAAATTAAATTTCAATAAATGGCACAATACGTTGCCTGATTTTGAGATATGTTTTCAGTGTTGAACTAATTTTAAAGGATTCTTATCTAGAATTTTTTTTTTATTTTAGAACAAAGAATTGTGTGGAACATACCGATGATTTTAGAATATTATAGAAATTAATTATCACCCTCGAATTGACATTATTTTAGTAAATTTTTGAAATTAGTTGGGTGATACTACTAATATAAATAAGGATGAATGGTTGCAATTGTAGTAAGCAAATATTTGAAAGCGAGTAACAAAGTTCATAATAAAAAAAGTCTTCAATACCAAAATTCTTCTTCATAAATTATCTTCATCTTTCTCCTAAAATTTCCAACAAATTAATATCAGAACAAGCTTTGATCAAAATGAACAACTCTATCCCTCTTGCATTTTTCTCTCAGTTAAACAAAGAAAAGTATGGTAAATGGAGTATTTAAATAAAATTCTTTCTCAAAACTCACAAAAAATCGAAATCGTTGGAAAAGTGTATGCTGAAGTTTAAAGTGAGTAAAGATTAGCCCAAGCTCAAAAGGAGAATTTAAAAATGTTTAGAAACAAAAGATAAACAAGCTTTACTTCGTATATACTAGGATTACAAAATTATGATGCCGCTTTTGACAAGATAACATCTGCCACTTCTGCAAATAAAGGATGTGATATAATGTAAAGTTAGTTCAAGAGAGATGATAAAGTAAAAATGGTCTGATTACAAACACTTTGAGGAGTGTTTGAAGGTTTACAAAAAGAAGAATTGAGCCTAATTTAGAATATTGTTCACGATTATTATCTGAAATCAACCAACTAAAAATAAATAACGAAACAAGGATGATATTTGCATTATTGAAGAAAAATACTTCTTAGATTTTGAATTTGACTATCTTGTTGTAGCCATCGAGGAATTCATAGATTTAAATTTCATGACCACTAATGAATTCATTAGAAGTCCATGAAGAAAGACTCAATAGAAAAAATAAAAATATTTTTGGATCAAGCAAAATCAAAATATTTTCTAAATGAAAAAAAATGATGATTTTAAAAATCAAAGAGGTTGTGAATATGTTCGTGTGAGAGGAGTAAATAAAAAAAGGCACAAACGCTTATGGAAGGGGCGATCATTGAAGTAAGGGAGATGGAAGAGATGATCGTTGGTATAATAAGTGTCATGACTTGTGATATAAAATCACTTATATGTTGGAGACGACGATGTGTTATAAAGTAGCTTCGTAGCGGAGAACATGGTTCATAAATAAGAGCTCGTAGGAGAACGAAGTTGCAAGTGAAAAGGAGGTGGAGTTTTTAGTTAATTTCAGTATAGACGTCTATCGCAAAGGGAAAGACGTCTGAGCATGTGCAATGAACAACCAGAGAATTGTGACAGGTGTCTGACCGAAAGCAATAGATGTTTGAGCTGAATCAGTGAGCAAAAATAGATGTTTGAGCTGAAGGTTTTCCAACCCGGGTGTTTGGACAGACAACTGACCACCTCGGTCAGACGTTTGAGCCGATGTTTTTTCATTTCTGACCAAGTTTTCCAGAATATATTTTGTGATATTTCTGAGGGTAAATTGGATATTTGCCTAAGCTTTCTATTCTCCTTTATAAGTAGCTTTCAGGATTTGATTATTTGTACCGAAATTAAGAGGCTTATGACCGAAATTAGTTGATCCAAGGGTTTGTTGTCGTTCTTCCTTGCTCTTCTTCTCCAACAATATTTGTAGTCATCCAGATATTCTTTTCCTTTCTCAATTAGGTTATTGATTCAATTGTAATTTGTTAATTTTGGATTTGTTCCATAAGCGTAAATAAAATTCAGTTTTATGAATTAACAAAGAGGGTTGGGTGGAATATCTATCATTTGTGTTTGTTTCCATATCTGTGTTGTTTATAATCAAAATTATATTTAAGTAATTAAGTGAATAAGATCCTAGTGGGAAAACCACTTCCGCATAACGCGCCCACTCCACAACAGTTGGTATTAGAGCTAGATAATCACAAAGCTTAGTGTGACTTGTGTATTATTATCACTTTTTCACTAAAAATATAGAAATATGATACCAGGACCGAAACCGAAACAAAAACTGAAACTTCTGAATTTTCGAAAATCGACCGAAATGAGTAAAATCTCAAATGACCAAGACCGAAACTGAGTTTTCAAACCTTAGTTTATACATCAAGAAATACTTCAAACTTGTGTGGGAGGAGAAGAATAAAGTCTGCAACGAGGATGATAGAAGGAATGGGCTTGTGCTATCGAATATTTTGATCCAGGAGATTACGAGGGGAATTGATATGAGCAACTTTTGTTTTGAATCTGATATTGTCGATGATTGAGGACAGTGTTTTGGGCTTTTCTGTTGGCTTTGTTGAGTTTTTGTGTTTGTATTCCTTTCCAGGTTGGCAGGTTCTCTTTGTATTCCTTTTGCTTCTTGTGGTGTGGGTTTTGTCATGTTTTTTCAATTTTCTAATAAAGTAGTAGGGGACCACTGTAGGGAACCGCTGTAACCCCGCTTGCCTTGCAAAAAAGAAACCTAATAAAGACACTAAAAAAAATATTTTTCACTAGGGTAAATTAAAATCAAATGAAATAATAGTAAAAAAAATAGGGAATACATTAAAGAAAGCATCATCCATTTATGAAACGTATAGTCAAATATAAAAACAAAAACCTCCTTCAATGCCAACATGGAAGCACACTACTTTTAATTTTAATTTTTCCTAAAAAGGTAAAGAAACCTGAAATTATCTTCTTCTATTTTCATCAATTACTTTTATATGAGTCCAGTGTACTTACATTTCTGCAACTCTAAACTGTTTTTCGCTCATTCGTACTCATGGAACTTGCATTGAAACATATAAGAGCTTCTGATAACAATTTCTGCATTAGAAATAGAAGCAATGACTTCAGAATTTCATATGCATAGGCCACATTTTATGCTTGACTGCATAATGCATACATAAACATACAAATATGCAAAACAATGGTAACCCATATCTCCTTAAAGAATATAGTGCGTAGACAAACTTCTCTGGTATACTCAAACATGAAAAATACATATATATGAATAGACAAACTTCTCTAGTATACTCAAACATGAAAAATACTTATATATGAATATAGTAAACAATATGGCTTTAAAATTGCATATGTCCACTTAAAATTTAAATGCATAGGTATATTTATGGCTTCCACGAAATTAATGGAAGACGCGATAAGAGTGAACAACGATAAAGGTAGACCTCCTGATCAAAGGACTGGGAAGGAAATTGCATGGGGAGATGGGCCGATCGAATCTTCGGCAAGAAATGATAATTGGATAGAAGTAGGAAGGGGAGGAAGACCGATTAGGGCGCCTTCACAACGTACAGCGAATGATCTGAGGGGTGACGGGAGATTGACAGATCTCTAAAATACAGCTCACGTGGCGGTTCGTCCTCTAGACCTCAGAGCAAGGGGGCATATGCCCGATCCGGATCTGATGGTCATCAGTATCATCGCTCTAACTGGGCAAGGTTGATGGAAGATGTAGCGGAGGGGAGGTCCAGATCTTGGACGCAGGCGGCTTCTGGAGGGACTGAACAATCGAAGAGCAATGAATACGTAGATCTGACTTTTATAGAACCTACAGTAATTGATTCCAATAAGAGGGCTTCAATCCCTATAACTGCAGCGTATTCCGTGGATAAATGGAAGAACTCCATTATATTTTACGTTTATGGGTATAGACCTTATCACTTGCATCTCAAGAATTATGTAGAACGTGTATGGAAGCCTATGGGGAAGTTTCAACTGCTCTCGAAAGAGTACGGTTTTTTTTGTAATACAATTTGTTAATGTATCTGATTATGAGAACATTCTGTAAGGAGGACCATATTTGTTTAATAATTAAATCACCATATTAAAGAAATAGTGAATGGGAATGAGATTCAAGAAGGATTTATTGTCAATGATTCCGCTATGGGTTAAGTTATCAAATCTTGAACTAGAACTATGGGATAAAGAAGCTCTTAGCGCTATCACCAGCGCATTAGGTAGGCCGATTAAAATGGATCGAATCACTGCGGATGAATCTAGAGTTTCTTATGCAAAAATTCTAATTGAAATGGATGCAAAATCTGAGTTTCCAAGCGAGGTAGATGTGATCCTGCATACCAGAGAAGAGCTGAAAGTAAAAGTAGAATACCCTTACAAACTGATGAGATGCAAAGCATGTTGAGAGTTTGGACACAACAACACTCAGTGTAAAGCAAAACCGAAAGAGAATTGGGTTTGTAAATCTGGTGTAACCAGTGAAGACATGATTAATATAGAACAGAACGATGACAATTCCCATTCAGATGTGAATGTTGAGAGAAATGATAGTATCAGCTTACCCATGAACGTAAATGATACTGATGTAGAAGGCATAATAAATGAAGATGGAGATGAGGCAAACATAGATACTCGTAACAATCAGGGGATGGTATATGAAAACTTAGAACATGTAAATGATGGAAACAATCAAATACATGATCCATTAGACCAAAATAAGACCGTCGTGCATCATATTACCATAAATGGTAAGGAAACAGAAAATATTACAAGACCAGATGCTACAAATGAAAGTGTCAGAGCAAAGGATAGTACACAACAAATATTCATAAATACACACGTTACTAACAATGGAGAAAATCAGAACACAGCAAATAGCAATGAACAAAATATGACAGCTACAGGAGACAAGTTGCAGGCTCCAATTATCCTAGATCCAACAACGACTAGTACTGAAGAAGATAACAATGCTGCACCTGTCAGCCTGGAGAGAACGGTCGACAGTTTTAATGAAGACTGGTCTGAGTCTGACGACGATGAAATTGCAGAGCATCTAGCGAACTCGGATAACAGTACAGAGGACAATCAACCTGCAAAAGAAATTGTTGTATCAAAGAATATAGAGGAAAACAGCAAGTTCAATAATGAATTGGAAAATATTAACAGACAAGCAAAATGAAGAAACCCCAAAATATACCAACATGCTCCTCCTAAAGTTGTGACAAGGAGCCAGAGCAAGATTAAATGAATATAGTAGCATGGAATGTCAGGAGTCTAAATGTTCCAAATAAACAATTTGAAGTTTTCAAATTCCTGAATAAAGTTAGGCCGTCGATGGTGGGTCTACTTGAACATAAGTTAAGCAATGACATGATAAACAAAATGCATATGTACATTAGAGATAAATGGAATTATGCTGATAATAATTGCTGTCGCATTAAAGGTCGCATTATAATTCTCTGGGATGCTAATTGCTAGTCTATTAACATTGATTCCATGTCTTTCCAACACATTTCTATTTCGGCTAATAACTCTGGAGGGTTTCGTTGCAAATTCACTTTCATATATGCTAGCAATTTTTTGTTGGATCGTGAGAAATTATAGTATGATATTGCTAAAGAATCTACGAGTGTGAACATTCCTTGGATAGTCTTATGGGACTTCAACAACATTCTATCTAGCAAGGATAAAAAAGGAGGAACTAGGCACATTTCAGGCCTGCTGGATTGCATTGCTTCCTCTAGGCTGATGAATATTCCTATATTGGGCCTCAAATATACATGCGGAAAAAAGGTATGGCTACTAAGATAGATAATATTTTTTGTAATCACCTCCTTTTGGATAATTTCCTAGATTTATCTGCATAAAGGACGGCAAACCCCGTGAGTTCCCATCTGTGTAAGTTTTAAATCAGAAGTTCAACGTATTAGAAACATAACGTTCAGATATGTAAATACTTGGCGCTATAAAGATGGATATAAAGACACTATGGAAATGGTGATGTATATTACGGCTCTCTCTAACACTCAGGGTTCAAAAATATACAAATTCCAACAATTCCTTAAACTGACCAAGATTCATCTCAAGAATTGGAACTACAATAGTTTTAAGGATGGAGATTTGCTTATGATGTTGGAAAAGAGATATAGCAGTATTCTCGCATATATTGATAACCACCCAGAAGACAATAAAACGTATGATATGCTAAGTGAGGCTTATAATGATTGGAAGGAGCAAAGCTATATAGCTACGAAGATGGCTAAGCAGAAGGAAAAAATAATCTGGCTCACTTATGGTGATTCTTGCAGTAAATTTTTTCATGCCAAAATGTCGATCAGGAGGCACATTAATAACTGGAGTAACCTGTTCAGGAACAATGGGGATAATACTATTGACGTGGATAACTTTGAAAGGGAAGTTGTTCGGCACTTTAGTGATATTTATAATTCTGAGATTCAAATGAATGATAATTTCACTGATATTAATTGCATATTTATAATTAATGAAAGAGGTAAAAAGCATCTCCTTCATGTATTACTTTGGAAGAAATTCACAAAGCTACTTTTTCGATTCCTGATGACAAAAGCCCAGGACCGGATGGATTCACTTCAAATTCTATAAATTTCATTGGGATTATCTAAAATATGGAATTTTGGAAGTGGTTCACAGAACTGGGAAAATTGCAAAGGGTATAAATCATACTTTGCTCACTCTTATACCGAAAAATGATAATCCTAGGAATATCTCTAACCGCAGACCCATTGCCTGTTGTAATGTTATATATAAAATTATTTCCAAAGTCATTAGCAATAGGATAAGGGCGTATCTGAAGCACTTGATATCGGAGAACCAGTCGGCTTTTATTCCATGAAGATATATTGCAGAGAATAATCTTTTGGCCCATGAACAGATTAGATTTTTCAGCAGGAAAGGAAGCGGTAAATTGTGCATTAGAACTGATCTTCGAAAAGCCTACAACATGATAAACAAGAATTTTATTTGTCACATGATTAATATGATGGGATTCCCAAGTCATATTATTAAAGTCATTAGAACTTGTATAAAAACTCCTACGTTTTCTATTTTGTCACAAGGCAGCCCAAAAGGATTTATTTTCAGCAATAGGGGCCTTAGATAGGGGGACCCCCTTTCACCAGATCTTTTTTGTATTGCTATAGAGTATCTTTCGATTATGATGTGCAAAGCAGTGGAAGCTAATCACCTACAACCCATTTAAAGGAGGATCCCAAAATTACACATCTTATTTATGCGGACGACTTGATGATTTTTTTTAAATCTAACATCAAGGGAGTGGAAACTATCAAAATGATTCTTAACCAAATGAATATGTATGCTGGTCTTAAAATTAATAATTCAAAGTCGAAAGTTTTTCAGTAAGGGGGTGAATAATAAAAATCAAATTTTACAAGGAGTGGACATGAAAGAAGGAGTGCTTCCAGTCAAGTATTTGGGGGTGCCGCTGTCTCACAACTATCTATACTTCTCGGACTGTGGAGAACTTATAGATAGAATCCAAAAGAATATGGACAGCTGGGATAATAGACTTCTCTCGATGGCAGGTAAGATTGAATTAATTAAATCTGTCATTAGACCTATAGTGCTTTATTGGATGCTAAAGTTTCAAATCCCAGAAGCAACTATCAACAATATTAACAAATTATGTGCTAACTTCGTTTAGGCTGGGGAAAAACACAAAATTGCTTGGGATACGCTATGCTCTCCTACGGAGGAAGGGGGAGTTGGTTTACTGAATTTTAAAGATATTAAAGTTGTTGTTGCTTTAAAACTTCTTTGGCATTTTGTAAACGGCAATAGTATGTGGAAGAACTGGATGGTTAAAAGATATTGTAAGGGCAATTTTTTCTGGGTAATGGGGATTGACAATAATAGTTCTTGCACTTGGAAAACTATTCTACAATATAGAAACCTAAGTCTTCAATGTATTAATAGATGTATAGTCGATGGTCAAAATATATCGCTTTGGTTTGACCCCTGGATTAACAGTAATACTATGGTGAGTATGCATGGTTGGGACAGCGTGGACCTGTTTGGAGGTGATTCCTTATATGTTAACTCCATCATACATGATGGGGGTTTTAATCCCAACATTCTCCTAGCTACAAGACTGTTAGCTACTCAAATCAGAGATTTAAAGATACAGTCAAATATGAATGAGGACTACAGGAGTTGGCATGGTATTGCTAACGACTTTACATTTCAATCTGCTTGGGACATATCTAGAGAACATAAACCAGATCCTGACTGGTGTAAAGTTATTTGGCATAAAATTAACAGCCCTAAAATGCTTGTTTGCGCCTACAAGGCAATTCTAAACCGCCTTAGTACGAAGGACACTATGATTAGCTGGGGATACGAAATTGAACCAACATGCGTTCTATGTAATAAGGAACATGAGAATAAAAATCATTTATTTTTTCGGTGTACATACTCAGCATACTTGTGGAAAAGATGCAGACTGCAAATTGGAGTGCCACTATCCACTGACAGTCCATTATTGCTCGATGACGAAGTGGAATTTCTGAAAGAAACCTTCACCACCATAGAATTCAAACAAGATATGGCTTTTTGCTGTCTGGTAGCTACTATTTATCATACCTGGGTGGAAAGGAACAATCGCATGTACAATAATCAGTATAATACAAAGTATCAATGATGGGATTTACTAGAACTTGATGTCAAATACTTACTCATGAAATCAAGGAAGAAGAGGAGAGCGGATGAAGTGAAAAGATGGGGAATAGAGAGCTTCGACGAAGGATAATTGGACGCGGTCATTGGATCTTCAATTTGGGGAAAGAAATCGTTTCTGCCCTAATTATCGGAGATGACGAAGCGAACGAAGTTCAAAATTGAACACGTGGGATGCTGGAATTATGATTTCTTTTTTGCCGTTGTGGGCTTTTTTGGGCTTAGTTAATGTAATGTGTGCTTGTTTAATTGGGTATAGGCAGCTAGTAATGTTTGTTGATTCGCTTGCCTTTTGTATAGACTCCCGTATTTTTATTGATGAGTTATCCATAAAACACCGCACTCTTTTTTCCTGTCAAGATATCATGCTGGTATCTAGTTCAGGTTTTTAACAAGGCGGTTTACCATTTTCAAAGGAAAAATATTAGTAAATATGAAACCTGCAGGAAGTCATTTTTCCATAATGAGCTAAGTACATTTAATAATTGAAAATAGTTAATGAATATTCCTAAATGAACAATATCACTTAGATAGCCATAATTGAATCAAAGTAAAATTACATTAGTCTTATCACATGTGCAACTTTCTATTCTTAGTACCAACAATATTGTAATAATAATTGGAACTTTTATCATTGTATTAGCTCATGCGAAAATAAACACCAGTAAATGAATCAACTTTACCAACAAATTGTGTGCACACCAACTAAAAAGGAAACCTATATACATACAGCCATGACCTTATTACAGAAAACAGTAAAATCAATAAATGAGGAGAAATGATGGAATAAGTTCATGCTTCTTTCACATCGACATTTCCGAAATGGTTCTATAAGTTATTGGATCCAATATTGAAAAGCATGGCAAATGAAACAACTTCATTTTAGAAACAAATAGGTGTTACTATTTATCGTTTAGTCTATGGGAAAATACCATGTGTGACAGTATTGAAAGAGCACTATTTTTACCGTGAGCATTATTATGATATATATGTGTGTGTATGAATAGAAATTTTAGAAACGATTTAATGAGCTTAAGTTCCCACGGGCAAATTGATAAGAGGGACAACAATACCTGACCAAACAGAAGGTGGTAGAAATATAATACCTTTGAAAGAATTTAAGCCCCTGGCTACCAGAACCAAAATATTTGGACAAACTTTCTTCACCACGCTACATAATATATCTTTTGGGTCACGTTTCCGTATCCATTCTTTGCCAGCAACAATGATTAAAATAAGCAAACCAAACTCATTAACTGGACAACTGGTTAAACTAACCATGTATACGATGGAAGTTCCCGTCGTAAGCAATATATGGGCAATAATTTCATCCAGGAAAGGTAAGAGATTACCTTAATTTTATGACAAAGTTCAGCAAAGTACTCAAGTAGATGCAATCCTTTAGCTTTGTCCCTCTTCCCTGGTGCGACAAAGCCTACAGGTGAAGCTTAGGTGTTGCCCATGTCATCAAATCTTAAAATAGTGAAGGTGGGATAAAATAATTTAACAAGCTAGACGCATTACTAAACAATATTTAAGTTATAAATACAATTCTGATTCAAATGATTTCCTTTATGCACTAAGGGGGTAGGTCATGGGATCTAGAATAGAGAAGGAGGAAGTATAGTCATAGCTATATTGAAGGTGAATATAGAATGAGTGGATGTGCTTCGTTGATTTTGGAGGCGAATGATTTTGGAGAGGGTTTAGTATTTGATGAAAATTCGGCAAGAGGAAGAAACGGGGGATATTTGGAGATTGATAAAAAAAATGGGTAGTAAACGAGAGAAACGGGAAGAGAGAGAGATCAGAAAATGGAAGATATTTGCAAAATAGCTTCACAAAAATTTATTTTGGTTAGTGAAAGTAAAAAAACTCCCCTGACGGTTAGTTTGATAAATCTCAACCACTAGATTTTCCCTTAAATTTCACCTTCCACATAAATATAAACAAATCCAACGGTTCCGACTTTGTGTCTCTAATTTTGTGTTTAATTGGGTCTAAGTAGCCTTTTCATTTTTATATTTTAACTAAGTTGTTTGATGTTGATATGAATATTTAGGTCCTTACTATTTTTTATCATAATAAATATAAAATTAGGGACAATAAATTCGTCAGTTGCAAAATGAGATTTTTCAACCTCTTACAAAAACCCCAACAGGGATTTGTAGTTCTTGCTATTCTATGTACAATTTCCTTGCTTACTAAATATCAAATGCCATAATTATGGGCTTTTCATGCCTTTATTATTACAACTCAACTAAAATGGTGTTGTGGAGTATGCGCCCTATGCGGAACAGGTTTACCTGTTAGGATCTCATTCACCCAATTACAAAGAGAATTTTGATAGAAAACAACACGAATATGCAATCAAACACATGAATTACATCCAACCATCCTCTTTATTGATTCACCAAAAATGATTTTGTTTACACTTATGGAATAAACCCAAAATAAACAAATTACGACTGAATCAATTACCTTATTGAGAACAGGAAAGAATATATATATGACTAAAATATTGTTGGACAAGAAGAGTAAGGAAGAACGATGGAAAAACCCATATCACATTTTTTCGGTTTCTATCAACCCATTTTGTTTCCATCTGGAGGCCCAAACTGCTTCTTTCAGCAGTAAAGGGGAATAACTTCTCTCAGTCTAATCCCTTAATTCTCCTCTCCCTCACTCTCACATAGTAATCAAATCCTGAAGATAGCTTATATAGGAGAATAAAAGATCTAGGCAAATATCCAATTTTCCCCTTCGAAACCTTCATAACATATCTCAGAAGGACCGAATAAAAAAACAGAAGTCTGATGGCTCAGACGTCTGACCCAGGTGGTCATATGTCTGACCAAGCACTCTGTCCTTTTTCTGCCCCGGATAGCTCTTGCTCCCCTCCTCTATCACAATGCTACCTCCATACATCGTCATCTTCAATATATATATACATATATATGTATGTATGTGTGTATGTGTATATATATATATATATATGTATATTTCTGTGTGTGTGTATGTGTGATTTTATATCACAAATCACAACATTCCACCTTGATATGAAATCACATCATCAAACAAGTCATCTGACTATAACAGACATGCGAATTAGGATCACAAATTACTTCACCTTGATATGGAATCACATCAACATTCCAATAATGTAACACCGCACATTCCTTAATATCACCCATATGAGGATTGCATTAAGAAAGTATGGAGCATTGTAGGTATAAAGACATAAAACATCATAGAGACTAAGATTTCACAAGACATAAAAATATAAATTTACAGCGGATGAAGAAATTTTCATTTCGAAAAATACAAAACCATCTTTGTTTTATTTAACCAAACAGTTACAAATTATCATGTCTCAAAATCTCAGTTAAAAACAACATCAAAGTAAAATAAGACTATCCCCAAATATAGCCAAAAAGATACAACCTAACCTTGGGAAGAGAACAAGAAGTAATCCAACTTGCAGAATTCCATAATGACAAAGCTAACAAAGAAGTCTGAACTATGTACTTTCTCCTTGTAAGCCTTGGGGAAAGAAAACAGAAAGGAAGAAAGGAAACGAGTTAGACATAAAGCCCGGTGAGCTGCTATGATTACCAACTCAACTTGCAAAATTAAGTAAAACAGATAAACAATGATTCTAGCATCATAAAAGGATAGGTGTCTATACATGTCTAAAGGTGAATAGTAGCTGATATGAACTGATAACAAGGAGTAGCAATTCTTATCAAGAGACATTGATGATAACAATAATAATAATAATCAAATCAGGCAGATTGACTGTTTTGCACTTCTATGGATTTAGACAGAAATAAGTAATTAGGAGAGATTTTTCCTAATGCTACCTATCAATCGGCTCCCTACTATGTAAATATCATGTGTCAGCCACAACGCCCAGCAACTTATAGGGCACAAACATATTTAATGGTGTTACAACGTCTTATCTTCCCCATTCAGACTCATGCACCCTCATGACTCTGCTGGAACGCGTCCGTACCCACCTTCCTTGTTTTAAACCTCTTACTATCCTGATTAGTAAAGCGTGCCCTGCCCTCTACCTAGTGCGAGGCCCCTATTCCAATACAAAGAGGGATACTGATTGATATGGGTTCCACACAAATCGACACAAGCCACACCCTAAGCCTGTTCCCGCAAGTAACTAGGATTTGAGTCCCCAAAACACGATACATCAACAAGATGAGGGACCTCTTAACTTTTTAATTATCAAGTTTAACTTAGCTGGTTTAAGTTCATTAATAAGCATGGTTGTAAATGACATTTCTCTGTAAATATTATTCTGTGTACAACCCTTTCCTCAAACAAGCACCTACCCAGATGTATATATAGATTACAGTAACTCATTTTACTTAATTTACATCAGCTACATTAATTTTCCATGTCATATTCTTACTTAATATTAGATTAAGTATAATTCACATGTTCTCGTTTGTATGTTAATTTCCAATTAGATATCATTTATTCCAATTAACATGTTTTTCCACACTGATTACTTAATGTCATATTAAGTATAACTTATTCTAATTAACACGTTTCCCAATAAGATTACTTAATGTCATATTAAGTACAATTAACGTGTTTTCTGTACTAACGTTAAATTAACGTACTTTTCAATTAAACATTGAATGGATGTGTTTTCCTATTTTAATGACAAGTTAAATATTTTCCAATATAGATGCCAAATTGTCATGTTTACAAATCAGTGTCAAATAAATGTGGTTCCAATATCAGTGTCATGTTAACCCAATTAAATTAACATCATCGTAAACATCCAACGAACATAAATGTTTAATTAACATTTTCCCAAACTAACATTAAATAACCATAAATGACTTATGTACATATTTCCTCAAATTAATATGAAATGAACATAAACATTTAATTACATGTTTTCCCAAATTAACATGAAATACGCATAAACATTTAATTACATTTTCCCCAAATTAACATGAATGCTCATTAATATCAACTTAATATGCTTTTCCCCGATTAACGTATTCTCCTTAATTGATGTCAATAGGTGACAAATTTCCATAATCCTCAAATTAACATATCCTCTTTATTTTCAATTAACATAAGTGACAAATTAACATGTTCCCTAAATATATACTATTCTCGATGTCAAACTACTATGTATAACATGTTCTTCTTAATGTCTACATGTTTTTCAAATTAACATATACAGAGTAGGAAGAAGTCGTTGGCAATAAAGGGATAGTGGAAGAACATGGATTGATAAAAGTGGGGAGAACTAAATGATCATGCGCTACCCAATGTGAAAATTATAGTGTCCATAAAATCCAAGATGACTTTAGCAAATTAGAATTAAATGGGATTGTTTTTTAAAATGCTAAAAAGGTTTCACTCTGACCTGTTGATCAAATGTTTTGCATTATATATACCAGTACACATACACCCGATGAACATGTGCATAAAAAAGTGTGTCCATATTTAATAACAAGTTTTGACTTGAAAAATCGATGCTTCCTCTTGGTTTGTTGATTTAGCGGTGATGCATTTAAGCATGCATTGATCATCATATATTTCGTCTGGTTTATTGCATCAATTGTCCGTAAGCTTTTCCTGTGAAGGTTTTTGTAAAACGGCTATTAAGTAGTAGCTAATCAAAAAATCTTGTGAAATAGTACCCAAGTTTAACAAAGTTAATATTGTGCAACATTTAATGTTAATTTCATGAATTTGGATCTTGAACTGGCATAAGTCTCAAGGAGTGTAGATATTGTTAACATATGGGTACTAATGTATACAAACCGATCATATATGGGTCATTGTCTCTCGTTGGGCTTCTGTATATTATCTGTGTATTGGCTTTATATCTGTCAGCCCACTTATGTATTATCTCTATATATACATAGCGTTACACAGCATTACATTGTAATATACATTCTATTCTGATCAATAATACATTTTCTTTCTCTACAATATTACAAATCTCACATGGTATCAGAGCCAATCAGCCAAACGACAATTTGAGAAGGATCATCAACTCTTTAAAGAGAAAAAAAAACAAATCAAAACCAAAGGAAGAGGAGGACGATTTATTAAAGTCTCCTCAGAGTATTTTCATCACAGGAGATCATCCCTTCCTTGATCGCATACCGATTGTTCTTACCAGTCTTTGAACAGTGCCTACCTTGCCGGAATTATATTCACGGCGGCTACAACTGCTCATTTCCGACCATCAGATATTTTAGATATCATCATTTGGTTTTTCTGCCCACTGTTCAGCAATTCTTGAATCTTGAAAAGAAGCAAGAACCACTGAACATTTGCTGTTAGCCTCGAGTGCTTCCTGTACAGGCTGCTACTTCTTGATCAAGTAGCCTCGCCATAAACATCAATTGATTTGCAATATTCTATCACCATGGTAGGAGGCAGCGTTGATCTATCTTCAGCAACTTCTAGAGCAGATAACAATGGACCACCGCCAACCTTTCCTTTGCCACTAGTGAAACCGAAGACCCAACTTATCATTGTTCCTCTCGATGAAGACAATTTCTTGATGTGGAAATTCCAAGTCGAAACAACCTTGAAGGGATACGACCTTCAAGATTATGTCAATAGAACCAAGCCAACACCACCTGCAATGACAACAGATGCACAAAACAATCTCATCAGCAACCCAGAGTTTGTTCACCATCAAAAACAAGATAACTTACTATCTTCTTGGCTCCTATCATCAATTAGTACAAATCTGCTATCACAAGTTATAGGGTGCAGTTCATCCCTTGAAATTTGGTCGACAATCCAACAGATTTTCAACTTACAGTCATTGGCACGTATAATGCACTATAGGAGAGAATTTCAAAATGCAAGAAAGAGTGATATGAGCATGCGTGAGTATATTTCTAAGGTGAAAACTCTTTGTGACAAACTCAAGGCAGTTGGGCATACCATTTCAGATAGTGAACAGATTTTGACTCTAACAAATGGGTTAGATGAAGAATATGAGTCTCTTGTCACTTATATTGCTACCCAAACTAACCTACCAGATATACAATCTGTGTATTCAGCCCTATTGGAACATGAGGGTGGAGTGGAACAAAGAAAGGCAGTCCAGAGTGAGTACATCATAAACTTAGCATCGAATTCAAGAAATACTAATCAAAATCAACCAAGAAACACACCTGGATATGGTAGAGGAAATCCACAAGGACAGAGAGGCAATCCCAATCAGAGAGGCAGAGGAAGGGGCAGATCCAACAACAACAATAATACATACATAGTAAAATGTCAGATATGTGATAAACCAGGGCATGCAGCAAATAGATGCTATTTTAGATTTAATAGTGATGTTAACAATGCTCAACAACAATATGTGATAAACCAGGGCACAAAGAGCCATGAATGCTAATTTAGCACAGGCAAACTACCAAGGAAGGCAAAATACTGAGGGGTCCACATCACAAGCTACTGGCAGTGATGACAGTGTCAAAAATGATGATACAAATACCGAAGATTGGTTTCCAGATTCAGGGGCAACTAATCATCTTACCCATAACCTTCAGAATCTAAATCTGGGTAACAAGAATTATTCAGGTACGCAAGTTATTCACACTTGTAATGGTGAAACTATGAATATATCACATGTTGGGACAGGATATGTTAAAGGTAAAAGAAAATTATATCTCAACAATCTTCTTAGAGTTCCCACTGTTAAGAAGAACTTGATTAGTGTATCTTAATTCACTAATGACAACAAGGTATATTTTGAGTTTCACCCTAATTATTGCATAATTAGAGACTTGCTAAGCAAGGAAATATTATTACAGGGTAGGTTGTACAATTGCCTTTACAGGTTCAGCCCCATGCAATCAAGATTGAGCAATGAAAGGAACACTTGGTGTTGCAATGTCAATATTCAAATTAGCAATGATAATGAAAACAATTCTGATGGTATTAATAGTGTCCAAAATGATTTAAACATTTGGCATTGTAAACTTGGACACCCTAGTTATGACATTGTAATGCAGATTTTAAAAGACAATAATATTTCTTTTAACCCCTCATCTGTTCCTAATGTTTGCACACATTTTCAACTTGGAAAGAGCCACCAATTACCTTTTGGCAGATCTGAAACTATTTACTCTAAACCCCTTGAATTAGTTACAACAGATTTATGGGGACCTGCACCATTAAGCTCAAGGCAAGGATACAGGTATTATCTTTCTATTGTAGATGCATATACCAGGTATACCTGGATTTTCTTTCTCAAAGACAAATCAGAAACATACAATGCAATGCTACAGTTTATGAATTTCATAGAAAAACAAATAAACTACAACATTAAAATTATACAAACAGATGGGGGAAGTGAGTTCTTACCACTTAAACATATTTTTAATCAAAAAGGTATTATTCACAGAATCACTTGCCCATACACATCTGAACAAAATGGCATTGTGGAAAGAAAACACAGACACATAGTGGAAACAGGATTGACATTGCTGTCTATGTTTTCTTTACTTTTAAAATATTGGAATGAGGCATTTAACACAAGTGTTTATCTAATAAATAAAATGCCTACAAAGATTCTACAAAACAAAAGCCCTCATGTAGTTTTGTTTGGGAATAAACCAAACTACACCTTTCTAAGAACATTTGGATGCTTCTGTTTCCCATGCCTCAGACCCTATAACAATCACAAGCTTTCCTTAAGATCCAGCCCATGTACCTTCATAGGGTATGCAAGTAACCAAAAGGGGTACAAGTGTCTGGATGATAAGGGAAAAATCATTGTGTCTAGACATGTGGTTTTTAATGAGTGTGTGTTTCCTTTTGCAGGCAAGAAAAAGGATAAAAATCAAAAACATGATCAGTCCAGAACTACCATGGGAACTATTCCTACACTAACTGAATGGACTGAAAAAGGTGATGATAAGGAGACACCACCACCAACTATTGCTACTCCAACTGTTTCCAGCACCAGATGTGGATACAACTCAAGTGAGCATTTAAGTGAGGATGATGATCAAGTCCAAAACTATGACAGTCATAACAGCAGTGATCAACATCAAAGCAGTGAAAGTGAAGCAGTAGACAGTGACAATGGAGATAACAATGCTCAAAATCAACCAATTGGACACCACATGACCACAAGAGCCAAAAGTGGCATTTTTAAACCAAAAAATATACAATGCAGCTGCAGAAAATGCAGATACCACTGAACCAGTTACATATGAAGAAGCAGTGAGACAGAAATCATGGTGCAAGGCTATGAATGAAGAGTATGATGCATTAATAAACAATAAGACATGGAGTCTTGTGACTCCACCAAAAGGTAAGAACATTGTGTCATGCAAGTGGACTTACAAACTAAAGAAGGATGCAGAAGGAAACATATGTAAACACAAGGCCAAACTAGTTGCCAGAGGTTTTTCACAACAATATGGTTTTGACTTTACTGAAACCTTCTCTCCAGTAGTCAAGCCAACAACCATCAGAATCATGCTAAACCTAGCTGTGTACAATGGCTGGGACATAAGACAATTGGATGTGTGTAATGCATTCCTAAATGGGGAGCTACATGAAACTGTCTATATGAAACAACCAAAGGGATATGTTTGCAAGGGAAAAGAAAATTATGTATGCCAACTACACAAGGCCATATATGGACTGAAACAGGCCTCAAGATCATGGTATGTTAAGCTAAAGAACACATTAAGTGACTTGGGTTATACAACAACAAAGTCTGACAGCTCTCTATACACCAAAACACATAATCAAAGAAGTGCCTACATACTTGTTTATGTTGATGATATCCTTATAACAGGAAGTGACAGCTGCAACGACCCGTATTTTTGATTGTATATTTTACTATTTGAATATCGATTTGGGATTTCTAAATGAATTCACAATATATAATTCGTATAATTTATATATAGTTATAAAAGGTTTTTATAAAAATGAGATGTCATTTAAATCCAAAACTAACTCTTCAGTATGAATTCTATTCTATTTGAAATTTAAACTGTTGTTGTAAATATGATGATATTTCTTTCGTTAAGTTCGGTTGTTGAATTTAATTCATATTATATCAAGATTATGTGAGGTTTAGGAAAATAAACCAAACTCAAGCTAAATATGCACAATTGGTTCGGCAAAGGAAACGAATAAAACATGAATACACCACACTTGTCAAATAAATAAAGATGTCGCCATAAACATGGACATACAAATAAATAAACTGAAACATATATATAAAGGGAGATGCAAGTACAAAGAAAATACAACATATAATGCGGCTGTACATTCCATAATTAACAAACATATATTGTTTGAATGAAAGGGGCAAAACACCAAGGAGGAAAACAATACTTAAACCATAATATCATCTGTACAAGAAGTCTTCCAATAAGTCCATGCAAATTCAAAAAGCACTTGAACACAAAACTCGTTTACTTGAAGCACTCATGTCTACGGCCTACAGAAATATCTTGCTTGTTAGATATTATTTATGTCAGAAAATCAAACCAAGACCACAATCTACAATCTACGCAACAATTAATGTAAAAACCAATTGCTGCTTTTCCCTTCCATAGACGGTGAACCAATTAGAAAACAATAAACTGAAATGCTTCCTCAAGTTTTGACCTGGGAAAAATATATATATATATATATATATAATATGGTTAGAATAGTATATATTCCCATCAAAACAGCAAAAGGAAAAATAAAAGAAAATATAATCAACAGCTAAAGGGTGGATGAGTACAGCTAGGAAGAACATGGCAATACATAGCTAAAGAAAATAGCTGAATTATTATAGGTATTCAGCTAAAGAAAACAAAGAGGACAGCTATAAGAAATCTAAGTAGGAAACAGCTAAACAATTCATATGAATAGCTATGAATATATTAATTTGTAAATACAAGAACAACTAAGAAAAAGAAAGGGTATAGAAGTACATAAATCAATGAACAGCTAATGTATAGGAACAGAAAGAAACAGTGATACAAACCATATATATACGTGTAGTCACATGTCAAGACTATATAGGGATGAACAGCTAAGGGAAACAGTGTAATGTGTAGCTGGATATGTGCATTCATACATCAATTCGATCAGTACAATGCACATGCTAGAGAAGCAAAATCTGTACAAACAAGTAAATTAATATATATTGATTCATATATACATGATGTACAAATCGAATCCATGGTACGATTTCAAAACTGTATTGAATGAACAAGTCATAGCTGAAATCTACATAACCTATACTAGCAAATCACTGTGAACAAAGAATCTAACTTTAATGCATCAAATCTCTACCAAAACCGAGTTTGCAGTGATCAATTCCATCACAAAGAAAAACTCCAATGGCCTAAACGTAGCCGAAGCTACCTAGGACAAACTTGATAGACATTGTTTCTATCTTAATTTAAGCACACTATAAATAGAGGTGTCGTCCATGGGTATTCATCAATTCCAGAACAATACAGTGAAAGAAAATTGGTTCAAACTACTTATAAAATCAAAACAAAAATACACAGCAATGAAAAATCAAGAGGAAACACTTATCTGGAATCGTCGACGTATTTCTGATAAGTTCTGATGGTTTTGTTCGAGGCCACAGACCAGGCTTCGGTTGAATCGTTGAAGGAAAGCTTCGTTTTGAGTGTGATGGTGTAAAGCGGATTTGGGAGTCTCGGGGGTTGCTCGTCGAACTGTGGAGACTTTGAGGGTTGAAGAAGCTGATTTGGGGTTTGACCGATCATTGGAAGAAGGGGAAAGGAAGATCGGGGAAGGAGGGGTTGCGTAGGGGATTTCCGACACAGATGCTCTCGATTTCGATGAAAATAAAAGGAGGAGGGACGGATTTGAGGGTTTCGGCCATGAATCAAAGTTTGTGGAGGCGGTGTTTTTATGATTTGGGCAAACCGATAATAGGGTTTTAAGGGAGATACGGGCTGGGTATAAGCGGGCCAAACGTGGTAAGGGTTAAGGCCCGTTTAAATTTTTAAAATTTAGTTTTAAAGTTTAAATCGCTTTATCAAAGTCGTTATACGATATCTGACACATCCTTTATCAGATTTAAACATGGTTGGTCTCGTTGGGGCCGTAGAAACGAGAGGATCGAGATGGAGCAGGTCTAGTCCAAATCAGAAGCAGCTGGAAATTTTATTTCAGATTAAACGTCAGTTTAATTGGACAAAATCAGACGGTTATCAACGGATTTAAATCCAGGTGAGTTAAACTCACTCAGCCTTTCCCGTTTATATTTTATATAAATTGGGTGCTTTTATTTTACGTGTTCTGACTGTTGGTTGATTGATTGCTGGTTATATCTATACTGATGATTCAATGAACGAAATTAACGGTCGTTTAAATTTTCAGAAATACCACTGTTTGGGGTTGACCCACACCAAATAATTCCTTTGACTGGTCACGTTTATGAAACATGTTCGAAATTGTTTGAATTGTTTGGACTGTTTGAATTGGCTGTTGGCTGATTAGTGATTGTTAGAGAATTTATCAATCAAATGGCTGATAAATATTTTTGAACCTTATTTCAACCATTTCTCTGGTAATAACCAATGGATGTCATGTGTTGAGTGATTAGGCATCGCTTGGACTGTAAATTGGTTGATTCATAAAATATGGTTTATCGATAGTAGTTAAGTTATAAATATACTTTATAACGAAATAGATTTTGAAAGTTATTACCTTGAAAAATTATTTAAAGGAAAATAAATATTTATTATTCAAAGTCTATAAGAAATTATGGAGATTTGTTTATTAAAAAAATGTCTTCTGTTGATAAGGATTTTAAACAAACCAGCGGAAGTAACATAGTGGTTGAGTATTTGATTTATCGCGTTAAAATGAACCCTTAAATGAAGTTATTTAAATTAATTATATTTTAATTTAAAGGAGGAACCTAATAAAATTGGGTAGAGGAGTAATCATGTTTGTATTGACTAAGTTGACCACTTAAACTGAGTTAGACTTTAAATTGGTGGAATAACTTAACGAATAGTTGGTTAGTCTTAGTAAGGGTTTAAAAAGAAAATTTATTGCTTATTCTAGTAAATAAAGGAGTTAAGTGTTTTGGAATGATAAATGTTGAGTTGTTAACCAAATGAGATATTTAAGTAATCGAGTTTGAAATAAAATTTGGTCGAGCATTGGAAAAAGGCTAGGGATAAGTTTTCCTTATTTGAGCTCGAGTTTATAAAGAAGCAAATAAGAAGTTTAAACGAATATATAATGGAAAGTTTTACTTA
Organism: Allium sativum; assembly: GCA_030737875.1. Lineage (NCBI taxonomy): Eukaryota > Viridiplantae > Streptophyta > Magnoliopsida > Asparagales > Amaryllidaceae > Allium > Allium sativum. The sequence continues at coordinate 214,812,736 of CM060915.1, read as the reverse complement.
ACATTTGAGTTAAGAAGTGAAAGGGTTTACATTTATAAATAAGGTTCATAAAATGGAATGTAAGTTTAAAAGTCGGTTTGAATTTGAAATACTTAATGATGGGATTAAGTTAAACCAAAAGAATTGAAAGGAGATTTCCCGAGGAAGGGTTTTAAACGTGAGCGGGGAAAACGAGGTTGGAAATAGGAATTTAAATATTAATATCGGATTTTTGAATTACGACTCGTATTTATCTGAAGGTAAGAACGTTGTTGGTCAAGGTCTGAGAGGTAATTAAAATACCCCAACTTGAACGACTTCGAGACGACCCAAAGATGATACTAGTTGGTAATGGCGAGAGTGTGTCATAATATTTCCAAAAGTAACGGAAATGAGATTCCCTAGTAATGAAATTAAAAGGAAATTGGGTGATTAATTTTAAAAGCCAAGTGATGCTGAGTACCAGACCAGTAAATATATTTGTATGATTTCCTGGATGTTTTACTTGATAGTTAAATAACCGACTATCAAGTCTGACCTTTACGATTGTTGGTATGGAAAGACCGGAATCGAATGTATATTCGAAAACCATTCCATCCAACAAATACGAATATATAGAAGAGATCAAGTGACGATCGAGATGGAGCATGTAAAGACCATAGTTTTCATAAAGCGGAAGAATCACTTACAATCTCTGATTCGACCCGAAGATATACTGGGGTTTTGTCGTGGTTGAAACTGTGGATTGCAAGGACGATCGCTACTGATCCATGGGGTGATTCCTATATTGGATGCAGTAGGAGAGTACCTTCGGTTCATCCTGTTCCTGGATGACTTGTATGGACGGATGTCTGACAGAGTAGTTCTTAAGAATCACGTACGTTGATTTTTACAAACGTATCTCTGTTAGTGGCGGAGAGGGGCACCTCTTTATCTTAACGACCAAAATATTTTTGTGGATGTCAATTAGTGATTTGGCGGATCTGACGATGTGGCATTCAAAGTGTATGATGATCAGATGTGCTCTGACCTCAAGCCTCATCAACCAGGAGATGACAAAAATCGGGCAGGCAGCTTGGCTATGTGGGTCGCTCCCATTAGGGTGTATAATCACCTATCTAGAGAAATTCCTTTTGTTTCTTATTCTATCGATTCTGCCCATTCGGGAACGGTGGTTTGAGTCCAACCGTTGGTGATATACATTCGATACACTCAAGCGAAATGAGTGGTCGGTCATGTGAGGGCCGGGTTGCAAGACGTTCTTGTTGAACCCAGTGTATTTGCCTCTAGAGATACACAAGCGGAAGGTGGTCCCATACCTTGTCAAGTTGGAATCCAATATCCAATAAACGCCCGCGATTTTGATTGTATACTATATATGTGGAGCGTGAGATGCAAGCGTTCCACTAGATTGTTATTTACTTGTATTTAGACATTATTATAATATCAGGAAAGATATTGGTTTCAAAACTGTTTTGGGTTATCGTAAGGTAAAAACCGTCCGTGTTTATGTGTGGATTTGGTCTTACGATTATCCTTTTCTTTTGAAAAGATTTTGAACTTTAAAATCATGATTGGATGATTTACCCTTAATACTGTGCGAGTTTATCTCACTCTGGTTCACCAGACTGACCCGGTGTTTTGTAAATGCTCGGGTTAGCCCGGAATGTACAGGTTCAGGTTATTGAATGCTGTGAAGAAATAGGCTGGAAGAATTCAGACGTATGATATTATTCCGCTGTGTGGTATATAAGGGCAGATTATTATAACTGTCCAGTGATGTTGATGTACTCTGATGTTGTAAGTTTATTCAAAGCTCTCAATAAAGATTTATTTCTATATTATATTTTGTTCCGCTGCGATGTGAGGCTCTGATTCTGTGTGTTGTTCTTCTTCGTATTCTTCTATTCTAATATTTCTATCTTATCTTTCTCATCCTCCAACTTCTTTCTTCTAGCTTTCTGGAGATTCGATACTCGAGTGGGACACTGTTTGTGTAAATGTCGATAATTCGAGCGTCGAATTTTCCGGGTCGCTACAGTTGGTATCAGAGCTATTGGTTGAATAGTAACCTTGGCTCTGTGGCGTAACTCAATAGAGATGGGGTTAGTAACACCCTAGATTGAGTTTGAGTGTTTATATATATGAGAGCGTATTTGTAAATTCTATGTAAAAATGTTTTATATTGTGTTATTTGACCAGTTCGATTTTGAACTAGCAACTGACACAATAATGTTTTATAAAGGTGGTCAGATGAAATAATTTTGGCCATATTATATTTTGTATAGAAAAAGAATAAGTTTTTGATTGATTTTGAGTTGGTTGATTTATTTGAGTCAAATTCGAATTAGACTATGAATTTAAAATGGTCAAATAGAACTCTAATTTTTCATATATGAATTAGGAAGAGAAAATGGATAACAATTGAAATAGAAATCAAAATTTAATGATATATATAAATTAGAGAATAAATATTTGATCAAATATGATTAAGAGTAGGATATTGGAATTGGAATTTGGAGTTTGAAAATAAAGGTTGTTTGATTTGGTTAGATAGATTGTGCAATGTCGATTGGTTGTGGGAACGGTGGATTGGTGATTTATAAACCTGAAAGGGTACTCGTTTGGGTTCTTGTTTTCTTGGATTGAAGTGAGGCCCAGAATGGCATTTGCAGTTGGTTTGGTCAAACAACGTAACGGGGATGCTAACGAATCCTTCGTAAATTTTATAACCTAGAATTTGATAATAATTCCATAATTAATTGGGATGAAAACATTCCTCTTACTTAGCAATTTCGAGGACGAAATTATTTTAAGGGGGAAGGAATGTAACGACCCGTATTTTTGATTGTATATTTTACTATTTGAATATCGATTTGGGATTTCTAAATGAATTCACAATATATAATTCGTATAATTTATATATAGTTATAAAAGGTTTTTATAAAAATGAGATGTCATTTAAATCCAAAACTAACTCTTCAGTATGAATTCTATTCTATTTGAAATTTAAACTGTTGTTATAAATATGATGATATTTCTTTCGTTAATTTCGGTTGTTGAATTTAATTCATATTATATCAAGATTATGTGAGGTTTAGGAAAATAAACCAAACTCAAGCTAAATATGCACAATTGGTTCGGCAAAGGAAACGAATAAAACATGAATACACCACACTTGTCAAATAAATAAAGATGTCGCCATAAACATGGACATACAAATAAATAAACTGAAACATATATATAAAGGGAGATGCAAGTACAAAGAAAATACAACATATAATGCGGCTGTACATTCCATAATTAACATACATATATTGTCTGAATGAAAGGGGCAAAACACCTAGGAGGAAAACAATACTTAAACCATAATATCATCTGTACAAGAAGTCTTCCAATAAGTCCATGCAAATTCAAAAAGCACTTGAACACAAAACTCGTTTACTTGAAGCACTCATGTCTACGGCCTACAGAAATATCTTGCTTGTTAGATATTATTTATGTCAGAAAATCAAACCAAGACCACAATCTACAATCTACGCAACAATTAATGTAAAAACCAATTGCTGCTTTTCCCTTCCATAGACGGTGAACCAATCAGAAAACAATAAACTGAAATGCTTCCTCAAGTTTTGACCTGGGAAAATATATATATATATATATATATATATAATATGGTTAGAATAGTATATATTCCCATCAAAACAGCAAAAGGAAAAATAAAAGAAAATATAATCAACAGCTAAAGGGTGGATGAGTACAGCTAGGAAGAACATGGCAATACATAGCTAAAGAAAATAGCTGAACTATTATAGGTATTCAGCTAAACAAAACAAAGAGGACAGCTATAAGAAATCTAAGTAGGAAACAGCTAAACAATTCATATGAACAGCTATGAATATATTAATTTGTAAATACAAGAACAGCTAAGAAAAAGAAAGGATATAGAAGTACATAAATCAATGAACAGCTAATGTATAGGAACAGAAAGAAACAGTGATACAAACCATATATATACGTGTAGTCACATGTCAAGACTATATAGGGATGAACAGCTAAGGGAAACAGTATAATGTGTAGCTGGATATGTGCATTCATACATCAATTCGATCAGTACAATGCACATGCTAGAGAAGCAAAATCTGTACAAACAAGTAAATTAATATATATTGATTCATATATACATGATGTACAAATCGAATCCACGGTACGATTTCAAAACTGTATTGAATGAACAAGTCATAGCTGAAATCTACATAACCTATACTAGCAAACCACTGTGAACAAAGAATCTAACTTTAATGCATCAAATCTCTACCAAAACTGAGTTTGCAGTGATCAATTCCATCACAAAGCAAAACCCCAATGGCCTAAACGTAGCCGAAGCTACCTAGGACAAACTTGATAGACATTGTTTCTATCTTAATTTAAGCACACTATAAATAGTGGTGTCGTCCATGGGTATTCATCAATTCTAGAACAATACAGTGAAAGAAAATTGGCTCAAACTACTTATAAAATCAAAACAAAAATACACAGCAATGAAAAATCAAGAGGAAACACTTATCTGGAATCGTCGACGTATTTCTGATAAGTTCTGATGGTTTTGTTCGAGGCCACAGACCAGGCTTCGGTTGAATCGTTGAAGGGAAGCTTCGTTTTGAGTGTGATGGTGTAAAGCGGATTTGGGAGTCTCGGGGGTTGCTCGTCGAACTGTGGAGACTTTGTGGGTTGAAGAAGCTGATTTGGGGTTTGACCGATCATTGGAAGAAGGGGAAAGGAAGATCGGGGAAGGAGGGGTTGCGTAGGGGATTTCCGACACAGATGCTCTCGATTTCAATGAAAATAAAAGGAGGAGGGACGGATTTGAGGGTTTCGGCCATGAATCAAAGTTTGTGGAGGCGGTGTTTTTATGATTTGGGCAAACCGATAATAGGGTTTTAAGGGAGATACGGGCTGGGTATAAGCGGGCCAAACATGGTAAAGGTTAAAGCCCGTTTAAATTTTTAAAATTTAGTTTTAAAGTTTAAATCGCTTTATCAAAGTCGTTATACGATATCTGACACATCCTTTATCAGATTTAAACATGGTTGGTCTCGTTGGGGCCGTAGAAACGAGAGGATCGAGATGGAGCAGGTCTAGTCCAAATCAGAAGCAGTTGGAAATTTATTTCAGATTAAACGTCAGTTTAATTGGACAAAATCAGACGGTTATCAACGGATTTAAATCCAGGTGAGTTAAACTCACTCAGCCTTTCCCGTTTATATTTTATATAAATTGGGTGCTTTTATTTTACGTGTTCTGACTGTTGGTTGATTGATTGCTGGTTATATCTATACTGATGATTCAATGAACGAAATTAACGGTCGTTTAAATTTTCAGAAATACCACTGTTTTGGGTTGACCCACACCAAATAATTCCTTTGACTGGTCACGTTTATGAAACATGTTCGAAATTGTTTGAATTGTTTGGACTGTTTGAATTGGCTGTTGGCTGATTAGTGATTGTTAGAGAATTTATCAATCAAATGGTTGATAAATATTTTTGAACCTTATTTCAACCATTTCTCTGGTAATAACCAATGGATGTCATGTGTTGAGTGATTAGGCATCGCTTGGACTGTAAATTGGTTGATTCATAAAATATGGTTTATCGATAGTAGTTAAGTTATAAATATACTTTATAACGAAATAGATTTTGAAAGTTATTACCTTGAAAAAATTATTTAAAGGAAAATAAATATTTATTATTCAAAGTCTATAAGAAATTATGGAGATCTGTTTATTAAAAAAATGTCTTCTGTTGATAAGGATTTTAAACAAACCAGCAGAAGTAACATAGTGGTTGAGTATTTGATTTATCGCGTTAAAATGAACCCTTAAATGAAGTTATTTAAATTAATTATATTTTAATTTAAAGGAGGAACCTAATAAAATTGGGTAGAGGAGTAATCATGTTTGTATTGACTAAGTTGACCACTTAAACTGAGTTAGACTTTAAATTGGTGGAATAACTTAACGAATAGTTGGTTAGTCTTAGTAAGGGTTTAAAAAGAAAATTTATTGCTTATTCTAGTAAATAAAGGAGTTAAGTGTTTTGGAATGATAAATGTTGAGTTGTTAACCAAATGAGATATTTAAGTAATCGAGTTTGAAATAAAATTTGGTCGAGCATTGGAAAAAGGCTAGGGATAAGTTTTCCTTATTTGAGCTCGAGTTTATAAAGAAGCAAATAAGAAGTTTAAACGAATATATAATGGAAAGTTTTACTTAACATTTGAGTTAAGAAGTGAAAGGGTTTACATTTATAAATAAGGTTCATAAAATGGGATGTAAGTTTAAAAGTCGGTTTGAATTTGAAATACTTAATGATGGGATTAAGTTAAACCAAAAGAATTGAAAGGAGATTTCCCGAGGAAGGGTTTTAAACGTGAGCTGGGAAGACGAGGTTGGAAATAGGAATTTAAATATTAATATCGGATTTTTGAATTACGACTCGTATTTATCTGAAGGTAAGAACGTTGTTGGTCAAGGTCTGAGAGGTAATTAAAATACCCCAACTTGAACGACTTCGAGACGACCCAAAGATGATACTAGTTGGTAATGGCGAGAGTGTGTCATAATATTTCCAAAAGTAACGGAAATGAGATTCCCTAGTAATGAAATTAAAAGGAAATTGGGTGATTAATTTTAAAAGCCAAGTGATGTTGAGTACCAGACCAGTAAATATATTTGTATGATTTCCTGGATGTTTTACTTGATAGTTAAATAACCGACTATCAAGTCTAACCTTTACGATTGTTGGTATGGAAAGACCGGAATCGAATGTATATTCGAAAACCATTCCATCCAACAAATACGAATATATAGAAGAGATCAAGTGACGATCGAGATGGAGCACGTAAAGACCATAGTTTTCATAAAGCGGAAGAATCACTTACAATCTCTGATTCGACCCGGAGATATACTGGGGTTTTGTCGTGGTTGAAACTGTGGATTGCAAGGACGATCGCTACTGATCCATGGGGTGATTCCTATATTGGATGCAGTAGGAGAGTACCTTCGGTTCATCATGTTCCTGGATGACTTGTATGGACGGATGTCTGACAGAGTAGTTCTTAAGAATCACGTACGTTGATTTTTACAAACGTATCTCTGTTAGTGGCGGAGAGGGGCACCTCTTTAGCTTAACGACCAGAATATTTTTGTGGATGTCAATTAGTGATTTGGCGGATCTGACGATGTGGCATTCAAAGTGTATGATGATCAGATGTGCTCTGACCTCAAGCCTCATCAACAAGGAGATGACAAAAATCGGGCAGGCAGCTTGGCTATGTGGGTCGCTCCCATTAGGGTGTATAATCACCTATCTAGAGAAATTCCTTTTGTTTCTTATTCTATCGATTCTGCCCATTCGGGAACGGTGGTTTGAGTCCAACCGTTGGTGATATACATTCGATACACTCAAGCGAAATGAGTGGTCGGTCATGTGAGGGCCGGGTTGCAAGACGTTCTTGTTGAACCCAGTGTATTTGCCTCTAGAGATACACAAGCGGAAGGTGGTCCCATACCTTGTCAAGTTGGAATCCAATATCCAATAAACGCCCGCGATTTTGATTGTATACTATATATGTGGAGCGTGAGATGCAAGTGTTCCACTAGATTGTTATTTACTTGTATTTAGACATTATTATAATATCAGGAAAGATATTGGTTTCAAAACTGTTTTGGGTTATCGTAAGGTAAAAACCGTCCGTGTTTATGTGTGGATTTGGTCTTACGATTATCCTTTTCTTTTGAAAAGATTTTGAACTTTAAAATCATGATTGGATGATTTACCCTTAATACTGTGCGAGTTTATCTCACTCTGGTTCACCAGACTGACCCGGTGTTTTGTAAATGCTCGGGTTAGCCCGGAATGTACAGGTTCAGGTTATTGAATGCTGTGAAGAGATAGGCTGGAAGAATTCAGACGTATGATATTATTCCGCTGTGTGGTATATAAGGGCAGATTATTATAACTGTCCAGTGATGTTGATGTACTCTGATGTTGTAAGTTTATTCAAAGCTCTCAATAAAGATTTATTTCTATATTATATTTTGTTCCGCTGCGATGTGAGGCTCTGATTCTGTGTGTTGTTCTTCTTCGTATTCTTCTATTCTAATATTTCTATCTTATCTTTCTCATCCTCCAACTTCTTTCTTCTAGCTTTCTGGAGATTCGATACTCGAGTGGGACACTGTTTGTGTAAATGTCGATAATTCGAGCATCGAATTTTCCGGGTCGCTACAACAGCACAGAAATCAACAAGGTTATATCACATTTGGATAAAACATTTGCTATTAAAGACATGGGGGAAGTGAACTACTTTTTAGGCATACAAGTACAGAGGAAATCAAAATCAGAAATATTCCTGTCTCAAAGGAAATACATATCTGAAATTCTCATCAAAGCAAACATGGACAAAGCCATATCCATTTCCACACCTATGACTAGCAACTTAAGACTATCAAAACACAAGGGTGATAACATTGACAATGGTACATAATACCGCAGTATAGTTGGAGCACTTTAATACTTAACTATCATGAGACCAGAAATATGTTTTAGTGTGAATAAAGTGTGTCAGTTTATGGCTAACCCTTTAAATGGGCACTGGAGAGGAGTCAAAAGGATTCTACGTTACTTGCAGGGAACTATAGACTATGTTTTAATAATCAAAGCCGGTAGAGACATTAATTTAAGCACTTACAGTGATGCCGACTGGGCGAATAATCCAGATGACCGGAGATCTATATCTGGATATTGCTTGTTTATGGGACCAAATCCTATTTCATGGTGCCCGAAGAAACAACCGACAGTCTTCAGATCGAGCATTGAAGCGGAATACAGGGCCATCGCATCAGCCACCGCTGAGATCATTTGGGTAGAAACCCTAATCAGCGAGCTAGAGTTAACCTTCACGAAGAAACCAGTTCTTTGGTGTGACAATAAGAGCACAGTCTCCTTATCCATCAATCCCATACAACACTCGAGGATGAAACACATTGAAATCGACCTCCACTTCATCAGAGAAAGGACTGAAGCAGGGAAGCTCACTATCAAACACGTACCAGCCTTTTATCAGAAGGCTGACATCTTAACTAAAGCCTTATCGAGGGGTAATTTTGAAACAATAAGAGAAGACTTAAGAGTTTCTGATGGCGGCGCAGAGCAAAAGCATGGAAACCCTAGATCGGTTTGAGGGGGCGTGTTAACATATGGGTACTAATGTATACAAACCGATCATATATGGGTCGTTGTCTCTCGTTGGGCTTCTTTATATTATCTGTGTATTGGGCTTTATATTTGTCAGCCCACTTATGTATTATCGCTATATATACATAGCGTTACACAGCATTACATTGTAATATACATTCTATTCTGATCAATAATACATTTTCTTTCTCTACAATATTACAAATCTCACAGATATGGCATGAACAATTATCTATAGAAGTATGTGAAAGGACTTCTTTTTCCTAAAAAGCACCATTGGATGTGCTAGGATGCATTAAATGTTTTGAATAAATACTAATTACAGGGAAATCCACATGAAAAATATGTTTGAAACTTGATATAATACCATCATCAACGAGCTCAAATAGAAAGAAAATTTGATAAAAACATTGCAATTGCAATAGAAATTTATGCATGATGCTTTTTTATCGGTGGAAAAAAATTAAGAAGACTTGATTATGGAAAAATGCTAATAGAAAATGTACACTACATTAATTGTTCCTGGATTAATGGAAATTCCATAGCCGTTGGAGAAAGAACTAACTTCATCTAGCCCAAATGGAGTAGTTATTTACATGTAGTAAACAATTAAACATTCATATTTTTTCCACCTGACAACATGTTGTCACCGGAAAAACTAGGGAATTCTCATTAATAGTGTGTGTTCCTTTATCAATATTTTGTATTTTTATTTTTATTTCCTCAATTTCTAAATCAAAATTATTCTTTCTTCTAGGATTTTTATTCTTTCTTCATTTAACTTATTTCTATCTGTATATATTATTTTGTTTTCTCTTGGTGGTTCTATGTTAAATTTATTTTTTGCGCAAATTTGACATATTTCCATGGTACATTCTGTACATTTATACCTTTTGTCAAATGCAGGATACCGAGGACAAAATTCACATTTTGTTGTATCTGTTCCCATTCTAAATTTGAAGTTATGGGTACATATATCTTTATTAACCATACTAAACATGTATTCATTTGGTGTGTTTTCTTCGAAATTTGTTAATTCATTGATTAGTGTATAATTTGCTAAACTTATTTGTTCTTCTTCTTTTAATCCTTCTAGAGATACTATTGAATATATTGTTGATGTTTCTGAGACATCAGAAGCAATTTCTAATAAGTCTTCTTTAGCTGAATCAACAAGACTTGATTCACGTGTAAAAAGATTATGTTATATATATATATATGTATGTATGTATGTATGTATGTATGTATGTGTGTGTGTATAGCCATATGTTTCATTCAATAAAACGTGGAAAATCAAAAAGTCCTTACTTAGGTTCAGTTCAATAGGGTTATCATTTATAAGGATGTTATATTTAACGTGCGGTATGCAGGGATAAGAATATTAAACTTGCATAGGTTATAAAAAAACAACCAACTGATAACATAAATGGGCAAAGAAAATTGTTAATGAGATGCATTAATGGAATTATCATCATTTGTATCATGCATACAATGATACAATGGTACACAAATTATCTAGTCAGCAATTGTTCCAATTATTTAAATTATAGTACTTGCAATAAAGCTCTAGTTATGTGACAGCTTATAATCAATTTTAGCTATCTAATCATAAATGTTGACATGCTGAAACTACGTAGGTTTAGCTTTTATGATTTTATAGTAACTAATGCCTCTTTATGATTAGGGCTATAAATTCTATACAAATGTCGGATGTCCGTTCGTGTTCGGGACCGAAATACATCTGTCTTAGTCCCATCCGATTCTCATTTAGGGCACGAGTTAGGACAACAAAATTTATACGAGAAAAAATCATATATATATGGTCTGTATTCGTTCGAATTCGTCTGAATTCCTTGTTTGATATATAGTTAAGAGAAATCTAATAAAATGTGGTATAATTAATCATGTCCGACCGGGTCCGCTCGTGTCCATGTCCGATCGATTTTATTTAGGACACAAATTAGAACAACAAAATTTGTTCGAGAAAATATATCACTCGGTTCGTGTTCGATCCGATTTTTTTTAGAACAGAAACTGAACAAACATCCGTATGGTCCGACCAATTACACCCCGTTTATGATTACAGACAGGCCCGGCCCATCCTTTAGGCAGGTAAGACATATGCCTAGGGCATTGGTTGCCAAGGGGCAACGAAAAATCGATTTTTTTTTACTGCTACTCAAATTTCATCGCTCCCTCCATCTGATCGAGTTTCTCCTTCACCGCACCGCCTTTCTCCTTCACCGCGACAGTCTTCTCCTTCACCGCGAAAGAGGTTGCAGCCCTCTTCTTCCAATTCGGATTTCAGTTCAATTTGAATTCAACCGTATCCCCCTTCTTCCAATTCACTGATGTAAGTAATTTCGAATTCGATTTCATGTTTGCGGTTTCATTTGTATTTGCAGGTTCGTTTTTGTGGTTCCAATTTCGAATTCGCTCAGTAATTCTTCTTACAAAATTCCTTTTTTTTAGCTTGCTGTTTCATCTTTTTGTGGTTTTTTTTTTAGCTTACAAAATTTCGAATTTGCTGTTGCAGGAGGGGTTATTGAGCTGAGTTGTTCATCATCAGGCAAGCAGAAGGTCTTCATTTCATGCTTGTTGTTTCATATGAGAGTTGTTCTTTTTTCTTTTTTCTTTTTCTTTACAAAATAGGGCAATGAAAATGAAAAAAAAAATACTCGTCTAGGGCATCGAATAGTGTCGGGCCGCCCCTGATTACAGATAACATAATGATAAAACTAGCAAATTATTACATGTATGTGTTTATGTAACAGTAAAGCTTCAATAGCATGAAGTACTGGTTTCAAATACACAGAAATATTGAGTATACTATATAGGTTCATCTGTTTAAGTATCTGGTGGCTTATCATCGCTTTCTATAACAAATTAAGTATGCAAACCATCAACAACCTAACCTAACATATTATGCAAATTGGAAGGAAAAAACTATAAATTGTTGAAATTCATAACTTAAAGCAATTGTAAGGGGGAGATGCATGAATATGCAGGAATATATATGGTCAAATAATAATTGAATTGGAGAGTGACATGCCACATATAGACTTAATGTGATTATATTGTTCACTAGTGTAACAACATCATAAATTGCAACTCGGTGGATTGAATTGCTTATGCATCTCAGTTTGGACTGAGATGCCTTAGCAACCGAGTTTCCAAATTGGGCTGCTTCAACAATCCAGTTTACTGAGTTGCTATATCTGCAACTCCGTTTCGACTGAGTTAAGAAACTTTAGTTTCAAAATTGGGTTTTTTCAAGCATCTTAGTTTGAATTGAGCTAATCAACATCTTCAATCATTTCTATTCAGCTTCAACATCCTATTTTCTACATAAAACCAATTTCCAATCCCTGGTGCCACCGATTTTGGAAGGAATAAATTTTATTTGCATAATGAAATTAGATGTTTCAGCTGCAATGATTGGAATGTGTTAGAGATCTAGTATACCAAAACAGAGAATTATAAACTCGTCACACAAGTTTATAACTTGAATTTCCACTACTCTGAAATTCAATATTAGCTAATGATAGAAATCAATATGTGGTAATTAATTTACAACAACTACGTTATACTATTTTAAGAAATAGCACACCGTAAAGAATGGAAAGATTATGAAATAATGTATACAAATATACAAAATAAAATCTAACCGAATGATGTCTGAGGATTGTCGTAACAATTTCCTTAAGAATTTTATTTCAAAATTCTCCCAAGATACAACAGACGTATTATGTACGAGATTGTAATGAGTATGTCACTCTGTGATTATATATAAGAGTATTAGAAAAGAGAGAAGGAAGATTGGATTGGAATGACTTGGTGAGGAAAGTGATCAGTTTTCCTTCTTATTTATAGTTTATCCACATCCCTTCAAATGGTCGCACCCATACCTCTTCGTACAGTCGCATCTTTTCTGAACGGTCGCACCCGTACCTCTTTGTACAGTCGCATTTCTTTCGAACGATCGCACGCGTACCTCTTTGTACAGCCGCATTTCTTTCGAACAGTTGTGCTTGTACCTCTTCGTACAGACGCATCTCTTTCGGTGAAAGGAAGTGCCTTTTCACGAAGTGTCTTTTCGCTGAAATGTGACCGTTTGACGAAAGGAAGTGCCTTTTCATGAAGTGTTTTTTCGCTGAGATATGAGCGTTGGGAAATATGACCGTTGGTGAAAGGAAGTGTCTTTTCACAAAGTGTCTTTTCACGAAGTGTCTTTTCGTGAAGTGTCTTTTCATGAAGTATCTTTTCGCGAAAAACTATGTTGCTAATAGTCACGTCCTTTTACTGAACAGTTGCACTTGTTCGCTTAAATTATGTGGAATAATAGACAAAGTATATTTCATTCAATACTTACGAATTTCAACAGAATGTCGCAACAAAGTTAAACATATTCATCACTTCACTTGTACTTTTTTTGATAAGAAATTCATTGGTGATAGTTATATATAAGTTACTTTGTTGAACTGAATCTAGTGCACTAAGAAATAATTATACTTTTTGAAATGAAGTATTTTTGTTAGTAAACAGTCTAAACCAAAGATGACAAAGGTTAAAATGATTAAAATGATGAGTATAAGTATATATCAAAAAATGAGATGTGTTGAACTACCGGAACCTATTTTTAACAAACCACATGTATATAAGTGCCTTATTTTGTCGTTGCTAATCCAAGAATCTTCAGGGTATCTGAATCGTGAGCTTGAGCTTGAACCCTAAGTGTAATACATGCATCTGATGCATCCTCGTGTGCATCACTAGAGTCCATATCAACAGGGACGGAGCGACGTTATACCTGGTGAGGTCACGTGACCTCACTAGAAACGCACGCAATATTAAAAAAAATGAAAACTGCATTACTCAACGCGGCGACTCACAGAAAGAAAAAAAACATGATAGAAATCACGATACCCAACGGAGGAAATCACGATAGAAATCACGGCGGCTGCTCCATTCTTTCACTTCAATCTTCCAAAGCTCTCTTTTCTATTCTATCTCGGAAACTTCGGTGATGGGTAAGCCCTAATTTAATTTCTAATGTTAATTACTTTAATTTGGTATGGATTAATCAAGACTGAATGTATGGATGCGGCGCCAGTTGTGTTTGCGGTGAATCTGTATGGCTCCACGTTTTTATCCCTTACGCAAGTTCGAAAACTCTATCTTGGCATTTGGTGAATTAGGTTGTCTTGATTTCTTGACCAGGATCATTTACTGGATTATTTATAACAACCATGAATTTTGGGGTAAATTTAAAAATTTATTTTAAGTTATTTTAATGGGTTTTAATATTTTAAAATGATTTATTTTAAATAGTGATGATTAAAAATTTATTTTATTTGAAGTAAGACTTTAAAATTTATATTAATTCTATTCCGAGCCAGAAAAGGCACGGTAATTTCAAAATTCGTTTTTCAACTTTGGAAAAATATATAAAATTCATTATAAGTCAAAATTAGACAAAACAAGAAAAGCTAGAACCATATTGATGATATCTATATAATGAATTTAAGAAATTTAGATTTCAGTTTGTAATTTGTAAGTTATGTCAAAATTAAAATTTAGAAAGGTCGCTATGAAATTTATATATATAATATATAAAGGTCAAAATGCTACTTTTTGCATACGAAGGAATTTGGACTCGAAACATCTTCCATTTAGTTCAGAATGATGTTTTTGCATTTAAAAAGTATTAAACACTTATATATTTCGAGTTTCGGAAATTATTTGTTTAAAAATGTATTTTTAATATTTAATATATACGCCTTGAAAATAGTCATTTTACAAACGACCTCAGTTTTCGACAAAACCACTTTTGTTAGATCCGGAATGTCAAAATATGGTTAAGTTTAATTTTTCATAATTTTTCGAATTAATTTGTGACCGTAGCGAAAAGATTTCTGTTTTGTCAATTTCGGTTAAATTTAATCGACTTGGAAAAAGGCCATTTATCAAATGGGCTCAGAATTGAACGAAATTAATTTTGTTAGGATCGTATCGTCAAAACAAAGCCAAAAATAATTTTTCGGGAATTTTCGGAGTTAATTTGTGGCCCCGGTGAATTTATTCGTACCGTTGAATTAAAAATAAGAGTAAATATTTTAAAATAAAGAAAACTGGGTCAAGACAGCCGTTTAGGCCTGCGGGACATAGCTAGATGAGTCCGGAATAAGGGTTAATAGGTAAGAACGACAGTCGTTGGGCTGGAATCGGAAAAAGTTGATAAACGGGCCTTAATGGGTAATTAGTGAATATAATAATATAAATATTCACAAAATGACAAAACCCCTTACCCTAATCTATTTGCTCCAGCCGCCATCTTCTTCCTCAATGGCCAAGAGAGCTCCAAACTTCCCTCTTCAATATCTCTCAATCCACTCAATGAAATCCTTCAGTTCTTTAGCCAAATTTGTAAGGATTTTGATATCCATCCATACGGTTATGATCAACCAAAAGTGCTCGAATTTCGAGGAAAAACACCCCCACCCGCCGCCAAACAGCCCCCACCGCACCACCATGGTCCCACCGCGGCCTCCACCTCCCTAGGCGCACCAACCCCTCCCCTAGCTCTTCGATATGCCACCTCCTGATCGTCTTCAAGCCTTATAAATCTCGAGTTAAATGTAAACCTAGATTAGAAGGTAATGGGTTCAAAAATAACAAAAGGAACGGCCTTGGCAACGTTGGGTGGAAGATGGAGAGAAGGGTTGACTTTTTCAAACTTAGGTTGACTAATTATTTTAATTCAAAATTTTCCAATCTTGTTTAATCCATATCTTGCTCATACGAACTCAAAACGGAACAATTTCAGGTGCGCCACGATTTTGAGACAGAGATCTACGCGATGAAACTAACAAGACATGATTCTGAGGAAGTTGAATTTTTGACAAATTTTGGATCTGAACAGAGCAGAACTCAATATCGATGTGAGATTTCTTCTTTTTAAATGGTTAATTAATCTATTTAATTTAATCGTTATATAACTATTGTTTGTATAAGTCCTAAATCTGCTGTAATGTGATTGTACTGAATTGTTTGTTGTTTGTGGTGTATAAACACAGATCTGTATGTGTTGAAAATAATGAACCATTTTGTAATATTATTGATTTGGAATAGAATCGCCATTTCAATAAAATAGATCATTATTGTTTATTTATTTATTTGGATTAGAATTTCCAAATCAATAAAAATAATCACTTTGCTGTGTTATTTATTTGGATTAGAAATTAGTTAAAACAAAAATCCCTATTTTGTTCATTAATTATGTGACACCAAATTAATGTTCATTTTGTTAAATAGAAAATTGTTAAAGTAAAAGAAGAATAACATTTTAGATATAAAATGTTGAGATTGGTTAAAATAACAATTTAGTTATAAAATGTTAAGTAGACAAAATATAACACTTTATATATTTTGCTGTGTTCGAATTGACAACAACCAAAGTTATCTTTTATTTGTTTTTGTTGAAATGTTAGAATACATTTAACATAAAGTATTCTTTTTATGTTAAAATAAAATGTTAAGAAAGATTTAACATAAAATATCCTTTTTATGTTAATATGAATGGTTAAAAATATTTACATATAAAATATGCTTTTATATGATATTAGAAAACATAGAAAATTGTTAACAAATAAAATGTTCTTTTGTTTGATATTAGAATACGTAGAAAATGACATTATTTACATCGTTATGAGAATAAGATTTAAAGTGAAGTTACATTTTTCATGTAATTGAATAAAAGTGAAATTACATTTTTATGTAATTAAAAAGATAAGATTTTGTCATTGAAATTAAAATTACATATTGATGTAATTAAAAGATTAGATTTTGACGCTGCAAAACAAAAAAACAAAAATTATTTACATTTTAATGTAACAAGAAGAAATAGAATTTACATGGTAGTCTTAATTACATCTTTAATGGAATTAAAAGGAAATATTTTGGCATTGTAAAATAAATTACATTTTAAATGTAAATAATTAAAAGAAGAAAAGTTTACATTTTTTTTAGTATGAATAAGATTAAAGAGAAAAGTTTACATTTTTAATGTGAATAGGATTAAAGAGTAAAGTTACATTTTTAATGTAAATTAGATTAAAAAGGAAAAATTACATTTTTCATGTAATTAGATTAGAAGTGAAATTTACATTTTTATGTAAATAGATTTTCATTAAAATTATTTAGAAGTGAAATTTACATTTTTATGTAAATAGATTTTCATTAAAAGAATTTAGATGTGAAATTACATTTTTATGTAAATAGATTTTCATTAAAAGAATTAAGAAGAAAATTACATTTTTATGTATTTGGATTTTCATTAAAAAGTTTTAAAGATATGGATTTTACATTTTTATGTAAATAGGTTTTCAATGAAAGTTAAAACGATGGAAATTTACATTTTAATGAATTTGGTTTCATAAAAAAAGAATTAAAGATATGAAATTTACATTTTCATGTGAAAAGATTAAAACACAAGATTATCATTTTGCTTGTAAAGAAAAGATTGACACAAAATTATCATTATAGTTTTGCATTGAAAGATATAAACAAAATTATTATTTTTGCTTGGCGTTGAAAGAATAACAAAGTTATTACTTTTGTTACATGGAAATTAAACAAACAAATATATTCATTTTTGTAGAATTGAAGTTGACACCAAAATATTGCATTTTAGTTAAAAATTGAAATGACACAAAAATACTCATTTTTGTTAAATTATAAATGACATACAAAAACATTCATTTTTGTTGTAATGGAAATGAAACACAAAAATACCTATTTTTGTTGTAATTGGAACGATACACGAAATATACAATTTTTGTGTAAATTGAAAGCTGAAAGAAAAATATACATTTTGTGCATAGGATATGTATGGAAATTTAAAATAAAAAGAAAAAAAAAACATTGTTGTTTGTTGTGATATATATCAATATTGGATATAAATAAGAATATTTGTTGTTAGCAAGATATAGTGTAATAAAATACATTTCATTACACATTATAAACATATCGATATGTTGTGAAACAAAACATTCATTACTTGTTGTGTTAACTACGTTAATGAAATAGATGAAGGAATTATATTTATATATAATTATATATATATATTAAAAGTAAACGAATCGAGCGTGGTAGTTCGCATTTTGGAATTGTACTTTTAATCGGTTATATCGAAAGATCCGACCATCGGATTTTCCCAAAACTGAAACCGTTATGTTCGCCTTGGGAAGATCTTTCCAACGATATGAATTGTTTTAAAATCCAATGGTTAGATTTAGAGAAATTTGTAAAACAAATTTGGGTGAAAACAGCGCCAAGGTTGCCTATTAACATGAAGTGTTGTTAAATAAAATTCAATTACTTTTATATAAATAAAAATAGAGATTAATCGTTATAAATTAATATTAACGATAAGAAATGATTTGAAATGATATATACGCGAGAATCATTTGAAAGGTCCGAGTTCAATCTCATTTCAAATGATTATTCGTCGATCTAAGTCGAAGAGTTGAAGACGGTGATTGAAGACCGACGATCTTCACGTCGAATGGATGAGTTACCATTGACGCCCATGATTGGAGTAGCTACCTTAAAGGGGCTACAATGGTGGCCGTCCAGACTACTTGTTGATTGTTTGGATATGCAAGGTATAAGGTGCCTCCGGTTTCATTCAGACCCAGAACGGACTTGGAAATGGATTGTATGTCTGACGTTGTATTCCTTTATACGGTATTCGTTAATCTCTGCTATATATATATCTGTCTGGTGTTTAACACCCTTCTCTGAGACGTATGAGCTTAGAGGTTATATATTGGTAGGAATCAATGGTATGGTATGGATTGACAATGTGGCATGCTAAGATGCATGTATCAAGGTTTTTGTTGAAAAGCAGGCCTTGTGGATGATGATCAAAGCACAGCTTGAAAAGCATAGCTTTGTGTATTACGTAGCTTCACGAGCCTCACACCCCGGTTGAGTCTAAAACGGAGCAAGGGAACGCAGGGAGAGCAGCACATTTCTTTCTAGCTAGAAGTGGTGTCATGGTATGGAGCCCAGACATTTTTACTTATGTGGATGATGGATCGAGGCGCCTCGGACGTTAGGTCCTATAGGACCAGGGAACGTGTGTCCAGGAATAACTAATCCACAAACCGTAAGTGTAGACCGGCCCTGCAGCTATCCAAGGGTTCTCTGCGGGGAATCCTGAGACATTAGCTGGAGTGTCTAGAATCGGTTAGGAGATCGTTCCTAGCCTTGACTCATGATGGAAACCCAACTTCCAATACGACACCATGCGGTTTTGATTGTAGAACTAGTATGGCGACATAGTAGGATGGGGTACTATGCCGTCTATAATTGATACATTATGATTGAACTGTTTTTGAATCCTATATACACTAGTAATAATATCAAACCCGTTTTTTATCGTATCAAGCATTTTTGACCATTATAAGGTAAAACTCTATCCTCCGGTTTGCGTTGCATTGTGTGATGGGACATGAGTCTTATAATGGTTTCATTTTTCCAAAATGCATTGCGTTGTTTAACGATTTACTTTAATGAGACGACCCGATTTCCCGTTTTCACGGAAACAAGGTTATCTTTTGGAATATAACACAGAAACAGATAATAGCAGAACAGAATTAAATAAATACACCAGAATGAACAACAAAATATACTGGATAAAAGTAATCATCAGAGTTACACAGTATACAGGATCTTACTTAGTACAAATACAGTTCAGCTATACATAAATGTCTACAGCGGAAATAAACAAAATATGTACAATAGGAGCTGAACAGCATAAAAAGAAATAAATGATAGAATCCATCTTCAGCTCCAGCTATCCAGAAGAGAACCAGCTAAACCTGAATACAAGGCTGCCCGTGTAGAAAAAGGGGCACCCGAGTTTGAGAGTGAAACAAACTACGAGTCAGTCATGGGACTGGTATGAGAAATCCACTCAACACATATATAATTGGCTAATCACAGGACCACGCCACTTTCGTGGAACGGGTTTACTCCATTGGATTGCCAGTGCTTTAAAACAAATCTTTCTTTTAAACATCGCTATGCTTTTTATAAAAATGAAGCCGTTATAAGACTCAGTTCCCATCACACAATGCAACGCAAACCGGAGGATAGAGTTTTTACCTTATAACGGCCAAAATATGCTTGATACGAATAAAACAAAGGCATTTGATATTATTGCTAGTGTATATATGTTTTGAAAACAATTTCAAATCATAACTATCAATCATAGACGGCATTAATGCCCCATACCACTATGTCGCCATATATAGGTATACAATCAAAACCGCACAATCACGTATTTGGAAATTGGATTTCCGTCATGAACCAAGGCAAAAGATAGTCCTTACCGAATTCGAGACGCTCTAGCCCGCCCCTCAGGAACAGCCGCAACTGCCCCCTGGATCGTCAGGGCCGGTCCACCGATGTGGATTATTATGCCTGAACAATACGTTTCCCCGCCCTTTGGGGCGTAAACGAGCCAACGAATGACTCCATCGGACCCGGATCGTCCGATCAAACCGAGGCGCCTCGCAACAGCAACAACCACATAGGTGAAAAGTATATAAATGTCAGGGCTGGTAGGTCACTGACACCACCCTAGCTAGAAAGAAACGCATGCCCTCCCTGAGGTCCTTCCTCCCGTTTTAGGTTCCTACCGGGGTGTGAGGCTCGCGAATTCACGTTACACACAAAGCTACGCCACACAGGCGGTGCTTTGATCATCACCACAAGACTTTGCTTTTCAACAGAAGCCCTGATCACTGCATCTTAGCATGCCACACAGAATAAATCCTATGTCAGACACACAGTCCATTTACAAGTCCGTTCTGGGTCTGAACGAAACCGGAGGCACTAAATACCTCGCAAACCCTTTGATCAACACGTACGTCTGAACGATCACCACTCATTATCCATATTTCGGGATGCCTCCCAATCAGGACCTCGGTTACCATCCAAACGAGGTGAAGATCTCCGGTCTTCGACCATCGTCTTCATCTTCGAATTTCAATCGTCGGTCGATTATTCGAAATGAGAATTAACTCGGCCTTTTCAAATAATTCACGTATATTCAGAATTTCAAATCGATTTATTTCAATGGTTAAATTATTCAACAACACCAATTGTGTTCTTTAATATAGTTTTCACACCAAACACATTCAACCATCAAACATCACATAAATCAAGCAAATTCAGTTTATTTCCATTCCATATCGCTTACGATATTTTATAACTATTTATCGCTATTTTTATTTATTTTAAAATAGCTAATATATTCAAAACGACGTTTCGGGCCATAACGTGGCCGTGGCGCTGTTTTTCTTCAGATTTGATTTACACATATCTGAAAATCTAACCGTTGGATCTTCACAAAATTTACATCATTAGAAATGTCTTTTCAAAACGAATCCAACGGTTCCAGTTTCGGGAAAATCCGACGGTCGGATCTCCCGGTACAATCGTTTGAAGTTTTGATTTCAAAATACGAACTGCAGCGTCGTTATTCGATTAAATATAATTTTATTTATATATATAAATAAATATAATCGTTTCTGGCGCTGTTTTTCTTCAGATTTGAATTAAACATTCCAGACAATCCAACCGTTGGATTTCTACAAGGTTGGTGCCGTTGGAAAGATTATTCCAAGGCGAACCCGACGGTTGAGGTTTCGGGAAAATCCAATGGTCGGATTTCCCGTACTAGTCGTTTGAAATTACGGTTTCGAAATACGAACTGCACGGCTTCGTTTCGTTTTAATTTTATTTATATTTATATAGTTATATAAATATAGTTCATTCAACGATTTCAATATCGTTTTAACTTCAAAAAATTTTCTAACTCCTTAAATTTTGGAAAAATTTCGCCATAACCTCCCCTGTACCGGGAGCGTCGGGAAATCGCAAATAGCGTCCCGGTCCTTCTAATCTCAAAAAGAAAAAAAAAAAAGAAAAAGCCAAGCGGCTAGCCAATAGGCTCAAAATCATCACCCAAACAAATCAGTAAATGTGTACCTATTTGTCGGGCACAAAATTTTATTCCTCTTCTCTAGCCCCTTTGCTATAACCTGTTCAAAGAATATTGCATGTACATATATATACAGTTCATATCATTTTTCATTTTCTATTCAACTTCATATTTGATTTCTATTAGGTTTTAAAAACACCATTCATTCTAATGTTACATAAATAGGTGCAAATCATTTCATTAGCTAATTAATGAATATTTCAACTCATATATGTTTATTTTGAACAAGTGGCTATTTTCAACATTTCACATTTCAACGATTTATGCATACAATAAAAATGTGATTTTTATTGTAAAACGATTCATTTCAAAACACTATTTTTCTATATAGTTCACATAGTCGATAAAAGGTGATATTTATTATCAAACAGTTTATTTCAAAATATGAATACCATTCAACACATGAATTTCTAAACAACGAATGAATATCAATTCAACACATGAATGTTTTCAATAGTTTTTATATATCGATAAAAATGTGATTTTTATTATCGAACGATTTATTTCAAAATATGAATACCATTCAACACATGAATTTCTAAACAACGAATGAATATCAATTCAACACATGAATGTTTTCAATAGTTTTTAGATATAGATAAAAATGTGATTTTTATTATCTAACAGTTTATTTCAAAATATGAATACCATTCAACACATGAATTTCTAAACAACGAATGAATATCAATTCAACACACGAATGTTTTCAATAGTTTTTAGATATAGATAAAAATGTGATTTTTATTATCTAACAGTTTATTTCAAAATATGAATACCATTCAACACATGAATTTCTAAACAACGAATGAATATCAATTCAACACACGAATGTTTTCAATATAAGGAATAAATATAGTTTAAGCATATGAAAATAATTCAAACACACAAATATTATTCAAAATTTCGGCAGCATAACGGCAGGGTAGTTACACCGGCACCGTCCCTAGTACGGCTCCTCGCTCTACCTTAAAACCTCGCGGTTTTTGACAATGGGAATCATGCATCTAATTCGCACGCAGGCGGCATGTTTATATTTTTTTTCCATTTCCACAAACTAATCCTATGTGGTTTCAACCAAATATTTTCCAATCACAATTGGGTATTTTTCAACCACAATCAACCAATATCAATCACAAACAATCCCAAACAATCAATCAATTCCAACCAATAAATATCGTCCATGGTTTGTGGACGAGGGGCGTATATATATATATATATATATATAGATATTTATATATAGCAGTTCATTTTCAACTCATATATGTTTATTTATAAAAAGAATTTGAAGAGTGAGAAATCCTCACCAATAGCTATCCACTCACACGATTGTTCCTTAATAGAAACTTCGCCTACTTCGCCTTGTTGTTGCTTTCGTTTCCCGTATTCTCTACATAAGTAAAAATCGAATTTTTACCATGCTATTCAATATATATAAAAATATGATTTTTACTTTTGCTTTCACATATAAAAAATATGATTTTTGCTTTCACATATAAAAATATGATTTTTGCTTTCACATATAAAAACATGATTTTTACCTTCGCTTTCACATATAAAAACATGTTTTCTATTTTTGCTTTCACATATAAAAATATGTTTTCTATTTTATAAGTCATTTTTAAAATCAGTTTTTATATTCTTTAAAATTTCTTTAAAATCAAATCAGTTTTTATTTAAAAAAACAAAATCAGTTTTTATTCTTTAAAAAAATTCAGTTTTATTTCTTTATATTTTAAAACAGTTTCAGTTTTAAACTTTATTTAATTTATTCAGTTTTTACCTTTTTTTATTCCTTTTCAAAATCAGTTTTTCTCTTTTTTTTTTTTTTTTATAAATGCAGTTTTATTTTATTTATTTTTTATTTCAAAAACAGGTTTTTATACTTTTTATAAAATTCAGTTTAATACTTATTAAACAAATCACAGTATTTAAAATCAGAACTTAAAACAAAAATAAAATAAATAAATCAAATTAAAAAAAACTTACAGTGCTTCGAAGAAGGGGGGGGGATGCTGATGTCGGCGGCGGCACTTCTGGGGGGGGGAAATGAAGGCGTCGGAGGAGGTGGGCGTTCGCTGGTTCGAACGGTGGTGTCGCGACTGGATTCGACGGGGGGTGCTCGAGGTGGAGGCGGAGGCTGCGGGGAGGCGGTGAGTGGCTTCGAGATGGGGGGTGGCGGCGTGAGTTCGTCGGCGGCTCGAGGTTGGGGGGGGGGCGGCTCCGATTAGATTTAGGTTTTTGGTTTTTTTTTTTCTTTTTTTTTTTTCTTCTGTTTCGAATTATAACTAACGGGGGGGGGGCCAATCAGAAGGGAAAAAGGGGGAGAAAGAGTACCCTTTTTTTTTTTTTTTATTTAATTTAAATTTGCAAAAGGGTTGACTTTCATCCACGACCTCGAAACGGGGCCCACCGCCTGTCGCCCATAGCGTTTCACCCCCATTCCGAACACAATGGGATATGTATCGCAAGCTGGTTTGATCATTACAATCGGTTTCCTTTTGAATTTACATTTAAATCACTATATTGAATTTTAAACGCACATTTCAAATTACCGGGGTCACATACTAACTAGAAAAATTCCAGAAAAATATTTTCTAGTTTCGTATTGACGATTCGGTCCTAACAAAACTAGTTTCGTCGAATTCTGAGACCGTTTGAAAAATGGCCAATTTCCAGTCGATTAAATTCAATAGAAACTGGTCAAACGCGTTTTCTTTTGCCACGCTCACATATTGATTCGAAAAATTATGAAATTTGAAACCTAGCAATAACTTGACACTGCGGACCCAACAAAAGTGGTTTCGTCGAAATCCGAGGTCGTTTGCAAAATGTCCATTTTTAAGGGCCTGAATTCCATAGCGACTATTCAGAATTTTTAACTGGACATATCTTTTGATTCCCGCTATCAAATTCCGATTGGTTAGATTCGTTAGAAAGATATTACCAATAAGATCCTAATGTTTTTGGTCTCACTAAAATCCGGATTGTTTTGCACCCGGTATATTCAATTGAAGTTTGAAATCGAATTATCGAACTACCGCGCCATTTTCAATTCTATATATAATTATAATTAATTATATTCGTTTTCAAATGTCGATTCAAACTCAGTTTTCATCGTCATTAACTAAAATATTTATTTTAAATATTTAAAATCCATTATTTTAGCCAATTTAAAATTTTTAAATTGGTTCAGATTTTCTGGGTCGTTACAATCTCCCCCACTTAAAACTTTTCGTCCCCGAAAAGGAATAAAGTCGAAAGTGGTTTGATAATTCTACGATCACACAATACAACAACCAATTTGTTTTTAATATTCAGAGTATAGAATAAACAATGCACATCCATGGGAAGAAAATAGCAACAGAATAGAGAATTAAATGGTAATGCAAAGTAGGGTAAATGTACCTTGCACCGGAGTCAATCAGAGATATCTACTCGGCATCTAGGATAAGCTTTCTGAATGCTCTCCTCAGTTTCCCAAGTACAATCTCGCGGATCTCCACTCCATTGCACTTTGACTAAGTGAACCTTCTTGTTCCTCAGCTCTTTGGCTTCTTTGCCGATAATCTTTAGCGGCTCTCGCCTCACAGCTAATTCTGGAGTAATTTCTATGTCCTGCTGAGCTGCTTCTTCCACGATCAAGTCTGGATCATGAACGTGCTTTCGAAGTTGAGATATATGAAATACATCATGCACACCAGGCAACCAGTCAGGCAATTTGACCCTATAAGCGAGAGTTCCAATCCGTTCCAGAATAGGAAACGGACCAATAAATTTGGGTGCTAGCTTTCCAGTTTTACCGAACCTGATAACTCCTCTCATCGGCGATACTTTCAAATATACATAGTCGCCAACCTCAAAGGATATATCTCTTCTTCTTTTATCGGCATAGCTCTTTTGTCGGCTTTGAGCGGCGAGCAATCGTTTCTTAATAAAATCGACTTTGTCGGCCGCTTCTCGAATCATATCAGGACCCAACACAAGTCTATTTCCTGGTTCGACCCAGCAAGCAGGAGATCGGCAAGGTCTACCATACAATGCTTCGAATGGCGACATTGTCAGACTCACCTGGTAGCTGTTGTTATAAGAGAACTCAGCCAAATGTAGATTGTCTTCCCATGATCCACCGAAATCTATAACACAAGCCCGCAATAGATCTTCTAGAATGCGATTCACCCTCTCAGTCTGACCGTCTGTCTGAGGATGATAAGCGGTGCTCAAGTTTAACTTCGTTCCCAGCTCGACTTGAAATGCTTCCCAGAATTTACTAGTGAATATTGTATCTCTATCACTGACTATACTGAGCGGCACTCCATGCAGTCTAACTATTTCCCTGAAGTATATCTGCGCCAGACTCTGAGCAGTTCTGTTTGATTTGACAGGTATAAAATGGGCGGTCTTCGTGAAGCGATCTACGATCACCCAAATACTGTCATTTCCTTTTCTGGTTCTGGGCAAACCATCAATGAAATCCATGGAGATATGCTCCCACTTCCAACCAGGAACTTCCAGCGGTTGTAATAATCCAGCCAGTTTCTGTTGGTCGCTTTTAACTAGCTGGCAAGTAGGGCATCGACTAACATATATCGAAACGTCTCTTTTCATAGCCTTCCACCAGAAAGTTCTTTTGAGATCGTTATACATTTTGGCCACACCAGGATGGATACTCAGCTTGGACTTGTGACACTCGTCTAACACTTCCCTTTTTAACTCTGGGATGTCAGGAACACAAATCCTTCCTTTTAATCTCAAGGTCTCGTCGTTATCTATTTGAAAACACGAGGGTTCGCCTTTCTGAATCCTTTTGATCATATCTTTAATAAAGTTATCCTCCTTCTGAAGAATAGATATTTTGTCAATCAAGGAAGTCGTGATAATAAAGCTGGCGATCATTACATTCTTTCGACTCAGCGCATCGGCCACGACATTGGCTTTCCCTGGAGTATATATAATTTCAAAGTCATATGCTGCAAGAAACTCCAGCCAACGTTGCTGCCTCAAATTCAAGTCCTTCTGAGTGAACAGATACTTTAATGACTGATGATCTGTAAACAGTTCGAATCTCTCACCGAGAAGATAGTGTCTCCAGATTTTCAAAGAGAATATGATAGCCAATAACTCAAGATCATGAGTTACATAGTTTTTCTCGTGCGGCTTCAGTTGACGGCTAGCATAAGCAATTACTTGGCCTCTTTGCATTAACACTGCGCCAAGGCCTTCTCTAGAAGCATCAGTCCAGACTTTTAGATCCTGGTTGCCATCAATGATGGTTAACACTGGAGCTGTTGTTAATCTTAACTTTAGCTCTTCAAAAGCCTCCTCACTCTTTTCAGTCCATTTGAACTTAGAATGCTTCTTTGTAAGCTTCGTTAAGTGGCCAGATATCTTCGAAAAGTCTTTAACGAACTTCCGATAATAGCTAGCCAGTCCAAGAAAACTGCGAACTTCAGTGGGAGTACTGGGCTGTTTCCAATTTTGAATGGCTGTGATTTTGCTTGGATCCACAGCGATTCCATCTTTCGATACGACATGGCCCAGAAATTTCACTTCATCTTGCCAGAATATACATTTGGAAAACTTTGCTTTCAATACATTCCTTCTGAGGATTTCTAACACTTGTTCCAGATGCTTTTCATGTTCGGCCTTTGATTTAGAGAAGATTAGAATATCATCAATAAAAACCAGAACGAATTTATTCAAAACCCCTCTGAACACTCTATTCATCAGATCGACGAAATAAGCTGGAGCGTTACATAAGCCGAACGGCATTACTAACCACTCGTAGAATAAGTCGGGGCCTCTGAACGCTGTCATTGGAACACACTCTTCGGCAATTCGAAGTTGATGGAAACCTGTAGCTAGGTCCATTCGCGAAAATACTTGTGCTCCATTTAATCGATCCAACAAATCATCTATTCGCGGCAATGGATATTTGTTCTTTATGGTCTGCTTGTTCAAATCACGATAATCCACACATAGACGTAGAGTACCGTCAGATTTTGGGACAAACACCACTGCTGCACCCCAATCAGAGAAACTAGGCCTTATCAGACCTTTCCATACTAGTTGTCTTGTTTGATTGTCTAATTCCTCCTTCTCTTTCAAGGACATTCTTCGAATAGCGTGAACTACCGGCCTTGCATTCGGAATCAAAGCAATCTTGAAATCTATTTCTCTCTGCGGAGGTAAGCGAACAACTTCTTCGAACACATCCGCATAGTTCTTGACAACAGGAATGTCTTTGATGAGGTCAGGAATATTCTCTGTGACTTCAGGGATATTTTCTATTTGGGCTGGAGAAACATTCAAAGCTGCCCAGAAGTCCTTTCTATTAGCATTCTGACCTTCACAGGGAATGGTTATATAATCACCTGATTTAATCTTCGCCTTTACGACCCTCTCGGCGCATTTGACTTCAGCTTCATATTTGGTCAACCAGTCTAACCCCAAGATAAGATCAAACTCTTTGAAATTCATGACGACCGCGATGGTAGGAAACCGATAACGAGAGAAAGAAACCGGCACTCCACAAATCCAACTGAGATCAATGGAACCCCCAACTGGATTCTGGACAGTCATTGGTTCCTTGAGCTTCTTCAAATTCAAATCCAGTTTCTTAGCTGCATCTTTGGAAATGAAGCTTCGTGACGCGCCTGTGTCAAACAGTACTTTAACTGGGATGTCTTTGACAGTTAGCGTGCCTTCTAAAACATCTGGCCTTTCCTGAATAGCTGAGGGCTCAGAAGTTTCTGCCACTTCATTCACTTGAACTATCTCAGTCTTTTTCAACTGCCAGCAATCTTGCTTTACGTGACCAAACTGGTCGCATTGATTGCACCTTTGCTTTCCTTGAAAATCCTTCTTTGCTTTAGATCCACTCTTTCTTTGTTCGTTCCAAGATTTGCAACTTATCGCCAAATGTCCTTTTCTATTGCAGCTTGAGCACGTGGCGGTCATTATTCGTTCGTTCCCAGATTCAGCCCTTTTTCTCTTGGCACTGGGCCTCTTATTGACTTCAGACCTCGTACTGGTTTCAGGAATATCAGTTTCTGACCCTGTTTTGTCACTAGAACAGACTTCTTCTTCGTCGCGCAACATTCCTTTCTTATGGAGATCTTCGTACTGATAAGCCATATAAATCATTTCTGAGAAAGGAAGCTTCACATGCCCCAATACCTTATTCTGGTATTTCCTTTGAAGTCCGTGAATAAATCTCAGATTTTTCCTCTTCGGATTTTGAATTAGATGAGGAGCAAAGTGAGAAAGTTCATTAAATTTCTTATGATATTCGGGAATTGTCATGTCTCCTTGTATCAGATAAGAAAATTCGTCGCATAGTCGCTCTGTCGCTTCGGGAGGAGTAAATCTTTCTAAGAAAATCACTTTGAATCTGTCCCAGGTGATATCACCTTCTGGATTATCCTTAACAACAGAATCCCACCAGAACAAAGCTTCATCTTCCAGTGCCCAGGAGGCCAGTAATCTTTTCTGGTCATCCCTAAGCTTTAATGCTTCGAATATTTTCTCAACCGAACGAATCCAAGCTTGGGTTCTCATAATAGATTCTTCGCCCGAGAACGGCTTTCCACCCAGATTTCTATACTTCATGAATAGAGCTTCAATATCCGGGCTAGTATTACTTCTTCTGTTTCTGGCACTCATTTTCTAGTTCTTCTGCAAATAGCAGATCAAGTGTCAGGTCACAGAAAAGGTATTTTAAAATATAGAGACAAATACTTGAAGTGTAAATGTGTCTATCGAAGTGTATTCATTCTGCTTTACTCATACTAGGATATTGTTGATCCTATCTGTATTGAGTTACCCGTCCTAGAACACTACTGGTTCTATTTCTGACGAGTTCGTTCAAATGTTATATTCCAGAACTAAGCTTAACCAAAGCTCTGATACCACGTTGAGACGACCCGATTTCCCGTTTTCACGGAAACAAGGTTATCTTTTGGAATATAACACAGAAACAGATAATAGCAGAACAGAATTAAATAAATACACCAGAATGAACAACAAAATATACTGGATAAAAGTAATCATCAGAGTTACACAGTATACAGGATCTTACTTAGTACAAATACAGTTCAGCTATACATAAATGTCTACAGCGGAAATAAACAAAATATGTACAATAGGAGCTGAACAGCATAAAAAGAAATAAATGATAGAATCCATCTTCAGCTCCAGCTATCCAGAAGAGAACCAGCTAAACCTGAATACAAGGCTGCCCGTGTAGAAAAAGGGGCACCCGAGTTTGAGAGTGAAACAAACTACGAGTCAGTCATGGGACTGGTATGAGAAATCCACTCAACACATATATAATTGGCTAATCACAGGACCACGCCACTTTCGTGGAACGGGTTTACTCCATTGGATTGCCAGTGCTTTAAAACAAATCTTTCTTTTAAACATCGCTATGCTTTTTATAAAAATGAAGCCGTTATAAGACTCAGTTCCCATCACACAATGCAACGCAAACCGGAGGATAGAGTTTTTACCTTATAACGGCCAAAATATGCTTGATACGAATAAAACAAAGGCATTTGATATTATTGCTAGTGTATATATGTTTTGAAAACAATTTCAAATCATAACTATCAATCATAGACGGCATTAATGCCCCATACCACTATGTCGCCATATATAGGTATACAATCAAAACCGCACAATCACGTATTTGGAAATTGGATTTCCGTCATGAACCAAGGCAAAAGATAGTCCTTACCGAATTCGAGACGCTCTAGCCCGCCCCTCAGGAACAGCCGCAACTGCCCCCTGGATCGTCAGGGCCGGTCCACCGATGTGGATTATTATGCCTGAACAATACGTTTCCCCGCCCTTTGGGGCGTAAACGAGCCAACGAATGACTCCATCGGACCCGGATCGTCCGATCAAACCGAGGCGCCTCGCAACAGCAACAACCACATAGGTGAAAAGTATATAAATGTCAGGGCTGGTAGGTCACTGACACCACCCTAGCTAGAAAGAAACGCATGCCCTCCCTGAGGTCCTTCCTCCCGTTTTAGGTTCCTACCGGGGTGTGAGGCTCGCGAATTCACGTTACACACAAAGCTACGCCACACAGGCGGTGCTTTGATCATCACCACAAGACTTTGCTTTTCAACAGAAGCCCTGATCACTGCATCTTAGCATGCCACACAGAATAAATCCTATGTCAGACACACAGTCCATTTACAAGTCCGTTCTGGGTCTGAACGAAACCGGAGGCACTAAATACCTCGCAAACCCTTTGATCAACACGTACGTCTGAACGATCACCACTCATTATCCATATTTCGGGATGCCTCCCAATCAGGACCTCGGTTACCATCCAAACGAGGTGAAGATCTCCGGTCTTCGACCATCGTCTTCATCTTCGAATTTCAATCGTCGGTCGATTATTCGAAATGAGAATTAACTCGGCCTTTTCAAATAATTCACGTATATTCAGAATTTCAAATCGATTTATTTCAATGGTTAAATTATTCAACAACACCAATTGTGTTCTTTAATATAGTTTTCACACCAAACACATTCAACCATCAAACATCACATAAATCAAGCAAATTCAGTTTATTTCCATTCCATATCGCTTACGATATTTTATAACTATTTATCGCTATTTTTATTTATTTTAAAATAGCTAATATATTCAAAACGACGTTTCGGGCCATAACGTGGCCGTGGCGCTGTTTTTCTTCAGATTTGATTTACACATATCTGAAAATCTAACCGTTGGATCTTCACAAAATTTACATCATTAGAAATGTCTTTTCAAAACGAATCCAACGGTTCCAGTTTCGGGAAAATCCGACGGTCGGATCTCCCGGTACAATCGTTTGAAGTTTTGATTTCAAAATACGAACTGCAGCGTCGTTATTCGATTAAATATAATTTTATTTATATATATAAATAAATATAATCGTTTCTGGCGCTGTTTTTCTTCAGATTTGAATTAAACATTCCAGACAATCCAACCGTTGGATTTCTACAAGGTTGGTGCCGTTGGAAAGATTATTCCAAGGCGAACCCGACGGTTGAGGTTTCGGGAAAATCCAATGGTCGGATTTCCCGTACTAGTCGTTTGAAATTACGGTTTCGAAATACGAACTGCACGGCTTCGTTTCGTTTTAATTTTATTTATATTTATATAGTTATATAAATATAGTTCATTCAACGATTTCAATATCGTTTTAACTTCAAAAAATTTTCTAACTCCTTAAATTTTGGAAAAATTTCGCCATAACCTCCCCTGTACCGGGAGCGTCGGGAAATCGCAAATAGCGTCCCGGTCCTTCTAATCTCAAAAAGAAAAAAAAAAAAGAAAAAGCCAAGCGGCTAGCCAATAGGCTCAAAATCATCACCCAAACAAATCAGTAAATGTGTACCTATTTGTCGGGCACAAAATTTTATTCCTCTTCTCTAGCCCCTTTGCTATAACCTGTTCAAAGAATATTGCATGTACATATATATACAGTTCATATCATTTTTCATTTTCTATTCAACTTCATATTTGATTTCTATTAGGTTTTAAAAACACCATTCATTCTAATGTTACATAAATAGGTGCAAATCATTTCATTAGCTAATTAATGAATATTTCAACTCATATATGTTTATTTTGAACAAGTGGCTATTTTCAACATTTCACATTTCAACGATTTATGCATACAATAAAAATGTGATTTTTATTGTAAAACGATTCATTTCAAAACACTATTTTTCTATATAGTTCACATAGTCGATAAAAGGTGATATTTATTATCAAACAGTTTATTTCAAAATATGAATACCATTCAACACATGAATTTCTAAACAACGAATGAATATCAATTCAACACATGAATGTTTTCAATAGTTTTTATATATCGATAAAAATGTGATTTTTATTATCGAACGATTTATTTCAAAATATGAATACCATTCAACACATGAATTTCTAAACAACGAATGAATATCAATTCAACACATGAATGTTTTCAATAGTTTTTAGATATAGATAAAAATGTGATTTTTATTATCTAACAGTTTATTTCAAAATATGAATACCATTCAACACATGAATTTCTAAACAACGAATGAATATCAATTCAACACACGAATGTTTTCAATAGTTTTTAGATATAGATAAAAATGTGATTTTTATTATCTAACAGTTTATTTCAAAATATGAATACCATTCAACACATGAATTTCTAAACAACGAATGAATATCAATTCAACACACGAATGTTTTCAATATAAGGAATAAATATAGTTTAAGCATATGAAAATAATTCAAACACACAAATATTATTCAAAATTTCGGCAGCATAACGGCAGGGTAGTTACACCGGCACCGTCCCTAGTACGGCTCCTCGCTCTACCTTAAAACCTCGCGGTTTTTGACAATGGGAATCATGCATCTAATTCGCACGCAGGCGGCATGTTTATATTTTTTTTCCATTTCCACAAACTAATCCTATGTGGTTTCAACCAAATATTTTCCAATCACAATTGGGTATTTTTCAACCACAATCAACCAATATCAATCACAAACAATCCCAAACAATCAATCAATTCCAACCAATAAATATCGTCCATGGTTTGTGGACGAGGGGCGTATATATATATATATATATATATAGATATTTATATATAGCAGTTCATTTTCAACTCATATATGTTTATTTATAAAAAGAATTTGAAGAGTGAGAAATCCTCACCAATAGCTATCCACTCACACGATTGTTCCTTAATAGAAACTTCGCCTACTTCGCCTTGTTGTTGCTTTCGTTTCCCGTATTCTCTACATAAGTAAAAATCGAATTTTTACCATGCTATTCAATATATATAAAAATATGATTTTTACTTTTGCTTTCACATATAAAAAATATGATTTTTGCTTTCACATATAAAAATATGATTTTTGCTTTCACATATAAAAACATGATTTTTACCTTCGCTTTCACATATAAAAACATGTTTTCTATTTTTGCTTTCACATATAAAAATATGTTTTCTATTTTATAAGTCATTTTTAAAATCAGTTTTTATATTCTTTAAAATTTCTTTAAAATCAAATCAGTTTTTATTTAAAAAAACAAAATCCGTTTTTATTCTTTAAAAAAATTCAGTTTTATTTCTTTATATTTTAAAACAGTTTCAGTTTTAAACTTTATTTAATTTATTCAGTTTTTACCTTTTTTTATTCCTTTTCAAAATCAGTTTTTCTCTTTTTTTTTTTTTTTTATAAATGCAGTTTTATTTTATTTATTTTTTATTTCAAAAACAGGTTTTTATACTTTTTATAAAATTCAGTTTAATACTTATTAAACAAATCACAGTATTTAAAATCAGAACTTAAAACAAAAATAAAATAAATAAATCAAATTAAAAAAAACTTACAGTGCTTCGAAGAAGGGGGGGGGATGCTGATGTCGGCGGCGGCACTTCTGGGGGGGGGAAATGAAGGCGTCGGAGGAGGTGGGCGTTCGCTGGTTCGAACGGTGGTGTCGCGACTGGATTCGACGGGGGGTGCTCGAGGTGGAGGCGGAGGCTGCGGGGAGGCGGTGAGTGGCTTCGAGATGGGGGGTGGCGGCGTGAGTTCGTCGGCGGCTCGAGGTTGGGGGGGGGGCGGCTCCGATTAGATTTAGGTTTTTGGTTTTTTTTTTTCTTTTTTTTTTTTCTTCTGTTTCGAATTATAACTAACGGGGGGGGGGCCAATCAGAAGGGAAAAAGGGGGAGAAAGAGTACCCTTTTTTTTTTTTTTTATTTAATTTAAATTTGCAAAAGGGTTGACTTTCATCCACGACCTCGAAACGGGGCCCACCGCCTGTCGCCCATAGCGTTTCACCCCCATTCCGAACACAATGGGATATGTATCGCAAGCTGGTTTGATCATTACAATCGGTTTCCTTTTGAATTTACATTTAAATCACTATATTGAATTTTAAACGCACATTTCAAATTACCGGGGTCACATACTAACTAGAAAAATTCCAGAAAAATATTTTCTAGTTTCGTATTGACGATTCGGTCCTAACAAAACTAGTTTCGTCGAATTCTGAGACCGTTTGAAAAATGGCCAATTTCCAGTCGATTAAATTCAATAGAAACTGGTCAAACGCGTTTTCTTTTGCCACGCTCACATATTGATTCGAAAAATTATGAAATTTGAAACCTAGCAATAACTTGACACTGCGGACCCAACAAAAGTGGTTTCGTCGAAATCCGAGGTCGTTTGCAAAATGTCCATTTTTAAGGGCCTGAATTCCATAGCGACTATTCAGAATTTTTAACTGGACATATCTTTTGATTCCCGCTATCAAATTCCGATTGGTTAGATTCGTTAGAAAGATATTACCAATAAGATCCTAATGTTTTTGGTCTCACTAAAATCCGGATTGTTTTGCACCCGGTATATTCAATTGAAGTTTGAAATCGAATTATCGAACTACCGCGCCATTTTCAATTCTATATATAATTATAATTAATTATATTCGTTTTCAAATGTCGATTCAAACTCAGTTTTCATCGTCATTAACTAAAATATTTATTTTAAATATTTAAAATCCATTATTTTAGCCAATTTAAAATTTTTAAATTGGTTCAGATTTTCTGGGTCGTTACATTTAATTTATGCACCGGCAATCCATTGGGATAAAACTCATTCCGAGTTAGCGGCGTGATCCTTGGATTTGCCTTATTGCTATTAGTTATATTAGTTAAGAATTCTCACACCAGTCCCATGACTGACTCGTAGTTTGTTTCACTTTGCAAACTCGGGTGCCCTCTTTTCCACATGGACAGTCGAGTAGCTTTTTGCAGAAATTTATCTCTTGAGCAGGATTCTGGATCGAAGCCTAAAGCTATGTCCAGAGTATAGAAGTCTTCCGCTGTTTATTGTATTAATTTTACTGTAATTTATCTTCCGCTGTAATTTTATTCAATGTACTCTGATATTCTGTACTCTGATGTAACATTATTATGATGTTTATAAAAGTCTACTGTTGTTGTTCTGATGTTGTTATATTCCCAGAGTTAACATATTCGGGTTTTGAACGGTCTTAGTCGATTTTGCGATCGATTGGGTCCGGACGAATTCTGGGTCGTTACATTATTAGTAAGCCCTAATTTATGAATGAGTGAACTGTTTATGTATACAGTTCGTTGGATAATTGGATTGTCCAGATTTAATGTCTGAATCAGTGAATTGTTTATGTAAGCATTAATTTTTATTTAATGTTTGAATTAGTTCATGTAAGCGTAATTTAATGTTTGAATTAGTTCATGTAAGCGTAATTTAATGTCTGAATTGTATATTGAATTGTCCAGATTTACATTATCTTTTACATTTAATTCCAAAAAAAAAAATTAATCCTGATTTAATCCTGGCTCCACCCCCGAACCCCCGTCATTTTTCCGCCCAGTGACCTCACTAAGATTTAATCCTGGCTCCGCCCCTGCATATCAATGCCCTCTCCTAAATTACCACTATGTCCAAAAGGACAGCATAACAAGCCAAATAAAATCACTTGAGATTATAATATTTTCATAGATTAACATGTGTAAACTCAGACTAGTATGTGTAATATGATATTGATCACCTATATTATAAAACAGCAATCCAAGCTCATCCGTTTGAAATTGAAAACTGCGTAACATTCTCAAGCTAAATGAACTCACCTTTGCTTGACATAGATTCCTCAATCCAAGCATCGGGAAACTTGCATCAACCCTCTTGACTTGTCCTTGTCTACTGCTGTAATCATCCAACATCCAACATGGTTAGCATTACGGAGGCCTGCATCTTCCTTAGACTGGTGATAGAGTAATTTAACTAATGGGTAACCCTTTTATTTAGTCTTAGAATTATTTTTCTAATGTGATTTCAACATGGAGGATGAATCCTAAGAGAATAGAGTGGAGCTTGAGGTGAAGTATTTCGTCAGAAAATGAATGTGAGAGGCCGAGAAATATTCCATACGGTTGATAGAAACTGTTATACGCGTTGACAAAATTAACCATAGACAAACACTTGTTGATTTAATATTCAAAGTAGTCATTTTGGCCAACACGAAAAGTACCTCTCTTTGACCGATTGACTCTAAGGCTTTGCTTTATGATAGAATATAAGAAGATACATGAGGGATTGTATAATTTTTTACAAAATTTTAAAGTGCTTGTTGCATATATATATATGTTGGGGTTTCCTTAGGATCTCTACACAATTAGATTTTAAAAGAGGGAAGAAGAAAAATGACAAATGGGATTCCTTCCAACAAAACCTTTATTAATTCACTAATTGATTACAAAAGAAAACAAAAAAATTTTGAGAAGTTATCTCAATCCCAAAACAAAATTAACTTTTTTTTCTTTCTTCTGGTACAAATAATCCAACCCTAAAAGATGCTTATATAGGTGAATAGAAAACCTAAGCAAATACCTTAACTGAGTCTTAAAAAAATCCAGTATATATCCTGTAGAAAATCTTTTCCATGTAGATTATTTGTTGCATTTTCTAATGCAATAAAAAAGAGGCGACCAATCACTTATCGTAATCACTCCACATAATCCTTTTTTAAAAAAGAGCAACTAATCACTCCCCATAATCCACTAAATCTATGAAATAAGAAATGATTTATACCTATATTTCCATGTAGACTAAAATATCTCGAAAATCTACTTAAATATGGAATATAGTATCGCCAAAATCTAGCAATCTTCACATTGATACGATATTCCATAAATGTCATCTAAACTCCTTTTAGAACCTCTACCTCCAAAAAATCAACAATCTCGAAACGAAACCACATTACAAACCCAACCATTGCCTGCAAATGATGCATCTTCCTCATGAGATGCAGCACACAAAAGTGATCTCAAAATTGTTTGTAATACCACAATGGCCTCCATGCAAGCTTTGTGTTTTTACGTTCTTGGCTCCACCTTAATTTAGACAAATTTCTCCCTTCACTCACAGAGTGAGAACTTTTATCATTCTCCATCGTCTTTCCAAGTATTTTATAAATGGCATTGCTATCGTTCTTAGCGTGCAACATCTCTCTATTACCTTTTCAAACCATTGTGACTCCACCTCGAGTTGAAAAGTTGCAGTCTTTTACCTCCAATTGTCCGGCAGAAACAAGATTCTTTGTAGTTTCTAGAATATACCTAACTTCTGTGAGTTTCATCACCCTACCATCATATATCTTTAATCTAACAGAACATATCCCTTTAACACACAACTTTTCACCATTAACAAGTTCCACATTAGCATCTTGCTCTTTAGATTCAATGAATGCATTCTTTTGATTACATATGTGGAAACACGTACGAGATTCATGGACCCAACTTTTTATTTTTTCTTTATTAACACATAAAACATTGCGATTAATTTCCTCATCAAAATTCACCTCATCATTGCTATTATTATTTTGCTCATCGGGCCCTTCTTCTAAAACCTTTATCTTCTCCTTGTCCCTTTTGAGCTTATGACAATATCTCAGCTGATGACCAGGTTTCTCATAGTAATAGCAAATGTAATCCTTTTTTATATATGGTCTATATGATTATCTTTCCATATTTCGATTATTTACCCTCCTCGCAATTTAAGTCTTTTCAGTTGGAGTTCTAATTTCTGTTATCTCCTTATCCTTTACTTTCATAAGGTTTATCCGCTGCATCTCCTCATTAATTAAGTTGCTAACCGCCGAACCTATTGAAACAACTACATCCGAATTTGATTTATTCAATGCAACAACAAGTGTTTCCCAACTCTCCGGTAATGAACTCATCAACATCAAAACTTGGGTCTCATTATCCACCTTGAAATTCACGACAGCCAATTGATTCACAATTTCCAGAAAATCATTAAGAAGCTCTCCAATTAATCGACCTTACTTAAGCTTCAGATTCACCAATCTTCTCATAAGAAGAGCCTTGTTATTTAGGAGTTCCTTGCATAAACTCCTTCCAGTTTATTCCATATTGCATAGTCAGATGTTTCATTAGCAATAATATGAAACACTGAATTATCCCCAAAAAAACAAATAGACGCAGCAGCCTTCTTATCCAAAGTCTCCCATTTCGCTTAAGATAAATTGCTTGGTTTCTTCCCATTATTCTCTAATGGTTGGTGAAGATCATTAAGATAGAGAAAATCTTCCCTCTTCGCCTTCCATAATCCCAAAATGTGCCTTAAAAAATCTCCAAAATATATCTTGCGGAAAATCATTTCCATGTAGATTATTTGTTGCATTTTCTAATGCAATTAAAAAGAGGCAAACCAATCACTCCCCATAATACTTTTTAAAAGGAGCAACTAATCACTTCCCATAACCCACCATATCTATGAAATGAGAATTGATTTATATCTGTAATTCCATGTACTAAAATATCTTGAAAATCTACTTAAATATGGAGTATAGTATCACCAAAATCCAGAAATATATTAGTTGTGCACAAGCTAAAGCAGTTGATATATATTCAGTTCCACATGTTAAGAGGGAAATAAAAATCTGCCTTTCAGTAAGCCATAAAACTAAAGATTGATTGATAAGTAGACATGTGTCATTTGTATCTTTTCTTTCTATTTTGCATCCTCAAAAATTCGCATGACTATAAGACACTTGATCGAAGGATTCACCTTTAAAGTAGAAATTATTATAATATTTAGTGTTGGTTAAATAATGCAAAGTTTTTTTATTGCTCGATAATGTGATTCTTTATGTTGTGCCTGAAAACTTGAGCATAAAATAAACACTCATCATTATGTTTGGTTTACTAGCAGTTAAGTATAATAGTGAACCAATTATATTACGATGCCATTTTTTATCAAAATCTTTTCCAATTTCATCTTTTTGTAAATGCAAACGGGTACTCATTGGAGTTTGTTTTCTATATGTTTTTTTTATACCAGGATGCTTTATAGTATTTTTCTTAGTATACAAAAATTATATTTTCTATTTATTTAATTTGTAACCCTAAGGAAAAATAATAATTCTACTATATGTGACATTTTAAATTCATCTTTCATTATAGTTGAAAAATCATTGCAAAAATTTTCATTAATTGAACAAAAAATTATATCATTTACATATATCTGAACAGCCAAAATATCATAATTTTCTCTTTTCATATATAAAATTATATCTATTTAACCAATTTGAGAACTTGAGTTATGTAGATGATTTTTTAATCCTTCGTACTAAGCATAAGGAACTTGTATTAGTCAGTATAAAGTTTTTTTCAATTTAAATACATGGTCTGAATATTTTTTATGAATAAACAAAAGTAGTTGTTCAATGTATGAATTTTCTTTTATAAAAGCGTTTAAGAAGGCACCTTTGACATCCATTTAAAACAATTTAAAGTTATAGTGACACTTAAAAGATAATAACTAAAATTCCAAGATAATAACTAAAATTCCAAGTAGTTGTTCAATGTGTCAGTACGATATTGGGTTTTTGGAACGGTATCGAACTGAACACCAACTTGACTCAAAATAAACAATAACCCAATTTTTACAAAATAATATATAAATATATATATACTTATATACAAAAAAATATAATATATATATATATATTTATTTAAAATTCAACGCATACCATACCACACATTAAAACCGTATAAGCTATACAAATATAAATATAAATATATATTTCAAAATCAATAAATTTTCAAACAACTCAACTTATAAAAATAACACTCATGTGACTCATGCCTTTCACGCAACGCAAAAGATACATGTATATATACCAAAAATAAAATATAAATAATACCATTTGCAAACTCACACAAAGCCATATACACACTCAGAATATACCACGCACTATATAATCGAACACACACAATATAACTCACCCAACATACACTCGCAGCACATACAACACCACGCAGCAATCACATGAATGCACAAAGCACAAACAAACAAAAGAAGTAAAAAGACACACATGCAACTCTCATGCAAAACACGATCTCACTCCACACAAGAAATGCACAGTTTCACTCATACATAAACACACCAGAGTTTAATACTAGTTTGGAGCTCCCGTCCTATACGTCTAGTTACGAAGCTCCCGGCCTTCGGCCTTTCACTAACCAATGCCCGAAGGAATAGGCTTTGATACAACAAAGTTTATTTGACGATAATATGTTCTAGAAAACACGAATTTTGACTAGTAATACAATAATCTTGTGATACCTCTCTTGATAATTATAAACTTGGTAGTATAGGAGAATATAGGATCGTGATAATAAGATTCGAAAGCAAGAAGCAATAAATATGAAATACACATATGGAATAGAGAATAAGATAAGTTTGGAAATTGTCTCTCTTGAGCTTGATAGTGGTATGTTTATAGTTGTTGTAGAGTTGTCTTGGATAGTTGCTTCTGTTTCTCTTCAGTCCTGGAGTGTTACTTTCATCGCTGAAGAGATTTGGTGAGGACATAAAGATGCACCTTTTCAAAAAAACTTTTGCTTCTTTTAAAAAATTCCCAAACTAGGTTTCAGATGTCTGGAAATGAGTGTCAGACGTTTGATCCGGGTATATATATAAAATGCAGAGAGAGCATGACCAGTCGTCTGATGCTCTAGTTCCAGATGTCTGACATGAGTTACTTTGTGCATTTGCTTTGTTTCTTTGACTTGAATTTTTTATCATGATCTATGATGCTTGTGTAAGGATAGCGTGTATACGCATATATACATACATACATATATATATATATATAGATATTAATGTACAGTTGTTATCATCGAAATCATGTAATAGAGGTACCTGAGTTTCATACCTTTAATAATATATTTTTGAGCTCCCTCTGAATGTTGATTTCCCTTTATATATATATATATTATATATATATATTATATATATATAAGTCTTTATACCTGTTTTCTCCCCCTTTGTCATTATCAGAAAGAAGTAAACTATATCGTACAAATTACATATTCACATTTACATGCATATATTCACTTTCATATGTAAAATATGGAGACATATCGACATTTACATTCATATGTTTAAATTCACATGCATAGTATAGTAAGAACATATATCAATCTAACGTTTAGTGTCGCACACAACTAACTATAAAAGACAAATACACATGCATACGTCTAGAGGTAGTTATTTACAACACATACATGATGACATATAAGTTCTAAAGCACAAGTACCAAACGATAAGTGTTAAAAGAATATTTACAAACCTAAAAAAGTTTTAAAAGAGGGTTATGAAAATAACATAAGAAAGTTTATGTAAAATCTGGATATTCATCTCCTTCTTGCCCCTTTTCTGTAAACGAAGAAGTTCCAGTTGGAGGTCGTGGAGATGGAGATGACGATGAAGATGATGAACGACCACGTACCTTTCTGAAAATTTTCCAAAGAATCGAGACCATGTTTGAAAGTGTCTTTTCAACATTGTTTATACTAGTGGTTTACATGCGATCAATTAGTTCAATTTTCTTTCCTAAAATTTGTTGGTTTCTTGAAAATACATTGGTTATAGACTTAAGTCATGAATTATCTCATTTGTGTTTGGATGAACTCGTATTTCAATAATTTCGGCATGAAAGAGGTATATTGCTAGTTGGTCAATTTTAACCTTATTCAAACTATAATTCATTAGTGTAGAAACCTTAGCATTTTTACACATTTCATGAACGTTGTAGAATGGAAGATCAACGAAGTTGTAGAATGGTCAGAGATGAAACTTATTTACCTTTAAAACTCTGAATCATGTTCAAGTGATTTCTCCCTTGAGCTATTTATCAACATGGCTGTCGAGAACAATCAGGAGTTGAGACGAACTATCCTGATCTTTCCTTTGATGTTTTGATACAGTCCTCTTTCCTTTAGGAGCCATTAATTTTTTGA
This sequence comes from Allium sativum, assembly GCA_030737875.1. Classification (NCBI taxonomy): domain Eukaryota; kingdom Viridiplantae; phylum Streptophyta; class Magnoliopsida; order Asparagales; family Amaryllidaceae; genus Allium; species Allium sativum. The sequence continues at coordinate 214,769,546 of CM060915.1, read as the reverse complement.
TTTGAAAATACGATTTTGAAACTTTTAAGGAAGTTATGAAAATAAAGTGGAAAAAAATATTTTAATGAGAAGACATTATTTGTTTCCATAATCAAGTCAATTATGAGAAACAAATTAATATGGCGAAGGCAATTGATTTAAAGAATCAATCAAGAATTGGTGGGGAGAGAGAGGCATTAATTGTTCTCATAATCAAGTCAAATATGGGAAACAATTAATTGATTTGGAGAATCAGTCAAGAATTTATATAGGTGCAAACCAAATTAATGCGCAAGATTTGTGGTGAATCAAATCAAGGAAATTCCTAAACATCTTCATCCTTATCTTCTAGAATTCTCTATTCTTCCTATATATATGAAGTCATTTGCTCACTTTTGTATCATCACAATAAAATATATCTCTCCATATTATTCCTTGATAGATCCCTATTTTCTGTATCTATTATAGAGTGAGAATTAGTATTGAGGTTTTGTTGTAATTCTTCTCATTTTTTGTAACCTCCTCTTGTAAAGAAATAAAGAAGTTGTTGGGTCTCCGTGGACGTAGGATATTCATATCCGAACCACGTTAAAACTTTTGTGTCTTCTCCTCCTCTTCTATTTTTGTTCTTTTTGTTTGGTGATTGTTTTTATTGAGTTAGTGGTTGATAACTAATCGACAAGCTAGATCCATTTAAGCATTGCTTCCGCAGATGTGCAATTTTTACACAACAGTTTGGTATCAGAGTTAGTTGTCTTGTTCTAGATTAGTTACCAATAGCTAATTCTTCTAGTAGTTGTATGAATAATTATGGCATCACCAAATTTGTTAGAAGAATAGTTTTTCGGACATGGAAGGTCAAAGTGAAGACTAATGACGGTGTTCTTCAGCAACAACTTCATTCACTTAGAGAAAGAGATAAGATGCAGCAGCGCCTTAGAGGAGATATGCATATATCCCACTTCTTGGGTTCTAGAAGAGGTGCTTGCTATTATTGTAAGAAGAAGGGACATTTCATACGAAATTGTTCAGCCCTGAGAAAGAAGAAAGAGAAGAAATAGAAAGCTTCAATTCAGGCAGCATTTAGATCAGATGAAGATAGATGTGATAATGATACATCATTATTTTCAGCCACTATTTCACCTTTAGAGACTACAAGTTGGGTGATTGATTCTGGAGCCTCTTGTCATATGATGCCAGTTAGGAGCTGTTTTGTCAGTTATGAGAAGATTAATGGCGAAGCAGTTCATTTGGAGAATGGAACATCTTGTCATGTTGTGGGCATTGGAAGTGTGAGGTTTAAGATGCATGATGGCGTTATTAGGACTATCATGGATGTTCGATATGTTCTGATGCTTCAAAAGAGTTTGTTATCAATTGAAGCTTTGAGTAGACTTGGTATGAGGATAATAATAGATGGAGAAAAATTAAGAGTGACGAAGGGTTCCTTGGTAGTGATGAAAGGGGTGCGAGTTGATGATATTTATATGCTTCGTGGAGAGACTGTCTTGGAAAATTCAGTATTTCTACTGATTCTAGTGTTCCAGATTCTACTCAGTTATGGCACCTTCGATTAAGTCATGTTGATGAGGAGAGCCTAGAAGTATTTATGAAGCGTAGGTCAATTGTTGCTGATTCTCAATTAAAGCCTAGCTCTTGTGAAGATTGTTCTTTTGGAAAGAAGAATCATGTCACATTTGATGTTGGAAAACCTAGAGCTACAGAGTTTCTAGAGTATGTTCATTCATATGTGTGGAGACCCACCCCAATTGCATCTTTAGGTGGAGCTAGTTTCTTCGTCATATTTGTGGATGATTTCTCGCGTATGGTTTGGTCCTATTTCATGAAGACTAGATCCGAAATATTTGCCCAATTTCAGAAGTGGAAGACCTTAGTTGAAAAGAAGTTGGGAAAGCAGCTAAGAGTTCTTAGCATTGCAATAGTAGTGAATTTGCGTCACATGAATTCACTAACTATTGTGCTTCCGAGCATGTACTTAGAGATTTTTCTACGAAGTCACATTCTTTTGAAGTGGCGGAGAGCATGTGTCGGATACTATGGGAAAGAGCTACGAGCTTGAGACTGGCTGCTGGTCTAGAAGAGGGATTATGGGCAGAAGCGATATCTATGACAGTATTTCTCATCAACCGTACACCTTCTATTGCCATAGATATGAAGATCCCAGAAGAAATATGGAAAAGAGAGCCTGTTGATTATTCATTCCTTAAAGTGTTTGGTTGTTCAACTTATTTAGAAGATGAGAGACTTGATAATTTGAAGCCTAGAGGAAGCAAGCACATTTTGTTAGACTATGGAGAAGGAATGAAGAAGTATAGGTTGTGGTGCAAAACAACCAAGAAAATTGTGACTAGCAGGCATGCAATATTTGATGAGAGGTCTTTATTGAAGGTGGAGCCTCTATCAAGTGATGACATTAGTAGGACACAAAATTCCCAAACACATTTGGAGTCATCATATTGTTTCCATATTCAGAGAGAAAGTGGTATTTCTGATGGTACCATGGTTAATGAGAAGATTTCAGAGGTTCAGACTCTAGGTGGAGCTCAGTTGCAGAAAATGCCTTTTAGTTCAGTTGGCCCTAATGGTATGCATAGCTGTAGTGATGATTATTCATCTTATGCTTTGAATGATGCGGAGCTTGGTGTTGAGTTTGATAAGGTAGACTTGGTGAAGTCGAGTAAAATTCTTGAAAAGGAGGTTGAAGTAGATAATATTGAGTATGTCCTAACTCAATGTAGGATGGAGAAGGTGAAGCGCGCTATGATGTCTCCATTGGTCTCTTAGATTTTTGTATCTACAAGCTTGTCTTCTTCATCGGATTTTCTGAAGAATTTTGATATTTGTTCGTATGCATTTTACTTGTCGATGTGCATATTATCTTTCTTATGCTTGGGAAAGATTTGGAAGCTCTGTTTGGGCAATATTGCTCAAAGTATTTCACATTGAGCTTGATGGCATAGACCCAACAATTTTGTTGATTTTTGGTGATTGATGAATATATTTAATCGAGGTGGAGTGTTAAATTTTGGCGATTAAAGTATATTAATGAGAAGGCATTATTTGTTTCCATAATCAAGTCAATTATGGGAAACAAATTAATATGGAGAAGGCAATTGATTTAAAGAATCAATCAAGAATTGGTGGGGTGAGAGAGGCATTAATTGTTCCCATAATCAAGTCAAATATGGGAAACAATTAATTGATTTGGAGAATCAATCAAGAATTTATATAGGTGGAAACCAAATTAATGCGCAAGATTTGTGGTGAATCAAATCAAGGAAATTCCTAAACATCTTCATCCTTATCTTCTAGAATTATCTATTCTTCCTATATACATGAAGACATTTGCTCACTTTTGTATCATCACAAGAAAATATATCTCTCCATATTATTCCTCAATAGTTTCCTATTTTCTGTATCTATTATAGGGTGAGAATTAGTATTGAGGTTTTGTTGTAATTCTTCTCATTTTTTGTAACCTCCTCTTGTAAAGAAATAAAGAAGTTGTTGGGTCTCCGTGGACGTAGGATATTCATATCCGAACTATGTTAAAACTTTTTTGTCTTCTCCACCTCTTCTATTTTTGTTCTTTTTGTTTGGTGATTATTTTTATTGAGTTAGTGGTTGATAACTAATTGAAAAGCTAGATCCATTTTAGCATCGCTTCCGCAGTTGTGCAATTTTTACACAACAGTTGTTAAAATTTAGGTGATACAAAATCACAAATATATGGGAAGTAAATATCTGGTTAATATGGAAATGCATGAATCAATTAATTTCTTTTTCATGAGATGGAAAGAAATAAAGGCGGACATTAATTTTTTCCATCTATGCTAAAGAAACAGATTGATTTACTTCCCATGTTTGCACAATTGTTGCTATGGTAATTTATCTCCATTATATTATTACCATATGTTGGTAATTTGATTGATGACTCACATACATTTCATTGGCTATATATTGAGGGGTAGACTTTAGTGTAAACCCATCCTGGCGTGGAGCCAGTGATCCCCAATGGTGTCCCTTCTTATTAAGATAAGTAAACTCTTATTTTGTAATCTCTTGTAATTCTCTCAAGTGGAATAAAATCTCTCTCTTTTGGACTGGACGTACACTATCTCGATGATAGTGGAACCATTATAAATATTGTGTGTCTCTTTGTTTCTCTGTTATAGTTATTTACTATTTGTTTAATGTAATAGAATAATTGCTATCAGATTAAATTGATGTTCAATTGGCAAATCTAGATCCTGTTTATTGTGCTTTCGCATTCGCGCAATCTTCTCGCACAACAGATTGGTATCAGAGCCAGGCGATTTGTTCTAAATTGTGCATCAATTATTTCTACAAAGGTTGGTAGATTTAGTGGTGATTATGCTATTACTATTTTGGAGAAAAGGAGACTTTGGTGGAGAAGATTATGTTAAGAGAGAAGAGTGTTCCAGGCTTGGAACTCTAATGTATCTTGAGCTTCGGATTCTCATTAAGGTGGAGTTATATGTTAGAACGTGGCCTGACCAACCGTAGAAAAGCGACTTCGTAGAAAACAGCTTGGAGAAATTGCTTAGAGGTGGTAGCGACCAAAGACGAACAGCTGGAGGTGTTAGCGACCTTTTCCAAGTGTTTGAGAACTCTGTATAACTTCATGTTCAGTTGAGAAAATGCTCGAATTGTATGAGATTTATGTGATAAAGAGTTTAGTGTGTTGAAGAGACCAATGGGTTTAGAAATTATATCTAATGTAGCTAGTTTTGGTGACAAATTCGATGCCGTTGAGGCTTATTGACTTATGATGCCGTCTTGGAGAGTTCAGTTCATAGAGCTGATTTTAGCGGATTTGGTGCCACTGTGAAACATGACGATTTTGTGATGTCGTCTTAAAGGAGGTGCTACGTGCAGATATGTGGGAGGAGAGAGAATTATGTTGCATACAGAGATTTGGATTTTGGCTCCGTTTTTTAATTGGTGATTGAGAGAATTATTTGTGGCCTTGGTGGTATTGAGATTATTTTAGGATCTGCCTTTTTTTTTTTTTTGGATATTTGCAATATTTTGTTAGCGGGCGGGGACGTAGTCTGAGCTCGTTAACAAAATCTAATGGGGGTAGCTTTGCTGGAACCCATTTGGAAAATATTCATTTTTGTTTTTTATCTCATTGTGAGATTTTGATTTAAGGCGGAGTTATGTTGAAGAGTTTTATGATGTGAAGAGAATTTGATTGGAGATGGGGTGTTGAAGATGTGATTTTGCATCAAGGTGGAGTGTTAAATTTAGGTGATACAAAATCACAAATATATTGGAAGTAAATATTTGGTTAATATGGAAATGCATGAATCAATTAATTGCTTTTTCATGAGATGGAAAGAAATAAAGGCGGATATTAATTTCTTCAATCTATGCTAAAGAAACAGATTGATTTACTTCCCATGTTTGCACAATTGTTGTTATGGTAATTTACCTCCATTATATTATTACCATATGTTGGTAATTTGATTGATGACTCACATACATTTCATTGGCTATATATTGAGGGGTAGACTTTAGTGTAAACTCATCCTGGCATGGAGCCAGTGATCCCCAATGGTGTCTCTTCTTATTAAGATATGTAAATTCTTATTTTTGTAATCTCTTGTAATTCTCTCATGTGGAATAAAATCTCTCTCTTTTGGACTGGACGTACACTATCTCGATGATAGTGGAACCAGTATAAATATTGCGTGTCTCTTTGTTTCTCTGTTATAGTTATTTACTATTTTTTTAATGTAATAGAATAATTGCTATCAGATTAAATTGATGTTCAATTGGCAAATCTAGATCCTGTTTATTGTGCTTCCGCATTCGCGCAATCTTCTCGCACAACAGAAGTGATTTCTCCCTTGAGCTATTTATCAACATGGCTGTCGAGAACAATCAGGGGTTGAGACGAACTACCCTGATCATTCCTTTGATGTTTTGATACAGTCTTCTTTCCTTTAGGAGCCATTAATTTTTTGATTTGAAAATACGATTTTGAAAATTTTAAGGAAGTTATGAAAATAAAGTGGAAAAAATATTTATGGGTTATGAGTAGATTCCGGGCGTCTAAGAGGGTACGTCTGACATTTGGTTCGGGTTGTTTTTGGAACCCGAAGGCAAACTCAGACATCTTGACGTAATACTTAGACGTCTGGAATGTATATTTATTTTAAACTCGAGAGTCCTTTCACATGTATGGGTGGAAATAATTTGCAACCCGAGATTAAAGCTAGGATTCTGGAGATCCTATTCAGACGTCAGATCTTGCTATATATATATATATATATATATATATATTTTGGTTTATTTGGATAATAGTTTTTCAAATTTTGAAAGGACTATAATGCTTCTATTTATGAATAGGAACCTTATAAATAAATGATATATAATGTAATACAAATACATAATAGTAATAATGATATTTTTCCTAATTTTATTCTTCGGTTTTGATTATCTTTAGGGGATTTGTTTTTACGTCGTTATCGTCTGATGATTTAATGACAGGCGACCAATATGGTTGCTTAGGAGAAGTGTTTGACAATCGTTCATCCCACAATCTTATGGGAGTCATTGTTGATCCTTTCGGATGAGTTTCTATGAATCACAGAGATTTCTTGTGAATGCAATTCTTTGTTAACGAGCGACTGTAAATTAGCAATAAACTTTTCTCTAGAAAATTCAAGTATTTAAGTTGGCCTTCTTATTTGTGGTAGATCTCAAGATGAAAACCAAATGTTTGATGTTGGTAAAAAATAAATCTCATTGAGCTTATCATATACAGAAAGATTTTTATCCTCCTTTACTTTATTCAATAACAGAGAGAGACCCAATGATATTTTATTGGTGAATGGGCTAGATTGATGGTTGAACAAGTGATTCGATGGACGTATTTGATGATGGTAAGCTAGAATCATATGATGATATTTCAAGTGATGACATTTTAATTTATATTATAGGGAAATTGTATGTTGTTTTCTAGGTAGTGAACTTATTTATATAAGTGATAGTTCTATTTTTAGAATTTTAATTTCTCATTTTAGATAGGTTTGTATTAAAACTAGGATTTAGAAAAATTTGGTTAACGAAAAATTAAAATAGCAATGTTTGTATATATAGTAAAGCTTGTTTTAACTAAGTTATTTTAGGAATTGTAAAACTAAGTGAAAATACTTGAGTGAATTCGTATATACTAATTTACTAAGTCATAATACGAGAAAATTCCTAAATCTTGTCAATGTTTTACAAAAGTTTGTTCACTTAATGGTTTGGTGGAAACATCCGCAATTTGGTTTTTGGTATTAACAAATTCAAATGAAATAATTCCTTTTTCTACATTATCTCTAAGAAAGTGATGTCTCATGTATGTATGTTTAGTTCGAGAATGATTTACCAGATTTTTGGATAAATTTATAGCACTTGTCTTATCATAATAAATTGGAGATTTTTCAATTATTTTCCCTAAACCTCTATGTATTTTTTGCATATAAATAACATGTGCACAAGCTAAAGTGGCTGAGATATATCCAGCTTCACAAGTTGACAAGGATACACAATTTTGTCTTCTACTAAACCAAAAAACGAGCGAATATCCGATAAAGTGTCAAGTGCCACTAGTGCTTTTATGATCATTTTTACATCCTCTAAAGTTTGCATCGCCATATGACACGGGTTCGAAAGATATACCTATTAGATAAAATAAGTCATGGTTTTTACTATTAGATAAATATCTTAATTTTTTTTTACCTGCATGCAAATGAGATTCCTTTGGTTTTGCATAGAATCATGCACATAAGCAAACACTCATTATAATATTGGGTCGACTAACTATTAGATATAATAACGAGCCGATCATATTACGCTATAATTTTTCATCAAATCCTTACCATTTTTGTTTTTATCTAGATGAATGCTAGTACTCATAGGGCTGGACTTACTTGAAATTATATCCGTATTAAATTTTTTAATTAAACATTATAATGTTTTTCTTGATAATAAAAATTTAATTTTCTAACTGTTCAATTTGAAGCCCTAAAAAGAAACTTAATTTACCCAAATGAGATATTTCAAATTCATTTTACATAATATTTGAAAATTTAATTCGTTACTTAAACCAAAAATTATGTCATCAACATAGATTTGAATTGCTAAGATATCATTTTTATCCTTTTTTAATAAATAAAACAGTATATATTTTCCATTTAAAAACCTAACTTTATTAAATGATTTTTATGTCTCAAGTACTGGTCATTAGGTGCTTGTTTAAGTCTGTATAATTGTTTATTTAGTTTGAAAACATAGTCAGGGTATTTTTCGTGAACAAAGAGAGGAGGTTGTTTTACATATATTTTTACTTTGATAAAACCATTTTAAAAATGTAAATTTTGACATCAATTTGATATATTTTCAAATTATAGTGACATGCAAAAGCGAGTAAGTTTCGAATGGCTTCTAAAGAGCTATTGGTGCTAAAATTTCATTATAGTCAATTCCTTCTTCTTGGTTATGACCTTGTGCTATTAATATAGCTTTATTACGAATGATATTTTCGATTTTATTGGCTTTGTTTTTAAATACTCATTTTGTTCTAGTTACGTATATATTATATGATCTTGGAACGAGTTCCCACACATTATTACGTTCAAATTGATTTAATTCCTCTTACATTGCTAAAATCCAAAAATCATCTTCAGATGCTTCCTCATAATTTTTAGGTTCAAAATTAGAAACAAATGCTACATGATTTACTTGTTCAAGTTAATTTCTAGTGACTCTAGAATTTAAATTCCCAATTGTGTTATATATAGGATGATTTTTTAAAATTCTAGGAGGTGTTATTAGAACAATGTGACACCTCATTTCCGTTAATGTCACTCTTTATCAGAATGCATTAAGTTCCGTGAAGCGTATAGGTAAACAGAAACGGAATCTCACAAAATAGATATAAAAATAGTTGTAGAAATTTAAAACTTCATTATTCAGTAAAAAACATCGTAGTCTCAAAACCAGTTACAACATAGGGCTGAAATACGGAAAGCAAATACATCAAACCAAAACATCTGTCTTGTGCCAAAAACCATCAGAGTACATAAATGTACAATCATAATCCCTAATAATACCATAACAAAATAGACGAGTAATTGAAGCGATACATCAAAGAAGATCCAGATCCAAGCAGAAACAGAAGAGAGAGAAAGTCTTAGTCATGCCTGAGCGTTCCCACCTTGAGAACCTAAGGGGAAAGGAAAGAGAGAAAGTGAAACAAAAAGGGTCACATATAAAGTCTGGTGAGTCCAGTGACTTTTAGCATATAAAGAAGTAAAAATATCAAGACAGGCAAATAAACTGAATGAGAGATAACGGTAACATGCAACAGGTATAAACAGGATGAACAAGATAAGAAGAATAAACAGAGTAAACTATGCTTCCCAGTTAGTTTTCTCGACACCAATACTAGTATGACAGATATGTGACAGGATTAGGTATCCCCTAATTACTTAACATAAACAGAATGATCCCAACAGAAATATCATGGTAGTTTTAGGTGTACTCTAGTTGCATAATGGGTTTTACCCATAACAAAAATAACAAGTACCTCATCAGAAATAGTGGGTGTTTCCCCCAAATACAAATAACGGGTACCTCAACAAAAACAGGCAGGACTAGATGTAACCTAATTACTACCCCCAAGCGATCGGCTCCCTAACTTGTAAATATCCTGTGTCGGCCCCATAGTGGGGTGTATCACTTCCTATAGTGGCAACCTACAAAAGGACACAGACTTATTTACTAGTGCTACAGCGGCTTATTTTCCCCTACAGATCGAACCCATGCACGCCCATGACTCCATTGGAATGCGCCCGTATACACCCCCTTTCAGATGAACCTCTTACAATCAGTTCAGTATGCGTGCCTTGGCCCCTACCTAGTGCGGGGTCCCCGTTTAATACCAGAATGGGTTACTGACTGATATGGGCCCCACATAGCAGATGACACAAGTCAAGCCCCTAAACTTATGTCCCCAATTAACTAGGATTTTAACAGGTTAAGCCTTACATATTTACAGGTTCGCCTAACCCCCATAGATTAACAGGTTAAGTTTTACAGGTTCGTCTAACCCCCATAGATTAACAGGTTAAGTTTTACAGGTTAACAGGTTCATATAACCCCAATAGATTAAACAAGTCTACTTAACTCTACAGACCTAACATATTTACTTAACCCCCATTGAGTTATCAGGTTTCACCGATTCCTTACAGTTTTATTTACATGTTTCGCTTAATCTTTGTATTAATCCTACAGATTTATATGCCTCCAAATTTCAGTCATAATTCACAATACAAGATATGCTTCCAAATTTCAGTATATAAGATATGCCCCAAATTTTCCCCTCTTTTATTTTCATTCCCAAACATTCCCAATTCCGTTCATACATATGTCTCTTACAAGATTTGACCAGGCTCGAGGTAGCTTATAAAATAAACAGGGAATAAGAGAGGGAGAAGAACAGAAATAGGCATATAATAACAGAAACAGACATATAATAACAATTGAACAACGGAATAGGTGTACAGAAGAATACATGTAATTATAGAAGAACTGTTTAGATATGAATTAGTTTCTTAATAGGCATAGGCTCTGATCCAGGTTTATTAACATGATAGGATTACTGTTAAATTTTTATATCTAAAAGTAACATGAACTCACAGAGATTGGATTTAAAGAACAGAAAATAATATGATAATGTTGTAGAAGGGATTCTTGAATAAGTCAGATAAGAATTTTCTTTATTCAATCCATGTTTCGGTAGCATCTCCCCATCTTCATTTTATATTTTTAGAACAAGAGTTTGAGGAAGAAGTATGAAGAAGTGCAATTGATTTGATAGGAGTGCTTGTCTTTATATAAAGTTTCCAAGACAATCCTTAACCATCAGATCTCTATTTTTAAATCCAATCCATTCTAAAAAATAACGAACCTGGTTAACAAAATAGTCTGGATACAAAAAATGAATCACGCCAGATCGCGAGTAGATCAACCCACCCCCCCACCTGGGTCGAACCATGGGTCGACCCACCTGACCTTGGGTCGACCTAGACCAGGCATGGGTCGGCCTACAATAGGTCAGGTTCCCGCCTTCGTTTGCCGCTCGTTTATTTTGAAATTTTGTTTTGTTTTATTTATGCATAAATCTCTTATATGTATACAAACTTCTAACCTTCGTATCTATCTCATATGTTATCCGTGTTACGCAAACTCGTAGTCTATTTCAACTAGAATTCCGAGACGAACACAATGGTGCAGTCCGTTTTATTTAATTCCCAATATTTAATTAAGTATCCTTTAGTTTATTGTTAATAATGTCCTTTAAAATTATGGGGTGTTACATTCTCCCCTACTTAAAGGAGTTTGTCCCTGAAATCTCCAAGTTAAGAAGAATGTTACTATCCTAACATCCACCTGCAACCATCTACTCATCCATCATTCATAGGCCTTAATTGTCCTTAAGAATTCCTAATGCTTGTATGAACATACACATAGGTATGTATATGTTCCTATGCTAATGCAAAAATCAGGCGGTCTACTGATTCAGTCGACCTCCTTAATGCAATATATGTTTGTGCCATGAATCCAAAATGTATGCAAATAGTCCTAGTATATCAGGTAAACTCTATATATGTGCACAATTTCCCATCCATATGATGATACATCCATTTCCATTCATTAAAAAGTAAAATATGCACACACATCCATATGCAGCATGAGAGTGCTTTGAGCCGATCTAGTGCCTAGTGTGTGTATATGCATCCACGAGCAACCATTAGCAAACACTTGCATCCATCAAACATAACATGCTTCAAACACATGTTTACATCCATTGGTTTTCTACCTAAAGGTTGAAGACTCGATCGATAGGATATACTCTTATGATAGAAGCAAGAACGAATAAAAGCATGGAAAAAGAAGTTAAGAACATATTCTTAAATAGAAGAGGGTACGAAGCGCAAATCTTGTCTTCAATTTCCCAAGTTGCATCCTCGCGGTCTTCTCCCCATTGTACTTTCATCAATTTAACCTCTCTTTTGCATAGTTTCTTAACCTCTGATCCAAGTATACGTGTTGGAACTCGTCTGACTATTGCCTCCTTTTCTATCTATACTTCCTAAAGCATGATCGGATCAACCACCACTACCGTATCGGGAAGACATTACCGCATATGGGAAACGTGGAAAACATCATGAACATCTGCCACTCTCTCTGGTAACCTCACCCTATAGGCCATTTGATCTATCCTCTCCACTATGGGAAATGGCCCTACAAATCTTGGCGCTAATTTCCCTATAGATCCAAAGCAAACCACATTCCTCAGAGGTGATACCTTGATGAGAACCATGTTTTCTACCTTAAACTCAATGTCATTCCTTCTCTCATATACATAGGACTTCTACCTGTCCTGAGCTGCCTTCATACATCGGAGGATAAGATCTATCTTTTCTGAGGTCTCTCTAATCATCTACGGCCCAAATAGAATTCTATCTGTAGACTCCTGCCAACAATTCGGTGATCTGTAAGGTCATCTGTATAGTGCATCGAAGGGTGTCATGCCATACTAGTCCAATAGTTGTTGTTGTATGCGAACTCAATCAATGGGATATTCTCCTCCCAAGTTCCTCTGAAGTCTAGGATACACGGCCTCAAAAGATCCTGAAGAACTATATTCACCCTCTCAGTCTGCCCATCGGTTTGAGGGTGATATGAGGTGCTCAAACATAACTGTGTACTTAGTGCCTCTTGCAAGCTCTTCCAGAGCACACTAGTGAAGATGGGGTCACGATCACTCACTATGCTAGAAGGTACTCCATGTAGACGGACTATCTCACAAAGATAAATTGATGCCAGCCATGCTGCCATTCTCTTATTCTTAACAAGAACTAAATGAGCACTCTTAGTAAGACTGTGTACTATAACATAGATATTGGTGTCGCCTTTCCTCGATCTAGGCAAACCATCGATGAAATCCATAGAGAAAGCTCTCCCGGTTCCATTGTGGGATCTCCAAAGGATGAAGCAAACCGCCAGCTTCTTTTGTTCAGCTTTTACTTGCTGGCAAACTAAACATCGAGCTACAAACTCCACAACATCTTTTTTCATCCAGCCCAAAAGAAAACCCTCTTCATATCCCTATACATCTTATCGCCGCCCGGATGGATAGTCATCCTAGAATGATGGGCTTCCTCAAGGATTATCTTCAACGGATTTCCAACTAGGGGAACACAATGCCTCCCATCTCGTCGTAGCCAACGCTTTCCATCCGTGGAGTATCTACTAAGGCGACTAGAAATCTCCCTTCTACGGAGCCTATCTAAAATGGGTCCTCTCTCTACGAAGATCCTATCTGATCCATAAGAGTAGGCCGCACCTCTAAAAATGCCAACAAACCAGGTGTAAGATCCGAAGATGGCCTAAAATCGTAGGTCGATATTTACTCCAAACTCTGCCTCTCTATGAGTATAGGACTCAATGTCATCCTCTGCCTACTCAACACGTCCGCCACTTCATTACCCTTATCCCGTCCTTAAAGACCGCATGCCCTAGAAATTTTACCTCCTTTATCCAAAAGTGACACTTGGAGAATTTCACCTTAAGCTGGTGTGCACTGAGAGCCCTCAGAACTTCTCCTAGATGTAGGTCATGCTTTTCCACGCTCTTCGAGAAAATCGGGATGTCATCTACAAAGACCACCATGAACTTATTCAGAAACTTACTAAACACCCTACTCATCAGATCCACAAAATACGCAGGTGCATTCTGTTGGAGAATGGAGTTTTGATGACAACGAGCTTATTTCAATATTAATTGATTGTAAAATATATACTAACACTTTTACATAGAATATATATATATATACACATATGCATAATTTATTTACATGAAATATTACTGAAGACTGTAAAGTTTAAAGATATTAGAGATTTAGAGTTCAGAGAAATTTCAAGACTCATGAGTACTCAAGATTTCAAGAGTTCAAGAATAATATATTTATAGAGTCTAGATTATGTAAGACTGTAAATAGCACTCCTGGTTCAAATTCAAATTCTATTTTTCAAATTCTGCTTTCAAATTCTATCTTCAATCCTCTTTAGTTTATTTTCTATCTTTTCTATTTTTCCTTTCTTACTTTACTTTTGTTTTCAAACCCAAGATTTATAAGTTTTATATATTTATATTTATATAGTTTTAAACTTTATATTTATAAATATGTTTATATATTTTATATTTATATTTTCATATGATTTCCTACTTTACAATATTAATTTATAACACTGTATTTTAATTCAAGAATTTCTAAAATTATATTTATATCAAAACACTTGAAAAATGCTCAAAAATTAAATTTACACTAAGCATATGTCGACATATAACTATCATTTTTTCAATTTTGAAAAAGGAATTGTCTTTTCGCTAATTGTGACGTTTCTAAAGCGTTGCAACCTTTCACACAATATAAAAAGGGCTTGAATTCAAATTTTTAATTATCTCTTCTTCCCCACTTTCACTCTCTTTCATTACACCATTATTTCTTGTCATTTTTATGATTTCTACAACTATACTCTACCAAATTCAATTTTGTTTTCACTAATCTTCTTCTCTCTGCACTCTCTACTCATTACTCTCTGAATCAAGTGCTATTGAAGTGTTATAGGACTGTATGTAATTGTTTGGGTTGTATTTGGGGTAATCAGTGGTATCCCTTGTAGCCGTGAAATCAAGGACGGGTAATCGATGGTGTCCCTTGTAGTCGTGAAATCAAGGAGGTTGGAATCGGTGGTATTCCTTGTAGCCGTGAAATCAAGGAGGTTGTAATTGGATTTTGATATAGTAATAAAACTCTACGTAATCCAGCGTTGCGTAGGACTGGACATAGGAGAAATTCTGAACCGGTATAAAATCCGGTGTATTCTTTCCTTTTCTGCACTTTATTTTAGTTTATCTTTGCATTTGTGTTTAATTCTATGTCTGTGATTATTTCTGTGGTGTTTGATTCATATAGTAGTTCACATAAATTTTAGATTTTGTTTAAATTCTCAAAAACACTATTCACCCCCTCCAGTGTTTGTTTTGCCTTAACGATCCATTCCGTATTCTCTAACAATTGGTGTTAGAGCAAGGTTTTCAAAAAGTTCATAATCTGGTTTTTGAAAATGGCAAATTTTGAACACTAGTTTTAATTTGTGTATTGCATCAAGTATTAGATGAGTCTGCATTCAATTTTATCGAAAAATCAAGTTACTATGATTTGATTTTTGAAATTTGAATGTTTTAAATTTTGAAATTTTTGATCTATGGATGTGTATCAAAACTATTATGATTATTATTATTTAAAATTTCAGTTAATTACTTGAAAAGTTACTTGATTATTTGAAGAGTCATTTAATTTTTGAAAAGTCATTCGATTATTTGAAAATTTGTGTTGTTTTATAAGAAAAGATGTGTTATATGACTTTTGAAAATTCAAAAGTTGAAAAGATAGGTAAAGTGGCTGTTGTGATTCAAATTCCGAAATGGTGGCTATATAAAATTCAAATTCTGAAAAGGTGGTTTTTGGAAATTCAAATTCCGAACTGGTCTGTTACATGGGTGTTGAGAATTCAAATTATGAAGGATAATTGAAGAAGAAGAATGTAACACCCCTTATTTTCTGTAATCATTATAGTAACGAATTAAAGAATACTTAATTATAAATGTGAGAATTAAGGGAAACGGGATACGCCATTGCGTTCTCTCGGAATTCTATTTGAGATAGAGTCTGAGTTTGCGTAAATCGGACTCCGTATGAAGGAGTTATGACCTTCATAAGATTGAATAATTTAAATAAATTAAAAAAGTTCAAATTAAAATCCAAAATTCAAGTTCAAACCCCAAAGCAGGCTGGGCGGGAAATTTTCCGCCCAGAAATCAGGTCGACCAGGGGGTCGACCTGGGTCACACAGCGACCAGGGGGTCGACCTACCCCCTCGCCCAGATCCAAAAATGAGACGATGCTGACTAGTTGCTGATCCTTTTCTGACCTATTGCTGAGTCACTAGGCTTAGGTGGAAATTTTGGATAACTCTATCTAGTCTGGACGGTTGTGATTGCTCCTAAAATAATCTAACGGCTGACATAATATTAAACTTCTATAAAAGCAACCCTAATCCTCAAACCGTAAATCACACTAATTCATTCCAAGGAGCCATCATGCTATCAATGAACATTCTAGCCTAGCCACCATTTCTTCTTCGATTAGAAAGCGAGTCAAAAGCTTCGAATCAAAACTTACTTAGAGAAATTGATAGTCTTCTTCAAGGGATTGCTTTTCAAATTCAGAAAACAGATTCCAGAAAAACAAGACTTTCTTTTCTTTGTAAGTCCTGTTATTATTTAGATGTGAACGATTAAAATTTGTGATTTGTAATAAAATGAAAACTAGAGTAATTTCTAGTTGTAAGATAATGACGATGCTGATTTATGCCTATTCTTGAAACAATTCTATCGTATATGCTTGTGAGATTATTGTGGTTATTATGTTGATGTTAAACCAATCGTATATTATGTAAATTTGGTGACTTTTTTATGTTGTGTATCATGCAAGTTGTTTAGATCTACATTTAGATCTATGTTTATTGAATCATGCAAGTTGTTTAGATCTACATTTAGATCTATGTTTATTGAATCATGCAAGTTGTTTAGATCATCTATGTTTATTGAATTGTGCAAGTTGTTTAGATCTACATTTAGATCTATGTTTATTGAATCATGCAAGTTGTTTAGATCTACATTTAGATCTATGTTTATTGAATCATGCAAGTTATTAGGCTAAGACATGTATTATGTTTAGATCTACATTTAGATCTATGTTTACTGAATCATGCAAGTTGTTAGGCTAAGACATGTATTGTGTTTAGATTCACATTTAGATCTATGAAAATTGGATCCAAAATTAAAGCTCATATTTACATGCCTTGTTAAACTTGTGTAAAACCATATGCTTAAGATTCATGTTTGTTGGATCCAAGATAAAAGTTCATATTTACATGCCTTGTTAAACCTGTGTAATTCCATATGTTTAAGATTCCTGATTATTGGATCCAAATTAAAGTTTACATTGACATGTATAGTTGAACTTGTGCAATTCTATATGCTTAAGGTTTATGTTCATTGGACCCAAAATAAAAGTTTACATTTACATGCATAGTTGGATTTGGGTAATCTCATATGCTTAAAGACTCATGTTAGTTGGATCCAAAAATGTAAGTTCATTATATTATGCCACGTTTACATGACACATGTTTAGTTAGTTCCTTATATGTTGTGTGAATGGTACGTGCTCCCTTCTATCCCCTTTTGTATATAAGTTAGGCTAAGTTACGAGCCTAACATTCTATGTGAATTTTGCGAACGTATGACGGGGGTAACGTTGGGAAAACCTTAAATTCATATTAATGGCAAAATTTGGCCCATAAATATATGAATAATTAGTGGCATAAAATTGGTATAATTTATATACCTAAAATTATGAACATGATTTAGAGAGGAATTGGGCATGACTTGAATGACAATAATTTACATATATACACAAAAGGTAAATATACAAATTTAGAAAAAGACGAATATGCTTTACCTGAGGTTAGATTGAGTTACGGTGTAAGACTACCCGGAACCGCACGGCAACACTTAACCAATACAACATGTTAACCAAACTGATGGGTGGGGTTAGGTTAATTTGGACACTTAACCAATTTAACATGTTGATTAGGAAACCCTAGTAACGGGCACCCATTTCAGCAGTAACCCACATAGATGTATCATGGTGCCCTGAACTAGGCAGGGTGGGGCATGATTACTGGGCTGATTATAAGCGGTCAAAACAACGGTGGGTGGTACGTCTGTGTAGGTTCCGACGGAGTGCGGGTGTGCACGTACTCCGGAGTGGAAAAAGCAGGCACTGGGCATCAGTAGTTATACACTGTGCATCTTGAATTGTGTCGGGTTGCCACCATAGGATTTGATACACCCCATGGTGGGACCATCATAGGTATCTACAATCAAGCGGGGGGCCGAATGACACAAGTGGTAAGCATACATGAGAAGAACAGATCGATAAAAGGGGGATCATTTATCTTAAACACATGGTGTTAGTTGAAACACTGGTACGGGGGTGCAGAGAAGTTGAAATGAGTGCGATAGCATATTCAGTCTTATTATCTTATTTCTAGGGTGTTGTCCTAGATTCAGTTTATTCAAGTCATAATCCTTTTCTTGTTTACATGCTAAATAATCACTGGACTTACAAGACTTATGTCTGACCCATTTTTCTTTCGTCTTCTTTTCTTATGTTCCCCCCCCAGGTCTGCAGGGAGGAAACACCTCAGCTTAGTTCAAACCTTTTGCAATATTGAAGAGAGTAGATGTATGTCTTGGGCTTTCTCTTCTTGGGCTATGGATTTGGATACACTCTTAATGGGGATTATGCTACTTTATTATCGTTGTATGCTTCTTTATATTTTAATCAAGACAGAGTATCTTTATGTAATGATTTGGAAGTTGTTTTAAGACAGTATGTTGTAATGACTTTGTTATGAACCACGTACGAAATAAATTTCGTTTTTCCGCTGCTTAAATGTTTGTCTTGTAAATTATCTGTGTCTTTTACCTGCAATGCTCCACCAAAGTTAAGGCATTCCCTTTGTGAGTGACCTTAACAGAGGTGGGGTGTTTCACTTGGTATCAGAGCAAAGGTTTACCAGATCAGATAAAAGTTTTTGAAAACTAATTTTCAAAAAGGAAATTTAAAGAAGCATTTTTAAAGAAAAAGTGTTGTTTTAAAAGGCATAATGCCCAAAGCCATATGCACTATCTTTCTATCCTTTGTTTTAGATCTTTCCTTTTCGTTTCAGCATGTCTGGGGATCTTAACCTTCCAGAGGGCGTGCCGGTACCTGGCTGGTTCAGAAGGTACCTAGAGGCTAGGGCTAATGTCGCAGGCCCAGCAGATGTTCCTCCTACCCCAACTGCAGCGGTTCCTCCTCCTCCTCGTGCAAATACTTTCTCAAAGATATGTAGAGACTTTCGAGCCATGGGTGAAAAGAACTTTAATGGAACTGAATCATTCGGGGAAACTAGGAACTGGCTTAAAGAAACTAAGGATTTGTTTGTTATCTTCGAAGTGGACGATAGGCAGAAGATACAGTTGGTCGTACGGTTGCTCAAAGACAAAGCTTCCTATTAGTGGGAAGTTACTAACGCTGAAAGACCAGTTGAAACTTGGATGGATTTTAGAATGAGGTTTGAAATGAATTTCCTCTCACAAGCTGAACAAAGCCTACAGATGGAGAAGTTCTTAGCTCTCAAACAGGGAAGTATGTCGGTCAAGGAATGCGTTAACCAATTCAACCAGCTGGCTAGGTTCGGATTGGAGTTAGTGAACACTCCACACAAGAAGGCTCTCCGTTTTATTAAAGGATTGAATGAGCCACTGCACAGCGTAGCTATGTCCTATATACCTATGGGTGCAACTTATGAGAGACTGGCGGAAATGGCACTGTTACAAGAAGAAGATAAGGTTGGCAAGAAAGAGACAAAGGTGGAAGTACCTCAAAATAAGAAAGTGGAAGGATCACAGAACAAGAAGATAGATTCCAAGAAGGGCAAAAAGAACAACAAACCCCATGCCAAGAGGAAGTGTAATTTTTGTGGCATTCCTGGACATCTGGTTAAGGACTGCAGAAAGAAGAAGATGAAGATGGGTGGTTGTTTTCACTGCGGTGAGACAGGACACATGGCTAAGGACTGCCCAAGAAAGCTAGGGAAAGGGCAGAGGACTGGACCTACTTCTGGAGGGCAAGTTCACGCTCTCACAGCACGTCCGCAAGAACGAGGTAGAAATATTTCTGTTGAGAGTTTAGTTTATCTTTTTGATCATCCTGTTTGTACACTCTTTGATTTTGGCGCATCGCACTCTTTTATATCTACCGCTTTAGTTGAATCTCTGCACCTAGACACCAGTATAGTAGAGGATCTGTTGGTTGTTTCAAATCTAACTGGGGGTTCAGCTTATTTATCAATGATTTGTTTGGATTTGAAAATTTCTATACTAAGCGTTGGATTTAGATGTGATGCCTATGTTTTGGGCTTCACGGACTATGGGTTGATTCTAGGCATGGATTGGCTATCCACTAATGGTGCCATCCTCAATTGTGAAAAGAGAGTGGTTAGACTCATGACTCACCTCGGTAACACTCTCGAAATTTCTTGTAATCCCATGAACTCTGTTATGCTTAGCTATCTAGAATCTCTTGATGCGTTTGTTGAGAATTTGCAGTCTGTTATAGTAGTCCGTGAATACTCGGATGTATTTGAAGAGGTGAAGGGGTTACCTCCGAATCGGGAGATAGACTTCCGCATATACCTCGTTGATAATGCAAAACCCGCTGCCTTACCTGTTAGACACATGGCTTCAAGGGAGAGGAAAGAACTCAGCAAGCAAGTTAAAGAGCTGCTTAAAAAAGAGTTTATAAGGTGGAGTATTTTTGAATGGGATGCTCCAGTAGTATTCGCAACCAAAGCAGATGGTTTGCTTCGCCTATGCGTTGATCATAGGGAGCTAAACAAGCTAACCAAGAAGAATAGGCACCCACTTCCAAGAATAGATGACTTGTTCGATCAACTTGTAGGTGCATCGGTTTTCTCCCAACTAGATCTAGCTGTCGGGTTTCATCAGCTAAGACTGGCTGAAGACAGCATTGATAAGACCACGTTCAGAACCTTAGATGGTTTCTTCGAGTGTCTTGTCATGCCTTTCAGCTTGACAAACACACCCGCTTATTTCGTTGACTTAATGAGCAGGGTGTTCAGGGAGTTCCTTAATAAGTTTGTGGTGGTCTTCGTAGATGACATTTTGATTTTCTCAAAGAGTGAGGAAGAGCATGCTCAGCATTTAAAAGAAGTCACGGATACTCTTCGAGCACATCAGTTGAAAGCCAAATTCTCCAAATGCCACTTCTGGAGAGAGGAAGTAAGGTTTCTTGGACATGTGGTGTCCAAGGAAGGGTTAGCGGTGGACCCCGCAAAAGTAGTTGCGGTGCAAGACTGGAAGGTTCCATGGAATGCGACCAAAGTCCGAAGCTTCCTCGGGCTAGCGGGCTTTCACCGAAAGTTCATCAAAGAATTTGCGATAATCTCAACTCCGCTTACAAGGTTGACGAAGAAGAACCTAACTTTCAATTGGGATTTGGATTGTGATGCTGCTTTCCAATGATTGAAGACGACTCTAACAACAGGCCCAGTTCTGACATTGCCGGATGGGAGCAAGATGTTTACCGTATACACGGATGCATGTGGTACGGGACTAGGTGTTGTCTTGATGCAAGAAGGGAAGGTAGTAGCTTATGGAGGCAGACAGTTGAAAGTACATGATAAAAACTACCCAACCCACGATCTAGAGTTAGCTGTCGTCGTCTTTGCGCTTAAGTCTTGGCGCCATAATCTACTAGGTGAGAAGTTTGAATTGTATACTGACCATAAATCGTTGAAGTATTTTTTCTCGCAGAAAGATCATAACTTGAGGCAACAAAGGTGGATGAAGTTCTTGGCATCCTACGATTTCGAGATTTCCTATACTCCTGGCAAGGGCAATATAGTAGCAGACACCTTGAGTAGAAAGAAGTTGACCTTAAGTCCTCACTTTGTAGAAAGGCAGAGCTTGGAGTACATAGCCAACTTTGACTTTAGACCCTCTGTCGATCATGTGACTGGTTTGTTAGCATCGCTAGAGGTGCGGCCTACTCTTTTGGACTCAATAGGAACCGCGCAACGTGAAGACCCTCAGTTAGTTGATGTGATGGATAAGTGAATTAGAGGTGAGACTTCTAGTCACCTCAATAGATACTCCATCGATGATAAGGGTTGGTTGAGGCGGGATTGAAGGCTATGCGTCCCACAAGCAAAGGATTTGGTAAAGAAGGTTCTCGAAGAGGCACACCATTTCAAGTTGACCATACACCCAGGTGGAGACAAGATGTATAAAGACGTAAAAAGGGTTTTCTTTTGGAATGGCATGAAGAGGGATGTAGCTGAATTCGTCTCTAAGTGCTTAATATGCCAGCAAGTCAAGGCGAGCAAAAGAAGCCTGGTGGTTTGCTTCATCCTCTAGAGGTTCCACAGTGGAAATGGGATAGCATTTCAATGGACTTTATCGATGGGCTGTCTAGGTCTAGAAGGGGCAATACCAGTATTTGGGAAATAGTGGACATGCTCACAAAAAGTGCTCACTTTATACCCGTTAAAAGTAGAAGGCTGCCTCGTCTTATCATCCGTTTATCTTAAAGAGATAGTTCGACTCCATGGGATACCCTCCAACATTGTGAAAGACCGAGATCCTATCTTTACGAGCGAGTTTTGGAGGAGCTTGCAAGAGGCTTTAGGCACACAGCTATGATTAAGCATGGCCTCACCCCCAAACCGATGGTCAGACGGAAAGGGTGAACAGAGTATTAGAAGACCTCTGGAGATTATGCATTCTTGACTTTGGAGGAATATGGGAGGATCATCTTCCTTTGGTGGAGTTTGCCTATAACAATAGCTACCAAGCCACCATAGGTATGGCACCCTTCGAAGCTTTATATGAAAGACTATGCCGATCACCAACTTGTTTGTGGGAGTCTACAGACAAGCTCATACTTGGACCAGGTATGATTAGAGAAACTCAAGAGAAAGTGGACTTGATACGAACAAGAATGAAGACTGCCCAAGATAGACAGAAGTCCTATGCAGATAAAAGAAGGACCGACCTTGAGTTTGAGGTTGGAGATAGGGTTTTCCTTAAAGTATCTCCTTTAAGGAACGTCGTTCGCTTTGGATCCGCAGGAAAGTTGGCACCAAGATTTGTATGGTCGTTTCCTATCATTGAGAAGATTGGGAAGATGGCTTATAGAGTAGAGCTGCCCAAAAGAATGGCTGGAGTTCATAATGTTTTTCATGTTTCTCAACTACGAAAGTGCTTACATGAGTCTGCGGAAGTTGTGGTGCCAAGCATACTAGAAGAAGTAGAAGTGGAACGAGAAGTGACTGTGAGGAGAATTCCAACTCGTATCTTGGGTATAGAAGTCAAAAAGCTACGCAACCGCGAAGTCAGACTTGTTAAAGTTCAATGGAGCGACGTCGAGGAAGACGCGACTTGGGAAACTGAGGACAAAATACGCGCAACCTACCCTTATCTTTTTGAGGGTACATCCTTGATCTCTTTTTCCTTAAGTTTATACATGCTTATATCTATCTTTCTAGTATATCTCCTCGGTCCTATCCTTTGTCCTTAGGTAGAAACCAATGGATGTAAACATGTACTTGAAACATGTTATGATTGATGGCTGCAAGTGGTTGCAAATGGTTGCTAGTGGTTGCTCGTGGATGCATATACACACACATTAGGTGTTAGATCGGCTCAGTCACTTTCATATTGCATATGCATATATGTATTTTTATATGGATTGAACTTGATGTGTTATCGTATGGACATTGCATTTGTATGAATGATTGTGCACACATGTAGAAAGTATGATAAGGAATGATTGCATACATAATGGACTCATGACACTGACGTGACTTGCATTAAGGAGGTCAACTGAATCAGTAGACCGCCTGATTTTGCATTAGATAAGGACATGTACACACACTATGCAAACAGTCATGAAAGCATTAGAAGTCCTTTTAAGGACAATGGACGCCTGTGTTTGATGGTTGAGTAGATGGACAATTGGATGGTAGGATATACGTTCTTCTTGACTCGAAGATTTCAGGGACGAAATCCTTTAAGGAGAGGAAAATGTAACACCCCGTACTTTCTGTAATCATTATAGTAACGAATTAAAGAAAAATTAATTATAAATGTGAGAATAAGGGAAACAGGCTACGCAATTGCTTCGTCTCGGAATTCTGCTTGAGACAGAGTCCGAGTTTGCATAAATCAGACTCCGTATGAAGGAGTTATGACCTTCAAAAGATTCAAGAATTTAAATAAATTAAAACAGTTCAAATTAAAATCCAAAATTCAAGTTCAAACCCCGAAGCAGGCCGGGCGGGAAATTTCCGGCCCAGAAATCAGGTCGACCAGGGGGTCGACCTGGGTCACACAGGTCGACCAAGGGGTCGACTTGGGGGTCGACCTACCCCTAGCCCAGATCCAAAAATGAGACGATGCTGACTAGTTGCTGAGCCTTTTCTGACCTATTGCTGAGTCACTAGGGCTTAGGTGGCAATTCTGGATAACTCTATCTAGTCTAGATGGTTGTGATTGCTCCTAAAATAATCTAACGACTTACATAAGATTAAACTTCTATAAAAGCAACCCTAATCCTCAAACCCTAAATCACACTAATTCATTCCAAGGAGCCACCATGCTATCAATGAACATTCTAGCCTAGCCACTGTTTCTTCTTCAATTAGAAAGAGAGTCAAAAGCTTCGAATCAAAACTTACTTAGAGAAATTGATAGTCTTCTTCAAGGGATTGCTTTTCAAATTCAGAAAACAGATCCCAGAAAAACAAGACTTTCTTTTCTTTGTAAAGCCTGTTATTATTTAGATGTGAACAATTAAAAGTTGTGATTTGTAATAAAATGAATACTAGAGTAATTCCTAGTTGTAAGATAATGACGATGTTGATTTATGCCTATTCTTGTAACGAGTCTATCGTATATGCTTGTGAGATTATTGTGGTTATTATGTTTATGTTAAACCAATCGTATATTATGTAAATTTGGTGACTTTTCCATGTTATGTATCATGCAAGTTGTTTAGATCTACATTTAGATCTATGTTTATTGAATCATACAAGTTGTTTAGATCTACATATAGATCTATGTTTATTGAATCATGCAAGTTGTTTAGATCTACATTTAGATCTATGTTTATTGAATCATGCAAGTTATTAGGCTAAGACATGTATTATGTTTAGATCTACATTTAGATCTATCTTTATTGAATCATGCAAGTTGTTAGGCTAAGACATGTATTATGTTTAGATTCACATTTAGATCCATGAAAATTGGATCCAAAATTAAAGCTCATATTTGCATGCCTTGTTAAACTTGTGTAAAACAATATGCTTAAGATTCATGTTTGTTGGATCCAAGATAAAAGTTCATATTTACATGCCTTGTTAAACCTGTGTAACTCCATACATTTAAGATTTATGATTATTGGATCCAAATTAAAGTTTACATTCACATGTCTAGTTGAACTTTTGCAATTCTATATTCTTAAGGTTTATGTTCATTGGACCCAAAATAAAAGTTTACATTTACATGCCTAGTTGGATTTAGGTAATCTCATATGCTTAAAGACTCATGTTAGTTGGATCCAAAAATGCAAGTTCATTATATTATGCCACGTTTACATGACACGTGTTTAGTTAGTTCCTTATATGTTGTGTGAATGGTGCGTGCTCCCTTCTTTCCCCTATTGTATATAAGTTAAGCTAAGTTACGAGCCTAACATTCTATGTGAATTTTGCGAACGTATGACGGGGGTAACGTTGGGAAAACCTTAAATTCATATTAATGGCATAATTTGGCCCATAAATATATGAATGATTAGTGGCATAAAATTGGCATAATTTATATACCTAAAATTATGAACATGATTTAGAGAGGAATTGGGCATGACTTGAATGACAATAATTTACATATAAACACAAAAGGTAAATATGTAAATTTAAAAAAAAAACAAATATGCCTAACCCGAGGTTAGATTGAGTTACGGTGTAAGACTGTCCGGAACTGCTTGGCACATCCAGCAACCGTAACAATATATATCTAATGTGAGAGGTTAGTGCATCAAGCCCAAAAGAACCCGTGGTTAGACTGAGTTGCGGTGTAGAACTGCCCGGACCCGACTGGCACATCCAGTAACCACAATAATACATGTCTAATGTGAGTGGTTGGTGCTTTAATGAATGAATTAAAGCTAAGACAGGAATGGTAGGGTTAAGTTAATTATGGCAACACTTAACCAATACAACATGTTAACTAAACTGATGGGTGGGGTTAGGTTAATTTGGACACTTATCCAATTTAACATGTTGATTAGGAAACCCTAGTAACGGGGACCCATTTCAGCAGTAACCCACATAGATGTATCATGGTACCCTGAACTAAGCAGGGTGGGGCACGATTATTGGGCTGATTATAAGCGGTCAAAACAACGGCGGGTGGTGCGTCAGTGTAGGTTCCGACGGAGTGCTGGCGTGCACGTACTCCGGAGTGGAAAAAGTAGGCACTGGGTATCAATAGTTATACACTGTGCATCTTGAATTGTGTCGGGTTGCCACCATAGGATTTGATACACCCCATGGTGGGACCAGCACAGGTATCTACAATCAAGCGGGGGGTCGAATGACACAAGTGGTAAGCATACATGAGTCGGAGCCGATCGATAAAAGGGGATCATTTATCTTGAACACATGGTGTTAGTTGAAACACTGGTACGGTGGTGCAGAGAAGTTGAAATGAGTGCGATAGCATATTCAGTCTTATAATCTTATTTCTGGGGTGTTGTCCTAGATTCAGTTTATTTAAGTCATAATCCTTTTCTTGTCTACATGCTAAATAATCACTGGACTTACCAGACTCATGTCTGACCCATTTTCTTTCGTCTTCTTTTCTTCCGTCCCCCCCCCTCAGGTCCGTAGGGAGGAAACACCTCAGCTTAGTTCAGACCTTTTGCAAGCTTGAAGAGAGTAGATGTATGGCTTGGACTTTCTCTTCTTGGACTATGGCTTTGGATACACCCTTAATGGGGATTATGCTACTTCATTATCGTTTTATGCTTCTTTATGTTTTAATCAAGACAGATTATTTTGATGTAATGATTTGGAAGTTGTTTTAAGACAGTATGTTGTAATGACTTTGTTATGAACCACGTATGAAATAAATTTTGTTTTCTCGCTTCTTATATGTCTGTCTTGTAAATTATCTGTGTCTTTTACCTTCAATGCTCCACCAAAGTTAAGGCATTCCCTTTGTGAGTGACCTTAACGGAGGTGGGGTGTTTCAAATAATGATGATTGGTGAAAAGACATCAAGAGGAGGAAACGGAAATACACAATGTAAATCAACAAAGAAATGGGTACCAGATAAGTAGAAACTTTTTTATTCTCATTTACCAGTAGATTCAATACTGTACTTTTCTTCATTTTCTTCGGAACGCCGCTGATTTCTTGTAAATCCATCAAGAATTGATCAAGCAACAATCAAATGAAGTTTATGTGAGTAAAGAGAGAAGGAAACCAAAACTATCGACGAAGATCTTCAAATTGCATCCACAGGTTAGGCTATTTTCTCCAAACCCTTTTCCAAATTGTAATTCTCGTTTTCACAGTCATTTTGATGGGTAGATCATCAAATTCCGATAAAAATTGAGTGAGACATGGCGATTTGAAGTTGACTACCAAAAATAGGAAAACTGTTACGGGATTTTCTGTGTCCTTCTTCCTGTTTCGACATGCTTCTCCCAATACCATCTAAATTCATCCCCAAACTGTTACTAGTTGTCCTTGGATTTCTCTTCGATTTTCCGCTGATTTCATCCAAATCCGTTAATAAATGAAGAAGTTATGACTCTTGCAAGATTGATTGAAAACTGAAAATCGGGAAGAAGAAGAAGAAGAGAAATAGTTATGAAGAGACATGACTTTTGGGCCTTTATATAGTAATTGAAGTGTCCATTCATTCAGAATTCAAAATTCAAATTCAAATTTGGGCGCCAAGTTGGTTGAACGACTAAATCTTCAATATTCTCTCGTATAGTCTTCAAATTCAGCAAATGAGTATACTACTCTGATCAGAAAAACGAGCCCGTCGCAATAAAGTAGATCTCATTGTCAAATTTTGAAAGAAGTGAACGTATGTTTCATAACAATGTAAGGATAACAAAAAGGAGAATTGCAAAACGAGGTACGCCTTAATTAATTTTTAAATTTTTGGTTGAATGGATGTTTTGTTTGCTTTGATTTGTTTGCTCTATTTTAAATTTGAAATTTAAACTTCAAAATTCAACTTTGAAATTAAAATTAAATTTGAAATTTGAAATTCAGAAATAATTGTAATAAAATTAATATAATAATGAAATAATTTTTGGATGTTTGTTAGGAATAATATTATTTCAGGAAATAGTTAAACCCGAAATATAAATTGATATTTTAAAACCAAAGTCACAAAACCATACATATATGTCGACATACGTATATCTATATGTTGGCATATTAGCCTATAAAATGAAATCCAAATTTTGAATTTCAAAGGTTTAAACTTTCAATCTTCCCACCATCTTTTCAATAAGAAAATGCTAGTTTAAACTCTAGGTATTAACTCTGTCTGTCTACTTATTTTCTTGTATCTAGTTTCAAAATATATACTAATAGTATTTAAATTAATAAAATTACATAGACATGTTAATATGGTATACAAAGTTAATATAAGTTTTTGATATTGCTATAAAATATAAATTTATGTATCTTTTATATAGTTTAAACATGCATAGCTTAACTTATATATTATTTATATGATTTCATAATAATTTTTGCTTACATTATCATAAATACTATTTGTAACTTAATACTAATTTTGATTTCTTATTAAGATTTTTAAAAGCTTGAATATTTAACCTAATATTCTGGTAATATATACATATATGATTTTATGTCTTAAATATGTAGTTTAAATATAAAAAATTATAGTTTAATTTATACCCAGATTTCATAATTTTGTTATGACTATTGATTTTAAAAAAAAGGTTTTAACATATAAATGGTTGCTTAAAAAATTAATATATTTTGATTTCTAAAAGTTTAAATTTCAAATTGATTTGTATCAAAAGATTGATTTATATATCTCATAACAAATTAAATTTTAAGTCCTTTTTAAAATTATTTTATATATATACAATTATGAATATATGTTTATATAAAAATAGTTTACTTTATATAATACAATTCTATATTCTCTTTAAAATGACCTTCAATTTTTATTATAAGAAGTATCCTACTAAAATTATTTAACTCCATATTTCTCATAGAATTATTTTGAATATTTTACTACTTGTCATGAATATATTTTTAATAATCATCTATACTATCTCTTTCATAAGTATCATTAACCTAAGTCTAGAAATTAATATACATTACCTTTGTTTGGTTCAAATAATTTATATGTTTATATGGGTAATAGTTAGATATTACTTTAAATATCCTTTATAACCATACATATCATCATTAAATCATTTTGCACATTATTACACATATTATTTCATATCATGCCTCATTTATTACATGTCAAAAATCATTCACATCAGAAGCTACATTTCATTCAATATATAACTTCATATAATTATGCATATGACATACTGCATTATAACGAACACACTGCATAACATGTTAACTTTAACTCCACACATAACAAGTATATAGTATATAAAGTTTTATCTAAATTAGAAATATAGAATTATTAATCAAATACATAACATATTTACTTTGTCTTGGTTAACTTGATTGATTTGTTTGGCTTGGCTGAATTGACTGAATTGATTAGCTTGATTGGATTGATTAACTTGTTTGGTTTGTTTAGCTTGATTTGATTGACTTGTTTGAATTGTTTGACATGGTTGAATTTCATTAGTGGTTGGTAGGTTTATTAGAAATAAACTTATGCATTTGTAGGAGCTTTATAGGATTTAAGGTAACTAGAAATTACGAAAAATGTTTGGTTTCATGTTTGAATTGATGTTTTGTGACAACAAAGCATAAATAAACTGATTGATTAGATTTAATTGCTTTACTTATATCATAATTTTAAGTATATTTTATCAGAGTTAATTCTTAGTCTAGATTAAGGTCTCATTATAGTTTCAAGGGAATTAGAGATTAGAATAGGTTTAGTCTTATATTAGATTAAGGAGGAGTTTTAGAGTTTCTAAGGATTATTTGTAGGTCCAGGTTTGTTTTGGTTGATTTAATTGTTTAGATTGATTGATTGAATTGCTTGTTTGTTTATATTGCTTGAATTGTTTGTCTGGATTAATTTGCTTGTTTGAATTGATTATAAATATTGATTGGTTTATTTAATTTATTATCCTTTTATTTAGTTTATTAGACTAGTGTAGTCATAGATTTAGAGGTAGTAATTTATAGATATAAGCATATTATATAGGCATTAATTTAGGGGGAGTACTTTACTTTAGTATTATGTGTGTGTATGTGTGTGTGTGTGTGTGTGTGTATATATAGATTGATTTAGGATTAAGGGGGAGCATTTTACTTTAGCATAAGAATTATTTAGATAATTATAGGATTTAGGGCGAGTAGTTTTAGAATTTTTTTATACTGCCAAAGGGGGAGAAATTATAAAATATAGACATAGTTTATAGGATTCATATAATCAGGGGGAGTATTAGAAGGATCATCATCAGCAGATATGTACAGGTATGATATTTTATAAACTAAAGTTGTCATCATCAAAAAGGGGGAGATTGTTGGAGAATGGAGTTTTTATGGCAACAACCTTATTTCAATATTAATTGATTATAAAATATATACTAACACTTTTATATAGAATACACACATATGTGTATGCAGGATTCATATATAGAAAATATTACAGAAGACTGTACAGTTTAAAGATATTAGAGATTCAGAGTTCAGAAAAATTTCAACACTCATGAGTATTCAAGATTTCAAGAGTTCAAGAGTAATATAGTTATAGAGTCTAGATTATGTAAGACTCTAAATAGCACTCCAGGTTCAAATTCAAGTTCTGTTTTTCAAATTCTGCTTTCAAATTCTATCTTCAATCCTCTTTATTTTATTTTCTATCTTTTCTATTTTTCCTTTCTTACTTTACTTTTGTTTTCAAACTCAATATTTATAAGTTTTATATATTTATATTTATATAGTTTTAAATTTTATAATTTTATAAATATGTTTATATATTTTATAAATATGTTTATATATTTTATATTTATGTTTTCATATGATTTCCTACTTTACAATATTAATTTATAACACTATATTTTAATTCAAGAATTTCCAGAATTATATTTATATCAAAACACTTGAAAAATGCTCAAAAATTAAATTTGCACAAAGCATATGTCGACATATATAAAATACTATGTCGACATATAACTGTCATTTTTCAATTTTGAAAGGAAGTGTCTTTTAACTAATTGTGAAGGTTATGAAGCATTGCAACCTTTCACACACTATAAAAAGGGTTTGAAATGTTTAATTATCTCTTCTTCTCTACTTTCACTCTCTTTCATTACACCATTATTTCTTATCATTTTTATGATTTCTACCCCTATACTCTACCAAATTCAATTCTATTTTCACTAATCTTCTTCTCTCTACACTGTCTACTCATTACTCTCTGAATCAAGTGCTATTGAAGAGTTATAGGGCTATTTGTAATTGTTTGGGATGTATTTGGGGTAATCGGTGGTATCCCTTGTAGCCGTGAAATCAAGGACGGGTAATCGGTGGAATCCCTTGTAGCCGTGAAATCAATGACAGGCAATCGGTGGCATCCCTTGTAGCCATGAAATCAAGGAGGTTGGTCGGTGGTATCCCTTATAGTCGTGAAATCAAGGAGGTTGGAATCAGTTGTATCCCTTATAGCTGTGAAATCAAGGAGGTTGTAATTGGATTTTGATATAGTAATAAAACTCTATGCAATCCAACGTTGCGTCGGACTGAACATATGAGCAATTCTGAGCCAGTATAAAACCTAGTGTGTTCTTTTCTTTTCTGCACTTTATTTTTGTTTGTCTCTGCATTTGTGCTTGATTCTATATCTGTGATTGTTTCTGTGGTGTTTGATTCATATAGTAGTTCACATAAACTTTAGATTTTGTTTAAATTCTCAAAAATACTATTTACACCCCCTCTATTGTTTGTTTTGCCTTAACGATCCATTCCTTATTCTCTAACACATTCATCAACCTAAAAGGCTTGACTAGCCACTCAAAGAAGCCATCTGGAGTTCTAAAAGCGGTCTTTTCTATACTGTCCTCGGCCACCCTCAACAGATGAAATCCCATGGCCAAATCTAACTGTGGGAAAACAGATGCGCCAACTAGCTGGTCAAACAGATCGTCAATCCTCGGGAGTGGGTGCCTATTCTTCTTGGTGGGCTTATTCAACTCCCTATAATACACACATAGGCGAAGTGAGCCATCCTCCTTGGTTGTGAAGATGACTGGAGCACCCCATTCTGATATACTTCGCCTAATGAACCCCTTCTCAAGTAGCTCCCCTACTTGCTTACTAAGCTCCTTCCTTTCCCTAGGAGCCATGTAGCGCACATACAATGCGACTAGCTTCGCATTATCCACTAAGTATATCCGGAAATCAATCTCGCGCCTCAGAGGTAATCCCCAAACCTTATAAAAAACATCTGGATACTCATAGACTATGGGTACAGATCGCAAATCATCGGCAGAAGCATCAAGTGATTATAGGAAACTAAGCATGACAGACCCCTTTGGGTCACAGGAAATCTCGAGAGTCCTCCTCCCACGGCAAATCAAAAGTCTAATGACCCTCCTCTCACAGTCTTGGATAACACCATACTTGGCTATCCCATCCGTCCCTAGAATCACACCATAGCCAATAAAACCAAGCATATACGCATAGCACTTAAACTCGACGCCTAACACAAATATCCTCATATCCCGACATATCATAGACAAATGAGTCCTGCCCCCAATGGGTTTGAGACGATAACTGGATCAGAAACAATACTAGTACTAAGGTATAGAGACACAACCACAGAATCAGATATAAAAGAGTGAGAAGCACTAAAATCAAAAAGAGTCCTAACTGGATAATTGAAAAGGAAAATCAAACCTTCAATAGAAAATTTCCTACTTCTGTACGTACCACTGGCCTCGAGAGCATGCACCTACCCTCCAGAAGATCCTGCCCTTTGCCCCTGTCCTTGCTTCTTCGGGGACTCCCTAGTACAGTGTCCAACTCCACCACAGTTGAAGCAAGCATTCTTCCTTTTTCTGCAATCCGTGACCAAATGACCTAAGCTCCCATAACCATGACATTTCTTACCATGAACCTTGTCATTTTTTGGCCCTTCTTTTGTGTTTCTTTCTAGGGCCACACTTTATTATTTTGTGTCTCGTCAGTCTTTATCTTTATCTTTTCATATTTACCCTCTTCGTGCATCAATGCCATGTCAACAAGTCTTTCAAAAGTTGCCCTCATCGGTATATGAGACAACACCGATGCTTGGAGAGGTTGATTCAATCCTCTTGCAAAATTAAATCTTTCTTGTGCGGGGCATTCACCAATTCTAGACCAAACCTTGCCAACTTATTGACATACTCTTTAACAGACATACTTCCTTGCTTAAGTGCCAAGAATCACTCCATCTGCATACTCTCTTCTGCCTAAGAAAGGAACTTCATCTCGAATCTCCATAGGAAATCAGCCCAAGTATCAACTGGATGCCCTGCTTGTGTCACCTCCCATGAAAATGAAGCCTCGTCCTTAAGCTGCCACATAGCCAACTGTATCTTTCTATGGTCGTCGACCTCAAAAAGTGCAAGCAAGTTCTCTGTCTCTCGCAATCAATTCCGTGCTTCCATAAAGCTCTCAGTTCCATGTAATGGTTTTCCTCCATTGCACAGAAGTATTTGCATATCTTAGAGAAATTATCTACTTGCAAAGGTAGAGGAGCAGCGGCTGCTGCTAGGGGAAGGGTATCACCTTGGCCTCTGGCAGGTGCCGTAGCCTCGAGATATCTATGGAACCAAGATGGTATCTGAACGCCCTCAGGAAGATACGGTCCCCTAGATATGTTGAAAAGAAAGGAAAAGGGATTCAAACAGAGAATCGAAAGGTATTTTATATGGCCTTGGGGAATATGTTTTTCAAAAACAAGTTTTTATTCGAAAATACTTTGCTTTTGAAAACAATTTTCAAAACTTTTATCTGATCTTGTAACCTTCAGCTCTGATACCAAATGTGACACCTCACGTCCGTTAATGTCACTCTTTATCAGAATGCATTAAGTCCCATAAAGCATTATAAGTATACAGAATCTCATAAGACAAATATAAAAATAGTAGCAGAAATTTAAAATTACATTATTCAGCAGAAAAACATTGTAGTCTTAAAACCAGTTACAACGTCAGGCTGAAATACTGAAACCAAATACATAACACCAAAACATCTGTCTTGCGCCAAAAACCATAAGAATACAAAAATGTCACTCTTTATCAGAATGCATCACTCTTTATCAGAATGCATTAAGTCCCATAAAGCATTATAAGTAAACAGAATCTCATAAGACAAATATAAAAATAGTAGTAGAAATTTAAAATTACATTATTCAGCAGAAAAATATTGTAGTCTCAAAACCAGTTACAACATCAGGCTGAAATACTGAAACCAAATACATAACACCAAAACATCTGTCTTGCGCCAAAAACCATAAGAATACAAAAATGTAAAATCATAATCCCCAATAATAGCTATAATAAAGTAGACAAGTAGTCGAAACGATACATCAAAGCAAAAACAGAAGTGAGAGAAAGTCCTAGTCACGCCTGAGCGTACCCACCCTGAGAACCTAGGGGAAAGGAAAGAGAGAAAGGGAAATAAAAAGGGTCATACATAAAGTCTGGCGAGTCCGGTGACTATTAGCATATTAAGAAGTAAAAGTATCAAGATAGGTAAATAAACTAGATGAGAGATAACAGTAACATGCAACAGGTATAAATAGGATGAACAAGATAAGCAGAATAAATAGAGTAAACTATGCTTCCCAGTTAGTTTTATGCACCAATACTGGTATGACAGATATGTGACAGGATTAGGTAACCCCTAATTACTTAACAGAAACAGAATGGTCCCAACAGAAATATAATCGTAGTTTTAGGTGTACTCTAATTTCATAACGGGTTTTACCCCCAACAGAAATAACAAGTACCTCATCAGAAATAGTGGGTATTTCCCTAAACAAAAATAATGGGTACCTCAACAGAAACAGGCAGGACTAAATGTAACCTAATTACTACCCCCAAGCGATCGGCTCCCTAACTTTTAAATATCTTGTGTTGGACCCACAGTAGGGTGTATGACTTCCTAAAGTGGCAATATGTAGTAGGACGCAGACTTATTTAATGGTGCTACAACGGCTTAGGTTCCTATACAGACCGGACCCATGCACACCCATGACTCCGTTGGAACGTGCCCGTATACACCCCCTTTCAGATGAACCTCTTACAATCGGTTCAGTATGCGTGCCCTGACCCCTACCTAGTGTGGGATCCCTGTTTTATATCAAGATGGGTTACTAAATGACATGGGCCCCACACAGCGTATGACACAAGTCAAGCCCCTAAACTTGTGTCCCTCAATTAACTAGGATTTTTAGTAGGTTAAGCTTTACAAATTTATAGGTTCGCCTAATCCCTATAGATTAACAGGTTAAGTTTTACAGGTTAACAGATTCATATAATCCCAACAGATTAAACAGATCTACTTAACCCCTAGTCCTAACAGATTTACTCAACCCCACAGAGTTATCAAGTTTCACAGGTTCCTTATAGTTTTATTTACATGTTCCACTTAATCTTCGAATTAAGCCTGTAGATTTATATGCCTCCAAATTTCATCATAATTCATAGTACAAGATATGCCCCCAAATTTCAGTCATATTCCACAGTATAAGATATTCCCCAAATTTTCCCAGCCTTTATTTTCATCCCCAAACATTCCCAATTCCCTTTATATGTATGTCTCTTACGAGATTAGCCTAGGATCGAAGGTAGCCCAGACTTATAAAATAAAAAGGAAATAAGAGAGGGACAAGAACAGAGATAGGCATATAATGACAGAAATAGGCATGTAATAACAACTGAACAACAGAATAGGTGTACAGAAGAATACATGTAATTATAGAAGAACTGTTTAGATATGAATCGGTTTCTTCACAGGCATAGGCTCTGATCCAGGTTTATTATCATGTTAGGATTACTGTTAAATTTTTATATCTAAAAGTAAAATGAACTCACAGAGATTTGATTTAAAGAACAAAGAATAATATGCTGATATTGTAGAAGGGATTCTTGAATAAGCCAGATAAGAATTGTCTTAATTCAATCCAAGTTTCGGCAGCATCTCCTCATCTTCATTTTATATTTTTAGAAAAAGAGTTTGAGGAAGAAGTATGAAGATGCATAATTGATTTGAAAGGAGTGCATGACTTTATATAGAGTTTCCAAGACAATCCTTAACCGTCGGATCTCTATTTTTAAATCCAATCCATTCACAAAAATAACGAACCTGGTTAATAAAATAGTCTACAGAAAAATGAATCACGCTAGATCGCGAGTGGGCCAACCCATCCCACCTGAGTCGACCCATAGGTCGAACCAAACCAGGCATGGGCCGACCCACAGTAGGTCATGTTCCCGCCTTCATTTGCCGCTCGTTTATTTTGATTTATTTTGAAATTCTAGTTTGTTTTATTTATACATAAATCTCTTACATGTATACAAACTTCTAACCTTCATTTCCTTTTCATATGATATCTGTTTTACGCAAATTCAGAGTCTATCTTAACCAGAATTCTGAGACAAACATAATGGTACAATCCATTTTTCTTAATTCCGAACATTTAACTCATTATCCTTTAGTTTATTGTTAATAATGTCCTTTAAAATTATGGGGTGTTATAAACAATATTTTTATTAATGGGAGGTGTATCATTTTGAACATTATTATTTTATTTTTTATGATAGAGACAATTTCCTCATCATCATTATTAATTTTAAGAATTTTTTTGTCCAAAAAACATATAGACTTTCTTCAGTTATGGTTGTTCGTTTGTTAAATATTCTATATGCTCTACTTTGGTCTGAATATCTAAAAAAAAAATCCTTCATTAGCTTTTGGATTAAATCTTTCAAGATGCCCTTTGTATTTAGAATAAAGCATTTTGAACCAAATGTTCTTAAGTATGATACTTTCAGTTTCCTTCCATAGAATATTTCATAATAAGTGTTTTTGTCATTGATTGTAGTGTTACCTTATTGAATACATAACATGTCGTTGTAATAGCTATGGCCCAAAAATGTTTTGGAAGATCACTGTAATTTAATAATGTTCATGCACACTCTTATAAGGTTCAATTTTTCTTTTTTACTACATCATTTAGTTGTGGTGTTCGAGGAAATGAAAATTTATGACTAATTCCCTTTTTATTACAAAAACTTGTAAAAATCTCATTTTCGAATTCAACTCCATGATCTTTACAAATATTTTTAAATTTAAAATCTGTTAAAATTTTAATTTTTTTAGCAAATATTTTGAACATACCAAAAGTGCCACTTTTTTGTTTCAAAAATAATGTCCATATACATCTTGAGAAATCATCAACTATTACAAAAATGAATTTGTTGTGATTTATTGATCGGGTTTGGTTAGGTCCAAAAAGTCAAAATGCAACAATTCTAACAGTTGTTTTATATATATATGTATGTATATAGAAAGTAAATATTTAATGAGAAAAATAAATAAAAATATTAAAGTAAATAAGAGTAATCACACCAGAATTTTATACTGGTTCATATCTCCTATCCTATTTCCAAGCCTAAAGCTATCTTCAACCTTTCACTAACCAAATTCCCTTGCTTCTCCCAAAGGAATAGTCTTTGATACAACAAAGTTTCTTTGACAATAATGTGTTCTAGAAAATACGGATTTTCACTAATAGTACAATGATCTTCCTATATCTTTATTTAGTATTATAAACTTGATAGTGTATGAGAATATGGAAGAATATAAGATCGTGGTTATAAGATATGAAAGCAAGAAGCGATAGATATAGATTACATATATAATAATGAATTAGATAAATTCAGAAGTTGTATCTCTTTATAATGATAGTAGTATATTTATACTTGTTGTAGAGTTTCCGTGAATAGTTACTTCCATTTTTTTCAGTCCTGGAGATTTTACCTTTCATCATTGAAGAGATCTGGTGAAGATATGAAGAGACACCTTTTTGAAAATGATTGTTGCTTCTTTGTAAAAATTACCAAACCAGGTTTCAGACGTCTAGAAACGAGTGTCAAATATCTGACCTGGGTATATATAAAAAAATCAAGAGAGCAACGTCAGACGTCTGATCCTGTGGTCCCAGACGTCTAACCTGGGTTACTTTGTGCATTTGTTTTATTTCATTGTCTTGAGTTTTTTATCATGATCTATGATGCTTGTATAAGGATAGTGTGACACCCCTTAATTTAATACACATAATTACATAAAAAAGACAATATAATGAATATTAATTAATTAAATAGACTTTACCATTGCGTTCGACTCGGAATTCAGGTTCAGATAGAACCCTGGTTTGCGTAAATCAGATAATATATAAAGAAGACATGAGCTTTCAAAGTTTAAACAAAATTCAGAATTCAAACACGAAAAAAAACTCATGCAAGCGATGGCAATGGGGCAACTCCCCCAGAACCGGATCGACTCCTTGGTCGACCCAAGTCTAAGGGGGTTGACCCATGGGTCGACATGGTTGGTGGTGGGTCGACCCACCCGCATGTAGGACGAATTCTGAATTGTTTTGTTTATATTATTCATTTGTTGATGTGTATGGATGGATTTGAAAACCTAATATCTAATGTTTTGGGATTGTCTTGGTTCATCTATAAATATGATAGCTATCTCTCATTTTTCCTACATAAAAAATCTCTTCATTCCTCTCTTCCTCCATGACTATGTTCTAAAATAAATTAAGAAAAACGGGGAGATGTTGCTAGAAAATATAGATTAAAATGATAATTCAAGATCTGCAATCAACAACAACCATTTTTCAAAGACTACTTCTGTATATAGGCTGCATCACTGTGAGTTCAAGTTATTTTTAGATTAGACATCTAAAAAGTATTATGATAGTAAATAGTTTTGGATCTGGAATAAACAGTATATAAGTTATTTCTTATATATGTTCTTTTACTGTTTTTTTGTTAATACATGTTCTCTTATTAAGATCTATGGTTAATTTATAATCATGTATAGATATATCTTCCTTATGCCCTTTTTCTATCTTTAATTTATTTACAGTCTTTCACATGCCTATTTTATATGGGTTGAGTTTGATTATGTTATTCTCCTTCTTTTTCCTTTTATTTATGTTGAACCTAAGCCATCGAGAGCCCAGACCATTTACCGATTAAATTTTCGTATCACTGGAATAATTGGAATAACTGAAATGACAATAAAAAGGAGTATTTGGGGCGTATTAAAAATTAAGGGCTTTTGACCATAAATCTGGGGATTATAGTAAAACAAAAAAATACGCAAACATGTTAAACAGACTAGACTTAATATTATATTAAGTAAATAACATGTTATGGAAAATGTAAGTACAAGATGTAATTAAAAGTATAATAAGGTATTGTAAAACATATACATCTGGGCAGGTGCATGTTTTCGGAAAGGGGTTGTACACAGGATAACATTTACAGAGAAATGTAATTTACAACCATGCTTATTAATGAACATAAACCTACTAAGTTAAACTGGATAATTAATAAGCCAAGAGGTCCATCGTCTTGTTGTTGTATCGGGTTTTGGGGACTATTAAATCCTATTTACTTGATGGCACAAGCTTAGGAGGTGTGGCTTGTATCAATTTGTGTGGAACCTGTATTAGTCAGTATCCTTGTCGGTATTATACTAGGGGCCTCGCACTAGGTAGGGGACATGACATGTTTTACTGATCTGGATAGTAAAAGGTTCAAAATGAGGAAGGTGGGTACGAGTGCTTTCCGGCAGAGTCATGCGCGTGCATGGGTCCGCATAGGGAAGATAAGACGTTGTAACACCAAAAAATAGGTTTGTGTCCTATAAGTTGCTGAGTTAGGGACTGATACACCCTACTATCGGGGATGACACATGATATTTACATAACAGGGAGCCGATCGCATGGGTAGAAATTAGGATAAAACCTAATCTTGATATACTGGTATTGGTGCAGAAAACAAGTTCTTAGGTTATAAATGAGAAGCTTAAATGTTCTTACCTTATCTTATTATCCTCTTACTTCGTGTTTGTATATTTTTATTGTACTTCTCATCTAGTATTATTTATCTGTCTTGATAAAACTTATCAATGCTTATGCTAAAAAACACTGGAACTCACAAAACTTTATGTCTATCCTATTTTATTTTTCCTTCTCTCTCTTCCTTCCCCCTCCTCCCTCAGGTTCTCAAGGTGGTGTTCAGCAGTGATCGTGATTTTCATCTTGGATTCTTGGATTTCTCTGTTTATGTATTAATTCGAATTTTTCTCTACTTTGATATGGCTATTAAAAAGGGATATGGTTTTAAGATTTTCTACTGTGATAGTTTGCTTCATAAGACAGTTGGTTTTATCTATTGTGTTTGGTATTTGAGAAATATGATAAAATGATGTTGTAATTGGGATTTGGAAGTAATGCTTTTTATTTAATAATGAAAGTTAAATTTTCCGTAGCAATTGTTATTCTGTCTTGTGAAAATTTTGTTACTGTATGCTTATTGCTCTTCACAAATTCTAATGCATCCTCATATGGGTGACATTAGGAGATGTGGGGTGTCACACATGGTATCGTAGCTAAAGGTTACAAGATCAAAGAGAAAGTTTTGAAAAAGTTTTTTAAAAGCTAAGTATTTTCAATTAAAAATCTGTTTTCGAAAAACATATCCCCTCTAGCTATATACAACATTCCTTTGATTCTCTTTTTGAATTTTTATTTCTTCTCTTTCTAGCATGTCTAGGGCTCCTAATCTTCCTGAGTGCATTCCACTACCGACATGGTTTCATAGATATCTAGAAGCTATAACACATGTCGGAGTACAAGGAGATGTCCTACCCCCAGCTGCAGCCACAGTAGCTCCACCTCCTCTTGTAGTCAACTTTTCTAATCTTTGTTAGGATTTATGCACAATGGGAGGCAAGCCATTTCCTGGTACCTAGAGTTTTGTTAAGGCATGCAATTATCTTAGAGAAACGAAGAATGTGTTAGGTCTTTTCAAACTCGGTGATAGAAGAAAAATTCAGTTGGCCGCCTGACAAGTAAAGGAATAAGCTTCATACTGGTGGCAGGTAACACGGGTGGGACAACTAGTGGCTATTTGGGATGATTTCAGATAGAGGTTTGAGATGAAGTTCTTGTCTTAAGAAGAGGAAGGAATGCAGATGGGGAACTTTTTGGCTTTAAAATAGGGAAGTAGGTCAGTAAAGGAATATGTTAACAAGTTTAATCAACTAGCAAGATTCGGTTTGGACTTGGTGAACACTCCCCATAAGAAATCACTTAGTTTCACAAGAGGGTTGAATTAACCCCTCCAAGGGCTGGCATTATCTCATATCCCAATGGGGGCGACTTTCGAGAGGCTTATTTACATGGGTTGTATGCACAAAGATGGTAAAGAGGATAAGAAGGAAGTCAAGACTGAGGAAGCACAACCCAAGACTGAGAAAAAGAAATGATGGCCCAAGAAGCGGCACAAAAGAAACGAGGAAAGCCCAATAAGGCTCAGATCAAGAAAAAGGTTAAGTGTCATTTTTGCGGAGCTTTAGGACATTTTATGGGAGATTGTAGAAAGGCAAAGAAGTCTTGTTTCACTTGTGGTTAACTTGGACATTTTACTAAGCAATGCCCTAACAAGCAAGGACAAGGAGAAGGATCGTCAGGAACACAATTGCGTGCTCTTGAGGCTAGTGTACCAGATCAAGGTAGGAAATTCACTATCGAAGGTTTGATTTCCCTTTTTGACTATCATATTAGGTCTCTCTTTGATTTTGGTGCTTCTCATTTGTTTATATCCAATTCTTTGGTAGATAGTATGCACCTAGATACTAGTATTGTTTCTGATCCCGTTGTATTCTCAAACCCCATATGAGGTAAGACTCATCTTTCTATGACATGTCGAGGTTTGAGAATTTGTATCTTTGGCGTCGAGTTTGAAAGTGACGCGTATGTTCTTAGCTTTATGGGTTATGGGTAGATTCTAGTAATGGATTGGCTAGTCATGTATGGTGTCATTCTAAACTGTGAGAGGAAAGTTGTTAGGCTTCTAACGTGCCAAGGGAGAACTTTCGAGATTTCGTGTGACCCACGGGGGCCTGTTATGCTCAGTTTCCTTGATTCGTCTGAGGCTTCTGTAGACGATGTTCGATCAGTACCCATAGTCAGGGACTATACGGACACGTTTTATAAGGTTAGGGGATTACGTCTGAGGCATGAGATAGACTTCCAGATTTACTTGGTAGAGAATGCAAAGACAGTCGTGTTACCAGTGCGTCACATTGCTCGTAGAGAAAGAAAGGAGCTTTGCAAGCAAGTAGGGGAGCTATTCGAGCAAGGATTTATTAGATGGAGCATATCTGAGTAGGGAGCTCGAGTCGTCTTTGCAACCAAGGCAGATGGCTCACTTTGTCTATGTATCGACTATAGGGAGATGAATAAACTCACCCAAAAAAATAAACACCCACTTCCGAGGATTGACGACTTGTTTGATAATCTAGTAGGCGCATCAGTTTTCTCGCTATTGGATCTTGACACGGGATTTCATCAGTTGAGGGTAAAGGATGATAGTATTGATAAGAATGCTTTTGGAACTCCGGACGGTTTCTTTGAGTGGCTGGTTATGCCTTTTGGACTGACCAATGCACTCGCATATTTTGTGTACTTGATGAGTAAGGTGTTGAGAGAGTTTCTAAACAAGTTTGCAACGGTCTTCGCGTATGATATTTTGATCTTCTCAAG
This sequence comes from Allium sativum, assembly GCA_030737875.1. Lineage (NCBI taxonomy): Eukaryota > Viridiplantae > Streptophyta > Magnoliopsida > Asparagales > Amaryllidaceae > Allium > Allium sativum. The sequence goes on along the minus strand of CM060915.1, from coordinate 214,726,658 downwards.
GAACGAGGAAGAACATGTCGTACACTTAGGAGAGGTTCTACGCACTCTCAGATCGCATTAGCTCATGGAAAAATTTTCTAAGTGTCATTTTTGGAGAAAGGAAGTAAGGTTCCTAGGGCATGTTGTCTCTAAGGATGGGATAGCAGTAGACCCCGCTAAAGTTGTCGCGGTTCAAGATTGGAAGGCTCCTAAGAATGCAATGGAGGAGATAAGTTTTCTAGGGTTGACAGGTTATTATAGGAAGTTCATTAAGGACTTTTCAAGGATATCATCCCCGCTCACCCGACTGACGAAGAACTTGGCTTTTGCTTGGAGCATTTATTGCAAGGATGATTTTCAGAGATTGAAGAGGGCTCTGAGTTATGACTCTCCCTGGTGGTAGCAAGGTGTTCACTGTTTACACAGGGCTAGGTGTTGTATTGATGCAAGAAGGTAGGGTATTATTCTATGGTTGTAGACAATTGAGCGTTCAGGAAAAGCACTACCCTACCCATGACCTAGAGCTGGCTGATATAGTGTTCGCACTTAAGTCTTAGCAACATTATCTACTTGGAGATAGATTTTGGGTTATACGCGCATAACAACCCGGAAAATCAGAACCAATTTAAAATTTTTACTTTAAGAAATTTTGGTTAGAAAATGTGCTATAATTTAAAAATGCCATTTTTAAATAATCTTAAAGCTATTAAAAACAGACATTTTATAAACGACCTCTGTTTTTGACGAAACCATTTTTGTTGGATCCGGAATGTCAAATTATTGCTAAGTTTAATTTTTCATAATTTTTGGAATCAATATGTGAACGTGGTAAATTAAACTGTGTTCGATAATTTCTATTGAATTTGATCGACCGTTAAAAAGGCAATTTTTCAAACGAACTCCAAATTCGACGAAATTAATTTTTTTAGGACAGTATCATCAAAACATAGTTAGATTTATTTTTTGGGAATTTTTGGAGTTCGTATGTGGCCCCGGTAAATTTAAATGTACGACCAAATTAAATAATTAAATGATTTATATTTTAATTTGATGAAAACAAGCTAAAAATGATCGAATGGGTTGATGAGACCTAGCCCATTGTGTCCGGAAGGGGGATATATGGCTAGGGGCAACATTTGTTGGGCTGAATTTGGAGCTATTAGGAATTAACGGGGTTTTATTTGCAAACTAGAAATTTAATAATATTTTATTATAAATAATGGTTTAACGAAACGCTAATCAAAACAGTAGCCACCGCCCCTAATTTCCATGGCCAGAAACCCTCCAAACTTCAACTCTTAATTTCTCTCGATCCTTACAATAAAACTCCCCTTCCTTTTGACAATATTGGAGTCCTCTCCATCCCTTTCCCATCCATACGGCTTATCCCTCCTGCAATTGAGTATCCGTTGTGTTCTAGCACCCCGAATTTCCATCGTTTCGAGCGCCACCATTCCCTATAGCCCAGATCACACGCCACCGCGTGGGGCTCCCTGGTGCGGCCTCCCGTGCTCTACGTCATGGTGCGATCTGATCGTGCCAACCCTTCGTGATTTGAAAGTAATCGGGAGCCCTAGTTTTGACAAAACAAGAACATCGTCGGCCTTGTTTCAGATAGGAGGAAGAAGGCAAAATTCTAGTTAAATTAATTAATTAATTAAAAATATTATTTACACAAATAAATTAATATCTTATTCATACAAATACAGAATTGGACAATTTCAAAGCCGTTGGGACCGTAAATTCGAGATCTACATTTCAGAACAGACTAGAACAAATTTGGAGCAAATCAGAATTTGGGGCTATTTCAATTCTGAATTGAACAAAATTAAAAATCTCGTGAGATTTCTTTTTAAAATAATTAATGATTAATTATTATCATGTTTTGAAATTTCTGCAAATACGCTGTCCAATTCAGTTTGTTGTTATCCGCGATTTGATTTGGGTTGATTGATGTTGTTTGGTGTGATCTGTTTGATTAAATTGTATATAATGGAATTATCGAGAATTGTCAACAAATGAAAATTTCATTGTTATTTGTTATATTGAAAAAAGATTTGTGTGAAAACAGAAATATCATTTTTTTTGTTGAAATAAAATTGTCAACAAAATAAAAGAATCATTTTTATGTCTTTTGCTGTAACAGAATTGTCAACAAAATAAAAGAATCATTTTTATGTGTTTTGTTGAAATAGAATTGTCAACAAAATAAAAGAATCATTTTTTTGTGTTTTGTTGAAATAGAATTGTCAACAAAATTAAAGAATCATTTTTATGTGTTTTGTTGTTGAAATAGAATTGTCAACAAAATAAAAGAATCATTTTTATGTGTTTTGTTGAAATAGAATTGTCAACAAAATAAAAGAATCATTTTATGTGTTTTGTTGAAATAGAATTGTCAAAAATATAAAAATATCATTTTTATTTGTTTTGTTAAAATTGAATTGTATACAAATTAAAAGAGACATTTTTATTGTCATGTTATACATTAGATTTGTATACAAATTAAAAGAGACATTTTTATGGTCATGTTATACATTAGAGTTGTATACAAATTAAAAGAGATATTTTTATCATAAGGGTATACATTAGAATGGTATACAAATAATGAAAATGAAAATTTTCGTTTTATTTGTCATTAGTAACATAGAACATGTCATGTAAATTAAATTCATTTTTATTTGACATTAGAATTGTAAAACTTGTCATGTAAATTAAATTCATCTTTTATTTGACATTAGGATTGTAAAACATGTCATGTAAATTAAATTCATCTTTTATTTGACATTAGAATTGTAAAACTTGTCATGTAAATTAAATTCATCTTTTATTTGACAATAGAATTGTAAAACATGTACGTATGACAAGATTGTTTTTTTAATTTCTATCACTAGAATTAGAAAACATGTATGTAGACAAAATTGACTTTTTATTTTGTCATTAGAAGAATCGAAAGTTATGCAAATAAAATACATTTTATTTGACATTAGAAACATGTAGAGAAATGTATGCAAATAAAAATACATATTTATTTGACATTAGACATGTAAACATGTTATGTAAATATTGCTTCGTTTTATTTTGACATTAGTAACATATAGAGAAATTATGCAAGTAAAATACATTTTTTATTTGACATTAGAAACATATAGATATGTTATGCAAATAAAGCATTCTTTTATTTGGCATGTTAAACATGTTAGTGGAATCGTCGAATGATTTATATTTATATATAATTATATATATATATATAAGTTAAAATTAAACGAATCACGCGCGGTAGTTCGCGTTTCGGAATCGTAATAAACGATTATACCGAATGATCCGACCGTCGGATTTTCCCAAAACTGGAACCGTTAGGTCTGCTTTGGGAACATCTTTCCAACGATATAAAATTTGCCAAAACCCAACTGTTAGATTTCAAGAAAAGTGTAAATCAAATTTGGGTAAAAAAAGCACCAAGGCCGCCCATTGACCCGAAGCGTCGTTGAAAATCGTTATAAAATAATATTGATGATATGAGATGATTTAAATTATACATATTCGAGAATTATTTGAAAAGACTGAGTTCAATCTCATTTCAAATAATTATAGACGATTTAAATCGAAGATATTGAAGACGGTGTTTAAAGACCAGCGATCTTCACATCGAATGGACAACTACTGATGCCCTTGATTGGAGTTACTTCCTTGAAAGGGTTACAGTGGTAGTTGTCCGGACGTACTTGTTGATTGTCTGGATAAGCGAACACTTCTCTTTCATATTGGACATACGGGACGAGGAATAAGGTGTCTCCGGTTTCGTTCAGACCCAGAACGGACTTGTAAATGGATGTGTGTCTGATATTGGATTTCGTACTATGTGAATTGATTTCTATTTAATATATATCTATTTGGTGGCGTAGAATTTATTCTCTTGCTTAACACCCTTCTCTAAGATGCACGAGCTCAGAGGTTATATATTGATAGTTATCAGAAGCATGGTATGAATTGTCAGTGTGGCATGCCAAGATGCAAATGATCAAGGCTTTTGTTGAAAAGCAGAGCCTTGTGGTTGATGATCAAAACACAACTTATTTAGGCATAGCTTTGTGCATAAGCGTTACTTCGCGAGCCTCACACCCTGGTATGAGTCAAAAACGGGATAAGGACCGTAGGGAGTGCATGCGTTTCTTTCTAGCTAGAAGTGGTGACATGGTATGGAGCCTAGACATTTTTACTTATGTGGATGATGGATTTTGCAAGGCCTCGTGTATTGGTCGTTACTGGTCAAGTGATAGGTCCAATAGGACCGGGAAACGTATAGTTTAGGAATTGTCAATCCACTAAAGTATTTGTGGAACGGCCCTACCGCATCCAAGGGTTGCCCATAAGTGTGATCCTGAGACATTTACTAGAGTCTATCGAATCATTGAGGAGCCATCCCTAGCCTTGACTCATGATGGAAACCCAATTTCCAATACGATATTACGGATTTGATTGTAAACCTATATATGGCGACATAGGATATGGTAGTTATGCCGTCTAGGATTGATACATTTACTTTAAAAGTATTTTAAAACTGATTAGACACTAATAATAATATTAAATATTATTTTATACGTATCAAGCATGTTTGATCATTATAAGGTAAAACTCTATCCTCCGGTTTGCATTACATTATGTGGTGGGACTTGAGTCTTATAATGATTTCATTTTTCTAAAAAGCATTGCATTGTTTTTAAAAGATTTACTCATTTTATGCACTGGAAATCCAATGGAGTAAACCCGTTCCGCATTAGCGGCGTGATCCTGTGATTAGCCTTATTATTAGATAAGTTAAGTAAGATTTCTCATACCAATCCCATGACTGACTCGTAGTTTGTTTCACTTGCAAACTCGGGTGCCCTTATTTTTATATGGGCAGCCAAGTGACAGGTATCAGGTTATTTTGGATATGCACAGAAGTGGAGCATGCTATCGTACAAAAGACTGAGATCATTTCTATCTTTTATTTCTAATTTGAAACATTTAGACATCATTTATCCATGTTGTATTTGATGATGTTTTATACCTATTTCTATTCGCTGAGACTTTCTATATGCTAAGTTGTATCTTGTAACTATGACATTCTGATGTTGATGATATTGCTATTTTCCGCCGCTATGATTTATGTATTATGCTGTTATCTAAAATCTGTTGTTGTTATAAGTATGTTATATTCCAATGATTATCCTTGCTTTCGTACTACGGAAGTTTGGGGTTATCACAACGCGGATCATAAGTCGCTCAAATATTTGATCTCATAAAGAGATCTCAATTTAAGGCAACAATGATGGATGGATTTCCTAGCATCCTACGATTTCGAGATAGCTTATATCCAGACAAGGGTAATGTAGTGACAGACGCGTTGAGTAGGCAAAGGATGACCTTGAGTCCTCTATTCATAGAGTGGAAGAGCTTGGAGTATATATCAACCTTTGATTTTAGGCCATCTACGGATTTTACGCCTGGTATGTTAGCATCATTGACAGTATAACCTACTCTTATGAAGCGCATTGGATCTACACAACGAGAGGACCCACAATTAACAGACATCTTGGATAGGCTAAGTGGAGGAGAAACCTCTAGTCACTTAAGTAGATATTCTGTAGATGAGAAAGGGTAGCTACGACAAGATGGAAGGCTTTGTGTTCCCCAAGCTAGGGATTTGTTGAGGATGGTCCTCGAGGTGGCTCATCACTCTTGGATGACTATCCATCTGGGAGGTGACAACATGTACCGAGATATGAAGAGGGTTTTCCATTGGATGGGTACGAAGAAGGATGTGGCCGAGTTTGTGGCTCGATGTTTGACTTACCAACTAGTGAAGGCTGAACAAAGTAAACCTAATGGATTACTTCAGCCCTTGGATGTCCCATAATGGAAGTGGGAGAGCATCTCTATGGACTTCATTGATGGATTGCCCAGATCAAGGAAGGGCAATACGAGTATATGGGTTATAGTTGATATACTTACGAAGAGCGCTTACTTTGTTCCTGTCAAGAGCAAGAGGACGACAACTTGGCTAGCATCGGTATACCTTAGAGAGATAGTCTGACTTAATAGGGTACTGTCCAGTGTCATAAGTGACTGTGACCTCATCTTCACGAGTATTTTTGGAAGAGCTTGCAAGAGGCACTGGGTACACAGTTACAATCGAGCAAAGCATAACACCCTCAGACTGATGGACAAACTGAGAGGGGTAATAGGGTACTTGAGGGTTTACTAAGACTGTGTATATATCCTAGATTTCGAAGGGACTTGGGAGAAGCACCTCCCATTGGTTGAGTTTTCCTATAATAACAATTACCAGTCAAGTATAGGCATGACACCCTTCGAGGCACCTTATAGACGACCTTGCAGATCGCCCACGTATTGATGGAAGTCTACAGATAGACTTCTATTTGAACATGAGATTATTCGAGAGACTGCTGAGAAGATTGATCTTATTCATTGACGGATGAAAGCAGCTCATGGCAGGAAAAAGTCATATGCCGATAAGAGAAGGACTGATTGGAATTTAAAGTAGGAGATATGGTATTCATCGAAGCATCACCTCATAGAAATGTTGTTCGCTTTGGCTCGGTAGGGAAGTTGGCACCAAGGTATCAGTCCTTCTATGAGGTAATACTTTGATGAAGACCATATCTCCTCGGTTAGATTACCGGAGAGGCTGGGAGTTCACGACATATTCTATGTTTCCCATTTCAGGAAATGTCTACATGATACAGCAGAGGTAGTAGAGCCAAGCACGCTTAAGGATGTTGAGGTTGAGAAAGAGGCATCAGTTAGGAAAGTTCCTACCCACATTTTTGGATTAGAGGTTAAGAAACTACGCAATAAGGAGATCAAATTAGTGAAGATATAGTGGAGAGAAGACCGCAACGATGCAATGTGGGAACCCGAAGATAAGATTCGCACTTCTTACCCTTTTCTCTTTGAGAGTATGTTCTAAATTTCTTTTCCAAAAGAAGGGCCTTAGGTAGATACCAATTGATGAAAACATGTTTCTGAGACATGTTATGATTGATCGTTGCAAATGGATGCAAGTGTTTGCCAATGGACTCATATACACATACATTAGGCACAAGATCAGCTCAAACACTCACATATTGCATATGGATGTATGCACATTTTAAATTTGCAATGGATGAAAATGGTTGAATCATCACATGGATGTTGCATTTTGGTGAATGATTGTGCATGCATATAGAACTTATATGTTATGGTAGGATTCTTTTGCATACATATCGGGTACATGACGCAGACATATATTGCATTAAGGAGGTCAATTAAATCAGTCGACTGTCTGATTTTTGCATTAGTATAGGAACATATACACACAACACCCTTGAATATGTTCATATAAGCATTAGACATTCTTAAGGACAATGGATGCCAGTGGTTGGTGGATGAGTATATGACTATAGTTAGTTGTTAAATTAATAACATTCTTCTTAACGTGGAGATTTCGGGGATGAAATCCCATAAGTAGGGGAGAATGTAACACCCTATAATTTAATACACCATATTTACATAATAAAGACAATCAAGTGAACATTAATTAGTTAAATATTCAAAATTAAGTCAAATTGATTTTAACATTGCGTTCGTCTCGGAATTTAGGTTTAGGTAGACCCCTGGTTTTCGTAAATCATATAATATATAAAGAAGTTATGAGCTATCAAAGTTTAAAGAAAATTAAAGTAGGAAATTAAACGCGACAAGCAACGGTAATGGGGAGACCCTCCCAGAACTGGGTCGACCCCTCGATCGACCCATATCTAAGGAGGGTCGGCCCATTGGTCGACACGGTTGTTGTTGGGTTGACCCACCCGCATGCAGGACGAATTATGAAATCTGTATTTGAACTGTTTTGTTTATATTGCTCATTCGTTGAGGTGTATGGCTGGAGTTGAAAACCTAATATCTAACAGTTTGGGATTGTCTTGGTTAATCTACAAATAGGGTGGCTATCTCTCATTTTTACTACACATAAATTCTCTTCATTCATCTCTTCCTCCACGACTATATTCTAAAATTAATTAAGAAAAATGGGGAGATGATGCTAGAAAATATATATCAAAAGGATAATTCAAGATCTACAATCAACAACAACCCCTTTTCAAAGATTACTTATGAATGCAACCTACATCTCTATGAGTTCAAGTTATTTTTAGATTTTGGCATCTAAAATATATTATGAAAGTAAATAGTTTTGGATCAAGAATAAAAAGTACCTATAAGTTATTTTTTATATATGTCCTTTTACTATTTTACAGTTAATACATGTTCTATGGTTCGGATATACAATTAATTTATGTTCATGTACAGATCTATATTCCTTATTGTTAGCCTACTTTTTGAACTAGGCTATACAAAGTTAGAAGACCAATTATGAAGGATGTTGACTAGAAGAACATGCACTCGAAGTCCAGATCGGATCGGCAATATTTGACCAAGCCAAAACATTGAGGAGCAGAAAGCAGAAGAGTTCGGACAGAATCGGACCGGATCGGAATATACCGATCCGCACCTCCTCTCCTATACACGTCCGACCCGAAGTAAGAAGCAACATCAATTACATCCCATGATCCCTAGAGATGCAGAGCGGTTGTGCACACGTTCCCCCATCTTCACCCACGACTGTTGTGGGCTGTCACCATCTCGTTCCATCCGAACCCGACTCTTAAGGGATGAGTGTCACGTGCATCCGAACCGGAGCTATTTCAGGGTGATTTTTGGCCTATAAATAGACCACCAAGGGTCATTTCAAAAGATCTTTTGGCAATCCATCAACCCAAGCTTCCTCCATAATCGAATTCCACCACTTTATTCAGATTATAATCATCTTTAAAGTATATTTTTGAGAAGATTGAGTGAATTTATGTATTGTATGAGTGAGATTAAGTGAGAATTATTATTGTACTTGCATTCAAATCATCAATCCAACATGTATAAAGTGGACGTAGGCTCTTTAATGCCGAACCACTATAAATCGTGTCTTTTTCTTTGCTTTTTGATTTCATTTTGGTAGAATTATTGCTAATTTGGGTGTTGGAACCACTTTTTGATCTAACATTTTGGTACTTTCACTGAGAACTTTTTGAATTCTCTACTTTTTGAGAATATCATTCTACTATTTCGACCCTCAAGTTCAAAGAAGTTAATCTTCTGTTTCCGGCATTCTCGAGTATTTGTTGATTAATCTCTAAGGAATTGGATATTATGGCCAAAGGAAAAGGGAAAGAAGAACAAGGCGCCCGGGAGAATGAGGCTAGCGAAGATCAACAGGCCATAGTCGTGACGAGGTCGCGGGGACAGGGCTCTGGAATAGGCCGATCCGAACCGGGCGCACCGCACCAGGTTGATGACGTGCACCCGAACTGATCGGAGGCTCTGATCTGCTCGTACCCCCCTCCAAACTGATTCGGCTCTGCTACCCTACTCCGATCCGATCCGAACGCGGCTGAAATTGGTTCATCTACTCGAGCACCCGCCAATGCTCCGATATCAGCCGCAATGACTAGTGATCAACCCGCTCCATGTGCACTAGTCATGCATGGAGACTTTTCGCGCTTTCTTGATATGCTTGAGAGCACAAGGGACGCTTTGAAAGCGCACAAACATGACAGTCTTCGTATGTAAGAGAACATGATCACTATGAGTAGGGAAATCAGTGAACTTCATAGGCAGAAGACACCCTTTCCAACGCCTTACAGCGGACCAGTCATCCTCTTCGGATGAAGAGCGCCCTCGTGAAAGAAGGCCTTATGAGCGAGCTGAAAATCTTGATCAGCTGACCTTTGGATCTTTGGGATCCCATGAAAACGCTGCTCGTTTGCTAGAACCTGAGAGAGCCCATGTTGTTGCCCATTCGTGGATCTCACGTCCTACCCAGGGATCTTAATATTATCAATCCCACATAAGGACAACTCCTCCAACCCCTTCCTCCCGTGAATGACCGAGATCGTAGGAAATAGAGCAGAGCAGCTGCTGCTAGAAACAGGAGAACATCCCCTGGTCAGGAGCCTAGGGGCAATCCAAACATCAGGGCCAGAGAGCCTGAACCAACATTAGCGAATGCTGATGTAGAGACAATGGTGCATCAAATCATGGTTGATAGCCGACGCTATACCAATGAGGACTGGAGCATTAAACGAAGTCACACCCCCTTTACAGATGACATGCTGGACTTTTAATTCCCCCGGCGATTTAATTTGCCACAAATGGATCGGTATTCTAGGAGAATCGACCCTGGACAACATTTGATGAGATATCATGAATGCCGCAGCAGCTCCAGATGCTGTAAAATGCAAGGCCTTCCCGATTTATCTAGAAGATGTGGCATTGATGTGGTTCACTCGACTCCCTCCATGATCAATATCAACTTTTAAAGAACTGAGTGAACACTTTATGAACCAGTTTCGACTTCATGCTCGAAAATCTAAAAGCGTCAATGAGTTTCGAGGATTAAGTAGGCTCTAGGTGAATCTTTGAAATCATACTTAGACCGCTTCAACCTAGTTGTTATCGAATTCGGTGACCCTCACGAACCCACTATTTTGATGGTCTTAAGAGAAGGAGTCGACCCTGACACGGAATTCGGGGATTATCTATCTGGAAAACCACCCCATACTAGGGTGTTGTTATACGAAAAGGCCAATATTCGCTTGAGGCGAGAGGAAGCCTATGCGAATAGAAAGGGAAAATCTGAAGGGGTTTCTAAGGAAGATATCCAAAGCAATGTCGCTGTAAAACAATCCGGCGACAGTTCGGGGAAGGTTGAGGTGAACGTTGGCAACAAAAACGAAGGTAATAACAATAGGAATGGAAACGGCAATAAGAGGAATAGGAACCGAGGAAATAACTCCAGCAAAAGACCTCGATTCCAAACCTTGAGAACTATTCACCGCTGAATGACACATTGGAAAACATCTGCCTAGATACTTACAATGTTTTACAATATAAAAGGACGCCACCCAGAGACTCAACCAAAAAAGAGATCACAACTGGAAAATTTTGCCTGTTTCATGGAACTCATAGACACTCAACTAATGAATGTCGGCATCTGAGAGACATTGTTGAAAAGCTATTACGGGAAGGAAATTTAGACGAGTATAAAGTCGCTCCGAGAGACAAGGGGCAGGGGGGACAGACCCCGAACCAAAATCAACCTGCTCCTAAACCCACAGCTCAACAGAAAGGTAAATGAATTGTAATCAACACTATAGTAGGCGGGCCTCATTCAACCAGCCATAGTTATAGAGCGATGGACCAATATGTTAACGCAGCGAAACACATCGATATGGAGGAATGCAATAACCTTGAAGATATCGCTCCGGTGAAGCAATAGAAAACGATGTCTAACGATGTTGTGTTCCGTAACAGAGATGGTTTTGGAGTTCAATCACCTACTGAAGACCCATTGGTCATCACTACTACTATTGGTCCCGCTTTAGTTCATAAGGTATTGGTGGACAATGGAAGTTCAGTCAATATTCTTTTCAAGAAAGCGTTCGATCAGATGAAACTCGAACCGGAAGATTTGAAGCCTTGTGAGGGATGGATTCGCGGCTTCAATGGGGCATTGACGGCTCCATTGAGATATATATAATTGTCAGTGACGTTGGGACAAGGAGACTGTCGGAGAGTAAGAATTCTTCAGTTTGTAGTTTTGGACTCGCCCTATAACGCTTTCTTGGGTAGACCAGATCTCGCGGAATTCAGGGCTTGCATGCACCCTGGTGCCTATTGCTGAAGTTTCCAACCGAAGCCGGGGTGGGAGTAATGAAAGGTGACCAGGTCTCCGGACGAGCCTGCTACATGGCCGAACTGAAGATGTTGATGAAAGGATTAAGTATAGATGCTAAAGGTACTTCCCTCCTCCGAGGGAGGGTTCAGCATAGCAATTAAAGGGACCAGCCTAGTGGGAGTTGCCCAGAGGACTGTACGTGGATATAGATCCCAGAGAGGATGAAGAGCCTGGGGACAGAAAGGCGACCCCCAATGAAATGACTGTGGACATCTCCATTGATGATATTGATCCAACAAATGTGCTAAAGATTGGATCCCAACTGGATCCATTCCGAGCAAAAGAATTGACTGACTTCTTAAAGGCAAATTTGGACGTGTTGGCCTGGACCCATGCTGACATGTATGGGATATCTCCTTCCATTATGAGCCATTCATTGAGTATCAACCCAAAACATCCACCTGTTAAACAAAAAAGACGTACATTAGGCCCGTAAAGGTCAGCAACCCTAAAGAAAGAAGTGGAGAAGTTGAAAGATAATGGGTTCATAAGGGATTCAGTGTATCCCGACTAGATATCGAATCCTGTTTTGGTCAAGAAATCAAATGTAAAATGGCGGACATACATTGATTTTTTAGACTTAAATAAAGCTTGTCCAAAAGACAGCTTCCCGCTCCCTAGGATTGACCAACTGGTGGACTCAACAGCCGGACACGAGCTCCTTTCCTTCATGGATGCATACTCGGGATATAACCAAATCCCCATGCATGTGTCAGATCAAGAACACACGAGTTTTATAATGAATTTGGGATTGTATTGCTATGTGGTGATGCCGTCCGGACTAAAGAATGCCGGAGCCACATATCAGCGTCTGGTAAATCGATCTATAACCAGATTGGAAAAACCATGGAGGTCTATGTAGATGACATGCTCGTGAAATCTAGGCAATCCTCTAGTCATACACAAGATCTAGCAGAGATGTTTGATATCTTACGGCATACGGGATGAAGTTGAACTCCTTAAAGTGCTCATTTGGGGTAGCGTTTGGAAAGTTTCCCGATTTCATTGTGAGTTCTCGAGGAATTGAAATTAATCCTAGCCAGATAGCGGCAATAAGAAATATAGAAGAACCATGAAAGATTAGGGACATTCAAAGCCTGGCAGGGAAGGTCGCCGCATTAAGCAGGTTCATCTCCAAGGTCGCAGACAAGTGTGTCCCATTCTTCGACTTAATCAAGCGGGGGAAACGTAATTTCAAATGGACTCCAGACTGTGTAGAGGCCTTCCAAAACTTATTGGATTTATTGGAGAAACCCCCAATATTATCAAAGCCGGTGGATCATGAAGATCTGTTCGTCTATCTGACAATGTCATCTCATGCTGTCAGCACAACATTAGTGCGTGAAGAAGACAAGGTCCAGAGACCAATATATTACGTAAGTAAGAAGTTAGCAGCAGTGGAACGTAATTATCCAAGAATAGAAAAGCTTGCCTACAGCCTCTTGATTGCCTCCCGAAAGCTCCGACATTATTCCCAAGCTCGTCCGATAGTCATATACACTGATCAACCTCTAAGACAAGTGTTACAAAGACTCGAAGCATCGGGGCGATTACTTAAGTGGAATATCGGGTTGAGCCAATTTGATTTGAATTTTCAACCAAGAAGATCAATAAAGGGGCAGGCCTTAGCCGACTTCATAGCAGAATTCATGATTCCCGAAGAAGAAACAGTGGATGACAAAGTTGTTACTTCAGAACAAGAATTAGAGCTTGGTCCGTGGAAGTTATATACGGACGAGGCCATGAATGATCGAAGATCCGGCGTCGGAGTTGTTTTAATCACTTCTGAAGGACGATCCATTTATTATGCCCTACGATTGGAATTTCCCGCCACCAATAATGATTCCGAGTATGAGGCCTTGATTGCCGGGCTGAAACTCGCTAAGGAATTAGGGGTAAGAACACTGGACAAATTCTGTGACTCCAAGATAGTTTTCTGCCAAGTTCGGAAGGAATTTATGACCAAGGGACCTAGACTTGTTACTTATCTTGGAAAAGTAGAGGAGTTACTGGGCAACTTGGAACATTACAGCATAACACACATTCCACGAGCGGAGAATCAGAAGGCAGACCGAATGGCTAAGCTAGCGAGTTCTGACAACCCTGAAGAAACCGAAATGGTTCTAATAGAGATATTGGAGTCACCAAACTTAAACCTAATGGAAATTGAATTTTCCTTAGAAGTTAAGCCAGAATGGGAGTCATGGATGACACCAATTAAAAACTTCCTCAAGAGCGGAATTCTCCCATCGAAGAAGAGCGAGAGACAAGCTGTAACACATAAAGCTGCAAGACATGTTTTATAAGACGACATCCTTTATCGCCAAGGATTTTTTATGCCTTTTTTATGGTGTATAGCGCACGACGACATCAAGCGTGTACTAAGAGAAGTACATGAAGGTGAGTGTGAAGATCATACCGAGGGTCAAACCCTAGCAAAGAAAGTTTTGCGGTATGGATATTTTTGGCCTACCTGAATAAAGATGCAGCTGATCACTCACGACGTTGCGACAAATGTCAGAGGTTCGCAAAAGTTCCAAGAACACCTCCAAAGCAACCCAAATCAATGGTCAACCCGTGGCCATTCGCGATGTGGGGATTAGACATCATCGAGACCCTGCCGATTGCTAAGGGAGGAGCTAAATACGCGATCGTCGCCGTGGATTATTTCACAAAGTGGGTGGAAGCCGAACCTTTAACCACGATCATGGCAAGGAAGGTGATAAGCTTTGTGGTCAGAAATATTATTTGTCGATTTGGGATACCGAAAACCGTTATAACTGATAATGGAACCCAATTCGATAGTGTCGAATTTAGAAACTTCTGTCAGAAATATAAGATTGATAAGAGGTACACCGCCGTAGCTCACCCGCAATCGAATGGGCAGGTTGAAGTAATAAACAAAGTCATTAGGTCTATTCTCAAGAAGCGGTTGGAGCGGGCCAAAGCCATGTGGGTGGATGAGTTGCTGTTAGCTTTGTGGGCGTATCAAGCAACCTTTAAGACGGCTACTGGCCATACTCCTTTTTCACTCTCCTTTGGATCAGAGGCGGTGATCCCAATGGAACTTAAAGTCCCCACTCATAGGGTGACATACTATGACCCAATGACGAATAAAGCACTCCTCCTAGAGTCCCTTGACGCGGCTGAGGAAAAAAGGGATGAAGCAAACTTGTGTGCTTCAAGGCATCGATGCCAAGTGGCATGTTATTATAACAGAAAGGTTTGCTTTAGGACTTTCGAACCAGCAGACTTGGTAATGAAGCGAGTCTTTCCACCTCCAGTCCATCTAGGCCTAAAGTGGGAAGGACCATACGCCATCCAACGGAAACTTGAAACAGGAGCTTGTAAGTTAATGACCGTGGATGGTTAAGAAATTCCTAGAGCTTGGAACGCTCAGCATTTGCGGCGATATCTAAGTTAAATATGTAGTGTTTCCTTTTGTTTTTATAAACTATGTAAAAAGGCATGACTTGCCTAGAAAAGTCTGTTTATATGAACAAAAGATTATAAAGTGGATATAGGTTATGACTTAGCTGAACCACTATAAAAATATCGTGTGTTATTTATTTTCCTACATTATTTTTACCCTCTGTGACTGTTCCTTCCTGATTATGAAACACTAAACATTAAATTAAGCTTAAAAGATTGAGGACAATTCACGTGCAAGAGCAAACGAAACGACCGTTTGCGTAACAGGATAAAAGGAATGGGAAGACGACATTCCTAACTCTAACTCTCACGAAACGAGAGAGAGTATAAAGGACTGGAAGACGACATCCCTTGAGGCGTGAAGGTGCACACCGATAAGAGACCGCCTCGACGATACTCTAACCTGGTTATGAGACAGGAGAGTGTAAAGATGCTAAAAGGGTAAGCATCAACGACAAAGGAAAGTTAACCCCGCCAGAGAGTCGGGGGCAACTGAACGCTAAGCTTAATCAATCTCAACCAAGCCTTAGCCAGTCAGTCTATTCAAGATTGATTGAGGGCATACACATACACATGTCCCCAATGTATATTGTTTACTATTTAGTAATAATGACTATATTGTATAATTGTGATATGACATGTTGTTTCTCTACATTTTTAACTTAAATGATGGATTTGCAAACATTTGACATTACAGGGAACAAACTACTTTATTCACAAACACGTGAGTTTATACAGGAAAACTAAGCAAAATATGCGAGGGTCGCACTCGCTACAACAATAGAGGACCAGTGGAATATCAAAACAAAAGATAAAGCGCGTTTTCACTTGGACTTTGGGGTAGACTTAGCCTTCTTAGCAGCCTTAAGAGCATCTTTTGCTTCTTTTTCAGCATCGGACATAAGGCGCTTCTGCTTCTTTTTTCCCAAAGTTGGAGAGCTAGGATCGGCATGAGACTTTTTGGCGAGCTCCCCAGTGATCGGCCTGTTTGATAATTTGACAATCACCTTAGACTTGGGATCAACCGCAGCAAGAGGTTTGGGATCTTCGAGTTCCACATTTTTAGACTTTGCTTTCAGATCCATATCTTGTTTGGCTTTTATCTCCGCCAAATTCATGTTGTTATCTTTACCTGAATCCCTAGTCACAACAACATCGGCATCTTCTTCATGCCCGTCGTCACCACCGTCGTCTCTCAAAGTAGCTATTATCTCCTCATCACGAGGAGTTTCAGTGTTAGGTGGTACGGGACCTTTGTCGATAACCTCCTCCTTCTCGACCTCATCTCCTTTTCCAGGTTTTGTTGCAATGACTTCATCCCGTTTCTCCCGAATCTCTTCAGCAGACCCTTCACCTAGAGTTGTCTTCTGTGAACCATCAATCTTCTCAGTTGGCTTGGTACCTACAGAACGAGAAGTAACAGTTATTAACTCAGAAGAAAATGTAGGACCTTCAATTGTTTGTCCAATAATGTGACGAAAGGTTGAGATAGCTTTAGCAAACTGAGGTGAAAAAGTAGAAATACCCTCAGTAGATTTCTCGACTTGAGCAGTACGAACTTCGGGAGTCAATCCAGCAGTAGAAGGTAAGAAAGAAACCCCAGGGATCTTTGGCCTTTTTGGATCATACCCCTCTACTACAGCAGCCTCAACTATGGCAGAAGAAGAACCAACTTCAAGGGTATCCTTCACCTTGGCCTGATGCCTTTCCTTCTCCATAGCGGCAACAATAAGTTTTCTCCCTTAAGCTAAGCGGGTTGTCTCTTCGCCCCTCAAGTATTTCTCCATCAACTTGTCCTCATCGATCGATTCAACTCCAAGTTCTGCTTTTTCTCATTCGACCAATTGGTCCCATGCATACACAAGGGGAATAGGATAGTCCTTAAGCCAAGCAAGGTTTCGGTGACGGATCACCTGAGCAAAAAATCCAACCATGGTTTCACCGCTCTCATCCAGCTCCCTTTGATCGTCTTTAAGTTGTTCATTGACTTTCTCAAGTTGCTGCAAAGCCGTGTTTGCATTCCCTTCGGCAAGATCTGCCCTCATTTCAGCCTCCAGTAATTTAGCCTCAAGCTCTGTATTCTTTTTGGCTAACTCCGCTTTCTCTTGGGCAAGACGAGTGCTCTCAGACTTAGCATCCTCAGCCTGCTTCTTTAAAACTATTCGCTCCTGACTATGGGACTCAAGCTCAGAATGATAGCGCGTTTGTAATTCTTTAAGTTGCCTCTTATAATTATCTGCGTCGCGTTGCACAAGAGCGAATTTAGCTTGGGCATCCTCCAGATCTTTCTCAGAATTTTCGATAGCCCTTACGTCATACTCAGCGGCATCAGCCATGGTTTTTACATCTTCCATGAGATCGCTAATGATTTTGGAGAGAGTTCTTGCATACCTCTTCATCTCCTTATATTGTTCATCCACAAATCTATGGAAGCCTTAACGTCGTTGGTCCAATCAGGATTTACCGGTTTAAGTTTTGGGACGAAGTGCATGTGCCTGAAATGGTGATCGGGAAATTGTTGCTTCAAAACTTCCAATCTGGTCTGGTTTTCGTCATTAAGAATAACTGGCCTCGTAGTGGTGATGTAGAAAGTGTGACGCTTGGGTTTCACGATGGGCCTATCCTTTCCTGTTTCTTTCCCTGATTCCTTTTGTTTTTCTGTTGGATCGGGTACTTTCTTCGAAGAGTTGTCTTGAGGAGTTTTATTTTTGGATAAGGCAGAAGGTTTGACGCCATGCTTTTCCCCTTCGTGATGTGAAGACAGACTCTTACGTTTGTCTGAGTCTTTACGGTGTGGGGATCGAGAATGGGAGGACCGATAAGGCCTCGAAGGTCGATCCCTCCTATTATCTCTGCCTCTACTCTCATGCTGGTCATGCCTCTCATTAGGATCCATTGGGGGCATACTCGAACGAACATCCCTCATATAGTAACGCTGCTCGCCATTTGTCCTATAAAAAGAAATGAGAGAATATTAGAATTAATTTTAACATAAAACTCAAGTGTTGTGACGTGCAGTACTAGAGTGCAGTGTGTTTCCTAAGTGGTAATGCCCCCCAAACAGACCAGAGCCCGGACTGAGGCTGGTATGTGCAGTCTCCCTGGACTTTATAGGAGTAACTTCTTTCTCAGAGGTGAGAGTAAGATGATTTGTTGTGAAATCTCCGGCAGCATAAAGGGTCTCGGGCAAGGGAAGATTTCCTAAACCCCGATATATATATAGTCATCCACTGTAGTACTATCTCCCAAAGGAATGATTGACGGCAACTCTTTTGGAGAAATTGGCCTCTCAGGGGTAGCCGCGTCCTTAGGAGTGATATATCTATCTCTGTCTTTCTCAGCTATGTTTTTCGTCATCTTGGGTCAAAGATGGAGAAAGGGGATTCCTAAGGGGTACCGTTGGACCTTTCGAACTTCCTCCATCTCAGGAATAATGTTGACTGGTGGTATGTATACATAAGGGCCTTTCCCATAGCCTATACTGCGGGTGATAGATAATAACCCATGACGATGGAGGTACTCATCTTTAAGGACGTCGTCGATGGTCAAGAACTTTTGATCACCGGTGAGTAGCTGGTGCAAACGATCGAAGTATACTTGACCCGTCACTTTCTTTGGATTAGGAACTGCGAATAAAAATAAGAGTCATTTAATGTGCTAACATAAGTATTTGAAGTTGAAATTTAAAAGGTTGGTGCCTTACTTGACTGGAGCCATCTCCTGGCGCACCCAGGTTGCTATTTAATGTAAAATCATTCGAGTTTTGAGTCACCATCTTTGCTGCTATATGGGACAGTGATGATTTTCCTTTTTGGAACTGATTCAAAGTATGAAAAGGATGGAGTCTCTTGGGTCCGATGCTTGAAATTATAAAAGAAATGAAAGTTATCAAAGGTAAGCTCTACACCTAGGATCTCTTTATAGGCTATATATAGAGTGTACAAATAAGCATAGAAGTTGGGATGTAGTTGCATAGGGGCAATCCGCAGTTGTCTCAAAAATTCGACGACAAAAGGCGGAAATGGAGGTATTGCCCCAACTAGACACATTAATATGATGCTAGCCATATATCCTTCCGGTGGATTATGGGGACGATCTTTTTTTGAGGGCAACTGGGTATCTCTTTGAAGAATCCCATGCTTTAGACGTATCCATATAAGTCTGTCATTGTCAATTGTCGACTCAACTGAATCCTTCGGTGATTCCAAAATAGTGACATTTCCACATTCGTCGGGAGTACGGTTATCTCCTACCCCTCCTTCCTCTTCCTCGCCTAAAAAAATGATACTTCACTATCACAAGTACCCATTTCATAGTCCGAGCCCTCACTATCCCAATCTGGGTCTGAGATGGAAGACACATCTTTAATGGTAGGATTTTCATATGTCCCCACGGATTCTCTTCTCTCTGCTAGTCTGGAAGAACATCTCTCGGTCATGTTTGATGTACTATTGAATAAATAATAGCAAGGGTTAGAGTAAAGTTGCCCACGTCCCCCCGTGCATGTGTCTGAGCTAAAGCATGCAAGTGTGTACGCAATAATACAAAGTAAGCATATGAGAATGTAATGCAAAGATGAGTAAGGCAGTTACGTATTCGTTGATAATCCAAAAGCTCAGTTGAAAATGCTTTATCCTAACTATTCAAGAATTCACAATCTATACCTAATTTTTATTAAGTTAGTTAAAGCACATAGGCAGTGCTGCGGACCGATTCAGATATATTTGTAAAGTACGGGTCGGTTCATGTATTTTCATCATCAATAATTTGGATCGGGTATCTATGTTGTATGCGGATCGGATCAGAATTGGGGTACAGTAAGGTTTGGATCGGACAGGTCTTCAGGGAGAAAAGCCCAGTTTGAGTCAGTTAGCGCCGAACCGAACCGCTCTCCTATCTCTAAACCTCTTTCTCTTTCATTCATGCGACTCTATAATTTCACCCCATCTAGGCTATCCAATCCAAACCGAGGTCACAAAAGGTTTCTTGATGATTTAACCCCCGTCCATTCACCGCCAACCCAATCCTTTCTCTCTAAATGTCAACACCACGAGTTCCATTGCATCAAACCGATCCACTCCTTCTCCTCCAAATCAGTCATTCCTCTTCCTCCTATACCCACTCAAATGCTCACTATCTCCATCCACAAATTATCAAAATCCGTGTCTCATCCATAAACCGCCACACACAGTGCCATGCCTGGGTTCATTAGCTCCGACACTCCGAGTTGGTGAAGAGCCCCACTAACAACGACGGAGGCGAGCCGAGGACCCATAGCGTCGTCACTCGATTCATATTCGAGAAGAAACACGAGAGTGTGGGAAATTAACAAGCAAAGCATGGAAAAATCAATTTATGTGAAGCGATTAACCCACCTAGTAAGCTGATTTGGAGATTTAAAAGAGTTTAAAAGATCGAAGAATTAAGGTTTTCACGGGTTTGAAGATAACGGCGAAATGAAGTAAAGAGGAGAAAGAGAAATTTGTGCAAATATATACAAAGTTAAGGGGCTTTTTGTCTCTTTCATGGGCCCCAATACCTAGGCCGACCCATAGGAGGAGAAGCTCATGCTATTCCAGCCCTGTGACGCAAAGCAGCTATGAACGGATCGGATCGAATGAACATGCAATATCCGAAGGTTAACTCAACATACAAGATTAACCCGAAAGAAGATATAGCAAGCTAACAAGCATGTATTGTAAGAATTTACCTGGAGGAGCGACTTGGACATCAAGCAAAGTTCTCAAAGTTATTATAAACAACGGAAGCAATTTATGCATTCTATTGTGTGTATATAAACAATAAGAGACGTGACTTTATGAAGCAACATAATCCTGCAAACGAATGGAAGCAACTATTCAACGATTTAAATTCAGAAACCAATGGACAGACAATTTTGAAGCACACTCTATCTTCAATAGAAGTGCACTTCGAGGGGGAAAATGTTAGCCTACTTGGTGAACTGGCTACACAAAGTTAGAAGACCAATTATGAAGGATGTTGTCTAGAAGAACATGCACTCGAAGTCCCGATCGGATCGGTAATATTTGACCAAGCCAAAACAGTGAGGAGCATAAAGTAGAAGAGTCCAGACAGAATCGGACAGGATCGGAATATATCGATCCGCACCTCCTCTCCTACACATGTCTGATCCAAAGCAGCATCAGTTACCACCCATGATCCCTATAGATGCGGAGTGGTAGTGCACACGTTCCCCCACGTTCACCCACGACTGTTGTGCGTTGTCACCATCTCGTTCCATCCGAACCTGACTCATGAGGGATGAATGCCACATGCATCCGAACTGGAGCCATTTCAGGGAGATTTTTCGCCTATAAATAGACCACCAAGGGTCATTTCAAAAGTTCTTTTGGCAACCTATCAACCCAAGCTTCCTCCATAACCGAATTCCACCATTTATTCAGATTATAATCATCTTTCAAAGTATATTTTTGAGAAGATTGAGTGAATTTATGTATTATATGAGTGAGATTAAGTGAGAAACATTATTGTACTTGCATTCAAATCATCAATCCAACAAGTATAAAGTGGACGTAGGCTCTTTAACGTCGAACCACTATAAATTGTGTGTGTATCTTTGCTTTTTGATTTCATTTTAGTGGAATTATTGCTAATTTGGGTGTTAGAACCACATTTTGGTCTAACACTTATCCCTTTTATTTATCTTTAATTCATATACAATTTTTTATTCGCCTACTTTATACCTGCTGAGTTTGATTCTATTATCTTCCTTCTTTTTCCTTTTATTTATGTTGAGTCTAGGCAATTGAGAGCCTAGGCCACTTACCGTTTAAATTTGCGCATCACTGGAATAATTAAAATAATTGAAATGACAGTAAAAAGGAGAATTCAGGGAATATTAAAACTTGAGGATCTTTGACTATGAATTTGGGGATAATAGTAAAAAGGAAAAACATGCAAACATGTTAAACATACTAGACTTAATATTATATTAAGTAAAGAACATGTTATGGAAAATGTAAGTTCAAGATGTAATTAAAAGTAAAATAAGTTAATGTAATACATATACATCTGGGCAGGTGCTTGTTTTTGGGAAGGGGTTGTACACATGACAACATTTACAGAGGAATGTCATTTTCAACCATGCTTACTAATGAATTTAAACATGCTAAGTTAAACTGGATAATTAATAAGCTAAGATGTCCATCGTCATGTTGTTGTATCGGGTTTTGGGGAATCTCATATCCTAGTTACTTGGTGGCATAAGCTTAGGGGGTTTGGCTTGTGTCGATTTGTGTGGAACCTGTATCAGCCAGTATCCCTATTGGTATTGGACTAGGGGCCTCGCACTAGGTAAGGGACATGACACACTTTACTGATCAGGATAGTAAAAGGTTCAAAATGAGGAAGGTGGGTACGAACGCGTTCCAGTAGAGTCATGCATGTGCATGGGTCCGAATATGGAAGACAAGATGTTGTAATGCCAGTAAATAGATTTGTGTCCTATAAGTTGCTGGGTTAGGGACTGATACACCCTACTTCCAGAGTTGACATAGGATATTTATGTAATAGGGAGCCGATCGCATGGGTAGAAATTAGGATAAAACCTAATCTTGATATACTAGTATTGGTGCAGAAATCTTGTTCTTAGGATATAAATGAGAAGCTTAAATATTTATACCTTATCCTATTATCCGCTTACTTCGTATTTGTATATTTTTACAGTACTTCTCATCTAGTATTATTTAACTTTCTTGATACCGCTTGTCTATGCTTATGCTAAAAAACACTGGAACTTGCCAAACTTTATGTCTGGCCTATTTTGTTTTTCCTTCTCTCTCTTCCTTCCCCCTCCCCCCTCAGGTTCTCAGGGTGGTGTTCATTAGTGATCATGATATTCAGCTTGGATTCTTGAATTTCTCTCTTTATGTATTGATTCGAATTTTGCTCTATTTTGATATGGTTATTAAAAAGGGATATGCTTTAAAGATTTTTTTACTGTAATTGTTTGCTTCATGAGACAGTTGGTTTTATCTATTGTGTTTGGTATTTGAGAAATATGATAAAATGATGTTGTAATTAGGATATGGAAGTAATGATTTTTATTTAATAATAAAAGTTAAAACTTCCCCTGTAATTATTATTCTATCTTGTGAAAATTTGGTTACCATATGCTTATTGCGCTTCATAGATCCTAATGCATCCTCATATGGGTGACATTAGGAGATATGGGGTGTCATACGTGGTACCAAAGCTAAAGGTTACAAGATCAAAGAGAAAGCTTTGAAAAAGTTTTTTAAAAGCTAAGTATTTTCAATTAAAAAACTGTTTTCGAAAAACATGTCCCCTCTAGCTATATACAACATTCTTTTGATTCTCTTTTTGAATCTTTGTTTCTTCTCTTTTTAGCATGTCTAGGGATCCTAATCTTCCTGAGGGTATTCCACTACCGACATGGTTTCGTAGATATCTAGAAGCTACGACACCTGTCAGAATACAAGGAGATGCCCTTCCCCCAACTGCAGCCACAGTAGCTCCACCTCCTCCTGTAGTCAACTTTTCTAATCTTTGTACGGATTTATGCTCGATGGGAGGCAAGCTGTTTCGTGGTACCTAGAGTTTTGTTGAGGCATGCAGCTGGCTTAGATAAATGGAGAACGTATTTGGTCATTTCAAACTCGGCGGTAGAAGAAAAATTCAGTTGGCCGCTTGGCAAGTAAAGGGAGAAGCTTCATACTAATGGAAGGTAACACAGATGGGACGACCAGTAGCAAATTGGGATGATTTTAGACAGATGTTTGAGATGAAGTTCTTATCTCAGGCAAAGGAAGGAATGCAGATGGAGAAATATTTGGCTTTAAAATAGGGAACTATGTCAGTAAAGGAATATGTTAACAAGTTTAGTCAACTTGCAAGATTCGGTTTGGACTTGGTGAACACTTTCAATAAGAAATCACTTAGATTCGCGAGAGGGATAAATCAATCTCTCCTAAGACTAGCATTATCTCATATCCCAATGGGGGCGACTTTTGAGAGGGCTGTTGACATGGGTTTGATGCACGAGGACGGTAAAGAGGAGAAGAAGGAAGCCAAGACAGAGGAAGCACAACCCAAGACTGAGAAAAAGAAATGATGGCCCAAGAAGGGGCATAAAAGAAAGGAGGAAAGCCTCATATGGCTCAGATCAAGAAAAGGTTAAGTGTCATGGTTGTAGAGCTTTAACACGTTTTGTAAAATATTGTAGAAAGGCAAAGAAGGCTTGTTTCACTTGTGGTTAACTTGGACATTTCACTAACCAATGACCTAATAAGTAAGGACAAGGTGCAGGATCGTCAGGAACACAAGTGCATGCTCTTGAGGCTAGTGGACCAGATCAAGGTAGGAAAGTCACTATCGAAGGTTTGATTTCCCTTTTTGACTATCATATTAGGACTCTCTTTGATTTTGGTGCTTCTCATTCATTTATATCCAATTCTATGGTAGATAGTCTACACCTAGATACTAGTATTATTTCTGATCCCGTTGTAGTCTCAAACTCCATATGAGGTACAACTCATCTTTCTTTTATATGTTGTGGTTTGAGAGTTTATATCTTCGGCGTCGAGTTTGAATTCGATGCGTATGTTCTTAGCTTTATTGGTTATGGGTAAATTCTAGGAATGGATTGGCTAGCCATGTATGCTCTCATTCTAAACTGTGAGAGGAAAGTTGTTCGGCTTCTGACGTGCCAAGGGAGAACTCTCGAGATTTCATGTGACCCACGGGGGTCTGTTATGCTCAATTTCGTAGATTCGATTGATGCTTCTGTAGACGATGTTCAATCAGTACCCATAGTCAGAGACTATATAGACATGTTTGATGAAGTTAGGGGATTACCTCTGAGGCGTGAGATAGACTTCCAGATTTACTTGGTAGAGAATGCAAAGCGAGTCGCGTTACCAGTGCGCCACATGGCTCCTATAGAAAGGAGGGAGTTCAGAAAGCAAGTAGGGGAGCCATCCGAGAAAGGATTCATTAGATAGAGCAATATGAGTAGGGAGCTCCAGTCATCCTTGCGACCAAGCTGGATGGCTCACTTTGTCTATGCATAGATTATAGGGAGTTGAATAAACTCACCATAAATATTGACACCCACTTCCGAGAATTGACGATTTGTTTGACCAGATAGTAGGTGCATCAGTTTTCTCGCTATTGGATCTAGACATGGGATTTCATCAGCTGAGGGTACAGGATGATAGTATTTATAAGACTGCTTTCGGAACTCTAGACGGTTTCTTTGAGTGGCTGGTCATGCCTTTTTAATTATTTTAGCAAAGATTTTAAACATACCAAAAGTGCCACTTTTATGCTTCAAAAATAATGTCCACATATATCTTGAGAAATCATCAACTATTACAAAAACGTACTTGTTGTGATTTATTGATCGGGTTTGGTTTGGACCAAAAAGTCAAAATGCAACAATTCTAACAATTGTTTTATAGAAATGTTATTTTTAGATTTAAAAGAATTTCTTTGTACTGTGTGTGGATCATGTGCGTTATATATATGTATATAGCAAGTAAATATTTAATGTGAAAAATAAATAAAAATATTAAAGTAAATAAGACTAATCACACCATATTTTTATATTGGTTCAGACCTCCCATCCTATTTCCAATCCCAAAGCCCGCCTTCGGCCTTTCACTAACCAAATGCCCTTGCTTCTCCCGAAGGAATAGGCTTTGATACAACAAAGTTTCTTTGACAATAATGTGTTCTAGAAAACGTGGATTTTCACTAGTAGTACAATTTCTTCCTATATATTTATTTAGTATTATAAACTTGATAGAGAACATGGAAGAATATAAGATTGCGGTAATAATATATGAAAGCAAGAAGCAATAAATATAGATTACATAGATATAATAAAGAATTAGATAAGTTCAGAAGTTGTATCTCTTGATAATGATAATAGTATATTTATACTTGTTATAGAGTTGCCTTGGATAGTTACTTCCTTTTTTCAATCCTGAAGATGCTACCTTTCATCGTTGAAGAGATTTGGTGAAGATATGAAGAGACACCTTTTCAAAAATGACTTCTACTTCTTTGTAAAAATTCCTGAACCAGGTTTCAGACGTCTAGAAACGAGTGTCAAACATCTAACCTAGGTATATATAAAAAAAATCTAGAGAGCAACGTTAGACGTCTGATGCTGTGGTTCCAGATGTCTGACCTTTGGCACTTTGTGCATTTTCTTTATTTCTTTGTCTTGAGTATTTGATCATGATCTATGATGCCTGTATAAGGATAGTGTAACACACCATAATTTAAAACACTATAATTACATACAAAAGACAATGAAATGAATATTAATTAATCATTTAAGATTAAGTAAAACTGACTTTACTGTTGTATTCGTCTCGGAATTCAGCTTCAGATAGATCCTTGGTTTGCGTAAATCGGATAATATATAAAGAAGACATGAGCTTTCAAAGTTTAAACAAAATTCAATATTCAAACACGAAATTAAACGCGGCATGCAATGGAAATGGGGAAACCCACCCGCGTACAGGACGAATTTTGAAACTGTTTTGTTTATATTATTCATTCGCTGAGGTGTATTGCTGGTTTGAAAACCTAATACCTAACAATTTGGGATTGTCTTGGTTAATCTATAAATATGGTGGCTAGCTATCTCTCATTTAACCTACATAAAAATTCTGATCATTCCTCTCTTCCTTCATGACTATGTTCTAAAATTAATTAAGAAATATGGGAAGATTTTGCTAGAAAATATAGATTTAAAAGATAATTCAAGATCTGCAATCAACAACAACCCTTTTTCAAAGGCTACTTCTGAATACAGCCAACATCTTTGTGAGTTCGAATTATTTTTAGATTTGACATCTAAAAGGTATTATGACAGCAAATAGTTTTGGATCTGGAATAAACAGTAGCTACAGGTTATTTATTATATATGTTCTTTTACTGTTTTATAGTTAATACATGCTCTCTTATTAAGATCTATGGTTAATTTATGTTCATGTATAGATCTATCTTCCTTATCTCCTTTTTCTATCTTTAATTTATTTACAGTCTTTTACATGCCTATTTTATACTGGTTGAGTTTGATTATGTTATTCTCCTTCTTTTTCCTTTTATTTGCGCTGAACCTAGGCCATCGAGAGTGTAGGCCATTTACCGATCAAATTTGTGTTTCATTGGAAAAACCGAAATGACAGTAAAAAGGAGAATTTGGGGAATATTAAAAATTGAGGACTTTTGACTATGAATTTGGGGATTACAGTAAAACGGAAAAATATGCAAACATGTTAAATAGACTGGACTTAATATTATATTAAGTAAAGAATATGTTATGGAAAATGTAAGTACAAGATGTAATTAAAATTAAAATAAATTACTGTAATACATATACACCTTGGCAGGTGCTTGTTTTCGGGAAGGGGATGTGCACAGGATAACATTTGCAGAGAAATGTCATTTACAACCATGTGTTAAAACTGAAATTCGATTTCAACACCAAAGGTGTTATGGAAACACTTCAACAAATTGCTAAATTAAATTATGGAGCCACGAAATCACAAAATAAAGAGCGTAAAATGAAGATAAGGAGTTTTTATAGTGGTTCGATCTAAAATAGATCTACATCCACTTTTGGATCAATTTTCATTATCGTATTTTGCTTTACAACATACATGAATTCTCTCTTTACATTCAATTCTCGCTTTTCTCTCTTTCTAGGATCTAAATTACACTTGGATAGGCAAAGGAATTGAAGAGATCTCTAGCTTTGTGATGGTTGATTTATGAATCTTCAATCACTTAGGCGTTTTGATGCTTTTCTATGATTTGATATGTATTTTGTGTTAGGTCAGAATATTGGAGAAGATTAATAACAATAATGATCACTTGAGTCGTGTTGGAGAGATTTTCCATAGCGTATGAAGAATATTAGAGGAGTTTTGATTGAATTGGAGAGAACTCTAACGTTGATTAGAATGGATTTGATCCATTTAGTGTTAGAGAACAGTTGTTTGATCCTTGGAAGCCATTAATGAAATTGTAGGAGAGCTTTTAATTTGGCAGCAATTGGGGTAGGAATGAAAATGAATCCCCCTTCAAGTGTCGTGTAGTGGGGTATTTGTAGAAGATATTTAAGGGGTAGTGGCACAACGGTAAATAAGAGCATACAGTTGGCAATATATGCTTTACAACTGTCAATGGGTTAGCAGACGTCATAATGTGGACTTACAAGATGAATGTAAGTGGTTTGGCTTTATACGGAATGAATTCAACGCCTTGTGGCTTGAGACCTCACTTATTTCACACGGTATGATTTTCTCCAATGGAAACAACATCCTATTGTGACGTGTAAAGTTGCCGGCTCCTCTTTCAGTTATCATTTCTCACGTGAGCATGTTTTAGCTGTACAAATCCCATCTTTTGCGGCATGAATAAATTCTCTTATATGAACTAATGCCACATGCAAAGTAAAGTTGTCCTACTCCATGCATATGCGGCTCTCGACGTGAAATCCATACGACATGGTTTCCTTGTATTTGAATGCGTCATGACTTCTGGAATGACCCCACGACTTGCGTCATACACAGGTTCAGCGACATGCTTCAATTTGCGGTATTGGACATGGAGAGTTCAGCGAGATGGACCAAACGTCATGGATACTTCACGACATGGTTGAAGGAGCCAACGTCAACCCCTTGGCCAATATACGACTTGCGGCTTGACTATTCAGATGGCGTCTTTCCTTATACAGCTGGCAACAATTGTTCCTTATGTCGCGCAATGTTTATATGTGCATGTCCCCCAATTTTACAAAGGAATTAAACCACGTAATGTAGATATAATATGAACTATCACCATATCGTAGAAAATAATCATCATGTCGCTGTAGCGACTTAACTACATGTCGCAGACATGAATTTAACTAACTCGCAGGAACACATTTCACCAAGTCGCAGGAGGCTTTGCATGTCGTGGGGAAACTTGAAGCTCGTACATTTGGCACTTTACTATTTTACAGTATATCCAAATCATGTAAATTCAATGGATGATCCAAGATCTTTTGTATTTTGCGGTACGGTTGCATGCCTTCTATGCCAGTGTAATAAGCTTTCCCGGACCACCTTACTTGGCCACGCTGCACTCCTGGGAACAATTCATATATCCTTTAAATGTATTCCATGCATTAAATCTTTTATGCTACTCACGGCTTGGTCACACATGGAACAACGACCTGCTGACATGAATGATATGGTTAATAGCAACTTTCTAGAGTGCGACTTGAATGTTCTAACATGTTCTGACGACATGACTTTAGGTGGAGCGACCTGACGTTTATCTTCGTATGCACAACGGCTTAGATGAGGCAAACGACTTGGATTGAAATAGGATTTAACCCATGTTTGATATTATGTACTCCTGGATCTAGTGTGTTGTCCTTTAATATGCCACGTAGTTCTAATACTACGAAGCTCCAACTGATAGTATTGAATGTGCAATAACAATCCATGAAGACTATGACTCAACAACTTATGATACAGATCTGATTTAAGACATATGACATGGATATGACAATATGAACGGAGACAACTTGATAAATGAACTTTGTGCAGTGTGAATAGTCTGACGCCATGAATGATTTCCACTACTTAGATGGTCCGGCGACATGGTTCAGCATGACTTGATGTGCACGCATGTGGCCTATATCTCATGTCATGTTATGACTTGGACCCATGCCGCGCCAGCGACTTATAATCATGTCGTGTGGATAACTATGGAATCCTTGTCGTAGAAATGACTTGAGTCAGTTGTGTAGTGTATCATCACCGTATTTTTCTGAATCGCATTTTTATAATGGAGTTAAGATTTACCCCTCAAAGCTTGTATTTCTTTCTTGTGAGAAATGCGGGCTTCGAAATGAACATTGTTGTTGATATATATTTTTATGATGAGATCCAGTTGCAACTCTTTGTTTTCCATGGCGGATCATACTTTGAATTTGTATGCTTCGTGTTGCCTGTTCTGTAATTAAAACAAGAAGTTGCACAATTTTGGACTTATACTCACCATTGCTGTCCATATCGATAGTGGATTAATTAAATCATTAAGAAATGAATTATAGCAAATTTTATTTGAATCGAATAAGGTGTTTGCATATGACTTGTTTACTCAACGGTTTATAACCCGTCGAACATTGTTCGCACAAATACGATATTCTAACTCGAATTCACGTCATCGCTTAAAATCAAATAATAGACTAAAGCCAATTGTAGATTTTAAACGTTTTAATGATTTATATGGTGGTACACGACATTTCTGATTCGGGAAATGCGTATCTATGATTCATTTTCTGCTCCCTCTTCGAAAAGCTTTGATACTCGTGCCCCTGTTTAAGAGGTCTTAATTAGTCTCCACTGTGGGAAGAACTCTACTGCTTAGTAGTTGTCTGCTTAGCTGATTAGTTTTGAGGTCGGAGACTCCGTTGGATGCCCTATGTTTCAGAGAGATCGTTTTAATCCGACGTTCGTCTTCTCTTATCGATTAAATCAACACTATAGAGTTCATCGATCTTTGTTGATTTCTCCTATGAAGAAGTTGATTTCTCTATGGAAAGGGTTCTAGGTTGTCGCATCATTTCGCAGTGCAAACCTCAGTGAGCTTGGAGGGTAGCATCGCTTCGCGCCATAAACTCCCATGCTTCGTTTCACTTATAGTGAACTCCAGCGCTTTGTTTCGGACAACGAATTCCCGCGAACCTTTGGAGGGTTGCATCGCTTCACGCCACGAACTTCCATCCTTCGTTTCACTTATAGTGAACTCCCGCGCTTCGTTTCGCGCAACGAATTCCAGAGAACCTTTGGAGGGTTGCATCGCTTCACGCCATAAACTCCCACGCTTTGTTTCACTTATAGTGAACTCCAGCACTTCGTTTCGCGCAACGAACTCCCGCAAACCTTTGGAGGGTTGCATCGCTTCGTGCCACAAACTCCCATGCTTCGTTTCACTTATAGTGAACTTCAGTGCTTCGTTTCGCGCAACAAACTCCCGCGAACCAATAGAGGGTTGCATCGCTTCGCGCCTTGAAATCAGAGCCGGTCCTGACATCTATGATGCCCAGTGCGATTTATCAAATTATGCCCCCATTGTAAACATTTGTGCGATGAAATAATGTAATATCCTAATTTATAAGATAGTATTCTCAATACCTCTGTTATTAACTAATAGTGCAAATATGACAAATATAACAATATGGTTACAATGCAGAAAATAATAAATAATAAGTTCAAATTTGAAGAAATTTACATATAAAACTTAGATTGTTTTTATGTGAAAATCCACAAGATTGCAACTAAAAACATTATTGCTTTAATTTAAACCGGTTCGATTTTAAAATATAATGTCAGATTAAATCGTTCTATGGAGAAATGGCCAACTAAATAATTTTTTATATTATTTGGTAAAATGAAAATTTTAAAATCGGGATTTATGAAAAAAGATCATAAGCATCTCAGGATGTACTAAGATAAAGATATCTTTTAAAATTAAAAATATTAAAAGATACATAAATTTGCAATCCATTAAAAACTAGCTAATAGTTAAAAAAATCAATAATTTTTTTTTTGAATTTTCAAAATAATCAACATTTCTAAAGGCAAAGTAAATTTTTACTTATATTCTTTTAATGTTGTTTGCAAAACAAATCAAGCAATAATAAGAATGTTGATCGATCCCAGCATTTTGGATAATGCTTGTGTAGCATCATACCTTATTTTATTACTTTTGATATTCTTTCAGTACATTGATTTTCGATAACTGATACTGCAAATTGTAAAGTAATAATAAAATCATATGGAAAATTTTCATGTTGAAAAAATTGAAAGAAAAACAAGATTCTGTAATATATGTTTAAGGTATAAGCATATAATTGAAAAAAATTACATAAGAAGTGATCATCAATCAAAACAAACTATAAATTCTTGCAATTTTTATTTTTTTGTTAAATGCAGATAACGAGAAATTTAAAATTGCCAAGCTTCAAACCATTAAATACTATTTTAGGCTTTTAACATTTAGGATTCGTTTAAGCAAATCAAACAAAAGTAGCAATAAAAATCAGGGTAGGTTACTTACTTCCGAGTTCTGATCTCAGAGGCTTCATATTCTTCTTCCTTGCGCTTCTTTGTACCATAGAATCTCTTCTTCTTCCTCCTTGCACTCCTCTCCTTCTTCTTCCTTGCGCACCCACTTCCTCTCTTGCGTTCACAAATCCGCGTTTTCCTTCGTTCCCCGATTTCTTCCGGCGTGCGTAGCTTTTTTATGCCCTAACGGATTTGGATGCCCCGTGCAATAGCCCAGTTGGCACTGGGCCAGAGCCGCTATGCACGAACTCCCATGCTTTGTTTCACTTATAGTGAACTCCCGCTCTTCGTTTCACGCAACGAAATTCAACGAACCTTTAGACGGCTGCATTGCTTAGCGCCACGAACTCGCACACTTCGTTTCACTTATAGTGAACTCCCACGCTTCGTTTCGCGCAAGGAATTCCAGCGAACCTTTAGGATTTTGGATTCGTAGTTGTTCGCTTCCCTCAATGCGTTTGATTCATTGGGACATGTCCTATTCACTTTTCAAAGTAGTGTTTTCATCCTTGCATTATGCATATCGGTGGTTATGGCACTTTGACTTTTGAATTGATGTTATTAGGACTGTCTCACTTAGTCAGGATTTGAGGAAACGAACGCCTATAGAACAGCCTACAATGAGAAAATCGTCTTTAGCAAATTTTGTACATTTGCAAATCAGATATTTATACAAGCAGGTAATATTTCATTCGTAAAGCCATTGTTTGTTACAATGCATGTAAATCACTTTTTACAAGAAAGTAGAACATAGCAAAGAGTAAGGTAATATAAGAAGTAAAATAAAGGCGATAATGATTGCTTATTCTGAGCCGTAGATATTAGATCATCATCAACAGTCGTAAGTTTATTATCAGCCTTGGATTAATTTGAGTAGAAGCTACGTTGCTTGGACCAGATTGGCCATTTGATGCCCCTGGGGAGTTGTAGAAGGATTTGCATCTTGGGAATTCTTCACATATTGTTGTAGGCGGTTCTTCCTGATCAGCTCTTCAATCAGTGATTTCAGGTGCCTGCACACATTGATGTCGTGGCCTAGCTGGTTATGGAATCGGCTAAACATCCCAGATTTGGTCAGATGGTCATTCATTTTCATTGGCCGAGGCTCCGGGTAATCTTCTGCATCCTTTGTGGCAAGGTAGATGCTTTTAGGAGTGTCATTCAGAGGAATTAGATCCGATGAATCAAGAAGACGGAACTACTTATTAGCCTTGTTGTCATTCCTGTCATTTGTGCGCTTCTGCCCCTGAGTGTTCTTTTGATTGCATTGAAGAACAACATTTTTGGGAGCTTCAAGAAGTTGATTACCACCAATGATCTGAAGAGGAACAGGATTATCGTCCATTCTTATGTACTTCTCTGATTTCTTATAGAACTTGTCAAGCGTATTCGGTTCCTTCATCTTTATCCATTTCTCGAATTCGCTTGCTTTGTCTATATCGTCGAGTAAAGCCATGAGAATTATACGTGGCTCTGGATTCCTTACTTCAAGCAAAGCAACATTGAATCGACTAAGAAAGGCTTTCACAGTTTCCCTTGGTTTCTGTTTCATTACCCAGAGCGTTATAGCATCCTTGTCTTTGGTAGCATACAAGCAGAACTGCTCCTTGAAATTTTTGGTCAGGTCAGAGAAGCGGTCTATGGATTTAGTGGCAGCTTTGTAAACCAAAATGATGCATCACCTTCTAAGTAGAGAGGAAAGTATGTGCATCTCATCTCATCGATCGCCTTAGCTGCACTCATGTGCCACTCGTACTTGAATAGAAAGTAGTTAGGATCAACAAGGCCGTTGTACAGAGGTAAAGTTGGAGGATTGAACTTCTTTGGACATTCTGCTTCAAGGATTCTTTCGATGAATGGAGTTTTGTCACTAGAGAAGTCCCATTCTCTTTCATCACCATTGCCAGCTTGATTCCTCTTCATGATTTGTTCTATCATATTCGAGATGTATTCTTCAGTATTATGCCGCTCCGCAAAGCTAAGCTCTTTACCAAATGTTCGTCTAGGCAAGCGGTCTCGATTAAAGAGCTTAGGCCCTTTGCCTTCTCGATGAGGAGGTGCCCCGTTGACAGGATTAGTGACCTTTCGGACATTCACTTCAGAATGTTTCTTGTCTTTTAATTTCAATTCTTCTATGTCAGCTTCATCTTTGTCACTTAACCAATCATAATCGTCTTTCATGTTGTCATTGCAGTTAGGATCAGGAGCGGGTTATTTGTCATTCCCTTCGAGATCAACATGGACTTTCTGTGGGGCTGGATTGGTCGTGCATTAAAGATGACATCAAGTTTCTCCATCATAGCTTTTGTAGAAGCATCCATTCTTTGATTCACATTGGCAATAGCGGCATTCAACTCATTTTAAGTCACACCGTTTCCATTTTTCGAGTTTTCACTGACTTCAAAGCGGTTGGTAAGCAGTGTTTCTTCATTAGCGGCATTATCGGTTTCTACCGCGACTTTGCTAGCGGTCTTCTTGGATTTAGCCATGATTTCGGAGAAGGAGATGGTTTAGAACTTCAATGTGAGTCTCTTAACCTAGGGAGAGTGTGAGAGAAGGAAGCGCGAATGCGGCCCCATGGTGGGCGTCAAGTATTAAAACCGAAATTTGATTTCAACACCAAAGGTGTTACGGAAACACTTCAACAAATTGCTAGACTAAAATATGGAGCCACGAAATCACAAAATAATGAGCATAAAATGAAGACAAGGAGTTTTTATAGTGGTTCGATCTAAAATAGATCTCCATCCACATTTGGATCAATTTTCATTATCATATTTTGCTTTACAACATACATGAATTCTCTCTTTACATTCATTTCTCTTTTTTCTCTCTTTCTAGGATCTAAATTACACTTGAATCTGCAAAGGAATTGAAGAGATCTCTAGCTTTGTGATGGTGGATGTATGAATTTTCAATCACTTAGGCATTTTGATGCTCTTGTATGATTTGACATGAATTTTGGAGAAGATTAATAGTAGTTAATGATCACTTGAATCGTGTTGGAGAGATTTTCCATGGCGTATGAAGAAGATTAGAGGAGCTTTAATTGATTTGGAGAGAACTCTAATGTTGATTGGAATGGATTTGATCCATTTAGTGTTGGAGAAAAGTTGTTTGATCCTTGGAAGCCATTAGTGAAGTTGTAGGAGAGCTTCTAATTTGGGAGCACTTCGTGGTAGGATGAAATTGGATCCCCCTTCAAGTGTCATGTAGTGGGGTATTTATAGACGATATTTAAGGGGTAGTGGCATAATAGTAAATTAGAGTGTACAGTTGGCAATATATGCTTTACAGCTGTCAATGGGTTGGCAGACGTCATAACGTGGACTTGCGACATGAATGTAAGCGGTTTGGCTTTATATACAATGAATTCAACGCCTTGCAGCTTGAGACCTCAGTTATTTCACACGGTATGATTTTCTCCAATGGAAATTATGTCCTGTTGTGACATGTAAAGTTGCTGCCTCCTCTTTCAGTTATCATTTCTCACATGAGCATGTTTTAGCTGTACCAATCCCAACTTTTGCGGCATGAATAAATTCTCTTATATGAACTAATGCCACGTGTAAAATAAAGTTGTCCCACTCCATGTATATGCAGCTATCAACATGAAATCCATATGACATGGTTTTCTTGTATTAGAATGCGTCATGACTTCTGGATTGACCCCACGACGTGCATCATACACAGTTTCAGCGACAAGCTTCAATTTGCGGTATGCGACATGGTGAGTTCAGTGAGATGGACCAAACGTCATGGATACTTCACGGCATGGTTGAAGGAGCCAACGTCAACGCCCTTACCAATATATGACTTGAGGCTTGACTATTCAGATGGCGTCTTTCCTTATACAACTAGCAACAGTTGTACCTTATGCCGCGTAATGTTTATATGTGCATGTCTCCAAATTTTACAAAGGAATTGAACCACGTAATGTAGATATAATATGAATTATCACCATGTCGTAGAAGATAATCATCATGTCTTTGAAGCGACTTAACTCCATGTCGCAGACATGAATTTAACTAACTCGGAGGAACAGATTTACCAAATCGCAAGAGGCTTTGCATGTCATGGGACGACTTGAAGCTCATACATTTGGAACTTTACTGTTTTATAGTAAATCCAAATCATGTAGATTCAATGAACGGTCCAAGCTCTTTTGTATTTTGCCATGTCGTACTATACGGCTGCATGCCTTCTGCTCCAATGTAGTAAGCTTTTCCAGACCACCTTACTTGGACACGCTGCACTCCTGGGAACAATCCATGTATCCTTTAAACGTATTCCATGCATTAAATCTTTTATGCTACTTACGGGTTGGCAACATACGGAACAACAGCATGCTGACATGAATGATATGGTTGATAGCAACTTTTTAGAGTGTGACTTGAATGTTCTAACACGTTCTAACGACTTGAGTTTAGGTGGAGCGACCTGACGTTTCTCTTCGTATGCGCAACGGCTTAGATGAGGCAAATGACTTGGATTGAAATAGGATTTAACCCATGTTTGATATTATGTACTCCTGTATCTGGTGTGTTGTCCTTTAATATGCCACATAGTTCTAATATTACGAAGCTCCGACTGATAGTATTGAACGTGTAATAATAATCCACGAAGACTATGACTCAACGACTTATGATACGGATCTGACTTAAGACATACGACATGAATATGACAATATGAACGCAGACGACTAGATTGTGGCACTGTGTGCGGCGTGAATAGTCCGACACCATGAATGATTTTCACGACTTAGATGGTCCGGCGACATGGTTCAACACGAATTGATGTGCACGTATGTGGTCTATATCTCATGTCGTGTTAACAACTTAGACCCATGCCGCGCTAGCGACTTATAATCAAGTCGTGTGGATAACTATGGAATCTGTGTCGTAGAAACGACTTGAGTCAGTTGTGTAGTGTATCATCACCGTATTTGTCTGAATCGCGTTTTCATAACGGAGTTAACACCATGCTTATTAATGAACTTAAACCTATTAAGTTAATCTGGATAATTAATAAGCTAAAAGGTCTGTCGTTTTGTTTTTGTATCGAGTTTTGAGTACTCTTAAATCCTATGTACTTGGGAGTACAAGCTTAGGTGGTTTGGCATGTGTCGATTTATGTGGTGCCCATATCCATCGGTATCCCTGTTGGTATTGGACTAGGGGCCTCGCACTAGGTAGGGGCCAGGGAATGCTTTACTGATCTGGGTAGTAAGTGGTTCAAAATGAGGAAGGTGGGTACAGGCACGTTCTTGCAGAGTCAAGAGTGTGCAAGTGTCCGAATGAGGAAGATAAGACGTTGTAACATTAATAAATAGGTCTGTGTCCTGTTAGTTGCTGGGCTAGGGACTGATACACCCTACTTCCGGGGCTGACATAGGATTTTTACGTAATAGGGAGCCGATCGCATGGGTAGAAATTAGGATAAAACCTAATCTTGATATACTAGCATTAGTGCAGAAAACTTATTCTTAGTGTATAAATGAGAAGCTTAATTGATCTTACCTTATCTTGTTATCCGCTTACTTTGTATTTGAATATTTTTATTATATTATCTCATCCAGTATTATTTATTTGTCTTGATATTGCTTGTCTATGATTATGCCAAAAATCACTGGAACTCGCCAGATTTTATGTCTGACCTATTTTGTTTTTCCTTCTCTTTCTTCCTTCCCACCCCCCCCCCTTTTCCTCCGGTTCTCAGGGTGGTGTTCTGCAGTGATCGTGATTTTCAGCTTGGATTCTTGAATTTATGCCTTTATGTATTGCTTCGACTTTTTCTCTACTTTGATATGGCTTTTAAAGAGGGATATGCTTTTAAGATTTTGTACTCTGATAGTTTGCTTCATGATATGGTTGGTTTTGTCTATTGTGTTTGGTATTTTACAAATACGATAAACAAGATAAAATGATGTTGTAGTTGGGATTTGGAAGTAACGCTTTTTATTTAATAATAAAAGTTAAAATTTTCCGTTGTAATTATTATTCTGTCTTGTGAAAATTTGGTTATTGTATGCCTATTGTGCTTCACAGATCCTAATTCATCCTCAAATGGGTGACATTAGGGGATGTGGGGTGTCACCGATGGTGCATATATATATATATATTTATTAATGTATCATTATTATAATCAAAATCGTGTAATGGAGGTTCTACCAATAATGTTCTTATAGATTCAAGATGTACCATATGAGTAAATGTTTCTTTATAATCAATTCCTTAATCGTGTTTATACTCATGTGCTGCTAGGCTTGTTTTATTACAGATAACATTACCATCTTCATCAAGTTTATTTTTATAAGGTCATTTTGTTCCAATAACATATTGACCAGTCGCTCCTAGCATGAATTATCAGACATCTTTACATTCAAATTGATTTTTTTTCATAGTTAAAATCCAGAAATCATCATTTGAAACTTCCTTTTTAATTCTTTAATTCAATAGAGGATATAAAAGCTACAAGACTCATTTAATTGTGTTGATTTTTAGTTGAAACTCTAACGTTTAGGTCTTCAGTGGCATTACTAATATGATGATCATTTAATATTCTTGGTAGAGATCTTATTTCGTTATTGACGTTATTAATTTATGTTAAATTATTTACATTACTATTGTGATTAGTTTGAGTAAGATTAAATCAATTATATCCTCTTCAACATTAGTAGTTTTGTTAATTTCAAAATCTTCATCTAAGGAAGCATTAAGAATTTCGTCAATTATATTTATTCGCTCATTATAAATTATGTATGCTTTACTACGATTCAAATATCCAATCAAGATTCCTTCATCGGCATTAGGATCAAAATTTTCAACTTTATCATCTATATTAAGTACAAAGCATTTAGATCCATATATTCGAAAATACGGTATTTTTGAATTCTAGTCCAAAAATATTTAACAACAAGTATTTTAATTCATATGTCTTAGAGATCTCTTGAAGTGACCCGAACTTCCCCAGTCTCCGAAGAGATGAGAAAGAACGAATTACTGTGAGGACAAGACAAAACAGAACGCAGACGGAAGAACATTTCATTGCTATTACAACAATTCCATCAGATACATGAATATCCAGAGTATACATGAATAAATTACATTCGATAAATATCAGAGATTACAATAAATTACATAGCAGCGGAAAAATAATACAAAGCACAACTGAAGGTGATATACGGATACAGAGCTTTCCGGATATCATTCCAGCTGTAAACCAGGATCTTGTGAAAATAAATCTGCAAAACCAAAACTACTAGCTGCCCGTGCGGAAAATAGGGGCACCCAGAGTTTAGGTTAAAACAATAAACTCCAGGTCAGTCATGCGGCTGGTGTGAGAACTAAAACAGTTATTTAAAGCTTTACTTTAAAAGGGAGTAATTCAAGGGACCACGCCGTATAACACGGAACGGGTTTCCTCCCAAGAATACTAGTGCATAGAATAAACAGCGCAATGCTTTTTCGAAAAATGAAGCTATTATAAGACCCAGGTCCCATCACACAATGCAACGCAAGCCGGAGGATAGGGTTTTCCCTTATAATAGCCAAACATGCTTGGTACGTTTAAAACAAATCATTTGATACTATAATAAGTGTATAGTGTCAAAACAATTTCAATCATAAATATAAATCATAGACGGCATGGGTACCATATATCATGTCGCCATACTAGTTCTACAATTAAAACCGCAATATCACGTATTGGAAATTGGATTTCCGTCATGAGTCGAGGTAAGGGGCAAGCTCCTCTCCACTTCGAGACACTCTAGCAAATGCTCAGGACTACACACTCTGGGTAACCCTGGATCGGTTGGGCCGGTCCTCACTTACGTTAGAGGATTATTTATGCCTGAACACACGTTTCCCGGTCCTTACAGACCTATAATCGAGGCGCCTCATTCCAACAACCACAAAGGTGAAAAGTATATAAATGTCAGGGCTGGTAAGTCACTGACACCACCAAAGCTAGAAAGAAACGTCGTGTTCTCCCAACGGTCCGTATCCCGTTTTTAACTCATACCGAGGTGTGAGGCTCGCGAATCTACGCTATACACAAAGCTGACACGTAGGCCGTGCTTTGATCATCAACCACAGGACTTTGCTTTTCAACAGGAGCCTTGATCTATGCAACTCAGCATGCCACATAGGCAATTCATGCCATGCGATTGATATCTATCGATATATAACCTCTAAGCTCGTACGTCTCAGAGAAGGGCGTTAAGCAAGAGAATAAATTCTCCGCCGCCAAACAGATATATATTTAACAGAAATCAATCAACACAGAATAAAATCCAATGTCAGACACACAATCCATTTACAAGTTCGTTCTGGGTCTGAACGAAACCGGAGGCACTTTCCTCGCATATAAATCGATCTCCAAGTACGTCTGGACGACCACCAACTGATTCCCTCATCTTGGGTGTACAGCCCAATCAAGATCATCAGTAATCACCCAAACGATGTGAAGACTTCCGGTCTTCAACCACCGTCTTCCTCTTCGACATATCGTCGAATCGGTTATTCAGAATGGGTATAAACCCGGACTTTCCGAACAACCCGCGTATATTAAAAATATTACACAAACACAACATACGCCTCATTCCAATTCCACATTCTTAGGGAAAGGTTCCCATTAATTTTATCCAAGATAAATTCTTTAAAATTTATCCTTAAATCTTCCTTTGGATGTCGTTTCAAACCAAATTATGGTTTTCTAAACTAGTCGAGATTAGCGAACCACACCGAAGTAATTATTTATTTTATTTCCAACCTATTCATCCCATGAAGCAAAACTGGAAATACTCCATATCTAATACTATGGTGTTATCGGTAAAATTAATTACCATTTCACATTCAAATCTAATTAAAGATTTAACTATCGCTTTGGAGCAAAACTGGTGATACTCCATTTCTAATACTATGGTGTTATCGGTAAAATTAATTACCATTTCACGTTCAAATCTAATTAAAGATTTAACTATCGCTTTGGAGCAAAACTGGTGATACTCCATTCTCTCTCAATTTCTAAATTTGATAATTTAAATTACCAATTCTCATTTCAATCCAATTGCAGATTCATTAAAAACTCTTTTTACTGGGTTAAAGGACTAATGTCATTCAAAACACAGTTCACGACAAACCCAAATCATATTCTATTTAGTACCGGGTTAAAGAACAAGCGTCATCTAAAACACCCTTCACGATAAACCCACAAATCAATTCTATTTAAAACCCATTTCAAATCCAATTTATTTATTTGAAAATAAACGGGTTTAATTTTAGTTCAAAACTAGTTCATTTCGATAAAAATCTATCTTTATCTTTTCAAATATGGAGTTTTTCATCCCAATTTTTCCCAAATCATTTCTTATGATTTTACGCAAATTATTACTATTTTTAATAATTTTATCAAGGACCGTACAGTCGGTTTCCATCAACGGCCATCGAACTGCACTTACAGCGACCTTTTCTAAATTTGATTTGGACATATCTCCAAATCCAACCGTTAGATTTCAAATTTCTAATATTCGTTAGAAAGCACTTTTCGATACGAACCCAACGGTTCCGGTTTTAGGAGAATCCGACGGTCCGATCTCCCGTAATGTCCGTTCGAAATAAATGGTCGAAATTCGCGAACTGCCGCGGCGCGTTCTATTCAGGCCATTATATTATATATATAATATATATAATATATACTACGTCGATTCCTATTTGAAACGAATTATATAAATAGTTTTAAATTCGTTTCAGAAACAATTTTAACTTCCATTTCAATTCAAATCAAAATTGAATTTTTCCTTATAAATTCGTTTTAAAATTCATTTCTATTCAATTCAAATTTCAATTCAATTTGAATTCATTTCAATTCGTTTTCAATTTAATTCGAATTCGTTTTCAATTCAATTCGAATTCGTTTTATATTCAATT
Source organism: Allium sativum (assembly GCA_030737875.1). Taxonomy (NCBI): domain Eukaryota; kingdom Viridiplantae; phylum Streptophyta; class Magnoliopsida; order Asparagales; family Amaryllidaceae; genus Allium; species Allium sativum. The sequence continues at coordinate 214,684,335 of CM060915.1, read as the reverse complement.
CATTTCGAATTCGTTTTCTATTTAATTCAATTCAAATTCGTTTTCTATTCGATTCAATTCAAATTGGTTTTCTATTCAAATCAAATTCAATTCGTTTTCTATTTAAATCAAATTCGTTTCGTTTTCTAATCAAATCAAATTCGATTCGTTTTCTAATCAAATCAAATTCGATTCGTTTTCTAATTAAATCAAATCCGTTTTGTTTTATAATCAAATCAAATTCGATTCGTATATAATCGATATAAATATCGTTCGCGTCAAAATGGCACATCTCTAATCAACACGGCTTTATATTCAACAAATGGATCTATATTTCTTTCAATACACGACTCTATATCTTTGTCAACACACAACTAATCTCAACGAATGAGTACTGTCCACGTGTGACTATTTTTGTTATTTAATATATTTTATAAAAATTATGGTATCTATCGTTTGATTTAAAATCAGACTCCAACCGTAAATTAGTAAGAGAACGATTCCCTGAATATTAACCCCGAAGGCCGAAACCAACATCAGATCAATATCCAGGAGACCACTCATCTTATCTATTTTCCAATTGGTTTCTAATTTTATATATGACAAAGATGTAATTTTTATTGTTAAAATATTTCGTTCAACACATGACTAATCTCAACGGATGAGTACTGTCAACACATGAACCTTTGTTTTATAATATTAAAGATGTAAATTTTATTGTTAAAATATTTCGTTCAACGCATGACTAATCTCAACGGATGAGTACTGTCAACACATGAACCTTTGTTTTATAATATTCTTTATTTTCTAAATTGGAATGAGGCCCAATCAATTACCATATAAAGTTAATTATACGGATTCCATACAACACATGTATAATAGCAACGATAAATAGTCAACCATCATCCAAAGTGCACTACACTGTATAAGCATCAAATATAGATATCTAACGCTTATAACAGCCTGTCAATCAATCGATCGACATACAACTAATTATTGGGATTAGTGTACCCAAATATCATCCCAACACCCGTGTGAGGTTTCAAACAATCAAACACAGATTTTATTTGTGCATTTGGGCGATGTGTAAAATTTATCGACCCAATCAATATCAGTCAAATCAGTGTATATAAACAAATCGGCCGATTTGTTTATAACTATTTATTTACTCACATTCACGTTAAAAATTATATTTTTAACGATTATTAATTTATTTCAACACATGAATTTTTATTCAGTTCATTTACAAAAATAAAAATGATATTTTTATTTTTCTAACTTATTTTAGAAAATTTCGGCGGCATAACGGCACGATACTAGAAACGGGACAAGGCCCAGCCCTATCCCCGGTCTAGTGAAGGCCCACGCCATTCACACATCAATCAAATCAATTTCATTTCACCTAACAATTCAATTCAACCCAAATAATCTAACCAACTACACAGCCAAACAAACAAGTCCATGGTCTGTGGACGATTGTGTCGGGTGCTACTAAACACCGTCTGCATCCTAGTATACATATATAACTAGAAAAAGAATTTGAAGAGTGAGAAGTTATCACCAAAGCTATCCAATCATCTTGACTCTTCTTTTGTAGAAGTCTTCGTCGTTCTCGCCTTTCGTCACTTTCGTCGCCCGTAGTCACTACATATATAAAAATTGAATTTTTACTTCGCTATTCAATATATAAAAATCGAATTTTTACTTCGCTATTCAATATATAAAAATCGAATTTTTACTTCGCTATTATCTATACAAATATTTCTTTTTTCCTACTTTAAAAATGTCGTCTTTCACTACATAAAAATATCGTCTTTCTATATCCTACTATATAAAGATCACATTTTTATCTTCTTATAATATGAAAATTATATTTTCTACCTTTGCATACGATAAAAATTATATTTTTATACCGCTACTCTATAGGAAAGAATTCTATTTTATATCGCTACTGTATAGAAAAGATTATATTTTTATCGACGCTACTATATAGAAAAGATTATAATTTTACTTCGCTAATCCATATGTAAAAATTATATTTTTATCGCTACTTCTATAATGGAAATCTAACTTTTTCTTCACCTTCTTATATGGAAAAATCTAATATTTACTTTACTAACTTCTATAGAAAAATCGTATATTTTCTTTATATTAAAAATATGAACTTTCCTTTACAATAAAAATTATATCGTTTTTTTTATTTTACACTACTAAAATATCGTCTTTACAATGATAAAAATATCGTCTTTTAACTTAATAAAAATCATTCCTTTTCTTTGTTAAAAATCAAAACTTTTCCTTTGCAAAAATTATTTCTTTTCCTTTGTAAAAATTATTTCTTCGTAAATTTAGTTTTTAAATTAAAGAAAAATCAGTTTTTAACCTTAAAAAAAATCAGTTTTTAAATAAAATTCGAAATTTAAAACTTACAGTGCATTTCAGAGGGAGGGGGTTCTTTGCGTTCGGTGGAGGGCTATCGGCGAGGTCAGCGGGGGTGGGGGAGGTCGGGGCAAGGCTCGGAAGGGGGGGTGTGGCGGTTGCGCGCAGGGGGGGGTGCTTCAATGGATAAGATGGAGGGAGGGGGGCTGTGTCGCGTCGATCGAAGAGGGGGGGTGTCTGCGAGGCCGAGGTGGAAGGGGGGGTGGGTTCGAAGGTGGCGCCCCTCCTCTGAGGCGGCGGCGATCAATCAGGGGGGGCGGCGGCGGGTTCCCCCCCGTCTTTCTCTTTCCTCTTTTTTTGACCTTTCTGATTCGAAGAAAACGGGGGGGGGGGGGCAGAGGAATATAGAGAGGAGAGAGGGAGAGGAATTTTATTTTTAATTTATTTAATTATTTAATTTCAAAAAGCAACTTTTTCATACGACCTCTAAACGAGGCCCACCACCTGTCGTCCATAGCTAATTACCCCCATTCCGAACACAATGGGATATTTATCTTAAGCTGATTCGATCGTTTCGATCAGTTTTCATCAAAATCAACATATAACTCTATATATTGATTTTGAACGCGCATTTCAATTTACCGGGATCACATACGAACTCGAAAAATTCCAGAAAAATATTTTCTAACTTTGTATTGACGATACGGTCCTAACAAAACTAGTTTCGTCGAATTCTGAGACTGTTTGAAAAATGGCCAATTTCCAGTCGATTAAAATCAACTAAAACTGGTCAAACGCGTTTTCCTTTGCCACGCTCACATATTGATTCGAAAAATTACGAAATTTGGAATCTAGCAATAATTTAACACAACGGATCCAACAAAAGTGGTTTCGTCGAAATCCGAGGTCGTTTGCAATATTCCCATTTTTAAGAGCATGAATTCCATAGCGACTGTTCAGAATTTTCTACTGGACATATCTTTTGATTCTAGCTATGAAATTTCGATTTTTCAGATTCGTTGGAAAGATATTCACAAATAGATTCTAATATTTTTGGTTTCACCAAAATCCAGATTGTTTTGCACCCGGTACATTCAATTGAAGTTTGAAATCGAATTATCGAACTACCGCGCCATTTTCAATTCCTTTTATAATTTAAAATAAATATTTATATTCTAACGACGACGCGTATAAATATATACGTTCGAATTATATTCAAAATAAATTTATCGTCGATTTTATTTAAAATAATCTATTTTAAATGATCAAAATTCGCTAAATTTGCCAAAATAAAAATTTTAAACTGGCCCAGATTTTCGGGTTATTACAATCTCCCCCACTTAAAACTTTTCATCCCCGAAAAGGAACAAAGTTGAAAGTGGTTTGATTAATCAACTCTACGTTCGATCCGGCTTCCATTCTCCAACTTTTCAGTTTCTGAGAATTTTCAAATTTTCAAAAATTTGGCTAACACCCTAAATTTTCGAAAAATTTCGCCATAACCTCCCCTGCACCGGGAGCCACGGGAAAATCCCGAAATTGCCATATAGGCCTTCTGATCTCAAAAAGAAAAAGAAAAAGCCAATCGGCTCATAAAATCATCATCACCCAAACAAAACAGTAAATTATGATAAACATGTACCTATTTGTCGGGCAAACAAATTTTATTCTCTGCTCTAGCCTCCTTGCTATGACCTGTTCAATGTAAGCACATGTATATGCAAGCAAATGCGACCAATTTTCAATACAGTCCAATATTTGATGCAATTAGGCATAATGGTTCAAAATTGTCAAACAAATAAACAAACAACACAAACATCAATCAATTAGTGAATTAACGTTTCAAATTCATAATTTTGATATATACACTGAAAATCTTGTTTTTGATGCCAACACACAACAAAAATCTATCTATATAAGTTTTGGTCCTCACACCAGTCTGATGGAAATATATAGATATCATACCTTCGAAACACGAACATAAGTATTGATGATGCCATGGTCATTATCAACATCATCTCCGGGCGACTAGAGCGTGATTCTATATCTATCTATTATATTAAAATTTCGAATATACGTTCATGACGCGTATATGCAAAACCTTTATATACTAGATTGTCCAAATCAATATAAATAAATTATTCAAATACGTATACAATGATTTAAATTTTCAAAACAAAATTGTTTTCATTTGAAAAATACACTCTTCACACTCGTTCTAGGATACTACTGATCCTATCTCTAACGAGTCATTCTAATTGGATATTACTAATCCAATATCTGATGAATTCTTTCGTATGGTTCTAATGTGTCTTGTTCTCGAGCTCTGTAAACCAAAGATCTGATACCAAATGAAGCGACCCGAACTTCCCCGGTCTCCGAAGAGATGAGAAAGAACGAATTACTGTGAGGACAAGACAAAACAGAATGCAGACGGAAGAACATTTCATTGCTATTACAACAATTCCATCAGATACATGAATATACAGAGTATACATGAATAAATTACATTCGATAAATATCAGAGATTACAATAAATTACATAGCAGCGGAAAAATAATACAAAGCACAACTGAAGGTGATATACGGATATAGAGCTTTCCGGATATCATTCCAGCTGTAAACCAGGATCCTGTGAATATAAATCTGCAAAACCAAAACTACTAGCTGCCCGTGCGGAAAATAGGGGCACCCAGAGTTTAGGTTAAAACAATAAACTCCAGGTCAGTCATGTGACTGGTGTGAGAACTAAAACAGTTATTTAAAGCTTTACTTTAAAAGGGAGTAATTCAAGGGACCACGCCGTATAACACGGAACGGGTTTCCTCCCAAGAATACTAGTGCATAGAATAAACAGCGCAATGCTTTTTCGAAAAATGAAGCTATTATAAGACCCAGGTTCCATCACACAATGCAACGCAAGCCGGAGGATAGAGTTTTCCCTTATAATAGCCAAACATGCTTGGTGCGTTTAAAACAAATCATTTGATACTATAATAAGTGTATAGTGTCAAAACAATTTCAATCATAAATATAAATCATAGACGGCATGGGTACCATATATCATGTCGCCATACTAGTTCTACAATTAAAACCGCAATATCACGTATTGGAAATTGGATTTCCGTCATGAGTCGAGGCAAGGGGCAAGCTCCTCTCCGCTTCGAGACACTCTAGCAAATGCTCAGGACTACACACTCTGGGTAACCCTGGATCGGTTGGGCCGGTCCTCACTTACGTTAGAGGATTATTTATGCCTGAACACACGTTTCCCGGTCCTTACAGACCTATAATCGAGGCGCCTCATTCCAACAACCACAAAGGTGAAAAGTATACAAATGTCAGGGCTGGTAAGTCACTGACACCACCAAAGCTAGAAAGAAACGTCATGTTCTCCCAACGGTCCGTATCCCGTTTTTAACTCATACCGAGGTGTGAGGCTCGCGAATCTACGCTATACACAAAGCTGACACGTAGGTCGTGCTTTGATCATCAACCACAAGACTTTGCTTTTCAACAGAAGCCTTGATCTATGCAACTAAGCGTGCCACACAGGCAATTCATGCCATGCGATTGATATCTATCGATATATAACCTCTAAGCTCGTACGTCTCAGAGAAGGGCGTTAAGCAAGAGAATAAATTCTCCGCCGCCAAACAGATATATATTTAACAGAAATCAATCAACACAGAATAAAATCCAATGTCAGACACACAATCCATTTACAAGTTCGTTCTGGGTCTGAACGAAACCGGAGGCACTTTCCTCGCATATCCATCGATTTCCAAGTACGTCTGGACGACCACCAACTGATTCCCTCATCTTGGGTGTACAGCCCAATCAAGATCATCAGTAATCACCCAAACGATGTGAAGACTTCCGGTCTTCAACCACCGTCTTCATCTTCGACATATCGCCGAATCGGTTATTCAGAATGGGTATAAACCCGGACTTTCCGAACAACCCGCGTATATTAAAAATATTACACAACATACGCCTCATTCCAATTCCACATTCTTAGGGAAAGGTTCCCATTAATTTTATCCAAGATAAATTCTTTAAAATTTATCCTTAAATCTTCCTTTGGATGTCGTTTCAAACCAAATTATGGTTTTCTAAACTAGTCGTGATTAGCGAACCACACCGAAGTAATTATTTATTTTATTTCCCAATCCCAACCTATTCATCCCATGAAGCAAAACTGGTAATACTCCATATCTAATACTATGGTGTTATCGGTAAAATTAATTACCATTTCACGTTCAAATCTAATTAAAGATTTAACTATCGCTTTGGAGCAAAACTGGTGATACTCCTTTTCTAATACTATGGTGTTATCGGTAAAATTAATTACCATTTCACGTTCAAATTTAATTAAAGATTTAACTATCGCTTTGGAGCAAAACTGGTGATACTCCATTCTCGCTCAATTTCTAAATTTGATAATTTAAATTACCAATTCTCATTTCAATCCAATTGCAGATTCATTAAAAATTCCATTTACTGGGTTAAAGGACTAATGTCATTCAAAACACAGTTCACGACAAACCCAAATCATATTCTATTTAGTACCGGGTTAAAGAACAAGCGTCATTTAAAACACCCTTCATGATAAACCCACAAATCAATTCTATTTAAAACCCATTTCAAATCCAATTTATTTATTTGAAAATAAACGGGTTTAATTTTAGTTCAAAACTAGTTCATTTCGATAAAAATCTATCTTTATCATTTCAGATATGGAGTTTTTCATCCTAATTTTTCCCAAATCATTTCTTATGATTTTACGCAAATTATTACTATTTTTAACAATTTTATCAAGGCCGGTACAGTCGATTTCCATCAACGGCCATCGAACTGCACTTACAGCGACCTTTTCTAAATTTGATTTGGACATATCTCCAAATCCAACCGTTAGATTTAAAATTTCTAATATTCATTAGAAAGCTCTTTTCGATACAAACCCAACGGTTCCGGTTTTAGGAGAATCCGACGGTCCGATCTCCCGTAATGTCCGTTCGAAATAAATGGTCGAAATTCGCGAACTGCCACGGCGCGGCTGTAATAACCCGGAAAATCCGAGCCAGTTTAAAAATTTTATTTCGGCAATTTTAGCGAATTTTGAATATTTAAAATAGATTATTTTAAATAATATCGACCAGAAATTTATTTTAAATAGAATAGAACGCATATATTATATTCATCGTCGTTAGAATATAAATATTTATTTATATTTATAAATAGAATTGAAAATGGCGCGGTAGTTCGATAATTCGATTTCAAACTTCAAATGAATGTACCGGGTGCAAAACAATCCGGATTTTAGTGAAACCAAAAATAATGGGATCTAATTGATGATATCTTTCCAACGAATCCGAAAAATCAAAATTTCATAGCGGGGATCAAAAGATACGTCCAGTTGAAAATTCTGAATAGTCGCTATGGAATTCAGGCCTTTAAAAATAGACATTTTGCAAACGGTCTCAGAATTCGACGAAACTAGTTTTGTTAGGACCGTATCGACAATACGAAGATAGAAATAATTTTTCTGTAATTATTAGAGTTAGTATGTGACCCCGGTAATTTGAAATGTACGTTTAAAATTCAATATAGCGATTTAAATGTAAATTTAACGAAAACTGATTGTAACAGCCGAATCAACCTACGATACATATCCCATTGTGTTCGGAATGGGGGTAAAACGCTATAGACGACAGGCGGTGGGTCTCGTTTCGAGGTCGTATGTGAAAGTCAACTTTTTGCAAAATAAAATAATTAAAAAAAAACCTTCCCTTCTCTCCTTTATTTCCTCTGCCCCCCCCCCCCCCTCTTCATTTCGATTTCAGATCGAAGAAAATGAAAAAAAAACGAAAAAAAAAACCAAATCCAATCGCGTCGCCCGCCCACCCATCGACATCGCCACCGCCGCCAGGTCCTCCCACCGCTGGCCGACCCCCTCAAGCGCCCATCCCCCTCGAAGACCGAACCCCGATTCCCATCGCCTCCTTTTTCCACTGCATCGCGGGTCCCACCACCTGCCGCAACTCCACCGCCGCTCGCCCAGGCGCTGCCTCGAGCCTCGCGCGACCCCCCTCCGTTTCCAGCTCCTCCCTTCGACGAAGACAACCGCCAAGCCCCCTCCTCCACAGTAAACCGAATTGAAAAGTAAGCTTTTATTTTTAATTATTTTTGTTTTATTTATTTTTAGTTGTGTATTTTATTTACAGGTGATTTTCAGATTTTTTTTTAAAAAATCAGTTTATAAATACAAAGTAAAGATTGGGTTTTTATCGTTTTGAAAACAAAGTATAAGTTCACATTGGCTTGAAATTATAATTTTTAAAGGAAAGTCCATATTTTTAGTTTAAAATAGAAAGGAAATGATTTGTAATATAGAAAAATTAGAAAAGTTATAGTTTTTATAGGTATGAAGATGCGAGTTTTATCTATATAAAAATATGGTTCTATCGTATGAATAACAATAAAAAGATCTGATTTTTAATCCATTAAAAATATAATTTTTATTGTAAGTGAAGAGTAAAAATATAATTTTTATTCCTATGAATGACAAGTAAAAATTCGATTTTTATATATTGAATAGCATAGTAAAAATTCGATTTTTATATATTGAATAGCATAGTAAAAATTCGATTTTTATATATTGAATAGCATAGTAAAAATTCAATTTTTATATATTGAATAACGAAGTAAAAATTCGATTTTTATATATTGAATAGCATAGTAAAAATTCGATTTTTATATATTGAATAGCAAAGTAAAAATTCGATTTTTATATATTGAATAGCATAGTAAAAATTTGATTTTTATATATTGAATAACGAAGTAAAAATTCGATTTTTATATATTGAATAGGGAAGTAAAAATGTGATTTTTATATATCGAATAACGAAGTAAAAATGTGATTTTTACATATGTAGAGGATACAGGCAACGAAGATGACAAAAATGCGATAACGATGAAGATTTCTATCAAAGAAGAGTCAAGATGATTGGATAGCTATCGGTGAGAACTTCTCACTCTTTAAATTTCTTTTTCTAGTTATATATATATACTAGGATGCAGACGGTGTTTAGTAGCACCCGACACCCGTCATCCACAGACCATGGATGGCTTGTTTGTTTAATTGTTTGGTTGTGTAGTTGGTTAGATTACTTGGTTTGAATTGAATTGTTTGGTGAAATGAAATTGATTTGATTGATGTGTGAATGGCGTGGGCCTTCACTAGACCGGGGATAAGGCTAGGCCTTGTCCCGTTTCTAGTATCGTGCCGTTATGCCGTCGAAATTTTCTAAAAATAAGTTAGAAAAATAAAGATAACATTTTATTTAATAAATGAACCAAATAGAATATTCATAGGTTGAATAAAATAGTTTGATCGTTAAAAATATAACTTTTAACGTGAATGTGAATAAATAAATATTCATTTACAAACCGGACGGTTTGTTTATGTACACCTATTTGAAGGACATTGATTGGGACGATAAATTTTACACATCGCCCAACTGCACAAATAAAATCTGTGTTTGATTGTTTGAAACCCCACACGGGTATTGGGATGATATTTGACGTACACTAATCCCGATTGTTTAGTTGTATGTCGATCGATTGATTGACAGACTGTTATAAGCGTTGAATATTTATATTTGATGCTTATACAGTGTAGAATGCACTTTGGATGATGGTTGATTATTCATCGTTGTTGATATATACATGTGTTGTAGAAAATCCATATAATTAACATTATATGGTAATTGATTGGGCCTCATTCCTGTTTCGAAATAGAAATATTTGAAATAGAAATATTTGAAATAGAAATATTTGAAATAGAAATATTTGAAAATTAGAAATATTTGAAATAGAATATTTGAAAATCGAAATATATGAAGCCGCGTTGATAGATTGACGCCATTTTAACGTGAACGATATTTATATCGATTTTATTCAAATTGAAGTGAATATTAAAATGAATTGAAATTCGAATCTAATTGAATTGATTTGAAATTCGAAATAAACTGAAATGGTTCGAAATTCGAATAGAATTGAAATAGAATTGAAATCGTTTTGAAATGAATTTGAATAGAAATGAATTCGAATTGAAATTGAACAGAAATGAATTCGAATTGAAATTGAATTGAAAACGAACAAAAATTGAATTAGAAATCAATTTGAATTGAAATCGTTTTGAAATGAATTTGAATAGAAATGAATTCGAATTGAAATTGAACAGAAATGAATTCGAATTGAAATTGAATTGAAAACGAACAAAAATTGAATTAGAAATCAATTTGAATTGAAATCAATTTAAAATGAATTTAAAGTGGAATATTCAATTTTGATTTGAAATTGAATATGAAGTTGAAACCGTTTTGAAAATGAATTTAAAACGATTTATAAAGCACGTTTTGAATTGAAATCGACGAAGTATATATTATATATATTATATATATAATATAATGGCCTGAATAGAACGCGCCGCGCCGCGACAGTTCGCGAATTTCGACCATTGACTTCGAGCGGATGTTACGGGAGATCCGACCGTCGGATTCTCCTAAAACCGGAACCGTTGGATTCGTATCGAAAAGAGCTTTCTAACGAATATTAGAAATTAGAAATTAGAAATCTAACGGTTGGATTTGGAATTATGTCCAAATCAAATTTGAAAAAGGTCGCTGTAAGTGCAGTTCGATGGCCGTTGATGGAAATCGACTGTACGGGCCTTGATAAAATTATTAAAAATAGTAATAATTTGTGTAAAATCATAAGAAATGATTTAGGAAGAATTGGGATGAAAAACTCCATATTTGAAAAGATAAAAATAGATTTTTATCGAAATGAACTAGTTTTGAACTAGGATTATAATTCTATTTATTTTTAAAATAAATAGACTGGATTAGAAATGGTTTTGAAAATAACCAGAATTTCCAATAATTATATTGGAATGGATTTGAATCGAAATTGTCTTTGGATTATTTCGATGTTGGATTTCGTGATGATACAGATATTGTTATGGGAATTTGAAAGATATATATATATATATATCGTTATTTCCAATAGAATATTTGTTAGTCGTAGAATTTGATATTGAATATAAGCCGGTATATTTTCTATTCAGAGCCTTGTGTCTAATATCAAATGTGATTTGGGTTTGTCGTGAATGGTGTCTTGACTAACACTGTTCTTGAACCCAGTTGAGAAAAGATTAAATCTTTTTATTTAGATTTAATGAAGTGTACCAATTAAATAATATTTAATTGGAATTGAATTGGTATTGATTTTTGGGTTTATCGTGGACGGTGTTTTAAATAACACTCGTTCTTTAACCCGATAATTAATGAATGTGATTTTGGGTTTATTGTGAACTGTGTTTTTAAATGACACTGATTCTTTAACCCAGTTAATGATTAAAACTAAGTGGAGTTTTAATGAATCTTTGATTAGATTGAAATAATCGAGAATGGAGTATCACCAGTTTTACTCCAGGCGATAGTTAAATCTTTAATTAGATTTGAACGTTAAATGGTAATTGAATTTACCGATAACACCGTGGTGTTAGATATGAAGTATTACCAGTTTTACTTCATGGGATGAATAGGTTGGGATTGGGAAATTAAAACAAATGACTACTTCGGTAAGTTTCGTTAATGTAATGACCCGGGATTTTCAGAAGGTAACTAAAATACGGAAGAACTTAAATTTTTACAATACATTAATAAATTAGTTTAAAAATGCTGGATATTCATTTAAGACGACCAGAAATTGTGAATAAGATTTATTTACAACATCATAAAGCGTCGCTAAAACTTAACAACATGAAGTGTAGCTAAAACTGAGTAGCAACGACCTTACTAAAGCTATAGCAGCGTTAGTGAAGCGCTATAGAAAAGCGTTACTAAAGGAACTGTAACTAAAGCGTCGTAAACCATTAACTTGAGAAATCGATTGATTGGAGAAATAATTCCAACAACAACTTAAAGAGAGATTAATTGGATAATAACTTAGCCACTGTAGGACCCTAATGCAACCTGTATTTAGCATGTCTTAGCAGTGAAATTGTCGAGAATAACATGAACCAAATCGAGTGTACATAAGCTTGTGTAAATCCATGTCTACGTGCAACTTGAAGGCCATAGACCAAACCATTCTTGAGCAAAGTTAACCAAAAGTTTTGCTGTGACTTTTAGCCCATTATATACACGTGTTAATGCACCAATAAGTTAGCATGACTTAGCAACATTTTTTAAAGAAATCGTGTGGCCAAACTCCTACTACATGCTAGTGAAAATAGTCATGTATTCATGCAACTTCAAGCCCAAACTTCAACAAATACTTGCGTCTAGAAGCTAGGCAAAACTGATGTAGTTAAAGCCCACCAACATTTGGACTTATAGGCTATTAGATCACCTTAGCACCATGCAAACTAGAAGGCCCAAAACAGCCACATTCTTGCGCAAGCAAGAACAGCCCATACAAGCACCCATGCCTTCTAGAACAAGGCCAATGTGTGTAGACACTTCATGTTTAAACTAGTAGGTACTAGAGTGATAATGACATGAACTAAATGAATTAATGCAAGATGGAAATGGAGATATTCAAAGATATGCGCAGGCTATAAAGATGATGAATCATGCTAGGAAAATATGCATTGTCTAATTCACACTCTAGAAACCAAGTACACATGATGATAGTAATGTTTGCCTTAGATTAAAAACAAATTGAATGGCTCTCATCAATCCACCTAGGCTCATACATGAAAAACAAACTAGATGTAGCTTTCAACAAATATTTCACCTGTACAAGATCTTGCGCAAGAATGACCATAGGGATGGAAGCATTGTTTAATCCATCTTCTAGAAGCAAGAGTGCAAGTGGTTAGAAGCTTTAGCATTATGTATATACAAGTGGTTGGCCTATTTTCTTCCAGCAAGTTGATAGCATATAAAACAAAAGCAAAGTGTTGCTTTCAAACTATATTTCCTTGCTGCCAATCCCTGCGCAAATATTAGTGATGGGAGCATTAAAGATTTAGTTAATTTGTAGTTAATATAATCTAATATAATACATTATATAAGGGCCTATATATATGTGTGTTCTTCACCAATACTGTCCCTGCAAACCCGAGAAGAAGAGAGCCCAGATCTGAAATATAGCACCATTTAATTACTCCATCATCCTGCATTACATTTGTGAGTAAACACTCACACATCTTCCTATTTATTCATGTTTGTATTCACTGTTGTATGCCAGTATAGTTGATGTTTATTACTACTGTTAAACCGCAAGTTTGTGTGACTGTTTGGATCTAAGACTGGTAATATCTTCACGTATGAAATGCATGTACAAAGTTAGAGAATAATGAATGTATACATACTAGTTTACATTAGTATATATGAATGGTATAGGACCTTGTTTTAATGTGTTGTTGTGTTAGTTTGAGAAACTCACCCAAAACCCGCAAGCTATGCTTGACTGTGTACACCAAAACTGTCATGATTCCTCTGTATGACTGTATATGCTAATTAGAAAATGATGCCTGCTTATATACTAGTCTATATTAGCATGTATATGTAGTTATAAGGTTTTGTGTCTACTGTATGAAGTATTGTTTGAGAAATACATAAAACCGCAAGCTGCTGTCATGTATGTACACCCAAGGCATGATCAGACCCTGTATGAAACCACTATTCAGGGTACGGTAGTGATGCACACTTATATATCATGATTTTACAGCCAAACAGTACGATATATTGTTAAGTAGAGGAAGAGAAGTTTAGTTTAGTCGAAACGTGGTCATAGTTTAAAAACAGAGTATATACACTGTATGAAATCGACTGGAGTTGTGTACACACGCACAACAATTTATAAAACACTGTTGAAACCCTGAACTAGCTTCGTAGCGTAGAAATTTGGTGATTGAATGATTTTTGAAGAGATGGCTCGGTTTGAACGTGAGCAGTTCACGTACGAACTGCGCCTCGCCAAGGCCAAACGGGACCGCCGCACCAGCGGTGGAGGAGGTGCCTGAGAGGTGGCAAGGTGGTGGTGAAGTCGCTGGCGTTCCAGCTACCTGAGGTGGCGGGTGGAGGAGTTTCCTCCGATCGGAATACTGATGGTGTGCGGGTTTTTGTGCTGGCCGAACTTCGCAGCAGTGTTGCTCTTCGCCGGAGCAGTAGGGGACCACCGGGGTTGGTGCACTGGGTGCCGAAGGTCGTGGGCGAGGTTTCGGTGGGAGCGCCGGAGCTCCGGTGAGCTGAGGTGGCGGGTGGAAGGACTTTCTCCGATCGGGTTCTTGACAGCAGCAGGTTTCGGCATCTTGATTAAAACTGGGAGTGCATAACTTGTGAAGGCCACATGGCCTCAAAGATGTGTGCGGGCCGATAGGGTAAGGCCAGTGGGTCAAAGAGCAACAGTAGATGAAGATCAAAAGAAAAGGAGCCAAACGTAAAAGGAAAGAAGAGAGTATGGGAGGAGCAAAAGAAAGGAATATGGAAGGAGTGTACAGCATTTGCGAAAAGCACAGGAGTTGGGTGCGTGGGTATTTCCATGGTATAGGACACGTGGCAACAAGTGGGTGGGCTTGAAAATGGTTATGGCACGTGTGAGCATATTGGGGTATTTAAATAATTGCGTGGACTATAATTGGGCTTAGAACGCGAATTAAACGGAAACGTGAAATGAAACTAAGGAAAGGCCGAAGACTTTTATGTGTACAGGCCGGTAAGAAAGGGGTTAAGGAAATAGGGAAGGAGTTTGTCTTGATTTAATGTAAACCATTTATTAAATAAAATTTTATTAGCCTAATAAACATTTTTTTTAATATTTTATTACTTAGGCCTTGCTAAATAAATAAAAATAAATTAAGCGGTATATGGAAATGATGAAATGAACGTGGAGTAGATTTATATATATCCCTACATATATGAACAAATCAAACAAATTAGTAAAGTGTAAATTATTCATTTGAATAAATTTAAATAAAAAAAAAGGAAGAATTTACCAAATCATTTCAAGACTAAGTGGTAAAATGAAAGTTGATGAGTTAAATTAAACTCAAATGACCTACCGTGATGGAAGGAACCAGATGTAACAGCAAATGATAAATTCTAAAGTTTGAGTAAAACATCGAAGGAATATTTTCTCAAATCTTTAAATGAAATGAAGCTAACGATAAATAAGAAAATAGTAGATCGAGAGAAAAGGTTTAACTGTCGATACTAGATTCGAACGTTGACCGTCGGGTTTTATAAAAGAAGATTTTTCACTAGATAAGTTTGAAGCCCGTGCTCCGCACACGGTATAGCATGATATTTAAATAAAGAGGTTAAGTTAATATTTTTCGAAAATATTAAAGGAACATGAATCTTTGAAATAAGAATTCAAATGGGAATTTACTGAAATTAGAAACTGACTAGAATTAATAAGTCGAATGATTTTCTGAGTATTTATCTGATGTTGGTTTCGGCCTTCGGGGTTTATACTAAGGAAGTTGTTCTCTTAATAATTACAGTCAGCGACTGATTGATGTGAAAGGGTAGTGATACGTAAACACAGGAACATGAATATATATATATATAGATGATTGAACAAATAGAAATTCCAATTGGAAATAAGATTTGTTGTGTGCACACGTATTTTCATTTGATAGTTAAGTCATCGACTATCAAAGTTTTGACCATTTTAACGTTGTTAATATGGAGAGACCGGTTGGATTATTATCTGAAGAACCACTCCGTATTGGCATAAGCGTTGCGAGTCAAGTATGCTGAAGACGGAGAAAAATGAAAGGGCTATTGTATAAATCTTAGATAACGGTTGGCTAAAATGGTTGTACGGAATAGTACCTTCGGTTTGTCCAGTCCCAGGACAACTTGTATGGACGAACGTCTGACAGAGTACTCCTAACTGATCACGTACGTTGATCTTTTCAAACGTAGTTATAAGTGGTAGAGAAATTCGTTTCTCTTACTTTATACTTGTAATTTATTTTTGGAGAAGTCAATTAGTGGATTAGCGGGTTTGACGATGTGACGTTCAAAGCAAATCAAAAGAATGTCAGGGAACGTTTAGCTTCGAGCTTCACAACCGGAAATGACAAAAATCGGGCAGGCAGCATGGCTATGTGGGTAGCTCCCATTAGGATGTATCATCATCTGATCTAGAGATTCATTTACTTCTTAAAATCTATTGTTGATTCTGACCCGTTTCGGGAAACGGTGGGTAGCTCCCAACCGTTGGTGATATACATTCGATACACTCAAGCGAAATGAGTGGTCGGTCATGTGTGGCCGGGTTACAAGATGTTCTTGTTGAACCCGTGTATTCGTATCTAGAGATACACCTCCGGAAGGTGATCCCATACCTTGTCATAGTTGGAAACCAAATATCCATAAGCACTTAACGGTTTTGTTTGTATACTATAAGTAGAATGTGAGATGAAAGCATTCTACTAGATTATAATTATTTGTGGACACCTAGACATTATCATAATATCTGTTTAAATATGCAAACTGTTTTGATCTCATAAGGTAAAAACCCGTTCCGTATTCACGGCGTGGTCTTATGAATCATTGTGATTTATTAAACTTGTTTATAAATCGTTTACTCATACCAGTCCATGACTGACCCGGAGTTTATTTTTTGTGTTTTCCTTAAACTCTTGGGTGCTCATAATATTTATTATGAGTAGACAAGTGATCCAGGTTTTAAAGTAACGTTGGAGTAGCTGGATGGCAGGATCTGAAGTGTTGGATTATCTATCATATGTTATGTAGAATTATCTGCAAGTTAGTATCACAAGTGTTAAGTATGTAATTGTGATGACATGTATCCCTATGTATGAAATATTTCAATGTACTTGAATTATGTTATGTAATATTTTGAGTTATAATATTATGTTTCCAAGTTCCGCTATGAGATTCTGATGTTTTTCTTAGTTCTATTCTTCTATCTATTTCTTTTCTTAAATAATGATACAACTTCCGAGGTACTGGAAAGTTGGGTCGTTACAGTTGGTATCAGAGCTTAGGTTACCGTATACCTAGGCTTTGGGTGAGTGTGAGAGAGCGTATTTTAAAAGTTGGATGCTATTATATATATAGAATATATATATCTATGAGAAATCAACTTAAGTTAAGGTAATTAGGGTTAGCCTTAGAATAAATTGAAAAAGGGTTGAATTGAATTATAATAATATCTAATCATATTGATATAGGAAACAAGTTAGGATTTTAAATTTGATTTAAAATTTGGATTTTCACCAAATTAAGTCTAGACTTAAGTTAATTAAAACTTAAGAACAGTGAACTTATTGATTATTGAAATAAAATCAGATTTAGGGAGTCCTGAAAACGAAGAGAACTAATTTAGGAATTAATTAGTATAATACTTAACGGAGTTAAGTGGAGTAGGCTAGAGATCGTTGGATATGGATTCAAGTAAAAAGAGAATTCGGGGCAGATAAATATATTTGAATGAGTCGATTTAAATTAAGGAAGTATATATGATTTGGAATTTATTTTCCAATTGTAATCATGATATGTTTGAGATAAGATGAAGTTAAGAAATTAGAACCTAACTGGAAATTGATTAAGTTGAAGAACTTTCTAGGTATCAATCTGTTGATGATTTCGGTCTTCGGGGTTGATATTTAGAGAGTTATTCGCTTACAAATTTACGGTCAGGAACTGATGGATAATGAGAAATAGTAATACACTAATGGAAATGTTTTCTAACGGTAGTAACAAATATTGTAGTTAGGGAAATAACTGTGATAAATAACCAATTGATTGATGTGTGTTGATTTTGTATGGATAAGTCGACAACTTAAATGAATAACGTTAAGCTACTCGTTACTTACAATTTCGAGGACGAATTTTTTTTAAGGTGGGTAGATTGTAATGACCCGGGATTTTCAGAAGGTAACTAAAATACGGAAGAACTTAAATTTTTACAATACATTAATAAATTAGTTTAAAAATGCTGGATATTCATTTAAGACGACCAGAAATTGTGAATAAGATTTATTTACAACATCATAAAGCGTCGCTAAAACTTAACAACATGAAGTGTAGCTAAAACTGAGTAGCAACGACCTTACTAAAGCTATAGCAGCGTTAGTGAAGCGCTATAGAAAAGCGTTACTAAAGGAACTGTAACTAAAGCGTCGTAAACCATTAACTTGAGAAATCGATTGATTGGAGAAATAATTCCAACAACAACTTAAAGAGAGATTAATTGGATAATAACTTAGCCACTGTAGGACCCTAATGCAACCTGTATTTAGCATGTCTTAGCAGTGAAATTGTCGAGAATAACATGAACCAAATCGAGTGTACATAAGCTTCTGTAAATCCATGTCTACGTGCAACTTGAAGGCCATAGACCAAACCATTCTTGAGCAAAGTTAACCAAAAGTTTTGCTGTGACTTTTAGCCCATTATATACACGTGTTAATGCACCAATAAGTTAGCATGACTTAGCAACATTTTTTAAAGAAATCGTGTGGCCAAACTCCTACTACATGCTAGTGAAAATAGTCATGTATTCATGCAACTTCAAGCCCAAACTTCAACAAATACTTGCGTCTAGAAGCTAGGCAAAAATGATGTAGTTAAAGCCCACCAACATTTGGACTTATAGGCTATTAGATCACCTTAGCACCATGCAAACTAGAAGGCCCAAAACAGCCACATTCTTGCGCAAGCAAGAACAGCCCATACAAGCACCCATGCCTTCTAGAACAAGGCCAATGTGTGTAGACACTTCATGTTTAAACTAGTAGGTACTAGAGTGATAATGACATGAACTAAATGAATTAATGCAAGATGGAAATGGAGATATTCAAAGATATGCGCAGGCTATAAAGATGATGAATCATGCTAGGAAAATATGCATTGTCTAATTCACACTCTAGAAACCAAGTACACATGATGATAGTAATGTTTGCCTTAGATTAAAAACAAATTGAATGGCTCTCATCAATCCACCTAGGCTCATACATGAAAAACAAACTAGATGTAGCTTTCAACAAATATTTCACCTGTACAAGATCTTGCGCAAGAATGACCATAGGGATGGAAGCATTGTTTAATCCATCTTCTAGAAGCAAGAGTGCAAGTGGTTAGAAGCTTTAGCATTATGTATATACAAGTGGTTGGCCTATTTTCTTCCAGCAAGTTGATAGCATATAAAACAAAAGCAAAGTGTTGCTTTCAAACTATATTTCCTTGCTGCCAATCCCTGCGCAAATATTAGTGATGGGAGCATTAAAGATTTAGTTAATTTGTAGTTAATATAATCTAATATAATACATTATATAAGGGCCTATATATATGTGTGTTCTTCACCAATACTGTCCCTGCAAACCCGAGAAGAAGAGAGCCCAGATCTGAAATATAGCACCATTTAATTACTCCATCATCCTGCATTACATTTGTGAGTAAACACTCACACATCTTCCTATTTATTCATGCTTGTATTCACTGTTGTATGCCAGTATAGTTGATGTTTATTACTACTGTTAAACCGCAAGTTTGTGTGACTGTTTGGATCTAAGACTGGTAATATCTTCACGTATGAAATGCATGTACAAAGTTAGAGAATAATGAATGTATACATACTAGTTTACATTAGTATATATGAATGGTATAGGACCTTGTTTTAATGTGTTGTTGTGTTAGTTTGAGAAACTCACCCAAAACCCGCAAGCTATGCTTGACTGTGTACACCAAAACTGTCATGATTCCTCTGTATGACTGTATATGCTAATTAGAAAATGATGCCTGCTTATATACTAGTCTATATTAGCATGTATATGTAGTTATAAGGTTTTGTGTCTACTGTATGAAGTATTGTTTGAGAAATACATAAAACCGCAAGCTGCTGTCATGTATGTACACCCAAGGCATGATCAGACCCTGTATGAAACCACTATTCAGGGTACGGTAGTGATGCACACTTATATATCATGATTTTACAGCCAAACAGTACGATATATTGTTAAGTAGAGGAAGAGAAGTTTAGTTTAGTCGAAACGTGGTCATAGTTTAAAAACAGAGTATATACACTGTATGAAATCGACTGGAGTTGTGTACACGCGCACAACAATTTATAAAACACTGTTGAAACCCTGAACTAGCTTCGTAGCGTAGAAATTTGGTGATTGAATGATTTTTGAAGAGATGGCTCGGTTTGAACGTGAGCAGTTCACGTACGAACTGCGCCTCGCCAAGGCCAAACGGGACCGCCGCACCAGCGGTGGAGGAGGTGCCTGAGAGGTGGCAAGGTGGTGGTGAAGTCGCTGGCGTTCCAGCTACCTGAGGTGGCGGGTGGAGGAGTTTCCTCCGATCGGAATACTGATGGTGTGCGGGTTTTTGTGCTGGCCGAACTTCGCAGCAGTGCTGCTCTTCGCCGGAGCAGTAGGGGACCACCGGGGTTGGTGCACTGGGTGCCAAAGGTCGTGGGCGAGGTTTCGGTGGGAGCGCCGGAGCTCCGGTGAGCTGAGGTGGCGGGTGGAAGGACTTTCTCCGATCGGGTTCTTGACAGCAGCAGGTTTCGGCATCTTGATTAAAACTGGGAGTGCATGACTTGTGAAGGCCACATGGCCTCAAAGATGTGTGCGGGCCGATAGGGTAAGGCCAGTGGGTCAAAGAGCAACAGTAGATGAAGATCAAAAGAAAAGGAGCCAAACGTAAAAGGAAAGAAGAGAGTATGGGAGGAGCAAAAGAAAGGAATATGGAAGGAGTGTACAGCATTTGCGAAAAGCACAGGAGTTGGGTGCGTGGGTATTTCCATGGTATAGGACACGTGGCAACAAGTGGGTGGGCTTGAAAATGGTTATGGCACGTGTGAGCATATTGGGGTATTTAAATAATTGCGTGGACTATAATTGGGCTTAGAACGCGAATTAAACGGAAACGTGAAATGAAACTAAGGAAAGGCCGAAGACTTTTATGTGTACAGGCCGGTAAGAAAGGGGTTAAGGAAATAGGGAAGGAGTTTGTCTTGATTTAATGTAAACCATTTATTAAATAAAATTTTATTAGCCTAATAAACATTTTGTTTAATAATTTATTACTTAGGCCTTGCTAAATAAATAAAAATAAATTAAGCGGTATATGGAAATGATGAAATGAACGTGGAGTAGATTTATATATATCCCTACATATATGAACAAATCAAACAAATTAGTAAAGTGTAAATTATTCATTTGAATAAATTTAAATAAAAAAAAAGGAAGAATTTACCAAATCATTTCAAGACTAAGTGGTAAAATGAAAGTTGATGAGTTAAATTAAACTCAAATGACCTACCGTGATGGAAGGAACCAGATGTAACAGCAAATGATAAATTCTAAAGTTTGAGTAAAACATCGAAGGAATATTTTCTCAAATCTTTAAATGAAATGAAGCTAACGATAAATAAGAAAATAGTAGATCGAGAGAAAAGGTTTAACTGTCGATACTAGATTCGAACGTTGACCGTCGGGTTTTATAAAAGAAGATTTTTCACTAGATAAGTTTGAAGCCCGTGCTCCGCACACGGTATAGCATGATATTTAAATAAAGAGGTTAAGTTAATATTTTTCGAAAATATTAAAGGAACATGAATCTTTGAAATAAGAATTCAAATGGGAATTTACTGAAATTAGAAACTGACTAGAATTAATAAGTCGAATGATTTTCTGAGTATTTATCTGATGTTGGTTTCGGCCTTCGGGGTTTATACTAAGGAAGTTGTTCTCTTAATAATTACAGTCAGCGACTGATTGATGTGAAAGGGTAGTGATACGTAAACACAGGAACATGAATATATATATATATATATGATTGAACAAATAGAAATTCCAATTGGAAATAAGATTTGTTGTGTGCACACGTATTTTCATTTGATAGTTAAGTCATCGACTATCAAAGTTTTGACCATTTTAACGTTGTTAATATGGAGAGACCGGTTGGATTATTATCTGAAGAACCACTCCGTATTGGCATAAGCGTTGCGAGTCAAGTATGCTGAAGACGGAGAAAAATGAAAGGGCTATTGTATAAATCTTAGATAACGGTTGGCTAAAATGGTTGTACGGAATAGTACCTTCGGTTTGTCCAGTCCCAGGACAACTTGTATGGACGAACGTCTGACAGAGTACTCCTAACTGATCACGTACGTTGATCTTTTCAAACGTAGTTATAAGTGGTAGAGAAATTCGTTTCTCTTACTTTATACTTGTAATTTATTTTTGGAGAAGTCAATTAGTGGATTAGCGGGTTTGACGATGTGACGTTCAAAGCAAATCAAAAGAATGTCAGGGAACGTTTAGCTTCGAGCTTCACAACCGGAAATGACAAAAATCGGGCAGGCAGCATGGCTATGTGGGTAGCTCCCATTAGGATGTATCATCATCTGATCTAGAGATTCATTTACTTCTTAAAATCTATTGTTGATTCTGACCCGTTTCGGGAAACGGTGGGTAGCTCCCAACCGTTGGTGATATACATTCGATACACTCAAGCGAAATGAGTGGTCGGTCATGTGTGGCCGGGTTACAAGATGTTCTTGTTGAACCCGTGTATTCGTATCTAGAGATACACCTCCGGAAGGTGATCCCATACCTTGTCATAGTTGGAAACCAAATATCCATAAGCACTTAACGGTTTTGTTTGTATACTATAAGTAGAATGTGAGATGAAAGCATTCTACTAGATTATAATTATTTGTGGACACCTAGACATTATCATAATACCTGTTTAAATATGCAAACTGTTTTGATCTCATAAGGTAAAAACCCGTTCCGTATTCACGGCGTGGTCTTATGAATCATTGTGATTTATTAAACTTGTTTATAAATCGTTTACTCATACCAGTCCATGACTGACCCGGAGTTTATTTTTTGTGTTTTCCTTAAACTCTTGGGTGCTCATAATATTTATTATGAGTAGACAAGTGATCCAGGTTTTAAAGTAACGTTGGAGTAGCTGGATGGCAGGATCTGAAGTGTTGGCTTATCTATCATATGTTATGTAGAATTATCTGCAAGTTAGTATCACAAGTGTTAAGTATGTAATTGTGATGACATGTATCCCTATGTATGAAATATTTCAATGTACTTGAATTATGTTATGTAATATTTTGAGTTATAATATTATGTTTCCAAGTTCCGCTGTGAGATTCTGATGTTTTTCTTAGTTCTATTCTTCTATCTATTTCTTTTCTTAAATAATGATACAACTTCCGAGGTACTGGAAAGTTGGGTCGTTACAGTTGGTATCAGAGCTTAGGTTACCGTATACCTAGGCTTTGGGTGAGTGTGAGAGAGCGTATTTTAAAAGTTGGATGCTATTATATATATAGAATATATATATATCTATGAGAAATCAACTTAAGTTAAGGTAATTAGGGTTAGCCTTAGAATAAATTGAAAAAGGGTTGAATTGAATTATAATAATATCTAATCATATTGATATAGGAAACAAGTTAGGATTTTAAATTTGATTTAAAATTTGGATTTTCACCAAATTAAGTCTAGACTTAAGTTAATTAAAACTTAAGAACAGTGAACTTATTGATTATTGAAATAAAATCAGATTTAGGGAGTCCTGAAAACGAAGAGAACTAATTTAGGAATTAATTAGTATAATACTTAACGGAGTTAAGTGGAGTAGGCTAGAGATCGTTGGATATGGATTCAAGTAAAAAGAGAATTCGGGGCAGATAAATATATTTGAATGAGTCGATTTAAATTAAGGAAGTATATATGATTTGGAATTTATTTTCCAATTGTAATCATGATATGTTTGAGATAAGATGAAGTTAAGAAATTAGAACCTAACTGGAAATTGATTAAGTTGAAGAACTTTCTAGGTATCAATCTGTTGATGATTTCGGTCTTCGGGGTTGATATTTAGAGAGTTATTCGCTTACAAATTTACGGTCAGGAACTGATGGATAATGAGAAATAGTAATACACTAATGGAAATGTTTTCTAACGGTAGTAACAAATATTGTAGTTAGGGAAATAACTGTGATAAATAACCAATTGATTGATGTGTGTTGATTTTGTATGGATAAGTCGACAACTTAAATGAATAACGTTAAGCTACTCGTTACTTACAATTTCGAGGACGAATTTTTTTTAAGGTGGGTAGATTGTAATGACCCGGGATTTTCAGAAGGTAACTAAAATACGGAAGAACTTAAATTTTTACAATACATTAATAAATTAGTTTAAAAATGCTGGATATTCATTTAAGACGACCAGAAATTGTGAATAAGATTTATTTACAACATCATAAAGCGTCGCTAAAACTTAACAACATGAAGTGTAGCTAAAACTGAGTAGCAACGACCTTACTAAAGCTATAGCAGCGTTAGTGAAGCGCTATAGAAAAGCGTTACTAAAGGAACTGTAACTAAAGCGTCGTAAACCATTAACTTGAGAAATCGATTGATTGGAGAAATAATTCCAACAACAACTTAAAGAGAGATTAATTGGATAATAACTTAGCCACTGTAGGACCCTAATGCAACCTGTATTTAGCATGTCTTAGCAGTGAAATTGTCGAGAATAACATGAACCAAATCGAGTGTACATAAGCTTGTGTAAATCCATGTCTACGTGCAACTTGAAGGCCATAGACCAAACCATTCTTGAGCAAAGTTAACCAAAAGTTTTGCTGTGACTTTTAGCCCATTATATACACGTGTTAATGCACCAATAAGTTAGCATGACTTAGCAACATTTTTTAAAGAAATCGTGTGGCCAAACTCCTACTACATGCTAGTGAAAATAGTCATGTATTCATGCAACTTCAAGCCCAAACTTCAACAAATACTTGCGTCTAGAAGCTAGGCAAAACTGATGTAGTTAAAGCCCACCAACATTTGGACTTATAGGCTATTAGATCACCTTAGCACCATGCAAACTAGAAGGCCCAAAACAGCCACATTCTTGCGCAAGCAAGAACAGCCCATACAAGCACCCATGCCTTCTAGAACAAGGCCAATGTGTGTAGACACTTCATGTTTAAACTAGTAGGTACTAGAGTGATAATGACATGAACTAAATGAATTAATGCAAGATGGAAATGGAGATATTCAAAGATATGCGCAGGCTATAAAGATGATGAATCATGCTAGGAAAATATGCATTGTCTAATTCACACTCTAGAAACCAAGTACACATGATGATAGTAATGTTTGCCTTAGATTAAAAACAAATTGAATGGCTCTCATCAATCCACCTAGGCTCATACATGAAAAACAAACTAGATGTAGCTTTCAACAAATATTTCACCTGTACAAGATCTTGCGCAAGAATGACCATAGGGATGGAAGCATTGTTTAATCCATCTTCTAGAAGCAAGAGTGCAAGTGGTTAGAAGCTTTAGCATTAAGTATATACAAGTGGTTGGCCTATTTTCTTCCAGCAAGTTGATAGCATATAAAACAAAAGCAAAGTGTTGCTTTCAAACTATATTTCCTTGCTGCCAATCCCTGCGCAAATATTAGTGATGGGAGCATTAAAGATTTAGTTAATTTGTAGTTAATATAATCTAATATAATACATTATATAAGGGCCTATATATATGTGTGTTCTTCACCAATACTGTCCCTGCAAACCCGAGAAGAAGAGAGCCCAGATCTGAAATATAGCACCATTTAATTACTCCATCATCCTGCATTACATTTGTGAGTAAACACTCACACATCTTCCTATTTATTCATGCTTGTATTCACTGTTGTATGCCAGTATAGTTGATGTTTATTACTACTGTTAAACCGCAAGTTTGTGTGACTGTTTGGATCTAAGACTGGTAATATCTTCACGTATGAAATGCATGTACAAAGTTAGAGAATAATGAATGTATACATACTAGTTTACATTAGTATATATGAATGGTATAGGACCTTGTTTTAATGTGTTGTTGTGTTAGTTTGAGAAACTCACCCAAAACCCGCAAGCTATGCTTGACTGTGTACACCAAAACTGTCATGATTCCTCTGTATGACTGTATATGCTAATTAGAAAATGATGCCTGCTTATATACTAGTCTATATTAGCATGTATATGTAGTTATAAGGTTTTGTGTCTACTGTATGAAGTATTGTTTGAGAAATACATAAAACCGCAAGCTGCTGTCATGTATGTACACCCAAGGCATGATCAGACCCTGTATGAAACCACTATTCAGGGTACGGTAGTGATGCACACTTATATACCATGATTTTACAGCCAAACAGTACGATATATTGTTAAGTAGAGGAAGAGAAGTTTAGTTTAGTCGAAACGTGGTCATAGTTTAAAAACAGAGTATATACACTGTATGAAATCGACTGGAGTTGTGTACACGCGCACAACAATTTATAAAACACTGTTGAAACCCTGAACTAGCTTCGTAGCGTAGAAATTTGGTGATTGAATGATTTTTGAAGAGATGGCTCGGTTTGAACGTGAGCAGTTCACGTACGAACTGCGCCTCGCCAAGGCCAAACGGGACCGCCGCACCAGCGGTGGAGGAGGTGCCTGAGAGGTGGCAAGGTGGTGGTGAAGTCGCTGGCGTTCCAGCTACCTGAGGTGGCGGGTGGAGGAGTTTCCTCCGATCGGAATACTGATGGTGTGCGGGTTTTTGTGCTGGCTGAACTTCGCAGCAGTGCTGCTCTTCGCCGGAGCAGTAGGGGACCACCGGGGTTGGTGCACTGGGTGCCGAAGGTCGTGGGCGAGGTTTCGGTGGGAGCGCCGGAGCTCCGGTGAGCTGAGGTGGCGGGTGGAAGGACTTTCTCCGATCGGGTTCTTGACAGCAGCAGGTTTCGGCATCTTGATTAAAACTGGGAGTGCATGACTTGTGAAGGCCACATGGCCTCAAAGATGTGTGCGGGCCGATAGGGTAAGGCCAGTGGGTCAAAGAGCAACAGTAGATGAAGATCAAAAGAAAAGGAGCCAAACGTAAAAGGAAAGAAGAGAGTATGGGAGGAGCAAAAGAAAGGAATATGGAAGGAGTGTACAGCATTTGCGAAAAGCACAGGAGTTGGGTGCGTGGGTATTTCCATGGTATAGGACACGTGGCAACAAGTGGGTGGGCTTGAAAATGGTTATGGCACGTGTGAGCATATTGGGGTATTTAAATAATTGCGTGGACTATAATTGGGCTTAGAACGCGAATTAAACGGAAACGTGAAATGAAACTAAGGAAAGGCCGAAGACTTTTATGTGTACAGGCCGGTAAGAAAGGGGTTAAGGAAATAGGGAAGGAGTTTGTCTTGATTTAATGTAAACCATTTATTAAATAAAATTTTATTAGCCTAATAAACATTTTGTTTAATAATTTATTACTTAGGCCTTGCTAAATAAATAAAAATAAATTAAGCGGTATATGGAAATGATGAAATGAACGTGGAGTAGATTTATATATATCCCTACATATATGAACAAATCAAACAAATTAGTAAAGTGTAAATTATTCATTTGAATAAATTTAAATAAAAAAAAGGAAGAATTTACCAAATCATTTCAAGACTAAGTGGTAAAATGAAAGTTGATGAGTTAAATTAAACTCAAATGACCTACCGTGATGGAAGGAACCAGATGTAACAGCAAATGATAAATTCTAAAGTTTGAGTAAAACATCGAAGGAATATTTTCTCAAATCTTTAAATGAAATGAAGCTAACGATAAATAAGAAAATAGTAGATCGAGAGAAAAGGTTTAACTGTCGATACTAGATTCGAACGTTGACCGTCGGGTTTTATAAAAGAAGATTTTTCACTAGATAAGTTTGAAGCCCGTGCTCCGCACACGGTATAGCATGATATTTAAATAAAGAGGTTAAGTTAATATTTTTCGAAAATATTAAAGGAACATGAATCTTTGAAATAAGAATTCAAATGGGAATTTACTGAAATTAGAAACTGACTAGAATTAATAAGTCGAATGATTTTCTGAGTATTTATCTGATGTTGGTTTCGGCCTTCGGGGTTTATACTAAGGAAGTTGTTCTCTTAATAATTACAGTCAGCGACTGATTGATGTGAAAGGGTAGTGATACGTAAACACAGGAACATGAATATATATATATATATATGATTGAACAAATAGAAATTCCAATTGGAAATAAGATTTGTTGTGTGCACACGTATTTTCATTTGATAGTTAAGTCATCGACTATCAAAGTTTTGACCATTTTAACGTTGTTAATATGGAGAGACCGGTTGGATTATTATCTGAAGAACCACTCCGTATTGGCATAAGCGTTGCGAGTCAAGTATGCTGAAGACGGAGAAAAATGAAAGGGCTATTGTATAAATCTTAGATAACGGTTGGCTAAAATGGTTGTACGGAATAGTACCTTCGGTTTGTCCAGTCCCAGGACAACTTGTATGGACGAACGTCTGACAGAGTACTCCTAACTGATCACGTACGTTGATCTTTTCAAACGTAGTTATAAGTGGTAGAGAAATTCGTTTCTCTTACTTTATACTTGTAATTTATTTTTGGAGAAGTCAATTAGTGGATTAGCGGGTTTGACGATGTGACGTTCAAAGCAAATCAAAAGAATGTCAGGGAACGTTTAGCTTCGAGCTTCACAACCGGAAATGACAAAAATCGGGCAGGCAGCATGGCTATGTGGGTAGCTCCCATTAGGATGTATCATCATCTGATCTAGAGATTCATTTACTTCTTAAAATCTATTGTTGATTCTGACCCGTTTCGGGAAACGGTGGGTAGCTCCCAACCGTTGGTGATATACATTCGATACACTCAAGCGAAATGAGTGGTCGGTCATGTGTGGCCGGGTTACAAGATGTTCTTGTTGAACCCGTGTATTCGTATCTAGAGATACACCTCCGGAAGGTGATCCCATACCTTGTCATAGTTGGAAACCAAATATCCATAAGCACTTAACGGTTTTGTTTGTATACTATAAGTAGAATGTGAGATGAAAGCATTCTACTAGATTATAATTATTTGTGGACACCTAGACATTATCATAATATCTGTTTAAATATGCAAACTGTTTTGATCTCATAAGGTAAAAACCCGTTCCGTATTCACGGCGTGGTCTTATGAATCATTGTGATTTATTAAACTTGTTTATAAATCGTTTACTCATACCAGTCCATGATTGACCCGGAGTTTATTTTCTGTGTTTTCCTTAAACTCTTGGGTGCTCATAATATTTATTATGAGTAGACAAGTGATCCAGGTTTTAAAGTAACGTTGGAGTAGCTGGATGGCAGGATCTGAAGTGTTGGCTTATCTATCATATGTTATGTAGAATTATCTGCAAGTTAGTATCACAAGTGTTAAGTATGTAATTGTGATGACATGTATCCCTATGTATGAAATATTTCAATGTACTTGAATTATGTTATGTAATATTTTGAGTTATAATATTATGTTTCCAAGTTCCGCTGTGAGATTCTGATGTTTTTCTTAGTTCTATTCTTCTATCTATTTCTTTTCTTAAATAATGATACAACTTCCGAGGTACTGGAAAGTTGGGTCGTTACAGTTAATCCCGACTAGTTGAATCGAAATTCAAAAGGATAGATTAAAGAATAAATATAAATAATTTATCTTTGATAAAATTAATGGGAACCTTTCCCTATGAATGTGAAATTTAGAAACTAACTGTCGGTTAGCCAAGCAGAATGGTTTTCTGGATATTGATCTGATGTTGGTTTCGGCCTTCGGGGTTAATATTTGGGGAATTATTCTCTTGATTAATTTACGGTTAGTGACTGATGAATTGGAATGAGGCGTATGTTGTGTTTGTGTAACACTTATTTAAAATATACGCGCGTTATTCGGAAAGACCGGGTTTATCCCATTCTGAATAACTGATACGACGATAAGTCGAAGATGAAGACGATGGTCGAAGACCGGAGGTCTTCACATCGTTTGGGTGATTACTGATGATCTTGATTGGGTTGTACACCCAAGAAGATGGAAACAGTTGGTGATCGTCCAGACGTACTTAGAGATCGATGGATATGCGGGGTACTAGGTGCCTCCGGTTTCGTTCAGACCCAGAACGGACTTGTAAATGGACTGTGTGTCTGACATCGGATTTCATTCTGTGTGACTGATATCGGTTGCATAGGATGGTTTGCCTGTGTGGCATGCTAAGATGCAAATGATCAAGGCTTCTGTTGAAAAGCAAAGTCTTGTGGTTGGTGATCAAAGCACGGCCTTTGTGGCGTAGCTTTGTGTAACGTTTACTTCGCGAGTTTCGCACCCCGGTTGTGAACCAAAAACGGGAGAGGACCTCAGGGAGGGCATGCGTTTCCTTCTAGCTAGGGTGGTGTCAGTGACCTACCAGCCCTGACATTTATATACTTTTCACCTGTGTGGTTGTTGCTGTTGCGAGGCGCCTCGGTTAGATCGGACGATCCGGGTCCGATGGAGCCATTCGTTGGCTCATTTACGCCCCAAAGGGCGGGGAAACGTATTGTTCAGGCATAATAATCCACATCGGTGGACCGGCCCTGACGATCCAAGGGGCAGTTGCGGCTGTTCCTGAGACATGGGCTAGATTGTCTCGAATCGGTAGAGGACGATCCCTGGCCTCGGTTCATAGATGGAAACCCAATTTCCAAATACGTGACTTTGCGATTTTGATTGTATAACCTATATATGGCGACATAGTGGTATGGGGCATTCATGCCGCCTATGATTGATACTTATGATTTGAAGTTGTTTTATACGCTATACACTTATAATAGTATCAAATGATTTCTTTTAAACGTATCAAGCATTCTTGGCTATTATAAGGTAAAAACCCTATCCCCCGGCTTGCGTTGCATTGTGTGATAGGACCTGGGTCTTATAATAACTTCATTTTTCTTTATTTAGCATTGCGCTGTTGTTTTATGCACTGGTATTCTTGGGAGGAAACCTGTTCCGTGTTATACGGCGTGGTCCCTTGATTTACCTAACTTTGAAAATAAAGATTAATAACTGTTTTAGTTCTCACACCAGTCACATGACTGACCTGGAGTTTATTGTTTTGACCTAAACTCTGGGTGCCCCTATTTTGACACGGGCAGCTAGTAGTTTTGGTTTTGCAGATTTATATTCACAGGATCCTGGTTTACAGCTGGAACGATATCCGGAAAGCTTTGTATCCGTATATCTCTTCTAGTTGTGTATTGTATTATTTTCCGCTGCTATGTATTTAAATGTAATTTAAATCTTTGATATTTCTGTGTAATATTCATTCATACTCTGTATATTCTTGTATTCTGATGCATTGTTGTAATATACAATGAAATGTTCTTTTGTATGCGTTCTATTTTGTCGTGTTCTCAAAACAATCCGCGCTTTCCCTTCTCTTCGGGGACCGGGGCAGTTCGGGTCGTTTCAGCGGCGCGTTCTATTCAGGCCATTATATTATATATATAATATATATAATATATATTTCGTCGATTCCTATTTGAAACGAATTATATAAATAGTTTTAAATTCGTTTCAAAAACAATTTTAACTTCCATTTCAATTCAAATCAAATTTGAATTTTTCCTTACAAATTCGTTTTAAAATTCATTTCTATTCAATTCAAATTTCAATTCAATTTGAATTCATTTCAATTCGTTTTCAATTCAATTCGAATTCGTTTTCAATTCAATTCGAATTCGTTTTATATTCAATTCATTTCGAATTCGTTTTCTATTTAATTCAATTCAAATTCGTTTTCTATTCGATTCAATTCAAATTGGTTTTCTATTCAAATCAAATTCAATTCGTTTTCTATTTAAATCAAATTCGTTTCGTTTTCTAATCAAATCAAATTCAATTCGTTTTCTAATCAAATCAAATTCAATTCGTTTTCTAATTAAATCAAATCCGTTTCGTTTTCTAATCAAATCAATTTCGATTCGTATATAATCGATATAAATATCGTTCGCGTCAAAATGGCGCATCTCTAATCAACACAGCTTTATATTCAACAAATGGATCTATATTTCTTTCAATACACGACTCTATATCTTTGTCAACACACAACTAATCTCAACGAATGAGTATTGTCCACGTGTGACTATTTTTGTTATTTAATATATTTTATAAAAATTATGGTATCTATCGTTTGATTTAAAATCAGACTCCAACCGTAAATTAGTAAGAGAACGATTCCCTGAATATTAACCCCGAAGGCCGAAACCAACATCAGATCAATATCCAGGAGACCACTCATCTTATCTATTTTCCAATTGGTTTCTAATTTTATATATGACAAAGATGTAAATTTTATTGTTAAAATATTTCGTTCAACACATGACTAATCTCAACGGATGAGTACTGTCAACACATGAACCTTTGTTTTATAATATTAAAGATGTAAATTTTATTGTTAAAATATTTCGTTCAACACATGACTAATCTCAACGGATGAGTACTTTCAACGCATGAACCTTTGTTTTATAATATTCTTTATTTTCTAAATTGGAATGAGGCCCAATCAATTACCATATAAAGTTAATTATACGGATTCCATACAACACATGTATAATAGCAACGATAAATAGTCAACCATCATCCAAAGTGCACTACACTGTATAAGCATCAAATATAGATATCTAACGCTTATAACAGCCTGTCAATCAATCGATCGACATACAACTAATTATTGGGATTAGTGTACCCAAATATCATCCCAACACCCGTGTGGGGTTTCAAACAATCAAACACAGATTTTATTTGTGCAGTTGGGCGATGTGTAAAATTTATCGACCCAATCAATATCAGTCAAATCAGTGTATATAAACAAATCGGCCGATTTGTTTATAACTATTTATTTACTCACATTCACGTTAAAAATTATATTTTTAACGATAATTAATTTATTTCAACACATGAATTTTTATTCAGTTCATTTACAAAAATAAAAATGATATTTTTATTTTTCTAACTTATTTTAGAAAATTTCGGCAGCATAATGGCACGATACTAGAAACGGGACAAGGCCCAGCCTTATCCCCGGTCTAGTGAAGGCCCACGCCATTCACACATCAATCAAATCAATTTCATTTCACCAAACAATTCAATTCAACCCAAATAATCTAACCAACTACACAGCCAACCAAACAAGTCCATGGTCTGTGGACGATTGTGTCGGGTGCTACTAAACACCGTCTGCATCCTAGTATATATATATAACTAGAAAAAGAATTTGAAGAGTGAGAAGTTCTCACCAAAGCTATCCAATCATCTTGACTCTTCTTTTGTAGAAGTCTTCGTCGTTCTCGCCTTTCGTCACTTTCGTCGCCCGTAGTCACTACATATATAAAAATCGAACTTTTACTTCGCTATTCAATATATAAAAATCGAATTTTTACTTCGCTATTCAATATATAAAAATCGAATTTTTACTTCGCTATTATCTATACAAATATTTCTTCTTTTCCTACTTTAAAAATGTCGTCTTTCACTACATAAAAATATCGTCTTTCTATATCCTACTATATAAAGATCACATTTTTATCTTCTATATAATATGAAAATTATATTTTCTACCTTTGCATACGATAAAAATTATATTTTTATACCGCTACTCTATAGGAAAGAATTCTATTTTATATCGCTACTGTATAGAAAAGATTATATTTTTATCGACGCTACTATATAGAAAAGATTATAATTTTACTTCGCTAATCCGTATGTAAAAATTATATTTTTATCGCTACTTCTATAATGGAAATCTAACTTTTTCTTCACCTTCTTATATGGAAAAATCTAATATTTACTTTACTAACTTCTATAGAAAAATCGTATATTTTCTTTATATTAAAAATATGAACTTTCCTTTACAATAAAAATTATATCGTTTTTTTATTTTACACTACTAAAATATCGTCTTTACAATGATAAAAATATCGTCTTTTAACTGAATAAAAATCATTCCTTTTCTTTGTTAAAAATCAAAACTTTTCCTTTGCAAAAATTATTTCTTTTCCTTTGTAAAAATTATTTCTTCGTAAAATTAGTTTTTAAATTAAAGAAAAATCAGTTTTTAACCTTAAAAAAAATCAGTTTTTAAATAAAATTCGAAATTTAAAACTTACAGTGCATTTCAGAGGGAGGGGGTTCTTTGCGTTCGGTGGAGGGCTGTCGGCGAGGTCAGCGGGGGTGGGGGAGGTCGGGGCAAGGCTCGGAAGGGGGGGGGGTGTGGCGGTTGCGCGCACGGGGAGGGGGGTGCTTCGATGGAGAAGATGGAGGGAGGGGGGCTGTGTCGCGTCGATCGAAGAGGGGGGTGTCTGCTAGGCCGAGGTGGAAGGGGGGTGGGTTCGGAGGTGGCGCCCCTCCTCTGAGGCGGCGGCGATCAATCAGGGGGGGCGGCGGCGGGTTTCCCCCCGTCTTTCTCTTTCCTTTTTTTTTATTTTTGACTTTTCTGATTCGAAGAAAACGGGGGGGGGGGAGGGGCAGATGAATATAGAGAGGAGAGAGGGAGAGGAATTTTATTTTTAATTTATTTAATTATTTAATTTCAAAAAGCAACTTTTTCATACGACCTCTAAACGAGGCCCACCGCCTGTCGTCCATAGCTAATTACCCTCATTCCGAACACAATGGGATATGTATCGTAAGCTGATTCGATCGTTTCGATTAGTTTTCGTCAAAATCAACATATAACTCTATATATTGATTTTGAACGCGCATTTCAATTTACCGGGGTCACATACGAATTCGAAAAATTCCAGAAAAATATTTTCAAACTTCGTATTGACGATACAGTCCTAACAAAACTAGTTTCATCGAATTTTGAGACCGTTTGAAAAATGGCCGATTTCCAGTCGATTAAAATCAACTGAAACTGGTCAAACGCGTTTTTCTTTGCCACGCTCACATATTGATTCGAAAAATTACAAAATTTGGAATCTAGTAATAATTTAACACTACGGATCCAACAAAAGTGGTTTCGTCGAAATCCGAGGTCGTTTGCAAAATTCCCATTTTTAAGGGCCTGAATTCCATAGCGACTATTCAGAATTTTCTACTGGACATATCTTTTGATTCCAGCTATGAAATTTCGATTTTTCAGATTCGTTGGAAAGATATTCACGAATAGATTCTAATATTTTTGGTTTCACCAAAATCCGGATTGTTTTGTACCCGGTACATTCAATTGAAGTTTGAAATCGAATTATCGAACTACCGCGCCATTTTCAATTCCTTTTATAATTTAAAATAAATATTTATATTCTAACGACGACGCGTATAAATATATACGTTCGAATTATATTCAAAATAAATTTATCATCGATTTTATTTAAAATAATCTATTTTAAATGATCAAAATTCGCTAAATTTGCCAAAATAAAAATTTTAAACTGGCCCAGATTTTCGGGTTATTACATCTCTATTTAAAACATAACAAGCACTAGCAACTGTCTTAGCCCAAAAATGCTTTGGTGAGTCACCGCAATTTAATAAATTTCTTGCATATTCATGTATTGTTTGATTTTTCTTTCATACAACACCATTTTACCATCGTGTTAGTGTAAATGAGAAATTATGTCAAATTCCCTTTTAATTATTATTTTTTCAAAAATTCCATTTATGATCACTTTGAATATTTCTTACTTTTAGATTTATTAAAATTTTAATTCTTTCAATAAAAATTTTAAACATTTCAAAAGTATCACTTTTTATATTTTAAAATAAAGTCCTTGTATAACTTAAATAATCATCCGCTATAACAAAAGTATATTTGTTTTGATTTATTGAACGCACTTATGTTAGTCTAAGTAAATCTAGATGAAGTAACTAAGTGGTTACTTTAAAGGGATTCCACTTTTGGATTCAAAGTAACTCTTTTTAAGTTTTTAGACTAGCATCGATAAGTTTTTAACGTTGCAATTTATTTTAGGAAGTTCTCTTAGTAAAAAAATTTTGCTAGTTCATTAATGCATTTAAATTTTATATGAAAAAGGCATTTATGTCATGACCATTGATCATCGTGATTTATGGCTGAGCATCAATCACTATTATTTTTAATACTCAAATTTACTACATATGTTATAAAATGAACACAAAACAGAAGAAATAAGGGAGAGAGGACATTTCTATTCATTCAGATGTATATACTTTCTATTACATTGGCTCCTTTATATATAGGCTTTTGGAGCTGATCTTTAGCTTATTCCCATGATGTGGGACTAAACATAGAACTAATAAAAGCATATTCACAACATTCATATATATATTACAGCACTCCCCCTTGAATATGCGTCTTCAAAAATTTGAATGCTCTGCTAACTTGAAGTTGTCCCTTTTAAATCATATATGATGATTGCTCCCCTTTATTATTATCTTGCTTGCATATATCCGTTCAGTCGATGCAACCATTGTCTGTTGCCTTCACAACTCTATTAGGAAAACCCAATAGGAAGAGCCTTGAACGAAAAAAAGAGTACAACGTCTGACATTATGAATATCATATTAAAATGATATTCCTCAAAAGAGTTTGATGTTTCAGAATCAAAACAATGCCTCATTAAAAACCTTTTTATGAAAAACCCTGTGGGAAAAATCATAAACAAGGAAAAGAATGCAAATTTATTTCCTCTTTAGGTAACATGTTTTACAATGTTACCGTAAGGATTGATACTTTAGGATCAAGATAATGCCTCATTAAAAACCTTACTAACAAAAACCCAGTGGGAAAAATATTAGTGAAGGAAAAGAGTACATTATAGCGTAATTTTATATGCCCCCCTTCATTTATAACTCACTATTTAATTAGTCTATTGATGTAGTCGACGCATGCCAATTTTGTATATCATCTTCTGCAATGTTGATTTGGAAATTGCCTTTGAGAACGGATCTACCCTCTTTCTTGAAATTGAATTTGTTTCTCCTCTTTCTTGTTATCCTTTCATGCATGTGTGAAGAGAAATTTAGAAGAAGTGTGCTCCATCCTATCATACTTGATATAATTCACTTGAATCTAAGCCATCCAAACTGCCTTGTCTTCTTCATAAATAATAGTTTACTGCATCAAAATATGTTTGATACTTCTAGATAAAAATGTTACCTCGTTAAAACCTTACTAAGAAAAACCCGATGGGAAAAATCTTAGTGAAGGAAAAAGAGTACATACAATGTCATATTTACTACGTCAAAAGTTGTATGATTCTTCTGGATCAATGTTATGCCTCGTTAAAACCTTAATAAGAAAAACCCAATGGGAAAAATCTTAAATAAGGAAAAAGAGTACATTATAACTTATTTTTGTATGTTACCTTTGGGTTGATACTTCTGGATCATGACCCATGCCTCATTAAAACCTTACTAAGAAAACCCAGTAGGGAAAAACTTAGTTAAGGAAAAAGAGTGCATTATATCATACTTATGGATGCTCCCCCTGATTTAATAATTTTCTCTGAATTCGTATTCTTCTTTCAATAACTCAAATTGCTTATAAATACTTCTTAATGAAGTATTTCTTTTAAAACTTCATGTGCATTTCCATGCTTCAGGCATGCTTTCTTATTTAAAATGCCTTCCTTTTGTGATTTGTATGTTACTAATATTCATTTATGAATACACTTCAGGTGCTTATAATTTTCTGTTTCAATCGGGCTTGAATATTGCAATACACATTTGATGAATGAGGCAACTTTCATTACAGCAACACTAAGCAGAAAGTAATCTACTCATCTTGAAGTATATCAAGATTTCCATTACAACAATACTTAGAAGAATGTTGTAATCTATCGGACATGTTCTTTGTATTCTTTATGTTCTTTAGGAACTTATATATTATAATAATTTTTGTATATCGCAACTACCACTTCAATGGATATTAAGAGTTTCACTACAACAATTCTTGAAAGCAGGAAGTGATCTACTCATCATGAATTATTTCAAGATTTTCATCACAACAATACTTAAAAGAATGTTGTACTCTACATTTCTTGCTCTTTATCACTACCAAAGTTATTCAAATTCTTCTAGAATTTGTACACTTTCATCGTTTATACCTTCAGGGTATTGTAAGTGTTTTAAACACTTTCACCACTTTAATCAATTCAGTTATCTCTGAAAAATACAACGCTCATGGCACTTGACACTCCATGGTGTTTCAGTAACTTCCATGTGCTTTTGTCATTATCTATATTTCTATTTTATCTTATGAACTACAGGTTCATATCTTATGGACTACAAGTTCATCTTATTTAGGAGAATTTCATGACGGCCAATCATGTTTCTCTCTAATATGGGATTTTAATCCATTTATAAATGTAAGCGCTTTATTATTTATTAATTTATCATCAATGATTATTTTCTGTCAGTTTTATACATGATTTATTGAGAACTCAAAAAATTATCATACTTTAGGTACCTAAACCACTTCTGGGGTTATTTTGACAATCATGTCATGGGTTTCTTTTAAAGCACATTTTGTGTTTCTTCAGGAACACTCACCTCCTTTATTTTGCATCTTTATGACTTACTCTGAAGATATTTTGAATTGACTTTTATACCACATTTTCAGCTGTGATTTACACCTTCTGATCCTTCGGAGATTCAAACGTATATTGGAGAAAGTCTATTAGGGACATAACTGATAATTTATGCAAGTTATTTAATACTTTGCATAATTCTATATGTTAGCAAATATTTAACATCGATGGTTCCTTTATCCTCCCCATCAATGTTGACAAACATTGTCACTTTAAATAATAAACCTACTTTGGATTCATTTTTGATCCATTATAGCATCATAGCTAGCAAATACATTAGATGTATTTCAATTGTAGGAGGATAATGCTCTTATTAATTGATAAGATGCATTCATATTGCATTACTTATTTCCCTTCATTGATCTGATGACTTGGAGGAATTTTCTATCATTTGAACATGCACATGACTTCAGGTCATTCAATATTGATGTCAATCGACTTTCTAAAATATAATATATGCATGATTTATAATATGTGCTCATGACAACTTCAGGTTGTTAATAAATTTTTCGCATATATGCGTATGTACGTGCATCCACGTATTACATATGTAATTGATTTGCATATTCTTTCTCATTCGAGTTACTTACTTTAGAACAAATTGTTCATAAGTTTCCAATCATTTTTTTTCTTATCAATCAATATCAATGCGAATCTTAAATATCATATCATAATATCCAAAATATCTGATTTGGAACTGTATTGAACTTCTGCTTCAAATGAAATATACGAACAACTTCAAGTTGTTTATCTATATTGAACTTCTGGTTCGAATAATATATAAACAATTTCAACTTTGTTAAACTGTATTGAACTTCTGATTCAACTGTATTGAACTTATGATTCCACTGTATTGAACTTTTGTTTCCACTGTATTGAACTTCTGGTTCTACTGTGTTGAACTTCTGGTTCAAATAAAATATATAACAACTTCGAGTTGTTAAAATTTATTCTTCAATACGATATGTAAATATAAATATATAAGCAAGATACAGCTCATTTTGAAAATTGTGCAATCTTTGGATGCTTTATTATTGTCTCATATGATTTAACTAAGAAGTGTAATGTTATTATTTCATACGGTTTGAATAAAGCTTCAAGCTTTTAAATGATGGAGTATTTCAAATTCATTGATTGAGGAACTTCGAGTTCTTATGCATATATATACACATACATATGCATATCAATTTTATAAATTTATGATGAACTTCTGGTTCTCAATCTTTTAACATACTTCTATTTTAGAAGCTTTTACATTTTTGCTATTGATAAGATTTCAAACTTGTATACTTTATCAAAAATGTTTATACATATACATATACATATACATATATATATAATGCAAGACTTCAGGTCCAAGACTTTGAGTTATACAACTTCCAGTATAAATATTTTCTTTGCACAACTTTAGGTTGTGGTTCCATCCTTTCTTCCATAACATTAGTTATTACTAGCTAAATACATCGAATAATAATACATATGTTTATTTTTATTCCAAATACAAACATACATTAATTAACTAACAATAATAATGTATTCAATGCATTTATGACAATAAGGTAATATAATATATTATCATAACAATGCATTCTCTAACATTCAATGGTTCAAAAATTTGCAGATCTTTACATAAAATTCACAACTATAAACAAAAACAAACTACGTGTCCCATATTCAATTTTTGTTTCTCATTCTTCAATATGAATGATTTGAAAAACTTGTAAAATTATACATAAAATTCACAAATATAAAAAAATTACATATTTTTTTTTTTGATTCAAATTATACAACTCATATAAAGATCTTTTAGATCTTTCTTTTTATATCAAAATTGCTTCTTGCCTTTTTAGAAACTGTAGGTTCTAAATTTTCCATGTAATGACAAAAATCATTTTGCATTCACTTCCGGTGTGCAGAATTAAGATCAATATTTAGATCTTAACTTAATATGATCTTTAGGATGGATATCTTCTTTATAAAAGTTTTTCCTCAGAAACAGTAAAAACATTTCTTCTGGAAATATGATATGTTCTAAAATGACTATAATAAAACTTCAAGTTTTATCATAATTCATATATTGTTATTATGTATTTTAAATTGAAGTAACTTTTCTAGAAGCTGCCCCGTTTTTCACATATGAGAGTCATTTTACTATTTTTCTTCAAGAAAATAGTATAATGATCTCTTCCAATAATAAGTTTCTTCAAGAGATTATACGTAGCTTAAGTTGGAATATGAGGCTTTTTCCTTTTTGTTGAAATTGATTTTTCAAATCCTTTCCTTTTTACAGGTCATTTGCTATATGCAAATACTAAATGCAGTTATATGCTTTTATGCTTTATTTCAAGTTTCTCGTTTGAATATGAACTTCGGGTTCCTTGTTTGCATATGAACTTCAGGTTCCTTGTTTGCATATGAACTTCAGGTTCCTTATTTGAAAGAATTTGTATATGGACTTTAGATCATATGAGCTTCAGGTCATTTGCATGTGAACTTCAGGTTCAATGACTCTTGCTTTGTGTTTGGAAGTATGACCGTATTCTGTTGGTCATAATGTTGCTTCAGGGAGTTCCATAAGTGGAGAGGATCTTTTTTTTTTCAGTTAAATATTCTGATTTTAGATCATCGTGGATATGGCCTCTTAAAAGTATCAAAGCCTTTGTTTTGTCCTGCTGGGACATATTATTACCATTTTTAATGGTATTCTCTAAGTATTGAGATAGTAAATAGATTTAGTGTTCGACATTTTTGTGAACTACACAAAAATAATAATTGCAGATGCTTAATTAAACAAAATCCACATATCAGTATACATGTTCTATAATTATCAACACGAATTAACAAATTAACGAACAGATAAAACGATGAAACTGTAGTACTGTTATATCATAAAAAAAATGCAGATCTCGTAAAATAGAATAGGACTGTAGACATGCATGTAATAAATTGAATATATTACGGCACGGGATCATAAAAATAATAATAATACCCAAATATGCAAGTCTTTCTTTATACATTTATAATGAACTTCTTACAATAATGAAACATTACAAATCGTCAAGGAGCCATACACCATGTTACATAACAAAAATAATGGCCACATTAATACATATGTTGGCTAACAAGCAGCTTGCTATTTACATATATGCATACATATTAGCAATGGCTTCTCTATTATTAAAGAGATAAAGTAGCAAATGAAGATGTTTTATGTATGGCGTATGAGGTAAAAGATCCATACATAATATTATAAAAAGAAAATGAATGGATCTTCCTAAAAAATATTTGGTATACCACAATACCAGATCAAATATGAATAGGTGGATATCTAAAAACCAATAAGTTAAAAATTAATTAGATCTAAAAAGTTTAGATCCACTAAAATAGAATCTAGATCTACAAAAACTGAAGAAAAAAATGATCTAGAAGTATGGATCACATCTAAGCAAAAGATACAATAAGTTCATATATGTAGATCTATATGATTTCAAAACATAAAAAAATAACTTATATAATAGACCCATAAATATAGATCTAGAATATTTCAAACAATAGCTCTAATAGAGCTTCATGCTGATAACATGTTATAAAATGAACACAAAATAGAAGAAATAAGGGAGAGAGGACATTTCTATTCATTCAGATGTATATACTTTCTATTACATTGGCTCTTTTATATATAGGCTTTTGGAGCTGATCTTTAGCTTATTCCCATGATGTGGGACTAAACATAGAACTAATAAAAGCATATTCACAACATTCATATATATATATATTACAACAACATATTTGTTTTTGGGGTTTTTAGGCACAAGAACAAAATTTAAGAAAAATTTAGGCATAAGGACAAAAGGCCAAAAATTTAGCCATAAGGACACTTTTTAGTGTAAATCGAGGAATTCAAGGGCCCACCGTCATTTCTTATTTTACACTAAAAAGTGTCATTCGGTCTAAATTTCTAGCTCTTGTCCTTATACCTAAATTTTTCACAATTTTGTCCTTTGTAATATTTTCATGTTTATTTTTATTTACTATTCCTTCAAACAATAAAATGTTATTTTAATAAAAAATATTGCATCTATCTTTTTCAAATTCAATTTTGAATCCTCTATCACATAACCGACTAAATACATAATTGAGTATGTTTTAGAATTTTGGCAAGTAAAACATTAGTGATTAAAGGAGAAGTAGGTGTATCGATATTTACTACGTCACTAATTCCAATAATGAATCCTTTTGAGTTATCTCAGAATGTTATCGTTCCACTATCGATATATTCTATGTTTGATAACATTTTTGCATTTTTGATCATGTGTTTGGAGCATGTGCTATCAAGCATCCATTTCTCCTTGCTTTTTGATATGGATATATGCAAAATATGGTTAGTATAATTTAATTGGTATCCTCTTCTTCCGTCGAGATCCTAAGGGTTAGTAGGGGATGTCCATGAGGGGTTGGGACCTTTAAAAATGTAATTTTTATTACATTCAACATTTTTTCTGAATATTCCTCTATGTGTTTATTTCTAATTAACTTATTATTAGATTTCGGAATCCATATTCATGTGTCCTTTGAATAACGGCTTTATTCCTTTTTTAGGTATCCTAAATTTAGTATAAAGAGTACTATACTTTTGAGTTCCTTTTCTTAAAATCGAGTCCATTTCGATTTCTGGAAGCTTTTGAACTTTTGATCAAGTTTTCCAAATGTTTCCTCCCTTTGTTGAATTTTGAAATGTTACCGCTTGTTTTTTATAACTTGGTTTTAACATTATGAATTAAATATTTGTCATGTCTAGACTAGCTTTTAATTTTTCTTTATCATAGATTAATTTTTCGATCCCTTATTTGCTATTTTTCCGACCATTTTATAAAATAGCATTTTGAGATGATAACTCAGTATGCTTTTTTGTATTATTTCTAATTCTGCTTCTATAATGATATTCTCACTTTTAACATAAAAATTTCTAATTTCGTTCTATTTAATTCGCCTTTAAATTCTTTGTTTGATTTTTTTTTTAATTTGATGCATTCATGATCAAGTTCCATGCTAATTTCTAAATTTTATCATAAGTAAGCTCGGGATGTACCACATTAGTATTAGCCATGAAACAAACATTTCTCCACTCGGAATCACTGTCGCTATCACTATCCGATGAAGAGAAAGAATCAAAATTATCCCAAGTTACTTGAAAAGTTTTTTTCCTATTTTTTTTAAGTTTTTTTCCTTTCGTTCATCAATGAATTATAGGCATTATTTCTCGGTATGACCAATTTTATATTATGCATAACACTTGACTTGGCTTGAATTTCCATCATCTCTTTATTTGGTTACTTTCTTAAATTTGGAAGTATCCCATAGTAAAAAATATTCCATCTTCATCCAAATCTAAGTCATCATTGTTTTCTTGGAATGTTGTATTCTTCTTTTCTTGTGTATGTTATTTTCTAACCTGCAAATAAGCTTCGTATGACATCAGATTTTCAATTAATTTTTTAACTTTGAGTTGAAAAAGATCATTAGCTTCTTCAGCTGCTAATAACTATCTTTTCCAGTTAGTAGTCAAAGAATTTAAAATACATGTAACTAAATCAAACTCAATGAATTTAACTTCAAGTGCCATGATATCATGTTGAATCATTTGAAACTTGAATATATACTAATGATAGACTCATCCATCTTCATTTTGAATGAAGAAAACTGATTTTGCAATATAGAATCTTTGTTTGCTTTACCTTGATTGTATCTTCATGTGTAATTTGAAGCATAGACCAAATATCATAAACAGTTTGACATAACATGACATGTGAAAACTCAATCATACCAAGTGAGCAAAATAACATATTCATAAAATTGGCATATTTAGTAGCCTCATTTTTTTGTGCATCGGTCCAAATTCTTATATTGGACGAAAGTGCTTCATATTTATTATATATATATATAGCTTACCAAATTTCTA
The DNA here is from genome assembly GCA_030737875.1 of Allium sativum. NCBI lineage: Eukaryota > Viridiplantae > Streptophyta > Magnoliopsida > Asparagales > Amaryllidaceae > Allium > Allium sativum. The sequence goes on along the minus strand of CM060915.1, from coordinate 214,639,544 downwards.
GTCCTTTTAATTCTATAAATATTCACATACTTTTAAACAAATATAGTTAGACTCGAGGTGGATGTGCGGTAGATTGCCCCTCTTGAATTGTCTTTGTCATTTCAAAAAAAAAATCAACTATGTTATTTTTTGTTTTACTGACAACGATTATACAACCACATATTATCAAGGTATCTAATAAAACCAACTACATTATGTAGTCTTTCAATAATCTACAAATAAGATTGTGTGTCCCAAAAAACGCAGATCTAATGGGCTACAATATTAACAATTCAAATGCTAACGTTGATACTTCATCTTTGTTAGTGGTGTGATAGTTTTACTAAATTCAATGTTTATAATTTTTTTCGATAAAATCGTATTTTACATTACTCTGTGCAGTATCTATAGTGACTGTAATTAATTCACATTCTCTTCGTTTTTAATAATATAAATTTAGAGCATGAAATGAAATTTATTATTGGTCAAAGCTCCAAAAATATACACATTTAACTTGATTGGTCCATAAATAAATCCTTGGTTCAATGATTACATTTATTATTATTTGTTCATAAACAAAGTCTAGAGATGGAAATATAAGCTAATATCAAAATTGTTGTATTTTTTGCATTTTTGTATGTATATGTAAGTTTAGTACCTATGTTATATAATTTTTATTGTTAACTAAAATGTCTGGCTATTTTCCCATAGTACTGACATATTAAATTCTACATTTGTTATATATTTATGTGTTTATAATCTATAGTACCATTGTTTTCGATATGTCGGCGTTTTGAACATGGTGACATAGTGCATGTATACCTGTTTTTATGTTTCCTACCATAAATTTATGGGATTATTGTTGAAATTTTTAATAGGTCAAAGACCACTGGTAAGACGAGATATATTGAAATTCTAAAATTTTTGGTTTTGAACTACTTTGACATCAAAAGTAGTATTCAATTTGACTAAAATTCAATTATATTTTGAGAAAATGACTTAATTAAAAGGAAATACTCCTTTTAGTAAAACCCAATATGCATGTACCATTTCATTTGTTATGCTATAACGGGTTATAATTCCCGATAGATATAACATACAATTTATAATAAGAAATAATCATATAGCATTTCATCTTTTGCATCTTAGACCGAACAATGTTATTTTTGATGAACTTAGTATTTATTTTTTCGCAAGGCAAGTAGATTTTTGTAGTGGTCTATGCCACTTTTTATTATTACAATGAAAACAGGTGTTCTACACGAATACAAAACAGCTATAGTTATAATGTCCATGGCATTATACAAAGTAATATAGGAGTGAACCTGAGTGCTTTAGCTACTAGATGTCATAAGCTAATCACACTCAGTTTAGGAGGAATAACAAGGGGAGGAAGGAGACTCAAGCTCTATGTCATGCAAGAAACGTGCAAAGTGATCGAGAAAGGATGACACATAAGAAAAAGTGCTCTTGTCGTAAATAAACTTTCTACCCCAACTTTTATCTTCAAAAATTTCCTTATTAATTTCACTAAATTTTCCCTCTCTACATAAAATCAGATCCGTCCCATCATCATAGCAATGTAATCTCCTTGACTCACCAACATCTCCACTAACATGTCAATACCACCAATGGAAACTTTAAGATTGGATGGAAGCGGATTATCCATAGTAATCTCAATCAATGCTTTAGCGGATACAAAACAACTGTAGCTGGATTTATAATGTCCATGATGTTATGCAAAGTAATATAGGAGTCAACCAAAGTGCTTCAGCTACTGGATGTCATGAGCTAATCACTCTCAGCCGAGGATCAAGAATAGTTAAGGGCGGAAGGAGGCCCAAGCTCTGTGTCATGCAAGAAACTAGCAAAATGAGCGAGAAAGGATGAAACATAAACAAAATTTTCTTGTCATAAATAAACTTTCTACCCTGACTTTCGTCTTCAATAATTTCCTTATTAATTTCACTAGATTTTCCTCTATACATAAAATCAGATTAGCACCATCACCATAGCAATGTAATCTCCTTGACTCACCAGCGTCTGCACTAACAAACATGAAAAAGTCCTTATGTAATGGATCATAGCATGTCAGAATGGTCATGGATCCACGACTTCTCATGAGAACTCTACTCAATAACATGATCGACAGAGGCAACTGATTCGATTGGGTGAGCAACAGAAGCAAGGGGAGAAGATGGATTTGTCATAGGCGGATCCAGATCTACCACTGAAACGTTGAGGCTTTGGAACCCAAATACGTATACACAGCCTTATAAGGGGGTATTTTTCTGGAATAGGGTTGTTGGAAGATATCTTGCGTACAGACAAATGGCTAAAGGAGTGGCAAGAAGTGCAAATGCCATGTCGCTAAGTGTATTTGACGTCAACAAACATGTACCATCAATGGAAACTTCAAGCTTGGATGGAAGCGGACTATCTAAAGTAATCTCAATCAATGCTTTAGTGGATACAAGATATTTCCTCACCTCGGTATTGGCATCAAAACATTTGAATTTACCGACTATACTCGCAAGCCAATTAAGACTTGAAAGTGTCTGAAGTACAGAGAAGATCCACGCGAAACTTTTCCAAATCGGAATAGAGAGGACTCGCACTCTTGCTTCATCAACAATTGGACTCCAAATTGTAATTATAACTGGATTGCCTCTTATAGTCACTGACTTGGATTAAAGCACTTTTCTTCTTTATTCCACGTTCGAGAATCCAAAATAAAACAATCCATTCACAAAGTTGACAAGTAAACCTTCGTTTAACTTCTAAGCACTACGATAGTGGTCGCATACATCATTATTGGAGACCTTTGAATCGAGAAAAAAAATCAACTAAAAAGTCTTTCTAATAATTGATGCCCTCTAAAACGATGTTTGGCGGCAGGGCCGCATCACTTGGGGAAGAGACAAACTCACTGGGGCATAGACACTTGCACACTGAGGCATGGTGGTAAGGAATGAAGTCCATTTGGCTAGAGTGGGATTATTTATGGAGATGGAAGCTGGTTGTTTTGCGGTGGAAGCAGCAGGCTTGGGCTCGACGTTTGTGCAAACAGTTGGCAGGCATTTAGCAGTAAGAGTAGAAACTGAATTTTCTATATGTCCATATATATGAGTCAAGCATAACTGAACTACATCCCACATCAACAGTGCCCATGTTTTCATCGTTCTGGACCAACGACGTGTTGACAGTCAAACAACCGACCTCATCATTTTCTTCAGAACTACTAACATTATTTAGACCAGGCACAGTAATAACATTAACACTAACATCATTCCATCGTTCATTAAGCTAAACACTGTTAGCTGGCAACATATAGTTAGAAGAATTAATGTGAAAGTTCGGTGAGAGAAGCACTGTTCATGAATGAAGCTTGCTCAATAGGGAGGGTAGGAAAAACTGGAAAATACACGGGAGCAACAGCAGCAGCTGGTTCATCATTACTGCTCACCGAATCCGAAGCCGAAGGGGAATAAGGGGTATAAATACGCCCATGTATGGTTGCGCTATTCATGCACCAGGCGTTTGATTTTCGATTCTTTGCAATCGTGCATGGAAGTCGAGTGAATGGGTAGGGAAGGTGACAAGCGTGAGTAGATGACGGAGGGTAGGAATCATGGCGCAGTGAGGCGAAAGATGGGGATGGAAAGGACCGAAATGTCAACTTTCTGAGGTGGCCATTAATTTTGATTTAGGGAGTGCACTCAACAGAAAAATTAACACATGTATTTGATCTAGTATTTTTTGTGGGTAATGTTATTGACACTCCAACTATTATTAAAGGGGGTCATCTTTTATAAACACTCCATTCTTTGAAAATTTGCTAACGAGCTACATAAACATATTATTTCATACTACTCTATATTCCCGGATTGCCCCTTCAAACCATATTTAAAAAAAACTCTTATTTGATAAGGGAAACCGAATTAAAATAAGCAGTTCGTCACCACTGCACTAAATGCAGCATGTAATCAATTATATATGTATTCGGTAGTGACATGTCAAAAATTAATAATCATTTTGGTCCATAATTATAAAATTTGACATATTTATATCGACAAAAAACAATAGTTTGATCCTATTCCTCCGAAAACGCTTATATTTTTCGTTATGGTTTGATTTCTCCACAACTAATGGTGTTGATTAACCATTAAAAATTAGATTAATGAACAGAAGAGTGAAATTAAGCCTAACTGGTAATAAGGTTAAATTACCTTTATTTGTTAAGGGGTTACTTTCTTCATGGGTACTCACTTAAACATTTTTTTAAAAAAGAAGAATTTGGCCCTCACTTAACAATATTTGGAGTGTTAATAACAATGCCTTTTTTTAATCTCGCTATTAATATATAACATCAGTTTAAATTCATTAAAGCTAAAAACATGATAATAATGCAAAAAAAAGAAGGGAGACAATAAGGTGGTGTGTGTGAGGCACATCAAGAAAGTAATACGAGTTTGTTGACACTACTTGTAACACCCCATGTCCATTAATGTCACTCTCAAGGGGAATGCATTAACTTTCATGGAGTATTATTGGTGTATAGAACAGAATATAACAAGACAGATACATATATTGGTACTTGAAAAAAAAATTAAAACAACTTTTATTGCAGCGGGGAAATAGTTTGGTTACAACAACATCAAAAACCAACAATAAAACCAAGTACACTTAATATCCATCTTGACAAATTGTTTTCTGAGTACATTAAGTAAAAAGCATAACCCCAACATAAGTAGCCATAAAAGAGATGAGATGAACTTTACTTTCAACAATCCAAGCACTTCCAAAAGAGAGAGAAAGTTCCAAATCAAGCTCCACTAGCACTAGTCTCACCCTGAGAACCTGGGGGGGGTGGGGGAGGAAAGAGGCGAAAACAAAGGGGGTCAGACATAAAGTCTGGCGAGTCCAATAACTTGCATAGGCAATGGACATATATAGAACATAAATTTGCATAAACTACCATGGATCTAAATATAGATCTAAACATGAAATTGTGAATTTTCATATATGAATATGGGTTTCACCTAAACTTGTATACATGGAATATGGTTTTCACCTAAACTTGCATATATGGAATATGGTTTTCACCTAAACTTGCATATGTGAATATGGTTTTCACCTAAACTTGCATATGGATTCCTACAAACTTGCATATGAATTTAAACATGTAAACTAATATCACATGTTTTATGTATAAACTAGCATATGTATATGCTTGATTCACATATAAACTTGTGTATAATTCGCATACAGACTTGCATAAGATTCACATACAACTAGCATATGTAAAAACAGACTTGCATAAGATTCACATACAAACTAGCATATGATTTACATCCCAAACTTGCATATAATCTGATGTCATAAAATGAATCAAGTTAAACATATGTGATTGGACATATGAAATAGATCTACCAACATAAGTTAACAAAACTGTCATATGTTCACCAACAGACGATAACAAAATTAGTAACATCACATGATTCAACAGACATGTTCTCATAATCCAAATTATAACTCATCATAATTAATTTATTAATTATTTTTTGAAATAAATTGTACTTACAAAGACGGATTAGAGAAGAGAATAATTCGTTCATCGTTCGTACCAAAATTCTGACTTGCAATTCCTAAGCTTTAAGAAGAAGAACTATCCTAGCAGCAGCATGGAGGCCAAGAGACTAATTTAGTTTAGGTTTAGGGCTTGAGTTTATGCGTGCTTATATAGAAGTTTAAATCACCATAAGCCGCTAGATTATCATAGGAGCAATTACAATCGTCCAAACTAGATAGAGTTATCCAGAATTGTCACCTATGCCCTAGTGACTCAGCAACAGGTCAGGAACGACTCAGCAACAGGTCAGAATCGTCACAGTCCAGATCTACCCCGGGGGGTAGGTCGACCCCTTGGTTGACCTATATAGGGGAGGTCGACCCCCTGGTCGACCTGGCACTGGGCGGGAGAAATCCCGTCCAACCTGCTTCCTCATTTGAATTTTGAATTTTAATCTGAACTGTTTTTAATTTATATAAAATTCCTGAAACTTCTGAAGGCCATAACTTCCTCACATGAAGTCCGATTTAGGAAAACTTGGACTCTATTCCAAGCAGAATTTCGAGACGAACGTAATGGCGTAACCCATTTCCCTTAATTCTCAATTTAACAATTAAGTGTTCTTGAATTTGTTAATTTTAATATTTAAAATTACAGGGTGTTACATCTCCCCTCCTTAAAGGATTTCGCCCCCGAAATCTCCAATTTAAGGAGAATGTATATCCTAACATTTAATCATCCATCTACTCCACCATCAAACATAGGCATCCATTGTCCTTACAAGATTTCTAATGTCGTATGAACATATGCAAAAAGTGTGTGTATATGTTCCCTATCCAATCCAAAATCAGGCGGTCCACTGATTCAATTGACCTCCTTAATGCAAATCATGATAGTGCCATGCGTCCATTATGCATGCAAAAGAATTCTAACGATACATATTACTTCTACATGTGTGCACAACCATTCATCAAAATGCAACATCCATATGATAACACAACCATTATGCATCCATTAATTTAAATATGCACACACATTTATATGCAATATGGAAGTGATTGAGCCGATTTAGTGCCTAATGTGTGTGTACATGCATCCACGAGCAACCACTTGCAACTACTCGCAACCATCAATCATAACATGTTTCAAATACATGTTTACATCCATTGGTTCCTACCTAAGGATAAAGAATAGGACCGAGGAGATATACTTAAATGATAGATATAAGCATGAATAAACTTATGGGAAAAAGAGATCAAGGAGGCACCCTCAAAAAGAAAAGGGTAGGCTACGCGTATTTTTCTCTCAATTTCCCAAGTCGCGTCTTCCTCAGCGTCACTCCATTGAACTTTAACAAGCTTGACTTCACGGTTGCGTAGTTTTTTGACTTCCGTACCCAAGATACGAGTTGGAACTCTTCTCATAGTCGCTTCTTATTCCACTTCTACTTCCTCTAGTATACTTGGCTCCACCACTTCCGCCGACTCATGTAAGCACTTTCGTAGTTGAGAAACATGAAAAACATTATGAACTCCAGCCAGTCTTTAGGGTAGCTCTACTCTGTAAGCCATCGTCCCAATCCTTTCAATGATAGGAAATGGTCCTACAAATCTTGGTGCTAGCTTTCCTACGGGTCCAAAGCGAATGACATTCCTCAAAGGAGATACTTTAAGGAACACCCTATCTCCAACCTCAAACTCAAGGTCGGCCTTTCTTTTGTCTGCGTAGGAATTCTGTCTATCTTGTGCAGCCTTCATCCATCTTCTTATCAATTCCACCTTTTCTGAGGTTTCTCTAATCATGTCTGGCCCAAGTACGAGCTTGTCTGTAGACTCCCACCAACAAGTTGGTGATCGGCATGGTCTTCCATATTAAGCTTCGAAGGGCGCCATGCATGTGGTGGCTTGGTAGCTATTGTTGTAAGCGAAGTCCACCAAAGGAAGAAGATCCTCTCATGTCCCTCCAAAGTCAAGAATGCACAATCTCAAGAGGTCTTCCAATACTCTGTTCACCCTTCCCGTCTGACCATCGGTTTGGGGGTGATAGGTCGTGCTTAAGCATAATTGTGTGCCTACAGCCTCTTGCAAACTCTTCCAAAAATCGCTCGTAAAGATAGGATCTCGATCACTCACTATACTGGAGGGAATCCCATGGAGTCAAACTATCTCTTTAAGATAAATGGATGTTAGGGACGAGGCAGTCCTTCTACTTTTAACAGGTATAAAGTGAGCGCTTTTAGTGAGCCTGTCCACTATTACTCTAATACTGGTATTGCCCCTTCTTGACCTAGGCAACCCATCAACAAAGTCCATCGAAATGCTATCCCACTTCCACTGTGGGACCTCCAGAGGATGAAGCAGACGACCAGGCTTCTTCTGCTCCGCTTTGACTTGCTAGCATATCAAGCACTTAGCGACGAACTCAGCTACATCCCTCTTCATGCCATTCCAAAAGAAAACCCTTTTTATATCATTATACATCTTGTCTCCACCTGGGTGTATGGTCAGCTTAGAATGGTGTGCTTCTTCGAGAACCGTCCTCACTAAATCCCTTGCTTATGGGACACATAGCCTTCCATCCCATCTCAACCAACCCTTATCATCGATGGAGTATCTATTTAGGTGACTAGAAGTCTCACCCCTAACTAGCTTATCCATCACATCAACTAGCCGAGGGTCTTCTCGTTGCGCGGTTCCTATTGAGTCCAAAAGAGTAGGCCGCACCTCTAGCGATGCTAACAGACCAGGTACAATTTCAGAGGAGGGTTTAAAGTTAAAGTTTGCTATGTACTCCAAGCCTTGCCTTTCTACAAAGAGATGACTCAAGGTTAGCATCTTTCTACTCAAGGCGTCTGCTACCACATTGCCCTTGCCAGGGGTATAGGAAATCTCAAAATCATATGAGGCCAGAAATTACATCCACCTTTGTTGTCTTAAGTTAAGATCTTTCTGTGAGAAAAGGTACTTTAATGATTTATGGTCAGTAAACAATTCAAACCTTTCTCCTAGTAGGTAATGACGCCATGACTTTAGAGCAATAACAATGGCAGCTAGTTCCAAATCATGAGTTGGGTAGTTCTTCTCATGTACCTTCAATTGCCTTCCCCCATAACAAACTACCTTGCCTTCTTGCATCAAGACAACGCCCAACCCGGTACCGCATGCATCTGTATATTCGATAAACATTTTACTCCCATCAGGCAATGCCAGAACTGGGGCTGTTGTTAAAGCCCTTTTTAAACGTTGGAAAGCAATATCGCAATCCAAATCCCAAGAGAAAGTTAGGTTTTTCTTTGTCAATCTTGTGAGTGGGGCTGAGATTTTTGCAAAGTCTTTAATGAACTTTCGGTAAAAGCCCGCTAGCCCGAGAAAGCTTTGGACTTTGGTTACATTACGTGAACCTTCCAATCTTGCACCACAACTGCTTTTGCAGGGTCCACAGCTATCCCCTCTTTGGACACCACATGTCCAAGAAACCTCACTTCATCTCTCCAGAAATGGCATTTGGAGAATTTTGCTTTCAACTGATGTGCATGAAGGGTATCCATGACTTCCTTCAAATGCAAAGCATGCTCTTCTTCATTCTTCGAGAAAATCAAAATGTCATCTACGAAGACCACCACAAACTTATTAAGGAGCTCCCTGAACACCCTGCTCATCAAGTCAACGAAGTAAGCGGGTGCGTTTGTCAAGCCGAAAGGCATGACAAGCCATTCGAAGAAACCATCCGGGGTTCTGAACGCTGTAATGACCCGCATTGGCAGAGGTATTATAATTAATTTATTTAATTATATAAATAGTGATATAGTGAAAAATAATGGTGGTTTAATTAAATAATGGTGAATATTTAATTAAAATAATAAATTAAATAATATATTTAATTCTGAAATAATCAGAATTGGCTGAAATGGCGATATGGTGTGAACCAGATCATCTGTGATATTTAATTCAGCTTGGAATTGAATTTGAATAACGAATATAATATATAAACGACAGTTTGAACGTATAATTATATTATAATTAAAATCGAGCTGGAAATGGCACTGTAGTTCGTAAATTGGCGATTCGAACTTCAACTGAATGTACAGGATTCGTTTTAAGCCGGATTTCTGTGAAACAAGAAACGTACGGAGCTGGTGGAATATATCTTTCTAGTGGAAGAGAAAAATCGGGATTTCGTCGTGTAGATTTTGATTTACGTCCAAATCAAATTTCAGAAAAGTCGTTGTGGAATTCCTTTATAATTTATAAAGGAATTATTTATATTTTAAAAAGAAATTTCAATATAAATCGAATATCGGATTGACCCAGATTTGAAATATCGAGTTATAAATCCCAGTAGAGCTGTATGGTATTCCATTGTGAATATATACGATAATATTTATTTATAAATACTTAATTTAATTATAATTAAATATATTTATATATTTAAATGGGTTATTTAGGACTTTAAAAATAGTCACTTTTGCAAACAAAGTCGGAATTCGACGAAACTAATTTTGTTGGATCCGCAATGTCAAATAATTGTTAGATTTCCAATTTCATGAATTTTAGAGTCACCGGGTGGTCGTACGGATTTTTAGAGTGAAAAAAAGTCAGTATTTCAACGGTTAAAAATATGTTGTGTGAGCATACGGAGTCGGAATTCGACGAAACCAGTTTCGTTACGACCGTAATGTCGAACTCTAGCTACATGTCCAGTTTCGTGATTTTTGGGTATCATGTGTGACCACACGAATTTTTAGAAAACAAAAATAAACAAAAATAAAATATCTAAAACTAATTAGTGAACCAAAAACCGGCCACCAGTCCTCCTCTTCAACCTCAAAAACAATCTCGTCTCCCTTTATAATCAAATTCAAGCCGCCACCAGTTTTTGAGTTAAAAACGTGACAAAGCCTCAAAGAAAAATCAAAGAACAATTCAAACAAAATTTCTTAAATCTCAAAACAATTGCATTTGGGTTCCTTGAGTGATCGTCTTCGAGTCTGTGACCATTTTGATGAGTTCGACGAAGGGTTTTGTTCACTGTGGTTTTCAGCGTGTGAACTAGGGTTCGAATTCTTGGGTTACTGAGGTAGAGATTCGAGATTTAGATTGTGGGATTGAGTTTGTGATTGGATTTGGGTTCGGTTGTGGTAATTTGGTGAGAACCGAAAGCAGAATGTGACGCAACCGTCACTGTTGTTGCACGATGGAGTCCTCGACGGGTTTTGATGGGTTGCTCGAGTTTTCAAATGGTGGTATGCTATGAGAGAGGAGAGCGAGAGGTGAACTTCGATGATTTTAGTTTGATTTTACAAGTGTTAGAGAAGGAGGGAGGTTGGGAGGAAGAAGCGGCAATGGGATGTTGAGTTACTGAGCACGGGTTTGTGAAGTGAATGAAGAAGATGAGTTGAAGCGGGTTATATTGGGTTTGGGCCGGGTTAGTTTGATAAAGCCCAATTCAATTTAAATGAAGGTTAATTTAATTTAAGTTTATTAGTATAACTTGTAAATGAAATATCTTCTGTGTACGATATCAGATTGACGAACCGTAAGTTGTGTTGGGATCGTATGGACGGTGGCTACACACTGGAACTGACTGGAAGTGGATTGGGGCTCATTGGAATTTATGGCGAAATAAACTATTTGATTAAGATCAAACAACAGTTTATAATTCTTTAACGATGAACTACCAAAGTGAGTAAATCTCACTAACTCTGAACAGTTTATAATTACATGTTGTATTTTTAGAACTGTTAAATATTGGCTGATTGACTGTGTGTTGACTGTTTGATTGAACTGCTAGTCAGTTAGTTTAATTTCTATATTGATTCTGTTTAATAGAATATATCATATGGAACTAAAAGTGATGATATCTATATTGTTTAACATCTGTGATGCAGGGAAACAGGTTGGAGGAATCCAACTAGATTCCTCAACATTTATTTTACTGTTCTTCATATATATTGTGATATATGATGTGATATATAATTTGTGTCGATTATACGTATTTGGACGATATTGATCATCGTGATTTGATGTGTTGAATACCATAACATACCGGAATGTTGATAAGGGAATTTTCAAAGTGATAGTGAAAAGAAAATATTTATAAATGGAATATTTATAAATAAGAAATATTCATAAATTGGAATATTTATAAATAGGAGATAAATAAAAGGGAAAATATTTGTAAACCTTTTACAAAGGAAATCAAAAGAGAAAGATTTGTAAACCATTTACAAATGAAATCGAAAAGAAAATATTTGTGAAATCAAATATAAAGGGGAAATATTTGTGAAATCAAATATAAAAGGAAATATTTTTAAATAAAATATAAAAGGAAAATATTTGTTAAATAGAATTGAAAGGATTTAATCGATTTGAATTAGTCGAATAGACTTATTTAAATGGAGTTAATCAAAATGAGTTAGCGAAAGGGATAAATCAAATGAGTTAGTCAAACCAAGTCAAAGGAGTTAATCAAACCAAGTTGATCGAATTGGTTCAACCAGATTAACCAAGTCGAGTTAACCAGTCAGAGTTGATCAGTTAGGGTTGATCAGTCAGAGTTAATCAATTAGAGTTGACTAGTTAGAGTTGATCAGTTAGAGTTAACCAGTTAGAGTTAGAATTAACCAATAGAGAATTTAAATAGAATTAATCAAATTGGAATAAATCGGTTAGAGTTGGTCGAATAAGGAGAAATCGAATATTAGTGATTCGAATAAAGTAAAAGGAGTTATCGAATATTAGTTATTAGAATAAGAGTTAAATAGAGTTATCGAATTTGGTTTATTCGAATAGAGTTAAAGGAGTTATCGACTAGAGTTAAATCAAATAGAGTTAATCCAATAGCGTTAGTCCAATAGAGTTAATTGATAAGGGTTAATCGAATAGAGTAAATTGAATAGAGTTATCGAATATACCTTATCGAAGGAAAGAATTATTGAATAGAGATGATTCGAAAGAGAGTTACGTAAGGAAGTTGTTAAAGAATTTAAAAGGGTGAACTTTGTCTATTTCAAGGTTAGAAACGTTGTTCAGTTAAGGTCTGAGAGGTAGTATTACCCCAACTTGATTGACTTCGTTTTTAACTAAGGAATGGTTAGGGTTCGATAGTGAAGGTTGGTTAAAAGGAATTTAGTTAATAAGCGTAATGGTTTGAGTTGGCATCACGATGGTTTGTTTAAACATCTGTCTAAGTCCAATGAAGGAGTTTTGGAAATGTTTTCCAAATAAGAACCATAAATGTTTTCTGATATAGAAAACAAGAAATGGAAATGTTTTCCAGTATTAACGTATATTTTTTAAACATAGAAAATAAGAAAATATGAATATATATATATATATATGATTGATGATTGATTGATAGAATTTCCATCTGGAAATAATATCGTTGTTTGCACACTTGTTTTTATTCGATGGTTAAATCACAGACTATCGAAGTTTTGACCATTTTAACGTTGTTAATATGGATAGACCGGTTGGATTATTATCCAAAGAACCACTCTGTATTGGCATAAGCGTTGCGAATCATATATGCCAAAGATAATTGAAGACGGAGTAAAGTGCAAGGGCTATTGTATATGTCTTAGATAACAGTGTCTAAGATGGATATATTGAATAGTGGCTTCGGTTCATCCTGTTTTTGGATGACTTGTAGGACGGATGTCTGACAGAGTATTTCCAGACGATCACATATATTGATTTCTCCAACCGTACCAAGAGTGGAAGCGGAGAAGTAAACTTCTTTTAGCTAACACATAATGTATGGTTGAGGACGTCAATCGGTGATTTGATGGATTTGACGATGTGGCATTCAAAGTGAATCTGGTGTGATGATAAAGCATAGCTTCTAGCCTCACATCCGGTAAATGACAGAAATCGGGCAGGCAGAATGGCTAAGTCGGTCGCACCGAAGTAGGGTGTATAATCACCTGATCTAGAGTTTCATTTACTTCTAAAAATCTATTGTTGATGCTGTCCCATTCGGGAAACGGTTGCTGATCCCAACCGTTCGTGATATACATTCGATACACTCAAGCGAAATGAGTGGTCGGTCATATGTGGCCGGGTTGCAGGATGTTCTTGTTGAACCCAGTGTATTCCTTTCTAGAGGTACACTAGCGAAAGGTGGTTCCATACCTTGTCATAGTTGGAAATCCATTACCCAATACGTGCTTGCGGTTTTGATTGTATACTATATATGTAGAACGTGAGATGAAAGCGTTTCTGCTAGATGATTATTATATTGTGTTGATAAACATTATTATAATATCAAAAGGTTTTTGATATAAAGATATTTGGATTCTCATAAGGGAAAAACTCATTCCGTTATACGACGTGGTCTTATGAGATATCGATTACCTGCTTGAACTATTTTAAACTGTTTTACTCACACCAGTCCCATGACTGACCCGGAGTTTATTTGTTTGTTCCCCTAAACTCTTGGGTGCCTAAATTTGTACGGGCAGTAAAGTAGTCGGGATTTACAGATATACTGGAAGAGCTTGGAGCAGGAGGCTTCAGGATTATATAGCTATAGTTATTTCCGCTGTGTTGTAAGTGTTGTACTTTGATAATGATATGTATATTCAAGTACATATTTGTATTTCAAAGTTATGTTATGAAATATATTTATTCGTTCCACTATGAGATTCGTGTTACTCTGATGTTGTGTTCTTCTACTCTAATTTTCTACCTTATCTATCCTCACCCTCTAATTTCTTTCATTAATGACCGGTATTTTTCGACGTTTGGTTAGTCATCATTGAGTTTATGGCAATAACCAAAGTCGTCAAAATCCCGGGTCATTACAAACGCGGTCTTATCAATGCTGTCTTCAGCCACTATTAGCTGATGAAACCCGGTAGCTAGATCTAGTTGGGAGAACACCGACACACCTACAAGCTGATCAAACAAGTCATCTATTCTTGGAAGTGGGTGCCTATTTTTCTTGGTCAGTTTGTTTAGCTCCCTATAATCAAAGCATTGGCAAAGTGAACCATCCGCTTTGGTTGCGAATATTACTGGAGCACCCCATTCAGAAATACTTCGCCTTATAAACCCTTTTTCGAGCAACTCTTTGACTTGCTTACTGAGCTCTTTTCTCTCCCTTGGAGTCATGTGTCTAACGAGTAGAGCTACGGGTCTTGCATTATCAACAAGGTATATGCTGAAGTCTCCCGTTTCGGAGGTAAGCCCTTCACCTCTTCAAATACATCTGAGTATTCACGGACTACCCTAACCGACTGCAAGTTTTCAACGTACGCATCAAGAGATTCTAGGTAGCTTAGCATAATAAAATGTTTGGGACTACAAGAGATTTCGAGAGTGTTGCCGAGGCGAGTCATAAGTCTAACCACTCTCTTTTCACAATCGAGGATGACACCATTACTGGATAACCAATCCATGCCTAGAATCAACCCATAGCCCGTGAAGCCAAGAACGAAGGCGTTGTATTCAAATTCAACGCTCAAGATAGACACTCTCAAATCCCGACAAATCATTGAAAGATGAGCTGAACCACCAATAGGATTTGAGACTACTATGTGATCCGTAACTAGACTAGTATTTAGGTGCAGTGTTTCAACTAACGAAGCATATACAAACGAGTGTGAAGCACCAGAATCAAACTAAGTATGAACAGGATGATCAAACAGAAAAATCAAACTTTCAACAGAAATGTTTCTACCTCTCTCCTGTCCTGGTGCCATTAGAGCATGAACCTGCCCTCTTGCTTGCCCTGGTGCCATGAGAGCCTGAACCTGCCCTCCAGAAGTAGACCCTGTCCTCGGCCCTTGCCATCTCGGACAGTCTTTAATCAGATGTCCAGCCTCACCACAGTTGAAGCAGCCAGTCTTCTTCTTCTTCCTACAGTCCTTGCTCAGATGGCATGGTGTTCCACAATTAAAGCACCTTTTCTTTCCTTTGCTATTGTTATCCTTACCACCTTTTTTAGGTTGCTGCTGTGACTTCTTTTGATCCCCTTTCTTTTCTGGTGCCTTATTAGCATTAGCGTCTTTCTCCTCTTCATGCATAAGCGCCATGTCAACCAGTTTCTCAAAGGTAGCCCCCATAGGAATGTGGGTCATATCCAACCCATGTAGCGGCTCATTCAAACCTTTAACGAATCTCAGGGCCTTCTTTTCAGGTGTGTTCACTAAGCCTAAGCCAAATCTCGCCAACTTATTGAACTTGTTGACGTACTCTTTTACTGAATAATTCCCCTGCTTCAATGCCAAGAACCTCTCCATGTATAAATTCTCTTCTGCTAGTGAGAGAAATTTCATCTCGAACCTATGCCTGAAATCCATCCATGTCTCTATTGGACGCTCTCCATTCGTGACCTCCCACCAAAACGAGGCTTCGTCCTTCATTAACCAAGCAGTTAATTGGACCTTCCTTCCATCTTTTATCTCGAAGATACCAAACAAATCTTCCACCTCCTTAAGCCAATTTCGAGCTTCAACAAACGTCTCTGATCCGTGAAAAGGTTTTCCTCCCATTGCCCGAAAGTCTTTGCATATCTTCGAAAAAGTATCAACGCGGGGAGGAGCGGAGGAGGAGCGGCTGCTGGGCCTGCGGCGGTGGCCCTAGCCTCCATATACCTTCTAAACCAGGTTGGTATCGGTATTCCCTCGGGTATCTCGGGTAACCCAAACATGCTGAAAAGAAAAAGGAAGAGATTCAAAACGGAGAATCGAAGGAAAGATATATGGCTCTGGGGGGTTATGTTTTTAAAACAAACTTTTCTCTTGAAAAAACTCTCCTTAAAACCTATTTTTGAAAGTATTTCTTTATAAAATGCTTTTGAAAAAAACAGTTTTTCAAAATCTCTTATCTGTTCTGATACCACGTGTAACACCCCAAGTACATTAATGTCACTCTCAAGGGGAATGCATTAACTTTCATGGAGTATTATTGGTGTATAGAACATAATATAACAAGACAGATACATATATTGGTACTTGAAAATTTTAAAACAACTTTTATTGCAGCGAAGAAATAGTTTGGTTACAACAACATCAAAAACCAACAATAAAACCAAGTACACTTAATATCCATCTTGACAAATTGTTTTCTGAGTACATAAAGTAAAAAGCATAACCCCAACATAAGTAGCCATAAAAGAGATGAGCTGAACTTTACTTTCAGCAATCCAAGCACTTCCAAAAGAGAGAGAAAGATCCAAATCAAGCTCCACTAGCACTAGTCCCACCCTTAGAACCTGGGGGGAGGAAGAAAAGAGGCGAAAACAAAGGGGGTCGGGCATAAAGTCTGGCGAGTCCAATAACTTGCATAGGCAATGGACATATAGAATATAAATTTGCATAAACTACCATGGATCTAAATATAGATCTAAACAGGAAATTGTGAACTTGCATATATGAATATGTCTTTCACCTAAACTAGCATATATGGAATATGGTTTTCACCTAAACTTGCATATATGGAATATGGTTTTCACCTAAACTTGCATATGTGAATATAGTTTTCACCTAAACTTGCATATGGATTCCTACAAACTTGCATATGAATTTAGACATGTAAACTAATATCACATGTTTTACTTATAAACTAGCATATGTATATGCTTGATTCACATAAAAACTTGTGTATAATTCGCATACAGACTTACATAAGATTCACATACAACTGGCATATGTAAAAACAGACTTGCATAAGATTCACATACAAACTAGCATATAATTTACATCCCAAACTTGCATATAAACTGATGTCATAAAGTGAATCAAGTTAAACATATGTGATTGGACATATGAAATAGATCTACCAACATAAGTTAACAAAACTGTAATATGTCACCAACAAACGATAACAAAATTAGTAATATCACATGATTCAACAGACATGTTCTCATAATCCAAATTATAACTCATCATAATTAATTTATTAATTAAATTAATTTATTAATTATTTTGTGAAAGAAATTGTACTCACAAAGACGGATTAGAGAAGAAAATAATTCGTTCGGCGTTCGTATTAGAATTCTGACTTGTAATTCCTAAGCTTTAAGAAGAAGAACTATCCTAGCAGTAACATGGAGGCCAAGAGACCAATTTAGTTTAGGTTTAGGGCTCAAGTCTATGCGTGCTTATATAGAAGTTTAAATCAACATAAGCCGTTAGATTATCATAGGAGCAATCACAACTGTCCAGACTAGATAAAGTTATCTAGAATTGCCACCTATGCCCTAATGACTCAGCAACAGGTCAGGAAAGACTCAGCAACAAGTCAGAATCGTCACAGTCCAGATCTACCCCGGGGGGTAGGTCGACCCCCAGGTCGACCTGTATAGGGGAGGCCGACCCCCTGGTCGACCTGGCTTTGGGCGGGAGAAATCCCGCCCAGCCCGCTTCCTCGTTTGAATTTGGAATTTTAATCTGAACTGTTTTTAATTTATACAAAATTCCTGAAACTTCTGAAGGCCATAACTTCCTCATACAAAGTCCGATTTACGAAAACTTGGACTCTATTCCAAGCAGAATTTCGAGACGAACGTAATGGCCTAACCCATTTCCCTTAATTTTCACTTTAACAACTAAGTATTCTTGAATTTGTTAATTTTAATATTTAAAATTACGGGGTGTTACACTACTTTATGTGGTGTCAACGTGACTCCAACATCTAATTGGTGGAAATTATCGTGACTTATATGAGTCCCCTGATTTCCACCAATGGGAGGCCGGAGTCATGGTGACAACATATATATAGTGGTGTCAACAAACTCACTCTCTCAAGAAAGAGGTAAAAAAGGAGGAAAGGGATGTTGATGATTTGACATTGAAGAAGAGTTGTGAATGATGATGCAAACATGTAGTTATGGATTGAAAGTTGTTAATAAGAAGGGAAAACTCAAGAACAAGTAATGGGAAAATATAATGATTTATGGCTAAAAACACGGGGATTGTTACTAAATCTTCAATTCTAAGAGATATTATCACCTTTTTTTAAAAGTTTTTTCGCTTTGACGAGTATCAATAAAAATAGCCTCATCATATAAATATATTGCAAATTGACAAATTTATCTCTTTAGTTATTAACTTGATTTCCTCTGATCATTGCTTTGCTTCTTCTTTAGTTTATAACCTCAATCAAGCGAGTAGTGAAATTAAATCTATTTGTAGATGAAATTACAAAAGAGAAAGAAACAACACTAGCTATCTCTCAAAAAACACATGTAATGTAGATTTTGTTTGACGAAACAAATAGATGTTTTTTCTTAAATTCTACCGCTTTATAGATCAATTAGGTTGTCAATGACTACAAATTAAAGTTTTAATTTTTACGTTATAAGGTTCTATCGTTTTAATAATTTTAATTCAACAATGTATTATCGAAGTTTTGAATTTAGTTCATCAACCTCTTGTAATTTACTGTTTTTAATTTTAATTCAATATTTTTTTAGATATCAGACAAAGATTTAGAAAAAAAAAATTATAAGTTTGATTTACCGTAAATTGTAAACGAACAAGAAGGCCGGTTAAATAACTAATGATTAAATTAGAAAAAAATGATATGTTGTTTGTAAAACATTGAGTTGTCTTATAGCAATTTTAAATTTAGTGAAGTGTAAATAAAAAATGATATCCTCACACACGCGCACGCGCGCGCGCGCACACACAGAGAGAGAGAGAGAGAGAGAGAGAGAGAGAGAGAGAGAGAGAAAGAGAGAGTGGAAGAGAAGCGTTTCGGGGCACCTATTTTTTGTAGCACCCCTTTAGCACCTCTATCGTATCGTGAGCTACACCAATCCAAATTCAATAAGAAAAATTAGATGTTCAATCCACATATATATTATCATCAATCAAAAATTTGAGCTCGTTTCGACATTCATAATATTTTCAAAATCTAAGTTTAATTATTCATTATTCACGCATTTATCCGAACTGTTAAATTTAAACATCAAATATATTAATTTAGGAATGTCGGAACGACCTCAAATTTGGATTGATGATAATATAAACGTGGATTGAACATCTATAAATTTTGTTGGATTTAGACTAGTATAGCTCAGGATCCGACATGGTGCTAAATGGGTGCTGCAAAACAGGGGCGCCTCGGAATACTTCTTTTTATATGTGTGTGTATGTGTGTGTGTGTGTGTAGTTAGCCGGCCTTTTGGCCCGGCCACCATCTGCAGTCCAAGCCCACATGACCCGGCTCATCGCGTAGTTGAATATCCTAGAAGCGTTGCCGAAACACTCAGAACTCAAGCTCAGAAGGAATCATATAAGAATAGTTGTCACGACTTGACAGAACTGCTCAAATTCATCTAACACTTCGGGATTGGTATCCACTCCCTACCCAATTTCGTATCTCGAACCCTTCCTCCAAATCTGTATCCCGCCACCACTTTTCGTATCTAGATCCATTGCCAATTTTGTATCCCGATGCATTAGGGAGAATTTTGTATCCTAGCCTCACAACTTCTCAAAATCCTCAATTCGTTGTAATTCTTATTCCATGCATCTTGTATCCAGGTGCACTTGCACGGATTTCGTATCCATCGCCACAACTTAAAAATTCATATACATATTGAATCGACCAGTCTATTTTGGAGGTGGTGGAGACCTTGGCTGATATAGAGTTGATGGAGTACATGAGTTATCATCTTACAAGATTCCGCAGATATTAGTAGTTTGTTGAATAGTTTCGTTTTATTATTATGTAGTGAACTGTTATGAAATATTATTATGTACTGAAATAATATGTTTGGTTAAATGTGTTATTTTTCATTAATCATATTGTTAAGTTTAAATTATTAAATAATTAAATTACAAAATAAAAATAAAATATTCTGCTCAAATGCTCCGCTTAACGCGCCAAACGCATTCTTCGTTCAAAATCTCCGTTCTAATTCTCCGCTTTCGCTTGCGCTAAACATACTCTTAGTTTCATTATTTTGAAACTTGTTGAGTGTTGTACTTACTTTTGCACGTCAACCCACACACATACATATTGAATCTATCATACCTTATTAATTGAATATTTTGAGTTCATTTAGAATCCGTATCCAACATGCACTTCTTATGAATGACGGTCAAAACTCAAAACCAACGCAATAAATAAAACGTCTATAGCAATACGCAATGATTATAAATATAGTTTATGGCAGCCAGAATATAAAAAAGTCAGCATTTTCGATTTTTATTATAATTTTAAAAGGGCAGAAACAAAACAGGATTTGGGATCTGCCTTGTTATCAGTTTCTTTTTGGTATATCATATAAATTGGAACTCCGATAATACCAATAGCATAAAATGGGAAGCAGCAGGTGGATGAAGGCGAAAACAGCTCTGAAGCTTAATATGTGCTTCACGGCAAGATCAACCTCTGACAACGAAGATGTAGGTAGTGAGGTTTCCAGAAGAGCTTCGGATGCGACGAGAGTGGCGGGCGACTCCGTTAGCTCGCCGGCTGTATCCGATTCGAACTATTGTCGTCTGCCCCTTACTCCCACTCCAACTTCTTCTGGACTTAGGATTTCTAAATCTGGAGGCAGGACTGCATCCAAGGTTTTGATTTTCTTTATTTTGTGCATTTCTCTTTATTTTGAGGTATTTTATAGCTAATTAGGTTATCGATTTGCTCGATTACAAGACTATGGTAGGGAATTTGCATTATTATTAGCTGGTCCAGGAAATTAAATCAGGAATCACTGGTTCTGCTTTCTGGATTACGGTTTGTTAAGATCTAATCTTCCGAGATGTTTTACTGTCTTCAGGGTTATAGTAACAATAATTACATTTTCCGCTGCATAGCCTCTTGATCGAATTTTGAGAACTATGTTTTTCTTCTTTTGGGGTTTTTTCAGATAAAATATCATAAAATCGTATTCTGCATTCAGGGTTTCCCCAATCCTTTGTTTTTGTGGGTCAGAGATGTGCCAATTGACAGCCGGATTATATATTTGACTTTTAACTATTAAACATGTGAAGAAAATATTGGTCGTCTCCTTTGGCATTATACCCTTGTTGAATTTGGTATTTATTTTGCAACTGGGTTAACTGACTATTTATTCCATAAATTCTTGAATTTTGGAAATTGTTTTATATTACAAAATCTTGGCATTATATAATTGACTTTAAAGCCTTAAACATGTGAAGAGAATATTGCTGGTTACTTTGACGTTATGCCCTTGTTATATTTAGCATTAACTTTGCGAACAATACAATCAACCATGCTTTTTTGTACAGTCACAGACTCACATGTGATATTGCTAAATGATTTATTTCACAACAGTTGTTTCTGCTAAGATTTTTAAATTAAAATCCCTCATTTTGACTTGTTTCCATTATCGTTTGGTCTTTTTATTGGTGAATTATGCTGTAAGTTTCTTCATTGATCTTAATATTTATATAGTTCATTGAACAAATTTCCAACATGATGTGTGTGGTTTCTTTTTTTTTAATTTAAAAAAGCATTATGCATATTTTCATGAATGACATTAAACATACACTGAACTCATGAATGTTTATGTTAGGGAATATAGAGTATATGTTATGGACAAACTTTGATATAGACGTGTGAGAGATAAAGAACTACTTATCATGTTGTCATTTATATTTATATATTTACATAAGTTCGATTATATCAATTTCTCTATGTGACATTACTAAAAAAACGTGCTTTGATTTCTTAGTGGCAATTGACCAATTTTCCTTGTTTAACACAGTGAAAAACATTTTCTTTTTTGGACTTGTTTGGAATTAGTATCGGTGTTAAAAGAGAAATTAGAAGCCACATGCAATGCTATGGCAAGTTGCTTCTCATAATTAATAAAAAAAATATAGCTGTGAAGCAGTCAGCACAAATAAAAACAGGAAAGTACTCTCAATCACGCATCTGCAGAACTAAGCAAGTCCAAAGTCTTTTCGGCCTTATAGCATAACATACTTCTTGCCGTTTATTTTGATGACTAGTTTAATCCCATCATGGCTTATCTTGAATATTGGTGGCAAAAAAACGAGCTACAATTTCTTCCTCTTTAACAAGTGTGTTAATCTTAAAAGGATATTTGTATCTTTAGGTAGCAGAATCATCTATTGTATATAGAGGTTCTTAATGTTTATTTTTTTATTCTTTTGATAGTGGAGTTCTATTGGCCATTGTTATTTGCCTCGCATACCCAATCTTTATTGGTCAACATATAGAGTTTTTGGTTAAATGATAATTACTAGAAAAGTTACTATTCTCATCTTTAGTTTGAATATGCTGGCAGTCTTTTTCATGCTTTTGGTAGAACATGGTTTTCAACCTTCACCTCTTTTCGGATGCTAGCAATCATTTATTTATTAAAAACTTGCAAGCAGCCCCACCACATGAAAATGTCATGCTACAAAAATCCACCTTACAATAAATAGTTAGTTTTTTTTTTCCTTTCCTTTTTTGGGTAAAGGTTTGTTGTTTGTGTGCGTGCCGGGAGGAAGAATGGAGGAGGAGGGGGGGGGGGGGGGGGGATGTATTCGAACACTAATAGATGACACAATTGGTGGCAAAATATATATCAATCGTGCCGGCGTAGTGAAATCCAACAGCCTGCATATAATGTGTCTTATTTTTGTATTTTATTATTTTATCTCCGAATAGTAACTCCGTTTTCAAGAAATAACTGCCCCTTTCCAGTTGAGTGTAGCTATCAACAGACATTTGAATCAGAACAACCTTAAATTGTCATAATTACTTCTTGATATATAATGATTGTTTCTTAAGCCTAGTTTTTTTTATATTTAAATATATTATCTTACATTTGTCTCTTCAACCATTCCCCAAACTGTGAAAATTAGCTTATGATGTTCATGCCCTACTTATGAGTATGGACCTGAAAGTTCAAACTGGAAATCGAGCATATGGCAAATGACTTGTATGTTTTTGCAATTTCTTAAGCCATTATCTACCCATTAACGATTGCTTTTATTTACACGACATTTAATTTCCTCATATGAAGGTGAAGTCAACCTTCTATGAATTTTTTATAAGATTATATTTCTTGTGCACCATGTTATAAATTCCACGACTGTATGTTGCATTGAATGATATATTTTAAACACAATCTTATGTCATCAGTTAGTCCACTGGATGGCTTCTCTAAGTTCTTTTTCATAATTTTAAGATTTGAAAATTGAAATAATAAGATGCTTGCGGTTATTGGAGCCATTAGACCGAAACATTGAATAGTTAGCATTAGATAGCAATCAATAATAGATCATGCATTGATTTCATAAAATTACAGCTCTTACTTTTAATGGTCTAAACAGTGGAATTCATCTTACATGCACTGATTTTTGCACTAATATTTATGATCTGAATTTTTTGTTATGGACGTTATGAGCTTTTTTTTTTTTTTTTTTTTTTCTGGACGACGATGACTATTGATCATATTCTGCTGATTATTATGAAAAAGGCTTAAAATATCCGCTAGGAGTTTAGCCTATTCTCTTTTAGAGAAAAGTACATCAGCTTTTAATTTGAGTCCATATGTGAATAACTCTAGAACAAGAAAAGGTGACATGATATATGAGTATGTATTTTTGTTGACTGCATCAACATGCTATATATTTCGGTAATTTATACCCTCTCAGCTGTTCTGTTTGTTTATTTGTGGTTAATAAATTTTTGCTAGTTCTTTGTAAATTTTCTTCAATATGATAGTCACATGATAATGCTGATCCTCTTCCGAAATTTGAAAAACGAGCAGAAAACATGTGCTATTTGTCTGGGCAGCATGAAACCAGGTCAAGGCCAAGCCCTCTTCACGGCAGAGTGCTCACACACATTCCATTTCAACTGCATTGTAAAAAACGTTAAACACGGCAACAAAGTCTGTCCTAACTGCAGAGCGAAATGGAAAGAAGTTCCGTCACAGCGTCAGCTAACCTCTGAATTCCCACTTGGACCATCCCGAGTCATGCCCCAAGATGATTCTGGAGGGCGCATGACCCTCCTTCGTAGGGCTCCAAGGTCCCATTCTTCCAACCATTCCCGAAACATCAACCTCTTTCATCCATCAGAACCTGCCACATACGACGACGATGAACCTGTAGAAATCTTAATAGATGCCGAAAACAACTCAGTACAACAACAACAACAACAACTCGAGGTTACAACATTTCCGGAGTTCTCACCCATTTCTAAATCAGCTTCCGAAGATTCCTTTTCTGTGCTAATCCACCTAAAGGCTCCAGGACCCCACTCTCAAAACTCTCGTGCGCCGGTAGACTTAGTAACCATTCTCGATATCAGCGGCAGCATGTCCGGTTCAAAGCTGGTGCTTCTAAAGCGTGCAATGGGCTTTGTCATTCAGAATCTAGGCCCATCCGACCGTTTGTCTGTAGTATCGTTTTCTTCCACAGCCCGAAGGCTTTTCCACCTCCGCAAAATGAACGAGCCAGGCAAGCAACAAGCATTGGAAGCAGTCAACGCTTTGTCAGCTTCAGGTGGCACCAATATAGCAGAGGGACTCAGAAAGGGATTCAAAGTGATCGAAGATAGAAAAGAAAGAAACCCGGTTTGCTGCGTAGTGCTTCTGTCTGATGGAGAAGACACTTACACAATCACATCTTCAAGCACTGACGATGACTATAGATCACTTCTGCCTTCATCCGTCATGCTACCGATCCATGCTTTTGGCTTCGGCACTGACCACGATGCTCAGTTGATGCACTCGGTGTCCGAGACCTCAGGCGGGACGTACTCCTCCATAGAAGATGAAGGAGTCATACAAGATGCTTTCGCACAGTGCATCGGCGGCATATTAAGCGTGGTCGTGCAGGATCTCAAACTCACCATTCAATGCATTCACCCTGCTGTTAAGCTATCTCCTATCGAATCCGGTGGTTATGCTAATTCCATGGCAGATGATCGGCGCAACGCATCTGTGGACGTTGGTGATTTATACGCCGATGAAGAAAGAGATTTCTTAGTCTCGGTAAATGTACCAGTAGTCTCGGTCGATGATATCGTGCTGCTGAAAGTTGATTGCTTCTACAAAGACGCATTGTCGAAAGAGTCTGTGACTTTACTTGGTGAAGGCTTAAAAATTGCCAGACCAGATTCTGTAACTGAAAGAAATATGTCTGTTGAAGTGGATAGGGAGAAGAATAGAGTAAGAGCAGCAAAAGCTATGACCGAAGCAAGAACCGCGGCAGAACAAGGCATGCTTTCTGAAGCGGTTACGATACTAGGGACGTGCAGAAGGGCGATATTGGCTTCATTAGCAGGGAGAGACGGAGATAGAGTGTGTATGGGTTTGGATGCGGAGCTGAACGAGGTACAAGAGAGGATGGCGAGCAGGCAAAGGTACGAGTACTCAGGAAGGGCTTACGTGCTGTCCGGGTTGAGCTCGCATTCGTGGCAGAGGGCTACTACTAGAGGGGACTCGACGTACAGCGACAGTTTGGTTACTTCGTACCAGACTCCATCTATGGTTGATATGGTGTCGCGGTCACAGGTATTGGAAATGGTTCCTCGATCTAATGCAGGTGGTTTTCGTTCGTCGAAGTCGGCATCTTTTTCGCGCCCAAATGTGAGTACTACGTAACTGTTATTAGTAATGCTAATTTCTTGTTTTCGTATGGGTAAATAATGGGGTATATTGCATAATATTTGATTGGGGTTAGTCTAGATCATAGATTGGTTAACTACGAATGGAGGAGAATAAATTGATTTGTCTAATATTCACTTCATTTTTTGTTTTCTGTTTTGAATTTGATTTTGTTGTATGTTACATTTATGTCACGTTAGAGATGGTTTTAGCTCCCAAATGTGGGGAAAGGAACAAGCCTTGTATTCCACCTGGGTTTCTAATATTGTCTTCGTTTGTGTAATTATTTATTATTTATGGGCCAGATCCATTCACATTCTGCATTTTTGCATTTCCCACCTCATCTTACTGTTTAAACTAAAGGTATCTCTTTCCACTTTATTTTCTTTTCCACTTCAAAATATTTCAAAATTATCCTTTATTTTAGCTTTCTGTAAACAAGAATTAAATTTTAACAATAGAATGAAATAAGAGATGAAATCCAAAAATAGCAAACTTGTAATGGATATCTTTTTTTTTTTTTTTTTTCATTCTTTTTGAAATCTAAAATGAATTATATTTCAGCTCAATTAAAAAACAATAGAACCATGAATTATAAGTTATAAAATATATTATATTGGAATCTTAAATTCAAACGACGTTAAGAAGAAAGATGTTTAGAAAAAAGAGAGATGTTTAAGAAAAGAGAGCCAAATTTGAAATAAAAATCATTTTCTTAAGAACTGTATTTTTGTCATAGTATGTGAATAAATTTAGTTGAACAATACATAAAGTTAAATTTGTCTATTTTTAATGGCGTGGGAAAACCAAAACGAGGGATATTAATAGAGCCAGCCTTATTTATATGTTTCCTAATGGGGATTAATTCTACCTTAAACTGTAATATGATGTTTTCTCTTAGTGCATTCTGAGACTGGAACGTTTATTCATCTTTGAACTGCAAAACGCAGTTTCGATTATACACGGCAGAATACCGTTTTCTTGGCTTTTAACGTGTGATGTCATTGGGTGGTATGTGCAAAGCAAGTTTAGAATTGTTATACGGTGAAATATGTACTGCTTTGCGGCAGGTATTTTACGCAATTCATGGTGAGGAAAGAATTCAATGGATCTTCCATCCACTGCACTTTTTTACTTACAGTTTTCCGGTTGTTTTAGCATTTTCGTAGGATAAAACGTCGATCAATAATTCAATTTTGGGGTATACAAACACTCCGGCACTGTTCGCAGCAGGGTTCTTTGCGTTGGCGACGGATGCCCCCACTTTGCACGACCAACCAGCAACATTTGGGTGGTTGGAGGAAATGAAACGTCGGAGGTGTCGTTAGTTTGGCGATGTTAAACTTTAATTTAACTTATCTTCTAATAATTTTTTAAACCAGTAACTTATGCAAATGAGATTTTGTTGATGATTTTTAGCGTTGATTTCTTGAAAAATGAAAGATGACGAAAATTTGATATAACAAAAAAAGACTTATTGCAATAGTGTTGCGTTGATTGATTGTGTCATTTTATCTGTATTTATTAGTATTACAATATAAGTTATATGTATTGTAGTTTATATACCGTTATCTCATTTTAATTGTGTTACATTACAAAATCAATAATTAATCAACTTTAAACTAACTAAATTAACATAAACATTGCTCGATACTGCGTCTAATACATCGTCCACAGCCGCAAATGCGTATCTTGTTCATGTACTACGTTCAATAGAACGTTTGCTGCGAGTACATGGGCTGTTTCCCTAACAAATCGTCGGTGAAGGGGTAAAATTAACTTGATATAGAGAAATTAGGCTACGGTTAATATTATAGCTTTTGCAATAGTGGTTGGAGAAAATAACTTCTTTTATGCTATACTGTATGCGTTGGACATCACTCGATGTTTAGTCCTATACTTGTAATTCTGAAATTTAAGTATTCAATTCATCTTGTTTTGATATACTGTCGACACCATCACAGTATGCAATCTTGTTAAACGCACTTACATAATATATGGGATAAATTTTCAAAATATGTTGGTTTTCGAAACATCTTCACGATTGGAGCTAATTTTGGAACTTATTATTAAATAAGACCTATATTAGCTTGGTAACAACCATCTTTGCGCCTAAATTCTTTTTTTTTTAAAACTTCTTGCAGGATGCAACTCATAGTTATGTCTTTTATTAGAGTACAAATAGAAGTTGTGACTTTTTTTATTTTTACGCAACTCATAGTTGCGATAGATGTGCAACTTATAGTTCCATCTAAACAAATATCCTGGTGTCCGAAGGAAGAAGGCACCTCTCCCCTTCGTTGTCCTTCCATTTCCAAATAAGCAAAACCCAGAAGTCAGAACCCCAAAGCTTAAAATCTTCCTATTCTAATCAAATCTACTCTGTTATATAGAAAACTAAATAACAGATCGTTTGAATTCTATTCTTCCATTCAATCACATGTCATATGTCAATTTTTCATTGATTTTAGTATTTATTTTTATTTAGCCTCTCAATTTATTTATTTTATTATATGAAATCTCAATTTTCTTCTATGACCTTTTGGTTTCATTTTCAAATCCAGCGGCTCACAGCCTTTCTGTCTTTTTTTCCTTCCACGTCTCCTTTCCTTTTTTTTTTTTTTTTTTCATATGCGCCATACTCTCGTTCCTTCCTCCTGCTCTATACAAAAAAATAAATAAACGATTGCTTCATTCAGAAGTAGACTCAGTATTTCTCCTCACATCCAAATTTTTGTTCTTACTTATGGAAAGAAACAATCCATAGTTATCAGCATCAACCTTGCTTCCACTGCATCCCATGCAAACCTATTTCTCCTGAAAAATCTTGTAATTGTTCCCCATGATTGTTCAACTTAGTTGATTTTAAATCATTCCGCTTCACCATCTCGTCTAACCCCTCCATTCGCAGCGGTACCATTTCAGAGGCCAAAGGAAATAACTGTTGTTGCCACTTATTAGGTAAATTTTCTAATATGCAATTATGAGTTTTTTCCCTTTCGACTGTCAATGTTCGATTAGAGTAGAATTGTTCTCCATAATACGCTTCTTCTTCTTCAAACCTATCATTCAAGCAAAGGAAAGTAAAAAAAAAAAGTAAAAAAACTTAGCAACTGTCTCTCCTTCCGTAAACATTACAAAATAAACCAAATCCTAATCTAGTCGTTTATCCCTTCCTTTTTACATTTGATCACTAACAAGGAAAAAAAAAAGAGAAAATAATAATCAAAAGCTCCTCTTTTTCCCCCTCAAAACTACGCTCCTCCTTCCACCTTCTTCATCCCATAGCCATTCCCCATCACCAAAGGCGCGCCAGCTCCACCCTCTCCAATCATCATCACCAGCCTCTGTAACCTTGGCCTTCCCAAATCCAACATAACAGATCCACCTAAATCATCCTCGCGAGTTCCACCACGGTCCACGGCCAAGCGCTACACTTTCCAAATTTGATCTCTCTTTCCCCTTACGAGCTGCACGCATCTAGAGCAGCATGTCGGAAACACCCATGGCCAAAACTAAGCACTTGAACCACCTACATACCCGTTCTCTTCCACCCGAACTGCCATGTCAAGCTCGAGCCACAACCAATTATATTTATGTACATACACACATATGTATGTGTATGTTTGCATAAATCAATTTAAGGTGTATTTGTCGTATTGGATATCGAGTCTCGCTTTCAACTTCCATGTCAGTTTTGTAGTCATTTATTTGTCATGAAATGTGAGTTTACTCACTCATCACTAGCGTATTATTGAGTGAAGTAAACACGACTGGAAGTTAAGTGAAATGTTAGGATTGCTCTAGAAATTTCGATTACTTATTATAAAACTTGTACACATCTGATACGCACACTATTGATATATGTGGCACGATATGAATTTGCTATGCGATATGTTGTTACGTTGTGTTTGTATTGTTCTCACGTAACAAGTTTTCTGTAGATTTAGGAAAATCACTATGAGTTGAAATGATATATACCCGAACGACTGTATAGATTTTGAATTTGAATTGGAATTCGTGTTTAAATGATATATAACTGGAAATTGAAATCAAATTGGTTGAAATGTTCATACCCAATTAACTTGACGATAGAATGTAAAATTATATATAGGTATAATGGTTAATAAAAACTATTTTCTGAAATTGTGTACAGACATATTGATTTTAATAAATTGATTTTTGAAAGTTAAACTAAATTGATGAATTTAAATTAATGTTTGAAATAATTTTAACTTGAATTTATAAATTAAAATTAAAATTGATTTAATGAAATTGTTGTTTAAAAATGTTTTATAAAAGTTAATAACTAAAGTTAGATATAGTTTAAACTAACCATTATAATGTAAATTGATTTAATATAATATAACTTAAGATTTAATATAATAATTTAATTTTAAAATGTTTTAATTTGATGTTGTTAACTAATAAATTTGATGTTCAATTGTGGTTTGCTGAAATCTATGTCATTCACTACGTTATTTGGCTTGTTAAAATTTTGATAACATATTACTTCCTTAGTTTATTGGTTTAGCCGCCAGGTCTAATTTTGATACATATTCAACCACAAAATAAACACCCAATTTTACAAATTGTCATTGACAAAAAATTGATATGTATTTTATTAGTTACATTGATATATTTTCCATTCCTCTAAAAGGAAAATGTTTAGTATTTCCTTATTGTACATCGTTGATCTTTCTATAAATGAAAATTAATTCACTGGCTTTTTCAGTAATATTTATAATTAGAAAGATGATACATATTATTTGATTGGAATTATTACAAGAACATTCGTGGCATATTCATTTAAGTATTAGCAATTGTTCATTCTCATATCGTGCAGTATGTTTGTACATTACAATATTTAATGTCTAATTTGCATTATATCACATTAACATATGAGTTACACATCTTATATACATACCTTAGTGCAATTTTCACTTTTCTACAAATTAAAATAAGCTATTAACGAGAAAATATATTCGAATAACTACATATTATGCCTTAAAATATAAAAGTTGTAATCCTTTATACTAAGGGTGGGGAATATTTGGTTAGAACCAAATTAACCAACCAAGTCGGTTCATTTCGATCTGTTCTGTTCGTTTTTGAAACTAAATTGGTAAGAAATCAGTTTGTAAAATAATTTATTTTGGTTGTTAGTTTAATCGAATTAACCATACTTTTAATTTATTATCTAATTTTATGGTTTTATAGTACTTTAAATAATCAGTTTAGTAATAAAATACAGAGGCACTTGTTGAAATAAGTCAATTTTTATTATACATAAAAAATTTCTCCAAACATAAATTTATATTTTTACTTTGAATGAACTAATAATTTATATAATAATAACATATCCTTTGAGTTTGACTATCAATTAACGATCAATTAATCGAAATTAATTCGACTTAGTTTGATTTTCGAAATTTTGGGTTTAAATTCAATTTTGGTTTTTTTTACTCCATCCAAACAAACCGACCGAACATTTATCCCTACTTTAGAAAAAAAAAATTAGATTTTTAAACAAACGTGATTATCAATTTGTATATGGTACAGTAACTTTAGATGTTTGTTTCATCCCAATTGGTAACATCGTTCGATTTTTATATGCAGTTCAGAAATGAATGTTTTCAAACATTTTATTATTCGAATTCCAAAAAAACCATAAAAGCTAACAATTACTCTAAAACGAGGTAGTATGATAAAGGGAGCAATAAGATAGAAGAAAGTCTATTTTCACAATTTCTCTATTCCATTTCACATTTTCTACAATTTTCATTGATTTGTAAAGTTTGTCTTTGAGAAATTAGACCATAATTTCGTTTCGTGTGGTATTGACCCTTATAATCGCTTAATACAGAGCTTGGAAATGCTAAACAACATTGATAACTTATCTGAAAAATTGTATGTTTTCTAATTGCTTTAAAATCTTCATACTAAAGGACTTCTTTTACATGATAGCATGAAAATATGAATACATTAGCAGAATGCTAAAAAAAAATAGTAGCATAGTAAAAGTTATTGCATACCAAAGAACTAGTCGATGCCATCGGATTTGCATAGTACAGTATCATCTAATGTCATTGTCCTTAAAGATGGACTGTACATGTTGCAACAAGTATTGTCTTGTAAAGTATTACAAATGATCCTCATAGGTAACGTAAAACTTAAGAACGGAATTTTTATTATGTGAAAATATACAATGTAGAAAGATTCATATAGAGAGTTTAGTTCAAATAACAACAATATTTAGGAGCAACTAAATTTATAGTCGTGTATGTAGCGAAATTTGTTCAACCTAAAAAAAACTAATGCCTCATCAACAATATGAGTGATCATGGTCTTCTAGGAAATTTTTTGCTTTTAGTCAAAAAATATTCATCTTCATAACCTACTTCTTTTGATTGTAAACCTCCGCCTTATACTTTAACCAACTCGAAATAACTTTGCTTATATTTCTATAGTTCTCCAATCCAATCTATTTTTGTCTTTGGTATTTTATCTCCCATTGATATTACTTGATAATTTACAATATTAGTTTTTATAGATAATTTTAGTGCACATGTATTTCATTTCAACTATTATGAGTAAATAGTGTCAGGTAACACGAACACATTTTTATGGATAATAATTAAACAACATTGAATTTACAATTACTCCGTGAAAATCAATACCAATCAAAATTATGTTGCAGTATGAAACCCTTTGGTACACCATATTATGAGTCTGGTATATTTTTCTTCTCATGATTGGTGCCATTTGCATTGATATGTGTTTGTTTAGTTAAAAGCAATAATCCATTAATAAAATACATTGGGGATCCATTAATTTATCCTTTCTCACCTATAAGAAATTTTCATCAAGTAAATTTTACTTCTTAGATTCTGTTGATTAACATTCATGGAAAAAAAAATTGCTCGATATTTTAAATTGATTGGTCACATACCATTGTAGTTCTTAAATATTAGAGTTCAATAAGTTGAGCATATCATCAAAATACGATTGGAAGATATTGAAGAACAAAATAGGTACAATCATGCTTTTGGAATTGAAGTTTTATTATGTTTTTTAACTAAATCAATCTTTAAGGTATGCATTTTATGTAGTTGGATGTCAACCATTTGTTCTGTTTTTATTGCTGTCGAAGAACTAACCCTCTATTAACATATACGAACATGTCGCTGCTCTAATTTAACATTCAAACCATATTGGATAACTACGCATTTTACATTTACATGCAATTGATTTGAATGAATCTTTGTTTATTTGCTTTGTCTATTTTAATCTAATAAATGTAGGCTTCAGATTTGTACGTTTGAATTATTACTGGAACAATTAGCATACTTTTATGTTATTAATTAGCGGAACTATTTTATTTTTAAATTTTACACTATATTTTTTCCTTATTAATCAAATAAACATGCATGTGACCATCATCGTAAAGAGTTTTATAACTATGCTACGCATACCCGTTGCTCATAATGCTCCCTAATACTAAAATGTGACATATTAATCTGCATTTCATATATAACTATTATTCCTAATGTGTTGTGACAAATGATGAATATTAATGCAAGTATATTTCAGCTTGTTTGCCATATCAAATCATCCGATCTCTTTTCCCATGATCCATATAGGTTGAACGAACCCGTACCATTTTTAGTTTTCTGTTTGTTAAAAATTTAAAAATAAGAAACGTAGTTTTGAATTTTAGGGGCCCAAGAATAATTGATACTAATTAATTATCAGCCTTATTTATCTGGGTAAGGGGAGGGGATGTGTGTGTGTATATACATACACACACACACGCACGCACACACACACACACACACACACACACACACACAGATAATCTATAAAATAGATTAATCATAACAATTACGTGATGTTGCCTCGCTAGTATCAAAAGTAATGCTTCATCTAGATAATAGTAAGAATTCTATTGTGTTTTATTTTAACTCAATTAAAAGTTTCGGTGAGTAACAAGTGATAACATAATGAAATTGTGACCCAAGTTTGTGTGGAATAGATTTGAGTATAAGCTTGGTGCTTGTGCTTTTAACTTATTTTATCATTTTACGAAAACCACCTATTGATTGACTTAACAAAAAAAAGACAATCTTTAGGTGGTTTTTAATTTTACCAAGGTTTTCCAAATAGTCAAAATTTCATACGAAATGAGCATTGAAACTATTTGATATTTGATGCTTTAAATGGTGAAGGATTTCTTGAATTTTTTTGGCCAGAAGTGTGAATATATAGGTAAGTAGGGTTATTGACATTTACATATTACCATGTCAAATGCCCTAGTTGAGTTTATGGTCTGAGGGAATCATAATCTTCCAAGTTTGAAGGTGTCTCGAGTGTGATAGCGGAATGGATTCAAGAGACTAATTGAAATAGAAGATCCCAAATAATGTTGTTCCATCTAAAGGGTACAACTACAAGTGAATATAACTTCTACTTGTTAAGGCTAAATAAAAACTAGGAACTCTGTCTCTGTTTTAGCAATGCCAAAATGCTCAATACCAATTGTGGTACATTAATTTTAGCCATTTCCTATGCCCTTAATTATACTATGAGTTTAAGTTTGATAAGTGAACAAAACATTTATTCAAAAAAGTTGTTATTTTAGTAGTTCAGATTAGAACTTTATTTTTTTTAGTGTTAAGACATAAGGAGGTATTATACAACTTAAACTATCTGAGAGACGACAATAGTAGGAAAATGATCAACAATGTGATTATGGTACAAGTGACATTATTATTTATATTTATGAAGCATCTACATTTATGTTATATAATCATCTATTAATTTTGTTAAATCATCTATTCATGTCAGTTAATTGGTTAGGAGCAATAATTTATATGGATTCAAGAATGTTGATAAAGTAACAGAATCCACCAAAGTTATGTTTTCATGCATGATAGAAAAACCATTATTATTATTATCTATATCTATATTGGCCATGCCTTTTTAATATCATTTCACTAAATGCATTTTCCATCATAGGAAAAAAACCATTTATTCATACGATCATGGTTATTTATACAATTTTTCTCATACATAGAGCTTAACACTCATGATTTTTTGTACATTTCATGCTCAGGTATCAAAATAAGTTTGTAGAAATGGCAACAACCTAAGGCTCAGACCAAGCAGTAGTGGCATTAAGTCGAAGTTTAAAACATCATTCATCAAATCGTCTATTTAAAGCATTGATTGATCTCGAGATGTCATATCGAGATTTTAGTTTTCTTGAGCGAATGGTTGGTGACATATTTTCTACTTTTGAAGAAGAATAAATGGATATTTACTCCTATTCATGAACATATATGAATCTTAGTCTCCGTTCGATGGAACAAAAATCATGACATGACACCCCATATGTTTCGAATATACTTTTGTTTACATAATTCATGTGCATATATGCAAACCCTATTTTGATATGCCAACGGACTTCCCTCTTTTATACCGATGGCCTATTCGTTCTTATTTGCTTTAAATATTAGAAAGAACCCATCGATACTTTGGTTACGATATTAAAACCGACTTTGCGTAAAAAAGAGCATAAAGAAAATACGCGATGAGAACTACTAGGAATAGTTATTGTTGATATAATGATTCATATCTTAAGTTCTGTTTTTAATACTGAGGTTGCAAGAGATCCCCTTTGAAGTATAACTTTGAGTCAAATTCAACAAATTTTTACGTAAAGCTTAATGCCATCACAACTTGATTAGTAGAGGAAGTATTGATATTACATTTATATGTCTTATATATTCATCACTGGTTTTATGTTGTGAAAACTTTCATTCCTTGGTTGTTGTATTTGGTCAGGCATTCCTTTGCATCCTAGTGATAAAATGAACTCAATCATTTAAGTATACATGTTCCCATGATTATATTATCACATTAGTTTCGAATCTATTAAGAGTAATTTTTTTGTGCAATTATTTTACTATTAAGAACATTTTGCTTTATATGCTAAGAGTTTAATTAGATGTAGTCTCATTTATATGACAATGTATTATCTGAATTAAATATCATCAATAGATTCATGGAAGAAGTGGATGCTAAACAAAAAATAAATTATTTGAATCCAAATATTGGTTATGATCATATATCATGTGAACTTCTCAATTCGTTGAATACTGTTTTCAACTAACCTTAATATGAATGACTAAAAGAAACTAAATTTATATTTATCTACATGACTTGTTAGAATGCCATATGAAACTAATTTGTAACAACCCAGATTTTTGAACCCCAATTAATTTGGATAATTCATATAATCTTTGAGTATAAAATTTGAAAAATGTTTTCAATATGATAATAGGCTGAATATGATAGGTTTTTTCAATTTATAATGTTTAACCAATTTATCAAAATAGAATAGAATTTTACAACTTACCAAATTTGATTTGGTTTAATTGTTTAATTTGGTTTTTGAATTTGATTTGAATAATATAATGGACATTTAAATTTGTCAAATATAACGGTAAATACTAGTAAGTATTTATCAGCTTTTGTTATAACAATTTTCCAAACACGTATTAATAAAATCATTTTTTAAAATAAATTAAATATATATTGTTAAATAAAATAACTATTTTGAATTATTAAGTTTAGTCGGGAAATTTGTTGATAAACATCGTCGGATTTTGTTAACACTAGTCGTCGGTTGTCAGAATGCTAAGCGGTAACACGTGTGTGTGTGTATAGAAACCTTAGTGAGTATCACTAATTTGTAACACTTTAAAGTGTTAGGAAAATGTAGCAAAGTGCATGGATTTAGGATAACACATGTCCTTAATATGTGTCGTTATGCATGCACTTCTCATGACATGTGTCCTTTTATAATTTTCCTAAGTTGCCCTTGAACGCACTTATAAAAAGCACCCTTCCCCTTCACTTTCTTCATTCCATTTCTCCTCCTTCTTCCTCTCCTTTTTCCTTCCTAGCATCTCTTCCCCCTTCTTCCTTCCCTTCCTTTCCCTTCTCTCCCTCCTTTCTCTTGGCCTTCCTCCCCTCCCCTTTTTCTTCTCTTCTCCTCTCGTCCCCACCTAGCCTTCACGGCCCAAACCTTCCCTACCACTTCCTCCTAACTCACGGCCTAGCCCCACTTCCTCTACCTTACCCTTGCACCACTAAACCCACCACCTACCCCACGACCAAGTTCTACCACCCCATCAGCCACCCTACCCCATACACCTCCCATCCTTTAAATAAAAAAAGATATATATATATATAATATGTTGGTCGATTGAAAATTTTAGTGCAAGACGCGGTTACGTTGTCTGTTGGTACGGTCAATGTCCTACGCTAAAGTTAGACGGAGTGGAAGCCTCGGTGAGAACCATATTGACCATGTTTTATAATTATATTGGACGTTTTGTGAATGGTTGCTTTGTTGCTGTTATAGATATTATAATCATCATTGTTCATACATGTATGAGCGTTGATTGTCCGTAAGTGCTCATACCCTATTTATACAGTGAGATGGTTGAATGATTGATATGGATATTGTTATGGTTGTTAGTATTGATATTATAATATGCTGCACATGTTACACCCACACATATGGAATTATATGGTATTGGTTAAGTTTCATTCCAATCAGATAATATAAATGAATATTATATTCATTTAAATATGAGGTAAAAATAAAGGTTGGAATTTTCTATCCGAAACTGAATACAAATGAAACTGTAGTGATTATAAAACACTTCTGCAAAGGTGGAAATATATTTGAATAAGGTTTTGGCATAAAACGGTTTGTTCAAATTTAAAACAGTTAAATCGATTTGGTTTCTGAAATTGGGTTTGGTTTAACTATATAGACGATGTCTTAAACTCAAATGTTCCATTTAGCTTATATAATATTTAATTTGGGTTCTGGAAAGTTTGGGTTTCAAAAAGTTAACTTTTGAAAATATTAATATTTTATTAATTTAATAATAATTAATTATTTATTAAAATTAAATATTTGAATTTTAAGTTGAAATTTTGAAATATTGTTTGAAAAAGGATTATGTATGTTTTTAATTGTTTCTATCCTATTTTGAAGTAAACCAGAATAATTTTAACATGAAGTTAAAATATGGTTAGAATAGAGCTTGTCGCACTGCGGTAATTCGCGAATTTCGACTATTAACTTCAAATATGCATACTGGATGCGTTTTAAATCGGATTTCCCCGAAACGAAAAAAGTTTGCTTTTTAATAATAATAGTTTTCAAATGAAAAAGAAATTTTCAGATTTCAATATATAGTTTCAAGATATGTCTAAATAAACTTATAATAAAAATCGCGGTAGTGCAGTTGAATGACCAAAACCGGAAACAACTATTTTTAAATTATAAAAAATATGAAAAAATCATGATAAATCATAATAAACTATTTAAAAATAATTTGAATTGAAAATATTAAGTTTGGGTAGTAAAACGGTTATTTTAATCAAACTAGTTAATATAAGCCAATTAGGAGCTCTTTTGTGACACTTTTGCAACACTTTTTTTTAGTATTGAAATTTAATTATTTTAACTTAAGGATTTGTATCCAAATCTTTTGTAAACATTTTCAAATAGATAATTAAGTGTTTTAATGATAATTTAGACATTGTATTTGAAATATAATCTTAATAAGGTTAAGATTTTCCAATTATAAATAAATTGGGTTTGGACGGAAATAATCTTTGGATATTCAATATGAAAATCCGTAGTCAAACTTATACTATTCACGGAATTTAAAAGGTATTTATACCATTATTCCACTTATAGTATTTGTTGACTATTAGAATTGATATTAGATATAAGTTGATATAATTTATATACAAATCTTATATCTAATATCAATCGATTTTTGTTTAAAGTACCGGAAGCAGTAAGCCGAGTTAATTTACGAATCTTATATTTAATATCGATTGGTTTGACTCGTATTATAAAGAAGGAATTCTTATTTAAGTATTAAGAGATCTTTTAATTAAGATTTAACCAGAATAATCCTTAAGAATGTGATTTGAATGCAAAGTTAAAGGGTTAAACTTTGATTAAGATTAATGGAAATATTGTTTAGTTAAGATTAAATCTTTGTTAAGATTTGATAAGTCTTAGTTAAGGGTTTAATGAAACGATCTTGTTAACGAATAAGGTTTTATCAAGTTAATGGAAATTTTATCAAAATAGAAAGAGACTTAGCAAATCTTGTATTTCCGTATGGTTTAAAAAATAACGCTCGTTATTCGGAAAGACCGGGATCAGATTTCTATTCGAAAACCATTTCAAATAACGATACGAAAAAATGAAGCAATTAAAGGTGTTAAAGATGATGGTAGAAGAACGGAGCTCTTCACATCGAAGAAATTGCTTGTTTACGTCTTTTTTGGGAGGCCTCCCATAACGAGATTGTTTATAGCAGTGGTCCCGACGTACTTGGAGATATTTCGTATTTGCAAGGGATTCTCTCCTTAATTGGATGGGGAATAAAGTGCCTTCGGTTTCGCTTAGTCCCAGAACAAACTTGTATGGATGTGTATCTGACATTGTATCTTGTAGTATATTGATTGATTTTTACTAAACATATTTATGTTGATTTCAGAAAAAATATTCTCTTATCTTAACACCCTTCTTTGAGTCGTACGAGCTCAAAGGTGATATGGTTAGTGATTATCAATTATATGATATAAAGTGGCAATGTGGCATACCAAGTGATTGAGCTGCAGATGATCAAAGCATGGATTTAAGATAAAGCGTAGCTTTGTGTAACGAGACTTCGTTAAGCCTCACACCGCGGAAATGACCGAAACAGGAAAAGGTGCAACGAGGTTAGTAGTATGACCATTTCCTTCTAGATAAAAAATGTACCATGGTATTGAGCCCATGAATTACTTATGTGACAACTTCTACTTATGTGGTTGTTGATGCGCGGGGCCATAGTTAAAGGTTAGTAACGATCAGGAGGTGGCATACTCGTGACAGTTGGTTACCCACACTAAAACAAATTTGGCCTTTCGGAACGTTTCAGAAAGGTTGTGAAAACCTTTAACAACGTTTTGATGAACGCTATCTTCCAAGAAGTTGTAATAGGTCTCAGAAATATCACGATACATACATAAACATTGTAGAAAACTGACATACTGCAGTTTTTCAAATAGTGTTGTTCATATGTTTGTACAACATTTTATGTTATTATGTTTTTATAATGTATCACAACGATTTCTTCTTCCATAAAATATTTAACATCGTTTTATATCGTTTAGAAATGTTGTCATCTTCCGTTTTCTACA
Source organism: Allium sativum (assembly GCA_030737875.1). Classification (NCBI taxonomy): domain Eukaryota; kingdom Viridiplantae; phylum Streptophyta; class Magnoliopsida; order Asparagales; family Amaryllidaceae; genus Allium; species Allium sativum. The sequence continues at coordinate 214,599,145 of CM060915.1, read as the reverse complement.
GCTTTTTCCATATATCACAACGTTTCTGAATGTATACATGCTCTGTATTGTATAACGTTTTTCCACATATCACAACATATCTGAAAGTTTACAAGTTTTATATTCTACAACGTTTTGTTTAATGTTCAGATGTTTTTGTTACAGCGTTTTTGGTTTTTTGTAGAGTTTTTGAGGTACATCTATCACAACATTTATCATTTTCTAAAGAATTTTCACACAATGCATATATGTTCAAAATAATCACTAAACTCAAACAACACAATAATTATAATCTTAAAACTCTATCACATAAGCTATAATAATTCCATATGCCAAATAGACAATAGTTGTCGATAACATTTTATAATCAATATTCCCATCAAACATGTTTTTACAAAAGGTGCTTATTAAGAAAAAATGAAATATAAATCGTGGAAAGTCCAACCTCATATGCTCCAAAGTTGAATTCCCTACATGGGAACACTACACCAAAAATGCTGTTTCGCAACGGCTTTAAGCCGCTGCGAATTGATTTTGCAACGGCTATAAGTCATTACAATTTCTGGAGTAGCAAAATTTTTGCAACGGCTCTAAACTTTTAAAGTTCAACAATACATTACAAACTTAAAACTTCTATAATTTGTAGCAACGAAAATAATATTACCGTGCATTCTAAAATTCAACAGCAATAGTTAAAATAATATTAAAGCATATTTCAACTTCACCACAATAATATTACAATATTAATTGTTCATAAATCATACATTACTATTGCTTACTTCTTGAGCTAGTCTGTCTATGGCGGCGCTATCATCATCTCCCTGCATAAAATCTACACGATAAGAATAGTAATACCTCGATGAGGCAACCACTCAATGGTTAAACGCAAAATCTGCACCAAATAACTAAAATAAACTTAAACATAATCACAAACTGAAACTAATATAAAGCCCAAAATTAGAAATAATAATACCACTACAGCATAGTTAACAAACTGAAAAATCAGCGCATTTCCCTCTTCGCAATGCACCTTGTAACCCTCTTTATTAGTTTTAATGGAAGAGTTCTACATACATGTATAATTCAGCAATGTGATTTCAAATAAGGACATACAAATTTAAGTAACACAACGATCTTTTTCGCAGATGGTATGCATAAATGAAATTATCATCAGAATAAATATCTGACTCATACGATTATAGTAGTCAGTTTGTAGTGCCTCTACGCTAAACGAAGTGCGCGCACATGAAGAGGCATTAAATTTATACACCACATCCTCAATTAAATGCATGTAGAATTATTCTAATTTTCAACTGATCCCACTTAATTTATACATGCAAAACATCGCACAACAGTCTCTCACATGACACGTAATTTTTTTTTCCACTAATTTGGTTTCAGTTGAGTTCTACTAGAAACTAGTAATTTGTACATATGATCAGCTATCACCGTGTGCTTTGATATCAAACCGAAAACCAGGATTCATATAAAATGCTCAGGGTAATTTCTACTAGAAACTGGAACACAATGTCATCACTACTCATTCCTAATTAAGTTATGTTGTTACTCTTGTTGTTATGCCTCTTCCTCAATCTTAAACAATCTACTAGTAGTGAATACTGGCTTCAAACCAAACATGGTGAGATCCTCAAAGCTGACTGCTCGTCCTAGCAGAATCCAAAAACTAGCCATTTCCAGGTAGGTCCTTTCGATGTTTGGCTATTCTTGCAGCATGACAGCTCGACTAGCATTTGATATATACTAGAAACTGGTTATTTCTACTAGAAACTGGTTTTGTACTTGTACAATGTTTTTAAAGCGTTAATACTAGTTTTTACTGAGTTATGTTATGTGTATCATTTCAACTAAAAGAAATAAATTAAATACACAGATAATTATTAATATTCACAACTATAGAACAATCGATCACGCATTGATAATGGACTGCATTTTACTTGAGACTCCAACAAAGTCAAGATATAGAAGTATATACATATATTGCATTTAGTAGATCAAAAGTTCACAAAAAGAACAAGGTGTCAGCTATTGAGAACATCAAACACAAGGTGGAGCTGTTAGTTTAATGGGTGTCAAACGGGTTAGGTCTAGTGTATAAGGGGTTGGTTCAAAAATTAACCCAGTCTAATTGAAATAAAAATAGATGTAACCCATTAGTCCCATTATTAAATGGGTAAATCCAAGTCAACCCACCAGTTTAACAAGTCAACCAAACCGGATCAGTTAAAATAAACCTAAAGTTAAACTGTGACATAGAAAAGATGCAGCTATCCATCTACTATAGCAAAAACTGAAGCATCACTTTCATTCTTATTAGTTTTCATGTATAGAAACGCAGCAAATAATCAATAGTAGTGAAAATATAACTCAAGAAGTAGAATACCTTTGCATGCGACATTAATAAAATATTATCCATGAGTGAGCATCAGCTAGAATATCCCGAAGGTTTGAGACTTTAATACAACATTAATCAGTCCTGTAATTCAAATCATAGTTATACAAGTTATATTTGTGACATTAATCAAAGGATAAAATCTGAAAATGTCAAAGTGTAGCAAGATTACCAATATATACTAATGCAAATTTAGTTTCATTGAGAAGGCAGCTTGAAAAACTAATACCACAAACTTCATTAAGCTTAAGCAGTAGTGTGTTCACGTATTGGCAATAAGATTAAATAACATTATTATTATACCATCTCAAATTCTTGGTACTTCACATATGTTCAGCTCAACATATTGCAGTACGGATTGTTAAAGTACAAATGACAGATGTTATGTTCTATGTTAGTATGCTAGCAAAATAATTGCTGACCAGTTGAATGGGTAATACAGCACAAGATCTGAAAAATGTGACCAAATGATGCCAAGGATATCATACTATGTGTTCAAACAAATGTTTTTAAATCATGACATAGCATACAACTTAGTTGACAAAAAATGAAACCTAAATTCA